>OY728145.1:1099684080-1102184080 GCA_963277665.1 Viscum album
TAAACTATGATTAGAGCACATAGCCCTAAAAAAGTACATGAGGATTATTATAGAAGATATTCCTAGAGTTTTGGTATTTTATAGATTTTATGTGTTTTACAAGAGAAAAATCCATGTCTGGATATGAGGAGGTAGAGGAAGCTCTGGCACAGATGTACCTAGGGGTAAAACCCGAAAACACCGCTTTGAGCTGGACTCGAACGGGAATTGATGCACGACAATGGGCCTTGCTTCACTCTTGGTTATGACAGTCCTAGGGGATATGCTTAGGATAATATAAATTTTCATTACAAATAGATTTGAAGTATTATGAGAGTAAATGACCTTGGTTAATACTAATGTGTTTCAAATTGAGAATATGGTGACATGATATTATATAAATTATTTTATGACTACTGTTACTCACACAATGCTTTCTAATTTTAGTTAATGGTCGGATTACAAATAAGATATAGTAACATTTAGAATAATGTGAAAGTTTGGAATAGTGGTGGAAATGAGAAACAAAATGGGATGTTGATAGGCGAAAAAGATATCGTGTTCATTCAAAATCAGTTTTCCAAAAATATGATCAACAACATATATATTATCTAACTCCCAGACTCAAGAAAGAAGAGAAAGGTGATGAATGATAAGAGCTCCAGCATTGGAGAACATGGAGAAATGATTCCAAAATTTCCATAATGAAGGTAATGTGGAAGGAGACACCCTTGAAAGTGTATCAAAAGAACAAAAAAATGATTTACGTGCGGGAAATGTAGGACATAAAGAGAATAATTGTCGAGGAAAAATAAAGAGTACTATGGAAGAAAATAAAAATGGTCCCAATAATCTATTTACAGTCATTTTCTGTAAATGTTGGGGACCTGGAAATTACCCGAATTAATTCCCTATTCTATAGGATATTTTCATGGTCAAAGAAGAAGCTGTGTGGAAATAAATGGTTGGAGAAATGTTTAAAAGTATAAGTGCTCCTTGTTGATGGGATTACTTTGGAATAATTTTCTCTTGTATTTGTAACCCTGTAGTTTTCCATGTGAGAATTATATTTGAGGATGTCTTATCTTTTCCCTTGTGGATATAGTTATAAATAACCATTTGGTTTTATATGATCATTTTGATTGATTCAATTACATGTTGATATATTTTGGGACGAAAATGCAAGGTATGAGATAACATTTTTGGTTAAAATTGTGTTATGGTTATTTTGAGAAACATATATCATTTTGGTAATGTTATAAAATATAGAATTTTAAAAAGGAAAACATGCAGACCGTGTGACAACCCATCGCATCAGACAAAGTTGTTGGAATCAAACACACAACCAATGTTTGATTGGGATTTATCACCTACCACTAGACTATGTTACGTCCGTGGTTAGTATGAATAATTATTTTTATTTAAATGATTTTATTGATCAATAATAAGTTTATTTGGGTTCTTATGTCTTATCCAATGAATACCCTTGGTATAGGTAAATGATTTGGTGATTAAGTGATAAATGTTATTTTGAAAGATGTTCTCTTTGTTAGGAACATTTTATTCCCAAGGAAAATAGAATACTATGGGGATTCATTTGAGAAATAATGGTGGGTTTTTATCTACGTTTTTATTGTGTATTTATAGTTATTTAGTTTATTTATGGAAATGATTAACCTATAATAGAGAATATGTGATTAGGTTAATTACTTTTAAGTATGTGACTTTAAGAGTTGTTGATGTCATTTGGAGATACAATTTTACCTGGAGGACTACATAACCAAATTCTTATAAGTTTTGGGTTTCAATATTAGTTTGGATTATATTTATGGATTTTAAGGACAATTGTTTATTGAGTGTTATTTATTTATCTTTGGGGTATTATTGGTTTAATTTTAGAAATTAATATTAGTGTTCATTTCTCTAATGGAATATCCATTTGGGGGATCATCAGATCTTATACTAACCATTTTGGTATTTATTAATATCTAAATACAAGGTAAATATATAGTTTACCCTTCATGGATCATGTGATTCAATAAGAAGATTATTCTATATCTTCTTGTGTCACCCAGTCTTCTTGAATACTCATCATTTAAAAATCAGTTAGTAGTAGGAATTTATTAAAGAATGAAACTTTACTAAAAAAGTATTTATATCTCTTTATGTTCTTAATAATTCTCAGAAATCAATTCCTCATCTTTATGTAATGCAACTTAAAACAAAAAAAATGTTGTCTGTTTACTTTTCCTACTGGGAAACTAATGACCATTTGTCTCATAACTAGTTTGTGGTTTTCTTGTTGTTAACTTTCTACTAATCATGTTCTCTATCCCTCTCCATTGGAACATTACAATTATTTTATCATCCATATCCATGTTTTTTACATGGAATCATAGTAAAGGCTATCTCGGGTGACCTTTTTTACTTCTCTTTCTTTCTTTTAAAGTGAATGTTTTATTAACTCTTTTTCCGATGTGGGACTTTCAATTATATTCCCAAGCCCAATTTTAAAAATTGCGAGGATGAAATTTATTAAAATAGGGGTCAATGAAACACCACAAGCTTCCACGGTACGTTTCCCTTTGATTAATGAAATATAGTGTGTTGTATGCAACTTCCAGTTCTAACACACACCACAACCAATCAAACTAGCCATTATGAATAGTAATACCCACTTTTTAAAATTTTATAAATTTTATCTTTCAAAATGGACTCCATTTATGGATTCGAAATATCGAAATTATACTAGTGTAAATTTTTTTTAACTTTTTGTATAACTTTTATATTTTGATGAATAATTAAAATTAGTTAATTTTAATTAAAAAAATTTTTTTAATGAAAATAATTCATGGTTATAAATTATTAATTTAATTGGTTTTAAAGTATATTAGGACTATATTTCTACCATTTAATACAATGGTGGTCATTGGACATAATTTTACATTTAATCTGGACATAAACAACTATCAATCTTTTGTAGTTATTATCTCCCCAAAACACACTTTTTGTTTTAACAACGAGAATTAATTTTAAATTAATTTCATCCACTTCAGTGTTTGGAATTTAAAAACATGGATTCTATATTTGAAATTAGGTGGTATAAATTGTGTAAATAGGTAAATTTTATTTTTAGACATTTTGAATAATTACATTGATAAATATTTTATTTACCATAGTTAAAGGGTAAATCCGGTAAATATGGGAAAAAATAATATTATAATAATATTAATTTACCATAAAACGTGTCATAACCCTATTTTTTAATACATGTCCGACCATGGACATCATTGGGTCGATTTTGGGACCACATGGATCCACTTGTATGTGATAATGACACTTTATATTAATTATGTTAAAATAAATAAAAAATGACATAAGCATATATCTTTTAGAAAAATATTATTTATATAGGGTTATACATAAATACAATTCAATTGTAAATATTAATTATAAAAATAACAATATTTACTACATAATGATATTTTATTTATAATTTTTAGACATTAAATAATTTAATTTATTTAAGACACAATAATGATGCAGTATTTTCCATATTAATGAAAGAATCAAATAATAGGTATTATAAATGTTAAAATAAATAAAATTTGAATTTTTTGATTCCATAAAATAATTTTATTGATTAATATGACATGTTAGTATTTCTTAAATAAATTTTTTTTGAATTAATAATGTTGTTACGACTTTAAAAAAAAATCAATTATTAAATAGTTCCAAAATTGACATAAAAGAGTTTTGAAAACAAATATTATATTATTAATTGATATTATATTTCTAAAAATCATAGGTTCATCCAAAGGACTTATATAATTATAGTGGTGTCATTAATGGACCATTTTAGGGTCTCTTGTATGTATATAGTATGTTTATTAACTATAAAATATAAAAATACAAAGTGACACGGTAAATGTCAAACTAATTAACTAAGAGTTAAAACTAAATGATAAGGTTAATAATGTGACCCAAAACTGTATAAAACCTATTTATTGAAATTATTTAGACCAGTTCCCACCTTGAAATTTAAATAATACACTTTGGAGCAATTAGAAACTGAATATTAATTTATTATAAAATAATATTTCTAGCTTTTCCTAAGGTGCCCCTCAAACCTCTTATAGAAGGGCACTCCCCCTTCTCACTAATTAACACATTATAAGACTTTGGGATCAGCCAAACTCTCACCAAATACCATCTAAAATATCATACATTCATCCTAGTGGCCATACTTTGGTAATACAACCAACCTATGGAGCCATTTCGACCAAATCAAAAGGAAGAGCCCGAAGAAGAGGTAATGTTTTCCCCACCCTCTTTTAGGTTCCTTTCTTCTTAAACATCTTTTTTATTTGTTATTACCATTATAAAATAATAAATCCATTATATTATATATAATTTTATGTTATTATAAATATGTTACAACCATATTTTTTATTCTATCCATCCTTTGAATGAACTGACACCATACGTTCCTACGTACGGCTTACAGTCTCCACGTCGTGGGGTAATTGTTATTAAAAAAATTATTATTGGGATGGGTATAATAATGATATTTTATTCATGTATATAATAAATATAACATGTTAATTATTCTGTATATATGATATAACATCCAATTATATATTATTTTAATATTAAAAGAATGATATTGTCGCTCGTGCATATGTACGGACTACCATCTCCACGAACACGATGAAATTAATTCCCCATAGTATCCATTCAATACTAATTCACATTTAATGATTAAGAATAATTTTTAATTACTTGATATCATTATTGACCTGAATAAGATACAACCAATCTATAACAAAAAAGGCTTATGTAACGATACATATAAAAGAAAACGAGTAAGTTAACACCCAAAACGATGATAATACTAAGATATTATTGTTAAAGATATGTTAATAGATCATATATGATATCATATAAATTTATATGAATATTTTAAAATTAAATAAAAGTTATTTTAACATTATAAATGTGGCTAAAATACCCTCGTCCAAGTGAAATGTACAATGTAAGGGGCTTTTATCTCACTTTTAATTTAGTGATATTTCCACTGTTCACCACTTATTTATTGCATGTGGTGTGTGTACTAACCATTATTGTATACATTTTTAATATACTTTAATTTTTTATATCTAAATAATCATTGTATTATCATTATTTCATGGGTGTATGTTTCGTATATTACCAAATCGATAATGGAATTTGAAATTTCAATTTCCATTCATTCTGCTTTACGCATACTCCATTGGTTATTTTACTCCACGATTATGTGTGGAATCAATATTCATTTTCTTAACTCGTAACTTCCACTTACCATTATGTATATATAATTTTTATACACATAATAAATCCATTTATAAATTCTCAAGTCATCGATATGAAGTTGATAAGAGTAATTTTTACTCAATCTCCATTTTTTGAGTTAAACATCCAATTCATTGGTGTTGCTTTTACAAGAATATGTGTGAATGTCATTTTATTGTTTTACACTGAATATCCAATAATATTGAGTGTATTTATATTTTTCACACATAATTATATCATTGATTTATCCATAGCCTAATGGTACGGCCTTTATGAGAGATTTCATCTCAATTTACATTCCATCGAGACTCCTTTGTTGTCATACACCAAATCACTTTTATATGGTGTATATAATGTACTTTGACATTGTATATCATGAATCCCTTTATTATAATGATATTAAAAAGTTTTTATTACCTCAATTGTTTGTATTCAAGTGTCGCTCTTTTGGTTAGGAACTCTAAATAAACTATCATTTTAAAATTATTTAATGTTTTATTATTCTAAATATTTCTCATTAATGTTCAT
This sequence comes from Viscum album, assembly GCA_963277665.1. Taxonomy (NCBI): domain Eukaryota; kingdom Viridiplantae; phylum Streptophyta; class Magnoliopsida; order Santalales; family Viscaceae; genus Viscum; species Viscum album. Next base: position 1,099,689,919 of record OY728145.1, read on the forward strand.
TTTTTAAAAATGGTTTTATGGATTTATTTATAAGCACATTAATGTATTAAAATCAAAATTCATTTTAAAATTTTCAATGTGGTATGGGACAATTTTATTCAAAAATCTATTTTTAAATATCTTCTTGACAAATAGTGTCACTTTTAAATGATTTCAAGAAAAAAGGGAATATTTCTCGATAATAGTTTTGATGATTATTTTCACAATATCAATATCCTTCATTATTATTGATTGAGGTTAATATGATACAATACAATATTTCATATTGTATGGAATGGGTTATGTTTGAATGTGGATGTTTAATTTTTATACCATTCATGGTTTGTGAATAAAGTATTGACATTTCATATGCAAGTTTTAATACAAATGTTTATGTTATCATTCCAAATTTTCATATGTGGAATGCATTGGACTTATTATGTGATGGGTGGAGCCTGCTATAACTCCTCGATGCATCGGCAGATCTCATGATACAAACTAGTGTTTTGGAACAAGGCCTTGACAAAATCTTATTTGTAGTCTTGGCACAAGGACTTGGATATGTGGTTATGATAGTCTAAAATTATGCATTCCATCATTATGAAAGCGGTTATTGATATTTCATGTGGTTATTCGACTACTAGAATTACCATGTGAATAAGTAAATGGCATTATTTCATTTTATCTTTGCCATATTATTTTGATGTTCATGTTTAAAATGATTCTGTTTTAGTTATACATTGCCTTAAATGTTTGAGCTTATATATGAAAGTTTTCACTATATTGTTATCCTTACTAAGCATCTGAGATCAACTCTTTCAATTTTTTTTCCCAGGATGTGAAGAAGTAATTTATAAATAAAATGCAGGGATAGTATGAGGGGATATGAAGATAAGATGTTGTTGTAGTTTTTTTATTTTATGATGTAACGTAATATTTATGAATATATCTATTGTTTCCAAGAATACTAAACTATTCGGTCTTTTGAGACTTGATCTATTATGATAATGCCAATGTTGTGTAATAATGCACCAACTCTGGGTAACTAGGGTTGGGGCGTTATAGTTTATTTCCATATATAAATGTGGAGTAAGACACCCGTGAAATTATATAATGATTTCATTTAATAGAAAATAATATTCATACACCAGTGGTTGATAATTGAAATTTTTAGAATCTAGGAAGATTATATGACTTAATAATCACAAAAAATAAAATATTTTCTGGTTTAGGCTGTTTTTAACTATTATATCTTAGTTTTATCCCTCGTCAACCCCTTAGATGATCCGTACTATTACAATGTTTTTACCTTAATAGGGGTCAATAATTTTACTATAAAATTACAATAGACAAATAAAAGGATAATTTTCTTATTTTCAATAACATATACCGTTAAATTTTTTATTTATAAAGTTTTTATGTATTGTATGTCATTTAATATTTTATTAATTAACCTAACATAATATTAATGTTGTTTTGAAATTATATACACTATGATTGACATTAAATACAAATGACACAAATTGAATTGTAATACAAAACATTAAAACAACACTATTCTGTAATATTTATTTAAATTTTTCTTGTAAAAAACAACATCAACTAAAAAATATTAATTCATTTATTTCAAATGACATTTATCTGATTTTTATGTTACATGAACTAAAAATATATAATAATTTCATAAGAATTTTATATAGTAATTTTATATTGAAAAATTAAAATTTAAATAACAAGAATAATAAAATTATTTACATTTTAGATAACTATGTAAAATAATTTAAAACAATCAGTTATCAATATCTGTGAATAATACAAAAATTAAAAGAATGAATGCGATACTTTGAAATATTCTTTTAAATAAAATATTTTAAAGGCCTTTACCAAATTCTTAGGACACAAATTTTTTTAAAAGAAATTTAAAGTTCTAATAGAATTAAAATCATGAAATAAAATATTATAAAATTTACTTATGATAATTAATCCATATATTATAGTTGTAACTGTTTTTAACTAGTATTACCAAAATCACGTCGACCACATTTTATCAAAGGTAACTAATCATAAAGTACAAAAATAATATCAAAATATTTTTAAAATATTGACATGAAATTTCCAAATTTTCAATACATTTTATAAAATTTAATACCTTTATATTCATTTAATAACATTTACGAAAAACTATAGAAATTTGGGGACAATCAATTTTTTAAAAAACATCATTTTATATATAAAAATATTTTTGTACAAAAATTTTGCATAGTGGATATTACATTGAAATTAATTAAATTATGTATAAAATATGAACTAATTAAATATTAAAATTAATTATGAAAATATTGTTTCTGAATACAATCATGTAAGTGATATTTTTCTATAGAATTTTTATTTTATCCCTTTTTATCGAATAATTAACCATTTTCTGAAAAAAAAAATATTAAATACCATCCTACTATTCATTTAATATAATGATTTCTGAAATTATATCATTTTTATAAAATAAATATATAAAATTAGTAGAATGTAATTATATTATAATTTGATGAAAATAAATAACTACCATTACTATGTATAACATATTTTTCAAGCATTGTGTGTGGGGAGGTATGATAAAAATATGACCGTATATCATATATATAACACATCAAATATAAACCATTATTTTTCAAAAATATCAACCATTTCCTTAGAATGTTATTGAAATTTTCATGGTGGCGAGGCGATGAACACATATATGATGATAGTGATATTGGAAGAAGCTCCGATGTTAGTGAGAATTTCATTTTAGGAGAATTTTCCTATTATCAGTGGACTTTAGAGTTTTGGAGGTGGGGGTCCTTCAATGAAATTATCTTGAGTCCTCATTATTCGAACCCCTCACACACATTCCTAGAATTCAATGGATTCTTTTCATCCATATCTCCTTAGCTCGGGTAAGCAGTATCCCTAATATAGATCTCCTTATAAAAGAACTCAACAAATATTATATTGTAATTTATAGTCCAATGTGGTTAATTTTCAATATGAGAGACCATATATCTCATAAATCCTATAATTCATTATTTCATGGGGTCTCGTCTATTTGGTGGAATAATACGAGATCTCAAAAGAACTACATTAGCAGTCATATTTTATTTATAGGGAGGATTTCATAAAGTACATTCAAGGAAGTGTATAATGTGTATATCATAGGGTTATATTAGTAACATACAGTCATATGATGCTCACTACAATATATAATTATGGTAGGTGGTAGTCAAGGTGAGGTTTATATGATTTCCATTATCAATTTGAAACCCACCCATTTCATAAAGTGAAGAGGATGGTCAATAATTAATAATTTATGCATAAAAGGAATCCAATATTTTTTTGTTAATATTTTTATAATTCATTTTTGTGAAATTTGATCTATCAATGTATTTACACAAATTAATTTTCAATCATGTTGGTAATTATTTTTTGTGGTGTAAAAATGTTTTCTTTCAGTCACATACATAGTTTTTTGAGGATTTCTATCTACATGGTTACATAGTAGATATGAACTAATGATTATTATTGAAATTAAATTTTGTATGTTATTGGATGGTTTGATTCCATTTGATTCTTCTTTTAGGTTGTTCCTCTTTTTTTGATGGGTCAGATCTTGCCCCATTAGTTTCTAGGGCACCCCAATTCATGCTACCTCTCGGGATTCTGTGTGGTTAGTTTCATTTATGTAAGATTCTATCTAAGTCTCTGAGGTTAGGTCACCCTTGAATGAGTATCTCCCATTATATATGGTGATAAATTATACCCTTGACAAATCATTTTGGGATTTTTTGTGTGTTAATGCATTAGATGGTAGTGACATGGGAAAATGTGGCATGGATCCGATAGAGGATGATTGGGTACCTCATTCATTATTATTGGATTTCCATATAGAATTTATAGTTTGAAATTCGGTTTATATTAATGTGAAATTCCCAATCCAAAATAATTTAGAAGATAATTATCAAATAGATTGTATGACAATACACACACTATTGATAGAAGTGGATACGACTTCCTTGCATTGGTTGTTGTGTGAGATGAACTGTTATGTGACCTATGGAGTTTCATATGTCGTCATAGATACATTGTTAACTTCATAACCAATGAAGTTTGGGCCTCTATATACTCAAAATTCATTTCAAAATATCCTTCACACTCATTCCAATGTACACGAGGCTTCAATATTGGCACACATAGATGGTACAAATAGTAGCAATCGATACTACAATTCCATATCTTTTATATCAATATGATTTACAATATCAAATAATATTTTATATGGTTATAGGAAATTTAAAGGATATATTTAGTAATAGTTTATATTTTTATGTACTAGATCTCCATGATTGTAGCAATGTATCATTATAAAGATGAGAAAGATATCATGTACCTTGTAATGAGAAAAATATTAATAGAAATCATATATTTTAGACCACATGGTAACCATATTTGTTATTTTTGGATGAAAAATATTTCAGTAGTGTTTATTTAATTGTACCCAAAACATATATCCAAATTAGTGTCAATTAGGGAAAACATGATTCATTTCATTCATGTATTCTATTTATTGCTACAATCGAAATAGAGGAATTATGGGATCATATCTCAAACTTCCTACAAAGGAATTAAACATATTTAATAATAGAAGATGGATACAAATATAATATATTGGTCGATGAGGAAAATATGGTTTGTTTGTAGATGTAATGCAATATAATACTTGATGGAAATCATGAAACACAATGGAATTTTGGACAGGGTTATTCATTGATATGTTCAACTTGTGAAAAAATAAATAAGGAGGCCAAATAATTATGTGTAAGTGGGGTCACTAACTATCCAACACATATGGAATTTAACTCCTTCCATAATACAGGGTTACACACATAACAAGTTAATTTTTGGACCACTGTACTCTTATAGTAAAACATAAAAATAAGGGTATCATTATTTTCAACAAAAAATTTTACTATTCAAATTGGAAGATTGTTATTAAATCGTGTTGATAGTGAGGAAGTACATAGAGAAACACATAATGTTATCATAATGTGAGGGGCAATGAAATCAGAAAAAAATAAGAAAATATGACATATATGAATGTTAGATAAATATAATATATAATGAATATAGTCTTTAAGAGATTAAGAAGGTTATAGAGAATACATAGTTGAGGATTAAAAATGAGGTACTTTTTATTGTTATGGTGATAAAGACAAAATAAAAATATATTAAGATTCCATATGTTATGATTTAGATGAGTGGAAGTTCATGGTAGGCTATTCGATTGGGAGAAGAATACAATGTATTTCTACACATGCATAAAGTAATATATAGTATCGAGAATGATAAATCTAATTCCAAATGTTGTCTTCTATCTATGGGACTTAGAGATGGATGGGACGGTCCCCATGGTGCCTATTAATATCCAAAATGAATTATCTTCAAAATCTAAGTATACAATGAAAATGGGGGCACTGGAAAAGAATTAATTTTTGAATAATAAAATAAGTCTATTGTATAATATGAACAATGAGTTCATGGAGGATATATCATAAGTGAATGAAATCTATGATTTCATTAACATCAATAATTAATAAATTTCTCTGGGGTATTATTGGTTTTTATGTTCATTATATGATCATGTATAGGACATCATCATGGGGTTGTTTATTTAGGTATAAAAAGATTACTTCATGGGTAGAGTGCTCACGAGGGATATTGGAACATCCATGGTGATTCTAAATCAAATGTTCATGGATCTTGACACACATGACTATCATCATATGATTTATATATAAAAATTTTCTCCTTTGACATTTCAACATTCATAATCAATAGGTGATGTGGATGGGTAATTTAAAAGATCATTTCATAAAAGTGTCATAGATTCATGAATTGCCACATTAAACTAGGTGTTATCATAATATTAAAAGAGGTGGTGGATTAAAATAAAAAATAAACATTTATATAACATTATGAATAATAATTATGCGGATAAATCCTTGTATCATGGGGAACAGATCTCCATTTTTTGGGGCATGATAGATTTGTTTTCTCAGAAATTGTGATTATGACTTTTTTGTTAGATTTTATTCGTCACTATGGCTATCCATATCAATCATGGGGTATATATTCCACACAATCTATACCATTGATGGGTTATGAAATTTAGTCCCAATTTCACACATCTGTTCATACACTCACATTTGTCCCCTTCCATAAATATACAATTTTATATGGGAATATGTAGAATCATTCTATATATGAATATATTTTGAACAATAATTGTTTTCCATCACAAATTTGCTGATGATAAACTGTTCATTATTAATTATATGATAGTGTCTAAAAATTTATTTAATATTTCATTGGATATTTATATTTTATGGAGATGGAAATGTATAAAGTATTGGAATATCAGTTTCCTTATCATAAATAATTGAATGCCAAAATGAGGGTGCCTCGTCCAAGATAAGAACAATATCCAAAATATGACTATCCTAATGGATAAAATAATATCTATTATATTAGATGGAAACATCATAAAGTATTTCATTGAAAGATATCATTTACTATATACAATCTTGTATACATAACATAAAGAATAATTTTATTTAATTTTGAATGAGAATCAAAATCATGAATATTTTACATACATAATTTCATATGAACATGATATAAATCATCAATGATTTTTTGGGATCCATTAATAAGCCTAAGAAATAAAAAAATTATTAATTTTGATTTCATATAAATGATAAATAGTAAACATCATATCATTAAAAATGTTGGTGGATCTAGTCGAGGAAGGGGGATTTAACCTACATAACGGGTCAGATTCCACACAATGAATCTCGGAGAGTTTTAGTGAAAATCTTTAAAGGGGGAACCTTTTGGAAAAATTGATTGAGTGAATAATATGTGGAGGACTAGAGTGGGCAGTGTTTTCATATAAGGTAACTTTATATCCTTGTGCATTTCTTGACTCAACACGATGTTATTTTGAAGGACATAGTACGATGTGTTGAGGCATGTAAGAATCTTAGTTACTAGAATGTGGAATAGGTGGAAGGTATCTTGTAATTATTAGGGTTCCATTTCCTAAAATGATATCCCTATAGGAAGAAAGTAATCTGCATTTAATTATTAGAACACAGAGAGAGGATAATTTTATTATTCACTAGAATATTAACATAGTGGATGAACCTATCATGTGTTTTTTGGAGAAAGTGTGTGGTTTATTCAACATCCCATATTATTCATTATTGATTCCTGATGAGCATGAGACTAATGGTTGGTAAATTATTCATTGTGGTAAATAAATATATAGATGATGAAATATTTTGGTTTATATGTTGGAGAATTAATACATCCCCATACATGATAATTTATAGATGAGTGGATATCAAAGGTTTCATGGTGCTACTGTGGTAAGAACCCTACAAGACAATTATCTGAAAAAATATTCCTCAAGGGTGACTGGTCTAACATCATTTGGGATAAAATTGGATTGTGTATAGGATATTTTTGAAATAGAATTTATATTCATTAATTTCCAAATAATGGTTACAAGGTTCAGGTAATATACTGTAGAAAAAAATAACGTGGAATCGTTTTTACAGCGCTATGTACAGTGACATGTAAAGCAAGGAAAAATAACATTTAATGAATGTGATACTCAACCATTATAATATAGTTTTAGGTAACAAATTGTAAAATATTTTAATTCCCTTATATATATATATATATTTTATAGGCTTCTATGATGGGTACATTTCCATGTAGCATCAGTTACAAAATGGAAGGCAGCAAGGCTCAACGAGGGTGATGGGTCAATAGGGGGCTCCAAAAAATGGGAAAATTGAAATTTTGATGGATCTATTATTACATGATAGATGACAGTGGGTGTACTAGTGAATTATATCATAGGATTAATGAGATTCAGTTAAAGTACCTCTTATGAACTCTTTACTATATTGGGGATGAATTAAGGGAAATTAAAAAAGGTCTTTCATTGAGAAGGATACAAAAAACCACTACAATATTGGGATCTCATTCCAAAATTCAAATGGGAATCATTAATATTATTGTGGGAATCCCATGGAACCTGGATCAATACATTATGATATACATCATAATGATTTAACCTGACATGAATGTTAGTCACACATGTATTTAATGGAATTTTTTTGAAGTATTATAGATAGAAAATTATGTCATTATGAACATCCATACATTTGTTAATGTATTGCAAGAGCTACCCCATTATGAAATATATTTATTAGTTGTTATTCCCGGTTATTACAATGCATTCTACACCCATGATATTCTGTATTATATTGAGTACAAGGTAAATTTTATGTAAATAATGACTTCATTAATAAATGAGTAGTTATTTAATAATCCATAATCAATATAATTTTATTGATAGGAAAATATATAAATATATTTCATAATTTAGATACACACATTATGACTCTCCACTTAAATGTCTTGGTTCTAAGGGACATATATAAATATTAATATTTTTTTAGTATATCAAAATTCTCCTAACACATGGTGTTGTGTGTTAAGAATGTGTTCAAGAATAATATTATTAGAAATTTATTTTCATGATGTTACACCAACCAATTCATCAAAATATAATTACCATGCCGGATTTATCCAATCATTTCTACATAAATCCATAAAATCCAATCTCATGAAATAGAACCAGTGAAACCAACTATATCAGAATTGTCACAAAATTATTTCCATCAATCCACATTATAACACCTATTAATCATGACATATTCCCTAGGTGTATCAAGTGTTCATCCATCACAGAAAATGATGTCCACCACAAATTATCATGTATATTCCATGGTTGATTCCTTAGCAATCAAAACTCATCACAACGACTTTCGATATAACTAACTCATCATCTATCTAGCATGGAATATTTTAAAAGAAAATTATTATGAAATTATGAAAATACACATCATCTATATAATACCACTTCAATACTTTACATTTGTTATTGATCAATAAATTTGATATAATTGGATTCACCCCCTTAGAAGAAATAATATTCCACTCTTACCATCTATCGTTAAGCCTCACTATGTCAATTACATTACATCATGCGGTTCATCCTCTTATGATAGATATAATAATCCTCCTTATGTTGATATAAAAATATTCATTCCATCGGTGAAATATTTGGATCACCATAGCCCGTGATCCATCCATCATCATGCACTATTAATGGAAATTCTCATTCCACTAGCATCTGTGTTCCAAGGAAATTTATCAATTTCTCAACGTTTCCTATATGTAATAATTTTATCATCAAAATCATAATATGTCAAATAGATAACAAGGGTGACACCCTCTAATGGTTGGTAGTTCACACCACATAATATAAATTTTCTTATACCATTCCTATAGAAAAACATGAATAGGTTCTATGAAAAATCATGTGATTCTGTTCCCAATCCATTTCCATTTTAGTTAATTAATAGCACCACGTCATTAGTTGTTATCATCTCCGTAGAGGAGAAACTACTTTTTCATTAGAAATAATGACCTAATTCTAATGAATATCATACCTTAGAGAACAAATCATGATTTATCAAAATCAATTGGTAAATAGGTTTACAATACTCTAAATATTCCTAGTTGTCCTTAGAAAATAAAAAATATTAATCTATCAATGGTAAAGTTTTAATTCAAATAAATTGACAACTATATATCCGCCAAACAGGAAAAAAATAGTAATGTAGTACCATAACACCTGGACACATGATATGACCAATGATTCTGTGTGTTTCGTTTCATTAAACTTAGATTCATGTTCCCCACCACTAACCATGCATGATGAATATCTATTGTGTCATTCCATAAGTACTTTAGGGGTATCAATTCAAAATTAGATATCCTACCAATTCCATTTCTACCTGAAAACCACCTATCAATCTAATAAATGATTAACAAATCACAATAGATTAAATTAATGTAATGATCCATATTTCAATGTATTTTTATTAATTATATAGAAATATTATGAATTTGAAAAAATTGATAGCACTTGATTAAAATGCCTGATGTTCTAAGAATGAATTTTTGCACTTTTTTATCGTCTGTATTTTAAATGTGACTGCTGTGTTTTCTATCTATTAAACTGGTGCATGGATTAAATATTAATGGAAACCGTTGAATTCTAAACATCGGGATTTTCATAGAGGTTGCTTCTATTTGACCCCAGAAGGTCGAGAGAAACATATTATTTTTTAAATTTTAAAAGAATTATAAAATAAACATGTTTTGTAATTTATAATTTTTTTCTTTTCCTCCAACGGACGAGTGACGAAGGAATTAATAGCAACGTGTCAATACACATAATGTCTTGACTCCCATTTTTTTTGTAACCGCAGTATTAGATTTTTTTTGTTTTTCTAATTAAATAAACATAATTAATTCCATGTGCCTTACTCACCATGCCCCTGTCCTATTAATATAGAGCTCAGGGTGGATTTTTGGCACTTCTTCACAAAGCGACGAAGCTCTATAAATGTACCACGAAGGAGATTTCATTGATCATTATCAGTGAAAGTCTCTTCTAGGTAGGGATATTGATTAAATGATATATTTGTGGTTTTACAATGACCCCTCTTGCAATCACATTAACACGGAGGGTGTGGTCCAAACGAACGAGGCCCAGACGATGGTAGTCTGATGGAGATATAGGCATATTCGACACTAAGAATGGACCACTAGAGAATGAAAGGTATATCATAGAAGAATCTACTAGGGCGACATGTCCGTTGTGGCCAGAGAAGACCCACCGCAACTGGCGACGGGTGGTAGAAAGCTGTGCGTGAAGCCCTGCCGTTGTTGACGAAGGCGGCTGGCACGATGGCGATGGCTAGACTGAAGGCGACGCGACCCGGTGACCCGGTGCGGCTCGCCAGTCGGGTGGCTTCCCACCTCCCCGAATGGATTAAAGAGGTGGTATACACTTCAATCAGAGGCACCCTGTGTAACCTCTGTGTGATCAGCAGGACCCGTGGGGTGCAGGTCCCCCTCCGTTGTGGCTTCGATACTACTCCACCTTCACCATGAAACATGATGGTGAACAGCCTCAACAAAATAGCCTTCCAAGGGTTCACTGCCCCATCATGTCTGCTGCGTCATCGCCTTCTTTCATGGATAGCGATCGCCGGTCGCTGCCATCGCCGCCGCCACCGGTCGGCGGTGCTGGAATGCCTGTTCCACATCGAAGGATCCTCTACAGGACACCAAGTGAGATATACGGGTCCATTATCCCTTATGCACATGCCTATAGGCCTCCTGGGTTGTTTTTATCGCAACGTGGCTCCCAAATTTAAGGTTCTGACGAGTTGTAAATTTTTCCCCTTTATATGAAGAATGCGGCGGAGGTTTTGGGCCTTGTTCATTTTGGTAGGTTCACTCCATGTTAGCATCGTAACAAGTGGGTATCAATTTATTATTATTCAACTCAAACAATAAAACCATAAAAAATTACACTATATTTATAATCGATTGAGTCGTCGTGGTGGTGGAAGAAGTATCCTCTCATTGATGAAGCTGCTTGCTTTCGTCATTCCAAGTTCGATCATTTCAACGTTGTTGTCCAACCTCGGGTTCCTCATCGCTGGAATATGCTGCAACACTTCATCATAAGTTTATATCTTCTGTGCCAAATTCCCTTACATGAGATTTAATTAAATAGACTGGAGAAATTAATGATTTAAAAAACATTAATAGTGTTCACTTGTGAACTGCATTTAGCGTTCCAACAATGAGGATACCAAAACAACAATTCAAGCCATTAAATGTTTTTACAACACAGTGGTCCTGCCAGCATCACTCAACTACTTGAGATAAATAAAAGAATAATTACATGTTATTTTATTATTAATTTAGAATCCCCAAATTATCTTTTTCTCCTGACCTACTACTATCAATGTTATGCCAACATTATAAAATCATATTTTTGTGGATTGAGGGTACCCTCAGATTTCAATTTTGAGCATCAGTAAAAATGATAGAAAATGAAACACGTACATTTACTGATCGTACCTTAAAAAAAGTTAAAAAATTTTGTTTGGACGCACCGGGCCTTAGAATCAAGCACAACCAATTTTCGCAGACTCGTAAAAATCCGAAATTATTAAATAAAAATTCCATTTAATTTTCAGGTCTTTACACAATTTACTTAATCCATATCATCATATCTTTATCCATACAAAATATCATTTTATCCTTATTTGGACCACATAATGGGTTACCTTCCCTTAATAAAAATATCACATTTCCATTAAATCGCTTTTATATTTAATTAGAACCACTAAATATTTTATTGAATAACCTTACCGGAAAATATATACATTAGTATTTACATAACCTAATTATTGAATTACTGTACATATACACTTCATATCATCCAATGTTATTCTTTAATAATATATTAGGATTCAACATCTTATTACATGATACCTCTTTCCAAGTATATGAAATATGAATAATATCTTAATATTATTCAACATAAATAATATCATGCTTCTATTTATTTAATGTAAAAAATTATATTATAACACCCCATAACATTCACATGACATTTTTGGTCAACTTATCCTCTACAGAATAATCAATATTCTTACAACCTTCCTGGTTCTCTTCATGATATTTAAACTTACAACATCAATTTTTAAAATTCCCATACCTTCCACAAATGAAAAATTCAATGTTAACATTGTTTCATCTATTTTATACTATTGAAAAAGACCATAAAAAAGTGTTTGATAAACACTTATCATAACTAAAAACCCAAAAATTATGAAAAAATAATTTTATAAATACTAAATCATGAATACTACATTTAAATCAATGGCACCATATACATATACATAAATAAATTCAGGTAAATATCATTACAAATAATCATAGGGATCAATATAATGCTTTTTGATTCTAATATCCAAAGGATGACTAAACCTCCCCTTTAATATCAACTATTGTGAACCAAGGATAACATAAATTCATATTATATTATTTATGATGAACATTCAAAACATTAAAGTAGTATATTCTTGAGGACCATAATAGATAAATGTGTTTGGATCTTGGGAACAAATTCATCAAATTTTGTAAAACATATTCAACCCCTTTCATAAATATCAACCCCTTTTAGTTATCTTACTTAAAACATTTATACATAACACTGGGAAAGGAATCATAAGAATGGAGTGTTCTCAACAGCCCAATTAAGGTATAAAAGCATGATATATAGGCACAATATGAGTAAAATGGTATGAGAACATGATTGTAACTTGGAATGATGAATCCCTGAGTATGGAACATTATAATCAAGGTTCATGGAATTAATATTGGTAGTTCATAAGACAAGAATCATAATACCATTGGGAGCATATATTAACAAGTCATAATAGGGGAATAACATATATAGTTTTTTGAATACACAAAAGCATTAAAAATCATTCCATATAAGTCATAACTCGTTTAAAATTATATTTTTTAAACATCATGGGGGGATACACTTACTAGGAGAGACCCACCACAATCACAAGTTGAATCCATTTCCTTATAGTATAAATTTTTCACTCCCTAACCCATCTTAGTAGTCAAGGTTCACTCCCTATACAATCTTAGTAGTTTTGTTTCACTGATAAGACCATATTTGTATTAATGATTCACTATAAATACAATCCACGAGAAAAAAAAGATCATTTTTAAACTAATATCACACCTCATTCAGTCATTGCATATCTCATGAGATACAATCCATTTCAGAATTCATGACATGGATATATATAAATTTTTATTGAATGCATGTGAAGAATATAACGGTACCACAAATATCATAATGTAATTATAGAGAAATGTACGTAATGATAAAAAACAATCACATAATATCCTAAATAATTGAATGTGTTTCATTAAAATGTCACCATATCATAACATCTATAAGGAATGTATGTTTAAAAGACATTTAAACAAATCAAATGTCATGAAAATAAGCAGATTTCACAAGAATATAACATTTTAAATGGAAACATGATAGATAAACATATAACATTTGGAAGGAAACTGTCTTTCATAAACAAAATTTCATCAAAACGTAAAATTGTTAGACAAATAATATGAATGGAATCCTTGGATAATGTCCTCTTTAATGAATGAGTAAGACCAATAGATTCTATAAAAGTTGAAAATTATTTTGATTCATATTTAAAAAAATCATGGAAAATGTATTATCTGATTTGAAGAATAATTTTTAAAACATAAGAATATTTCAAACCCATTTTCATTAGAATTAACAATGAAAGCATAAAAAGTCAGCCTGAAAATATTTTGAAATCTATTATCCTTGATATTTTATAAAGGATTCTTGAAAACCATGTTGATATATTTTTTCCTTGAAAACATTTAAATGATGTTTGAGAAAATTTTGAAAAATATTTTCCTTGAATGATTAAAAAGTATCCTTAAATGTAATTTAATAAAAATTATAATGAAAAAATTGGAAATCATTTTCACTAAAAATATTTTTTAAATAAAATAAAGGAAAAATTGTAAATCATCTAAAACAATTCTTGTTCGTATTATATATTTTATAACCTTTTCCTTGAAAAATAGATTAAATACAATGAATGTAATATATATAATGAAACCAAATTGTGATAGAAAAATAAATATTTACACCACCAAATGAATGTTTAATGAAATTACAATCCTGATAGTAGATAAATCTATACATTCCAAACTGTCTTATTGTTCCAAAAAATTTATTCAATGGATCTTCCATTAGAATTTGAAAGTAATATATATTTTCATCAGCAATGTTGTAAAAATGGTAAAATGTTTGTGAAAATTCGTTTTATATATAATAGTATAATATTATAACACTTTTGAAGACATTTTCTGATGGCATGCTTTGAAATAACTCATACTTCAGAGTGAAGAGATAGATAATGATAGATTCTTATAAAAACACATTATCAATTATAATAAGTTTAAAACATTTGGAAAATAGTACCATAAAATTAATATATCAATAATTACCATATGTTTATAAAATTATTGTTATATATTGATTGGTGGATTACATAATTACATAAATGAAAGCATAATCATATTCAATCATGATAAAAATTGAGATTGTAGAAATATATTGTTACCTGTTTTGTAATATTGAATTATAATACATAATAAATAATAACATAAAATGAAAGATTACTGTTCTGGAAATGAATTAGAGTCAATAAATTAAATTTATATGGTAATAATATATACATCACAAAATTTGTTTTGGCCATAACATGGAATGTGTCATAAATAAGGAAAATTGAGTGAAAAATACATTACCTATTTTTTTTATCAATTGTACTCTAAATAAACGTGCAATAGATATCATAAAATGGATATGTAAATACCCATAAATTTAATGATATATTTTATATAATAAATTCTCATTAATTATATTCACCAAACAATATAAATGAGTTTCGAATAGTTAATATGACTTTTATATGAAAATTAGACTAGAAACCCCTTTACCACATTTTTATCTTTTGAACAGTAGGACTTGTGAAACAATAACATCAATTTAAAATATGAATATAAATATATAAATAAAAAAATAAATTTCAAGAAATTATATTTTATAAGGATGTATATACAGCAGATAAAGGAATAAGTGGTGAATGGAGCATATATCTCCAAGAAATTAACGTGAGAAACGGAACATATAACTGTATGTATTGACTTTCAATATACTAATTCAAACCTCTAATATAATAAATAAATGATTATAATAAATCTTTTCAAGAAAAATATTTATCTGTTTAATTGAATTTATGATTCACTTATGACTTTATAATACCCTTTTACTAACAATTCCATTAAAGTTATTTTTCATATAATAATAGATTTGTTTTTTAACTGTTTTGACTAGATATTTTTAATACTATTACATACATCATGAAAACTTATTTCCAGATTGAAAACCATGATATAAATATCATTGATATTCAGAATATATGAATTTATAATATTCAACGGTTTATATAAAAATGAAATGAAATACACCATTCATGGAGATGAGAGGTTATACATATGCAAAAATATTGTTTCCATTTTCTAGTATTATTTAAAAAAATGTAAATTATATTTTTATATAATTATTAATATAATTAAAATATAATTTTAATTTTACATATAACACATTGTTTTCCATCCCTTCTATAATAAATTTTTTGTAATGTATGATGTAATCACTTCAGTTTGAGCAGGTGGTAGTCCGTACATCCATAAAGGTTGTTATTGCAATAAAAAAATATAGAATTCTAGTAGTTATGGGTTTCATAATAATTATAGAAGCATAAATACTACATAAATATAAATAATATCAAATAAAATTTTGTACAAAAATATTTCCAACCTAGAAACGTATTAATGGAGTAACATTCAACATTGGTTTGTTTGGTGGTGGTCTGCAGTAAACACAAATTATGAAATCAAATTTCATATGAATGAAGTGTGTTTTAGTGTATGTAAAACCCCTAACATATAATAATATATGTATATTTTAGATAATTATGTTTTCATGTGGTCATTTAATAAGAAAAATTGATTGGTGGGTAATTTTATAAAACATGTGTTCTTATTGAACGGTGTTACCTCTTCTTTGGGTTATTCAATTTGGATTTCCCCAAAGGGATTCCTGTGCTGGATTCCTTCCCATGTGGATGATCAAATGATAATAAGATGAAATTTTTATTCTTATTGGGGTAGTTTTTTATGATACACTGTGTAACATCCCATGTATTTAAATGGAAATAATATATTTGATATGATAAATGACATGACACAACGAGATGAAAATAACAACTAGGTATTATTATAAAAATGTTTACATTATATCATAGTCATTAGAATGTTATGTATTAGTAGAATTAGTTACATTATTAAAATATGGATTGAAAATTTATATATAATGCTAGGAACAATTTCTTATTACTGAATATAATGACCTTATTAAAATAAAAGGTTTTTTTGATGAACTATTTACATGTGAAAAACTATTATTTATTTAAATAAATTATTTAATAAATAATGTTTGTTTATATAAATGGAATATATTTAAAAATATAATAAATACAATATAGAATTTTAAATTCATCTTATGTGTTATCTAGACAAGAAATAATACTAAATTTAATTTAATACATAAAAGAAGAATTTAAAAAGTAATGTTTTCCACCTTTTGGAGGTACAAATTATTTAATAATATTTTTACTCCATTATAGACTAAATTTTAAAAACTAAACATCCTATTTAATATAATAATATCAAAATTTTATTTGGGTGATTTTTTTTTCTTTTGATTAGATATATTTTGATGGTTAGTGAAAATACCACATATTAATTGAAAACTAAAATTTCATAAAAAAATTTAATAGTGATAAATTATATCTGGAATTGATTTTAAAGTATAAATAGATAGTTTTTTCAACATTTAATAAATTATTCAAAATTAAAATAAATTTTATTTTGAATATGTTTGTAAAAACATTTCAATATTTTGATAGTAAATAAACACTAAAAACATGTTTTCATGTTTCATCAATGTTATAAATATCTATTTAATTTTAACAATTTATAACATTAGAGTTTTAAGAAATTAATTACATATTTTGAATCAAACGTTTTGAAATTAATAAATGTGCCCCATTTATTTTTTTACATAATGAATAATATCTTTATTAATTTTAATATTATCATGGTAAAAGGTAAATGAGGGAATTATGGGAAAAAATAATATTTTAAATTTTGGAAAATATCCATAATACTTGTATATGTTTTTTATATTCATGTGAGTCTAAAAAAATAATCATCTGGTAGAAATTATAACATTTGGTAGAGAACCTCTTGATCGTATAGAATTTATATTATTATATTAAAAAAATCAATATTATCATACTTCTCTTTTTAACATTTTTTTCAATATGTTGTTATATAGGTTATCAATTTAACTATAATTATTATGTTTGAAAATAAAATTTTTTCTTTATTAATATATTTTATTTTCAATTTTTAAATATGAAAAATGTAAATTAATGTGTTTCAAATTGATGATGGATTAATTTTTTAATTAAATGATATATCAAATAAATGATTTTAAAAATACAATATTAAATATAATTTTAGATTAAAAATGTCATATTTGAATTATATAGAATAATTTTTAATATCAGGAAAGTTTTAGGTACATTTTTTTTAATTTATGTTATTCTTTTGAGTGTTTTTAAAAATTCAGGTAATGAATGTTGTAAAAAAATCACATCATTGATATTTTAAAATAAATTTTATTTTATTAAAGGATATATGATTCCAAAAAAAACAATCCAATGATTAGGATACGTATAAAAATGACTTCCATTACTCATTTACATGTCATTTGAAATTTTATTTTAATTTTATTAACACTCAATGTGAAAATTACATTATATGACAATATTAATTAAGGAGGATAAATAATGGTAAAAATAGAAATAAAAGAAATAAAAAATTATCCAAACATTTTTATTTTCATTACATGATTATGTTTCTTCCCATATTCATCATATATTATAAATAAATCATTTTATTTCTATTTGGAATATAAAATTAAATTTATTAATTTAATAGTTTGATTAATTAAAAAAGAGCCACAACTATCCCTTATAAAAGGGAACCCATTCTTAACTATTCTTCGTAACTGAATATATATTTAACTTGTTGCACCCCCGGTTTTAGTTCTGTAGCCTTTTAATGCATTTTTATGTGTTTAAAGTGCATGGGATGAGTTGGGAAGAGGTTGGGAGAGTTAGGGATGGTTTTGGATGAGTTTGGAGGCTTTCATATGGGTGCACGATTTGAGCACAGCTAAGGGAAATCATGCGGGTGCTCCCAGAAACCGTAAAGGGGAGGCATTAGGCTTCGCATGGCCTACGAACGTTTTGAAAAATTGTGCGAGGCAACCGTTCGTACCCTTGCTCTCGAGGCAATAGCGTGGACATGGTTAGCGCACGGTTTTCCAAACTATGCGGGCTAACTGTGTGGCCACTTTAAATAGGGGTTTAAATCCCGAGTTAACTCAGGATTGCCTCATTCCACTGTTAATCTTCTCCCACTCGAGCTTCACTCTAAATTTTCAGTTCCCAAGGGTTGGAGGGACTCTCCCACTCGTTTTGGAAGTAATTGAAGGGTTTTCATGGTTGTTTGAAGGTTATTTCTCCCGAGTAAGTCTTCTATCATGGTTCCTTTTGGTTTTCTCTAGATCCTTTCTTCTCCCTTCTTTGGTTTTATAGATCTACACTTTTTTTGTAGATCTAGGGATCTGGTTTCCTTGGATGATTATTTTAAGGCTTGTGAATTCTAGGGAAATGGATCTAGAGAGGTTTCGGTGGTGCGTTCGTTGGATTTGAGGTGCGATTGCCTGTGGGTCAATTTCTCAGAACCCTAAAGGCAGGTGGCTTCACTCTGGACTCCACTTGGTTAGAGCTTGAGGTTTTTGGATACAATTAATTTTTTGGCTTGAAATTAATAGTGTTTTTATGTGCGAAGTTGGTTGGAAATCCATTTGGGGATTTATTGGAAAAAGGGGGTTTTATGGTGAAATGTTTTTGTTGTGGATTTTAAAATTGAGATTTTAAAATAGGATTCTATGGATGGTTTGTGAAAATGATTTATGGAATTTGTTTTCAATAAATAGGTTGTTTTATTGAATTTTTGATTGGTATGGAAAATGGTTTTCAATAAATGAGTTATTTATTGATTTGGAATGATATGTAATGGAATTGGTTGATTGCATGATGTTGTGACCATGGTGGGTTATATGCTTGGTTGTGATTGATTGGAATGTTGTGTGGATGTGGTGAGTAGTACCACTATAAAAAGGGGATGGATATTGGACATAAGGGCCACCATCAAAGGATAAGTGGACGAGAAGTGCCACTAGGTGTGAATGGGTGAATGAGCTGGACGGAAGCTCCACCGTTTGGTTGTTTTGGTTGTTTGTTTTGTATTTCCATGAATATTGGAAATTGTTGTGCTAGTGTTTATATGATGAAATGGCTTGTGGAATGTTTGATTTGATTTCCCCTGGTTTCACTTGTGGTTTACATTATATAAACTATTTTATATAAATGGGCTAATGGTTTTATCCTAGTGGTGTGGGTAGGGAAGTCTTTTGGGTAAAACCTATTGGGTTTTAGTAATCATCCCCTACTTTGGCACTTTCGTGTCTTTGCAGATGTCTTGTACTGTGATGTGGGAATTGGAAATGGATCTCCAACCTTTAGTGGTGTATTGTGATGTCTTGTTGGAGCTTGGAGCTTGGATCTTGGTGTGGAGCTGTGGTGGTGTCATTCCTCGTGGTGTTGGTTGTTGGTTTCCACATGTACTATGATGTGGTGTAGACATGTCTGGTTGTATTGTTTTTGGGTTGTATTGAGGTACAACTATGTTTTATTTTGTGAATTCATGCTTTAATGTGTTATTAACATGCATCATATAGTGGTTGTTAGTGGATTGTTGGTTGGTTTTTCCTCCCCAGTTTGTTCGAGAAGCCCTCAGCATTTATTGCTTTCCTATGGCGCCTTAGGAACCTCTATTAAGGTATAGTATCCCTCACCGCCTCCTCAGGCCAATGAGGTAAGGGAGGGTTGTTACATGTGGTATCATTTTGTTCGGTCCTTATCATTTATGTGAGAGCAGTTGTTCAATCATTTGTGTTGATCATTGGTTTCGGTGTTGACATACGTTGTGGTATATTTCTTGAGTCGGGATGGTAGAAAGGCATATGAATTTCGGATCAGGGAATGTATGGCATAAAAAGTCATAGATAACCATTTTATTATGAAATTCAAGTTACCAGGGCGTGGGGTTCATAAGGGTTTTGGAGGCACTTATAGGCATTGGAATTCTCATTGTCGTGGTTGTAGCCAATGAGACGAGCATGGATTCCGTGGTAGAAATGACTTCCCACTAGGATGCATATTTCATTAGGGTATAATGATTTATGATGTGATACGAATGTGTGAAACTATAATGTGAATAAATTGGAATTTTGAAAATGGATTGGCTTTAAAAATAGTGATACATGGAAAATGTGAACTGGTGGAAATCCTTGTTGTGATAGAGTTGTGTAATGTCATTTGAAATGGGATTATGTGATGTCAATGGAAGTGAGACTCATGGTTGTTTGTTTTCTGTTGATAGAAATTGAACCGGGTAGGCGTTGTAGAGACAAACTAGAGGAGGCTACTGAGAATGTGGTAGCTACTAAGCCGCAGGTGAACCAACAGCTAGTGCAAAGCATAGTGCAAGCTTTCCAAGCTATGGAAAATGGAAATAAAATGGATGAACCAAGGCATGTGGATCATGAGGTTCAGTTTCAAAAGAAGAATCCACCCATCTTCAGGGGAGATTAAGAGCCAAAGATGGCATACGCTTGGTTGAATAGAATGAACAACATCTTCGAGATCATGGGAACACCTCACGAGTTGAAATTGATGTTGGCCACGTATATGTAGGAAGATCATGCCCTTCAGTGGTGGGAGTTGGTATTCTAATCGGGGACAGACATGGTTATGACATTGGAAGTCTTTGAGGAACTGTTTAATAAACAATTCTACCTTCATACATTCAGAATTCAGTGCACAATAGATTTCTTCAGTTTGATGCAAAAAAACTTATGTCTGTGACAGAGTACGCTGCTATGATTATGAACTTAGTGAGGTTTGCACCTGCGGTGACGAGTAGCATGTCGTTGATGGAAAGGATCTTTGAAGAGGGGTTAAGAAATGAAATTTTTTCAAAGACATAAGTACTGTGTATAGATGATTACACATAGATGGTGACTAAAGACTAGGTGGCTGAGTAGGATCTATTAGGTGCTCAGGGCGGAGGAAGCATGGTGGTAACCACGGGGAATTGTGGGAAATCCAATGCTGGGTTCAAGAGGATGAGAGAAACATATTTTCAGGGCAATAGTATGTCACAAAATCTGATGGCAGGATCGAAGAATCTTTTTCCGAATCCCCAAAGCATGTCGGGATGTTTTCAGTGTGGTTCTACGAGCCACATCAAGAGGGATTGCACGACACAACTTCGAGTATGTCATAATTGTAAGCAAATGGGACATCTACATCATTATTATCGGAATGATCCATGGTCGGGTGAGTGCGACACTCCTCCGGGATCGCAGACATCATATGCTTTGATGGGACAGGGATAGAATCACACCCTCATCAGGAGAGTAAAGTGGGATATGGCGATTCTCCGAATATCACGATGCCTCAACAAAGCAATAAAGAGTAGAGTGAGGTAAAAAAGGAATTGTTCCGAGCCGAGAATTTTGTGGTGGATAATCAGTCAGGACTATCCATGATGTGTTGTATGGTTCATTTAAATTATACCTTTATGAAAGTGTTTTTATTTGGTTTCTTCACACTCTTTAATAGCTGCATGTATGGTTGAGTTGCTGGGTTTAAGGGTAGAAATGATGCCTTCAGTTTTAAAACATCAAACTTCTATGGGTCTAAGAGAGTATTGAGCCTTCTTATGTTGAGCATGTTGTATTGTTCTGGGAGCCGTTGAGATAAACTGGAATTTTTCAGTGCTTGAGTTTGATGGGTATGATGTTATCCTAGGAATGGATTGACTGGAGGCATTTAAGGCCCACATCGAGTGTAATAGGAGGACAATTTCTTTTACGACACACGATGGCATTAGACATCTGTTTAGAGGAAATAGGAATGAAAGACAGGGGGCAACGGGTTTGTGGGCACCAGCAGTAGGCACGTTATTGTAATGGTTGGTGGTATTGTCGTTGGAATCGGTAATCGTTGTTGAGAAGAGTGTTCTTTCGGCATTGGTGGATAAGTTCATGAATTGTTTTCTTGATGATTTCTCTTGGTTACCTCCTATAAGAGAAGTCATGTTTACGATTGATCTCCTTCCGGGGACCAGTCCTATCTCACTTATGTCTTAGCGGATGGCCCCTACTGAATTGTGGAACGTTAAAGCCCAATTGGAAGAGTTAGAAAACAAAGGGTTAATCCAGCCTAGCACGTCCCTCTGGTCTGGGTCGGTGTTGTTTGAGAAAAATGAGGACGGAACGTTGAGGCTCTATGATTACTATCGTAGACATAACCATGTTACGATAAAGAAAAGATATCCACTTCCATGAATTGATGATTTCATCGACCAGTTGAGGGGAGCGTCGTGGTTCTCCAAGATTGACCTGAGGTCGAGATATCATCAATTGCAGGTGAGGAAGGACGATATTCCTAAAACAGCTTTCAGAAGTAGATATTGCCATTATGAATATGTCAATATGCCCTTTGGTCTAACAAATGACCCAGCAGTATTCATGGCATTGAGGGATCAGATATTTCAGAGATATCTTGATTCATTTGTGGTGGTGTTTGTAGACCATATTTTGCTGTATTCAACGACAATGGAGGAGCAAGAGAATCACATGGAGACAGTTCTAGGGATCTTGATGGATCATCGACTGTATGCCAAATTGTCGAAGTGTGACTTTTGGATTCAGGAAGTTCATTTTCATGGCCATGTGATTTCTGAAAGGGGTGTTTTAGTGGATCCAGAAATGATAGCTGATGAAATCTCGTGGAAACCGCGAAAGAATGTGTGTAAGGTACATAGTTTCCTCGATCTTGCTGGGTATTATCGGTGTTTTGTTCGTGATTTTTCATGTTTGGCTTCGCCGATGGTATCTTTGACAAGAAAGAATGTTCCGTTCTCGTGGAATTAATAGTGTCAACTGTGTTTCGAATAGCTAAAGGGTTGCCTTACATTAGCAGCAATCATGGTTTTGAAAGAACCAGGAAAAGGGTATGTGGTGTATTGTGATTCATCAAGATCTGTGTTTTGGTGTGTTCTCATGCATGGGAATCATGTGGTTGCGTATGGATCACTACAGTTGAGGGTGCATGAGAAGAACTACACAACTCATGATTTGGAATTGGCAGCAGTGGTCCATGACTTGAAATTATGGTATCATTATCTCTTCGGTGAGAAATTCACGGTATATATAGATCACAATAGCTTGAAGAACATTTTATCATAGAGGGATTTTAACTTGAGGCAATGGATAGGGATGAAATATCTCCAGATGTTTGATTTTGAATTGATGTACACACCAGTTAAGGGAAATTCGGTGGTGGATGCATTAAGTAGAAAATCATAGGCTTAGGTGGTAAAACATGCATCATACTAGTGGCCGTTGATGTCGGTTATAGCTGACATGTGGTTGGAATGTGAAGTACAGTGCGATAGAGGAGACTTCTTTCCAGTTCTGTTGAGTCATTACATGGTTGTCTTGATTAAAGAGGCACATATATCTGATTCTCAGTCTGTGACCATGAGGTCAAGAATCAAGGGCGGGGAGACCATTGAGGGCTGGAAACTGAATGGAGATTCAGTTTTGTGTTTTTGGAATCGGATGGTTGTACCAGTTGCTTGTTAAGAAAATCTTCTAATTGCATATCATCATTCCAGGAGGGCTGTTTTTCCTGGAATTCAGAAAATGTTTAAGGTGTTGAAAGCACAATTCTGGTGGGCTGGTATGCAAATAAGTGTTGTTGAGTTTGTTTCGAAATGCTTGACTTGTCTGCAGGTCAAGGCAGAGCATCAGTGTAGTACCCCCGATTTCTAGTATGTAACCCATGTTTTATGATTTTTAGGTACATGAAGCATTAGAGAAATGGATTAGAATGTTTGGAGAATTTTAAAGGGTCAAAGGGCAAAAAGGTGGTGACGCACGAGCTTCGCACAGGTTGCCCAAACCATGTAGAAGCCATGCAGGTGGTGTAATCTTGGAAAGAGGAGACAACACGGTGTGGACACAGTTTTCACAAACAGTGTGAGGAGGTCATACAGAGCGCCCCTTCCAAGATTTGACTACCACATGATTAGTGTGCGATTTGACTAACCATGTAGAATAAATGTGCATCAAGTCAACTTAGATCATATTTTAAAGGATCTAATCCATTTTATCTTTAATCCCCCTGGTTTTTTCTCCTCGACGGCCCCAACTAGGTATTTCTCTCTGGTGAAGGTGGGATTACACTTACCAAGCATTTTGGAAGTGATCCTGATGTTTTCATTATTGTTTAGAGGATGATTGATCAAGGTAAGTCTCGTTTGCTTTATTTTTATTAGATATCTTTCTTCTCTAATGATGTATCCTTAGATCGGCGCCCAAGGTGTGTAGATCTAATATAGTGGATGACTTTTAAGTTGGATTTTGGTCTGGTTGGTGACAGGGGAAGGAATCTAAGGAGGTTTCGGGGTGTTTTGACCTAGTTTTTGGTTATTTTTAACTTTTTTGTTGAGGTAGGTGGATTCACTCTTGAATCCTCTTGTTATTATTGATTTTCATTGTTTCAAATTGGGTTATTTAAATGGAATTGATTGATAAAAGCATGGAATAAATATACTTTAGTAATGATTTATGGTTTTGATGGATTTTTGAAATCAAGGTGAATTGTTTTGTGAAGTTATTTGGATTTATTAATTTAAAATGTTTATTTTAAATTATGGATTTTCCAGAATGGGAAATGAATTTATAAAAATGGTTTTTTCAATAAAAATGGGTGTTTTATTGAAATGGTTTGAATTGGGTGAACACACTTGGTTTTGATGGAAATGGTTTTCAAGAAATTGTGTTTTATTTAAAGGATTGTTTTTTCAGGACTGTTTTGAATCTATGGTGTGTGTTCATGATGCATATATGAGGCTTGGTTGAAATTTGACCTTTTGGTCGGGGCCAAATGTTTAATGGAACATGGGACTTTTAAGTACGATGCTTGGTTAAAATATGAAATTGTGCTAGGTGCCAATGGTGTAATGGCACATGTGTAACAATTACCTTGGGATAAATTATTAGATCAATGAGAAACTACTCATGATTATGGAACTACTACAACGAAGCATGCATGGTTGATTTCATGGGTTTGTGAAATGGTTGGGTTGCAAAAAGGGATGTTGTGAAATGGTTTGAAAGCTTCATTGGGTAATTTTCTAGAAAATATAACTTGTTATAAATTGGATTAAAATGCACATGGATGTTTTTGGATATGATTGGTTGTGGAAGCATATCAATATCTTGTTATAAACTATTTTGTGAAATTATTTTATATAAATTATTTTATATAAATGTTGGCTAACTCTTCTATCATAGTGTCTTCAGTAGGGAAGTCATTAGGGAAAACCTACTGAGTTTTATACTCACCCCTGCATTAGCACATTGGTGCTTTTGTAGATGTCGTATTCCAAGAAACAGGAAAATGTAAGGCATCTCATTACTAGTGTTTCGTGGTGATGCTTGGGAGATGTGGTGGTGCTTGGAGCATGGAGCTTGGTGTGGAGCCTTGGAGCTTGTCTTGGTCTGTTTTGGTCTTTTGTTAGTCTTCCTCTTGGTACTCTGGTATTGTGTTCGTTTTTTTGGTTTTTGGAATAGTGTAGTTCTCTTTTGGTAATGCATGAGTTGGTTGTTTCATTTACATGCCTTATATAATGTGTGTTAGTGAGGTTTTTGGTTGGTTTATTTATCAAAGGGTAAATCATCCCCCACTTGGATTGAAACCCTTCGGCATTTATTTCTAGCCTTTCCCATCTTGGGGATGTCGCTTAAGGAAAAGTAATGAATTGTTGTATTATAAATCCAACAAGGATTAGTGGTTCATTACAAATGGTATCAGCTTGTTTGGTCCTTGCCTAACAGGTAGTCATGGATGGTCTTGGTCCAGGAGTTGAAATTCATTCTTGCCTATTCCTTGGGTCGAAATCATAGATAGGAGTTGGATTGTTGGAAGTTGAAATGTATAGAAAAAAGGACGTAGTTAACCCGTTTATGATGAACTTCATGTTACCAGGGTGTTGGGTACATATGTGTTTTGAATACACTTATATAATGTTGGAAATCTTATTTTCATGGATTTAGCCAATGAAATGTGCTTGAAATGAATTATAGTGGAAGGAATTCCCACTAGGATTGCATATCTCATTGTGAGAAATGAGAAAGGATTTTTTGCAGGATGATAATTGTTTTATAAAAAATTCAGAAATTGTTTTCACATAAAAGATTCTGAAAATAGGGTAATTTTTGTACTTTGAAAATGGGTTGATTTTCAAAAAGAATGATGAATGTTTTAAAAAATGTTTGAAAATGGGTGAAATGAAATTTTGAAAACAATTTTGTGGTAGATGATGTGATATAATTTTAAAAATAATCCATCAGTTTCTAGAGAGTGATATTGACGGAGGTTGTTCTTGGTTTTGAAAATTGCACCTGGCAGGCGTTAATGGAACCAACCCGATGAAGCTGCGGAGAACACGGTTGCACCTAAACCACATGTGAACCAAGAGCTGGATCAGAATATTGTCCATGATTTTCAAGCTATGGATAAGGGGGAACTAGAGGAATGAACCAAGGCATGTGGATCATAGCCTTCCAGTTCATGAAGCAGAATCCACCAACCTTTCGTGGTGATGTTGAACCTGAAATGGCAGAGGTCTGGCCAACTATGATGAATCGTATCGTCGATTTCATCGGTACACCATCAGAGGTAAGGGTCAATTTGGAAACGTATATGATGTAGGATCTTTCACGAAAGTGGTGGGAGTTACTGGTGCAGGCCTAGGTGGATCGAGGCCTGGGCTGGGAGGAATTTGAGGAATTTTTTAATAAAAAATTCTATCCTCACACGTTCAAGATCCAAAGGACGAAAAACATTTTTAGCCTCAAGTATGAGAATCTCTCTATCATGGAGTATGTGGCTAAATTCATGAATTTAGTGTGATTTTCAAAAAATGTTGCTGCTAGTGCGTCACTAAAGTCACACATCTTTGCATCAGGGTTTTACAGGAGATTTTCTTGAAGATAGTTGTGCTCTGTACTACGGATTATACAGAGAAGGTATACAGAGAAATATTTGATGAAAGATACATCTCAAGAGTTATGGGAGGAGGATGTATGATGATACCCGTGGGAATGAGTGTGAATTCTAATTCTGGGAACAAGCGGAAGAGGGAAACCTAATTCCAGGGTGGGAGTGTGAATCAGAATCAGACAGTTGGATCGGTGAATCTTCCTCCATGACCAAAGATGAATGCCAGGTGTTTTCAATGTAGATTGATTGATCACATGAAACAAGAATTTTCAAAACCACCA
Source organism: Viscum album (assembly GCA_963277665.1). Taxonomy (NCBI): domain Eukaryota; kingdom Viridiplantae; phylum Streptophyta; class Magnoliopsida; order Santalales; family Viscaceae; genus Viscum; species Viscum album. The sequence goes on from OY728145.1 coordinate 1,099,718,198, forward strand.
AGAGCATGCCACAATTACAATAAGATAGGGAATCTTTAGCAATATTGTCACAGTGCTCCATGGTTCGGTGTTCGTGACACTTCTCAAGTGTCGCAAGCATATTATGCTTCGATAGGTTGAGGACAGCTAAATCAGTCTCGCCAGTAGAACAGAGCTAGCTATGGTGATTCCAAGAATACCATGACTCCTCAAGCAGGGAAATATCAATAAGTTAATAAGTAGAAAAGTGCAGCAACAAATCAATTTCATGGAGGGGGAAAAGTGATTATGGATGACCAGTCTAGACTCTCTATGGTGATAGGTATGATTATTTTGAATTCTACCCTCATGTAAGTGTTTTTCGATAATGGTGCATGTCATTCCATTCTTCCTTCTAATATTTCTGATTTTCTGAACATAAAACATTAAATGATACCTTTTGTGATAAAACTTCAAACTCTTCTCGGTGAAAGAGAATGTAGAGCCTTCGTGTGTAGAGAATGTTCCATAACAATTTATGGAGCTGAGCTAAAATGGGATTTCTCTGTGCTAGAGATGGATTTCTATGATATAATCCTGGGTATGGACTGGTTGACAGAGTTTATGTCTCACATCGACTGTTATAACAGAATAGTCAGTTTCACGACTAAGGATGGCATCAAGCATCACTTTAGAAAAGAATGATTGGAGATGGCGGGTGCAACATGCTTGTTGGCATGAGTAGTGGAAACGATCTCTTACCTGTTGTCTGTGTTAAACTTGGAATCGACGGTCAAGATCACAAATAGCAGTTTCCCAGTAATCGTGGATAAATTGACGGTTTTTTTCTTGAAAACTTATCAGGGTTACCACATGTAATAGAAGTGGAGTTTATGATTGATCTCTTTACAAGGACCAGTCCTATATAACTTCCATATTATAGGATGGAACCAACATAGTAAAAGTAATTGAATGTGCAGTTGGAAGAACTGGAAAACAAAGGTTTTATTCAGCCAAGCGTGTCCCCGTGGGCTGCACCAGTTTTTTATAAAGAAATCAGATGGAACTTTAAGGATATGTGTGGATTATCGTAAACTTAACCAAGATACAATAAAGAATAGAAATAAACAACAACAATTTGATGACCTATTTGATCAATTGAGGGGAGCTCAGTGGTTCTCTAATATTGAATTTTGCTCAGGATATCACCAGTTGATAGTAAGGAAGGAGGATATTCTGAAGATAGCCTTCAGAAGTAGATATGGCCACAACGAATATGTAGTCATGCCTTTTGGTCATAGGAATGAAACAAAAATATTTATGGCATCAATGAATCAGATATTTCAGCGATATTTGGATTCTTTTGTTGTGGTATTCGTGGATGATATATTGGTGTATTCAAGAACAAAGGGGTGATAGTGTTGGAAGTCTTGAGATACCATCATTTTAATGCCAAATTATTAAAGTAAGATTTTTGGATACAATATGTATGCTTTCTAGGCCATGTTGTTTCTGAGAAAGGTGTTTCAGTGGATCCAAAAAGGATAAAAGTTGTTCTTTCTTGGCAACTGCGGAAGAATGTCTTTGAAATACGAAGTTTTCTTGGTCTAGCTAGTTATTACAGACTCTTTTGGCGTGTCTTCTCAAGACTAGCTTCTCATATGATAGCATTGATAAAGAAGATCATTTCATTTCAATGGACTGAGGAATTTCAGAGATCATTTCAAGAGTTTAATGTTCTCATTACATTTGGACCCATCATGATTTTTACAGAATCAGGACAGGGGTACGTGGTGTATTATGTTGTTTCAGGATCTGGTTTGGGATGTGTTCTCATGCAAGGAGACAACTTTGTTTCTTATGTCTCTAGAAAATTGAGAGCACATGAAAAGAGCTACCCAACCCATGACATTGAGTTGGCTGGAGGCGCCCATACTATGAAAACATGGAGACATTGTCTTTTTGGTGAGAAATTCACTATTTTTACGGATCATAAGAGTTTGAAGCGTATTTTCTCACAATGAAATTTAAATCTCAATCAGAGGAGATGGATTGAGTATCTTCAAATGTTCAAATTTGACATGATTTATACACTTGGAAAGGTAAATTCTGTGTTCGATGCATTAAGAAAAAAGCATTATGCTTATTTGGGGAAAGAAGCTTCAGATGAGTGGCAGTTGATGTCGGTCCTAGCAAACATGCATGTGGAATGTGAAGACCAAGGTGATTTTACAGTTTTCTTTCCAGTTGCACTTGTTCCTGATTTTGGTGGAGGTAGTAAAGGAGGCACAAGAATCCAATGTAGACTGTGTTGCAATGAGTTGAACACTTAATGGTGGGGAGACCATTGATGGATGAAAGTTTTATGGGAGTTTAGTTTTGTGGTTTCGAGAACAGATGGTTGTACCTTTAACTACTCAAGAAAAACTCAGTCATGCTTACCACTATATAAGATGGACTGTTCATCCAGGAACACAAAAGATGTATAAGGTGATAAAGGCACAATTTTGGTGGAGCGACATGAAATAGAAGGCAGCTGAATTTGTTTCACGGTGTCTAACTTGTCAGCAAGTTAAAGCATAACATCAGCGGCCAGTGGGTATACTGTAGTCTCTACCAATTCCAGTGTGGAAATGGGATCATATATCTATGGATTTCATTACAGGTCTTCCAAGAATGGTCAGGAAACATGATTCCATTTTGGTGATAGTGGGTCGTCTTACCAAATCGGCCCATTTAATCTCTATTTTTGAAACTCATATGGTGGATGATCTTGCAAAAATCAATATCTGATAAGTGGTAAAAAGACATGGAATACCAGTTTCAATCGTGTTAAACAGATATCCAAGGTTCACAACTCATTTCTGGTGATCCTTACAGAAAGCCCTAGGAACTACTTTGAATGTGAGTATGGCATATCATCCTCAGACATATGGACAAACTGAAAGGATGATACAAACGTTGGAAGACATGTTGCAGGCCTGTGTGATGGATTTCGGTGTCTCAAGGGAGGAGCACGTTCCATTAGTGGAGTTCTTATATAACAATATTTATCAGGCCTCAATAGACATGGATCCATTTGAAGCATTGTATGGGCGTCCTTGTCGTTCTACACTTTGTTGGGTGGAAACAGGTGAGACCTCACTAGTTGGGCTTAGGATTGCCCAAGAAACAATAGTGAAGATTCAGTTGTTTAATAAGAGGATGGAGATGGCACAGAGTTGTCAGAAATCATAGGCGGATCATCGTCGAAGACCATTGTCATTTGTGGTGAGTGATCATGTCTTTTTTAGAATCTCTCCAAGACTTGGACATCATCGTTTCAGGAATCAGGGCAAGTTATCTCCTAGATACATTGGCCCTTTAGTGATACTGGAACAGGTTGGCAAGGTGGTGTATCGGTTGGCATTACCTCCACGGCTCGGTGTAGTGCATAATGTGTTCCTTGAATCTCAGTTGAAAAAGTATCATCCTAATCTTTACCATGTGATCAGATGGGATCACGTTGACCTAGAGCCAGATGCTTTGTTGATACATATCCCGGTACAGATTGCGGATATTCAAGAGAAAGTCTTTCATGGAAAAGTCATTGGTCTAGTGTGATGTTTATGGCAGCATGGTCAGATTCGGGAAGAGACATGGGAACACGAGAATGAAATGGAAGATCAGTGGCTAGAACACTTTCAATCAATCGATGGTTTTCTACATTTCAGGGACGGAATGGCCAATGATGGGGAGAATGTAGTACCCCATGTTTCTGAAAATTAATCCTTGTTTTATTCTTTTTATGTACATGAAGCATATGAGAAATTGTTGAGAATGTTTGGAGACTTTTAAAGGGTAAAAGGGAAAAAGGTGGTTACACACGGGCTTCAGACGTGTTTCCCAAACCGTGCAGAAGCCATGCAAGTGGTGTCACCTTGGACAAGGATACCACACGGTGTGAACACAGTTTTCCCAAATCATGTGAGGAGGTCATGCGGAGTGCCTCTTCCAAGTAGTGAATCTCGCACGGTTACCAGACGATTTTACTAACCGTGCAAACTAACCTTGCATGAATTCAACTTAGATTCTATTTTTAAGGATCTAATCCATTTTATCATTAAACCCGCTCGTTTTTTTTCCACAATGGTCCTAACTCAGGATTTCTCTCTGGTGAAGGTGGGAGAACACTTACCAGGAGTTTTGGAAGTGATTCGGAGGTTTTCCTTGGCGTTTAGAGGACGATTGATCAATGTATGTCTCGTTTCCTTGATTTATTTTATATATCCTTCTTCCCACTTTATGGATCCTTAGATCTATGCCCAATTTGGGTAAATATAAGATACCAGATGACTTTTAAGTAGGGTTTTTCTCTTTTTGGTGATATGAGAAGGAATCTAAGGAGGTTTGGTGGTGTTTCGACCCGATTCATGGCTGGTTTCTCGTAATTTTTTGAGGTAGGTAGCTTCAATCATGACTCCTCTTGTTAGAATTGATTGGTTTAGTTTCAAATTGGGTTATTTAAATGGAATTCATTGTGAAAAGTATGGAATAAAACTTCATTAGTGATGATTTATGTTTTTGATGGATTTGTGAAATCATGGTGAATTGTTGTGTGAAGTGATTTGGATTATTGAATTCAAACTGTTGATTTTAAATTATTCATTTTCTAGAAGGGTACATGGATTGATGAAATATGGGTTTTCAATAAAAAGGTGTGTTTTATTGAAATGGTTTGGATTGGGCGAACACACATGGTTTTGATGGAAATGGGTTTCAATAAATGGTGTTTTATTGAACGAATCATTTTGGCATGATTTTTGTGAATGTGTGGTGTGTGTTCATGTTTCATATACAAGGAATTGTTGAAATAGGACCTTGTGCTCGGTGACAAACGTTTAATGGAACATGGAACTTTTAAGTATGAGCCTTGGTTGAAATATGACCTTGTTCTCGGTGCCAATGGTGTAATGGCACATGGTAAAAAATTACCTTGTGATGACTTGGTAGATTGATGAGAAATAGCTCATGATTATGGAACTATTATAATGAAAAATGTATGGTTTATTTCACAGGTTTGTGAAAAGGTGGGGTTGCAAAAAGGCATATTGTGAAATGGTTTGAAAGCATGTTTGGTTATTTTTCTGGAAAAAAAATAACTTGTTGGAAATTTTTTTTAAATTAACTTGGATGTTTTTGGATATGATTGGTTGTGAAATCTTGTTTATATATTATTATAAACAATTTTGAGAAATTGTTTTATATAAACAGTTTTATATAAATGTTGGCTAACTCTTCTTTCATAATAGCATGAGTTGGGAAGTCATTGGGGAAAACCTACTGAGTTTTATACTCACCCCTACTTTGGGACTTCAGTGCTTTTTTGGATGTCGTATTCGGAGACACAAGTAAAGGTTTGGAATCTCATTACTAGTGGTACGTGGTGATTCTTGGGAGAAATGATGGTTCTTAGAGGATAGAGCTCGGTGTGGAGCCGTGGAGCGTGTCTTAATCTGTTTTGGTCTTTTTTTAGTCTTCTCTTTTGCACTCTGATATTGTGTTGGTGTTTCTGGTTTTTGGAATAGTGTGGTTCTCTTTTTGTATTTCCTGAGTTGGTTGTTTCATTTACATGCATCATATAATGGGTTTTAGTGGTGTTTTTTGTTGGCTTATTTCTCAAAGGGTAAATTGTACCCCATTTGCATTGAAACCCTTCAGCATTTATTTCTAGCCTTTGGCATTTTGGGGATGTTTCTTATGGCCAAGTAATGTCTTGTTGTATTCTAATGTCAATGAGGATAAGCGTGTCATTACAATTAGAGGCCAACAAGAATGTTGCAGTATATAAAAATCCTTGTTTGGAAGTTGGAGGAAATAGCGATGAATTCTGTCACATGTCTCTCATGAACGGTCAGAAAGCACGATGCCATTTGGGGGATAGTGGATCGGCTAATGATGTCGGTCCATTTCATCCCGATTCGGGTATCTCATATGGTTGAGGGTCTATCCAAAATCTATATCCAGGATGTGGTAAGGAGGGATGGTGTTCCAGTTTCTATTATATCCGATAGAGATTCGAGGATTACATCTCCTTTCATGAAATCCATGCAGCAAGCCCTTGGGACACAGTTGACTATGAACATGGCGTATCAACCTCATACAGATGGTCAATCCGAGAGGAAGATACAATCTTTGGGGGATATTTTGCGGGCTTGTGTGATATATTTTCGTGGCTCATGGGAGTAGAACATGATGTTTGTTGAGTTATCATACAATAACAGTTATCATACTTCCATACATATGGCTCCATTTGAAGCGTTGCATGGGCGGTCGTGTCTTTCTACACTATGCTAGGTAGAAAGGGTTGAGTCCATGTTGGTTGAACTAAGCGTTTTCCAGGATATTAAGGACAAGATCAAGTTAAACGTGAAGAGAATGGAGACATCATAGAGTCGTCAGAAATCGTATGCAGATCATCGTCGACGATCGTTGGTGTTCGAGGTAAGTGATCATGTTTTCTTAAGGATCTATCCTTGTTTGGCACGTCGTCATTTTGGGTAGCAGGGAAAGTTATCTTCGAGGTATATTGGACCTTTTGAGAGTCTCGAGCGGGTTGGTGAGGTGGTATATCATTTGTCTTTTCCAGCTAGGTTCAGTCCGGTGCATAATCTGTTTCATGTGTTGCGGTTGAAAAAGTATAAGTTGGATCGTCACAATGTGATTCGATGGGATCATGTTAAACTAGAACCAGATGCTACTTTGGTGAACGTGCTAGTGTAGGTTGTGGACAGGAAAGAGAAAGCCTTAAGTGGTAAAAGAATCGGTTTAGTTCATGTTTTGTGTTTGAATAATCAAATTCAAGACGAGACTTCCAAGCGGGAGAAAGAGATGGTCGAGCAGTGACCCGAGATCCTTCAGCAAAGTGCAGGTTCACTACTTTCCGAGGAATGAATGTTCAATGGTGGGTAGATTGTAGCACCCCCAATTTGAGGTATATACCTGTTTTATGACTTTTTATGTGTTTAATGTTCATGGGATGATATGGGAAGAGGTTGTGAGAGTTTGGAATGGTGTTGGATGAGTTTGGAGGCTTTTCTATTGGTGCACTGTTTGAGCATGGCTAAGGGAAACCATGTGGGTGCTCTAGAAAACCATGCAGGGGGAGGCAGTAGGCTATGCACGTCCTGCGGACGGTTTGACAAACCGTGCAAGGAAACCTTGTGGACCCTTTATCTTGAGGAAATACTGTGTGCATGGTTAGCGCACGGGTTTCCAAACCGTGTAGGATAACTGTGTGGTCATATAGAATAGGGTTTTAAAACCCGAGTTCAATCAGGATTGCCTTATTCCTCTCCAAATCCTCTCCCACACGAGCCTCACTCAGTATTTTCGGTTCTCAAGTGTTGTAGGGACTCTCCAACTAGTTTTAAAAGCAAATTGAAGGGATTTCATGGTGGTTTGAAAGTGATTTCTCCTGGTTAATTCTTCTCTCATGGTTCCTTTTTATTTTTTATAGATATTTTCTTATCCCTTCATTGATTTTATATATCAACACTTGTTGTGTGTAGATCTTGGGTTTTGGTTTCCATGGATGATTATTTTAAGGCATGTGAATGCTAGGGAAAGTGATCTAGAGAGGTTTCAGTGGTGCGTTTGTCAGATTTGAGGTGCGGTTTCTTGTGGGTCGATTTATCGAGAACTCTAAAGGTAGTTGGCTTCTCTGTCAACTCCACATGGATATAGCAAGTGGTTTTTGGTTACAATTAATTTGGTTGTCTTGAAATTAATTGTGTTTTGATGTGAGAAGTTGGTTGGAAATCCATTTGGGGATTTTTGGGGAAAAGGGGGTTTTATGGAGAAATGATAATGTTGTGTATTTTAAAGTGGAGATTTTAAAATTTGATGCTATGGTTGGGTTTTTAAAATTATTTACGGAAATGGTTTTCACTAAAGATGTTTTTTTATTGACTTTTTGTTTGGTATGGAAAATGTTTTTCAATAAATTGGTGATTTTTTGAAGTGGATTGTTATTCAATGGAATTGGTTGATTTCATGATGTTCTGACCATGATGGGTTATATTCTTTGTTGTGATTGATTGGAATGTTGTGTGGAATTGGCAAGAAGTACCAATATAAATAGAGGGTGGATAGTGGATGGAAGTGACACCATCAAAGGATAAGTGTATGGGAAGTTCCACTAGGTGTGAATGGGTGAACGGGCTGGACGGAAGCTCCACCGTTTGGTTGTTTTGGATGTTTTGGTTTTTTTTGTGCATTGCCTTTCAAGTTGGAAATTGATGTGCTAGTTCGTAAATGATGAAATGGGGTGTGCCATGTTTGGTTGGATTTCCCTTGGTTTCACTTGTTGTTTACATTATATAAACTGTTTTATATAAATGTGATACCGGTTTTATCCAACTGTAATGTGTAGGGAAGTCATTTGGGGAAAACCTACTGAGTTTTAGTACTCACCCCCTTCTTTTTCACTTTGGTGTCTTTGCAGATGTCGTGTACCATGATGTGGGTTATGGTAAGGCATATCCATCCTTTAGTGGTGCATTGTGATGTCTTGGTGGAGCTTGGAGTTTGGAGCTTGGTGTGGGGTAGTGGTGGTGTCATGGCTCGTGGTGTTGGTTGTTGGTTTCATCTTGTACTATGATGTGGTGTATACATGTCTGGTTGTATTGTGGTAAAGATAGGTTTACTTTTGGGAATGCATGCTTGAATGTGTTATTGACATGCATCATATAGTGGTTGTTAGTGGATTGTTGGTTGGTTTTTTCTTAAGGGAAATCGTTCCCCAGTCAGTTCAAGAAGTCGTCGTCCTTTATTCCCATCCTTTGGCACCTTGGGAATGTCTCTAAAGGCCTAGAATCCCTCACTACCTCCTAAATCCATAGAGGTTGCGGCGAGGTGTTACATAAGTCCAACATTTTCTTCCCAAAAACCCTTCATAGAATCCCTATCTACATTACCCAGTTCTTATTTGAGAATGGAAACACACCTAAGAGCTATTAATTTGTTTTTCAAAGGAGGTCATTCGATGAAAAAAAGATAATTAATCCTCATGATGAATTAGAATCACGGTATGGGCCTTTGTCTAAATATCCTTTAATTTAGCCATATTTTCATTATATATAACCACCTTACATTATAAAGGGTATGTAAATCCCCTTTTTGATTTCATATAATGAATTTAATTATTATAATTTTATTTAAATTTTCAATAGTCCTTCATTATACATATGATTCAAATATGTCTATGTGGTATATGAAACATTAATTTAAAAATATTTTTAAATGTTTAAATAATTTATTTTAAATGATTTTCCACCATTTCAATATTCTTTGTATTATTTAGTTTCTTAATTTATAGGGATATAAAATGATTATAAAGAATATCTTATTTCTATTTTTTATTTTATTCAATGTTTTTATAGGACAAAACCTTTTATGTTATTTATACAGAATTTTGGCGTTCATTAAAAATGGGAAAAAATTCAATTTTACGTTTATAGTGAAAAAACATCTCCACCTCAACAAAAATTATTTTATAATAGGATTCCTATATATATTCATCAATATTGAATTTTTTCATCATGCAATGATGGTATATATATAATGAAAAAAGAAAATAAATGAAACAAAGACATCAATATTCAGGGAGGCAAAAAATATTTATGACCAAAAGAATAGTAAACAATGAAATTATCCCCCTATAATGAAAGATAATTCATTCTAGTGAAGAAAAGGGACACTTTCAACTTTTTCTCCTTTGATGCTATGTATTCGACCACAATATTTACCTCTCACCATATGTAAAGAATAATCATTTGGTTATTAATAAGAACTTTTCACTTTCTAATGGTGTTTAAAATTGTCTACTGTATGTTACATATACACTAGTGAGTTTTAAAAAGTTAATTGGATCATTTTCGTCTATTTCTGGTTGATAGTGTTATGTATACAATCAAGGATGACTGTGATCAGGTCAATTTACACTTCATGGAGGGAGTCCTTGGTGAAAAAATATGAAATGAACATAAGAATTAGGTACCCCCAATGGTCACAATTTTCATTCATAATAATAAAATATATTGGATAAGAGAGATTATTTTAGATATTTATGTCATAAATTTCATGTTATAATTCAATGATCAAATATCATGATTCATTTTTTATCGATGAATTGATTTTAGAATAATTTTTGAAGGAATTGTTGAATAATTGTTTTTCATAATCAGCGTTGAAATGATTCAAATGTTTATACACATGTCAATGTGGAAATGTAGTTATTTTAAATAAGATTATATTTATGTTTTTATTGTATGAAATAACATTAAAATAATATTAATAAACAATGATATCATTAACATTAATTTATTGGAAGATAGAAGAGGATTTGTGGATATCAAACTATCAATATTTATTGAGTTTTCAATATTCAAAATATAGATGTTATATTCATATATATATATATATATGATTATAACATATATTTTAATGAGTTAAATCATAAAAAATATTATTGAGTCTAACATAGAAATATTATGAGATATTTTTGATGAATCAAAAGGAGACTGTATATAACTAAACATTGTAAAATTATGTCATCTGCATTGATAATGGATATTTTGAAGTAATAATTATAGATTACAAAGAGACAAATATATTATGTACTAATTATCATTTAATAAATAATATGCGAAAATAATAATATGATGAGGTATAATTGGAGAAGAAATTATATAACAATGGGAATTGTTTCTACCTATTCTGGATCTATGTGTTGATGATATTGATGAAATAATTTTTTCATGAGTCATAATTTCTATAAATATAGACTCTAAATATGGTATCGATGTTAGGATTATTTATATAAAAAACTAACATGGATTTTACTATATGGGAAGAAACATTTTTACTCAAACTATACGTATTAAAGATGAATTTCATAAAATTATGATGTAGTGACATCCAAAGTAGAGTAGAAGATGTGATTAATATATTTTTTAATAATACTATTTCAAAATCTGGGGAACTGATATAAAATATGATAATATGCTTAATAAAAATTAAATTTATCTATTGAAAACTATTATTTTGTGATATTATTTGTGTAATGGTTAATTCCTTCATAGCTGTTTAATAATACATCTTCCAAATAAATGAAGGTGTTGAGTTAGGAATGTATCATTCCATCACATTGTGATATAATTTTTAAAAAAGTGAAAAATTCATGCCTTAGACTAGATAAAATTATATCATGTTGTAAATACCCAAATGTATTTAAAAAATTATAAACCTAAAAAAAATTGTTTAATAATTTATTTACACATTTTCATTGCTGTTTTGTGTTGAAAGTAATTATAAAATCGATTAATTTTATCTAGGTCACATTATTGAAGATTAAAAGTATAATATAAAATTATAAAATGGTTCGATAAGGAAAGTCACACTAATTCACCAGACTCTTTGAGTGAATACAAAATCATACATTCAAGTTTCATGATTTATTGGGTCAACATCCATTTTCATGATATTGGATATATTTTCAATTTCCATATTGTTTATATAAAATATATATTAACATAGTATTTGGAGATGCATTTAGAGTTTAAACTAATAGATAATATAGTTTAAATAGAATTTAATAATAAATTTGCGGCTTCCAACAAAAAACGATGAATAAAATGGTTGAATGTGATAATTAAAAGTTAAAAAAAAAATTAATGGGGATATACGATTCACCACTACATAATGTTAACCATTATGCTAATTTTCAACAAATTATTTGAAAAAATAACCCCTTAAAATATTTGTCAATATGTTTCATTGATGAGGACAATGATTCCATTTAATGAGAAGATGAACGATACCTGAAAGAACCAGAATTTTTCATGTAATAATTTTTTAATAATTTCAGATTATTAAAAATATTGGAAAATTGACGGTGTGTGATTCCGAGGCCCGGTGTGCCAGGAATAGACTTTCAAACTTTTTAAGGTACATTCAGAAAATGTGCGTGAAACTTTTTCTATATTTTGAAATGGTTCTCAGAATAAATATTTGAGGACACCATTGAATTTGCAACGCTAGGATTCTCTTAAAGAAGGATTCACTTCAACCACAGTAGGTCGGGAGAAAAGGATGTTTTTGAACATTTAAAATAAATGATAAATAACATGTAATTGATGTTTTATTATCAATTTTTCCAATGAATGAGCTGCAGTGGTGGGACGAGTGACTTGTCAAACCAATTAATGGATTGAATCATCAACTATGTAATTACAACATTTTTTCTTTAAATAGGTTCATTAATTAATTCAATGAAACTCATTAATTCCTAAATCTGTTACTCACCTTTCCCCCTACTATTTAAATGGAGCTCAGGGTGGGGTTTGGAAAGGCTACTCCAAAGGAGGACACTCTAGTGATGTCTTGAGGAATCAACTAACTAAAGGACGAGACTAGATTTTGCAAGCGGTAACAAGCACCACCAAATCATGAACCAATTCCAACGACGAATGAGGTTCTGTCGATCATCATCAGCAGACATGAAATCCATGTAGGGTTTTTTGTTTTTGATATTATAAAATTTATCCTTCCCCATTCATGATTTATATGCAGAACATGGATCAACTAACCAATGGATTGATCCATAGATCATTATTTAAATTGTGTATATTGAGGTGTGGTTACATGTTGGTAGTTGTTTAAAAATTATATATTTGTTGATAATAATGTTTGTTAAAACACTAATGTGGAGGGCACGATCCAATCCGAACAAGGCCTGGACCCTCCGCCGATCCTTTTGTTCATGTCTTTCCCATGAGAGACTAGGAAATTTGACAACAAGGTAGAGATAGGGGTCACACATGGGTGTCAGTGACTCGAGAGGCTCGTAAGTGTGGACGACACCACGAACGGACCACCAGATCACTTCTGGTGGCACACAGAAAGAACCGCCAGTGCGCCATGCTGTTGGCGGCCGACAGTGGCCATAGGTGGCCCACAGCAACTGGCCAGATGTTGTAGAAAGGTGGGGCACAATCATGCTCTATAGTGTCCAAAGGCGTCCGACTCGAGAAAGTTGTGCGGGTGATGTGTTGCGCCTGCAGGTACCACGGGTGGCAGCAGACACACCCAGCGTGCCGCAACCAGAGTGGGAGGCGCGGCCCCGCGGCGCTCCACATCGTATGGAGAACGATCTTCCACCTGGATGACAGTTTCACACGGTGGGGAAGAACCCCCACGGTCATATGAAATGTTATCATGCCCACAGGGCTATCGAGATACGCGGTCCTCCATTAGGTGGACCAGGCAGGACGCAGTACATCAGAACAAGCCGGACCTGCCCAGAAATTAGGGCAAGGCTGGACCCATTTCCCAACGGGCTAGCGAGGGTGGGTCGAGCCCCACCAATCAGGCCAAGCCCAATGTGGCCCAACCCCATTATCCAGCCAATCTGACCCTGATAGACCATCCCCAATGAACTTGGATGACCCTTAATGAGTCAGACCTGGGTGGGTCAGGTAGACCCCTGGACCCATTGCGTCGGGCCGGCCTCACCGAGTCAGACTGGGCCCAGATCCAACCTGCCCCCAAATAAACAATTCCCATAACTAATTTACTAATTTTTTATTTGACACATAGTTAGTGGAATTGGAACCCCTTATTGGGAATTAGTCCCTTTTTCATATTCCAGCGCACCCGACCGAGCCCGGCGGGACCGAGATGCAATCACACACATTTTACAGAATGGGGAGTAACTAAAAGTCCAAAAGTCTGATCAATACACAAGAATTGGAATAATTACCCATGTGAGTAGATAGAACATTTACAATACTCTTAGTACATTTGATGGATTTTTCATGAAACTTGGGATGGATTAGACAAGAATCCAATCATTCCATTTTTACCAAAGTGCCCATATATCACATACCGGGTGTCTGATGGGCACGCCGTATATCATTTTGGGGCCCCTATGACGTGGAGGTCCCTTGGGTATGCTTTTAATCAACTTCGTAATGGTTTAATATATCTTATTTCATGAGGAGTTTAATCCTTTGGAGAACATGCATGCTACATGCGGGGATCCAGTGGATGACTGTGACATGAAGATGAAAAGAGACCAATAAGGGTAAGCATAAGAATCTATAGAGTGGGATGATCTAGCTATATGACCAATCATCCCTACATATAAACCATCGACCAATAAATGTCATCACCAGTGACTAATACTGGTCAGCACCAGCGACCAATACAGGTCAACACGAGCGACAAATGCACTTTAGCACCAGCCACCTAAAAGGGTAAGCACCATCAACCAATACGGGCCAACACTAGTGAAAAATACTGGTCAAAACTAGTGTCCAATACTATTCAACATCAAGATACCAAAATATTTATTCATACAGTGTCCAATACGGTTCACCAGAAGAGTTACTATGGAGAGGATGATATTTTTATTATTTATTATCATCCATATCACTGTAACCTTGATTCTATACCCATAGAGTGATTTTCCCTTTTTCTTTGTTCTTAATGATGTAGAGCGTGATTGTGATATTATCATTTCGTTAGTTTATGTGATCTTTTTTGGAATACTGAGAGACCTTTGGGGGTCTTAGGGTCCCATATAGAGTTGTTATTCTCACCCCTGCACGGGATCTACCCACCTGTTTGTGTCTACTGCTCACTGCTGATATTCTGATGCAGAATTTGTAGGATTGAGACATGGTGGAGTGTTTTCAATGGGTATAGTAAATACCCTCTTCATCTACTTTATACATACATAAAATACACTCCAGGTAAAAATACAGGCCAAATGTGACTATTTTTTACATTATGTTTATTATTTATTGCTTGTATTCGGGACCACTGTTTTGAGTTTATAGTTGTTCTTGTGGTTTTACATTACTCTCATGGTTATACCATACATTTTTTCTTGTTTACAATAGTTCCCCTTTTTGAGTGTGTAAATATATCTAAGGAAATTCCTTTCCTATTTCTAAAATGCCTGTAGTTTTAGTCACCAACTCGTAGCCTATACAAGGTGGGCATAGGGTAGTGACATCTCGGTCCCGTGGGATGGGTCGTGACAAATTTGTATCAAAAGGAGGCCAGTTATACAAAAAATAACTTTGAGTCTACTTTTAATGAGGTAATGGTGTAATGTTTCTTATGTTTGATTTTCAGGGAAGAGAGTCTTGTGTTGGTTCGACGATTGATGTATCCATACACCGAGACCATGAATTCTATTTTCCAAAATGATACATGAAAACAAAATTTGATAGTGTTATGAAATATTTTCTTTATCTTTCTTGATTATGATCACCATATATAACATATAGACTATGGTGCATATGTTTCTTACAATATGCCTCCACGAAGACATCCATCTAGGATTCTGGTGATAGAATGTGACAGTGGCCCACTGCGCGATGAGGCATCGCTACGGGGACCACTCTAAGTGATGACACATTCTATTGGTGTACTATAAGCACAAACACTGGTTGAGAAGTGGATGCCACTATAGGGTCATTCACACTAGCTGAGTACATTGCATGAGTTCCATAGATTGATGCCTCAGAGGTTTCGTAGAGAGATGGACCCCAAAGTAGTAGAGTAGTAGATTGAGGGGGTTTTTGGATCATTATCTAAGTAGAGAAAATAATTTAGAAGATCAAGACATTGGATGATAGTATTCTTCAGGTATTGATAGGATGACGATGGTGATCGATTCTCTAGGTGCATGAGGAGACAACCCTCACCTTGATAGACAATGAGAGCTTTCTCAGGGGATAGTTCATGTCAGTGAAAATAATCTCTATGCATCTACAAGAGATACCACATCTACAACAGCAAAGACAGAATATGGCTCAGTACATTACAATATTTACATACCACTCCTGATACTCCACAAACTTTGTACGTGACTCTTACTTCAGGGATCGTACTATTGAGCAGGGGATTCAAGGAGAGATTAGTGTAGCGATCATTTCTTTTGTCATCCCGACATAGTATGGGTTGCTTGAATGAAATTTTCTAATGGAGATATTCCTAGTTAAGTAGGAACTGACTGTGAGAGCTCCTATAGGATGACAGGTAGCAGATTCATCACCAGCTAAAAGTAGACAGACAATGCATATGCCCATGTGGGCAATACCTTCTAAAGGGAGACCCCGAGATGTCTGTTCTGAGTGTGAGGCTCGAGAGGCCGAGTGATCCCCCAAAAATGCATGGTCTATTATCCATGAGGGTTATAGGGTCACAAATCTCGTGATTTTCCGAAACACCATGAAGATGATCGATATATGGTGGTGGGGGCACTATGGCTGCTGCAGCAACAAGATCATGAGTTTCAGCCAAGCAGAAGATGAAGCAGTTGAGTAGGACGTGCAGTAAGAGGTGTTCGGGGTCCCGAGGCACTACCCCCACCACCCCAGGAAGTATACCATGAGTTTAGGGAGAAGGTGGATAGGGAGAGGCACAAATATAGGTATTAGAGGTTCACAGTTCTCACGTCTCTGAGATGATACAAGGTACAATCTGTATCTTCTCTACGTTTGCCGCATTTTTTATGAAAAAGGTGCTAGTAATGATTTTCATTCTACAGACCTAGTTTGGAACTTTGATATTCCGACATAGAATTTAGATAGACCATTGAGTTTGGATAAAACTATGAGAGGGGTTTCAGCGGTCACACACTGGTGCCGATACTGTTATCTTACACTCATAGGAGAGGGTTGTAGAAGAGATCTTCTAGTAGAGGCATTGATGCTCTATGACGTCATTCTAGTCATGGGATGGCTATCATCAGTTCATGCACATATTGGGTGCTTGAGATGTACATTGTGATGTACACACATAGAAAGAGGAATGTTTTTCATTGATGGTGAGAAGGAAAATAGAGCATCATGATATGGACATGCGCTCATGAGGGTGTAGTCGATTACAAATCAGTTGGCTTGCTTGACCTTAGACATAGTGGATGAGGTGAGTCCGTAGTTTCCAGTTGTGGTGGATGAGTATGAGGACATCTTTCCAAAAGATGTCCCATGACTGCATCATCATAGATATGTAGACTTCTACATTGACATGTACCGACAAACACCATAAATATATACACTAGCATATCATATGGCCCCAGTCGAGCTCTGGGATCTGAGGGTATAGTTTGAGGACATAGATATGAAGGGATTCGTAAGGCCCAATGATTCTTCATGGACATTACCGATATTTTTTACCAAGAAGGTAGATGAAAGTATGAGGATATGTGTGGACTTACGGTTCCTAAACCAGTTGAACATTAAGAAAAATAATCTTCTTCTAATGATTGATGTTTTTTTATCAGCTTAATGGGATGAAGTGGTTCTTGAAGATAGACTACAGATCAGGCTATCATGAGCTCAGGGTACGGGATAATGAAGTACATAAGAAAACCTTCAAATGTCAGTATGGCAATTACGAGTACTTGGTGATTCCTTTTAGCATGAACAACACTCCAGTAGTGTTCATTGAGCTCATGAATAGTATCATTTCACAATACCTCGATCGGTTTGTGGTGGTATTCAGTGAAAACATCTTATTTTACTAAGACTCTGAGAGAGAGCATGTAGTGCACATGAGTATAGTTCTAGACACACTTCATGAGAACTAGTTATATAGGATTATCACAAATAATGAGTTCTAGATATGAAAGGTCCACATATTTGGACACGTCATCTCATTTGTAGGATTTTTAGTGGATCCTACCATGACTAAAGATGTACTTTAATGGGAGCCATCGAGGTGTGTTAATGAGGTGCAGAGCACCCATTGATTAGCATGCTAATATCAAAGGTTTGTACCCAATTTCTCCAGAGTAGAAACACCTATGGATGCCATAAAGAAGAGAGGGAAACCCTTCATGTGGTCAGAGACATGCATGAAGAGCTCTCTACAGTTGAGGTACATATTTACAATGAATCACATCTTAAGGTTGCTGGAGGAAGGCACTGACAACGTGGTTTACTAAGATGAATCAGGGTCCAGAATCCATTGCGTCCTGATGCATGATGATGTAGTGATTTTTTTATAGCTCATGACAACTGAGTTATCCTGAGAAGAATTATGTGAATCACGACCTAGAGTTGGCAGCAATAGTCTTTATACTGAAGATGTGGCGACACTACTTTATGGGTGAGTGGTTCATTGTTTACACTGACCAGAGGAGTCTCATGTTTATCATCTTATAAAACATTATAAATTTGAAAAATCAGTGTTGTTTATTGTCCCACTATTTTTATGAATTTTACATAGTCTATAATCCTTGGAAGGGGGAAACAGTTGCAGATGAACATATCGGAAGATCGAGTTTGCAACTACTGAATGAGGCTTCAAGGCTATTATCCTCGCTTTAGGTATCACACATGGATAGAGATTAGACAATATACCAATAGTCGATGGTTGTTTCCCCTCCACTCCATAAAAGAGTCCGAGAGGTACAAATCAGAGACAACTATTGAGGTAATACACGTGTTCATTTATCCTAAATCAATTCACCTGACAGATATTCTGATGGTGGGGAGCACGATATCCATTTCAGAGGACTTAAGTTGTTATAGTGGTTCTTTGAGAGTAGGTGCTGATGGAGTTACATACATCACCCTTGGAAATACATCCATGTATGATGAAGATGTATCAGGACATGTGGAATCCATACTGGAGGCCAGGAGTGATGAATGTTGTGGTAGTGATTATTTCTAGATGCCTCACTTTCCAGCAGGTGAAGTCCGATCACCAGCTACCAGCATGATTTACCCAAACCCATGAGATACCACATAGGAATTGGGAAGCGATATTGATGGAATTTGTGATGGGGTTACCACATACGTACATAAGGTAAAATACATTTTTTTGATCATCTAATGACTCACCTTGTTGGCCAACTTTTGTGTTATTCAGGGGAAGGTTTCGATCGATGGCATGGGACCTCTCTACATTCAGGATTTCATGTGACTTCACTAGGTGCCTTTGATTATACTATCACAACCTGATGCATTATTATTAACCCATATGGGGAAAGGATATCAAGAGGCTTTCAATAATCTTCATCCCTTGAGCACAACATTTCACCTGCAGATATATGTTCAGATTGGGTGGACCATCTAGATCATGGAGGTTATTATTCGTGCATGTGTCCAATATTTTTTTCATAGTCAGAAGGACCACCTATTCATGGTGGAGTTCACATAAATCAACATCTATCAATACACCATAGTATGATCCCTTTTGAGGCATTGTATGGACAACAATGTAGCTCACCATTATGATGGATGGATCTAGGGGAGCCATCACTCGTGGGTCTAGGGATGCTACAAGATACCCCAGAGAAGGTGCAGGTCATCTGAGAGAAAATTCATACTACAAGGAACTGACAAAAATTATGTTGATATGCGATATAAACCACTGGAGTTTCAGGAGGGGTACCATGTATTATTGCAAGTATCCCCTCAATGGGTACTACAGTGATTTGGCCGATGCGGAAAACACTAAAAGATGTTTATCAGAGCATTCCCGATACATCAAAGGATAAGCATTGTGACCTACCACTTGGAACTGCCACCATAGATTGAGAGGGTGGAAGATATCTTCCATATATCTTATATGAGGTGATATGGGAATGATCTGTCTCATGTCATCAACCATAGCGTTCTTGGTATTGATGACATAGTGACTTTTTTAGAGTACATGATGGAGATAGAGGATCGATAAGTGTAGATAATTCATGTTGTTCGATACCTTTAGTGCACGTTCTATGGTAGCAGATGAATATATAAGAGAGAACATTGGTGCTAGAGGCTCATATGTGTGCCCAGTACCCCTCATTGTTTGTTTATTCTTGTTTTTCATTCGGATACATAATGACCCAAGGTGGGGAGAATGTAAAGACCTAGAAAATTTCATGTAAATTATTTAATTATTTGGGATTATTATGATTCTTTCAAAAAATTTGGCATGTAATTATGAGGGCCATTGTTCCCGAAAAAGATTTTTATAAAATGATATGCTACATTTAATAAAAGTGTGAGAGACCTTTTATATATTTTAAAACGATACATGGATTAAAAATCAATGGACACGTTTGAATCCGCAATGATAATATTTGATTATAGAAAGATCAATTTGACTACAGTAGATTAGGATAAAAAGTTAGTTTCTGGTCTTTTTAATGAAATGTATAATAACATTTTAATGTTATTTTATTTTATTTTTCTCCAACAGATGAGCATCGGTGGAGGGACAAAAGACATGTCATTCTCTTTAATTTCTTGACTCATTGACTGCGTAACTCCACTATTGTAAATTAAAATAGGTTCATTAATTCATTTATTGAACCTCATTAATTTTTTCAATGAGTTAATCACCATCTCCCCCTACTAAATAAATCAAGCTCATGGTGGGGTTTTAGCACAACTTCTTCATGCGTGGAAACTATGGAAAAGTCATACATCAGCATCCACCAGGAAAAAGAGGCCAGATTCAACAAGAAATGATCAGTGCCACCAAATCCCGAACTAACAACAATGATGAAGGAGGATCCATTGATTGTCTTCAGAGTATGTCTCATGTCGGTAGTGTTGTTTGTATTAGATATTATAAAATTCCTCCTTCCCAATTTTTAAATTATACGAATAAAATTGTTCAATCGACCAATAGGTTGATCAGTGGATAATTATTTAGACATAGGAGGCTAATGTAGGGTTACAAGTAAAGAGTTATTTCAAAATTTTATGTTTGTTGTTAACACACCTTGATAAAATGCTAACACAGAGTGTGCGGGCCAATCTGAACAAGGCCAAAACCCTCTGCCAATGTTGTTATTCTAGTGTATCCCATTGACGGTCGGGAAATTTTATGGCAAGGCATAGATAGTAGTCACACATGGGAGGATGTGTCCTGAGAGTCCTGTAAGTGTAATAGACATGAAGAATGAACAACCAGATCACATATGGTGGCCATTTGGAAGAACTGCTAGCGCGCCATGCCGGTGGTGGCTAAAGGAGTCTCGTAGAAACTGGTAACAGATGGTGGAAAGGTTGCACGTTGTCACGTACCCTGGTGGCCAAAGGAGGTCGGCCTTATCAAGCCAACCGAGAGATGGTAGGCAGCAACTGCAGTTAGGGGTCGCGATAGATGGGGGTGGTGTGGCCCCGCACTACGTTGGTTAGAGACTAATCTGCCTCTTGGATGGCTGTCGTACACTATGTGAAGGGCCCCATAGGCTGGATGAAATGACACCATGTTCGTGGAGCCAGCATGAGATGATGTCAGCCTTTAGTTGTACCAGGTCAGACGTGGGCCGACTGAACAAGACGGACCTGCCAAGCGGGCCAGGTCAGTCCCGTAGCCCAATGAGCTAGAGCGGGTGGGCCGAGCCCCACCTGGTGGTCTAGGACAACTACTGATGGGGTTTGTGAAGTAGTTGTTCTGACCTTGATTCGCAGGACCCAGGGAACTGGGCCAAACCATAATGTTTCGGTCCCAGGCGGGGTCAGGTAGACCATGGGACCCATTGTATTGGGCCAGCCTGGCCGAGTAGGACCGGGCCCCAACCCAACCTTCCTACGAAAAAAGAAACACATATATCCGATGAACTGAGTGACCATTTGAAATGATGTTAGTGGTTTTGGGACCCATTTTGTGTAACAGACTCTTTAGCAAATCGGGCGGGCCTGATAGAGCTAGGCCAGACAGAGATGTGATCACCATCGTTTCACAGAAAGGGGTGTAACTAACAGAGCGAATGTCTGATCGATGTGTCTTCTATGGAATAAAGACTCATGTGACCAGGAGGTCCTTTATAGATACTCTATGTGATATTTTATGGAGTTTTACATTCAACTTGGTTTGGATCAGACTTGAATATAAATAAGAAATTTTTACAAAAGTGTCCATATCTCATAGAACGGGACCCGATCGATGCGTCTTCCATCACATTGGGTCCCATATGATGGGGCGATCCCTTATGTATAATTTTTTCATGACATCGTTCCAGTTTAAATATGATTGATGGATTGAGGATAAGAATCTTTTGGTGATCGGGCATGTACGTGTGGGAATCTAGTGGCATGATGTGACATGGAGATGAAGATATACCGATATGGGTCAACATTAGAATCTCCATAGTGGAATGATCTTGGTATATGACAGATCATCCCTAATTTTACTCTAGCGACCAATACAAGTCTTCACCAGTGTCCATTGAGGGTCAGCACTAGCGACCAATACTGGTCAACATCAGTAAAAAATGCGGTTCAACAAAAACAACCAATACATGTTAGCATCTATCAAACAATACAGACCAACATACATTGACCTATTGGGTTAAAATTACAGTTAAAATATATAGGAGGATATGGATTTAGGACTAGTCATATCAATCCAAGTAACTGTGATGTTATACCATTAGTGTGAGATTCCTCTTTTTCATTATGCGTTATGATGTAGATCATGCATGGGATATAACCTTCATGGTAGTTGATGAGATGTTTTCCATTATGGATTACTGAGACAATGTTAGGGTTCTTTGGGTACCCTAATTAGTTGTTATATTCACCCCTACATGGGATCCACCCGCACGTGTGTGATTGGAGCATACTAATAAAACTCTAAGGTTGACATTAGAGGTTCTTGATAAGGTGGAGCTTGGTGGGATTAGATCAGTCGATATAATTTTCTTTGACTTTATAATTACCACATCTACCACCTATGTAGAGCTCCATGGTAGATGCGACAACTGATCAAATTATTTTCAGTTTATAGTGCTTGTATTCCAGCCCACTGTTTTTATTTTACAATTTTACTTGTGGTTATACATTACTCTCATGATTATACATTACTTTTTCTGTTCATTACTTCAGTTTCCATTTTTTAGTGTGTACATATCTCTAAATAATACCTTCACTCTATGGTATAAACCTTCAGGTTGTAGTCACCAACCCCTGGCATGTGGATGGTGGTTTTGGGGTAGACACTTCTGTTCCCTGTGGGATGGGTCGGGACAGATACACTATAGAAATTCATACTTGAAGATTATTTTAATAAATGATTTAAGTCATATATTGGTGTTTATTTATGATTTTTTGGAAATCATTACTGGTAAAAGATAAACATGCAATACAAAAAATCAGATAACTGTTACCAATGTGAAATACTAACATCCAAAATGTTGATGAAAATAAAAAATAATAAATAAATAGTGAAATATTATCTTACCTAGCTATAGAAGCATTACAAAATTTATTTTATGATAATTTTAGTATTAATATTTTCATGGAATATAATATAAATTCATCAAAAAAAATTATTTGGTAAAGTATTCTTAGTTATTACACCAAATGTAATTAGATAATTGATATGAATAATTTTATTGAAAAAAATAAATAAAAGTCATGAAGATTATATTATTATTATAAATATTGAAAATTTAAAAACCTATTATTGGATTTGTCTGAGGACAATATCATCAACATGCATTTTAATATAATTTATCTAAAATTTATATTAATTAATGTAAAACAAACTAAATAAAACATTTATATTGACAAAATGACATTATTTTCAATGAAATATTTTATAAAGGATTTTTAATCTATATAATAATAACATCTTTTGATATATGATCTAGATATAGCCTCACTATATAGTAATTTAATACTTATTAAAATGATTACATTTTCTAATGAAATTTTTTATGTAAAAATGAAATTTCTTATCTGAATATAAGATACCAATTAGTATCTATAAAATTTTTGGAGATTGAATAAGTTAATAAACCACCTTAAATATCATGGGTGGATGTGATCAAGATTAGGATATGTTTCTCCACAAAAGAAGATCAAAATAAGGGTTTTTTGGAGCAAAAATAGGAATTTATAAAAGTGGTAAGGATGCATTCCAAAGGAAAAAGAAAATTATATAATTTCAATTTTTTGTATTAGACAGATGTTAGGTAATTGGTCAATTGAATATTTCAATAATATAAAAATGTAATGAGATAATTCATGGACTATATAAAGTTAGAGAATATATTAATTAATGAATAATTACTATAATGTGATAAAAATAAATATGTGGGTCATTAACAAATGTGATTGTTGGAATATATTCATGGAAATTACAATATAAGTTTTTAATATGATATCAAGTGATGGTTTGTCTATATCTAGCATAATTTATGTGTGGATTATAATAATATATTTAAAAATTATGATGATAAATGTTAGAAGATAATGTGATTTTTTTTTCATTTTTTGTAAAAAATGTAAGTGTATTATTAATGTACACCTAAGAACATATTTATTAAATATGAACCACAAAATTAGTGATTCTATTTTATGAATTAATGAGCAAATCAGGGGTCATTTTTCTCATTAATGAAACATGAAATCTAATTGATAAAAGTAATATTGATGATGGGAATCATATCAAAATAAGAAAAGAATTTTTATAGAGGGAGAAAGCCAAGAAAAAGCAGATGAGATGTTACCAATGAAGGGTAAATATGTTCTGTATGAATAATTTTTTGATGAAAAAAATATAATATATACTCTTGAAAAATTCATGACATTTATACAAGGATATAAATAGTTATTTATAATAATTACAAAAAACCAAATAATTTATGTTCCCATAATGTTTATTTGATAAGAGAGTTTCCAAATAATAAAAATGAATATGTGTTCTAAATGAATGATTAATTATAAGGTAAATATAGATATAAATTTATAAGAAGATAGATTATTCATAATGTAATGAATTTTATTTCATAGAAAATGTTATAACGTCAATTCCCTGTAAGAATAAATCAATAAAAACTAATGTCACAATTCCCATGAATTATTATCATTATAGAATCAAAATAAGAGGGATCATTTATTATTCTCAAAAATCAAGATCTAAAATTTTAATGTTCTTTGGGGTGGTTTATACATCTCAACGATGTTTCTCTCAAAGAGGAGTTATGGTGGAGAAACTATAAAATATTATTTTTTGTGATTATGTGTTTCTAATTGATGGTGTTTTGTGTCAAGAGATAAAAATATTCTTTTAAAATTATTATAGAATATCGTGTAAATCAACATGGAAAATTTGTTTTTTAAAATTTCAAGATATGGCCATGAAGTATTACATTTTTTACGAAATTATTATTTTACCTCCTTTAAAATAGGACTTTCTAATATGAGGAGTTATAGAAAGACTCCCTCAAAAGGGTGAGGGGTTATGAAGTTGAGATACTACAAGATGAAATTATTATATGTGAATTTAAAATAAATAAATTTTAAAGGAAATATATGATTATGTTGAGAAAAAAAATTTATATTCAAAATCATATTGTATCAAATTTGAAAATTTATTTTATTGAAATTTTTGAATTTGAAGACAATTAAGATGTGGAGAAACCATCTTTAAATGAAATTAATTTTATTTTTTTGATTTGATTTCTATTGGTGATAAAATTTATTATGAAATAATTATTAATCATAAAATAGATTGGGAAATATTATATAGAATCACAAGTCAGATGGTTTTTTTGGACATAAAATTTTCTATGGTTAGTCAAACTTGTTTTTACATAGAACAATCACATGTAGATTTGAAAATGAATAATTTAAAACCTATTTCAATGTGAAAATTTTCACAACCCTTATGTTATATAGATCATTATTTTAATATTTGGGATAATATATAATTTTATATCATTGAATAATTATTTTCCCTATAGTTTTTTACCTTGATCATAAAAATATTCATTTGTTGATTTTATGCAGTTGATTAATGTAGATATTAAATTAGAAAGGGTAAATAAAGAATTATATATTGATAAAAAAATATTAAATGGTTGTTATTATAGTTATCATTTTTTATGATAAATATATATTTATTTATTTTGATTGATATAAATATTTTTGAGAGGAGTAATGTAAATATTTTCTAATCATATGTGATAATAAAGAGCATAAAAAAGGCATGAACACTAATATAAATCATAGATTTTTCCTGATTATAATATGTAGTAACTACAAAATATTATCTTGATAAATATCAATGATCATGATTGTAATGAATATTTATATTATACTTTGTATAAATAAACACATATTTATTATGATTAGATAAATTTTTTTTTATAATAAATCAACAAAAAACTATGTCATATATAAGGATCAATATCTAAAACTTGTTCATGATACATTTGGTTTGATAATATGTTCACTATTCTCTATCATGCATTTTCATGTTTTTATCATGTGGTGGATTTGTAAATTCTTATAGTATATTTGACACATCATGTGGTTAATTGATCCACTAATTTGGTAGGTTTGTTTTTAATGTGGTTAGTTTTTTTCATTATGAGGTCAATGGTTTTTTTCATGCGGTATGTTCAATCATTCATGATTTTAGTTTTTTCCTTCTGGCCATTTATTCCATCATGTTGTTTATTGTATGTTTAAGTCAATATTTTGACATTTTTATAGTGTTCAGGATCCTCTATTTAGTAATTTGGTTTGATCATATAGTCTGTTGATCTCTTCATTGGGATTGTAGTATGCCCATATGATTAGTTGTTTTCTTCTGATGGTCATTTCATAAGAACAATAAATTTATTTTCCAAATATCATATAATTTTAGAATTTCCAAATTTTTCCATGAATTTAATTAATGAAATATTTTATAAAAAAATATTTTAAAAAAATATATTGGGGACATTTAATGTCGTTTCAATGATGATAATTATATCATTTGATTCTTAAAAAATCTGAACTGTTTGATAGTTTATTCAATGTAAATATATTATAATATATGATAATATGTAATGATGAATTTTTCCTGTAACTATTGTGGAACACTCTATGATTTTATGCCATATTTCTATTTAACTAAAAATTATTTTTATTATTTCTTCACTCCATGAAACACTGAGTATAAAAGGTTAAAAATATACTATTTAAATGATATTAGATTAAATAGGTCTATAATAACATATTTATTTAATTATAGGGTATTAATATGTGTTACCAAATTATGAAATTTATTTATAACAACATTACCTAAAATAAATATACTTATTATGGCATAGTAATTTAGATTTAAATTTTTAGTGATATAATATTATGCATTAAAAATAAATATTCATTATAAAAAATATGTTATTATATCCTTTGAAGATATT
The DNA here is from genome assembly GCA_963277665.1 of Viscum album. NCBI lineage: Eukaryota > Viridiplantae > Streptophyta > Magnoliopsida > Santalales > Viscaceae > Viscum > Viscum album. The sequence goes on from OY728145.1 coordinate 1,099,745,361, forward strand.
ATAATTAATTATAATTAATTTTAGATATTTTATTTTATATAAATTTTATTATTTCATATATTATAAAAAATTATTATTGTGAAATTTTGGGATTTCTCAGAAGACATTAATTTTTTCCTTGAATAATGAAAAGTACCACATTTATATAAAACTATCATTTCCTTTCAAATGACTAAAATTTACCAATATTATTTGAATCAATTATAACATTACCTAAGATCATATTGATTAATATTAAACTAATTTTTCACATTATAATTTGGATAATTCTTATTATTGGTTTAATGACCTTTTTCTACTAAGAAATACATTTTCCTAGAAAATAATTTTTTTTCATTATATTTTTTTGGTATTATATTTAATTTATTTTTAGAAATATATCAGGATTAAAATTTATAAAATTTATTATATATTTAAAACTATTATAAATAATATTTAGTAATATATTAACAATATTTTCAGATCATTGTGTATTTTAACAGATGGAAAAAGTTATTATTATAGTAATGGTAACATGGGTTAATGAAGGATTTAAAAAATTATATAATGAGTAAAATAGCCAAAATCGGATTCAAATCCTATTTTTATTGGAATATGATAACTGTGCCACATATATTATTAGAATATATGTTGTCATTGAACCATTTTTATTGAGTTGGGTATTAATATATTTCAATCATTTGAAACATTCCACGAGCATCGTCTCCCTCCATTATAAAATGTAACCAACCTTCCTTTCATCCCAATGCATCTTGAGAATTATATTTTATCCAATATATTTTAGAATGAATTCATACCATCAATATTCAAGGAAGAGTGGTTATGGATTTCTCATAATATCATTCATTCGATGTAAATGATGTAATGCAGGTCAAGATTCCTAACGAAGTGGAACAAATCTTAACTGTACACTTTGACATTTTTTCTTCTCCCATAATATATAATTATAGTATATCCATTAAATCATATTTAATATATTATCTAATAACTATGGATATTTTATCCATTGGTTTTTAAAATTTTATTATTATCCTTCTACATCTAGTTGGTAATGAATTTATCGTTCCTCTATATATGCATACTACCAAATCATGTAGTGATATATTTCATTGTACATATCCGTAATTAGTGGTTGGTTATTATAGTTGATATAATATTTATATGTGATATTTTTTATATATTTATTATTTTTAAATTATTTTATATTATCCTCTTTCTTACGTATACATCAATTTTAAAATGAAAATGTCAATTTTGTCTACATGTGGAGAACAACCTCCATGATGATATATGATTCTATTTCATCCCCAAATTACATTGAGGGTAATAAAGTTATATATAATTAATATATATTATATTAAATTTGTAATAAGGATTCTATTAATTTAATTTTTAATTTTACATTCCATCATTTCGACTATTTAAATGTGGAAGCATCACTCTTGTGTATGTAGACAATACAATCTCCAAATAATTAATTTTAATCCATAATTTATATGATTTGAAAAAAATTATATATTATTAATAAGATTATAATTATGGGATAATTTACATTATATAGATTATTTAAATGTTTCCATGGTCACTATACTATAGAAACCAAAACTGAACATGTAAATTAAGCCATTTTCCCACTAATGTCTATTTTTTGGAGAATTTATTAGCCAAAGCATAAATGTGAATTTAAATGTAATATTAAATATTATTATAATTTTTATATTATTTTGGAATATATTTATAATATAAATATATTTTTAGAGAATGAGGATTCAACATTAATGATGTACGAAGTGCCTTAAGGTATGATATTTTTGTTACAATCTCATTTCTTTTATGTATTTATTATATTAAATTCTAAATAGGGAAATTATGTGATCATTATTCATTTAACCCCATTAATTTTTTTGTGATAGAGTAATTCATTACATTTTTATGTAATAATACAATTTTCATTTCATTATTTTTTTAAATAATCTATAAGATAGTTTTAATAAAACACATTATGTTTTTTTATTTGATCGGAAATCATTTTCATCCTTGTTCATATTTTATTTTATATTTAATTTAATTTTTTTCTCTATTATTAAAATGTGTATAAATGGCATTCATACCCATAATTCCATTTCTAATATTTTTATTATGGAATGGAAAGTGTACAAATGGATGTTTGCATATTTTATGCCCCATTAAGATGATTTCCAGCATGGTGTTTTCATGTAATTAGATTCTACCAATGGTTCTCACCTATATGATGGACTATGGACATTTATATTTAAGGAATTTAATATTCAGAAAATTTTTAAATTATGCACTGGGTAACATTTTTGGTTGAGAGGAAGGGCGTTTTTTCTCATTTAGTTCTTTTTTGGGTAATTTCATCTATCTATATGAATCTCTTATATATGTATATAATTTTTATGATCCATTTATATATACTAATATATGGATGGTCACCCATTACAATTGAAATAATTCATTTAGTTATGTGGGTCTATCCATTTATATTTATATGCTATTTTAATTCAATGGAAATACCTTAATGAATATGATGTTCTCTATAAATAAATAAATCTTTATAGTTATAAATTTCTCTATATCATAAATATATTTCCCAATTAATGCTTTATTTGGATGAAATATTATTTAAATACCCATAATTGGTATCTATGGAATATATCATACTCTCTGGTGGAAATTTATGTATTATATATGAATTATCCCCATGAGTGGGGCTCTCCATATATCATTTTCATATGAATCATAACTCCCATATTATACTTCAACATAATATCACACATCATAACTTTTATAGTCATGTGACAAGGAAAATATCATGAAGTATTATTTATTCTAATAAGTGTTTATATGGCATTGGTTACTAGAAATTTATTATGTTGGGATCCCTCATTAGAATCCTATTAATGTTGACATTATTATAATATGTCCAATTAGAAATGGATTGATCATATAAAGAAAAAAAAATTTATTCATATGTATCATATGGGAATTTGGATTACGTGGATGAGATGAAAAAGTACACTTACATAATATGGCATATGAAATGGGGGTGACATATTTAATAATATATCTCATGGTGGAATATTTTTTTAGTGTTAAAAATGAAATATTCTTCCTAATTATCTCTTCATGATGGAAATCAAATACCATTTTGTGTGTATGTGTCTAGGGTATAAAATTGTTGGGGAGATCAATTAAATATTTTCATTGTGCCATTGTCATGATCACCATTGGCCTCTAGTCCCATGATAGTCAAACACAAATTGGGAAAGATGACACAAAAAAATAATTATAAAATAATATTTAGCATTAAAAATGGTATTTCTCCAAAAAATAATTATTCAAATTAAAAATTAAATTTCTCATATTAATGAAATTATTCTCATTAAATGGAGTTAATTTTTAAAATCTACATATTAAAAATTTTATGGTATAATTGTTTAATTATTATTGAAATTATAAATTTTATTAAGAATGTTAAAAATTAGTAATTAATTGTATTTATCATTTAATGTAACATACATTAATTTTTAGAGTAATGTATGATGTAAGAATAAACTAGTTTGAGCTCAAAAGTACTAGTTCTATACATGGTCACATGAATAATAAATATTTATTGTTTGGAGCCAAAATAACATAAATTGAACTAAGTAATAAAAAATACCCCTCTCTGCCTTTGTAAATACCAGCCCTCCCCACCCCTTATGTTCACAATTTTAAATACTTGAATATTTATTATATTCTTCCCAATTAATCTATAAAAAATATTCCAAATGTCCCGATCATAATGGTATGACATATATACTAATCATAACTTCTGTAATGAGGTTCCCAAGGATATTCTATTCAAGATGTAATGTCCCTCATTGTTTCTTTCATTTTATTTTATTTTATTTTAATTTTTATCCTTTATGTACCTCCTCTATCTAAAAAATTCATGATAATTAAAATATATTATATATATATCAATTTTATAATGTTAATGTATAATATATAATAAAACCCATTCTCTTAACACAATTATTCTAAAAAATAACAACATTTTCTATGATATACCGATTTAACACCGTCAAGGATGATGTTTTTATCATTTTCCGTTACCACCTTCATGGATGTAACATCCTAGGGATGGATACCACCCAATACTGTCCCGATCTAGTTTGATCACAAGTCCTGAAGCACATCTCCCCAAAATATAGTGGTTTTTGACTAGAGATGATGGACTATATTACTCATTGGGAAGACTATTCCCCCATTACATGATTATATCATAGTGGAAGTCATTCAAAGTCATTAGTGTATGAAAACACATCAAATAAAAAACTGAAAAACAAAAAATTCAATATTATATAATAAATTTAGATGTGTGTCATATCCTATAATTTAGATGATACATGTACCAATAAAACATTCAAAACATGTACATGTGTGTACAGTATGATACATGTATCCCAGATCCAAATAGAACAAAAGTTATACCATTGAAAAGAAATATAAGCCTCATCATGGCCCCATGATCCCCTGATCCTAATATGTAATCCAAAATTTCAGTTTGGACCATGCCCCTATCACTACCTTCAATCATATAATCTGTTTGGGTTTCCCAAGGGAGTCCCAAAATGGGTGTGAGATAACAAACTAAAATGCATCCATGCAATATCTATACAATTATATGTCGTACAATATTGAAAAATAGACCTGTAAAAAGTAATGTTTGAGTAAATAGTATTGTTTCCATTATACATATAACATTGAAATTATTCCAACTAGCCCCTCGAGTCTCCCTAATAAATGTTTCAAGCACATTAAAATACACTTTTATGAAGTAAAAAAATGAAATACGACATTTCCAAATATTCATCTATATACTATCCACATGACCATACCATATAAATATGTGTATCATGTTTACACAACCACGTAATAACAAACAATGTGTCATATTTCCCAAAAATATTATGTATAAGGAAGTGTAGAAAATGAAAATCCATATCCATGGTCTAGAAGTCCAATGAATCTTCATCATTTCAAAGAAGCGTCTTAATGAAAACATGTTATAGGCACTAGTTGGAGTCCCAGGAGAATGTGTACCATCATGTCCTATGTGAGTTCAATAAATCCATATCCAAATTGTAGAAATTCACAAGGAATCCAATGGAATTAAGTCCAAAGGCACTTACATAACCAAAAGAATCCAATAATGTGGTCCATATCCAAGTAGATCCACCCATGCAATCTATTCAATCATTCATTTATCACACATGATTCTACCCAATCATGTAAATAACACATTCAATCATGTCACATGGGTATAACCACCCTTCCATCACAATTCATAATTAATCATGTCACATGTGTATACCCACCCATTAATCATATTATGGGAACTAAAAAATCCCATAACTATACATACTCATGTAAACAATTCACATTTAAAAATTTGACATGGTTATTCCCCGACACGTATTCCATTTCCATTTAATAATTTCACAAGGGTTTACACACCAATTCATTCACCATTTTCGATTTAACACATCTCATGGATATAAAAGACCATTAATCACAAATCACAAATAACAATTTTTTCGGATTGTACACAATCATTCAATTAAATACATTTATTCCATTTCATCAACTTGATCAAGTAATAACATCATAAAATAGTACAAGGAGGTAGTAAATTTCACTAGAAGGTAATTAAACCCCATTTAATTATAATTTGTCTTCTATAACCAAGTAACACTAATGTAATATCCCCTTGGGTGGTTTGTCATGGTTAAAACCAAATAAGGGGAATTTTTTACCCCTTTGGTGGTGTCAGATTGGGTTGAAAACTACCAACACAAATCATTGAACCTATTATAATCCCTAATAAGTCCTATTTCTCATATTTCATGTTAACAATTTAATTTTTTTTCCCACACAGAATTTGGGGGGGGGGGAGGTGGTGGTATAACATTTAATAGGTCTATAAAGAACCAAAATAATATTAAAAGTATAGGCCACCTTACATAAATGGTATTGGACTGATTATACAGTATCACGTTCAGATTTGACTCGGTAATGGTCAAATATGAAGAACTGTTGAATGGTGAAAAATTGGAGTATATAATCCTAAATCTAAATAGCGTATCCAATATCTAGACGAACAATTAATGTATAAAAATAATTTAATAACTCAACAATGTTTTTCCAAAAATAGTGATTGGGAATGAAACAGTGTCTCGATCTATGAACAAGTGAAAAAATGGGCTTTTAATTTTTATGGGTGGTTTTGCACGAGAAAGAGAGAGAGAGAGATAGGTGAGGGTTATGTAAAAAATAAAGTCCCCTAACTGTTCTATTTTAGAAATTTGTTCAGCCCTTTATAATATGTGTAAATTCCTTACATTTACTAAGAATGTAGAGAAGATTATCACTATAAACAGGCCATACCTTTACAGAACCTGTATTCCCTTTATACATCATGTAATTGTTCTGTATCCCTTCTGATGCCCTCCAGCCTCTTATGTTCTAATGACTACACAACCGTCCCATTTCCCCATGTAGGGCCTAATACAAGAAATTATGTTCAATATTTTAAATAAAAACAATAATATTCATACCACAATATAAACAATGATATTATAATATTCCTCCTTATAGAAACATAACCCCCAACTGACCTCTGAATGGTGGTCAAGATTACTCTAAGAAAAACACCAATCACTAATCATGTACTTCAGCCTCCCACTCCCGTGTATCATCTTGTAAATGGTTGTGATGCCAAATAAACATTTCTAGATGAACTAACTGGACCCATTGAACCTTCATGCTCTTATCAACGATTCCCACAATATTATTCTCAATAGAATCATAATCTTGAAACTCATCCACGTTAGGATGAAAATGGTCGGACAATTATAGATGACAGTCCCATAGTTGAGATACATGGAATAAGTCCTGCATAGCTCGATACCTCTTAGGTAACTATAGTCGATTGGTTACTGACCATTCTCTAACAAAACAACTATACATTCTAAAAACTCCTGATGGAATATCTCCCAATATTTTGACCCAAAAATGTATCAGCCTTGGTGAACCAAGAAAAATACCAGATCCCTCTTCTCAAACTCATCTGATCTCTTTTAGCTATCGATGTATGATTTCATATGTGATTTTTTTCATCCATATTACACTTAATCATCTAGTTATACTCATATGTCTCTAATATAAGAGAAATTACTAGTAAAGCATCCCCAACTACCTCTATCCAACACATGGGATATCCACATGGCTGATTGTTTAATTCCTTATAATATTTGGTCTGTAATTTCCTCTAATAACAAGTATAGAAGGCGAACTGAGTAAGGGGAATGTGTCTCTCCCCTGAGCTCCTGATATCCATTATACATGCTCCAACAATGTTCTCTAGAGCATGTATCATATACTTTGACTGGACATCATTTTGAGGGTTTTATGTAGTCATTAGGAGAACCCATATTCCCATCGCACTCTAAAATGTATTTCAAAAACAACAAAAACAATTATTCCCTATTTGAAATTATAGTGCATGGGAACTCGTTATGTCATAATATCTCCTGAAAAAAACATCCCAACCTTATCTACAGTGAATGTCCTCTTTATTATTAATAAATGATAAAACTTCGAGATCATGTCCATAAAAACCCACGTAGCATCATTACATCGAGAAGGCCTTTGAAAAACTATCACTAAATCCATTGAGACATTATCTCATTTCCACATATGATTAGTTAACTGTTATAAATGTACATTTTTTTACGTGTGTTCGGCTTTAACCAGCATACTAGTGGAAGAACGTGTAACAAAACTATCAACGTCAAACTTCTTACCTATGAACTAGTACTGAAGGCTTGATTCAAGGTACATATTGGTGACTCCAAGATGCACTTCCCAAGATGACTCATGAAATTCAGAAAGTATATCCTATTGTATATACACTGGAATCCAATTGAAACCAGATATATTCACGATTTCAATAAATCATATGGTCCAACTTGGAGATGCATGCTCACATAACACGCACTCCTGTAGGAATGGGCCCTCAGAATATGATTGTTTCCTCAACATAACTAAGTCCAAAAGGGTATGTTTCACCACTATGGATGATAAATAAATCTATACCTATCTATCATGTTCCTCCAAGTATATTTTAGAGAAAAAATTTATAAGCTACCACTCCCTACAGGCACACATCAGTGATTGTATTTTAGACCTCCTACATAGTTCATTAGCCACTGTAATGCCTTTACAAGTAATTTATGCACTATTTAATTCAATGTATTCTAAGTACTCCACCCACTATTACAAATTCTAATTTAGATCATGCTATGTAAAAATATACTTGTGTGTTTTTCGGATCGTGTACACCACAAATATCACTCCTAATATGTAATGTTACCAATATTATAATGCTTAAAAAACAGAAGATATCTTGATATCATGTGTCTTGTCATTCCACTTGTGTTCCCTCAGAATCCATGAATCAAATGCCATGTCTCTATCCTCCTACAACCGAAATTCCTTTTAGCGATACCTAATTTTTCACATAACATTGTGCATCATCTACCATTCATATCTAGTGATAGGATGGTTGATAATTTTATCCAAAAATCCATATCCAAAAATATTTCCTTTCAAAAATATGTCATTAAAAACACCACATCATTCTTAATCAATCCTATTAGTGGTGATTCTTATCATGTTAAATAATGTAGAAATTATTGTAGAAACGAGTTAGAACAAGGAAACTTTGTATATCAATGATATTCATGGGATTTTATTAGGTTACCACGTCTATTACATTATTTGGGTCCAGTTATACTCATTTATCATATATTTTGTGACATAGTAAGTTAATCTTCTCCAACATGATGTGGAACATTGTGATATTATTATATAATGGATTAACTCTTAGTGTCTTAAAAATGACATATAAATGGTTGTTGTGGTCATGTAGATTGTGAGAATACAACAAGATATAAAATAAGAAAACCACCTAAAAAGAGTTTAGGTATGTATGAGACACCCAGTTCCTCAAATCCATTAGAAATGTGGGATTGTTTGTGAGACCCAAAAAAATTACAAAATTCACATATATATCATAACGTCTATGATACATTGTATGAGATACATTTGTATGTTGAACATGCAGCTATTTATATCATCTTTTAAAATCTATTTTAAAGAATAGGCAGGCTCCTCAAAATTTATTCATATGTCATCAATCAATGGCAAGGAATAATTATTTTTAATCATCAATGGTCTTTGCTTTTGATAATCCTTCTATAAATTAAGGGTACAATTATACTTGTTTGAAAAATGGACTGGAGAACCCCATAGAGAAGTACTCGATCCGATAAACCCCTTATCTTCAAAAATATCTATCTTCCTCTTGAGATAATACAACTCTGGCGTAGCCATCCTATAATGAATAATGGTTTCCATTGGAGCTCCTAGTAGTAGATTGATGGATAACACCGCCTATATCTTAGGATGTAAACCAAATGTTTTTCCTAGAAACACGTCAATAAAGGTCTCGTCCACCAGGGGAATCTTTCCCAAACCCACTCTCTAATAATATAGATACAAACAAGAAATATTGGTGGAAACTCTACCCAAGACACGATAATTGTGTCTCTATCGACATACCTAGACAACCCATTATCCCTTATGAGTATTGACTTCACCATCTGGTGATGTGAAAGTCATCCTACAACAATGGTAATCATGGAAGAGTCGTTAGGAAACAATCATTCCATGCCATGTATGAATATTACCTTGTCATATGAAGTAATAAAAATCGGTGATGAAGTGACATGAACCAATCTAAAGGCGGCACCCCATCAACCTGTTTACGCTCTGATTCCAAACAATGTGTTGAGTTCCATAATTCTCTCAAAAGATATTATAACGAGCCCATGGGTTATTATTACAGAAACACATATAATAGTGTGTGATACAACTCTTTAAAATAGTGTAGTAACAAAAATTGGGGCCAATATAATCATATCACTTATTTTTAATGGTTCATTACATGAATCCTTGTGGTAGGCTATAAAGAATATAACATGTCTGCATTATGACCTTGTAATAGAACATCAGTACCCAGACTATGCTCAATATAATGTCTCAATGTAGCTCAAACCTAGAAAACATATCATCAGCCACTATTTCATTAGTATAATCAAACAAATCATATCAAGATACATTTTGGATTTGGATATGAGGAACCTTCTCCTATGAATAATTTTAGAGATTACCCCTATGGCTAACAACAATAGGGAATGTCCCGCAAAATATTTTCACATGGCCCATGATGCCAAAATATCGGTACTCAAACATGTCGTAATTTCAAACAATCTTCATATATCATTGTGTACCACACTGATGGGAAACCACTGATCTTAATGTTGTCACAACCTCCCTATAAATCATCTAAATAGATACTTCTAACGAGACCATCCTACCCGACGAGTTAGAACCACTAGGTCGAGAGACCAAACATCACTACAGTATTCCCCATGATTCCCTCGGGTTCCTATACATAATCATCACCTTATCAAAAGTTTTAGTGGTAGATGTCTACAAAATAACATGGAAGGGATATATAATAGCATGATTCAGACCTTTTTGGAAGCATCTATCTCTCTAGAGTCATCGGTAAGGTACATCAGCACGAAACTCTACAACGCTTTAAGGCTTGTCGAGTACCGAATAACTATCATTGCGCCCTGCTATAGGTACATGAACTCACTTTACAACTCTGATAGTAGCGTCTCATGGTAAATTTAGTCATAAAATTTGGTTTTGGAAATCAATCGAACCCAAATATCATCACCCATTATCCTTTTTTCGAACATCACATCAGTGCATTTCTACTCCATGTAAAATATATGTTGTGACATTGAAACTTCTCTCAAGTAGCATATCATGGTTCTATAAGATCACTACTGTGGTATCAATACAGATGTCTAAATCATGTATAACTCCATCCCTCAAATTTTTTTGAGGATACTACTTCTATAATAGTCACTAAAGCACATCCGAAGAAATGTATGGCAGTAGTGATCAATGAAATATGTGCATAAAGTGAATGAGACCATCATGGAATTGTTCCTCGACAACTATGTTCTGAACTGTCCATAGTGACATAGCAAGAACTAAAGGAGTATCATTTTTAAGCTCACATTCCACCACATCCAGATCATGATCATCTCCACCTTCTTGGTGTACGACTCATGGTTGTAATGGTAGTACCACTATATAATTCCAAACGGATTCCCAAAAAAAGAATAATATCTAAGAATAAATCAGAAGTGTATGACAGATCAAAATCCATATAAAAAGTCATCCTTATAGACTACTCTTAAATCGAAGCATGTAAAATAAATAGTCCACAAAATCCACTAGAGATACTACCACTTTACTACTCAATATTAAGGCCTCATTCATGTATATGTTTTTCAATTCAAGTATCCATTTAATTTGAAGTTAAAATTCATCTGTAAAAACTATTTAAGAGAACGTTCACCATGTTACAGTCGATGAGGGACCATAAAACCACCTTATGCCAAATTTGATGCCCATTTAAATCATAAAATATCACCTTTAGTTTAATTTCTATTAGTGTAACAAAATAGTTCTCTAAAATTCTGATCCACTAGGGCCTAACAACATTATGAATCAATGTGTCGAGTTCCCCATTCCAAATTATAACTCATCCATAATACATATGATAGTGGAATGTATCCAAAAATATGAACCTATCATATATGTTTGTATCTCTATCAAGGAAACTATCACAACAACATGAAATCAGTAATTCATCATAATTGGAATTGTATAATGCATTGCTTCTGATTTGTAAAACACACATATTTGATAAATGAGATGGAATATCATCCTATTATATTATTTAAATTGAAATAAACCCCAGAACTATATAAAGAGTCACACAATTCATTCCATTTAACCGCCCTATAATTGAATCAAATAATCCATAATAGAAAAAAATCCATAAAAAACAATTTAATTCAAGAAAATTTGAATTTTTTACTATACAAACAACTAAAAAACGACCTATATCATCTCACAAAATGAGATTTAACAGTGCTAAAAAACCACTGTAAAGCTCATCGCTAATATCGGGGAGGGGTCCCTTTTATTAGCGCTCTGAGAAGCGTTTATAAAAGCCACTTCTATCAGTGCAAAAATAAGAGCTAATAAAAGACCCCTTTATCAGCCCTGTTTTTCGCATTGATAAAAAGGGCCTTTATCATTTCTTTTTAAAAAGCACAGATAAAATTCAAAAAAAAAATTAAATAATAAAAAATTTAAAAAATGCGCAGGGAGAGCTTTTATCAGTGCTTGAACACCTCTTTATCAGCACTAGGTGATCTGCCACCTGATTCCCTTCCCGCACATCCTCACACGCGTGCACCACTATTCTTCCACCCAAACTCAACCCTGCAAGCCCCCCCCCCCACTCCGCGGTTGTAACATTACAACTAAGCAATTTTTTTATTTTCTCTATTCAATGATATATATCTTTATATATTTATTCATGTATTAATATAGATTCATATTAATATAAATATATTTATTCATTTAGTAGTATATATATATTCATTCATATATTATTATATATTTATATTTATTTATTTATATATATTTTTATTTTTAATATTTTATACGTACATTTATTTGTATATAAATATATACTTATAAGATTAATATTAAATACATTTATGAGAAAATATTTATTTATGTGTGTTTATAAATAAATAAATAGATACATACATACATATATATATACAACACACAAACACACAGACACACATACACATATATATTTATGAATAAATACATATATATGTGTATTTGAAAAGCCATAGAATGTTAAAATGAGCATAACATATAATCGAGAAGCTCTTTTCATCTCTATAACTAGTCAAAATGATGAAAATAAAACAATATTCAATATGATATGTTTTAGAGGCTTAACTGACATCTGGATCAGAAGTTATACGTTTTTGAATGTTAACTAATCGGTGTATCCCGACTAAAAATTCAATTTTGGAGGCATTATAGGCCTTTTTTTTGGATTTACAAATGTATCAGTGGCTTTTCATTTGTCTCCTGCACATAGACATCGTCGCAGGCTTCGATTTGATATGTTGTAGAGATCAAACGGACACCCAGATCAAAATGTATGGCCGTTTGAAGTTTGAATTACATTTTCAACTTATTTTATAACTTTTATTAATTGTTTTGATTTTTTATGTTTTAAAATTGTTATTAAATGATTTTTAATCGATAGTAATTAACAAATTATTAATTATTTATAATTTATTAAAATATTTTAAAGGAATTTTCACTAAATTTCATATATATTAAATGTAATAGTCTATTTATACGTATATAAATGATTTTTATAAAATGAATATTATATTTATATACGAATAAATATACTTATATTTAAAAAATGTATTTTCAAGTATTTTTTTTCGAAATATTAATTGTTTTAGCACTCATAAAGACCCCCTTTATCAACGCTACTAAAAGATGTGCGGATAAAGGTATTCCCTTTATCAACGCTAAAAAAAGAACTGATAAAGGGGGGCCTTTCTCAGTACTAAAAAAAGCGCTGATAAAGGCCCCCCTTATCCGATCTTTTTTTAGCGCTGATAATGGGGTAGTGCTTCCCTTGCCAGTTTTTGTAGAAGTTACATAAGGTATAAACTCATGGAAAAAATCTTATGTAAATACTCTATTTATATTATATCCTAGTCTATGATCACCGAATAGTATGAAAAAGATAAAAGATAGATCTGATTCCAATTTGTAGCACCCTGGTCCCAATTTACACTCAACATTGTTCCAAACTCAATTGGCCACATTCCTTCAGGATTATCTCCCCAAAATGATAGATGTTGTAAACATTAATATAGGGCCTTGGGGAGTCATTTAGAAGAATATGGCCTCATTAACAATGTATATCATAGCATAAGCCAATCACATTGAATAGTAGTAAAAAATGAAACACACTAAAAACTGTTAAAAAACCAACCATGATTACATAAAAATTATATAAGTGTCTCTTATTCAATAATATAGATGATACATGTATCTATAAAGCATCAAAAACATTGAATTGGATGTACAATACAATACAATTATTAAAAAGTAAAAAAGAATACTGCAGTTATCCCCTAATTGCATTTCAAGCCTCTACTTTGTCCAATTCTCCCTTTCTCCTAATCATCAATCAACAACATGGGTTTGGTCATACTCCTCTCTCATTTCCTAAAATATTATAACCTGTTTAGGTTTTCAATGGATGTCCAAAAAAAGTGGGATATAACATCCTATTATTAAACCACCCATGATCAATACAATACTACGGTGTGAATTATTGCAAGATAATCACATAAATAGTAATGAAATAGTAATGAGTGATATGACCATGGAACATATTACTAGGAATGTGATTCCATCTAGAAACTCGAGGATCACTAAAAAACATTTTCAATTCCCAAAAATAGTATCTATAATCAATATAAATAAGAAACACAAAATTTTCATACATTTATCCAAATCATATCCATAAGTGCATCCAATATAATGTAGTGTGTCAGGATTCGACATCTACACTAAAAAAAGATGTGTCTTTAATCCAACAACTATGTTGGATAATGAATTCTAGATCGTGAATGGATGAATCCATGTCATATAAGTCTGTGTACTCTTTATCGAGTACATGGAGAATATCGATGGAAACTTAGTATAGGCATTGGTTGGAGTCCTATGATTATGACTATCAACATGTCCTACATAATTCCATGAAACCTAAATCCAAGGGGTAGAAATACCTAATGAATCCCAAAATATCAATACCAAGGTGGTATAATCAACCCATAGAATTCACTTCTACATTCCATATCAATAGAGTGCCTTCCATGGAATCTACACAATCACTCATCCATCACACATGAGTGTACACCTTCCAGCAAACAATTACATTAAAATATGTCAAATGGGTATACCAAACCATTCAAAACACTTCATAATTAAACACGTAACCTGGTTATACCCACCCATTAATCACATTTCATTACCAAAACATATCATTAGTATACCCACTCATGTAATCATTTCACAATTAATCATTTCTTATGAGTATAAACACAATTGTATTCCATTTCAATTTAATCATGTCACCTGTGTATTCCAACAAATTTTTTCACTATTAATAATTTATCACATCTAATGGTTATACCCACCAATTAATCACAATTCAAAATTACACATTTTTCATGGGTTTACCCACACAATCAATTATTTCCATTTAATCCATTTGATCAACTCATTAATAGAATACCATAATAACATAGGGAAAGGAGGTAGTACATATCCTAAGAAGGTAATTCAAACACATTTAATTATAATTGAGATCCCATAAACTAGGAAAACTAATGGACTCAACCCAAAGGTGGTTCATCATGGTCAAATCCATAGAAAGTGCATAGAGCACCTCATAGGTGGCCTCGAGTTGGGTTAAAAACTACAAACAAAACTCAAGGAAACAATATACATATTTAATATGATGTATTTATTCTCTTAAAATTTAGAAATTCAATTTCATGGTGGGATTGAATGGTTTGAAAGGAGTTATAATAGAGGATGTCAATATAATCCACAAAAAGTCAAATAAAATTATAGTCCCCATAACTTAGCTCGGTAGTGGAGTGATCAACTAGTATAAAGGCCAAATACAATAAAATTTAGGATAAATCTTAATAATAGAATAACAATAACAAATTTGAGAATGTGAGCCTAAATAATATTATTGAATGTGATGCCTAGAAAAACAATGAATGATTAAATGGTACCGGGAACTCAAAAATGTGGTTCCAATGCGATAGAATGATAATGAAATGGAGTCTGGATTTGCAACATGGAGCAAAGACTAACTATTGGCTTCCAAGGGTGGTGTTGTGCATGATTGAGTGAGATGGGTGATTATTCTCCCTAAAATATATTCACATAAAACATTTCTAAATTAAGTAATTAGTGACTCTAATTTTTTATGCAGTACATTATAAACAACTGATGACCATTTATGGACATAATTGAATGGTTTTCTTATCAAAATTATTTTTTTATTTAGTAATCCATTATTAAAAAATATTTATTGTGTGTGGTGTATGTATACACTGCTTTTGAAATATCATATAATGAAGGTATTTTTCATCATGTTATTAAATGTTTCATTTTATGATTATTAATTTATGGGAAAATAATTTGATTTATTACAATGTGGAAAGGGATCACTCGAACATTTATTTTTCATTCATCTATGCCTTCTCTCTATTTACATAAATGTATTTTTTAATTCTACTTTAATAAATTATCTAAATTATATTTATATGTTTCCAAACTATATATCAATATCAACACTTCCCTCTTTAGAGGGAAAATACATTTTTATAAGGTTGTCTTTTCTATTCCTCCACATAATGATGTCAAAATTATGGAAGCATAAATTTTTTTACCCATTTTCATGTACACAAATAAAACTATTTTAATATAGAAATATTTTCTACAAATCACTATTTATCAAAAAAATTAATATAAATTTTGTTTTGGTTTATTGTAAACAATTATTTTTTTGTTTCCTATAGCGACCCTTTAATATTATCCATTAAACCACACAAAGTTAGATCATTTATAATGTTTATAAAACAAATTTATTAAATGTTTTATTAGTAGATGGACATATTTTAAAATGATATTTGGATATTTCGTTTTTTAGTCTATTATTTATTGTATATGACTATTTTCAAAGCCATGTACTAATTTTTACATACGATGATTACCTTTATTGTTTTTTATTATCTAGTAAAATTCTGATAAATAGGTATCTTTTGTTTAATATTAATATTTGATGATTGGGAACATTATATAGTAATTAAATAGATTATTTGATACATAATCTATTATTTGTACTAGTATGACTAGAGTTGGGGTCAATTTAATTCAATCCATATGTGTTGAGTACTGATTAATGAAAGTCCTATGGGTTAGAGTCCGGTTAATGAAAGCCCTTAGATACATCTATTATCTCATGAGATGAAATCAATTTCTGAAAAGTCCATTGGTGCCTATCTGTAAGATGAATTATATGGGTTTCTACTGAAATTGAAAAATTGTCTTCTAAATGTTATTGATTGTATAATGGTTATTGTGATAGATATATGTCATCCAATAATTAATATTTTCATTGATTTAATATATAGTTATTACTATGCCATATTTTTTACCATTAAAAAACATATTGATTAATTTTTATCCTCCATTTATTTATTTGATTTTTTAGTTAATACCATAACATTGGGATATAATTATTGAATCTATTTATATAACGTTGTTCTTATCCCATTCTGAGAATTTTGAGCTCACCAAGTTATATTATCCATACCTCATGTTTTGATGATTAATTCAATGAGTAATTATCATTGAATATGTCTGTCATCCATTATTACATTCTATGTTTAATTACCCATGTAATAAGGGATCTATGTATATATCTAGTTCATTAAGACTATAAATCTGATTAATCATTGTTGATGAAATCTATTTTTTATATTCTACTATAATAAAATGTACAATGACACTATGATAATAGGGTTGGAATCATTAGGGTTGTTATTATATATTTTTTAGAAGAAACCTTGGGAACTAGATTTAATAAATCAATTATTATTGAACATAACCATAATACATGGCTTAATGAAAACCAAATAAAAAATAATAAAACAACATGTCTAAGTATGCATAATTTTTTACATTTATGTTATGTATTTTTTATTTTTTGGATTATACATTATGATTCATTATTATGTGATCAAATATATTGTACTTTGTTATTTAGAAAAGCCACCAGGAATTATAAACGGTATCTTCACCAATGCACATGATCCAATGTGTATGAAGGATCATATATTTTATTGTCTCATAATAATATTTCAACAGGAAAATGTCTCCCAAATATTCTCATTATATGAAGACATTATATCATGAAATAAATTTAAAATGTGTCATTTATATATGTAGTATGGTATTATAGGGAAGGACATTAAAATTAGTACATATAATAATATTTTGAATAATATTTTTAAACAATGATTTATTTTACAACATTTGTTAACTGTAGAATGAAACACATTGATACAATCTTATAATAATTCATAGTTTTCTATATGTGTAGAGAGAAATTGTAAAATGATATTTATTTTAATGGTGATAAAATGATTGTAGTGTTCAATGTTTCATTTTAAAAGAGGCGGGGAACAAAGAAATCAGTTTATTAGGTGCCAAAAGTATCTACCACAAAAGGATATTATGTATCATGGTCAAACATACAGTACTAAAACATAGGAGGGTGAATTATTAATATTCTTCTGTTTGGTTTAGGAATTGTGTTTTTTTAAATTTTTTAAAGAATTCTTTGTTTATATGTATGATGAGATATATATATGGATTGTACTGTGTCACTTATTCATTATGAAATTCGAAGCATGTGATGAATATGACTAGTAATCAAGAGAAGTGATTCTTTTGTACATTTATTTTGATTAAAACACATTGCATGAGAAAGATAACCCATAATATTCTTTTATGTTGATATAATATTAAATAAATTAATATGGGATATTATTGGTGATCATAAAGGTTGATAGTGATATGATCGTATCTGTTATGTTGTAATTTATTTATTTTTTGATTTTAGAAAACATTAAACATCTTGAGAATGTATTCTTCGATTCATTAATGTTTAGAAAGTAATTAAATGAGATTAAGGTATTACTATGTTTGGTATTATACAATAATTCAAAAATTTGTTTGGGAAATATTCTGTTAAAATTGGTTTTGAAATTTATTGCGGTTTGTTAGAAAAAATATCCACTTTGAATTTATGAGACATATTTTCGATATGTAATATGGATAACTACTTATTGAATTCATTAAATATATTATTTAATAATATTAAACTTTAATATTTATTAGAAGATAACATATAATATCAAGTTTGGTTTTCGTAATCATTTAAATACTTAATGGTAGAATTTTTAATTATTTTTACTAATAAAAAAATATATAGTAAAATATTTTTTTGTGGTTATCAATTTAAACATCAAGTAAATGAAGTGGATATTGAGAAATGAACAACTAAAAAATGATATTATTATTATGATGTTTAAATAAAACATATAAGTTTATTTTATTAAATTCATATATAGATCCCTCAACTTTAGGAAAGTATTTTTTAGATAGATGTATTATGTATTTACTTGTTATTTTGACACATCAATAACATTTATAACAAAAATTGATTTATAGCTTTGTTATGGTTAAAATTATTATGAACAGTTCCTATATCACTCTCCAATCTAACATGATAGTTATATTGTTCTTCAATGTCCATATCATCATGAATTTACTCTTACTCAAAATCCTAGTTATTTGGTGAAATTAACATCTATTTTTCTTTTATTATGTGGATGTTTTCTTTAGCATATTTATGATATAGATTTGTCACAAAGAAATATTAAATTATACACAATTTAATTTCATGATGAAATGTTCATATTTTTATAATGTAATGAATTTGATGTAGGGAAGAACATAACCCTCCATTAATTTAGATAAATTCGATTCATTTTATAGTTTACATTGCTCACAAAACCGATCTTAAATGAAAAGTGATTAAATATTGACATGGTAAAATGTATACTAAGGTAACCAATAGGAATGAAAATGTTTCCATTAGAATATTAACCCCACATATCATATTATAAATAAAATATAGTTATATCATAAATGAATATATGATATATTTATATCATATAATAAGTAAAAAAATGTTTTAAAAAAAGTAAATTACGTGGTTGTATTTGTTTAACAAAAATGTATATTTTAATATTTATAATTAATATATTAAATTAAATTTTTTTTTTTCATAATATATACTTATAAATACATATTTTTTTCTTCCTATTAGTATTAGATAATTTTGTTAGACAATAATTATATTTTTAATGTGTTCTAAAATTAATTATATAATTAAAATTGTTACTTTTCATATAACTGGTAATTTTAATTAAGAATTTAAATTCTCATATTTTGAAAACTATTCTCATATTATGTAGTCCAGTTTTTAAATATAAACATTTAAAAATTGAAAGGGATTATTGTTTTGGATTATATTAAAATATTAATAATTTTTATGATTAGTAAAACAAGATAAATTAATGTATTAATTTTTTTAGATAAACTCCTGAATTTTAGAGTCATGGTTGATGTGAGAAACCATTATTTCGTACTAAAAATAACTAGTTACTATATAGGAGTACAAATATCCTCGCTATTTACAATCTAAAGAAAAAATAATAATCAAATGAATCATATAAAAGACACTGATCTACACCACTATTAATATCACTCCACGACACCCCTTCAGTTTAAAATAAATAATCAATTTACCCTTTTTAAAATAAATAAATAAATTATCTCTCAGTCCACCACCCTATGTACTGGTCTTTTTGGTCTCACCAAAAGTTCAGTCCCATTTGAAATAATTAGTTTGTTATTGATATGTTATACAAGTTCTAAAATCCTCTTTCATTCACTTTCAATTTCACCAAATTTCATTTCCTTTCTTATCCTCTAATTACGTAATCCTCAAAAAAAATCATTGTAAATACATTATATTACATATAATATAATTTCAATAATTTTAATGAAATCCACTTCATCAAACCCTTTATGTTCTATCATTTGTTATAAAAATTATAAATTCTTTTATGACGTGTTGATTTAAAGCCATCGTGGGTGGTGAATTTTCTTTTTCCATTACAACCTTCAATGTTTATAATCGAAATATATTTTTGTTTAAATTATATTTAAATAAAATATTTATAATATATACCATGATCTTTATCAAAAATATAAACATTATAATAAATAAAATGATACAATTTCATGATAGTCATAAAAACCACCAAAATAAATAAAATAATTTCATTGTCATTTTATCTAAGGAAGCATTATCATACCATATAAAAAATGATATATATGATCATGAGAATATTTTTATGTTCATTAATAATATATAATTTATGTTTTTTTGTTTCTCCTTCAATTTACATGAAGTCCCATAATTATATGAAACAAAAATAACTATATAACCATAAATTAAATGCTCACAGAACAATGAAAATAAACATTATAACTAATTAAAAGGTCCCAAATGGTTTTAATAAAAATATAATAAATATATTATATTTTTAATAGGTTTATTATTGATTTTTTAATAAATCTAATTTTATTATTTGTGACCTTATGTACAAATTTGGAATGCTTTTGATTATATGTTAAGGGTTTTCTCATTTCAATTTTATTTCTGTTAGATAATCCTTATTTGAAACAAATTTATTATTTGTTGTGTATGTATAATTCTATTTTGATATATCATACCATGAATCTATACAACATCATGGTTTAATTTTTTTTTATTTGTATTAATTTCATGGTTATATTATTCGATTGATTATAATTTCATAAAGATTCTCTATAAATCATTAAATCATCATTCAAGACATTATTTCACTATTTTATGTGAATATATTTAGTCATTATTATTATTCAATTCTTCTAAATTCTATTTTAATGTTCCAAAATCATTTATATAGATCAATTCATAATTTTTTTATGCTAAAATAAATGTTATTATAAGGTTCATTTTTTTAATTCCACCCCATATGTATGACTAATGAAAGTGAACATCAAAATTTATTATCCCCATTCATGTATATAATAAATTATATTTTAATCTATCTATATTTTAAAAAAACTTTATCATAAATCAATATCTGGAGTCATTTCCGGTTTTATGAAAACAATTATTCGTGTTTCCACATTAATGACTCATTAGTATTTTCCATTATATCACATTGATGTTGGTCGTTTTAAATGTTCATAAAAACTTATTTAAACATTTTCACATCCATTGTACAATATTTATAATAATATATATCTATTTACCATTTTTATCAATTATTCATTATTAAAATTATTTTCTATAATTTAGAATATTTTTACATATTGTTTTTTCCATTAATGTTATTTTATTAAACATTAAGATATAGATATATAGTTATATATTATTTAATATAGATATTTCATGAAGACACACTTTTTTAATTATTTAATTAACATTTTTGATACGTGATGAAGTCATTTTACTAGTCTATAATGGGTTTGGGATCAGTTTGTGTAATACCTAAGGGTTCAAAAGTTATTAATGCTATGTATTTGGGTTGGGGATTGGTTTATGAAATCCCATTGATGCATCTGTAGGATCATGAGTTGAAATATGAAGGAGAAAAATCATTCATGTTTATTTACCATAATTATTAGATGGGTTCATAATCATATACTTAAACACTATTATGATTTTTTTGTCATTATAACTATTTACGTGCCAGGTACATGGAATCCAACAATTGATCATTTCATTCATTCATATTTAATTTATTAATATCCATGAGTTTTTTACTTGATAAAAATATATGGACACATTTCCAGAATCATTTTATATATTTGAATGTTTTTTTAGTTATTTACCATAACATTTAGATTATACATAATTATTTTAGTTGTCTTCTTCTATATCTTACCCTTACAATTAATTTTATCTCACACTATTATTTTACACATTCCCTAGGTTATGAAGATGAAATTAGTTAATAAATATCATATAAGTAGTTTATTTTCTATTTTTTTTGATCCATGTTTTATTCTAAATCTAAAAAGAGATCCATGTTTATATATACATATAAAATATTACTAAACAAATTGATCCTTGGTGATTTGATCTACTATATTTACAATGTTGTACTAACACAACCACTAACTATGGGATATTGTAGTCAGTGTTATGGAAATCTATTTCATATTAATTTTAGGAATTATAATATTGGTGACTATTTATTCCTTAATGGATAATATACATCACCACATCCATGGTTAGGATAATTTATTAATAATATATTCATTGAATGTGCACATCATGAGGACCCCAAATAGTTTGTGGGATAAAAGAACGAAATCTGTACATTGGGGAATTCATGATGAATGTGAGGAAATGTTCATATATCTCATACCCTGATTATTCACATTCAAGGGCCATATAGGGGGACTTGAAATAGATTCTAGTTTGTATTCCAATATATTATTTGGATCCATTTTGATATATCGTTGTTAGGATAACATGAATTTTGATAATATATACGGTGAAACTTGTGAGAGGGATAAGGTAGATTTCTTATGGATAGCCTATTTTAAATAAAATTCTTATTATGAATGATTGGGATATCAGAAAGAGATATTTGGAATAGATTTTTTGGTTGAATGGATTCCCTCATAATGAAATGGATATATTACATAGTTGTCAATAATGGTATCCCAACTGAGAAATGTTTGAATTTTTGGGAATGATATTTTACAAAAGTTTTTATTTTTGGGAAATTTCATATTCCATATTCATATATAAAATAAAATATTCTATGGGGTGAGCTTCCAGAAAGGATATTTATTGTGAATGGTTCCTTTGGTACACATTATCATATCTCCACCACCATATTTCACTATTAATATAATGCCTTATTTGGGGGATGAATTTTAACCACTCTCCTAAATCATCTGTCAGAATAGTTTACCAGATCATATGAGAAATAATATAATGGATGTTACGTTAGATAAATGGTTTTATTTTATATCCATTGGGGTAGAGAATCTAAATACACCTTGTTCCAATGACTGCTTTAATTTGATGGGGGTGTCATGTCTATGTCACAATAAAAATATTTTTGAATTGTGTAAGGGGTCGGAGTTACAAATTCACTCTAGATGTGGTGGTTAAATGTGGGGGACATGAGATTTTTTCACCCCCATGATTTGTTTTAAATTTATGGGTTTCTATATGATAATTTGTTTTCCAAATTTCAGGTGTATTATCTAAAAAACGGGTTTTTTTCAATGGGGTTTAATTTACATTCCTAATTTTACACTACCACTCTTGGTTTGAATATTCCACAATAGTTTTCTCTAATTTTTTTTGTATATTTCAATATTTTCTTTTCCCAATAAATGCCCCATGTACCTATAGATATAGATGGTCATGTAGATATGTCACATATATAGAAGTTCTCGACCCTCATGGAAACATTAGAATTTAGATTTGGTCTATGATAATGGAACACATTATATAACTTTTATATTTTCAATTTATTTTGGTATCTAGTGTGGATAAATAAAATTTGGTTCTCTCTAGGATCATGACATAAGTACCATTTAATATATATATAAATATATATTTCAATGTAGGAAATTTTCTTATGTACATGGATGAACTATAGTTCATGAACTGATATTCACAAAAAATGTACACATATCATTATAGGGAAGAAATTATATATATTGATTTAATATTCCAAATAGTAAATTGATTGTTATGATGCACATATAACATGGTATGTGTCATAAATGTCACATATATTCATATTTAGAATTGTATACATTATCAAATATCTATAAATTTTTAATAATCCAACACTTTGTATTAATTGTCATGTTTATGGAGAGAAATTATCCCCTACCTGATTTTTTCAATGGAAGAGACGAGTAATTTGATTATTTTCAGTCTCGATGATAAAAAAATATGAATTTTTGGGAAATCATTATACAATAAAAATTTATAAGGGAAATAGATTTATAAATTTCAATATAACAAATATGTTTAACCATTTTTGTACATGGTTTACTATCACATATTCCATTTTACATTCCCTAGAAGTAAATTATACCCTTTTATTGGATACAACAATAAAATTTAACATGTTGAATGAATATATCACCGATGAAGATATTTACAATGAATTGTTTTTTAAGATATTTTTATTCATTAATCACCTTTATCAATATATTATTAACTAATATAATCCAAAGAATTTTCTTTGTCCATCCAATACAGGTATTTGACCAAAAATGTTTTCCATCAATTCAATAACACAACCTCAATTTTTTCTAGTTCACACAATGTTTGTGAATAATGAATGATGACTCAACCTTATTTAGAATACTATTTGATTGGTTATCATTTTAAATGAATATATAAATCCTACATTCAGTAGATTATGGTTAGTTATGTCATCCCAAGGGGTCAACATAAATTAAATTCATGTTTTTTGGAATATTTTAATTAGGATAAGAATATAAATAATACAAACTATGAAAGTATTCATCCAAAATAAAATTACAACATTATGGAGGGACATTTGAATTAGTATTATCTATATCATTTGAAACTGGGTGGTGACACTGAATTGGTAAATGAGTAATTACTCCATTCAATCATTAACATTTTACTTCCATTAAAATGATCTTAGGTTATATATAGACAGATGTAATTTCTCTTATTGATGAATATACATCCAATTGATAGGAAATTTTGAGGGAATATATTATGAGGAATAATTTTTTGTGTAGTTCACAAGACTATAATATAATATTCCTTTTTTATTAGGTTCTCTTATTAATTCTTGGGATCCTTGATTTTCAATATAAAGAGTGTTATTTGATAAGGGAAGATTTCAATAGAATGTGATGGGAGAATTTATACTGGAGTTTTCATTATATTATAAATTTAGGAGTAGTTTCACCTCAGAGCAGCATGGTCTCCCCTCTCCCATGGATCTATGTTTTCTTCCCGCACTACCCTCCCTCCCACTTTGGGCCGAGATCTGCTCGTGATGGCTGTGGATCTGTCTCGGTGCGGGCGATGGTGTCACATATCGGTGGAGCTTCAGCGGTTGGCTCTTTTTGGGTTCGACTCTGTGTTCCGTTGTTTCTTGTGCAGCGTTGTCACCTCTCAGTGGGGTGTCGATGTTTGGATCGGCTTGTGCGGAGACTTTGCATCCCAGTGGAGCTTTGGCGGCATCTCATCTTGGGTTTCTTCTGTCGTGACGAAGCTTGTGTATAAGAGTATCATCTCAGCGGTTCTTGGCAGTCTTTGATGTTTTTCGGAAACACAACTTATTGGTGGAGCTTTGGAGGTTGTCCCAGAGTGGTCTTCTTCCATTGACATCTTTGAGGCTTGGTGTGGCCCCAATTGGGGGGTTCAGTTTTTTCGGTGCATCCAGCGAGAGGTTCTATTTCCAGGTCTCTACAGTGTGGTACATGGCATGAACTGCAGGTCTACGGAGGGGGAGGTTTTTATGGTTCTTATTCTAAGGTTTCTTCATGCATTTATCTTGGATTTTTGGTGAATTCGATATCGGGTTAGATCTGGTTTTGTTGCTCTGATTTTTCATGATGGTCCTTCTTGACTTATCACTGTGAGTCTTGGTCGGAGTCTATTGAGGGTGTTTTTGTGGTTCTAATCGGATCAGATCCATGCCTAGTGTCATGTTTTTGTTTCAGGAGGATCCATTTTCCATCATTGGTGACAGTCCCTTGGTGTGGGGTTGGGCCATCCAGTCCTAGGTGATGGTGGATTGAACTCGCGCTCTTTGGATTGTCTTCCGGTCATCTGTGGTGATGGTGATGGGGTCTGAGGTGGTTGGCAGGGATGGTACAGGATGACTACTTGTTGAAGGATTTTGATTGTGATCTCTCAGAATGATGTAAGGCTTTTTGAGTCCTTCTGGTAAGGGGAGGATTGGTTTGCTAAGGTGGGAAGATTATGATATGGACTCGACTTCATGAATTAACTCCATGGGGGTTTCAGTGCTGGGAATTCATCATTGCAGTGTTTTTTGGATTTGGTTGTTTGAGAGGGGATGACGACAGCCATCGGATTGGGCCTGAGCTTTGACTCAAGACACTTGCTTTCCGAATTACCTTGCACCGATAAAGAGTGACTTCAAGTTCATTTGATGGGGAGGAGCAGTTCAGTGTTGTTATCCTGGTTTTCCTCATTCTTCCTTCATGTGTAATTGACCTATGTCCATGATGTTATTGGGTTTCCACCCCCTTTATCCCTTAAAATGGGGCCTTATCTTATAATAAAAAATTTGAAGGACTTCGGGCTATTGGATGGAGTTTTCATTGATTGGATGAAAAAAATATTTATATTTAGATTTTATGTATGAAAATGGGAATTATTAAAAAAATTATTATTATTTCATTTATAAATAGGTATATGATAGAGAATCAAGATGTTACATAGTTTCACATAATAGACATAGATAATTAAATAGTTGGTTCTTTAAAATATGATTAACATGTTAGGAGAACACATCGATAGATGGGATCATCTCACGTAATGGTGGATGTATCAGTTGTTTTTTTATGTGATTGGATTTGGAGCTATTTGGTCATTTTCTTATGGAAAAGATGTATGGTTTCTAAAATATTGGGTTTAATATATTTGACATATGGTATATGTTTTAGGGTATTTTATCTAGTAAAATAAATATTATTTAAGGTCATGTGATAAATAATGGGGTCAATTATGTGGGAAATGTCTAATCATGAGATTCTAAACCTATATTTCTCTATCATTTTTAAAATGTGGGATGGGGATTTATAGTCTCACATTAGGGGTCCTAGATCTGATTTAATGATATGAGATATTTTCAAGAGTATTGGTCACAATTTATAATTAATAGTTGGTTTCTCTGAAGATAAATTTTTATCATATACTGAAAAAAAGGATTTATCTTATGGGTGAAGAATTCTATGGATGAAAACCATAAAGGGGAAAAAATTAAGTAATGTCATATTAGAAATACTATAATATTTCCAAAAAGAATTTTCCTTGTGAATAAGAATATATATTCACGAGTAGTTAAAGGGATGCATCTAGGTATCCGAGTTTAATGATACATGGAGTGTAAATTGTAAATGGAAATAATATTTAATGTGTGGATAATGATTTTGGACTGATGATTCCCTTAAACAGGTAGAAATTACAAACATATATATGGATCATATGTAATAAAATCGTCATTTATAAGAAAACAGATATTTTTAATCTTCTTGAATATGTCAAAAAAATATAAAATACATTTAACTATATATCCATTTTATGCAGTAATAATTCGACATGTATTTCATGGAAGTACTCAAGGCACTCTTAATGGATTGGGATTTTTGAAAGGTTAGTTTTTAATGGTAGAAAATTTTTGAGATTGGTGAGTTGACCATTATTTATCATGGTATTAATAAACTAACTCGGATATTTCTTAAACACCAAGGTGTTTTTTAAAATAATTATATGCGTGTATATAATTCAAATGGGTTTTTGGATTTTTCATATATGAAAACCAACTTTTGAGAATTTATAGATATATGTACATGGTTTTCCCAAGGCCTTTATAACCATGTGGCCAAACCATATGACTGATTTTTCAATGGGAAATGGTTTTTTCAAACCATGAGACACATTATAGAAAATAATTTTATAATTGTGTAGGTTTTTAGAGTTATATACATTGTTGGAATGCTTTTTGAAAATAAATTCATACAGCCTATGTGAGGTACATGTACTATTGTACAATAAGAACTACATGGTTAACATATGTTTTTAAAAATTTTTTGGTAACCCTATTGATTTTCAATGATGCTAGAAATATTGGCTTCTTATATTTTATTTTAAAGGGATATCCTTTTCATTTCATACCACACACTAACCTATCAATAAAGCTTGTATTTTCCCCATTTTCCCTCTACTAGGAAATAATCACCCTTATCAGTATGATCAAGAATTCATGATTCTTATAATTTAGTATATTCCTCTCCAAAAGCTATTCAAAACCAATAAATTATATATTCATTTTAATCACCAAATAAAATACTAAATCCATGCATGCCCTTTTCCCAATATCATGGATGTTTGTGTAAAACACTAACTTATTATAATATAACTCAAATTAGATGTCAATATTTGATGATAGAGTTTATATAAGTATATGGTAGTTGGTATACGATTATTTCCTTAATACTAATGGATTTATGGGTGGAATTATTAAATATTCATATTGGGTTATATAGTGGGACACACATAATTAATTATTTACTTGTTATTAAGTGGTGAGAAATTGTATGGGATGAAATTTGGCATACACCTGTATCCATAAATGAATAAATATGGGTATGGGGGCTTGGGATCAATTAATCTGTTGAAGGAAGTTGTTATAATTTAATAAAATAAATTGTAATATGATTGAAATGGATTCAAAGGGACATGATGAAAAAGAAATGAGGTATTGAGGTGATGTTGATCACAAATACTGAGATGATATTGTTCATTAGGATGCGGTAGTGGAAAAACAAACAATGAGTAATATTGTTCACTATGCTAAGGTTACATGGTCATCAATATTGAGGTGATGAGTTTGTTTGGCTGATAGAATAGATCATGTTACATTAGACGATGGTGAACATTCAGAATATTTTTAAATGTTTTCATATCGAAATTTGGTTGATGGTTGGTGTTAAATATGAAATACCGATTATTTTGGATGACTATTGTTGAAAAAATATTTTTGGAATCATGTGCACACAAATAAAACTCGGTGGTGGTGGTGTTGACCCCTTGTTATGGGTGTAGACCTCATTAGATATTTATTATTTGGGGATGGTGTTGAATATTAGAAATAAAGGTGTATATAATCTTAAAAACCCATGGTTTAGGGTGATAGGCCACTAGGTGATCGTGATTGAAACTATCAGTTGTGGGTTAAGATGGTTTTTATATATTTGGATTATAGTGTGAGATTATATGAGGATGGCCATAAATCCTCCTTGGAATCTTGTGTTGTTGATCCCAATGTGTTATATCATTCATTCGAGTAAGGATATTGTCTTTCCTTGGGATAATGATTTATTGAAACTATGAATAATATTGAGTAGAAGTCAGATGTAATTGGGTTATATTGTTTTTTTACCAAAAAGGATTGCAAAAAAATTTCAATATATGATACATGTGCTATCATGTTGAATGATGTTCGAGGTGACAGCTTAACAGGTGGAACCTATGAGTTCACCTTATATTATATTCATCAAGAGACCACTAAGAAATAATCCATGGGTTTAAGACACATAAATATACATTTATAGACATGTATTTATGAAAATATATATTTTTGTATTTATATTAAATGATATTTAAGGGTTTCATTAAGCATCTAAAATGCTCACATGTTGTTGTTGTGCCAAAGTAGACAGAGTTATTAATTTTTATATCTGAATTTCTGATAATTATTTTTCAATAAATAAACATTATAATGATGATTATAAGATAAGATCCTACTGGTGGTGTCCTACTGAGTTCATACTGTCATACTTCATGAGCCCCTTGGGATGCGTATATGTAGTATGTCTTTTAGATCAACTAAGGGACCAGACACTGAAATTGGACCATAGTGGTCAAGGATGTATGAATTTTATATTAGATGGATTTTTGTTGACCACGTTCTTCCTCCTTATAATGTTAATCCTTTTTCATATTTTTCTATATACATTTGTGGATAAAAAGAGAAAGCCATTGTTATTAATTATGTTATGAACTTATATGATTATTTTTTATTTACAAATGGTATGATTCCTTTGATATTGTGATTTATTCTGTTGTTTTTATTGAATCTAATATGGTTATATTTTTCATTTCACATATATGGACCTTATTCTTATGATTTATATATATTGACCATTATGATTATTATCAACATAGGGAATATTCTCCACATAATCACAAAATCATACCCTAGTTTCTAGTCAGCAGCCTTTGATGTGTTTGGAGGTGCACCTATGAAATAATGGGACACCTTCATAGATACATGTTTATATAGATCCCATGTTAGGTAACATCAAATCCTAATAGAATAGTTTCTATTCAATTAGGTATTTTTATATGGGATATTATATATTATAAATAACAAGTCACTTATAAAATCTTAATGAACATGTGTTTGGGTGCATGAAGCCCCATGCATGGGGATATCCCACGTTTCTAGAGGTGTAAAATTTATGTATTTATTTTTTATTTTTTAGACAATTGTTTTACACCTTGATTGGAACAAATATTTCTGATGTTACTAAAATATGTGGTTTTACCTTTATATTGGTATATTAAGGGGGATTCTTTAAGAGTAATTGATGTAACATAGGGCTATATAATATATGTATGTTTTTGTGAATGATTCCAATAAATAATAATATACTAATTGGGTTTGGGTTTTTTAAAGATTGAAAAATTATGTTCCCCGCTTGGCCATTTTGGTTGTATTCAACTCAACAGACCCATGTAAGTGGTTCCTAATTGGATTAGTATGTGACTCTATGTCTGTATCATATAAATGGAAATATTATTTTTATGGATATTAATGTGTAATGATATGGGGTGATCCACTTAAAATTTCATCAAAATGTTATGTAGTGTTTTCCTGTATAACCTTTTAGTGACATTTTACTCATTCAATAGAATGTTAATTTTCAGTGAGGTAGGTATAGATCCATGATGTGAGGTTTCATGTGACAAGGGTTTGGTAGGGGATTTATTTGGTGGTGAGATATTATTCTAATTATAGACTTACCTATTTGTGATATATATTTATTGTTATGGATATTCATCATTGGTATCTGGTTTTTAACATGATTCCACCTAGACCTCTTCTAATAGAGTGTTAAGAGGGAGGAGATAAGGTTCCACCATAGTGTGCATGGGATGAGACCCTCAGGGTCCGGTTGATTGAGTGCCACATTTGGGAATCATTGACTGGAAAGGTATCTATATTAGATGGAAAATTTTTACATAGTTAAATTATATGCTCTAGAAAATATTTTTTTCATGTTTTATAGGATATTTAAAATGGTGCTCATGAAAATTAGGCACCCATGCTGTACTTTAATCATATGTTCCAATCTCATCAACAATCATTATTCATGTGTTTGGGTGGATTGTAGGATTAATTAAATATATTGAGTTTGTAGAGAAGATTTTAGATTATCATGATATAACCATAGTTCAGGTGGTGATGCTAGCTACTAACATTCTCATAGAACTAACAAAGATATGGTGGGATGTACATGTGAATGATGGTAGAGACAATGGACTGTAATGGATTTATTTCAAGTATAGGATCAGTGAGAAATTTTTCCTATAGATGTTGAGAGGTGACAAAGCCTATGAAATTATGATCCTATAGAAGTGGACACATCCATTAACAATTATGTGAATTTTTTCAATGATCGTTATTGATATTCACCTTCTATTATGGGAAACTATATGCTAGGGTGATAGAGTTGAAATAATTATTAAGGAATGATATCAAGGTAGATATGAATATATTTATACAGACCATGTTTTTAGACACATTGAATTAAGAAATAATAGTTAATTATTGTTTATGTATTATTTGTATTTGAAAATGGTGATGGTAACAAGTGGGAATTGTGTTGATTCATTAGGATACTAGATGCAATACCATTAGGATTTTTAGTAAAAAAATTAGGATAGAGACTAAGCTAGTCCATTAAGTAATGTTGATTTTATGGTGTTCTTTTTGTGTGGAAAGATGATTCATGACTAGAATTGAAGTGAGAATGCTGAAAATGAGTGTCGACTATGTGGTTCGATAGAGCATATCGAGAGGTTCCCTATGAATTAATCTTTAATATTTAAAAGTTTGGTAGTAGGTTAAACTCAGTTATTTGATATAGTACTAGGATTAGTGCATGGATCTAGAAGCATGTAATATGTTTCATGTGAGGTCCTGTAATAGAGAGATAGAGTGTGTGTGTGTGTGTGTGAAAGAATATAGAGAGAGACCTAGAAGAGGTGTTAGAAGCCATTAGCAGACATAGTTCAACATGTAGGTCAAGTCCTTGGGTACTAAGGCATTAAGATATTCTCATGATATTGATCAATTTAGTTAATAGAAGTATGGTGAGATGATGATGTTTATATGTACTCCTTGTTCTAGGAGTGACCATAATTTTTATCATGGACAGTTTTGGGAAATGTGGTGCAAGTATTTTCATCTGACTAATCAAGAACATGTTAGTTATTGGGAATCAAATATAATGAACATATTATAAGAGGATAATATGAATCAAGTATGTAATGGGAATGTTTGTATATATATATACATATTATAATGGATTACTTTTGATATTTTGATTTGATTCATGATAATTGAGCATCTAAAGAGACGTGGGTTCAATTTGGTGTCCTGTATGGAACATGTTCTGAAATAGGATTCTAATGAGACATGTTTCTAGATGGGTGTTAGGTATGACACTTGAATGAATTATGAACATGATGAGGTTTAGTAATGATAATATTAAATTGGAGGAAATGTATTACCGAGAATCGTTGGTTGAACAATTAAAATTTTAATTCGGTCTGGGAATCATATGGGTATGTAATTTCTATGGGGGGAAACCAATATCGGAATTTTCAATGACTAATAAATGGAGTACTTGGAAATTATTTTTATATGAGGGTTGTTTTAATTCCATCAATAAATTAAACATCATAACTCAATGATGACTTGTTGTATGATGGGGAGATTTTATCATCCTGTGTTTTTATAAATGGTTTTTGTGTTTATGGTATTATAAATTTATGCTTTGTGATATGACCAACATTACATTAGTTTTATTGAACCTAATTAAATGAGTATTAAAACACCACAGTTTAAATTTTAGAAGAGACATATTTCAATTTTCGTTCTGCGATTATTTTAATGGGTTTTAGGTGTATCCGGATGAAAAAACCCAGTTTCTGAAAAAGACAATTAGAGGTGAACATTTGGTGTAAGGTTGGTGTACAAATTCCTCCAAAACATGATGAAAAATTTTCATTGGGGAATTATTTTTATTCACTATTCAGAATCACAATGGAATGAGTCACTTTTGTGTTGGATCATAGATTCACACACCATGATGGTGCATGGTTTAAAAACTATGTTGTAAAACATTGTGAGAATTCTGTCCACTAGGACAGTGATTGAAAATGATTGGTTCACTATTTACTAATACCTATATTAACAATGTGATTTTTTAATGATTAAAAATTTATCATTACTTAATGTATTGTTTTTGGTGTCTCTAAAATTCTTTTCCTCCTATGAAGAACTATTTACTTATGTCATGGAGCACATCAATTTTCCCTCTCATAGTAATGGAAGTCCCTTCTCCAGCTGATCAATTATTCATTATCTATTGGGTGTATTGGTTTCCTCATGGTAAGGCATACAATTTGATAGATTATTTTAATTTATTATCTCTCAATATATAATTCTAAATCAATGTGAGTATTATTCCATTATCTTTATAGTGTATAACTAAAACTCTATATTCTGACATCATGACTTGAATTTGAAGTTGGTATTCGAAGAAGAAGAACCTATGTGTATAAGGTATGTGGGTCCTAGATATATCATTATTTTTCATGTGTGATGGTTTTATTTATTATATACAAATATTAGGTTTCTTTTGGTAAAAATTAATAATTTAATGGAATTCTTTCAAATTGTAATTAATGTCATGAGATGCAATTGTGAATTATATTTCCTTACTAAATGAATTCAGCCCATTTTGAGTTCATACCATTACTCATACATTTGAATAAACATTTTATAATATAATTAATTAAATTTTAATATTATTGAAATTGTTCTATTTGAAAATTAAGGGCATGGAATGAGGTATTGTGGTGATTTTGTTCACGTAGACTAAGATGCAATCGTTCTTCAGGATGAGGGAATGGAATGAGATAAAATGGGTGATATAGATATCCATGATGAGGTGATATGGATATTATGATTGAGGGGATGAGTAAATTCGGCATAAAACAGCGACCATGAAATTTTAGATGGTGTTGACCTTCAATAATTTGGTGATAGGTTCTCTTGTAGAAATGATATCTCATATTCGGGTCTCTTCATGTATTGAGGTGATTTTGAGATCACCCTTTTTATATATTCTTTCCCCTATGATACAAAGAAAGGATGTAGGTAGGAAAACTATAGGGGATGATCTTTATGGGAGATTTTAAAGATCTTTCACCAGGCTATGAGAATGTGTTCCGAGTTTCCAAACAGAGTAAACTAATATTGTCATTGGGCCTCAATTTTTGTAATGCATTAAGTATTACACAAAATAAATGAAATTTCTATCAGCGTAAAATATGGGTCATTAGAAATTATTTCTAATGATGAGACATTACAAATGAAATCTTGTCGAATGTTAGTTTCCTCTATCATTCCATATAATACAAGTTTTTGATATATCCTTGCATGAATGTATCCCTCTCCCTCTGGTTGAAATAAATGACTTTGTCACATTAAACAAGATATATTTCTACATGAAATACATCAGAACCTATATTATCATCTTCAAAATCATAAGGTATTACAATGGCTTCAATGAGTGATTCATTGATGTTGTTTGATTAATATAGAGCATCCGAGATTCTATTCATGGTTAACATTAGAGACAATTATTTCAAAAGGTAATTTTTTTCTCCAAAATTTTTTGATTACTAGAATTATATATCTTTTTATTAGGTTATCTATGGTTTAAATTAGTTGATATAGGTTGTTGATACCTTTGAGTTGAATGTGATTCCTCTCTGGTCACTACTGATTTTGGTAGCTTGATTTTCCCACTCGTCTTGGTTCATTTGATAGTTTCAACTCAAATAGAAATTCATTGAAAAATATTTGAGCTAGATTAATATTATAAAATTTGTGTGTATATTCATGATATTTTTGGATTCCCTGAGGATATTTTACATGAACATCAACAATATAAATAGTTTCGTTGGGTATGTGGCCAGAATTTTGATTTTTTCCATGGCTATATCAACCTATACAACATTAACACAATTACTCTATAAATGTAGTTCCAATGTCATGAATATGTATTTAATGTTCAAAATAAAATTCATTAATGATGAAAATATCCGTTATATTAATGTAATTATTGTAATGAAAGATTAATAGTTCACATTATGATGATTCTATTTTGTTGGATGTTTGCAGTGATGATGGGGATAGAGGCATGATTTTTTAGAGTGGAAGGACTAAAATTGGCCTTGATATATTATCAAAATATTATTATTGTATTTCTACTTGATGATTTTTTTATTTTTTTATTATTTATTTATAGATGATTGTGGTGTCGATGATTTTTGTGTAAAACAATTTAGAAGACTTTGGTTTCATAATTTCATTGTATACCCATATCCCACTGATAGAATTGTTTCAAATGAACACTTTACAGACCTCCAAATAATTGCACATATATGAAACCATTTTTAAAACCTATTTCTATTGAAATTCTCATTCTCAAAATGTGGTAGAACTATTTCATAGTTATGTTTGTAGATTTTCCATTTATACCTATATGGAATCATTAATATAATGTATAATTTCTTTAAAAAGTTATTTGATGGCTTGTCCATAAAATATATGTAAGAGAAAATCATATTGGAAGTCATTTTAGGATACCATATAAGGCCTTCTGGGCTTTGGAACCATTATTAAATTGTTTGCAAACCTACTATACAATTTCATGGAACATGTTATTTGTAAATGTAGTATAAACTATTTATTTAGTTCACACAATAGAGACATAACTACTCAATTATTTGATCACAAATTTTTTCAATTATTTTATTTCATTCAGATGGA
Source organism: Viscum album (assembly GCA_963277665.1). Classification (NCBI taxonomy): domain Eukaryota; kingdom Viridiplantae; phylum Streptophyta; class Magnoliopsida; order Santalales; family Viscaceae; genus Viscum; species Viscum album. The sequence goes on from OY728145.1 coordinate 1,099,782,167, forward strand.
GTTAACACACTATATAGTGGGATACTTATTACTCGGGCTTGCATATGATGTAGGGTATGTTTGATGGTCATGTATTACACTATATACATTATCTTCCCTTGATATGCTAATTTGAGCTGATGATTGGAATTGGTTATCCAAATATAGCATTCCATCATATTGGGTACTCAGGGATGTTCTCAAAACCATCATAGATACATTTCTAGATGAGTGGTTTTGGTAACATGTAATGTTTTTTCCCTAAAAAAATACTTACAAAATATTCATAGGGAATATAAATATTTATAAGGCTTTCCAAACCATTCCACCTAAAAAAATATTATACTATCTCATTTTTTCACTATTTTCAATTTTAGTGGTCAATGATCATTTCATTTTGTAATTTCATGAGGAATTTATATGGACACTACAAATATATGTCATTCAAACTATCAATCAACATAAAATATAATAAAATATTAGAGATTAATCCCATTAATTACTTTGTCTATGATATTAAAGTAAGTTTTTATGCTTTTTAATATTAATGAGTACATATTATGGGATTGGAACAACATTCAAAATATAATAGATTATATTTTAGATCCAATAAACCCTTGAATTTTCGGAATGTTAAATTCTGAAAGATATCATAGGAATGTTTTTTTATACCCATTGACATTAATGAGTTCTCCCTTAGTAAAATAGTTCAAATCATTAATCTGTAGCTTCTGAATATTATAAAATTGAATTTAAAATGGTAGTGAGATCTACTACGATGTCTAGCTGAGAGGTAGGTTAAAAATGGAATTTAGAGGGAATGAAAAAATATAGTGGCTCTAAAACAATTTTGGTTTATATCACATATGAGTTAGCCCATGATTATAAATCTGACAGACTTCTTAAATATTCCCTAATAGAGGAACTACACATATCAAAAAATCATCAGATCAAAATAAATTGGTTTTTATGTACCATGTTGAGATGATGTTATGGATCTACACATTTTTGGAATGACAGGAAATTTTTTTAGGGAAAATGTATAGGTGAATAGAATAAGTCTATACACCATATATAATATTCATAAATGAAATTACCATATGTAATGTTCCATTGAATCTTTTTTAACTTTTTTGTTTTCCCCTAATACAGATGGAATGTTTCCTCAAGTGTATGTTGTTCAAAATTTGAAAATAAATAATGTGATGTTGGAACACCATTAATGTTTTCTATATTGGAATCCATACGTGGATGTTGTAGGAAAACATTCATAGGTACAAAAAATATTTAGTGAGGCTTTTATTTTTGTTATTAACCCCGTATTATTTCATTTCAAAGTCCAACACATTTTAAATGGATGAATTATCTTATATTAACTATAAATTTATTTCATGTTTTGTAGCATATATAGGGAAAATGATGACGATGTTATTAAATGAATTATACATTGAATGGGATACAGAAATACTTCCTTAATATGAGGATAATCAACTATTTAGATATCCATTTAAAGGATTGTAAACATTATGGGAAATTACTCCATTTGGGAGTCACTTTGGATTGAGACCTCCCTGGTTCCACAACCATTTTTATATGGATTCATAATATGTTTTCATAAAAAGGGTGATCCAAAGTGACCTTCAAAAGATCCACATTATAAACATCCATATAGAGGAATATATTGGGGATTTTTGTGGACTCAGTTAGATAAATTCATTATATATGGGAAAGTGCAGGCCTCTATGAGAGAGGGTGTTGAGTTAAATAGTTCACCAACATTATGGGATGGTCTCACCCCATTATTTTCCTATTCCTAGATATACAAGTAGTAGTATCATAATTTTGGAACATTAGTAATTTATTTCTTGTGTGTTAAACATTCTCAGAATGTGACTTATATTTTCCTCAGTCAAAAATAATTGGAATATAATAATGGGGATTCTCTATTGGTATAAAAATGATTTTATATATCCATGGGTAAATTTATCATCATATGAAATAAATTCTCTTCATACTATATGATATATTCTTACACTAGGTATAATAAATATAAATTATAGATAAATAAAATTCATTAAAAGGAATAGAAGGTTGAAATTTCTACCAATGTTCCTGAAGTTAGGATATATTATATTAGTCTTCAGAATCACAATTTCATGGGTATGAATTATTATTGAGAATGAGGTTCACATTAGTAGTACAATGTGTCATGAATGAATAGCCTCATATTCACATGTGCATCATGATATGAAGGATATATCATTATTAATTGTTTATTTGGAGGACCTTTTATAGAAATAGAACATAACTGAAGGGAGAACCTTCATAGTGAACGATGATATATGGAGCAATACCATTATGTATTCATGTATCCCCATTGAGAGGATTCCTATGTTATACTCTATGTATAGGACCTTTAAAGTGACATTGGAATGGGTAAGATGTTAGTTTCTTTGATTAATTATAAAACAAGGGTGGATTTAGTTGACAACATTTAGATAATTGATCTCACAATTGTTATCTGTATGGCTATGATGAAGGATATAATGAAGAATATTCCATGGATGAATTCTATAGTTATTAGTATGAATGTTACCATCACAATTGTAACTAATTATTAACACGTATTTTATGTATGTGTGAGGAAAGGGGGTAATCTTATGTTAGAAAAACATTTATAGATGCTGAAGGGATTCATGAACACAAATATTGAGAAGAATTGTGTTGTGGGCCTGCATCCAAATTTATTATCTTCCTTGGTGTGCTTTATTTTTTGGTTTTCTATATGGTCTTTTTGGAGTCAGATGTTCTGGAAATCTACAATTATATGTTTTAGGCAACTGAAGTTACTATTGTGGCACTATTGAAATATATTTGTATTATTTTAGGGTTTTTATTGTTATATATACTTCCTTGAAAATTCCATTTATGTGGTCTAATAGTTTTTGGTCGTAATGATAATATATTCTTGATCATGTTATCCATTTACCATTTTAATTTTTCAACAACCCACTATGGTTAGAATATGAATAACTTCCCACTCAGGAGTGACCTTTACATTATATTTATTAGATTATTCGATGGAGGTTACAAGGTTTCATATCCATTTCCAAAACATTAATACTTTAACCCTAATATTTTTAATGGTTTGTCGAACCTGGTAAGGGATAAATTCCTTTCCAAATATTTATACTACAATTTTTTCATTAATATATATTTATAAAATATAGATATATTCACAGAAATTAGTTTGATAAGGGATATATTTATACTCCTATCCACCAATTACATTTAGAATATACTGACATTTTTCATGGGTGTGGGAAAACCCATATATTTTACATTATTATTTTCCATGTTATGTGAATAGACATCTCTGAATACTACAAGACTATGTAATAAAACAACATGGGTGTGGTCAAGAATATATATCTATGCACGAACTACTTCCATCTAATGTTTTTAGTCAAATTTATTGAAGATAATTTTGACAATACATATAGATATAGAATTTCGTTCATCTACATTGTGTAGTCATTGGTGCTCTGTTCTACATGAACGAATATAGACCCATGGGGTGACATATGCAATAGGTTGAGGTTTTTTCATTGAATGGAATTAATGATGATGACTTCTAGATGTTTCCCTTATGTGAAACTCATGTGTTGTTGATATGAATCCTCACATGGATTATTGATCGAGAATGATATTATAAGGGAGGAAATCACTATTTATTTTATGAAAGATTGTCCCTAATTAAATTGAGATGAATAATGGGTCTACAATCATAATTATAACATATATTCTCTAATCCCTCCATCAGTAGGGATTTGGTTTTTGGATAACTTCACATGAGATTTAAATGGTCTACGTGGTATTCTTATGATGATACTCTCATATTGGTTCATTTGAATCATTATTTTGGATATCTTGGGTTGGAAATAATATCCACTAGTTTGATTAGGACACAAATAATACAACAACATATTCATGAAGTTTCCATTTTATGTAGGATTTAATTTGGTGTTGAACGGAGTACATTAGGATTTTTTTATGGGATTTGGTAAATGAAAAAAATAAGTAAATCTATCAATGTTGAATCACATGTAAATTAAAAACCATGTTATTGAATACAATAATAGATCCCCATTGGGACTAATTCTATTATTACGAAGTAATTATGTTGAGATTTCATGATGTGTAAGGGCCACATAGATATTTTTAAATAAATGATTATCATATGGTGCAATATTTTTTCTACCAATAGTTGAATAAGGTTTAATGATTTATCATATATTTACTAGACTAAACATAGTTGTTGTATCCGTGTTGATTTTTTGAACCAAAATCTCCTAATGGTTCACATATAAATAATGGAAATTGAACCATCTTTTCGAAGAAGGCGTTCACAATCACAATTCCAATGATACTTAATAAATCACATTAGTTGATGTAATGATATTTTTTTCTCATCACGTCATTTTTTGGGGAATTATTTATTACTCGATGACTCTCTCGTTTTTTCAAAATTTTGGGGACGAGGCATACTCAATGACTCTCTTGTATATTTATGAAATGTTAATGAATATTTTATAAATAAAAACATATAATTTTCCACCCTTTACATATGCTTGTTGTTATATATTCTTATGGGTATAACCAAATATATGTATTCTAGGTTCTCTATATGTGTAACAATATGTAGGTATATATGGTTCTACATCAATATATTTACATATATATATATATGTGCGTGTGTGTGTTAGTTGTTCTCTATATTGTTTATCTACTTACATGTTAAGGAGGTGTTTTATATAATTATAGATTATATCCTCCTTATTGGGTAATCTAGAATTTATCAATATATAGGGAGGATATATATATATGTTTTTATGTTGGGATCAAGCCTATGATATGCAATTACTATGTATCGTTATAATAGAAATTATCATCTAGATATTTCGATGAAACATAACATTGAAATAATTATCATTTAGTTTTATGCCACAACGACCAGATCATGATATTTAATATAATTCTATAAGAAAATCCAAAAAATTATCCTAAAAAGGTAAGTGTGGGTCTCATATATGTGTTATGAATTTTCATTGATCCCATAATGATTATGGGTTTCATAAGCACTACAGATGTTATAAATAATTTGTCCATGTGAAGATAGAACCCACCCTTAATATGGGAAAATGAGGATGAGATGAGAAATACCTAGAAATGATAAAAACACATTCCTAGTTGATGATATTATTATGAATGTGGGACATTAATAGAGTCTATAGATTCATGATTTTTGTTATGAGACTCATGGTGGATTCCAACGTATCCCATCGATATGGGAATAAATGAAAAAAATGATTTTTAATTTTCTGGGTTATACACATGTTCGAGGTGGGTGTTGGGGTGTACAAATCTGTCCATGAGATGGTCATGATAACAAAGAGTATATATATCCTTGTTAATCATGATAGATTTTTATGACATGACATATTAGATGATCTTAACGAAAAATAATAACCTATGGTAGATAAATACAATAGAATGGGAAGCTCATGATTTGAAATTTAATTATTAACTACCTAGGTATAATAATGTGGATATGGATGGATTGATAATTATTATATCACTAAAAATTGTCTAGGGGATTACTAAAGGATACATTCATTTGGGTGATATTCTCTTACATCCACTAGTAGACATGAATTTGGATATGGAATTCCAGTATAGATGAATGATTTTGATTAACCATTTTAATATTCTTTATTTTTTATAGCCCTCAATTGAAGTTTGAAAAAATATTAAATAGAATGAAAATTTTCTATATATTAATCAATGAAATTATAATTTCAGGAAGCATGCATGAGGTGAAAAATACATTGTGATTATATTCACATCACACCATGGACTCAATATTTTGGAATATTGTTAGGGAGTATAATAATTATAAATAAAATTCAAATGGGATTCATGATCGATGGTAGGACACATTATTGTTTCTCATTCATTGATCGTGTAAGTTTGGGGGCCTTAGATAGGGCCTTGAATTAGCCTTTCTTGGGGTTTTTTAATTGTAATAAAACATTTGGTTATTTTGTGGTGTGGATAAGGTTAATATGAACACTATGTGAGTGGAGAGTAAAGGGTTGGATTTGGTGAATATTCAAGGAATACCTAATTCAATTTACTATTATTTAGTTTGGGTTGGGGATACCAAAATGGGGTCATCTGAAATGGGGGAGCCTTTATGAAATGTTTCCACAGTGAAGGTGAGGATCTCATTTTCACAAGAACAAGGCATTATCCATATTTCAAAAATTATTAATTTATGGAAACGCAAATTATATTAATGGATACATTGTGTGGTATTCCCCATTCAATTATAGAGAGTGCATTTCCTGTTATTTGGTGTGAGATTCTGGAAATGATTGTTTGTCGCACAATGTTTTGTAGGTATCATATCACATATTGTGAACACATTATTGGAGGGACATCATGTTTTTATATGAGATGAATGATAAAAAAAATTATTGAAATGTTCAGTATCATAGGGTTCCTAATGATATTCTATGGAAAATATAAGACACCTCATGTCCAAAAAGTTTATAATTTACATGGGGGTGTAATATCCAGAACGCACAATTAATGTATCAAATTTCAGGGGTGTGTAAGGTCATCCAAAACCTATAAATTATTATTTATGAGGTTTTGTGGGATTAATATTGCACATCACAATCAGTTTTCATTTTTGGGTTTCCCTTTAATTCTACTATCCCCATGTAACATCTATACTATATCAAAATTTTATAGTATTTGTATCGCTTTATTTTATATTCAATTTTTACATCAAATCTTCTCGTCATAAATTCTATCAGAATATTATTTTATAATGTTTATTATGAATTCTTCTTAAAAATTTGAAAAAGATCAGTGGTAATGAATATGATTAACTGTAAAATTAAATATATGTATTTCACTCCAACATTCTCAAAATGTATTGAATATTTCTTCTGAATTATGTGCACATTTATTAGAGAAGTGATTTTTTGTATAAAAATAATTTTTCTTCTTAAAAATTTCATATTATTACATTTTTTTGATATTATTATAATTAATTTTTTACATATTAGGAAATATTATATTATTAAAACAACTTAATGTTTTAAATTGGGAACTTAGTATTTTCCTATGGTAAAATTGTTGGATATATTTTAAGCAGATATGTTTTTAGAGAATAATGTGAAAAATAATGAATCTATAGAAAACAATATTTTCCATTAATATATTTATAATGTCCCAATGTCTAGTCAATTGAAATTGAAATTTAATTAGTTCATTATTTGTAAACATATAGAAATAAATTTAATTTTAATTTATTTAATCCATAATATTTATATAAAAAATATTGTAAAAAATTCATTTTTCTATAAAATTATTATTATTAGAGATTAAAAACAATCCCATTCGTTTATCGAAATCATATTAAAGTGGAAACAACAATCATGAAAAAATGTAGTCAACAATCAAAACAAAGTGATTAAATTAATTTTTTATAAATTTATAATGTGTATCACCATAAAATTTCATATAATGGATCAAAATTATAATTATTAAATGATTAAGATTTTTTAGATGATAAAAACATGAATGTAGAATATATAAAAAACCCATTAAAGTAAAGAATTTAAATTTGACAAGCTATTAAAAATGTTCAGTTTTTGAAATTATTTATATTAAATTGTAAATTTGAAATTTTAAAAGAATTACTAATTGGTAGATATGTATTAATATGATTTTTCAATATATTGTTATAAAATCTATAATTATTATGTTATACATTTCATCATGTATAAATAATGCATGACTTCTGGAATGAAATTTATTATATAGTCTCATTTTTATTCTAGATTTTTTGTTAAACATACATTGATGAATATTATAAAAAACATTTTATTTTACAAATATATATTGCATTCTATTACAGTTATTCATTTGGTATACATGTAATAGTTTTATTTTTCTTCACATTGTTACTCTATATTATTGAGAATCTGTTTTAAAAATAAGGGATCATATTTTCTTCTTGGCGAGGAAAACTTTTTTTTCATGGAAAATATATTCCATAAAATGATTTAAATACTTTGTTCACTATTATCCAATTATATATAAAAAACAATTTAATTTAATTTTTATTTCATTAAAAAATGATATACAATTAATTTAATTATCATTTTCTTAATGTGAGAAATTATTCGAATGATTTTTATTGAATATTAATATCAATAAATACCATATAAATGGATTTTCTCCAAATCATGAATACATTTTTTTTAATATTAAATTTTATGTTTCAATGGTTCTTTTAAAAAACAATGTTCTTTTGTGATATTCTATATATTTTTTATTATAAATATGTGATTTCAAATTAAAAAGGGGTATTTTCCTTAAATGATTATCCACTGGTCTTTTAATGGAATATCCACCACTGATACAATCGTCTAGTGTTACATATACATAAAATGGTACATGGTAAAATGATAACATATTTATTATTTCTTGGGAATAATATTTGTCATGATGATGAAATCCTGATATAGACAACTATATTTTCTATGGGATAATCGGTCATAAATTTTTTATGATAATTTTATGTCAGATGAATGTATTATGATTATGTGATACTTTGGTTGGTTATAAAACTCAAATTATTTTGTTAATGTTATGTAGAACACTCTTGGGATGATGAATGTAACAATGTATATGGTTATGAATATATATTTTTACATTTCTACGAATGAGTGTGATTCCGTCAACCCATTCTCTTATTAAAATGCATGGACATGATTATAGACATTTATGTTCACATATTAGCTCATAATATTGATATAATCTGGAAATTATTTTAATAATATTTTATATACATTGTTGTTAAGATCATTGTAAAATTTAATTTTTTTTGTGAGTACGATTACTTCTTGCTATTCTAATAAGATTATGCATCTATTTTTTTTTTAATTTATATGTTAACATTTTGATGTGTGAGTATGATATATTCACATTCAGTTAAAAAATTCCAGAACTTATTGTGAATATCAATGTTCTAATGATTATGATTTATTATTATAATAATGTTGCATTCTTAGGTTATGAATCTTGAATGTTTTTATTATTTTGAACCTCTTATTAATCATGATTATCAGAAAGACATAATATTAAAGAAGTATAATTTAATTGTTATATATGTTAGGACTTCTTGACCTTCATCCGTAGAAAATATCATTATTATAAAATGAGTAACATTTTCCCTGAATAATTTTGGATTGTCTCAATCAATATTATTAATACATGGTGATTTATTTCTATAGTTTTTCCAACCATCTCTATTTTTATTGGAGTTTTTCCTAGAGTTTCCTTTATGGGTGAATCATGTGATGTTTAATTTTTCAATGAAATGATTCAGCCAGGGCTACCACCCAACGAGAAATCATACCATGCCCATGGTATGACCTATAGAGCATTGTTGGTCACCATAAGCTAGATACTATTGCTAAAGGATTTATGAAGTCATTTTGAAATTATTTTCAAATCCTCCAAATATTTAATATCAATTTCAATCATCCACAAACCAACTTAAACACAAAACAAACATCTATAAAAATTCTATATATGAAGAGGGAATTCAATGTTAGAATTTAAATTTTCAAATTACGATTATATAAATAAAAAAAATTAGATTAAGAAAAAATTGGATGGGATTAAAAAAATAAAACATAGAATTCTCATGGTATCAAGATATAACTCCACCAATTTCCCTACATTAACAAAAATTATAATAGTTATTAAAATCATGAATAATTTTCACTACCAAAAAGACAATTTATTTACATTAATTAGACAATGCATGGAAAATATATATTGATGAGGTGTATTTTGTGAGTGTTATAAAATACCTTATTGAATCCCCCAGGGTGATCAATTTATAGACAAGATAAGATATAAAAAATGTTGCATTTTAATAAAGGTAAAATATTTTTTTAAATCATGTTTTATAATTTCAGAAAAATAATCCATATAAGAGTAACTGAATTAATGTTAAATGAAGTATAAGTATCATTTTAAACCTCAATGTATCTAGGTTATAAGATATTTAGCTACATTTTATCTTGATTTTCAAACATATAAAATCCATATTGGTGTACATTTACTTTAATGGAATGATCCCATTATCTGATGGTAGATTCCATGTCACATCAATTTGTTACAGTTAATATGAAATTCAACTAGTTAGACTAGGTATAGTCCCTACTGTCTCAACAAGGTAATATAACGAGACTGCTATCCCAGGAACATGGTGCTTTGAAGATCATTATATAATTTTTAAACCACATTAATCCCTTTTCAAAAAATATATTGACATCACCATATATATTTATATATTAAATGTATCTAATATTGGATAAATCATATCAAAAGATTTATGAAAATCCCAATTTGGAAATGGTCCTTGTTCAATAGAAAAAAATTATAAAATAATTGTAAAATAAGAGAAGAATATTTATATCATCAAATACAATGTAAACCTGATACCACCAACATATCAACATAGAATTTCATGAAACTAATTGAAACCCAAATACATCATAATTGAATATTCATTGATGAAATAAAATACTATAAATATCAGAATCCCACTCTAATAAATAGACATATATCACAGTCTTCATCACAATAACGACTAGAGAGTAGGAAACAATATATGACATGAAGAAAATACCACGCAAGGTGATATATTGGACCATTCATAATTAACAAAGCCAAAACCACCAAACATTATAATCAATGAGAGAGGTAGAGGATAGATGAGTGCCACCAAATTTTTGTGGGTCAAATGGAGATGAAATATGCGAATATGTATAAAAATGTGGGAAGGTAAAATAAAATATTATATTTTTAAGATCTCTACAACATACATGTTACGGTAAAATGGTCTTATAAAGCATTTGAAAACTATGCAGAAACAAAATCATGATAGATATATTCTATGTTGTATGGTCTATATTGTTTAACAATACATGTTAAACTACATGTGGTAATCATGTTCCACTAACCATGATGCAATTTTTTTATTTGAATGATGAATATTCTCCAATCCATGCATGCTTCTCAATTAATTGTTTATGTAACACATTTAATTCATAGGTTATAAGGCCCCGACCATAAACCTTACGTAATATTGAATTAAATGAATAACTCACTTTGAGGATCTTTTCAGGTTTAGAGACTTAGAGAATTAGGACATAACTATTACATATCAAAAGATTACAAAGTATAAAATTCTACTAAGTTTCCATAAAATAAAAACTCTTAAAAAGAAAAATGTCTAGTTCCATGTTTTAGGTAGCATGACTTTCCCGTGATCCCATCCTTGACCCTATTCCATGTTAAGTCCTGTGAAAAACATTTCAAAAACATGGGGTGAGCATAAAAAGCTCAGTAAGGGATACACAATGAATGAAAACTGTTAGTTTTTCAGAACAACAAGTAAACCATGTGTACTTTATCGAAGTAATAATTTTCACCTTTATGGAGTAGTAAAAACTCTTCACTGAATAAACATTCATTACTTACCCTTTCATAACCAAAATATTTCTATAATACCCATATAAAGATCACATAACATATAAAGATAACTTTGGAGATAAACATACTTAAATGGAATAACCATACGATTGACTTCCACACATATCACTTAAAGGAATATCCATACAACCGATTTCTATACCCAATGCATTGGAGGTTATAATGTAACCACCCATCCTGGTATTCATGGCACCACCCGTAATAAGGTTTATCACGTAACCACCCATCAAATGTCCAAGTACCATTATAAAATCATTAGTCATAAATCAAATATAATGGAAAGAAAACATTTTCACACATTGATCACAATATATCGCTTAAATATATTGACATAAGAAATCCATTATAAAAACCATTTTCAATACAAAAATACATAAAAGAGTATATGGTAATTATTTCATTAAAAAAAACATTACGTCTTATTGAGGAAGCAAAAGAACAAATAATACTCACGGCGGCCGAAAAGGTCGCTGTCACTGCGTACGTTAAAAGAAACATTCATTTTTGTCGTTTAGTAAAATTCATCATAGAAAAAGCTTCCTTTTGTATTAAAGTAAAAGTCAAAGGTGTTTATACAACATATAAAAGAATGAAATATGCCTCATTTAAAGGATATTGAGACGAAGTCCCTTACCTCGGGTCCGATTTGACTCGATTGTTCTTTAACGTCCTGAATAATATACATGAGTTAATTTATACATGCTTAAGAACCTTTTTCAAGTTCATTATTCATTTTATATCACTTATTACCATGTTATAAACACTATGTAATTATTTATGTTAATAATGTTTGTTTTGTCGATATTTGGTTCTTAAGTCTAAAGTGGACTTCTTACAATTACATGTTGTTCATGTGGACAAAGGTTCATTGAATCCAGAAAGATATTAATGATTTGGATATCATATATATCATATATATCCACCATATACATGTATTTATAGTATTTCATTATCATTTAGAGGTAAGAAATGAAATGCACCATTCATGGAGACGGTAAGCCGTACGTACGCATGAACGCTACTTTCATTTCTATGTCATATTAATGGAATTAAAACCAAATGAGATTTATTTATATTTTAATTCCAGAATTATATTCATCATTTAGATGTTACATACATCATATATAATAACTTTAAATCCATCCTTTATAAGTCTGAGATATGGCATTAACGAATCCAATCACATTGAAGGGGCGGTAGTCCGCACATCCTAAAATAAAGATATCACATATACCCATAATGGAACCCATAAAGGTATGCCATAATTGAAAAATACATAAGCTTAAGGAAAAAATAAACATATTATATATCATATATAAATAGAGTGACATATTAATTTCCGGCTTTGAAGGTGTTTGAATAATATTGAACAATCATCGTTTCGTGAGGCAGAAATTCACCATCCACAGAAACAATATGTACTTTAACCATTAGATGTAGGTGTGTGTAAGTGTAGCTTGAGTGATTCTTATAAAAACATCCTAGTATATATTGAATATACTGGAGTTGTTACAAAAGAAATGAATAAAAAGAGTTTAGGGGATTGGAGAAGCAAAATAAAACAAAAGAACACAAGTGAAGACATTACCTTAAAATCGGGTAACTCTATTAGATTTGAGCTCAAAGGCTTCCTTGGGAAGACTTCTTCTCAAAGTGAGGATTCTAAGAGTAAGAGAGGGATGTGGAGAGACAAAAAGCTCAGGGCTTGGCCTAACCAAAGTCTTGAGTGGTGTGGGTAAGGAGGTAGAGGTGGGGGCCTTTTATAAGAGGATAGGAGGGACACTCTTGGAACGTTATAAAATGTTACTTTATTATAAAATGCTTTTCGGATTTAAAAGGTCCAAAAATTATATATCTCAAGAATAAGGTGATAATAGTTCTAAATCCACCGATAAAATAGCTTTTTTACATGTTTAGGTCTTAGATTTTACATTATAATTTCATTTTATTTAAATCGTTAAATAATGAGGTAAATGTTGCATCATAATGGGGGCATAAATAATTTAATATATTTAATATCTAAATATTATAAAACAAATATAATGATGTATGAAATCTTTTTATCTTTATAATTAATATTTATAGTCAAAAATACGACTTGTATAACACCATTTAAAAATTGTTTTAGTAAAACAACTCATGTTTGAGAGATTTTTATTTTAACATTAAATAAAAAGTAATTAATGTGATTTTCCTACAAAAGTGGCTCCACGGGGTCCCCAATTTGACCCATGGTTTTTCTTGGTCGGCAATGACACATCCAATTAGGGTAGGACTTGTCTAGGTCATTTCATATTATTAAAACATTATTTTTACCTTAAACCACACTAATTACCTCTAATCGCGATTAAAAACATAAAAGTTATTATGCACCAAAATATTATTTAATCCCATTGAACAAAATTTTTCTTCTTAATGACAACCATGTCTGTTAGATTTATGAAATTCAAAACACAGAGGTGGTAAAATTTCATTTAAATGAAAAATCAGTTTTTTAAGTACCACTTAGTGGTTTCACTATTCATCAAAAATTGAAGTTTTTCAGAAAAATACAAAAACATCACCCTAAGATATATTTGATATTCAGAATTCAAAAATGATGTCTATTTTAAAAAAATCAAAAAGTATTATTTGAAATAATTAATTAAATAATAAATTCCCCCTATCAGGACAAATAACGTGTTTTTATGAAACATTATATATCAAAAGATTGACACTATTTTAAGTCCAAATTCAAATTGAAATTAATTTCAATGACCACTATTGGATTACAAGGTAAAAATATATTCTAATTTAATTTTTTTAAAAAAAATCAAAAGATAATCTAATCATATAAATAAATTATATTAAAAAGTGTTTTTGAATTAAAATACAACATTTTTCACTATTCATTAAAAAAGAAACATTATCGGAAAAATACCAAAAATTTAAACAAAGTAAATTATGATGTCGCGATTCTAAAGAAGAATTTTTTTGGTACAATAGAATGTATAAGAGTGACCAATAATATATTTAATGATGGTTCTCCATCAAAAGCCGATAAGTGAACCTTTAGTGAAAAATACGGTATATATGCCTAAAATTGAATTCTTTTCGTATTTTAAGCCTTTATCCTGTATTGGATAAATGTAAAAACATTTAAATAAGATATATAATCATATTTTAGTTATTTCTATCCATTCCCTCCAATATAATGGCTACGTGTTAACTACCATTTAAAATAATATTATTTTATTACTAGTGTGCAACGTAAGATTTTAAAGAAACACATTGTTGCGTATTGGGTATGCTACCGAACATAGAAACCCATTTAAAGTAAAATTAATATTTAATTCGTAAATATTAATACATATGAAAATGTTTTATTTTTTATTTACTTGGGATGTTACAGAGGTTGTAACAAGGTTTATCCTAACCATGATCAAAATAGGAACCACACACACCCCCTCAATGCCACTAATTTTAAATTGATAATTATAAAAGAAAATTCTATAAAATAAAATAATGAAGAAAAATAAATGAAAAGTACCTGAAAAAACAACTGGTTGGGAGAATTCTCCCCTCCGTGTCATAATACACTCAATGATAGTGAAAAAATAATGTTTTTAGATAAAAATTGAGGGTGCTTTCTCTCTACATGATATGTTTCCCACATCTCATTCCCATTATTAATATTATTCTATCATTCATGAACAACTGGAAGGGATTTCACTATAGTAACTTTCAATGTGGAATCCATAATCCATTCTAGATGTGTGGTCACTAATAGATCTAGTATCAACTCAAACTCTTTCCAACAAAACACAAGGAAGGGGATTGGAGTTTATTTTTTCAACTTCCATACATGTAATATTTCATTAATCAACATAAACTATAAAGAAAACACTTATTAGTAGTAGAACATAGTAATTATATCCATATTTTTAAATGTTCCAACATTCCATGGGGTAGGATTTCAATATTTCCCAAAAAATGGTGTTGTCGTAATTTATGTGTTTCCATAGAAACAATCTATTACACAAAAAAAACTCATATGAATGAAATTTTTTAATACATTAAGTCATATAATTACTATAAATTTTCATCAAACACTTCATAATTTTTAAAATATTTTTAAATTTTTCGTTAATGATGCTCGATCCCAATTCGAAGATCTCACCAACATTCATCCAACATATAGGAATCTAATAGGGATAAAAGTATTATTCTTCAAAGGGGGCATCTGGATTGGTGATTTGTAAATTTTATTATATGACAACTCACCCACACAAATAACATTACCTTTTGATACACTAAATAATAAAATGTTGTAATAGTTCGTGTCTGCTAATATCTATTTCTCATATATACTGACACAAATATTTTGAGGATGATATCTCATGTTAATCCTAAACAACATAAATTTTTCTTCATGAGGACTTCCTCAAACACATCATAAAAATTATACATCCATGTTAGAAACAAAATAATATAAAATTTTATATTTCTCATGATCTCCTAGACATGTATCATACTAATGCATTCCACCATGGTTGAGTCATTTATCACCATGAAATCAGAGGATACAATCAGAGGGTTGAAAAAACACATATCTCATTCAATCATATGGGTGTATTGTGTTATAGAATAATGAAATTTATGGAATCCTCATACCAACTATAGGATTTATTGGGGATTGGAAGATGTATTATTGAGGGCTCCTGGTTATCATCTATAACCAACTAACATAGATAACACCATGCTACTATGTATTCAATATCATGTCTCATATGTGACCACTTGAACTAGAAGATTACAACATACAAATCCATGATGTAACTAAATTGGACAATAAAAATAGACTAATGAGTATATATCATCATTACCTTCCAAAGAGATGACTATAAATGATTGCTACCCTAGAAGAATAGAAATCCATCACGAGAAAACTGACATTTGCAATGAACCTCCCCAACCATTAAAACTATGTAGATCACTAGAATAACTCATATATAAACATAACATTTTTATTAATCACTATGAGATAATGATTCAACTACAAAATATTAGAAATATTAGTACCAGTATAATATTTAAAATCATAGAATGTATACGAAAAATTATCCAGCATAGTCTACTAATCACTAAAATCATTATGGCCCTTAGTTGGAATCTTTCTTCCTTAGAACATTGAAACCATGTTCCATTTTACCATGTTTTAGGAACTATTGATGTAAAACCCCTAAGGTTATTAAATTAATCACCACTATATTGGGTTCAAATACTTAAGGATGAAGATAAATATCGTGTTTTTTGTCCATTTATATTTTAAATAAATCTCTAAATAGACAGTGATGAAAAAAATTATGGGGAATAATTACTAATGGAATCTTGAGTTAATGGGTTCAATAATTTCACTCACATGATGAGATATTAAATGATCCATATACGACAACATTATCACCCAGAATATGATCAAAACCTAGATCCATATCTAATGCATCACAGTGCGCTACATATCTCATACCGACATCATGTATATTAAAGATATGGTTGGTGAAAAACCATACATTAACATAATAAAAGGATGCATCAAATTATATACTACCAAAATATAATTCCATTCCACATTGGAGTCTTCATTTGATAATCATGTACAAATAAGTCATTAATGAACTGCCTATAATACCCTTTAAATATTGATAATATTATTATCTCAAATGATTTCATTTTCCCCTCCCATTGAATCACTATTAAAAATTTATATGGGTCAATAAAAACTCTATGTGATGATATCAAATGGATAATAATCTTAACATCCCCGATCTAGAAACTAAACATTGAAAATTAACATAATTTTTATGTTCTTACAATGTGGAAAAGAAAACTGTAAAATGATATACGTGATTCTCTTCTGATATGTATTATACGAATATAACCTTCCCAATATCCAAAAAAATGGATTCATAGTATCTATAGAAAATATGGTTCATAAAATCCATTAAAATTATGTGAGCATTGGTTAATCCAAAGTGGCGTTAAAAAATACCAAAAATTCGGGTTACTACTTTTTAACATAATCATATAAACATCATCTTGTCTCACTTTGACCAGGGGATACCCAATATAGAGGTTAATCATCAAAAGGTAGAATGTACCATTGATCATATCAATGGAATCATTAGATCATAAAATGGGTTATTTGTTCATAATGATAAATTGATTCAACATTTTAATTTTATAATGAAACCGATAGATAAATCAGCCTTCTTAGAAAATAAATAATGGTGAGGCCAAATGAGTGATGCTTTGTTGAGTGTAACCTTTTGATTAAACTCATTCAAATATGTTATTATCTACTTCAATTTTTATGAAGGCATACAATATGAGGTTATATATATGATGTGTCCTTTGTGTTATGCCAAATTTAAACTCCATATTCAGCTTAGGAGGTAAACCTTTGAATTATTTTTTAATACCTCAGGGAACTCACTCTCCATTGATGAAAAATAGCTTCCTAGATTTCCCCATTATACTCTGGTAAGAGATAAAATACGATATAAGAAATTATTCATAGATCCTAGTTTATAAGTCCATACCATCATTAATGTGTATCCAATTCATGAGGAAAAACATGATTTATCAAACTTGGGGTATCAATGTAAGTAGCTTTTTTCAATTTATATTGTCCTAAAATATGTTCATTTAATCCCTCTAAAAGATCATTACATGATGGTCTATCTCATGGATAAGTATGTCCCATTTCATATAATCCTCTGATATGGATACATTGCATTATGATAATTAGAAAACCTTCTCATTTATCATATGAATTGGCGTAACCCACTCCATGTAATGTGGCCTAATCTCAGTCTATAAATTAACATTTCCATATGGAGAGATGAATGTTATGAATGAGAATAAACTATATCAAGAAAAATAAAATTTATGATAAAATAAAAATATTAAAAAGAATAATATTAGGGAATGTATCAAATTCGACAGATTCTAGATCTGTATCCCAAAGATGACATGCCTTTTTCAATACTAGTTGTCAAGTATTGATATATGGTTCTACTCAAAGTGAAAATATTTCCCTTAGAATAACTACACCATCCATCATTTCTATCAGAATGTGGTCCCATTTACCTTGAAGAATTGGAGTTGGTTGAAGTTAAACTAATATATGTAGATCCTACACCACTCTGAGAAATAAGGGAACTCTTAAAAAATCATATTTCCTACATTTCTAATGATATTTCATGAATAGGGTGGATCTAGGTCTAAGGAACCTCCAATCCATAATCTCCAAAATTAATGGATGAAAATACATTATTCACCTGAATCTATTGATAAATAATGTTGGATTGGATATCCCAGACTACTAAGATCATTATTTCCCTCTTCGTCATGATTAATTATTTTTTCATGTGAAACAAATCCACAATGATTCGATAATAGAAGCGTCATAGACATGAATAAATTATTAGAATTATCAAGCTCATCATTATCAACTCGGTCAAAAAATAATAAATATTTCTTCATCATAACAGAAATATATGAGATTAAATGTCTAGAATTAACACCATCTTGAAAAATTGGTCTTCAAGCTTTTTGTTTGATACTTCAATGAGGTAAAATTGAAAATCAATATAATGTGGTGGTCATACATTACGAATGAATATTACATATTATAGGGTTCAATGAATTCTCAGGATGTTGTGTTGTCCAAATTATACGTCCATTCCACTCTTTAAATATGGACATAAAGTCCTTCCATCCCATGTCCTCATTTTTCGAATACAGAACCACAAAATCCAACCACCAACTAATGGGAACATCAAACATAAATGTTCAACACATTAACTAAACAACCATTACTGTCTTGATGAACTGATATATAATTTCAATCACTTTTACCTAGTTTTCCTCTTCGCATTGATATATTATTCCCTCGATTAATGGAATAAAATCATAATAAAATATTATGCATGTTCATTTTCATGACCTTTTTAGAATCCTTTTCCTTATTAGAATAATGAACATCTCTCTGATAGATATCTTTACTATCTCAAAATGCACCTTCAACTAATAAGTAAGACATTGTTAAAGGATAACCCCTTACAAAACCCTATTATAGTCATAGAGGTAGTCTTTGGGGAATCATGATGTTTAGGAAGATGACTGAACATATATGGGGAATAATAAATATATTTACCCATGGAGTATTCAAATAAATATAACTAAACATCAAGATTCATAACAAAAATTATTCAATAAACAACAAAAATTACTCTTTCATATCGTTAATGATATTTATGGGTCAATAACCTATGAATAACACAAGAAGGAGGAGGCAAACCAGAATCCCATTAACATATAGTGACCAATGAAAAGACATGAGGTGTGTTTGGAAGACACCATAGTCATAAAAATATCCTATAGACATGAAAATCCTAGATAATTACTATCTAGATTTTCAAAAATAGTTGGACCCAATGAAAATAAAAAACATCCTCTGATACAACATTTTTAGGAACTGATAGCATCTTTCATCCATCTAAACAATTGGCCGATATTGTGTAATGATCCAATGGGAATTTCTTTTCCTAATGGGTTTGAGAGTAGTTCTATATAATCAAGGAGATCATTTGGAAATGATTTTCCTCAAATAAAAACATTGAATATCCATTTTAAGCATTAATTGACTGTTTAAATAATCATAGATGAGTTATTCATAATAGTTCATTGAAAAAGGATCATATACAAGGGAATAATTTACAATTCCACATTTAAGTGATCAAATATAATAGAAATCATGATAATCCAAAAAGGAGAGGGTAAAAAAATGAACTATGGTGAGGTCATTATATAATGACTATCTACTACCATGTAAGAATAATCAAAACCTACTATAATTGGTCTACTAGAAATAATACCATACACTTCTTAAAAATACCATTACAATACTTAATTCATGTACCACAAGGTCTATATATACCTATCGGTTATTCGTAATGTGTGATTTAATTATCCTTGATGTATAAAACTATGTGTTCTATAAAATTCATATTATGATAATAAATATGTTATTTTATAAAATAAAGTGAAAAATAATTTCGAAATATATATTATATTTTAAGAAATATATAGTATGTAAGACTAACTAAAATAAATAAAAACACAAGATAAACACCATGGGAAACAAAATATTAACTAGTTTATAGGGTAACATATTACACAAAATCAAAGTGATAAAAAATCAATTCCTTTCCCATATCAGAGTTGTTAGATGCGAAACAACAATTTTATACTAGTGAGAGTACGTTCCCATCATTTAGTTAGTCTTTCATCGAAAACCCACTTGTGAGATAAAGATGATTCCATATCTATTGGAATTTCTAATAGATTAAGACTAAAAATTCGGGTAACCTACATTCCTATGTTTATTATTCTATTTTCAAAATATATGAATCAATTTTTTGGGATAATCATGTCGCCACATTACATGTTTAAGTCCCCATCGATAGAATCCTAGAGCTAGGGTATTATTTTATTAAATTGGAAGGATTACAATGAATCCAATATAGATGGACATAATAGTTTTGTATATTTGGAAATAATGATGCAATGATAAATTATAATTAAAACATTAATTGAAATACATCATAAAATCATCATCGGTAACACACATAAAATCTTATATTATCCATACAATTCATTCATAAAATTCATGTTCACGTGATTGGAAAAAGTAATACATAATAATAGTATTAGATCAAATAAGAAGAAATATTATTTAATATAGAATAATCTATTTTAAAAATAAATAATAAGGTATTGTGAGAAAATAAATATGATTTTCAATAAAAAATATACTTTATCATACATGGAAAATAATAAATGTTGAACTAATAATGTCATATAAATAATAACATTAAAATGATACTTACTTGTTGATACAGAACTGGTCAAATAATCACAAAGGTTTGAACTTATAATATCATAATGTGGGATTTCATATTTTCTGATAGCACAATCATAACATCAAGGGTGTTTCCAAGACATCATGCTTAAATGTGTATAAAAAATAACTAGTTTGACACATGTGACATACCTATTCCTCGAGGAGTTATAGCATGACCCACCAGTCACTTACAATGTCCAACGAACTATTAATATGTTGAATAATAAATTTAAAAAGATATATTTAATTCTATGTGTCCCTTAACACATTGAAATATTGGAATCGTAATCATATATGAAAATACTCTAATAACATCATTGAGAATTTCATGAGGGAAATACCATTTTATTTTAAAATTAGAGTTCTTTTTGAAATTTCGTTTATTAACAAAATTTGATTCTAAACATGTATATCACAAAAAATGAAATGGATTTAAAATGAAATTATGTTGTAGGTATATAACATTTCTAACTATTCAGATAAAATGTAAAATGGTTTTTCATGTGACTTTAGAAATGAACCTCTTTAGTGGGGTTTAAGGGGAAAATATAATATATTATTTAATGTGGAAAATAGATGAAATGATTAAATAGAACCCATAAATGTGATAATATATTTTATAATAATATAAATAATATTTTATACAAATATGTGTATCTCAATATAGATTATGGAATGTAATTGTAATCAACAATGAAATTGACAAGTACCATTGATCCAATCTTACTTATCTGGATGAATTGAATAGAAAACATATTAATACTAGTATTATATAATAAAATATAGATGAAATGATCTGGATTCATGATTTTGTAAAATATACACATGATTTAGAATAATTATATCAATATTAAGAAGTATTACGTTAGTGCAATGAGAGAGAGTTCTGAACCCGATTGAGGGGAAACTCTTAGCACATGTAATCAATTGAATCACATGCCCCCATTAAAATAATAATAATAATTTTTGAATAACTTAAAGATAAATATATTAATTATTTGATATTTCAATTGGTTTTATACATACACTACAAAAATGTAATATGTTGTTAATAAGGGATATCTCAGAAAAATAAAAGTTATATGACAAACCTGCAATTTATATATGAAAGTGTTCTTAAAATGTACATAATGCCTAAGATAATGAAATTAAATTCATTAATAATTTAGTTCATAACATTTTAAAAATTAATTTCACATATTATTATTTTACTAAGGTCATTTATATACTTTTTTATGATTTAGACGATTCAATTTTCTGATCATGGAGTGTTCGTTTCATTGGTTATCATGATTGATTCACATGTATACGTGCATGATGTTCATCTAAAATGATAATAGTTATATTGAAATGATATTTTATGTTATAAATGAAGATAAATTATACATAATGTCCCTATATATTATTATTATTATTATTATTATTATTATATGAGGACGATTCATTAGATAAAGCAATAATAATAACCATTTAGATTATATTTTCCTTTTTCGATCAGATAAATCTAGTTTGGTATTATGAAACAATATTAGTTATATATAGTAGTATTATATTATTATTTAAGATATATAAAATATACTATGGAATCATTTTTACCATATAAATGGTTTATGACCATTCTTGAATGTATAATTGAAATATGAAATCATGGAGTCCACGAAGGTGGTAAATCAGCATATCGCAAAGAATGTTTTATTTTTCAGAATAAAAGTGTAAGAGGGTATAATTGATGGTTTTTATGCAATTATAATTATTGAAAATACTTAAAATACAATTGATTTATCCTGAACGTTGGTTGTTGGTAGGTGGGGAAATTATATGAAAAGTAAAAATATGAAGGAAAATTAATCGAAAGAATGATGATTTTACCTCTTCAATTTCTCTCCTGAAGAACACACTTAAAGAACATTAAATATGAATTATGGGTGAGACTATAATGAAAATAACATGTGTTATATATTTTTGATTGGTTAGGGCAATAAATTGGAAATTCTTTATGTATATGGATATGTGAGGAGAATAAGTGGCTTAGGGCGGTATTTATATTTTAGGACACCAGCGTTTTTTGACTATTTTATTCATTTTTTAAAACTCATAAAAATATAAAAAATTATATTGTTATTGTGCCTAAATAAGTTAATTAGTGTGAGTGAGTATGAACTAATGGCTTCTTAAATTCTTAATTATGTATTAATTCATTTACATGGAATAAAATATAAAATATCATATATTTCTACATTTTAGTATTCATCAAAAAAGTGATCGATTTTAGAAAAATAAAAAAATATATAACAAAAACATATTTCAACTTGTAAAATTAAACAAAGAACTAAAATATTTGAACAATTTTAAAAAAATGAGATATTTAATCTTTAATTCACGTAATCATTTATAAGAAAAATACTGATTTTAAAATAACAATCGATTTAATGAGATTATAAAAATTTAATTAAGGCCACATAAATTTATCTTATAATCCTATGAAAATATAATATTATATTATTAATATATTTTACTAAAATAAATATTAATTTAAATTATTAAATTACTTTTTAAATTTTTATTAAACATTTATGTCTCTAAAAAATACATACACATAATTTAACAATTTTAAAACATTTATTTACATTTCTTATATATAAACATATCATATTTTCGTTTATAAGATACCCAAATTTTATTTATACATAAATAAGTGAAGTTACTATTTAATTTTACATATTACTATTCATAATAGTAACATTACAATTCTAATTGTTATGTTACTATTCCATCGACATAGGTTCCATAATTTCTATAAATATCTCTAATTTCAGTCATTCTAAAATTTTAATCTTTGTGTTGTGTTATCTGTGTGATTTTATGTGATTTATAATATACAATATATATATAAGAATGAAAATTTCGTTGATAAATGTATTTGTCATTACCCCAAGAATACGTATTCCAATCATCTCAAAGGGGACAGACCTTTTTAGTGCATTTTACAGAAAATAAACATGGAAAACACCAATTTATGAAGTAAAAAATTGTAAAAAACTAAAGAGCATATTACTCATAAATTAATATGAAAACAGATATCCCAATACATTTCACACTAGAATCACATCCAACATGTGGATAGCTCTAATCTATGAAATGACGAGATCATATGAAATCAATAACACACTATAGATAAAAAACAAGCCATTTCATTTAGATTAAACAATATATTGTTCTCCATAACAGGAATATAGATGTAAATTGAAATATAAATTATTGAGAGACCATGGAAGAATACATTGAAGATCTTATTAGATGATTTATTTAATAATTAGTCTATTGATACAAAGACATGGCCATAATTAAAAGATAATCTAGCTATTTCAACTAGATTTTACATATTTACATTCCCAAAAACCATTCTAGATTACGGTTTTAGAATACATGGACCTAAACCATAAATATCAACCCAAAATCATATATTTTGGGTAACATTTATATAGTATACTTTTTATCCAAAACATAAATTTTTTAACATGGAAAAACAACATGATTTCATGAAAAACATTATCTCATTTAACATGACTTCCTTATTACTTTTACATAGCCTTATAACCAAGAAAAACTTTCAAAAACATGGAATCAGATAAAGAATCTCTATAAGGGATTAGAAATATCAAAATAATCCTTTGGTCAAGGAATACATAAAAACATTTTAAATAATATTAGCAAACATATATTTCCCACTCATATATAGTCACACTGTGAGACATGACATTTACATAAAACTATCAGAAACAAATATAAAACCATTATGGTAACATGGATAATTACATACATTAATTGTAACCATCATGGATACCTTGTGTTTTTTAATCTCCAAGGATACATTACAATGTATCCCATATGGATACCATATGTTGTAACCATCATAGATACAATTTGAGTAACCATATAGCCAACCTGAAACATAAACATAACCAATGAATTCAAGGGAGATATAAGTCCCAACATTCATCATAGAAAATTCAAAAGAACCATAACATAATCACAGAACATTAATAATTTCATAAAAACATTTCTTTTGAACATTATAAACTAGAAGTTTAAAATTTGGTATTTAAAAGAATGTATCTTACAAAAATCTTATATTTGATGAGAGATTTAATTAAATGAAATGATCATTTGTATAAATATTATATTCACAGAATAAATGGTAATATAAATGAAATTCATTACAATAAAAATCTTTGCAGTTCATAGTTATTGATGTAGAAGGATTACCAGATGAATGTATATTGGGTAATGAAATGACATACCTTGGGTTCATATTATTTAAATCATTCATAAAACTTCTTTTATAATGTGTAAAATAGATTTATTAATTTTTTACATAAACATATTGATATTTATAAAATAATTTATGATTATTTTATAAAATTATACCATATATTTTTTAATAATATATTGTTTTTTCCATTGTTTTATGTGCGTTCTTTAAATGAATCCCAAGGTCGGTTCATAATGGATTTCCTTCTCGAATAAAAATGCAACTCTATAAATGCAATGAAATGGATTTAATATATTTCTATAATATTAAAACATGGTGATTTATTTATATAGTTTTTCCAACCATCTCTATTCTTTCTGGAGTTGTTCCTAGTGTTACCTTTTTTGGCGAATCATGTGACATTTAATTTTTCAGGGGAATGATTTGGCTATGGCTACCACCGAACTCAAAATTGGACCATGCCCATGGTAATACCTAAAGAAAATTGTTGATCACAAAAAGCTAGATAGTAGTGCTAAATAATTTAAGAACTCATTGTGGAATGATTTTGAAATCAGTCAAATATTTAATATCTTTTTCAATCAACCACATACCACTAAAAAAACTCACAACAAATATCTATAAAATTTCCATATGTGAAGAGGAAATTCAATGTTAGAATTTAAATTTTTATATGTTGGATTGGATCAATAACAAAAAAACAAGATTAACCAAAAATGGGATTCGACTAAACAAAGAAACCATAGTCTTCTCATGATATCATTGTATAACGTCACCAATTTCCCACCATTAACAACAAATATAAGTGGTTCTAAAAGCATAAATAAATTCCAATACCAAAAAACCGTTCATTTAAATTAATTAGTCAGAACAAGGAAAATATATATTGATTGGGTGTATTTAGTGAGTGATATAACATACCTAGTGTAATCACACTAGTTGATCAATGTATAGACATGATATCTTATAAAAAATATTATTTTTAATAAATGTAATACTATTTTTTGAATCATGTTTTTTTATTATAGAAAAATAAATTCTACATGGTAAAATTAATTCAAGTAAAACGAAGTATAAACATCATTTTTAACCTCAATGTATCTAGGTTATATGATTTTTATCTACTTTAACTATTGATTTTAAAACATATAAAATCCATTTTGTTGTACATTTCCTTGAATAGGTAGAACCCATGCTATAAATGTAGATTCCTTGTCACATGATTTTGTTAGTGTTTCATTGAAATCCAACTAGTTAGACAAGTTATAGGCCATATTGTCTCAAACATTTACTTTAACTAGACTTCTATCCTAGGAACCTGGTCTATCAAGGATCATTATCCAATTTTGAAACCATATTAATCCCCTTTCAAAAAAACTCATGTCACCACTATACATATTTATATATTAAATTTATATAATTTGGGATGAACCATATCTAAGGATTTATGAAAATATTTATTTGGAAACTGTCCTTGTTCAGTAGTAAAAAAATATAAAATAATTGTAAAAAAAGACAAGAATATTTGACTCATCAATCACTAAGAATACATTATACAACCTACATATCCATATATAATATCCTGAAACCGATTGAAAACCAAATCCATCATAATTGAATATTCCTTAATAAAAAAATACTAGAAATATAGAAATCCCATGCAAATAAATAGACATATATCACACTCTATTTCACAATAACCACTAGAGAGAAATAAACTATATATGGCATGACGAAAATACCAAGAAAGATGATATATTGGACCTTACATAATGAACAGATCCAAAACCACCAAATATTTTAATCAATGTGAGAGGTTGAGGAGAGAGGGGTCACATCAAATGGTGTATGGGACAAATGTGGATGAAATTATGGGAATATGTTTAAAAATGTGGAGGGGTAAAATAAGATTTTATATTTTTTTAAGATATCTACAGGATACATGTTGTGGTAAAATTGTCATATAAAGCATGTAAAAATTATGAAGATACATTATCATGATATATAAATTATATTTGGTATCTGATATATTTCTTAACAATACAACTTCTATAACAGGTGGTATTCATGTTCCATTAACCATGATGTAAATTTTTGTAGAGAGAAAATATGAATATGCTCATATCCATGCGAGCTTCTCAATTAATTCTTTATGTAACAAATAGAATTCAGGGGTGGTCACATGGGTTCTCCTTACCATGATCAAAATAGTAACCACACACACCCCCTCAATGCCACTAATTTTAAAATGATAATAAAAATTAAAATGCTATAAAATAAAATAATAAAGAAAAATAAATGAATAGTACATGAAAATAACACCTGGGTGAAAACATTCTCCCCACCATGCGACAATACACTCAATAATAGTTAACATATAATGTTATTAGATAAAAAATGAGGGTACTACCACTAAACATGATATTTTTTCCACATCTCATGCCGATTTTTCTCTTTCTTCCATAAGTCTTGAACAAATGGAAGGGATTTCACTAGAGTCACATTAACTATGGAATCCATAATCCATTATATATGTGTTTTCACTAAAAGATAATGTCTCAACTCATATGCTTTTCAACACAACACAAGCGAGGGGATTGGAGTTTATTTTTTCAACTACCATACATGTAAAATTTCATTAATCAACATAAACTATAAGTATAACACTTATTAGTAATAAAGCATACTAATTATATCCATAATTTTAATTGTTCCAACATACCATGGTGCAGGATTCCCTTATTTCATAAAAAATGTTGATTTCCTCATTGATGTGTTTTCCTGAGAAACAACCTATTGCCCAAAGAATACTCATTTGAATGAAATTTTCGAATAGGTTAAGACTTACAATGAATATGAGTTGTCATAAAACATTTCATAATATTTAAAATATATTAATATGTCTCCTTAATGATGCTCATTCCAAATTCGATCATCTCACAATCTTTCATCCAGCATATAGGAATTTGATAGGGTGTAAAATATTATTTTTAAAAGGGGGCTTCTGGATTGGGGATTTATAAATTTTATTATATAAAAAATAATCCACACTAATAAAATTATATTTTGATACACTAAATATTAACATATAAGAATAGTTCTCATATTCTAATATGTATTTCTCATATGCACTCACAATTTTTTTTTGAGGATAGTACCTCTTGTTAATCCTATCATATATATAAATTTCCTTCTTTAGGCCTTCCTCAGACCCATCGTAAAAATTATAGATCCTTGTTAGAAACAAAATAAAATAAAATTTTATATTTCGTATGATCTCGTAGACATGTATTATACCAATTCATTCCACCATGGTTGAGTCGTTGATCACTATGAAATCAGATGATACAGTTAGAGGGTTGATAAACACACATATCTCATTCGACCATATTGGTTTATAGTGTTACATAATAATGAAATTTATGGAATCCTCATACCACCTCTAGGTTTTAATGGGGTGTGGATGAATTATCATTGAGGGATTCTAGTTATCATCTACAACCAACTAACATAGATAACACCATGCTACGATATATTCATTATCATGTCTCATTTGTGGCCACTAGAACTAGATGATTACAACATAAAAATACATTATGGAACAAAATTAGAAAATAAACTAAGACTAATAATAATATTTTATCATTACCTTCAATTGAGATGACTGTAAAATATTTCTACCCTTGAAGAATATAACAACCTCATTAGAGAACTTCTATTTTTAATTAACCTCCCCAACCATTAAAACTATGTATATAGCTAGAAAAACTCATATATAAACTTATTATTTTTATTAATCATTCTGAGATAATGATTCAACTACATAGTATTAAAAATCCTAACACCCATATCATAATTAGAATATTGGAATGTATATGAAAAGTGACCCATCATTGTCCACTCATCACTAAACTCGTTCTGGCCCATAGATGGAACCATTCATTCTAGGAAATTAGAAACCATGTTCCATTAACCCATGCTTAGGAACGGTTGAAGTAAAACCACTAATGTTATTAAATTAATCACAACAATTTTGGGTTCTATTTCTTCAAAATTAAGATAAATATCATGAATTTTTGGTCCCATTATAATTTAAATAAATTAATTAATATACAGTGATGAAAAAATTAATGGCGAAGTATTAATACTGGAATCTTGGGTTAATGCGTTAGATAATTCCACTCACCTTAAGAGAGAGGGAATTTCCATATACCAAAATATTTTAACACATAATATGCACACAACATATACCCATATCTAATGTATCAAAGTTCACTTCATATACCTAACTGACAACATGTATATTAAAGATATGGTTTGTGGTAAACCATCTATTAACATCCTAAAAGGATGCATCAAATTATAGACTCCGAAAATATCATTCCGTTCCATGTGAGAGCCTTCATTGGATAATCATGTATATATAACTCATTAATAAACTGCCTATAATACCCTTTAAAGACTAATAGTATTATTATTTCAAAGGAGTTCATTTTCCCCTCCCATGGAATAACTATTAAAAATTTATATGGGCCAATCAAAACACTATGTAATGATATCAAATGGATAAGAAACTTAACATCCATAATACAGAAACTACACATTGAAAATTAACATATTTATCATGATCTCACAATGTGTAAAGGACAACAATAAAATGCTACTCATGATTCTCTTATGATATCTATTATATTAATATATCTTTCCTAATCACCAAAAAAATGGATTCCTAGTAACTATATAAGATATGGATCATCAAATCCATTAAAATAATGAGGGTATTGGTTAATCCAATTAGCATTAACAAATACCATACATTTGTGTTCCTACTTTTGAACATAATCATATAAACATATTATCCTCTCACTTTGGCCAGGGGATACCCAATATTGAGGTTAATAATTAAAAAATAGAATGTACATTTGATCATATCAATGGGATCATCAGGTCGTCGAATGAGTTATTTGTTCAAAATGATAAACTGATTCAACTTTGAAATTGATAGATCAATCAACCTTATTAGAAAAATAAATCATGGAGAGGCCTAATGAGAGATGCTTTGTTTATTGTAACCATTTGATTAAAATCATCCAAATATATCATTATATCCTTTTATTTTTTTTGCAGGAATACAATATAAGGTTATATATATATGATGTGTCCATATTGTGATGTCAATTGTGAACATCAAATAAAGCACTAGAGGTAATCCTTTGAAATCATTTTTAATACATCAGAGAACTCACTCTCAATTGAAATAAAATAGCATCCTTGATTTCTCCATTATCCACTTTTAAGAGATAAAATACCATATAAGAAATTATTCATATATCCTAGATAATAAGTCCATATCATCTTTAATGTGGATCCCTTTGAAATTTAAAAACATGATTTATCATATTAGGGGTATCCAAAGTCAGTAGCTGGTGATTTCAATCTATATAGTCCTCAAATATCATCATATAATCCCTCTATAAGATTATTCCAATGTGGTCCATCTCAAGTATAAGGATGTCCCATTTCAGAAAAACGTATGATAAGGATACACTACATTATGATAATTAGAAAACCTTATCATTTATCATATGAATAGGTGTAATCCACTCCATGTAACGTTGGATAATCACAATCTATAATTTAACATTTCCATATAGAGAGTAGAGTTTTATGAATGGGAATAAACTATATCAAGAAAATTAAATTATATGATGAAATAACAATTGTAAAAATAATAATTTTAGGGAATGTATCAAATTCTACAGATTCTAGATCTATATCCCAAAGGTGGTATTACTTTTTCTATACTAGTGGTCAACTATTGATCGTTGGTTCTTCTCAAGGTGAATATTTCCCTTATTATAACTAAACCTTCCATCATTTTTATCAGAAATTGGTCCCGTAGCACTTGAAGAATTATATGGGGTTGAAGTTCAACTATGAGATGTAGATCCTTCACCACTCTGAGAAATAGGTGAACTCTTAAAAAATCATATTGCCTACATTTCCAATGATATAGCATGAATTGGGTAGATCTTGGTCTACCACCCTTCATTCCATAATCTTTCAAATTAATGATAGAAAATACATCAACAACCTAAATCTATTGATGAATAATGATGGATTGGATATCTAGGACTAATACAACCATTATTTCCTTATTCAACATGATTAAATCCATTTTTTATGTGAAAAAATTAAATATTGACTTGACAATAGAAGCTTCATAGATGTGAATAAATTATTAGAATTATCGATCTCATCGTTATGAACTCGGTCAAAAACCAATGAATATTTCATCCACATTACATAAATATATGAGATTAAATTTCCAATGTTAACACCATCTTGAAAATTTTGTCTTGAAAATATTTATTGATACAAAAATGGGGAAAAATAGAAAATCTATACAATGTGGTGGTCGTAATTTAATAATGATTACTATCTATGATAGAGTTTAGATAATTCCCAAGATGTTTTGTGGTCCAAATTATTGGTTCATTCCTCTCTTTAAATATGGACATAAAACCCATCCATCACATGTCATCATGTTTTTCTTAAAGAACCAAAAAATACCACAACCTAATACTAAAAAAATACAACATAAAATTTCAAAACATTAACATAAAATCCTTAAGGGTCTTGATGACCTGATATATATTCTCTATAATCTATACCTAGTTTTCCACTTCTCATTGATATATTATTCCCTCGATTAATGAAATAAAATCATAATAAAATATTATTCCTATTCATTTTCATGACCCTATTTAGAATCATTTTCCTTATTAGAATAATAAATTTCTCTCTAATACATAGCTTGGCTATCTCAAAAGGAACCTTGAACTAATATCTAAGACATTGTTGAAGGAGATAACATTCCAAAATCATCCTATAGACATATATGTTGTTTTTAGAGAATCATGATGTTAAGGAAGTAAAATGAACATAGATGGGGAACAATTAATATATTTAATTGTGGAGTATTCAAATAAATATACCTAAACATTTAGATTTGTCGCAAAAATAAATCAGTAAACTACTATAACAAATCATTCTTTTCGTTGATGATTATGATGAGTCAAAAACAAATGAATAACACATGAATGAGGAAGCAAACCTGAATCCCATTTAAATATTGTGTACAATGAACATACATGAGGTGTGTTTTGAAGACACCATAGCCATAAAAATATCTTGAAGACATGAAAATACTAGACAATGACTATCTAGAATTTTCAAAATAGTTGGTCCAAATTAAAAGAAAAAACATCCACTGATACAACATTTTTATGAACCAGTACCATATTTCTTCCAACTAAACAATTGTCCCATATTGTTTAATGATCCAAAGGGAATTTCATATCCTAATGGGTTTGAAACAAGTTATATATAATCAAGGATATTATTTTCGAATTATTTTCCCCCAATAACAACATTCAATATCCATTTTAAACATTTATTGAATGTTTAGATAATCCTTGATGAGTTATTCATATAAGTTCATTGAAAAAGAATCATATACAAGTGAATCATTCAAAAATTCCACATTTAAGGGGTAAAATATAATAAAAACCTAGATGAACCAAAAAGGAGAGGGTAGAACAAAATAAACCATGGAATGGTCATTATATAATGACTATCTTCTACCATTCATGCACAATCAAAACTTCCTATAATTGGCCCACTAGAAACAATACCATACACTTCTTAAAAAGTCCATCACAATACTTAAATCAAGTAGCACAAGGACTATATATACCCATTGGGTATATGTAATGTGTGATTTAATTTTTTTAAATGGGTAAAACTATTTTTTATATATAAATCCATATTATGATAAATAAACATGAAATTTTATTAAATAAAGTGAAAAATAATTTTTTAAAAATATTTTGGATTTTAACCATTTTAAAATATGTAAGTCCTACTAATAGAAATCAAAACACAAGATAAGAAGCATGGGAATCATAATATTATCTAGGTTATTGGGGATCATATTATACCATATCAAAGTGTAAAAAAATCATTCCCCTTCCAATATTAGAGCTTTTGTAGGGGACACAACAATGTTCTTGTAGTGAGAGTATGTTCACATAATTTAGTTAGTCATTCAACGAAAACCGACTTGTGAGATAAAGATGATTCCCTATCGATTGGAATTGATAATAGATTATCACCACACACTCAGGTACCCTACATTCCAATGTTCATTGGCCTATTTTCAAAACATATGAATCTCATTTAAGGGACAATCAAGTAACCAAGTGCCATGTTTTAATCCCCATCCATAGAAGCCTAGAGCTAGTGCGTTATTTTATTTAATTGGGAGGATTACAATGAATCCAATATAGATGTACATAATAGTTTTGTATATTTAGAAATAATGATGCAAGCATAAATTTTAATTAAAGCATTAATTGAATTACATCATAATATATACTTTTGTAACACACGTAAACTCTTATATTATCTATTCAATTCATTCATAAACATAATCTTCACATCCTAGGGAAAAATAATTCACAGTAATTTTATGAGATCAAATATGAATAAATGGTATTTAATATAGAATAATCTGTCATAATCATAAATAATAAGGTACAGGGAAAAATATAAATACAGTTTCCATTAAAATAAATACTTTATCATTTATGGACACAAATAAATGTAGAACCAATAATGTTCTATAAATAATAACATTAAAATGATACTTACTAGTTGATACACAACTGGTCAAATAATAAAAAATGCTTTCAATAAATAATATCATAATGCTGGATTGCATATTATCAGGAAGCACAAACATAACGTCAAGGGTATTTCCAAGAAATCATAATTAAATGGGTAAAAAAGATCTTGTGTGACACATGTGACATACCAATTCATCAAGGAGTTATAGCAATCCCCACCAGTCACTTACAATGTCCAATGAATTATTCATATATTGAATAATAAATATAAAATGATATATTTAATTCAATGTGCCCCTTAACACATTGAAATATTTATATCATAATAATAGATGAAAATACTCTAATGAAATCATTTGGATGTTCTTGAGGGAAATATTCTTTTACTTTGCAAATTAGTGTTCATTTTGAGGTTTATTTTTTTAATAAAATTATATTCGAAACATGTACATCTGAAAAAATAAAATGGATGTAAAATGAAATTATGTTGTAGGTATAAATCTTTCCCAACTAATGTGATAAGTTGTAAAATGAGGTTAAATGAGACATTAGAAACTAGCCTCTTTAGTGGGGTTTAAGGGGAAAATAAGATAGATTATTTAAAGTGTAAAATAGATAGAATGATTAAATAGAACCATAAAATGTGATAAGAAATTTTATAATAATAAAATTATTATTTTATATATTTATATGAATCTTAATATATATTATGGAATGTAATTGAAATCAACAATGAAATTGGAAAGTAACCTTTATCCAATCTTACGTATCTGGATGAATTGCATAGATAACATACTAAAACAAGTATTATATAAAAAAAGAGATGAAATAATCTGGATGCATGATTTTGGAAAATATACACATGATTTATAATAATTATATCAATATTAAGAAGTATTTCATTAGTGTAATGAGAGAGAATTCAGAAACTGATTGAGAATGGAAGTTTAGGGGGAGACCCATACCACATGTAATCAAATGAATTATATACCCCCATAAAAATAATAATAAAATTTCTGAATAAAATAAAGATAAATATATTAATGATATGATATTTCAATTGGTTTTATACCAACACTACACAAATTTAATAAGAGGTGAAGGAATATCTCAAAAAAATAAAATTTATATGACAAAACCTCAACTTATATATGAAAGTGTTCTTCAAATGTCCATAATTCCATCAATAAGGAAATTAAATTCATTTATAATTTAGTTCATAACATATTAAAAATGATTTTTAAATATTAATATTTTACTAAGTTCATTAATATCCATTTTGATAATTTATAGTGTTCAATTTTTCTCATTCTACAGTGTTTGTTTCTTTGGTTTCCATGATTGATTCAATTTTATACGTTCATGAAGTTCATATAAAATTGTAATAGTTATGTGTAAATGATATTATATGATATAAATGAAAATAAATTATAAATAATGGACTTATATATCATTATTATTATATATATGAGGACGATTCATTAGATAATGTATTTATAATAATCATTCAGATTATATTGGTCTTTTTTCTATCACATGACTCTAGTTTTGTATTATGAAATTATATTATTTATATATATTAGTATTATATTATTATTTAGGATATATTAAATATACTATTGTATCTTTTTTACCATATAAATGGGTTTTTTTCCATTCATTGTTTCGTGTGTTAACTTACTCGTTTTCTTTTATACGTTTTATTACGTAAGCCGTGGTTGTTATGGATAGGTTGTATCTTAATAATATCCATAATGATATCATGTCCTTAGATACTATTATTAATCATAAAATGAGAATTAGACTGGAATGGATACGATGGAGAATGAATCTCATCGCGTTCGTGGAGACGGTAGTCCGTACGTATGCACGAGCGACAATATCATTCTTTTGATATCAAAATAATATATAATTGGATTGTATATCATATATACATAATCATTATCATGTTATATTTATTATTTACATGAATTACACATCATTATTATACCCATCCAAATAATAATTTATTGAATAACAATTACACCACGACGTGGAGACGGTAAGCCGT
This sequence comes from Viscum album, assembly GCA_963277665.1. Lineage (NCBI taxonomy): Eukaryota > Viridiplantae > Streptophyta > Magnoliopsida > Santalales > Viscaceae > Viscum > Viscum album. Next base: position 1,099,818,754 of record OY728145.1, read on the forward strand.
ACGTACGCACGTATGGTGACATGTCATTCAAAGGATGGATAGAATACTAAATATGGTTGTACCATATTTATAATAACATCACAGTATATATAAGATACTGGAGTTATTATTTTAGAATTATAATAACAAAGTAAGAAGAAGTCGAAGTAGAATGGAACTTGAATGAGTGTGGTGAAAACATTACCTCTTCTTCGGGTTCTTCCTTTTGATTTGATCAAAAGGGCTCCTTAGGTTGGCTTTCTGATCAAACTAAGGCCTCTATGATGAATTTAGGGAAGTTGAGAGATTATTTGGGATGATTTTGGCCTATACAAATGGCTTTGAATGTGTGATTTAATGAGAAGGGTGAGTGCCCTTTTATAAGAGGGGTGATGGGCACCTTTGGAAAATCTAGACATATTATTTTATAATAAATTAATATTCGGTTTATAATGGCTCTAAAGTGGATTATTTAAAGGTTAATGTTGTTATGGGTCGAAAACCACTCAACCAATAGAATTTAGACAGGTTTGGGTCATTATATTAACCTTTCCGTTTAGTTTTAACTCTTAGTGAATTAGTTTGACACTTACCATGTCACTTTGTATTTTTATATTATATAGTTAATAAAAATTTTATATTTCTCCAAGAGACCCCCAAGTGTTCCATTAAGGTTACAAATATCAAGATATAAGTCTCTTGGCCGAACCATAGATTTTTAGGAATTGAATATCAATTAATAATATAATATTTGTTTTAAAAACTCTTTCATGACATTTTTGACACTATTTGGAAAATTGATTTTTGTGAATGTCATAACATAATGATTACTTCTAAAAAAGTTAATTAAATACTTCCTAACATGTCATAGTAACCTTGAAAATTAGTTTAATTCATAAAAAGTCTCATATTATATTTATTTGGGTATTTATAATATTAATTATTTTAATTTTACACTATTATGGTAATTACTGCATCATTATTTTGACATAAATAAATTAAATTATTTAATGTCTAAAAATTATAAATAAAATATAATTATGTAGGAAAGCTTTATAGATTTCTATTTAATATTTAAAATCGAATTTATCTTATTTATAACCCTATATTAAATTTTTTTAGTAAATAAACGTTTATTTTAACTCTTTTAACTCTTCTTTAAATTAAATAATAATAAATGTCCTAATCTAATACATGTGGACCTAAATGATAATATTTTATTCCTAAGGTTGTTTTTGGTAAAGATAAACTTTTACAATAGAATTGGGATATGTGTTAGGGTAATATTAATATCATTTTTACCCTTAATTACCCTATTTACTTTTAACCGTGGCAAATAAAAGTAAAAAGTTACTATTCACCAAACATTATTTTCATCTCATTGAACCACATTTTACTCCTTGATATTAAATGTGTCTCTTGGATTTTATAAATTCCACTCACAGAAGAGGTAAAATTATGTTTTATGTAAAATTCAGTTTTATTAACTACCACTTAGTGGTTTCACTATTCTTCTAAAAATGAAGTTTTTCAGAAAAATACAAAAAATTCACCCTAGGCTAATTTAGATATTCCGAATCCAAAAAAGAAGTCCATTTTGAAAAATAAAATTTATAAAATTTTAAAAAGTAGATATTACTATTCATAACAGCTAGTTTGATTGGTTGTGGTATGTTAGAACTTGAAGTTGCGTAAAACACACACTATTGCATTATTCAAAGAGAAGCGTAGCGTAGAATCTTGGGATGTTACATTCTCCCCTCCATCAAATAATTTCATCCTCAATATTTATAGAATACTACCGAATGAAAATACTCGGGTGGTTCTTCATCATAAGTTCCTCGGGTTCCCACGTTGCTTCTTCTATCTTATGGTTTCTTCACAATACTTTTACCAGACGAGTCGTCTGGTTTCTCAGTATTTGTTCTCTCATATCATTAATCTTGATGGGATCTTCACAATAAGACAGATCGTGTTCCAATTCTAATTCCTCATAGGTGAGTACATGTGTTGGGTCAGGCATGTATTTCCTCAAGAGAGATACATGGAACACATCGTGAACTTTGAAGAGACTTGGCGACATTGCCAATCGGTAAGCTACATCCCCAATTCATTCTAGAATTTCGAATGGTCCGATGTACCTGGGACTCAATATACCTTTCTTACCAAAACGTATGACTTCCTTCCATGAAGATACCTTCAGGAAAACATGATCACCGACTTGAAATTCTAAATCCTTCCTTTGATTATCATCATAGCACTTCTGCCTACATTGAGCTGCTTTGATGTGGTTTTGGATTACCTTCACATTTTACATCGTTTCCTCCACCAGTTCAGGGCCTACTAGTTTTCTTTCACCAACGTCATCCCAACAGGTTGGTGTGTGACATTTCTTTCTGTATAACACTTTATATGGTGCCATCTGAATACTCGAATAGAAGCTATTTTTATAGGAAAGTTCTACCAGAGGTAAATATTGATCCAACATACCCTGAAAGTCAAGTGAGAAGGATCTCAACATGTCTTCTAAGGTTTGAATAGTTCGTTCTGATTGTCCATCTGTTTGAGGGTGGTAGGCAGTGCTCAATTGAAGTTCAGTATCTAAGGATTTTGAATACTTTTCTAGAATCTTGAAGTAAAACAGGGATCACCATCCGAAACAATCAATAGGGGTACTCCATGAAGTCTCACAACTTCATTAATATATAGTCTTGCTAGATGTTCAAGTGGTAGATCTTCTCTTATAGAATGAAAATGTGCTGACATGGTAAGATGATCAACAATAACTAATATTGTATCATTCCATCTAGGAGTCTTTGGTAGTCCCATGACAAAGTCCATCGTGATATTATCCCATTTCAACTCAGGTATGGGAAGAGCTTGCAATACCCCACCAGGCTGTTGCCTTCCAGCTTTCACTTGTTGACAAACCATAAATCTTGACACAAAATCGCCAATCTCCATCTTCAAGTTATCCCACCAAAAATGATCCTTCAAATCTCTATAAATTTTGGTTCTCCCAGTGGGTATAGAGAAATTGGAAATATAAGCATCATCCAACAATTTCCTTTTTAGATCAGTTATATCGGGAACACAATGTATTTTAAAAAATTTTAAAATTCCTTATACATACACAAAGTCTCCCAATCTCCCATCATTCACAGCTTTAATCATCTTTTGAAATTCATCATCATCAGTCTGAGAACTCTTAATCCTTTCTAGTATAGATGTTTTGGCAACTATTTGAAAAAGAATGGATGTTTCACCTTTCCTGGTTATTCCCCTGTCCATCTTCACTAGATCCATTAAAATTGGATCCCTTTCAATTCTCATATTGTTCAAAACTCCATGATCTTTTCTGCTCAAAGCATCTGCCACCTTGTTTCCCTTCCACGGGTGGTAGTGTATCGTACAATCATAATCCTTGAGTAATTATAGTCATCTCCTTTGCCTCATGTTGAGTTCTTTTTGTGAGAAAATATACTTCAATCTATTGTGATCAGTATAAATCTCACATTTTCCACCATAGAGGTAGTGCCTCCATATCTTCAAAGCAAAGATCACAGCTTCTTACTCGAGATCATGAGTAGGATAGTTTTTCTCATGAATTTTCAACTGTCATGATGCATAGGCAATAACCCTTTCATTCTGCATAAGGACACAACCATGTCCTTTCTTCGATGCACCACTATAAATAACGAACCCATCATTCCTCGATGGTAGAGTCAACATATAATCATTAACTAATCTCATCTTCAGTTCTTCAAAACATTATTCACACACTTTTTTTCAAACAAATTTAATCCCTTGACGTGTGTGCTTCGTTAATGGGCTAGCCAATCGGGCAAAAGTCTGGACAAAATGTCGATAATAACCTGCCAAACTAATAAAACTGTATACCACAGTTATACTCGTAGGTGCTGGACATTCTTAGATTGCCTTGGTCATATACAGATCAACAGATATTACATATATAGAGATAATATGGCCATGAAAAGAAATATCTTGACGCCAGAATTCGCACTTGCTAAACATCCCATATAATTCATGTCTTCTCAGAGTCATCAGGATAATGCGGATGTGATTATCATGATCATTGTAGCTTTTAGAATATACCAAGATATCATAAATAAATACCACCACAAATTCATTGAGATATTCCATGAAAACTCTATTCATCAGATCCATGAATACATAGGATGCATTAGTCAATCCAAAAGGCATTACTGTAAACTTGTAATGCCCGTACCTGGTTCAAAATGTTGTCTTCGGAATGTATTCCTTCGTCACACACATCTGATGGTATCCAGATCGATGTTCAATCTTTGAAAAGTATTGACATCCACGTAGTTGGTCAAATTAATCATCAATGCGATGTAGGGGATACTTGTTCTTATAAGTTATAGCATTGATCTCCCTGTAGTCGATACATAAACTCATAGATCCATCTTTCTTTTTTTTAAAAAGAACAGGCGCTCCCCATGGAGAAACACTAGGGTGAATAAATCCTTTATTACTCAATCAATCTATTTGTTTCATTATTTAAACTAATTCTATAGTGGCCATTCTATAAGGGGTCTTCGATATATGCCTTGATCCAGTAATTAAATCAATGGAAAACTCAACTTCTCATTCTGGAGGATGTTCAGGTAAATATTCCGGAAACACATATACATATTCATTCACAATTGGTATATCCTGTATTTGAACATTCCTTTCCTCACCCACTGTAATTTCATCCTCTTCCTCTGAAATAATTGAATTTAGTTGAGCTACTAGGGGTGGATCTAGATAAGAATTTGGTGGTGACGATTCTGATCTAATGATAAGGTGTTCCTTGTCATAATCATCAAAAAATTTAACATAATTATTCTTACAAAAACTCTTCACATCATGGGCCGAAATCCAATCCATAGCAAGGATTATATCATACTAAATCAGAGGTATGACAATGATATTAGCAGATAATGAACATTTATGTGCTCTAATGGGGACTGACTCACAAAACTTCATTGCAATGATACTTCCCTTAAGAGTTTGAACTGAAAACTCCCTTGTTAAATCAAATTGGAAATATCTAATTTTTTTAGAAAACTGGGAAGATATGAAACAATGTGATGATCCAGAATCAAATAATTCATTTAATAAACTTGAGGAAACCATTAAATTACCTACCACCACGTCTTTCAGAGATTCTACCTCAGAAGTAGTGATAGCATAAGATTGTCCTTGATCCCTTTGCCTTTTCTAAGGTAAGTTCCCCTATCGCTTAGGACATTCATTTGCATAATTTATCATCTCTCTGCAATTGTAGCACTGAACATCGGTATCTTCCTTCTTCCCTTTGCAATCACGAGCTTGGTGGCATTTTCCACCACACACGTAACAGACACCCATTCCCTTCAAGCAAGTACTGGGGTGTTTCATCCCACATTTACCACAGGGTGGATATTCAACATTTCCCTTATTCCCCTTATTTCTATTCCTAGATTGATCAACATACCTCTTCTTCTCTTTCTTTGCTTTAATGTCATAAGACTTAGAGAATTATTTTTTTTGCTTAGATATCACATGAGACAATGTCTTCGTACGATGAGAAGGATTGTGAGACTAATGCTCGACAGATAAATCGTTTTAACCCATCAATGAAATGATCAATCTTACTTCTGGGGTTACGCATATAATCTATAGCATAGCTTGATAACCTTGTAAAGTTAGCCTCATACTTTGCGACATTTTCATCCTCCTTTTGCCTCAGACTCAGAAATTGCATTTCCATATCTGCTCGATGGTCACGAGGAATGTATTTTTCTAAAAACAGATCTTTGAACTCCCTCCATTCCATATTTGATACTTCATCATCTTCCTTCCTATTTTGAATCAATGACCACCATTGATCAGCATCTCCAGTTAGGCGGTAAACTTCCATGATAACATTTTCCCTTTTACTACTTCCCAAGCCTGAAATATTTTCTCCAGGGAACTTATCCATTGCTCAGCTACAAATGGATTTGTATCCCATTGAATGTTTGTGGATGTTGCCTCATGAAGCGATCTAACATTGATCCTCCACCCTGTGGATCAGGGTGCTCCATACGGGTAAGGTTATTATTCATAACCTGATTGAGTTGCCCCAGTATGGTGATTAGTTGATCATAACCAGTTTCATTTCCAGATCCACTAAAATTATCTTGAGCATGAAGAAAATCCTTACCTGGAGTGTGTGCATTAATAAAGTTTCCATTTCTTCCACTAGGTTCCATTTCTAAACAATGGCATAAACTAGATCAGTTTATGAATCAAAATACATAATTACATACGTACAAATCACGTAACATAAATTGAACTATTTATGGATATAATCCATAAACATAAAAATGTTTTCTTGGAATAAGTATATACTCATAAACCCTTCATAATGATTTTTAATGAATATGAGAGTTATCCTAAGCATATCCCCAGGGAGTGTCGTAACCAAGAGTGCAGCAAGGCCTGTTTTCATGCACCAGTTCATGTTCTAGTCCAGTTCAAAGCGGTGTTTTCAGGTTTTACACCTATGTACATCTGTGCCAGAGCAGCATATACCTGCTCGTATCCATACAGGGTTGTATTGCTTGGAAAGCTCACAAAATCTCTACAATACCAAAATTCTTGGATGTTCTTCTATACTAATACTCAAAGTCCATCTTAAATCTATGTACTATAATCAATGTTTATCTAAATCTAGCTTCGAAGGATTGTACTAAAATTCCTCTGATACAAATTGTAATTCCTCGACCCCAATTACCTAGAGTCGGTGCATTATTACATAACATTGGCATGATCAAAAGAAAGATCAAATCTCGAATGACCGATTAGTTTAGTAGCCTTGGAATAACTAGATTCATTAATAAAGTTTACATTACAACATAAAATCAAAACTACAACAATATAGTCTCCAAATTCCACACCCTTATCCCCTCATACTATCCCTGTAGGTCATTCATAAATTATTTCTTCACATCCTAGAAAAAATAAAACATAGAAAAGGGGTGAGCTCAAATTCCCAGTAAGGATAACAATATAGCGGAAACATTCATAAATAAGAATAAACATTTAAGGCAATGTATAACTAAAACAAAATCCTTTTAAACATTAACTTCAACATATTAAGGAAAAAATAAAATAAAATAATTCCAATTACATAATCACATGGATATTCTACTATTTGAATATTTACATGTAATATCAATAACCACTTTCATAATGGTGGAATGCATAATGATAGACTATCATAACCACATAGCCAAGGCCTCGTGTCAAGACTACAAATAAGATTTTGTCAAGGCCTTATTCCAAGACACTAGTTTGTCTCATTAGACCTACCGATGCATCGAGAAGCTATAGTGGGCTCCACCCATCACTTATTAAGTCCAATGCATTCCTCATATGAACAGGTTTAAACATAACATAAACATTCGTATTAAAACTAGCATAAAAAATACCAATACTTTCTTCATAAACCATGAATGGTATAAAAATAACACATCCACAGTAAAACATATCACAGAACCATCAATACAATATGGAAGTTTCGTATCATAATAAATCAACTCCAAATAAACTTAAAATCCACCAAAGGATGTTGACAATGATTAAATCAAAACTCTTTTTTAAGAAATATCTATTTCTATTTTGAAATCATTTAAGAGTCATATGTTTATAAAATAAAAAAATTTCTTTGAAAATATTCTTATAATCTTTTAAGGGAAGCTTCAACGATTTTATAAAGGCGTAAAATAGCCATACCCGCCATATAAGTTAAAAAAACATTCTTACCTTAATTCTGTCGAAAAGGTTAAAAATGTCTTTGTTTGGAAAACGACAGAAGGATTCCTTTGTAAAATTCGTATAAAAATTCAGAAAGGGTATAAATGACTTTTAACCATTGTTTTTAAAATATTATTAATTATTTGAAATACCTTTTTAGTAAACATGGATGTCGATGATAAAGAGGTCCCAGTAGATAATTACGTATAAACAACCTCGGATAATGAAGAGATTCTGAAATAATCCATTACCTTGTACTTTTCCTTGGATGAGGGTAGTATAAACTCCTTTATAAAGGTGAAATAATTTTTATTAAATTATAAAATAATCATATACATTAATATGATATGATAAATGATATTTTAACATTGATTTGTTAATAATATCTTAGTATTATCGTTGTTTCGGGTGTTAACTTACTAGTTTTATTTTCTATGTATTGTTACGTAAGCCATGTTTTTCATGGATAGGTTGTATCGTAATCATATCCAGAATTATATAAAGTCCTTATATACTATTATTAATCATCAAATGAGAATTATACTTTAATGGATACGATGGAGAATGAATCTCATCGCGTTCGTAGAGACGGTAGTCCGTACATGTGTACGAGCGACAATATCATTCTTTTGAAATTAAAATAATATATAACTAGATTTTATATCATATATACATAATAATTATCATGTTATATTTATTATTTACATGAATTACTCATCATTATTATACCCATCCAAATAATAATTTATTGAATAATATTTACACCACGACGTCGAGATGGCAAGCCGTACGAACGCACGTATGGTGACATGTCATTCAAAGATGGATAGAATACTGAATATTGTTTTAACATATTTATAATAACATCACAGTCTATATATGATACTAGAGTTATTATTTTAGAATGGTAATAACAAATAATGATGAAGTTGAAGAAGAAGGAACTTGAAAGAGGCTGCTGAAAACATTATCTCTTATTCGTGTTCTTCCTTTTAATATGATCAAAAGGGCTCCTTAGGATGGCTTTCTGATCAAACTAATGCCTCTAGGATGAATTGAGGGAAGTTTATAGAGTATTTAGGAATATTTTTGCCAAGACAAATGGCTTTGAAGGTGTGAATTAATGATATTGGGGAGTGCCCTTTTATAAGAGGTGTGAGGGGAACCTTTGGAAAATCTAGAAATATTATTTTATAATAACTTTATATTCGGTTTCTAATGGTTCAAAATTATATTTTTTAAAGGTTAAGGTTTAGAAGGGTCGAAACCCACTCAAACAATATAATTTAGACATGTTTGTGTCATTATATTAACCTTCTCGTTTAGTTTTAACTCATAGTTAATTGGTTTGACACTTACCATGTCACTTTGTATTTTTATATAATATAGTTAATAAACTTACTATATACCTCCAAGAGACCCCTAATTGGTCCATTAATGATACCCCTATCAGGATATAAGTCTCTTGGCCGAACCTTAGATTTTTATGAATTGAATATAAACTAATAATATAATATTTGTTTTAAAAACTCTTTTATGTCAATTTTGACACTATTCGGAAAATTGATTTTTGGGAAAATCATAACAGAATGATTAATTCGAAAAAAGTTAATTAAATCATTCCTAACATGTCCTTGTAATATATAAAATTAGTGTAATTCATAAAAACTCTAAAATTATATTTATTTGGGTATTTATAATATCAATTATCTTAATTTTTCACTATTATGGTAATTACAACATCATCATTGTGTTGTAAATAAATTAAATTATTTAACTTATAAAAATTATAAAGAAAATATCATTATGTAGGAAATCATTTTATCTTTCTAATAAATATTTAAAATATAATTTATCTTATGTATAACCCTATATAAAATTTTTTTTAGTAAATAAACTTTGATTTTAACTCTTTTAACTCTTCTTTGAATTAAATAATAATAAATGTCCTAATCTAATCCAAGTTGACCTAAATGATAATAATTTATCCCTAAGGATTTTTTGGTCGACATACACTTGTCCAATAGAATTAGGAAATGTCTTATGGTAATATTAATATTATTATTACCCTTAATTACCCTATTTACTTTTAACCGTGATAAATAAAAGTAAAATGTTACTATTCACCAAAAAATATTTTCATCTCATTGAACCATATTTTACTCCTTGATATTAACTGTGTCTCTCAGATTTTGGAAATTCCACTCACAGAAGTGGTAAAATTATGTTTTATGAAAAATTCTGTTTTTGTATCTACCACATAGTGGTTTCACTATTCATAAAAAAATGACGTTTTTCATAAAAATACCAAAAATTCACCCTATGATAATTTCGATATTCCGAATCCAAAAATGATGTAAATTTTGAAAAATAAAATTTATGATATATAAAAAGTAGGTATTACTATTCATAATGGCTAGTTTGATTGGTTGTGGTGTGTTAGAACTCGATGTTGCGTACAACACACGCTATTGAATTATTCAAAGAGAAGCGTACCGTAGAAGCTTGGGGTATTACATCTCACATTGGGTGAGACCCTCATGAGAATATGAATGGATTTAAATTTATTTCTAGATTTAGTATGAATGAGTTAAACCAAATGAACAAGTAAATAAATTTATCCATACATTCTGTTCAGAATAAGAAGCTGTAAGAAGAAATGATTTTATGAATTTAGCCAAAACAAGGCCACTAAGGGTCATCATTTGGAAGGATCATTCCAGCGCAACCGAATTTTGGTTGGTGGCCTCCAGGATTGCATCTCACCCCCTGAGGACTCTCTCTTCATCAGCGGCCATAGAGTGCAGTCCACTAACCCTGGACCGTGGTTGTGCCTGTTCAGTTTGAAGTTCCTTCATTTGGTGACCTGCTTTGACTAGTTTCTCTTGGGCATCTGCCAGCTGGGCCCTCAACTGCTCCCCAAGCTCAGATCATTTTGAAATGAATATATCCTTTTCATCCACCTTTTATTCAAGGTGTCACACCTCTTGTTCTGCCTTATGAAATCTTGGGTGCTCGGTGAATCTTCCCAACACTAGGCGACGTCGGAGCGTCGACTTCTATATGGAAACTTTTCGTCAATGTATTTATGGACCGTCTAATAAAGGCATTGATAATACACCCCTCCAACATAGATAATTTTTAGCCAGGTGTGGAGTTATCCCATCCATTTTAGCCATTCCGTATGAGGCTGACAGAGAAAGCTCTTGATGAAATTCCCCCTAGGTGTCGCGTCATCTGACTCTCCTCAGCCACCTCAGAATCTAAATCATCAATCTCCTCAAGACCTGCGAGCTGATAGTCAGGGAAAGTAGCCAACATGCTAGCAGCAGGGTCCTCTTCAAGTGTTCCTTTCAAGGGGTTAGGCTCTTCGATGCCTGGATGACCTTCCTCTCTAGCCTCAAACCCGGTAGTTTATACATCAACATTCAGCCCCACCCTGAAATTGGTACCACTGATATCCAAATCCCTTTTCTCACCGAGTGTTGGGTCCATCTCGGTTTGGGAAGTTTTCCTAAATAGGATGGAATTTTTGTAGTTGAATCAGTAGCGCATGGCCCGGGTTCGGCATCCCGACGATCCTCCAAGGCTATAATTACTAGACAAATGATGAACACTCTAATCAACTGAGCTCTCCGATGGTAAATATCTTTATTGAAGTAATGATCTTACAAGATCCCAAAGCATCAGCCTTCGGTGTTCTAGCCAATACAAGAGATGTCATTGTAGGGTGTCCCTCAGTGCTCGTCAGCGCGATAGTGTTTGTTATCTCCCCACCTTTTTCTATTAGTGCATCCTCCTTCCCATCCAATGGAGGATCTTGGTCAGCGCCAATATGCTCTCTAACAGGATAAGGAGATCTGATTCAGGGCTACAAAAAATGAGGAGGTGAAAGCATTGAAAAGGGAAGATATGTACCTCAAGTAGCTCTGTTGTATCTACATCAGAGGCTACAATATCTACACTCTCCCTGAGACTTTCACGCTAGGAAGCCCCCTAAGACAGTCCAACATCAGGATCTTTTTCTTCTTCTCCCCCTCCTTCACCTTCTCTTTATTTCTCCTCTTCTATGTCACCGCCCTCCTGCTCATCGTCTATGTCATCATCCTCCGATGACATCTTTTCTGGATGATATTCCTAGCAAATAATTACTATCCCCAAGAGAGATGGATCCTCACGCCAACCCCGTTGGCGTGCATACATGTCCATGGCCGTCAGATACACATTCTGATGATGGATTTTCTCCCTATAAACAATCTGAATGAGTCTGAGATTTGGAAGCTAGATTCCATCTCACACTATCTTTTACCAAAGAACATCACAACACACTGACTGTCACCGGGTAATCTAGGATGAACACAGATCTAGGAATATTGCTTCATTGGAAGGATGAAGATAATGTCTTATTTGCTTTCTGGAAAGCTCCATGAAATCCCTATAAGCCACTTTCCCCTAGGCAATGACAATATGTCCACGTCACGTGATGACCCCACTACTGATGTCCCAGACTGTGCGGCACAGTTTCCCAACATGCACTGACCATTATACCCAACAGCACCATGTCTACTCTCTCACCACCCAGGTTCTACACTAGCTTCCTTGAGTTGCCGAACACGATTATGCAAAAGACCCTCATGATATGCTATGGCACAATGTTCGGCATATTCTGTTGAGAGGCCATCATCAACTCCGGTGGGAGGAAATGTGATAACATATCCAGATTGATGGGTTGTGAACATCCACCACATTTGGAGATGAACGTAGAGATTCCATTCCTGCTGAAAATCTATGTACACATTCTTTGACTTCTTCTAAAGGCATCCAAACTGACTGGTGAACCAGGACAACACATAGGGATCACAAAAGAACGTCCCATCAATCCGGGCCACGGGCACCCCCCAGATTCTATGGATGTATTTCCTTTGCTCCATGAGCCATGCCCGTTATCTATAATTTGGATAGTCGGGGTGGGGAGTGGGCTGAAAGTGTAGTTGGAATGATTGCCGATACTGATCATTACTCCTTCTTTCTTTAGATTAAACAGAAATGCCCCGACGATGTTCAGTAAGGAAGGTCGCGATCCATTACCTGGAAGAAGAAATGTGTTCGGAAAGGTATATCTGCCACAATGAGCTGCGTCCCAGCCATAAATGATCTGGAACAGACCACAGATCCTACTCGGTTACCCCCCTCTCGAAATACATCACAAAATTTCATTTAGACGAGCCAACACGGGGACTCCCAAGTTGAATCTTTGACTAGAGGTCATGATGCCAGCCATCAACAGGGTCGCTGGACGAACTCCTATACTTGATTATGTTACCGGTAAGAGCCACACACTTAGGAATGTGAAATGAAATCTAGCGTACCAAACATTCGGGTCCCGACTCCCATTTATGTTGAATCCCCATGACTGATAGTCCCCCAACTCTAGGATCCTAGAGTGTGATCCACTTTTTCCCCTCTTTTCCATGGTTGGATACCGTCTCCCTCGCCCTGGCATCTTGACTTCTAAATATCTTTTCTATAAAAAGATAATCCATTCACATAAGCGATGTACTTCAAAAAATATTTTACCCCCAACCTCTCCATAGCCATCTCCAATAGGTGCCATGTCACCATAGGGGTTCGTGATTCGTCTCCATAGATGTTCCTCAATGGGAGGAATTATTTGAATTGGTTCCCATACAAAGGGATACCCCTGATGCAATGAATGTCCCAAAGGTTGATACCAACATCCCCATGATAAAGATATAGATTATTGGTATCTGGGGTCCATCGAGTAAACATATTTGGTCCGAGATCATGCTGGCGATAGAAATGAATCTCTGACGTCCTCCCCACCTCGAACAAACCGATGCGCCACAGTTCTGCCCCAAACTGATCACATGTCTAGCGAACCTAATACGCCCTTGCCCATTCACTCGTGAAATTGCCACCAGGCCACAGGTCCCAATCCTGCAGGTAGACTATAGTCTCTTCAGTAACACTCTCATGGAAGGTTCTTGTATAAAGAGATGGAAAATTCTCCGCGACAAGGTCACTCCCCGAATTGGTCGTGGTCCTAGGATTCAAGACGTAAACATCTATATGTAAGGTTTCTCTAGCAGGATGGCCATTGTAGATGATATTATACCGAGGTAGGTCATCCTCAAAGGTCACACATGACCATGGTGTGTCAACATTAAATATTGGCATGGGTACCTCCTCCATGATACTGAGGTCCCATATCAGCAGGTTAGAAGACTGTGTATACTCATTTTGGGATGGGGTCTACATGTTGAAAATAGTATGGTTGCATGACATGATCCTTCGGGCATTATAATCCTTATGGTTGGGGACCATCTCATCCCTTCGTGCAGCGAATATGTCTTCTCACTCAACGTCATCCCCATTGACGCCCATCATCTTCCATCATGTTCATAAGAGGATGGTACAGAAAATAAGAAGCAGGCGCTAAAAATAAGAGGTTGGCACAAAATATCCGATGTTGGCATGAAAAATCATTGGTTTTCATTTAAAATGATGGTTGACCTCGTTGAATTACGTGCAACCATATCATTTCATTCACACTTGGTAGATGAAATATTTCGCGCGTGTGCTTTCATGACTTATCATGCGAGAAAATATATATAGAATGATAGACTCGCATGGCCTTTATAGGCCTGAAGATTGGTTTTTGGACACACACGAATGGAAGATTGTGTGCTCGGTATCTATTTTATGCGACGATCTAGTTTTGATCATGTGATGGCCCTAGGGAGTTATGTATCTCAGTGTTTCCCTAGGAATTCGGCATGTGCGGCTCTTCAATGATCAGATTCTGAGGGGGGGGGGTATTTGTAGATGCCGAAAATATTCAAGGGATGAAGAAAATTTGGGTGTGACATTGGAAATCCATATTTGGACTCGGTGATCCATTCTGGGAGGCCCAAAGGGGATGCATGAAAAAAATTCAATATTTTGAAAAAAAACGGTCCCGAGAGAAAAACTCTCAGATTCCCAATAGTTATTCCCATGGGCGTGAAATTTTACGCACCACCACCCCGTAATATTGAATTTTCGTGCGGACAACACCGGAACGTAATATTTTATGTCTGCCTGTTTTCCATGGGGATACATGACTTCGAGTGCCAAAAAATATAAGTTTACTGATTCGACATTCTAGGTGGAAGAATCTGAATTGCCTATCTGGTGAGAAATTCACCTCTTGTGCGCGCCAAAGATGGCTCTCATGTTCAGAATTTTTCATGCCAGGTCACCCAGGGGTCCACCTTTGCACGAGACACCATTGGATTAATCCACTTCAAAGTACCTTCCCCGCATGCAATTCCTTCCAATTTATCACAATCCATTCTCAGGGTGAAATTATTTCAAAATTGTGTTCCCTCTTTTACGTGCCACACTGCCCTTTTTTGCATATGCCGACCGATTGGGCACCACACCAGCATTTTTCATGCACACCATCCGATTTCAAGACACCCCGCCCTTTTTCTCAGATTCAGTCCCATTGCGCACCACCCTGCCCTTTTTGGCGCAAGAAACCCTCCTTTCAGTGCCGGTCCGACCCTTTTTCAAGCCATTTTTTTTGTGCGATAACCTCTCCCCTTGTGCACCCATGATATTGATATTTCAGGCATCATTTTTAGCCTCCTCCCATGATCGGAGAACATTGGACATATACTCATTTATTGTATGACCCTCTAGGTTCATGATAAGTAACTTCAATGACCCTTAGACGATACATCCTATTGTGTTGCTTCGCCTAATTCTTCTTTACATAGTCTAGCTAATGACTATTGCTTCTTCGCATAGCCACGCGAATGTGGAACCCCAATGTTTCGCTCCATAACACCTCCTAGCCACAACATTTCTTGTCACTTATCTTCACCACGGTGTAGAGGGTACCCATTATGTAAGTCCTACCAGTGCAGAGTGAACACACCTCATCCGATCATCATGACATTAAACTGCCACGAACAATTTTCATCAGCAAATGATGTTAAACTCTGACCTCGCCCCATGCCCCGCATGCATTATACCCCCACCTTGGATATTTTGCATGCCCACTGGTCTCCATGGGACTGAGATCATTCCTCACATGGAATGAGATCCTCTGTTTCTGAGTGATTTCTATCCATGGGGAAAGGGAAAATAGCCTGGTGTAAGATGTTAGCTTTTCTAACAGGAGGATGCATTCCACCCTATCCTTTCATGGGTGCTGAATCACTTTCCCACTGGGCTTCGTCGCCATAGTCCTCTTTCATGGAGTAAGTCCCAAACTCTTTGGGACAATAGCCATGCTTAATCCATGTTTCCTCTCTATGTTGTGGTCCATGCATAAGCCCCTATTTTCCATTTGACCCATGAAACACGTGTAAGACCCACTCCACATCCCATGTATACATCTTTAATGATGTGATCATCATGTCCTTGCTAATTATTGTTTCTGAAACCGAACATGACTCACGTGGGATTAGAGTAATCATCGGCCTTGTAATCCTCTACAGGAATCCTAGAGTGTAATACCCATCCCAACCTAAACTATGAGGTCTTTGATCCTTACAATGGAAAAGCATTCAGAAATCCTCCACGAGGTTCAACCACATCGCCCATTGGTCTCTCTTACCCCCTTCACATCGGTTCACCAACACCATGGGCTGCCATGAGTGTTAGACGCACCACCTCAGTCGTTACGACCATCTTTACGCTGGTTCACCGACACTTTGGGCTACCTCAGAGCATATGACCCAAATTCCATCTTACAAAATACGTGGAATTTGATCCCAAACAAGGTAGGGTGCCTAGGAAACCTCCACAAGGTTTAATCCCATCACTCGGTCACTCCGACCACCTTCACATCAGTTTTCCCCCATCGTGGATGACGCAAAACTATGGAACCCAATCCATGGTAAGCCATTTTTTCCTTAGTCAGCAGCAAGTTGTTGCACACAAAACCCATACTGAACTATGAGGTAATTGATCATTACCATGGCAAGGTACGTAGGAAACTTTCCTAAGGTTAAATCCCAACAACAATTGGTCCTGACCATCCTTCACGTTAGTTCCCACACCCCTTACTACATGTTTTTTGATCAAAGACAATGCATGGTACGTAGGTAGCCTCCCTGATGTTCATTAACACCATCCAACAGTTTTCCCGACCATATTCACGTCAGTTCGACCCCATATAGCGGTAAGCCATTGTGACCACATGTAGCTGTAAGCCATTGAAAACCTCAATCTGTGGTAAGCAGTGGTAAGCCATTATGACCCATTCCAGCGATATGCCATTGAAAACATCAATTGTTGGTAATCTGTTATCATATGAACTATGTGGACATTGATTCCCTACCATGGGGAAACATTGGAAGCCTCTTCGAGGCTCAAGCCCAAAACCTTCATCATCTTCCTGATGGCTCCATCCCATTCACCATCCACTATACGGAACCCCCCATCATCCTTCTTGATTCTTACCTGGGCTGCCACATCCCAGTGGGATCATCCCACCCCATTCTCCATTCAATTTAGCAACATTCTGGATCCCCACCACACATCGACCCCAATATCGGTGTTCCCTCCAGTGGTTACACCCATCTTATCCACTCTAGTCAGTGTTCTGATCTGTCTGATCTGTCTCCACTGGACGTTAAACTTGCATCATACCATGTGATAAAATGGGAAGATGAGGAAAACCTCATATACATTCCCATTGAATATGATTCCCCGCATTTGAGGTGGGATTCCTCGGGCTTCTGGGCCCTCAAGAAGTCATATAATAAGAGGAAGAAACACAGACCCACCAGTGTCCCAACATCCAGACACGCAAGTGATGTCCAACGTGACTACTTCCCTGATAGAAGGGTTTTGCCCTCACATGACCCCAAGGAATGTCCTGATAGAATTAGTGTAATTAACTGGTGTCCATAATGATATGAAGCTTGGAATAGTTTCATGAACAACGTTTTAAATCTATAAGGGAGACCCGGACTAGGTGAGGAGTTCTGAGGAGGAATCCATGGATGGATGAACTGGCATCCCATCATTTTGTCTTGAACAAGGAGAAAACATCCCTGAAAAAGTGCTGGATGTTTCACGCCTTTGTAAAATGGTAATGTGGGGAAAACGTTGTGCGTCCTCAATAGAAGGATGTCCGCACCCAGGAAAAAGTGTCAAAAACACATATTTTAGAACTACATATAACTAGTATGAGTATGTTGTTATTCGTGTTGATTTTAAAAATGCACTATCTATGTTCATGGAATTGATTAATCATATATTTCAGAAATATAAATATTATTTTGTGTTTGTACATGTTGATGATATACTACTGTATTCGACAACATGGGTGGAGCATGAGCATCACTTGGTGATATTGGTGGGGATCACGACAGATCATCTATTTTATACCTAATATACAAAGTTTAACTTTTGTATAATGAATGTTAATTACATTGGCCATGTTATTTAAAATATTTTTGTTACATTTGATCTATAAAAGAGAGTGGTTGTTATCTCATGGAAACCGCCAAATAACTTTTTTGATATATGGTATTTCCTTGGTATAGTTGGATATTATTTTCATTTGGTTCATGATATCTCATGATTGGCCGCACCAATGATATATTAGATCAGGAATAATGTTCCATATCATTTGCACGATAAATGGCAGAAATGCATTGATGGGATAATGTGTCTCCTTACATCAGATCAAATCATGGTATTTATAGAATAGGGGAAAGGGTATGTGGTGTATTACAACACATCAAGATTAGGGTTGGGTTTTGTTCTAATGAAAGTTGATCACACAGTTGCACATGAATCATGTTAATTAGGGTTTCATGAGAAAAACTACCCATCACATGATTTTTAGTTGATAATGGGGGATAATTATTTTAAATTGTGTCACCATTATCTCCTCATTGAGAAATTCACTATGTTTACTGATAGGAAGAGTTTGAAGAATATTTTATCACCAAAATATTTCAACCTAGGGAAAATTAGATTGATGTAATATCACAAAAGGATTTATTTTTTCTTAATTTACAAATTGAGTATGGGAAATTCAGTTACAGATGCATAATGATGAAAATCATATGCTCAGGTGCTAAAACAAGCATTGGTTCAATGGTAGTTGATGTCATTCATAACCGAAATGTGGATGGAATGTGAGAAACGAGGTGACTGAGTAGTATTTTTCTTGTTCATTTGTTCCTGACATGGATTCTTTAGTTAAAGTGGAACAAGAATCAGATTATGAGTTTATGTCGATGAGGATGAATCTCAATGATTGGTAGATAATTTTGGGCTATTAAATGAATTGGAATAAAATTGTGTGTTTTCATAATCAAATGGTTGTACAAGTGTCTTCTCCAGAGGATCTTAGCAATTCTTATCATCATTTTAGGTGTCTTTTCTATCATTGAATTAATAATACATATAATAAGATGAATGTGTAGTTTTAATTGCATGGTATTAAAAGAGAACAAGAAAAGTCTTTTTGTGAGGTTGGACTTGTCAATAATTCAAGATAGAACATAATCAACCATAAAAAATGTTTTAATATATTTGTATTCTATTGATGAAGTAGGAACATATTAATTTGTATTTTGTTATAGGTCTTATGAGAATGGTCCGGAAGCACGATTCCATATGGGTGATGGTGGATCTTTTAAAAAATCCATCTGATATCATATGGATTTGTGAATCTCATACGATGGAGGATCTTTACATAATCTTTTTCATAGATGTGATAAAGAGGAATGGTCTTCTAGTATCAATTGAATATGATATAGATATTTTGGTCACCTCTCATTTTGGGAAATCCTCCTAGCATTACCTTTTGAGATAGTTGATGACGAGAAAGACATATAATCCTCGGATGGACGACCAATCTGAGATGACGATACAATCATTAGTGTATATTTTAAGGTATTGTGTGATGGATTTTAGTGGTTCATGGGATGTGAACATACCATTGGTGGAGTTCTCCAATAAAAAAAATTATCAGGCATCAATACATGTGGCCCTATTGGAGGGATTATATGGGAGTCCATGTAATTATATACCATATTGGGTGGAAATGGGTGAAACATTGATGGTTGGACCAAGCCTTGTCCATGAGGAAATGGAGAAGTTCAATTTTATCAAAGAGGCAACTCAGTTATGTCATAAGTAATATACTGATTATAATCGATGACCATTGTCGTTAAATGTGGGTGATAGTGTGTTTTGGAAAATCCCTCCTAGGATTGGTCACCATTGGTTTGGATTTGAGGAAAATTTATTTCTGATGTATACTCGTCATTTCAAGAACCATGATTTGATTGGAGAGGTGGATTATTGATTTGTTTTCCCCCATTTTTTAGTGTCGTGCACTATGTGTTTCTTGTGATGGATTTGAAAAAGTATCATTTAGATCATGACCATGTGATTTGATGGGATCATTTTGATTCTGTGGTGGATTATCGTTTGGAACCCGTTCCAATACGGATTATAGATAGGAAAGAGGAAGTATATCATGATAAAAGCAGTGGTGTAGTTTAGTATCTATGGAAACATGGTTAGATTCAAGATTAGACAAGGGAGTTAGGGAAAGAGATGGTAGGTAAATGGCCTGATCTATTTTTGTAGAGTGGTATTTTATACATTTTGTGTATGGAATTTCAAATGGTTGGTAAAATTTAGAACACCAGTTTGAGGAATGTGACCTTTTTAATAAATGGTTTGTCAGATTAAGTGGTTGAGAATGGATTGGTAGTTTTTGGAAAGGTGTTTTAAATGTTTGGATCATTATTAATGATTCATGGTTTGAGTATGGTAAGTGGAAACCATGCAAGAATCCCATGTAACTATGTGATATGCCCATTATCTGACAGTAACATCTGCATGGATATCACACAACTTTTCAAATTGTACGAGATAACTGTAAAGTCCATTAAAATGGTTTTTTAAAACAGGGTCAGTAGAGATTTTTTCTAACTCACCCATTTTATCTCTCAAATACACCTTACATGTGATTTAATATTATCAAGGGATATGAGTGCTCCACAACCATTTTATAAAGGGATTTTTATGTTTTTCAAGGTGGTTGGAAGGTGGTTGATCTTAAGTACATTTTATCTTTAAGTTTCATTATGGTTTCCTCTAGATATTCTACCATACCTATCATTGAACTCCAGATCTACATTTTTTCATTTAGATATTGGGTTTTGGTGTCCATAGTTGATGATTTATGGGATTTTTAGGATAGAGAAGAATATCGATAGTGGTTTTAGTGGATAATTTATCCTGATAGGTTCTGTGGTTTCTTGAGGGTCAATTTTTTCAGAACCCTAAATGTAGTTGGATTCTCTCTAGACTCTACTTTGTTAGACCTTGAGTCCATGTTGCAATTATGTTTCCGTTAATGAAATTAATTGTGAATATGATGTTTTAATCATGGTGAAAACCCAAAATTGATATGATTAGGTGATTTTGGGTAAAATTTGATATTGTTGAAAAGGGTTATTGTTTTCTGAGTTTAAATTTTTTAACATAAAATTTGACCCTGGTTTTATTTATGGAAAATGTTCTTTGAATTATGAATTTCAATAAATATATGGTTTTTATGAATTGTGGTTTGCAATGGAAGATGATAATATGAGTTTTTTTAAAAATGGGGAATTTATTTATGTGAGTTTTTGTGTTTTGGAATTGTTTGTGTACGGAGTGTGTGAACATAGTGTGCTATATTATTATTTGGTGGATTGGTATTATGGCTTTTATTTATTGTGTGTAATGTCAGTGAGACGTGACACTATAAAAGGAAATGGATATTGGATAGAAGGTCCACCATTATAAATATGTTTGTGGGAAGTACCAGTAGTTTTCAAATGTAGTCAATGGGTTTGTACGGTATGTTCAACCATGGTTATACTCATTTCTCTGCATTTATACGAGGGATGAAAGTTGTTCTGATAAAGTGAAATGTTGAAATTTATTATGTCATGGTTGTTTTATTTCCTATGGGTTTCATGGTTTGGGTAATGTGTCTTGTTAAGGGTGTGTGTGTATTAATGGGTAATGTTGAACCATTATAAGTTTTCTATAGACTGTTTTACATAAATGCATTAATAGTTTAATCATAGAGGCGTGTGTAGGAAATTAATAATGGGAATTATTACTGAGTCTTATTACTCACCCATTCTTTGGAACAAATGTACTTTAGATGATGTTGTATTCTGGGATACAGGTAATAGTAAAACAACTCATTTTACTGGTGGATCATCATGATTATCAGTTGGTTTCGTGGTGATTGGATCATATAGATTGTTTTGGAGAAGTAGTATGTGTCTTAGTTTTCTTTTGGGCCTCCTGTTTTTTCTTCTGATTCGTACTATGATTTTGTTTTGGTTTTGATTGTTTATATGGGGTTTTTGGAACAAATATGGATTTTTTGGTTGTCTTTTTGTACTATATGGTTATTATGGCTATGTTTTCTTGAATCATGTAGTTTTGTTGGTAATGGATAGTCTTGTTGGGTCGGTTTTTCTCATGGGAAAATCAATGACCAATTTATTTATGAATCCATCATCATTTATTTCCATCCATTGCTTCCTTGGGAATGTATATTAAGGCCTAGTAGCACATCCCCTCCTACTCAAGCTAGTGTGGAAGGGATGAGGCATTACATAGTCTAATTCAGTATATTTTATTTTTAAATTCCATTTTCTTATCTTCAGGTACTGTATAATCATAATGTATTTTCTAATTTAAAATAAAATTGTATTTCTATATGGTTAAAAATATTTATTATTCATTTTAATATTTTTTCAAAAATTATTCCATTTTCATTTAAATTTCAACTATGAATTTTTCAACTAATTTTTATGAATTATCTATTTCTATAAAAATAATATCAAATGAAAATTATTTTCGTATTCTGAATCTAAAAATTATGAAATTGAATAAAATGTGAAAGGTGTATTAATTTTAATAACTATGACATGAAAATAATATCATGTAATCCTGATAAAAACATAATTTTAATTTTACAATACATGGTTACAAGGTTATTTTCTATGATTGTTTTTTCATTTATCGTTTGTAAATTTATGGATATTAGTATGTAATATAAATGTAGAAAGGGTATATGCCCAGTAAATAGTCAAGTGTTTTTCTAGGTGTATGATTTAATTTATTGTAATATAATTTGATGTATCATTATTAGTTTTGGAGAAATGTTAGTAAAATCCACATAAAATCAATATTTACTTATATTAATTAAAATAATTGTCTCAAATATAATAACAACATAAAAAATTATCGGATTAGAGGGGTAAAATTAGTAGGAATAGGGAATCAACATTGGAAAGACCCTATAATTTAGAAGAAATGATTTTTAAGATAAAAATAACTATAAATTAATTATCCTAGTTAAAAAAATAAGATAAGTAATATACCAATTTTTTCTTATTTATGTGTTTGTAGTATGCTCACATCTTTAAAAAGAAAACGGTTACATCATTGAATGTGGTATGAAATGGACTAGGGAGAGGACTCCATACCTTGGATCAAATTATGGAACATTGTAGAGACTGCTTGAGTAATAGAAAGAGACATGTTGTAGGAATGGAACACCTCAGGCCCAATAAAATTTTATTTCCTCGGGCATGATAGAATCCCCTTATCCCTAGATTCTTACATGGGCTAATTGAAATGAATATTGAGAACCCGAAATGATTCATAATAATCACATGATGTCATGACCACCTAATTTATTAACATTGTTATTAATAACAATAGACGTGTTTTTAGGAAACCCATTTCCCTAGTCTAGTTACATCTGATGGGATAGAATGTTTCTCATATGCTACATAATTATTCTCATGGTTATTCTACTATTTTTATTTTTAACTAGTAAATGACCTAACTAGATCTTAATGGATAAAGAATAACTATATTTTAAATTCTAATGATCTATTTTTATGGTATCCTCGATTTCCCATCATCTATCAGCCTAAAAAATATTCATTTCCACCCAGGATATGAACTAACTGTACAATATGATGATGTTTACAAATATCATTTAGAAAATTGAAGATATTTTCCTAATAAATATTAGAAGTTCCATCAACTCCTCACAGTCTTTCTGAACGTACAAATATTTTGTTGAAATATATATTTCCCTTCTTATGATCCCGTCATCCATATGTATAATTTTATTACTTGTCCTAAGAACTATGATGTTATACATAATGGGTATGTAATTACACTAGTACATGTTTCATCCACTGTTGATAAAAATGGTGTTCTGATGATCATACATATACATTTTTGAACCAAAATACCCCAACATGGGACTTAATGAAGACTAAAAAAAGATATCTGAAGAGAGAACTATAGGCTCGAAGGCCACTCCCCATTCATGGTTTTTATGGCTCTAATAAAAAACAAATTGAATAACCTTTTACGAAGAAAATATTATTGTTGGAAAACCCAATATTTTGATGGTAAAACATGTCCAATCATTGAACCATATATTTATGTCACTAAATTCTACTATATATAGTGACTGTTGTTTATGGAAAGGGTTGTACCAAGGAATTAATTTCTATATTCATGGCATCATCCCAAACATTGAATCGAAATTAATAAGGTATTTTTCTTTAATGTATTATAGCCACCAGGAGATCACTTTCAAAAAGTCCCAAACCATGATGGCATGATGACATCAAATTGCTCTTTCTAAACTACATAAGGTGATTACACTATCTTCCATAGTCTCTTAAAACTATTTCTTGAACCTTAGTGACACAATCTCTTATAATTGGAGTCCTAGATTAATTATTTAATGATATTATCATTATTTGACATCTTATATTTTGGATCCTTGAAGAATGAATTTAGATGAATTGGGATGGAGGAGAGGACACATTTCACCATTGATATTATTCACCGAAATGAGAGAAATATAATCTTCAAACAATTCATTTAGATGATGATTTTATTAACAAACCCTCATTATGAGAGATGCACAACAAACAAGGTTATAAATTTATTCATATTTATTACATATTTATATTTAATATATGAATTACTATATACTATTAATGTTTTTATTCCATATATCTAATCAAATCATTTTGATAAAATTATACTTTTCATGTGAATTTTTATCACATGTCTATATGTTATATTCCTCCAAAACACCATTAAGACCACAAATCAATATTATTTCTCCATTAATGACTAATATCAGGTCGAATTTAAAAATAAAATAAGATATAAAACTGATGGGGATCCTATTTTTAAATGGAAAAAAATATTCATTTAGGGTGAACATATAATGAATTATACAAAGAGAGTCATGGATCATAAGGAAAATACTGGTGTATAGTGGGTCACCCTATATGTGGCCATAAAAATATTTTATAAAGCCACATATTAATCAAATACATGAAACTGATATCCAAGGGGATGTAAGGAAATTAAAATAATAATCCCCGAAACCAATTTGATAATTCTATGCAGTTGATAACTAGGAAAATAAATCTATATATCATTATGAAATATTCCTTATCTATATAAATCATTAAGAAAATTGGATCAAGGGGCCATTTTATTGAGGTCAATAACCATTTACATATCAACGACTATGACTATATGTGGGGACCATCAATTTATTAACCATGATTCTCTTTAGAAACCAAATATTGTAGATAGTTATAAAATTTCTTAATGAGAACACTTTTCTGAATTTTGGAAGAGACATAACACATACATACGGTTGAAAACCGACTTAGCAAAGTTAAGAACATGAACATTGGAATAATAAATAGAAAAATTCACAGTCCCCCATGGGTAATAATTCTCTACTAAATAAATTCTGAATTAAATCAATGAGATCACATTTGACATGATCCCACGATAGATCATAAATTAATTTTAATAATCCATCTAGACTAGGGGAACTATTATAATTATGTGAAATAATTTCTACTAATATTTCACGATTTTCTAATATTTCCTTAAAAAAATTTTATAGAAACAGACACCACACAATTATTAAAAAAATAGGTCATCCTGGACAATAGGAAAATCTATATATATATAATTATTATCATCAAATATAAAGAATTTTAAATACTCCTCTTATATAACTCCATCAACATCCAGGTGATAAAAAATGGTCCATTTCTCATCCAGATATTTGCGATGATTTCTATTATAATTTCATTATGACAAGCCTAAAAAACACAATTTACTCTCGCATTTATTATCCATGTTACCATTTCCATGTAATTTTCATCTTTCTTTTATTCATTTATAATTCCATTATAATGATTATTATTACTGACCTGGTTACAGAATATATCAACTTATAATTATATTTATAGATTGTATCCAATATGATCAATTTCATATTTTATGTAATATGTATTAATGAAATGTGATGATTGATAATAATTCCATGGCTAGAGGTTCAATTTTGAATTTTTATATTTTCATAAAATGCTATAAATGTTATCTATTACACTGGTTTATTTAATGATGCATTGCACATTATGTGATAATCATGATTTGTGGATAAAAAATTAGAAAATAAAAATTACTCTCTACCTAGTCTCTAGGGTGTCTTGTTAATTAGAAGGAGAGAGTGTCTTGAGATTAAGTGATCTAGACAGATTGCCCTCACAATTTGAAAAACTAGAAACATCATGGAGATTGAGCAATAAAAAATTCAACTAGTACCAATCATATCGTGTACCATTTTGATTATTCAAGAAAAATTATTCTTCCATGAAGAAACCTATATCTATATTCCCACTCCATGCCATGAAAGGGGAAAACGATTTTCAAACACTTCATAGATAAACCCTACCACTTTTTAAATTATGAAAATAAAAAATGGTAACAAAACTCCTAAAACATGTAGATATCAATCAACCAAGGATAATATACTCCAATCCTAAAAATAAAATAACTCTTTCCCTCATATCCTATTTTGTATAGATGAATGTGAAGAATAATAATTGAAAAAATATACTATCATTTGATGAATTTTGTTTTTAGAAACACTAATATTATAAACTCTAATTGGGTAACATTATAATTGAATGATATGATGGTTCTTTCCCAATGGAATGAAATGTCTAATGAAAATAATTTATGATTTGATAGTAATATTGAAAACATTCAGTTCTAGTTCAACCACACCTAATATTGAATTTATTCATCACATCCCATGGCTTAGGTTTGAGGTAGGGTTTTTCTGCTTGCTCTTTCTATTCCCCTAGTTATTCCCTTCACTTTCAGTCATTGGATCTTCTACCGCCCACCCCCTTCACCAGATCTACCTTGATCTGGCTTCCCCTCACATTTTTGTAGCTTGTGTTAGCTATGGTGGTCGATGATGTCTCTCCCTCTGTCACCAGCTTCTTTGAGGGTGGTTATCGTCGGTTTTGCAGGGAGTTGGGATCGTTGACAGCGGCGTCTTCAGATGTTCGATGTCCAAGGTTGTGCGACGATCTTCTATTCGATCCTGTGAAGGTCTGCCCTGGATTTTTTGGGATGACATGGCCTGGGGTGGATGCAAGCATGATGCTGGCAGCTTTGGATTATTGATGCACTGATATTTCTACATTTTTTCCATTTCTTCCTTTTGGGGATCTAATTCTCACCGGAAATTAGTTGTTTTGGTGGGATCTTGCAGCTAGTCTCTTTTCATTTGGTCAGCATGTCCTGTCTTCCATATTTCATTGGGTTTGAGAACTAAAAGGAGGGATGGGTTTCCTGACACCCATCATTCAGCCATCTATCCTTTTTGGATGGACGGGGTACCCTGATTGATTTTTGGACAACGTTCTCTAGCGGATGTTGTGGCACATCAGGTTGATGGTGCAGTGAGTCTATCATTCGCACTATCAAGGGGTGGCTCGAAAGGGAGATAGGTGTGCTGACACCTGTCGTCCAGTCCTCCTCTCATATTTTAGTGTGAGTTGGAAGAGTGCTCTGATTTGGATGTGTTTCCATCACGACGAATTTCATCGCAGAGGGGGTGACGCAACATCTTTCCTGATTTTGATGTTGCAATTTTTGATTAGGGGGCGATGAGACTTTTTGGCTAGTTGTTGCTATGATTTTTGTTTCTTTTTTGACTTTTAGATATCTTTTTGGCCATGTGACCTGTATTTCATGATGTTCTACATTTGTCTCTGTAATTGGTTCCTCCTTCTTCCCTTCAAAATGAGTCTTATTTCAATAAATGGGGGCTTTTCCACATCTACCTTTTTTTAATAAAAAACTATGACCATGTTAAAACACCAAAAGATGTTAGTGGATGATCATAAAAAATATTGTTTAATTTTTTGTATATATTATATAATTATATGTATATATTTGATGTGGAAATTGGATAGAATATATTGTGGGTTGGTTTATAGTGGTTAATCAGGAGAAAAAATATATAGAGTTAACTACCTCAAAACCATGACATCTCCCAACCTGCTTATTGATTATGATAGAACAAATAGGTCACCCATTAGAATATAAATCACTTACAAATGGAAGGGTACAATGTTTAGTAATTGGAAAAACTATTCACTATTTTTGTGGAGAATATGGTAACATGCCAAAAAAATAAAAAAGGGGACATGGGTGTGTAAGAGTCACAATAAGAAGTAAATATCTATATCTGAAATAATAATCCAGGGTAGTCATCTGAATTCACCTTGGATAGATTCTTATTGACATAATATATGTTTTGGAAATCACTACAAAAGAAATATGTGTGATTTTCAAATTCAGCATTCCATTTCTATAGGATAATGATTAATGACCATGGAAGTGACATTTTTCATAGAACCAATGAACGGAAGAAAAAAACAATTTTTCACCAAAATAACTACTCCTCGGTTTTGAGTACAATTTGTCCTAATAAAGGATGTGAAAAGTACACATCATCAATAATGTGTGCTATGAAGACAGAATTTTGATAAGGGATACAATAATATATGCATAGGAAAGAGTTAATGGATTCCCTGATGCTATGGAGGAAGAATTGTTTTGTGGGAAGAATGTGGATGCCCCAAATGATTTATCCAAACTGCATCCTAATGAGGGTTATGCACAAAATTATCCTTCATAAAATTTAGGAAACGTAATAAAAAGTATTTCAACTAATCTATTGATTCTATACTATGAACAAAAAAAATCTAAAAATGAAGAGATCGCATAGAAGGATCTCTTATTGAACCATGACACCCAAGGTACTGCCAAAAAACCCAAAGAACTAACTATGTTTTGAAAAAATGGGGTTGTAGGTTTTCCTAAAAAAATATACCCACCAATATACATTAATTGAAATTTTAGGCCTCCTCAGTGGACATTAATGGAAAATTTGGAAGTGCTTAGCCATCAACTTCTTGTGGTTGAACCACTTCCATAGCCAATTTTGTGACCAATGAGAGGGAGATCAATATAGGGACTGGTCATCCAAGAGGAATATCATTCTAATTGATGTTACCATGATAATTGATAATTATTACAAGAAGTCTATTTATCAAAGTTTTGAGAACATCATAACATTATTGTTATCCTATAAAAGAGATCACTATTCTCCCACTTTAGAAGGTGTTTCCTCTTAAAGACGTGTTATGGAGGCTGATGTGGTATTCAAAAATGATGGAATGTCCAATTTAAATTGTGGTGTGTTCATTAGGTTTGTGATCAATAAATAAAATACTTAATCTTTAGATTGATGTTTTAGGTTTATGATGAAAAAATATCGATCAAAAATATTTTTATTTTCCAAAGGATATGATTGGATTAATATTTTCATGACCCTGTACAATATTGATGAAATGAATTGTCATTTTTTTGTGGGTTTTACTATAAACATTTATCACATCAATGAATTGGGTAATATTATTTTTCTAGGATATAAAATTGTGAACACGTGGTTATCAAAAGCTCAAAAAATGACATAGAAAAGGGTACCATGTGCCCAAAGCAAGTACGCTAGTAGATATCCCAAGCCTTACATGTTACTAATGTATTTGTATGAATCTTAAACTTAATATTACAAGATTATGATTTTGAAACACTTCTTCCACTCTATTTTGTCATGATATTATTTAAATGTTAGCTTCTCAGGGGTCATAATCACTGGTCTCGTTTTGATTCCTGTCTGATGAAATAAAAAAATTTATGTTATGACATGTGTATGTGATCTAGGAATTGAATATTATGAATCATAATAGATAATATCATGTTATCATACCCTTTTTACTAATTTTTTTAAATTATCATTGATATCACCAAAGATTACTCTTATACAATATTTGAGTTAACACTTTATTATTTATTATTTTCCAAGTTGTAGAATGAATGGTTATTAATAAAATGTGTTTAAAGAGTGTGATAGTTATGATTGAATAGTTGGGAGGCCATATACATATTTTACTAAAAAGTTGTTTTTTGTATCCAGTGTCTGAAACAAACTAAAACATTCTGCTTATTTTACGGATCTTAATTTTTTTGAATGAATTTTCATCGAATAACATATAATATTTATGCGTGTAATTTATTGGTCATTGAATACTATCTCAATAAAGTGTGTAGTTTCCTCTGTAATCGTGGATGAGAAATATTTGCGAGAAACATATGATAATAGTATTTATAGGATATCATCTAATGTTAATGTAATGAAAATGATGTTTCTTTCCTGAAAAACATTCACATATTGATTCTATTAGTTGTTGTTTTATAAGAGATGTATCTAAGTTTAATAACTAAAATAAGAGTTAACGAAGTATATATCATACATAAAATTGGTGTATAGTGTATGTTATCATCCTATTAGCTTAGTTTCATACACCTCAGGTATTTTCATCCGTTATACACTCAAAAACTATTCCTGTTCATATAGTTTTATTTTGTTTTACAAAATAGGTGGAAACTGATGAAACCATCTTAACGATGACTATGATAGACGAAGAATGATTATCCTCTGAAAAAAAATCATTGGGAGATAAAATAAAAAGTACAATTTCAATACAATTTAGGCATCCTTATGCAATGAATTAGGATTAAATTAATAAAAATAAAAAGTGGGAGCAATGTTATGTAGAGTCATTCATAAGGAAGCATCCGACATATTTTATTGTTTCTATTGAATCACTAGTTTTTGAGAATATTTTCAACACCATTGAAAATATATTTTTTATTCAATAATTCATAGAGAAAAAAATTATCTTTTATTTCTATCAATTTTATATTGAACCTAATAATGGCCAAATTTAAAAAATTCCTCACATGAGTATGAATAAATTTACTCTACATTGTCGACTAGAATTAGATGGTTATATCAATGAATTAAAATTCCATATAATCTTCAAATGAAATTGGAATGAAAATTTATCGAGCTAATGGAGAAGGATATTAATTTCATTTGAACCTATTAGGATAGTTTTACCTAACATATGATTTATTCGTAGGGTATTCTGATAAAATCGAAATGTAAAATTAAATGGTTTTGAATTACATTGAAACTATATAATTGAATAGATTTATATGTAATAGACTTCAGTGACACTGAATATATCATTAAATTTTGTATGAATGTTGATATTGAGATTAGTGTCACCCATGTATCATATTGAATTGAAATATAAATAAATATAAAATTAAATGTTAATTA
Organism: Viscum album; assembly: GCA_963277665.1. NCBI lineage: Eukaryota > Viridiplantae > Streptophyta > Magnoliopsida > Santalales > Viscaceae > Viscum > Viscum album. The sequence continues at coordinate 1,099,850,225 of OY728145.1, forward strand.
AAATAATAATAACCACGGAGGGGAAATTATTATCCTTCAATTATGCCCTATTTGTTAATGGACATATGGTTTAGATTATATAAATAGGATTAATAATTTATTTATGTGTATAAATGAAGGTCTTCATGATATTAAATTCTGATGTAATGATAATAAGTTATATTATGATTGAAAAAAAACAAAAAATACACCACCACACTCTAGTAATTCAGAGTCATGGAATATGGGCATTATGAAAACTAGTTATCAAATATAATGTTTTATGATAATAAGTAACTTCAATAAACTATAATATTCAGATATAAAATTAAATCTCATATTATCAATATAATACATCTATGGAAGTCAAAAAATTGACAGGGATACATATTATATATTATATAACTACTAAGTTATAAATTTATTTTGGATCTTCCCACTATTTAATATTTGAGTAATTTTTCAAATTGAATCACATTACCACATAAATGACTATAATACAATTTATTTTGTGAAACCCCACATGTTATAATGATCCCATCACAATTCAAGGATTAATAAGTGATTAATGTAATGTGGATAATGTTGCCAACAAATATTAATAGTCCCTCTAGTTGAACATGAATATATCTCATTAATAAATCAGGTCTATTTTCATAAAGGCCACACAAATTGAAATGAAAAACATTTCCCCATTAATATTCTAAAATAAAGTATTATTATAAAACAATGTGATAGAAAATATATAATTCCAATGGATGTTAAATCCAATTTATGGGTCTCAAATTCTTTTCAAATATGGTTTTCATGATGGATTGTATGGGATAATCTCATAATTGAATATATTCCTATTTTATGATAGTTTATTTATTTTTTCTCTAAATATTATCATTTTTGTCCTCCAAATAATGATGCTTCTTAATACAAATGATAAATTCTATTACCTTTATTTTCAAGACTCAATATAGTATGACCCAGATCACGCTGTTGGAATTGATAAAGATCCCCGATGAGAATCTGGATAAGGGATTCCTTCATACATGGTTGTCACTTTAAGGAAAACTCTTAATTGTTTTAAAGAGGTAAAACATGTCAAAGAAACAGTTTATTGATTTTTGGGAACATAACAAGTCTAAATTCAAGAATAATAAAAATATATCTCGTATTAATGATATTTTTGAACAAGTTCTAAGAGATCAATAATTTCACATGAATGATCATTGATCTATAAAGGTTTTTTTAATTATCTGAAATTAATGAATATCCATGAAAAACATTGATATAATGTTTTAATGCTAAGAATTTAACGCGATTCTACATGGTCGTAATAATTCGCACGATTTATACATGGATTTAATGGATAATTTATTTGGAGATTCTCTATGTTGGTATATATAGTCTTAATAGATCATATAATTATATTATGTATGATCAAATAATATTTGGCGGATTATTTTTGGATTTAGGATGGAGATGACTTATGAGAAATTTTCCATGTTTTTTTTAAAATGACACATTTTTTGTTTTTATACTCTTATTAGAGGGTGTTTTGTTGCATCCATAAAGGATGAATTCTACTTACTATTATCCCAGACCATCCATTGTGATAGTGATCTATAATTTCATTGATTCAGCTAGATAGTATTTAAATATTGTGTAGAATTTATCATAGTCTATTAATATAATCATCATGTAATCTTGTAAGATACTAATGATTCATTGAATACATGATTGTACAAAATATGTCCAAGAATTGAAGTGAATACTAGTCAATGAACATAGGGTTACATTATTGTACAGTAGATAATAGTGTATTATCTATAGTTATTCATTAATGAATGGATGCAGATGTATCATTATGTCGAATGATGTGGTTTTAAATTATAACTCATGATAATAGATTTTTCATGATCAAAATTACCCAACTCATGTTTTAATGTTAGCTATGGAAACGATTCTAATGATGATATGGATGAATTATCTTTATAAAGATTTTTTTGGATATATATAAGTGTAATAAAAAAGTATAGAATATATATCAATAGAGGGTGATGAATATGTTCTTGAGAATATGTTTTCATTTATTATATGATTATGATACCATGATACAATACTATAATTGGATTATGAAAATTTTGGTAGATTCTCTAATATGAAAGGATCATTAAATTTTTTTATGATGGGGATCACGAACTTTACTATAATTAAGGATTTTAAACAGACGGATAAGAAAATATTGATGGAATTGAATAAATATTCTATTTATAAGAGGAATGTATAATGATAAATTTGTTATTAGATTTAATAGAAAAAAATAGAAAAAAATATTTATAGAAATAATAATTAGAAAATATCCATTATTAAACAAAAGATGTCATATAATTATATGTTTCAAAAATCATGTATGTCTTCCATCAAAAGTAATTATAATTTTTCAAATGGATGGATACTATATTTCATCTTTTCTTATTCATCACTGAATTAAGAAGGCCTATTGAAAAAATAAAGAGTATTTTCATAGGGATGACCTAAAGATATATATTTAATAATATATATCATTGTGTTTCTTATGTCTCATGATAATGATAATTAATATATATGTCATTATATGTAATAACCATTACACAAACAAAATTGCATGTAATCACATTTCAAAATAATTTTTGACAATAGATTCCACAAAACATCTAAAGGCCATAATGCTATTTGAGTTTTAAATGATTTCATTATGATGTAAAAATACATTAAAATCAACATTGATTATTTATCTCTTGATAAAAATTGCATCATATAGATAACATATGGTTTTAGGTTTCATGTATAACAAAAATTATTGTTCAAGATCTGAGTTCTACCTCAATGATATAAATAATTTATTTGAAAGATTTGGATTCAAATTATTGTTTTGAGACAAATTATCATCCACATTACGATGGACTATATATTATAACAACAAAAAATGAAGGATATATAGAAGAAATATTCTATAGTTTCAATGTTTAAATAGACTAACAACTTAATCATTTCATTTTTTTAAAATAATAGATTTCATTCAATCATTCATATTCACCATTACAAATCCCTAAATGAAACAAATTAGAAAACTCCAACATTCTAGAATGGTGATATGGAAATAAAATTATTATGGATTGAACATGGTGAGGGATTGAAATATAAATTTAATGCCACCATGCCACCATGAAAATCATCAATTATTTTTATATTTGACAAGAATGTTATATTAACAATATTTCATGAAATATGTAATTTTACATGGTGAGAATGTATAGTGAAAAATTCATGAATGTAATAATTCTAGGTAATTCAATATGAATATGGAGATGAACCTAGTGTTTATTTTCCCAATTGGTATTCAAGATCCATTTCAGTTGGTATCATATGAAAATGTTCTTCTACAAAACGTCACTCATTTTCATGATGTATTCCATATATCACTCTTAATGATATATATTTACCTTAAACCACATGTATTATAATCAATAGATGCATAATTAATATAATTATCATTACAATGAATGAAAAAAAGTATAAATAATAGATTTTAGAGGTCATGTTTTATTAAACAAGACTACTCACATGGATAATGTTTATAGGAAAAATTGAAAATATAATGAATCTAAACATGAAAAATTATTTTTGATGAAAAATATAAATCCCTAATATTATTATAAGATAGATTTATTTTAGAGTAAAATTTTCATTTTAATTCGAGTGGAATGTAATTGTTCTGTATTATAAGATATTTTTAATTTTAAATAATTTTAATGTTGGTGATAGTGTATCATATAATATTAGTCAATATTAAATGAACCAACATCTAATATATTTTTAAATCATAACTTTTATAATGGAAGTGTGAATAAGAATAACAACTTTAAGAATATATATATATATATATATGTATATATATGTGTGTGTGTGTGTGTGTGTGTGTTTGTGTGGTCGTGCGTTTGTGTATATGTTTTAGAGAAAATAATATTCAAAAAGTTAACTAAAATTTTATAAAAATTCATTACATGCTTCAAAAATAAATTAGTCTTTAATGTGTGTAAAATCAGAAATTTTTTTGAATTGATATAATTAATTACTTCCACTATTATAAAAATAAATTTATAAAATTAAATTATTTTATTAAATTATCAGGACATAATTAATTTATATTAACTTTTATATAATTAATTTTTTAAAATATATACATGGATAAAAGAAAGATGGGTTTTTAATGGAAATTTGTCTTTCGGATAAATTTATTAACAATGATACATTTAGTTTTAAATTGTTTAAAATAAATTTTATTCCATTTATATAATGAGAAAAATAATGTAATTGGAAACAATTTTAATTTATATTTGTTTATAAAAATATTTTACAATTCCAAAAAAAATGTTTTGAAAAAATTATATTATCTCTTTTTGATGGATTAAATTAAAATTATATTCATCCACTGTTGAGAATTTGATATTGAAAAAATTATTTCTAAATGGGAATAATGTGGTTACAATTTTCTAAATATGTCTCTCTTATTTATATTCATTTTGAATAGCATCCTTGGATAATATTTTACACCTCGGTAAGTGTAAAAATTTAAATCAAAGATAAGGATTTAATAAAAGTTATTAAAATATATTTTACACATTAATTTATCATATCCAATATGTTAAATTAATTTATTTAAATGAATTCCTAAAATATATTGATCTTTGGTTTTCTCATCAATTCGTAAGGGTTTTATATTAATTTAATAAATTAATAAATAATTAATGTCACTCTGTTTACGTTAATATCAATAAAATTTAATCATAACTCTATAAACCGGATAATTTTTTTATATATTAGTTTGAGATAAATTTTTTTATCAAACTAATTTATTTTATATTTTTTTGATCGAATAATAAACTTTAATTACAATAATATGCCAAATAAGTATTTATCTAGTCATCTGAAAAAATAAAACAGTTATTTTTGAAATATTAAATGTAATAAAAGTTGAATACATTAAATTCTTACATTAAATTTATAGATATGTATTAAATTTTTGAGATTTTTTAATGGAGATTATTATTATTTAATTATTTTGTTGTTGTTATGAACATCAATAAAAATGAATAGTCCAAAAATTCCATTATTCATATGTTATAAATGAAATTAATTAATAAGTGTTTTAAAATTATTTAAAATACTATTTCTAGTAGTGGGAATGGGATTCTATTGAAAATTTCAGTCATAAACAATTTATTAGTAAATGGTCGATATATGATAACATTTATGACCCACAAATTATAGAAAACATTGATATTGTGGTAATTTTAATAAATGATAAATAAAGGGATAAAATAATGAGATAATGGTTAAAAAACAAAATAACCCATAATTATATATTTTATAAGACTAAATTGAAAATTAGTCAAAATAAAATATCATTACATCATCTTTGAATCATTTTCCCACAGGAATTAATTTATATTAAATTTATACATTAGGTAACTCCAAGACTACCCATCCCCTTACTTATAAAAGAGAACATCTTATCTTATCATTCTAAAACATTTTGTTCTTTATATATCTACTAAGAAAATCAATAATACCCTATTTTAATTCATAAACACACAATTGAGATCTTATTCTTTTCAAATAACATATATAAAATGCTTTAATTGTAAACCAGATTAGTTTTCCCTAGAAATAGTAAAACTTATAAGAGAGTTTTTCCAAATATATTTATCCTCAAATATCCTATTAAAAAAATGTTATCCAAAATAAAATAATTAATTTATAATCTTAAATATAAATAATTTTGATGATGATGATGAATGGTTGACCACATTAAAAATTCATTAATCCATTAGAAGACAAATATTTCCAATTGTGTATATGTGCGGACTACTGCCTGCATAATGAAATGTGATTAACTTGTTATTCCCATATTAATTGGATGTTATACAGTATAGGTATAAATGATATATATTAATTAATTATGAATATTTAATGTATACTAACTATTTACATCTCATTAATTTCATCCATTAAAAATGAAAATATTGTTCAAGAGTAAGTAGGACCTACAAACTCCCTGATTAGTGTAATTACTATTTATATCTCTAACATTAATTAATTATTACAAAAATGTACATAAATTATATATATGATAATTAAATAATAAATAATATCATTGATAAGATAGAAACATGATCATATTAGAAGTAATTAATCAAATAACCAAAGATCTCCAGAAAAATAAAATATGTAACACCTATAAATATGGTTTTAACAAAGTATTTGTAATTAGAATGTGATAATATTTTATAAGTTGATAATATATTATAGTTTAAGTATCTATATTATTCTATTAATTAATTATATGAATTTATATTTATTGTATATAATGTTATAGTTAGTTTGACGAAATTTAATAATGGGGTAAGATCATTATTTTTAAATCTACTTTTTATCACGATTATATATACTTATAATTATATTTTATGGAGAATATATGAAACATTACTAATAAATAAAATTCATTTTATTATTCAATATTAATTTTATTTTATTAAATTGAATCATTTCTTTTTCAGTATATTAAATACTAAAGAGACCACAAAAATGATTTAATTGAATATTAACTTTATTTCTATCCTCGATAAAAAATTTATTTTTATCCAATCCATGTTTTCAAAAATTGTTCTTGATAATAATTTATAATTTATATCTATTATTATTTAATGTTATTTTAATCAATTATTTGATTCTTATAATTTCTGTAAATTTAATATACTTTTGATGAATTGAATGATGTAATATTCATTTTTACCCCAAACATAGGACAATTTTTTAATGTAAATTATTCTTATTAAATTTTTCTTCATAATAAATTATTAATTAATTTAATCATACATTTTTTTTCTATGATCATTTTTAAGGAATTTATATCTTTAATATTTAGAGAAAAATCATATTCAAATATATTATATAAAATTATAAGGGAATTTTACTATTAAAAAATACAAACCATTTTTATGTAATTTTCAATTTATAATAACATTCATAGACATTAAATTGGATTTAAGGAGGATATTATATAATGAAACTATAATTATTAATCATATTTTTGGTTTATGTTTATGGTGGTAAAATTTTAATTGAACCGATTTTAAATTTTCATGAGTTATTTTATGATTAAATTTGTAATCAACATAAGGTTTGAATATGAATGGATTTATTGTTATACAATTGGTGGTCATGGAATTATATTTTACCATAATGTATTGGTAATCATTTGGTATATATGATACCAAACAGTACAAGGGATGTCGTTCCACCCCAAAAATAGGGTACAACAGATGTTATCTCATTCCAAATGCAGTTACATGAGTTGTTTTCCCTTGTGTAACATGTTTCAAATTTCATTATTTTTAGTGTTGACATAATAGTTTGAGGATTATGATTATGAAACACATGTGAAATTTTTTTATAAATTTTCTTATGCTGATGTCATGTTCTCCTGTATCAAGATAATTATTCTCATTATGATTATTATTTTATATACTTTCATGTATTCATTCATGAATCATGATAGTGATATATGAAATAATTATTATTATTATTATGACATAACAGATTTTTTTTAAAAATTTATTCTGATTTTACACTCAAATTATTATTTAAATTTCTCTTATTTACCCTAACTATTGATTTGATATCAGTCATTTTTATTTTTTCACAATAAAATGATAAAATGTTTTTTGAATGATTTGTATGGGGAGTGTTAATTTTATAAATAACTAAAAGGTGATTATGTAGATATTTTATGAACTAGGTTTTAATATCTATGTTTCCAATGAAATGAAATCATTGTAAGTTTACCATGGATTTAATGTTTTGAATAATTTGTTGTAATATTTATTTATGTACTAATGGGTCACTATAAGTACTAATATATTAACCACAATTTTTCTATAATAATAAAGGATCTTTAAAACAATCTGTATCCATTATCAGTCACCTATAAACACCTAGTCTCATATTTGGAAAATTATAAAACATATTTTACATCATTGTTACTATTTCAATGGACATAGAACATGTATATTTAAACATTAGTATCAATAATATTCCACTGCACATTAAATATGTAATTCTTTTAAATAACTCAAAATCATCATCCAAGGGATAATATCACTGATTTTGGATGGAATATACTAAATCACACTAGGATGGACATCTCAAAATTCATAAATCACCAAACACTAATAAATTAGCTATTTAAATCTCATTATAAATTGGATCCCACTATTATAAAATATTATAGAACATATTTATGCTCCTTTTTCAAGACATGCTATGATCATCCATGAAGAAAATATACTATAACTATCTATTATAAAAATATCTTTTATTATATTCATTCTTTCTAATTTTAAAAAATAATCAAATACATCAAATATCATTTTCCAACAAAAAAACAAATAATCAAGTGCATGTGAAATGAAAATACACCTTTTTCTTATCTATCCATAATTCTTATGATGTTTCTACCTCATGTACTAAGTGTATAATCCAATGAATCACCAAATATCATGGAAGATACTAAATATATCATAATATATTGATATTTGAGTAATAATAAATTCTAATTCCTATTAGCACAAAATGCAACATTAATCTCTCTTATTCATTTTCTCTACACCATTATGATTTACTATTATGGGCTATTACTCAACATTTTTTAAAATCAATTTTATTTTGATAAATAAATTATACTCCTTAATATAATATTTTTATTATTATCTATTAATTTCATCTACCCACCCCCCAAATCATCCACTATCTTTAGTGACAAAGGAACCACTGAATTCATAGAAATTAGATATAATCATTTAATATAAATATGTCTATATGGGATTCCAAGATGAAGAAGAAATACTGATTTTACCAACGAATAATGGATTTTTATAATAATATCTGAATTTAGTATCAACATAGAATTCAACTGATTGAATATTTATTAAATGACTTTCAAAATATATTAAACCAATATATTCATATTCACAAATCCCATCATAAATATTATGTGTAATAAAAATTAATCTAAAATTTGTTAGGATATACATAAAACATGATAGATAAATAATAGTTAAACCCTATTATGTAAATAATATTTATTAAAAAGAATCACAATTTATCACGATGTGGTTGTATAGATTATATGTTAAATTAATTTTTTAAATCTTAGACATCCTTTACATCTTATCATCTCCATAAAAATGAATACATCATATTATCCAACGCCATTGTTGTATTCCTCTAGAAATAATATCTATGAAATTATGATACCATTTGAAAATTATTCCAATTAGAAGTTAATACCAATAGAAATTAATAAAAGTAATCCATCCATCATAGAAATAGAAGAATCACAACCCGTATTCAACCCAAACCATCAATCACTGTCATTGTAACATAATCACAAATGATTATGGAATATGTTTTACATCATAAACTACATTATTTTAGCAGAATGGGTGAGATTTATTTATCAACACCGACTTCTTGTACTTTTCATATGTAAATGGGTTCTCATTATTCATACATTAATACCCTATTGGTTCAATATTTTAACACCTAGTTTCATTGTGTTTAAAATCTTATTATATGATTTATTTTTATTTTTTAAATTGATTACTTTTTTGATATATCATAGTAGTTTCACTATTTAATGATTTTTAAAATATTATTTATTCTCATAGGTAATCTATCAACATGAACAATATATCATGTGTCATTTTAAAAAACAATCCTTTCCTCCAAATATTTCATTTTTGTAGATACTGAACTTGAAATGTAATCCACTACTATATTCCATTTAGTTCTAAATATAATTAACTATTATAGTAATGTTTTCCTGAACATTTTATTAGTGAATCATACCTTTTAACACATTTAATATATAACTTCATTATCAAAAATCCTACAAATCATTATCATCCTATGATGTTCCTCATTAGACCTGACTTACAACATAAAATTCATATTTGTAATATAAATGAAGTAATTTTTGTCGATATATATATTTTTCATTCATTATTAGCTTTAGATTAATTGTTTTGAAAATAACCAGTTGTGGAATCTATTATAATAATAGTCTTATTATTCTAATATGATTTCCATCTATGTTGCCTAACCATTCTAACGTCTCATGAATAAATTTTCCATTGTTTTACATTTATTTATCAATAAAAGATTATACACATTCAAGATTCACAAAAATTTATAATTATGCTTGATATTTCATTTAATAAATATATTTATGATAAATGGATGGTTTGTAATAGCATAAATTCTATGAATTGCATCAAATATAACATATTACACATAAATTTATAGTTATACCATATTGGTTGTTTTTAGGAAAATTATTCCATTTCTATATTGTATTTCGTGATATTGTAGGATTACTTATAAAACATATATTTATAATTACGTATAGAAAGTATTTGAATCTCATGTGATAACATGTTACAGTAATAATATATTCACAAATGGATGATCCTCTAACAAAACAAATTTTATACAAAAAAGATCCTTCCATTTTCATGTAGGCTCAATTTGTTTATATTTTATTACATATTGATTTCATATTTCTTCACCCCTATTTTGTCCTATATTATAAGAACAGTTCTTCATATAATTGATAAAATCAACCATTGTTAATGTAGTAGGGTTATAAAAATTTTGATCAAAAATTATTAAACTATTTATCATTAGTAAATCCTTATTGGATAGTTTAAATTTAGTAAATATGTCACATTTTGGTAAATGGGTGAACTTATTTCTTATTTTTGAGTTTGATACATCAGTATCACTTCTTCTTCCCCAATAAAACTTTGTACAATATATATTAATAAATAAAAAATTTTGAATCATTAGTGTAAACACTTCTCTTCACAGACAGATGTGACGTTTTTAGATTTAAAATTACTATATTCTTCATTTTCAATTAAAAATCAATACCCATATTCGAACACAATTCCATTCATTGATAACAAATATCTACCTTTCATACCATAATGTCTTCTTCTTTATTTATTTTTCTTCATGTATATTCATTCATCCACCTTGCAATATTCTGTCTATTTTAGTCTATTTTGTTTCACATATTTAATTATTCATTCACAATATTGTAAATTCAATAATGCCACTCTAGTGTATTTATTATAATAGTATCATAATTCTTTATAAATAAAATTCAAGAACATGTCATTTATAACCTTCATTAATAAGAGAAAAAGTTTCATTGAAAAACTATATTGTTTTGCAACTGTATACCAATATATTTGAGTTGGTGTTTTATCTTCAAACTATCATAAAAAACACATTAATAGTCTTATCAATATAATCCTATAGAATTTATTTTTTATATTATAAATACTTGAGAAAATAGTTATTTAGGAAAAAATACATCTAGAAGTAAATTTAAATAATCTATAATTTGTGACTAAAAGACATATTATATTTTATTTTATGAATGCACTTCACAAAATGAAATATAGTCAATAAAATTATATTCTTTAATAAATATACCATATGATAATGTATCACATTGTTAAAACTCATATATTATTATTTCCTTTCCTGTAATAAAATTTTCCTTTTTTCCATAGACACTTTTTCATATGCATGTTTAATCATTTTATGATATTTCAAATTATAGAATAATCAAAACACATCTGAATTTATCTATGTTGGTTTCATCTAGAAAATAACAAAAATATTCACATTCTGGATCCAAATTAAGTCCAATGAATATTGAAAATTTCTGCAATAAGCTTATGGACTCTACAATATTAACTATTGAAATTCAAAATAGTATTTTTTTCATCAAACTAAAGGTGCTGGAGTTATTTATATTTTATCCTATTTTTAAAAATTCCAAATTCCATTTGATACTTCATCCACATTTTGAATTTAACTTATATTATATGCTTGCTTAAATATATATGTTTTGTAACATGTCATGTAATTCAAATATGCAACTCATTATCTAATGTTAATGAAATTGGAATTGTGCATTATCATTCATTGATTATTTTCTCAACAAAATATATGTTTCATCAATATAATCAATTTATGATTATAATTTTTCATTATCTATAATACTAAACATGTCTCAAATAATAAAAAAATATTCCATCCAAAGGAATTTTTTTCCATTATCACATGTGACATATATATGAACCATCACTCAATTTTCATAACATGACACAATAATCTCCATGTATATCAAAAGATAAACATATTTAATACAGTCTCAACAAATATATAATTTCTTTCATTGATTTTCATCTTACAATAATATCAATAAATATATAAGATACTTCTAAATCAATGAAATAAATATCATCTTACAATACAATGTGTAATGCAAATTATAATATGGAATCATGAAATAACCACCACTATTTCCCATACTAGAACTCAAGTGTAATGATCATCAGAACTGTTTATTTGTCTTCCTTGGTCAGTGTGATCATATGGCAATGTTTATCTAGTAAATAATCACTCATTAAATATTGTCACCTGTAAATCTATACATCTACAAATGATCGACATCTCACTCAGCTTTCGTCGTCTCTTTCTTTTGAAACAAAAAATATCATAGGAAAAATTTATTAATATATTATAATTGATAAATAATTACTAACACCTCCATTGGTATGATTATATAATTATTTATTTTCTTAATTATAGAATTATTTAGTGACTCACACTATACCACTACACTCACTTTCTTGAGTCATTAATGATTGGAGAAATATATTCTCACTAAATCATTCATATTTTATGTATATGGGACCATGAAATATTTTTATCCCATGATATATATTTAATAAAAATAATAAATTTGGTTCATATTTTCCCATTTAATTTACAAATTTTATTTATTAGTGATTTACATACAATATTAATAAATTTTATCAACTAAAACCATTGTCATGTATTAATTATCATGATTTTCCATGATATTTTCATTTTAAGTACCAATTTAATGATTCTAAATTATTATAGAATAATAGAACAATTAAATATCCATTATCTGGCCTTAATATTATAATATTCCTCTTTAGATAATATTTTATTTTACTCATTGAAATTGTTTGATATATTTTTCTTTTTCCTAAAGAAGCGTATTCATTTTCATTACAAATACAATGAATAATATATATTCTTCCACCATAAGAATTATGATTTTTTTTGTTCACCACATTTAAATTCACCTATTAATCACTATTGTTAAAAAATTGAAGATATTAATTCTTCCCCATGCACTAAAAACAATGACGATAAATCACATGGATCTAAAATACGATAGTGCTTCCAATAAACAACAAAATCCACACTAACATTATTTAAACATCACAATCATTATATAAATTATAGTTATTTTCTGTTGAATAATAGATTATATACTTATATCCTTAATGATATACAAATTACCAATGAAAAAACTTTAATAGTGTTCTCTGAATCATAACGAAATTTCATATCATTTATAAATACTATTTTTCATTCTGTATTTTGAAATTTTTTATAATGCCTCATCGATATTCATATTCCAATTTATATAATGATTTAATAAATCAAGAATATAATCAGTGATAATAAATTATTTTTCTAATTTCATTATTTTTTCGATCATCTAATGCCATCCACAATCATTGGAAATATTATAAGAGAAATATTTATATCATGATAAAAAATATATATATATATAATTAATGAAAAATAATCTCATTAAATTCAAAAACTACAACTTGTTAAGTTCTTTTTAAAAAATCTAAAATATCCACCTTTCCCTGATCATTTTCCCAAGGATTTTTGATCAGTTTCTCATTAAACCTAATCTTGAATCACACAAAATAACATGGTTTATTCATGTTTTAATCAATGAGATCCATTTCACGGATCATCTAATTTTACTTTTATCTGTATATAATTTAATATTCTTGTATTCTATTTCGGTTTTCACCTTTTTCATGTTTTCTATGAATTAAATAAAAAATGTTTTTAGGAAGACAATAGACTATGATGTGAATACTAAAATTTATACTGTATAGAATATATGACCAAATTTTTTGATGTATATATTGAATATATGGTAGGGGATTGACCATATAAATAAAAAACAAATTATGGTGATTGACCATGTTGTAGTGGATCAACAAAATATTATAAGAATGAACAGCTAGGGTGATAATCAACCATGTGACATTGGGATAGAAAAATAAACTACATGTGATATTTGATGATTTATAGAGATTTAGTGGATCCATATAAAGAATTTTATTGTTCTTTTGCATTTATAATTTTCAAAATTCGATTATTTTCAATTAACTAGTGTATTCTATTAATATACCAAGATCCATTTTCACTTACTTATAAATAAATTCCTTTCATTGGTGATATTATGAATTTTTCTCAATATATTCCAACCACATCTAATGGGTTTTCAATATATATAATAAACAATGATCATAAATGTGAATCAAATTCGCTTAAAAAAAACTACCACTTAATCTCATAAAACTGTAATCAATGTGAAAACAATATTAAATTAGGTTGTTCGTTCAAAGATACAACTTGGATTGGAATCAACAACATGTGGGTCTTAAATATCAAAACATATATATATTTAACACTTTTTATAATAACTATACAATCTATTTATTAATTCGTACCAATCGTCAATTTCAAATTGTTACTAAAAAAATTGAAATTCCCCATTCTTCAATTTTCATTTACATAATTGATAAATAATTCCATCAACAATATAATGTTCATGGGGATTACCATAGAGCACATATCGATTGTCTTTATAAGTAACACAACTCATCTAACTAATTTCTCCACATAATTATAATTTATGTAACACCCATATATTTTGTGAAATATTTTTTTCAAATAAATTTTAACCTTCCAACATAATGTGTTACCTACGGTGCTATGTTTATCATTTGTTAAATGGGAAATGAGGTTATCTTTTATGGAAAACAACGCTAATTTTGGATTCCATTAAATGGAATAAGGAGTTTATTTTGCGAGACACAAAAAAATATATTTTAAAAAAACAATATATATAATTAAAATTTTATTACTTAATATTAAAAATAACACCATTCCATTTGAATAGATAGTATGAATTCGTATTACTAAATTATGAAATTATATGGTCAATATATGTTTATATATATAATTATTTTGTAGAAAATTAAATAAAAATTAAAACAATATCTGTTTTAAATTAATGTAAATCTTATTATTAAAACCCATTTTTCTAAACACATATGTGTTTTATATAAATAAATTAAAAATTAACTTTCATAAAAGAATTTTGATATATATATATATTATTTTCCAAATTATTATCATTAATATTACAATTTTTCTAGACATGTTACTAGAATTTATCCAATTTTTCATTTCAATAATGTTTTCTTAATTTGTTTTTTCATATTTCAATTATTTAAATATTATTGTTTAACAAATTTTGAATAAAAATTTAATAAAATGATAATAATATTAATATAACAATTTAAATATAATATTAGGTTAAAATTGGTGATTTTTCTAATATTTATCATTTTTCAATTAATAATGAAAAAAATAAAATAATAATTTAAAACATCATTGAAATTTAACTAACATATAAATATTAATTAAATATTTATTTTTCATTAATTAAACATTTATTTAAATTATAAAACAATTAATCCAATTTATTTTATTTGAGACAACATCATATTTATTTTTGATATAAAATGTTTCCGTACAATTTAACGTTTTTTTTTCAACAGTCACTTTCTCATCGCATCTATATTATTAATAATAATTACAATTTTCCACCTTAGTGAATGGAAATTCGAAAAATAAATTTTATATTTTTAATAATAGTAATTTATGTTATGTAATAATGTGGTATTATTTTTTGAGAAAATTAAATTATAGAAATAGTAAAACATAATTACTAAGGATAAATAAACAAATAACCTTATCAGGGATCGAACTAAAAGAATAGGGATTAAGTTAATTTAAAACATTTCAAAATCATATCAATTGTAATTATATATATATTATCCTCTCTATGATCCAATATAAAACCATTTTTTATATTTTTTTATGTGATTGGATTTATCATTTCGGATTCATTTGGGAAATTTCCACTTAGTTTCTAAGTTTTTTCCTTGCCCCACATAATAAGTCACCACCACCCTTCTTATAATAATAATTATAAATACATATATTAGTGTAAAACCTTATTAAATCTCTGACTAAAATCATTTTCCTTATTCTTGAGTAGCTATTACTTCAAAAATACAGGCTATATAGTAAATAATAAGTGATCCAAAGGAGGGGATTCTATAAGATGGTAATTACATTTACTAAACTTCTTTAAATTTATATAAATTTTTTCAAGAAAAATTTAAATTTTAATACATAAAAAATGAAATAATATTATATTATATATATTATTATTATGTTATTGTGTTAAATTAGTTTCTTATGTTTATCTACACTTCCATACTATGTGTTACTAATTCAATTTTTTTTGTGTATGTTATACAACCACATCGCGAACCAATGTTAATTGTTTATCCATGATAACAACTCAGAAATAGAATAATGTTAGAATTATGGTATATTTATGATATTTATGATATTAATATGATTTTTAAGATATTATATTGTAAAATCTTCTATCATTCCATTCCATGGGAATACGATAACATAGTGCATGTGTTCGATGGACTACCACCTCGTGAGGTGATGCGATTCATTCATGATTTACACGAAAGATTATAATGATGTGTTTAATCAAAATATAATATACATAGGACATTAAAATGATTTTTTTGGAGATCATATAACATTTAAATTTATTTATTTCAATCCGTTTTTAAAATGGAAATTATGTTCATGGGCATATATGGTCGGAATTCTCTATTAAAAATGTATTTAATACTAAATCTCCAATTATTGTAGACTAATATATAAATACATATAATGCATTTACTATATATATTTCATAATTTAATCATTTTGGATATGATTAATCATTTATAGATGTAATATGAAAACCAATAATATATCAAAACATAACTAAAAAACAATGAATTTATTTTGTCTAATAAGACATTAACATGAAATTGTAAATTACCAGATAATAAACAGTCATAAGAAAAACATATATGATATTATGTACAAATTAATTGTTCTATAATATTAGTATAATGATATAATTTTTATTAAACATCAATGTTTAATTTCTACAACTAATGTCAATACATTAGGTAATGGATTTTTCGCACACATTCATAAACACATGACACAAAATCCATAATAACTAACTCATGATTTTGTGTGTTGTATATGATATCCATAAATGTATTTTATTTTTATTATAATTATATTTTATGTATTTTAAATTTTATTTGTGTATCACAATTTCATAGGTCCTATGGATCAAATTTTACCAATGTAGTAAGGGATTTCTTTTACAATTTACCTTCTTGGGGATATATTTTATGATTTGAATCAATCTTATTTTACAAGGAGTATATACCACCAC
This sequence comes from Viscum album, assembly GCA_963277665.1. NCBI lineage: Eukaryota > Viridiplantae > Streptophyta > Magnoliopsida > Santalales > Viscaceae > Viscum > Viscum album. The sequence goes on from OY728145.1 coordinate 1,099,867,845, forward strand.
ATTGAAATTTTATATCATTAATATTCATTTTTAATATATATTATTTGTTACATTTAATGGTATTTATTCATGGAGGTTTTGATTTAATGATTTTGAAGAGGTAAGGGTTTTGATGTTATTGTCTCTTAATTTATCGAGATTGTTTATAATTATGCTTACATTGGTGAAATATTACGTTATATTAGTCATGAACCTGATGCATATTATTCTCATATATATATTTCATAGGAATAACTTTTTTTTCATTCATTCCCCTCTTATTGTACCCATGTATTGAAACACATTATTTTAAAAAGTCAACATTCAAGTTAAACAACCATTTTCATCCAAAAAATGTTTCCAAAAAAAATTTCAAAAAATTATTAAAAATATAGTATTATTTCAAAACATTATATTTAACTATATATATTTTTTAAAAATATTAATGAAATGGAATTAGAATGTCTCATTACAATGAATGCATATTAGGATATTACCAAAAATGTGAATTGAATATTTTATCTAATGGGTATGATATGAAAAATATTTACCAATGTCATATCGATTATTTTTATTCAATAGTATATTATATGATTTAAATGACATTTAAAATTAATATAACTTCTAAATTTTTTTGACTTTTTTTAAAAAACATTTTCAATGAAAATCTGTTTCACAAATGGAATGTTCTGATTGATTTTTCTTCCAAAATCATTGAACAATTAACATGAAATCCAATGATGATCATTATGATTTACTGAGGATTTGATCATATGATACAATTTTATTATTGATAATGGTTTTTTGTTAATTATGAAAATATTTTCCGGTAAATCATTACTCTTTTATGAGGTAAACAATTATAAAATCCTTATGAAACCCACTTTTTTTTTATAGGTTATTCATTCATAAATTTATATAGTTATTATAAAACATATTTAATTTATATAAGTTATGTTATGATATGTTTTTTATAAACCCCATTTCATTTCATGGGTTTGTATAAGATGAATGTTTTATGATATTATGGAACACATATTTATGATTTTCACTATATAATGGGGAAACATTATAATCAGGGATTGTTTTCATGTGATACACTATGATAATGGTTACATTATAACCAAGGATAGTGGAATAATTATAAAAAAGATGATTGGGACTTATATTTCCCTCCAATGCATTAGGTAGTTATTTATATCGAATAAGAATTATAGGAATTGAGCTGGTAGTTAACATTATTCAACAATGGATTTTGAAAACATTATTTTCCTTTGGAGTGAGAATTTTATACTGCAATGGTTTGGTGCATTAACCCATTACACATTAAGGAAATGGACACCACTATGGGTATTGGTGTGTACCACATTAAAGGTATAACTACAAATAGACTTCCCTAATATTTTTGGGCCATAATACATTACTAAAATAGAAACTTATTTACTATGCCTACATGTGTGGAAGAATTTGATATATTATACAAATGTTATGTTTTTGTGAAAATGTTCATTGAATTCTTTAGGACTAATATCTTATAATATTCTAGTATTTATTATATGATTCGTGATTTTCATCTCTTATATGTATGTTATGGTTTTTAATTTTTATTATCATGTATTCATAACATTATTCTCATGTTATGCATATAAAATCATTTATATATATCTTATATACAATTAGTGAGCATTTGTGATCAACCTTTCATATTTTTTCTTTCACCAAATTATGAATATTTATTTTCACCTGGGTTTTTTTTGAAGATTTCAAAAGAGAATGTTAGTTATTATTTATATTAAATTTCATAATCAAAATTATATTCTTTTGTAACAATTCATCAAAGAAACAAATCCTATTTATTCCTTAGCCATGTTGTTTTATTATTTTTAATATCCATCAATAATTATGAAATATCCTTGAATTAAAATTACTTCTTTGTACACATTATCCATGTTCATGTGTAATAGTAGTCCAATCTGATATTATTTATCTATCTATCATGAAATATATCTCATTTATTTATTTAGGGGATACTCCAACCCTACCCGCAAGCTAAAAACACAAATTTATTACCACATTAAACAATAAATTTTGAAAACAAAAAAAAAATACTAACATAAAAACAAATTCATAAAACATTTATATAATAATTATAATAAAATACATTGAATAAATTTATTAATTTATCAATAAATTTAACTTTAACCTTCGTAAAAGTAATTAAGGATTTTTAAATAATTAAAATTTCATTTTTCATAAAAAAAATAGTTTATTAAATACAATGTTATTAATAAATATTATATTATTTAATGTAAAAAATACATTCATAAAATTTTGAGTAATATTATAATGAAATTTACTCTATATATATATATTGATAATGATACATACATCTATTATTAATTTTCTCTAGGTATTGATAAAAACTCAATGTCATGATGATATATTACATATGGAATTGTTTTTAAGTGTGATGTTGTTTTAAATAAATTTAATTATTTCTAATATTGTAAATTATAATTAACTTGTTGATAATATATAAAATTAAATAATTTATTATTAATTTCTTGTTATTAATTGTAATGATATTCGAATAAATTCATATGTCCATTAATTATATATTTAGTTTAAAATATTTTCTATTTTTTTATAAAATATTATATTAATATTAATTTTCTTCACATTTAGTCATCGAATAAATAAATATAATTTATTATTTGGAAATATAATATCATTAATTTTTAGTATGGTCAATATAATTTTATCTATAAAAAAGATACTACGGTAAAAATTATTAATATAGTCAAGTATGATTGTTCTAAAAGGGTTAAATCAATCGTTAAAGATATAAAATATCATAGAAAAATATCCCTAAATCTATAAATGATTGATATGCTGACCTTTAATTATCAATTTATTTTATCATTCAATATTTTATCCAAATTTTAGGAAAAATGTTCATTAACAAAAGGAATAAGCATTTTAGGAAATTCTTCACAATCGTTAATTTCAATGGACCATCTTCTCCCCAATTAAAAATAATAATTTAAACTAGAGATGCATAGTTCATTAAAACCCAAATTATATCCCAATCATTCATCTACCATGTTTAAGATCATCCAATAAGAAAATAATACCCAATAATTAATGGGGATATATAATCTATTTGAAAGTGAATTGGGTGTGATCCCACACCTCAAATGGAAACACCTCACTATATAAATAAAAATGGAATGTGAAAAAAAAAATTAGGGATAGTATACATTATTATAATTTTAATTACAAGTTTACTAAAACACTTAATTTACTCTACTTACTATAGGAATATATATTGGGAGTGAACCAACAACCCTGTGGGATATGATGATCTTTGTTAAAGTGAACCCTAACTCATAGAGATATCTCAATAAAATTTTAAAGTAAATTGGATGTTTACCCAAACCTCAATGAAACACTCTCCATGATGTTAATAGTATTAATGAGTATATAACAACCCTTAAGATAATTTATTTTATTTTTTAGAAAATGGACTAAACCAGATACTTTATAAGACACATACCATTATTGAATGTTTCTCTTAGAGATGATCCACGATATATAAAATCATTTTCTATGTTTATATATGATCAATATTCATATTTTATAATCTGAGATTTTAAAAAAATCATTGGTTATGTTTATATTATAAAATTTTGTCCACTCAATTTTCCACACTCTAATAAATCATTTATTAATGATTTTTAAAAACTATATATATAATATCTTGTATTTTTATCTATGTTTTAGTGGGGTTGTTTTTATTATCATATGTTAATTTATATTATATATATTCTAATACAAACATGTTCATCAAATGATTATTTATGATCTTTTATTTATATCTCTTATGTTTACCTCATATATAGCATGTGATCTAACCCCTTCTTTTGTTTGATAAGCCTTGGTAATAAAGAAGAGAGTAAAATTTGACGGCCCTAGAATGATATGTTGTGACAATTATAACTTTTTGTAGATATTAAATAATACTTATAATATATATATATTATATATCAAATATATAACATTAATAATCCTCTTGGAGTCTATATTTTATTTATATTGAGCTCAAATAAATATTTAGGTAATATTATGACATATGTATGCATGGTAATGTTGATTGTTCACACTTGGTATCAATGTGAAGATATTTTATGGATTAGTAAACCTAGTGTAATGGGATAGAATATTAAACATCATACTTTGAAAAACATCGATATTAGATGAACCCCAATTGTCATGGGATTAGAAAGTGTCATAGGACAATAAATAATACGATTGAATTTTTATTTGTTAAAATTATTGAATAACAATCATGCTATCCATTTTGTAGTAAAAACAGAATAAATAGAAGACGGTTAAATTAGGTTCATTGAATTGATTCTCAATATTAAAAACATATTATTTAATACTATATCTATAACATACTAAATATATTGAAAAGTATAAAAGTACATTAATTCAAACCCATAATAAATAGTTTAGTAATTATTAATAAAAATAATATTTTTTTGATAATTTCATCATATACCATTAACTACTTGATCATACAATATTTTTTAAATTGATTCCTATAAATGTTATTATTCTACCTTTAGTCAATTAGGATGTAAATTTTGTCCTGAATCAAATTTCCATTCATGGATCCCATAATAATTTATATGGTTTGATAATAATATTTTATAACCTAAATCAACCTCTGATTGAATTTTTTTTATGGAAGAGTATGGAATTATTTTGGGAATTACAATAATAATATGGGTCTTAATTTGTTGATAAATTTCTATATTATATTCCATGTCATCCTCCTTGATCGTGATATTTACATTTTCATTGAATTAATAACTAGTTTCAAGAAAATATAAATGAATTATTATAGAATAGACTCAATACAATTATAATAATTAAAAAATAACCTCCACGATTTCTAAGATAATGGTTTTATATTATGAATTATTTTATCATGGGGTATTTTATTCCTTTTTTTGAATAAAAATGTATTAATGTGAATTTTCATTAATTATAATGTTCTTAAAAAATTCACGATAATGAAAAAATATCATTTACCTCGTATTGATGAATTTATCCATCAACATCAATAGGATTAATACATCATAAATATTATCTTCAATGTGATCTACCCATGAAATTATTTCAATAAAAATATAAATATTATGAATTCAAAATTATTATATCCATATTTATAAATTCCCACACCATCGTTGTGGATCTAATGAATATTGTCTATAAAGATGACTTCTGTATATTTTTGTATACATTATATATTATACTGACATATATTTAAATTAAATTTAAATAATTTATGATATTTTTGGGATTGTATTTATGTCATTTTTGAATGAATGATATTATTCCAAAATTAAATAATAATGAATTATATAAACATGAGATATAATTCTTGGTCAATGTAATGAATTATGAGGTTCAATGTTTATCCATTAATGAAATAAATAGTTTTAAATAATCCCTAATCAATAACTATAAAATAAATATGTAGTTTTCATTGAAAATATTTATTGTATTAGTGAATTTTTTAAAATTTTCTAATTTAAAATTATACATAACACTTTTATTAGAAATTTATTTTGGTTCCTCTGGATAGATTAATGTGATGAAAATTTTATTGATCTTTAGAGATGTTTTCTTACTACACCACTAACCATGATATCATATAATGGGGATGTGTTTTGATATAATGTTATTCATCAATGAATGTATTCTTATATTTTCTTATGAAAAATTACATGATGGTTTTTTATGAGTCACATTAATTACTTTTAAATGATAATTTGTTTTCCAAGACATGATCTAGAGTTATTTTCAATAATAAATATAGTGTAAAATAATGGGATTATAACTATATTTAAAACTGGTATATATATATATAAACAAAATTAAAATAGTGAATATATTCACAAAAAATGAGATGGGCATATTCATAAATATATTTTTATATCAGAAAAAATAATATGACTAATCAATACAGGACCACCATGTGAGGAAAAAAAAGGTTTCCAATGATGTGAGTGAGAAAAATCCCTATACCATATCAATGTTAAAAATTCAATGGGACCCCATTCCCATTTATTTTAATATGATATACCTTTGAACAATAATGGAATTAGAGAAAGCATATCTTTCCAATGTGACCTCACAAACATCAATTCATATAAATATAAAAGATGCACAAAAGCGGTATATGATTCTTCATAATATATTATAGCATATTCAAGAGTATAACATTGCAATTAGTGGAATTTTATTATTCATGAAATGGTTATTTTTCATCATAATACATGATTTGAACAATTAGGGTTTTAAGGATTCACATTTAACATTTTTTTATTTATCTCTCAGAAGAATTATGGGATATAGAAAAATTATAAATTATTTATGTTTGAAAAAAATTATGTGGTACATTGAAATGTATATATAATTATACATTTTATTTTGGAATTTTATAAAACAATATTCTAATGGGATTATGTATCTATTTCACATAACATTATTTAAATTTCATTACATGACCATAGATTTTATTATTTTAAATCATAATACTTCTAATAAAAATATTTAAATCAATATTGTATTTCAACTCAATTTAACCATGAATCATTTTTTATATATTTTGGAACATTTATCATTATATCATATTTCTATGATATTAATACAATCATTCGGTTGGTGAAAATTTTATTTGTCCCACTAACGTTTTCTAAAATGAATATGAGGTTTTCTATATTATAATAGGGATGACATTAAAAATTATTATTTTTAGATTTGATTTTTATAACTACATATTATTCCTAAATATATTGTAAATTTAAAATGACCATCAATACATTTTTCTATTTTAAATGGTCTTATTCTATCGATTTCAATAGAGATTGGAATAAAAAATAGAAGGATCCATAATCTCCTCCCTCATGTGTCACTGATGGTTTATGCCATGGACTATCCATCACCTCTCTACTCAGCCCCTCCTGAACTGGGATGAGTTACGAAATTAATTCCTCCCTTGTTATCTCCCAGTACTATTACATTTTCCCAATTAAGAAACCCTACATCACATCCCTCATTTCACTAAATTGATGTTTTCTGTAATGTCCAGTATTTTGAGAATGATGTTCTTTTTTCCCCATTTTCTTCCCTAGAGTTCACTCGATTTTCTACTATGTTGAATCATTCATTGGTCTCTCATTTCCGAAATAGGCTCCCCTCCGTGGATGACATTAATATGTATTATTCCTCTTCATGGAAGTTTCATAAACATGGTATTGTTTGGATTCTCGATAAAAGAAACATGTATATCTGATTATTGAGAATGGATGACAATATATCATCCTTGGCCAACACTATGTGAGAAATTCTAGGTTCCTTTATTTATTTCATTTGATGTGCATATGAATTTCTAATGAGGATCAATTATACTATCACATCAATCAGGATATATCACACTTTTTATACCCTAACTATTCAAAATGTAGTGATCCTTTGACTAATTGATATTATGTGGGTTGTTTTATAAACATGGATACCAGTACCGATTCTATTTTCCATCGTGTCTCTCTAAAGATTTGTATTGAAATTGATGTCTCCCAGAACCCAGTATATATATATCATTGTTTAGGGAGATTTTTTCTTTTATCTAATCTTATGATAACCATTGTGATTTATTTTGGTTCGGTATGTTATAATTTTGGTCATTAAATTAGTAGATTCCATGAATAATTGGTATGGAATTCCTTTAAGACCCTTCCATCTTTGGTAGTTAATATATCTATGCTGGATATATGGAATTATTTACTCAACATAAACCCTGTTATAGCATGTTAAACTAAAGAGGATAATGATTGTTGTTTTAGTAAGCTAATAGGTCCTTCTATCCCCTAGAAGGAGCCAAGGTAGATTAATTATGAACTATGGATATTTAATGTTTATGATCGTTTGAGATGTGATTTTGGTATCATCTCAATGTCAATGAAACTTCAAGGAGAAAATGGAAAGTATGTGCGGGTGTCTTTAGTTCCAACAATTTTTTCAAAGAAATTTCCTTTATTTAATGATGTTTTAAAATCTTACTGTATTTCTTAACAATTGGTTATCAATCATGAAAAATAGGAGGATATATGATTTGGTGTTAATATTCTGGATAGAGCATGGACATGGGGTTGTAGTGGGACATAGATCTTGGATGATATTTTTGAGTATGAAATTCCAAGTTATGCCTCATGAAGAAGAGGTTATAGTCTAGGCCAAAGAGCCTCACTCTATCATAGAAAAATATAATGATGTATTTTATAGTTATAGTCCTCTGAACCGCATTATAGTTTTGGGATATGTTGAGTCACATCCATTTGAATATGTAATTGACGAGGGTGAAAGACATGAAGTTATGATGGTTGAGAATGGAATAGATTGTGATAGTGACTTAGAAACAGTTAAACTGTACCAAAAATATGTTGTACTCATAGAAGAGTACATTCTCACCAATTCAATGAAAAAAATAACACCCTCATGGACTCAGATGGATTTATTCAACACATGTTGTGGCCATATAGAAGGATGGAATACACAAATTTTACATGTACAACATTTAGAACATCCTAAAAAAAAGTAAAAAACCCAAAAATAGGTATTTAATGATTCTTTTGACAACATAATGGGAATAATGGGGTCCATTATACCTATGGATCCATTTGTTGATGAGACGATTGAAACAATAAATATAGAAACAAACATTCATAGATCCGATGAATATAGAAAAGTATGAATTTGAATTAGTAAACACCCAGTATCATCTCATGAATTGAAATGTATAAATTTTATAAGAATCATTCATGATCAAGATATAAAATGAGGATGCAATCAAAATGTTTAAAATATCATTCCATGTATATATGGGCAAAGAACAATCATAGTCGATTGATAAAAAGAATATGATCTCAATACACGGTTTTAGTGTGTGGAAAACAATCCCAGATGAGCTCGTGCAGACCTAGGATAACAATGTAACTACAAACACAATTGGACAAAAATACATGTTCGCATTAGCCGAATCACCAATGATATCTTTGACAACGAAAAATGGTCTTTTCTGATCGAATATAGAATGCCAGAAGTCCTCTCAGTACCTAAAAGTGTGTATGACCAAAGAACCTATCATGGATTTTACAGAACTAGGACATGTATATGTGGTCTACATTTATTCTTTGGGATCTAGTTTGGGATGTGTTCTCATGAAATGATACCATGTGTTTTCTTATGGTCCAATTTAGTTTAGAGTGCATGAGAAGAATTACCCAATACACGATTTGGAGGTATCTATGGTAGTTAATTAGTTATAGTCATGGGATCACTATATCATTAGTGTTAAATTCACAATGGCCACCGATAAAAAGTGTATTGAGGACATATAAGGTTATATATGGCGTTTTTAATGGCATGGGTGATGATCTTGGGTGGTATCATGGAATCTTGACCTGTATTCTAGGGTGCTCTTTGTATGTTGTCATGTTTCATCAAAAAGAGAGAGGTAGTTGGATCCACTCTAATTCCTGATGATATAATTGATTGGAATGCATCAATATTTAGTTTTTGATACAAATAAAATACTTGTTTTTGTATTTTTTACAATTGTTAAACTCTCTTTTTGTGATTGGTTGGGGAAAATATTGAAAATCAGGGTTCTTTGTAAAAACATTAATTTATTATTTTAAATGGGAAATTTTATATAATGGATCTTCTTAAATATTGTAAAATTTATTTATTGAGATTATTTCCATTATATATGTGGATTCTTGAAATGCTATAATGTTTTGAAATGGGATAGTTGGAAGTCATTTAATAAACAAGCATTTTTATTGAAATTGTTGAAATTGTGTGAAATTGTTTTTGTTTGTTGGAATACATGTTGTGTATATGATATTTAATTACTAGGAATGGATGACATGTGATCATGTTCCTGTTTTCAAAGGATAAATGGAACATGGGAAATAATTATATTGTGATGACATTGAATATCGATTAGAAACCGCTCATGAGTACGGAACTATCATAATGATGCTTGGAGTTTTGGTAGTTTTTTGGTGTATGGTGTTTATTGGATTTCCCATTTAGTTTTCAAAATTTGTTTTGAAACATTATTTTTAAATTTACTCTGAGTATAAATTTATATTAAATATATTCACATGAATCTAGATTATATTTAGATAAAAATAATTTAGATAAATGATTATATTGATTTAGTTGTTGTTTTCACAAATATTTTTCAAAATATTTTTTTATATAAATATTTATAACTCTTTTTTCCTAGAGAAATTAGTTGGGATGTCATTGGGTAAGGAAATGTTTTTTTTATACTCACCACTTATTTTTCACTATGGTGATTTTTCAAAATTCATCTTCCGGGATGTTGGAAATGGTATGGTGAAACACGTTTTTAGCACTACTTCTTGAGCTGTTGATTTATCTGGTAGTAGTAGAGCATATAGTATGAAGATCCTAAAAAAGTTTGGTAATTTTGAGTCCTTGTTGAGTTATCTTTTTATAGTTGGTTTATTTTTTGTTTTCTTCAACGTTTTTACTTTTTGTTGGAATTAATTTGGTATAAATTATTTTATGAATTGTAATTATTATTTTCATTCATCATATTAATGTTATGGACTTTGGTTGGTTGGATTATAATTTATCTTTAAGAAGATAATCCATCCCCTAATATAATTTGAAACCCTTCTTTATTTATTTCCATCCTTTGCTGTTTTTTGGGATATTGCCTAAGGCCTAGCAAGTACCCATTGTGTTCTCATGCCAACAAGAAATATTGGGCAACTACAAAACACCCAATATCATCTCATGAGTTAAAATTAATGAATGTTATCTGAATATTTCAGGATAAATATATCAAATGAGAATGAACAAATAATATTTAATATATTATTCCAAGATGATATGAATAATAAAAAATAGGATAATTGATAAATAGAATATGATCTAATACATGGTTTTAGTGAGTAGAAAACAATCATGGACAAGAATATGAATACCTAGGATAAAATAGATTTTCAATTTTTTGATATCATTAAGGATAATATCAATAAGTTGTATACCTCCATTGATAGTGAATATATAAGGTAATGAATTATAAATTTTTAAATTGTTCTACAATGTATAGATAATTTCATATGTGGTTTTAATATTTTTTATTCAGAACTACATTAGTTTCCCACAATTTCATTAAATGAACTTATAAAATAATTTTATATGGGTGTTGAAAGTTTATTTGAATGAATTTCATCCTTATATAGATTTCTCAAAAAACATTAGTATTTATTAATGAATTAAAATGTAACAATATTATCCTTTACATTGGATGGAATGAAATATTATAACATGTTTTGATAAATTTTGATAGATTATGATTTTGGATTATGACCTAATTTATCAAATGTTTAACAAAATTTAAACTATTTATTGAAAAATTAAACATGGATTAAATTTGAAAAAATTTCTAAATTGATAATAATTTATGGGACTTGGAATGTGAATATGAAAAGTTGATATTGATAAAAATATCAAAATTGGAGTGCACTATAACATCTCTGATGAAGGCAAATATGATTTCATGATACATTAAATCATTTGAAATGATTGATCATATTGGTATGATAGTTTATAACCATTCATATTGACTAAATATATATCATGTGCATGATGCATTCCATATAACACATTAGAGTTAGTGAATACAAGAAACTTCACATGTACTAAACATTAATGTAGTACACCAGGATTATGATCTATTTTAAATGGAACTTTCAATAGAAATATTTCACCATCATGATAAATTATTATGTATAGTAAATTTATATCTTGTTAAAGGTATTTATATGAATAATTATTTTATAGACGAAACATGGTAACTAGTACATATAAGTAAACTAACAGATACCCATTCTTTAAAACAATTTGTGATATTTATAAGGGTTGTTATTTTTGGTGTCGAATGTAAAACCCTATGATTGTAAATTGAATTTTACTTGAAATGTGTATTATGTTTGATATCGTGGTATAAAAAAACCCCAAACCAATTGGATGATATTTTATTTAATTATGATAGATTTATTCAGTAAGAAAATATATACATTATTATAAAATAAAATTAATTTATTTCGAGAAGTTAAATTACAAATAAAATCATATTTAAATTAAATACTAAAAGGATGAAATTATCATCATTAAATGATTCTACCAATATCATAAAACTAAAAGTAACTATAATAATATTAAAAATTGTTAGAAATATTATAAATACCGTGATAAATAAATTAATGAATACGAGGAATGCTTTTAAGGTGTTATACATTGATATCTATATATATAGGGTTGTATTGTGGACATTATATTTTTGGATATTTGAAATAATACTATTCAAAAAATAGATACGGTCTATATAACTCATTGATATAAATGTATAGAACATTTATATTGATTATGTTCATTTTTTAGATAAAAATTGTAATTTCTAATTTAAAAAAATAATTTGGACTATAAGAAAAGAATACTAATTGATTTTGTCAAAATGATTTATATTTCTATGAACTTATTTATGTAATGATGTAATTTTTTAATGTATATTTACTTTTAAAGAAATCATCTAAATTTACTAATAAAATAAATTATTATTAATATAATATCATAATATCATAAAATAATTCCATGAAATGCATAGTAAAATAATTTAACAATTCATGCCAAATGAGAAATTTATTGGTTATAAAATGTAATGAATATTAATTTTTTTATTTTGAAGAAAAAATATTTAAATGTAATGATATTAATTCAATAAATGTTATGATATATTTATTAAAAAATGGATAAATATTCATAAATTTATTTTTCTGTTTTATATAATGATAAAGTTAGTTAATGTTAAAAATGAATTGTTTCTAATAAATTGTTTTATTATGTGTAATTTTAGAATAAAAATTATATTAATAACTAATGTAAATTATTTTAATTGTTTTATTGATAACATATATATTTAAATGAATTCATAATCATCAATTAGTTATTAAATTGAAATGAATAAATGATTAATTATTTTATACTTATAAATGTTTTTATATAACTATTTTTTAATGGGTAATGCAATATTATATAAAAAATATTATTAATCAATCTGTGGAAATGAATCAAATAATGCTGATTTATTATTCATATATATAAATTTCAAATTTGGTAATAATTTATCTATCAATATTTAGTATATAAATAGTATATCAAAATAAAAAATTTATTTCACCACAAAAAATATAATTTGACGAAAAAGGGATAATTTAAGGGTTAATGTTATAATGATTCATAAATAGTTATCTCAAAATTTGTGGATGATATTTTTATAAACAATCCCATATAATTTCACCTTATTATTGCAACTATATATCAAATTTTTTTGTATAATATGATTATACAAACATTAATGAATGTGTATTTTAATGAAAATACATTCAATCACACATATGAAAATATCCATTCTCTCCCCAAATCAGTATAAAAAATTATAGCAGTTGTGATTTATTTTTAAACAATGTATCTTGATAAAACTTCTATCGAAATATTAGAAACCTATTGTCAGATGATTATGTCCCAAACATCAAAGGGACATTGTTGACATTTTTAATTTGAATGGGGAGTAAACCCAAACCCCTAAAAGACTATTCACACTTTTTGGAAAGAAATTGGAATTAAACATAAACCCCATAAAAGATATATTCTCATTTTCATTATAAAAGATGGTTGAAACTAATCCTTTATGGCACATTATCAATAGTCCATGTTGAAATGAAATGTGAGTCCAATTTCATAATGTATTTTGTTTAATATGGGAATTGGAGTGTGAGTAAACCGAAACCCATAAGCAACATTTTCTAATACGTGAATCAGTGTGGAGAGTGTGGCAAAACCCCTAAGGAAAAACATTATCCCATTACTTTTTTAATAATATTTATTCTAAATAATTTATTTTTTTGATACATCTCACTCCAAGAAACATCACATTCAGAATGTGCCACAAACTACACTAAGATTTAATTGTTACACACGTCACTGATTTTAAAAGAAACACAATATAATATAAATATAAATATTTAAAGATCACTTTCATAACCTATCTAATAAAAATATAGGTATTAATAGCTATTACAATTTTTTAAATATTATTTATTAATTTTTTTAAAGGAAACATATTATATACTTCCAAAATACATAATTCATAAAAAATCATCTAATTTCATTTGGGAAAAAATAGTAAAATTATTTTTTCCAAAATTTATTAAATGATATGTTAAATTAAAAATTATTTTAGAAATAATAATGTAATAATTACTTGGGTAAATTTTAGAAATTTACCTAAAATCAAACAATTTTTTATAAATGGTGTAAAATAGTCATTTTTAATTGAAAAAAGCATTTTCGTTTTTTTATATATAATGTTATATGAAATTGAAAATTGGTTTAAATGAAAAATTAATTAAAATATATATCTAAAAATTTAAATTAGGTTATTGTAATTAATAACATATTTTATTTTTATATAAAAGAATTGTATAATTTTGAACATTTTCTATTTAAAAATAATGTATTCCCACTGGATAAACTAGATTAATATTAAATTAACATTTTCAACTTCATTGAGTGTAATTTGGTAATATGGAATAATTTTTTTTAGTATAATTCAATTTATTTAATATTTTAAATTAATTTTTTACATAAATGAATTGTAAAAAATTTAAATAATATTTACCATAGTTAAGGAATACATGAGTTTTCTAGTGTCAATCTATAAATAAATGAGTGAAAATGGCCTATGATTTTGGTAAAATATATTTATGAACATATTTATACCTTATAAATTATAAGGATATAATTTGACCCACTGTTTAACTTTTTTCAATTAAAAAACATTCGTTTTATTTTTTGTTTTTGAAAATCTCAAGTGTTCCACTCACATCACTTATAAAAGGACACCCCTAAAACAAACTTTATCACAACTTCAACCCAATTTTTTAGGAAATAAACTACCAATTATTTCCTGAACCAACTTCTTCAACATGAGTGATGGGACAACATTGTTCCATGTCATTACTTCACCATGATTATGGAAATATAATAAACCCTGAGTCCCTTCTTCAATATGACCTAGAGTGCCACTATACCCATGGGTAATGAATATCACAAAAGATTCAAGGAATTTCCCTTTTTAATTGAAATATAATCTAGAGGTAAGAAGGAAAAAATAAAAATCAACACCAATCATTTATATGATGGAAGAAAATTTAACACATGCATTATTTAAACACAAACGTCCACAAAGATGAAAAAAACACAAAGTAAAGAACTAAATGAAAAAGAATAAGCAGAAGCACAACCACTATTCCAACTCCTGAGCTAGTAAAGTCCTGCCTATTCTTCAATGTCCTCTCAGCAAACTAAATACTATTTTATAATGTTGTGTGAGAATACTAGTATACATAGTATAAAAATTGATTTCTTATATTCACAAGTGGTTGAACCGTATTAATTTCCTTTTGAAGAAAAAGAATCCCAAAAAAACCTAAAATGGAAAGCTAACCAGACCAACCTCCCCAAGGCACACTCACAAAATAGCATATGTATGTATGGTAATAATATTAGAAAATCAACGATTAGGGTACCCACACCATATTTTCCATCAGTGAACTCCTAATTATTAATGGAAAATGTGTTGATTCTACCACCATTCACCAAATGAATTCTCATTTCCACAACTTCTAGAACACACATGGGCCACAATCCTCACATATCTCGCCTATTGGAACATATGTCACAACAATTCCACCTCTCTCCAGAAAGAACAAGGGCCTCATTCTAATGACATTTAGGAAATAAACATAGCCCATAGACACCTAGGCCCCTCATAAACAACACAACTTTCCTAACGATTCATGGGTTTTTGTGAACCTCAAGGCATTAAATCATTTCTAGATATGATTGAGTGGTATCATAGCAGATGGTGGTGCAAGGAACTAAGCCAGTAACCAACCATCTGTCCTCTCACTATGATATAAGAATAGAAACCATCCCCCTGAAATAGGGGTTTTTATCATGTAATTCTCCACGAGGGTGTGTTGTCTATTGATAGAAACAACTAAAATGTAGTCCCATATCATACATGTTCATCCATTCAGAATTCATAAAATCTCTCAAAATGGGATTTCATAACACCTCTTCGACCACCCAATAAACAATTCCCATAGCGAAGCACCACCATACCAAGTAGCCTAGCAACACACACATACCATAACCTATTATAACGAACAACCCCTGTATCCACCTCATTTACCCTATAGAAAATATCACACAAGCAGAACATCATGCCAAGAATATTACTATTAAGACAACATGGGTTCATTTATTTCGCATTAAATAACATGGGTATTCAAATAATAGATTTGATCATGGGACATAACATTATATTACTAAGTGTATGTCATTATGTAGATTCAAATGTCATGAATAATCAATAGATTATCAAGAAAAAAATAAATTTCATCACTAATGTGTAAAAAAGGACCACAAAAGACCAAAATTTTCAGAAGGTCCTATAGCCCAACAATTCATAATAGGAAAACAAGGATAACAATTTAAAAAATGATATACATAAAATTATCATTAATTAATTAACCACAATTTCTTACATGTTATTGAAATGGATTATTCCTTCCTCAAGATTCATTACTACACCCACCCCACACAAAACACAATTAAATGGAGGTGATGGAAAATATCTACCTGGAATAATAGTCCACTAAAACTCTTCCTTTTGATGAATATGGAATCATGCAAGCAATATGAAATTACAGTAAAAAGATGGCATGAGAGGGATCTATAACCAGCACGTGACTTGTCTAGAGAAAATGGATCTAGGAGCACCATGATAAAAGAGAATAGAGGACCTTAAATTTAGAAAAAGAAATCCATATCGGATATCATCTGAACAAAAACCTGTTTTGAATGTCATTAACATGGGACTGTGGTCATTATAATGTAGTTCGACTATTTCAAAGTCCCTGGAGCATTATGATATTTATGGTGTCATTAATATTCTTTTAAATGTATTTATAAATGCTCAAACTAGGTTTGAGATTAAATTTATATCTAATAAAACATAATGGGCGAATATGGAAAAACTAGGAAAATTGGAATAAGTCGTGGAAGGGTGATTCACCAACGCTGATCCACGAACATTGGGATAATGTCATGCCCAAACTCACCAACACTGATGCCATGACTCACTGATACAATCTCCTTGAGTCAGTGACACAAATGCCTTGACTAACAGATACACCCTGACTCACCAACTCTGACTCCCTAACTGACCGATACTGACAGCCCAAAAATGATTTATCGACAATGAGAGATAAAAAATGACTTGTTGACACTAAAAGTACAAAAAATGACTCACTGACAGCGATAGAACAAAAATGATGTGACAAAACTAATAATTAAAAAATAATGTTCTGACAATAACAGTTCAAAAATGAATCATTAACAACAACAATTCAAAAATTACTCCACGACACCGACGATTTTGAAATTTCGCACTAACACCGACAGTTTATAAATGAATCGGCATAACTAAGATCTCAAAAATAACTCACTAACTCTGATAGTTCAAAAATAACTCACTTACACTAACAGTTCAAAAATGACTCACTGACAGAAAAACATGATTTTTGCAAATAGTTAGAATGAGTCCCCCATACCTCCCAAAACACCCCAATCACTAGATTTTCACAATGAAATTTACCTGGGAGGTCTAGGCCATTACATAAGATACATCTCAAACTATTTACATCCTAGTGAGTTCAAAAACAAACACATATATGAGGGACCCATAAAACCACCCCATAAGGTACCTCTCAAGGAAAATCCTTCATGTGTTTCTTAAAAGATGATGTGAGGCCTCAAAATCCAAGAAATCATCCTCCCACATATACTAACCCAAACATATATATAAGACTCCAATCACCAGTTCTCTTTACACACTGATTATTGGACTCATTCATCCATGTTAGGATATAATCAAATTTAGCATTCACTATCTCACCTAATTGGAATTAATCACATCCAAATTAAGGCATCTTAATTAGGAATCCGGTTTCACCATTCAACATAATAAGACATTATGACATATTAATGAAAAAAGAAACAATCCATAACAATAAAAGCAAGGTAAATCACTATACATCATATAAAACTATAGAAGAAATAAAAAAACTTTGGGTATTGGGCACACATCTATGCCACTCACTCCCAAGAACTCTCTTCATTTCCATCATGTCTCTACATCACAGGAACCAAGGGATTGGCCACCCAAGTATCACCTTCAATCAACAATATTAGATATCCACTAGACAATCCATGAATTATACATAATTCTTGATATCAAAATATCCCCTATCATTGAAATGGGAGGCTTCATGATGATATTGACTAAGATGGTAGACATGAAAGACACCATGTATCCTCCCCAACATTGGTAAAAATGCTAGCAGATAAGCCACCTCACCAACTCATTCTTGGACTATTAAAGGTATAATAGTCTAGGGATAAATGATACTTCCTCATACAAAGATCATAATCTCACTTCGAGGGAAAGCCTTCAAGACTACATGGTCTTCATGCACAAACTCCAAAAATTTCTCCTACAATTAGAATACGACTTCTGCTAGTTCTGAACTACCATCATCCTCCCGTTCATGAGATGAACCTTTTCATTCATTCTCTACACCAATTTTGTCCCAAGGAATTATAACTCTCTATCCTATATCCATAACAAGATTTACTGATACGGTCTCTCGTACAACGATTGAAATAGTTCCACGACAATAGTTTAATGATAACTATTATGGTGAGAAAAAAATTATAGAGGAAATTTTAAATACCATGATCCCCCAAAGTCCCAAATAGATGCCCACAACATATCTAGTAATGTCAGGATGATCTTCTCTACTTGTCTTTCCATCTGAGGGTGGAAATTATTGATAAGGTTCAATTGGGAGGCAAAAGCATATTGTATTCCTCTTAATGCATTTTAGGTTAACTGTGCATCTTGATCAAAGATGATGGATCTTGGAACACCATGTAGCTTCATCACATCATCCACATACCTCCTCAATAAGGGATCCACTACACCTGACACCTCTATGGATAGGAAGTGAGATGATTTTTCTAGTTGATCCACTACATTCTAGATATCATCGTAGCCTCCCTAACCCATGGGTAGTCCCATGGTGAAATTCATGGGGATGTCATCCCACATTGACTCGAAGAAATATATGGGATGAAATAGACCACAAATAACATTGTTCCCATCATTCATCTATTGACACAAAAGGCACCATTCCACTAACTATTCTACTACACTCTTCACCCTAGCCACTAAAACTATTCTCTTAGGCCTCGATAAATATTACATACACTTGTTATTATCACCGATGGTGTGATATACAAATAGGCGAGGACTCCCTCATGCATCACCACTAGGAAAAATAGCTTCCCATAGAAGACCATCGAATTATTACCATCCTCTGACCAACCATTCCGAGCATCGCCCTGATCAATGGAATCACAGATCACATTAGTCCTTAAGTCTCCCCACTGAGACTCCTCCACCTTAAGCTTCAAAAAAGAATGTATTGTCATCAGAATGAGATAACCTCTACCACTATACACTTCAGCATCCAAGAGAAGGATTCAAACTCATCCATTCCCTTCATAACATCCATATACTCTTGAACAACATCGATCTATGACATCAAGTTCATGGATTTATCCAGAATTTTTTGCTTACCTTTTTTGTAAGAGATATAGAATTCAAAGTCATGTAGAAACTCCATCCACCTCTACTAACAAAAATTCAAGTCCCACATGTGAAAGTGGTACCTCAATATATTGTGATATGAGAAGACAAAAATGCACTTACAGTTAGGAAAAGATGCCACAACTTATGTACAAACACGATCATTGTATGATCGATATTATGGGTATACACAGTTACCTCCATTCATTCATGACGCACATTCTTCAAGATAAGGAAATGGAAAGTATTGGGCCACACCCTTCGTTCTTTAAGAAGATGGAGAGATAATGACTCCCAGAGTCCTCCCTTCAATAGGCATCAGAGTGGAAACTATCACCATGGGTATAGAATCTCATAGAAAAATGAAGGAATTAACTTTTTTAATGAAAACAAGATCAATAGATAAGATGATAAAAATATAAAACAACATCAAAAAATTATATAAAGGAAAAAATAGCCATCCCATGAATGATTTAAAAATAAACATCCACAAATGTACAATCAAATAACCAAGGTATTTAATAAAAATATAGAGACTAGGAATCTTGACAACTCCTATCCGGATGCTTGATCTAGTAATATCCCGAATGGTCCTAATTTTCATATTTGAAAACAAAAAAAATTAAAATGTAGGTTATCATACTTGCATGATCAGTAGGCAAAATAAAGTCTCATATTCACAAGTGAGAGAAGCATACTAATGCTCATGAGAAAATAACAGAAACCAATAACACGTAATAAGGAAATCAAACCGGACTAGCCTTCCCAATGAAAATTCACCAAATAACACAAGTCAATTAAGGTAATATTATAATATCATAAATGATATGGGTACCTGACATATATTTTACCACTACATAACTCTTCATTCATCATGGCTATCATCTGGATGCTACCGCACTTCCGTAAATATAGTCACACTGCCAAAACTGCCTGCACACACCAGGGTCCAAAACAAAACATATCCCACCTATAGACACCCAGGTCACGAAAATGATACCACTCGCCCGAATACACATGGGACTCCACATGAATGCACCTGGGAAACAAAACTATCCCGCAGACACCTGGGTGCCTCATCCAAGACACAACCAACCCAAGGGATCATGGTATATAGTAAACCTAAAGCCATTATAGACTTTTTGGATATGCTCAAGTGTTATAAACACAGATGGTGGTGCGGGGAAGAATATCAGTAACAAGTCATCCATCCTCCCACTAAGATGCTGGGAATGAATCCCTCCCCCTTGAAATGGGGGTGTTCAACATGTAGTTCTCAACATGTGTTGGTGTGTATTAAAATTATAAGGAACTAAAATATTTACATATATTTAAATAAGAAATAATCCCAAAATATGTGTTTCAAACAAATAACAAGTCTACACAGAACCACCATAGGTGATACCCCGATATGCACAATGACACAACAAAAAAATCAAAATAATTATCCCGACAAATTTTTCATTTAATCAATTATCATTAATTTTTATGGATTTCACTATAAATAATTACAACGCTACATATGAAACTACTTTCTGTAACCATTCTCTACATAACTAGAATGCCGAGCTACAATCTCACTTCACTAGTAGGATATAACCACATTTTAGTTCTACTACACAATGGCACTCGATGGAACAACACAAAAATAGGTATATTCACTATCTACAAGTTCATACATTCCCAAATCAAACAATATATCAACAAAATATCAATCACAACTCTTATAACACCCTATACACAAATCCCACAATGAATCACCACCAAACATAGCAGCCCCACTACACACACATTCCATTTGAATTAACATGAAAAATACATCTGTCCATCCTCAAGTAATTGATTAAACTCAACATGTAGTAACACCATCAAGGAAAAAATATTTATATTAATCCAGTAGGGGATATTTATGTTCTCTTTTAACAATAGTGGTGATTTGAGAATAGGGTTGATCTTAAGGAATACATATATTTAACCATGTGTATGTGATTAATAAAGCGTTCATGTTAAGACCATTCAACAGAATATAAAAAACAATAAAATGATCAACTCCAATGCTCAGACATGAACAACCAATGGAGACAATTTTCATAATTTCTTACATCCAAACATTTCAAAATCAAAATAAATAATAAAAATTAAAACAAATTATCAACATCAACCCATATCCTATTCCCTCATAATTATTTATTAATTATTAAATAAATGGATTCAACCATCATTCTGAATCATTAAAACACCGACACCAAATAATACCCAGATATGGAGAGATGGAAAAATTACCTATGTAGAATAATAGGTGGCCAAAACACTTTATTGCATTGAACAAGGAATTGTGTGAGAAACATGAAATTGCAAGAAAGACTAAAATGGAGAGGGCTCTAGCACAGGTTCATGAATTGTCAAGTGATACATGATTTTTTAATTCCAATAAAAAATAGAAGAGATGGCATCATATTTAGAAACAGATATCTAGATCATATATCAACGGAACTAGAAATAGTTTCAAAAGTCATTAGTGTGGGATCCTGGTCAAGATTACGTTGTTAAATTATTTCAAATCCCCAAGAGAATTAGGATATTATTTATGTAATTAATATCCTTTTAAATGACATTAAAAATTTCCAAACAATGTTATAAACCCAATTTATGTCTAATAAAATGTATGTGGTTATAATCTATAGAAAATGGAAAAACAATATTTCCCCACTAATGGGTGACTCACCGATGATGCGCCACCAACATTCCCCGACTCACCACCACTTGCCCCCAGACATAGTAGTACTGAAATCTTGATTCCCAGACATATACACTATGAATCACCGACATCAATGCATTTACTCACCGCCAAAAATTCCCTGACTCTATAACACTGAGAGTAAAAAAATCTCTTGCCGACACTGATAGTTCCAAAATTATTCACCATCACTGATAGTTCAAAAATAACTCTATGCCACCAAAAGGGAAAAAATTACTCACCGACAAAAATATTTAAAAAATGTATCAAAGAGACAAAATATTCTAAACTATCTCACAGACACCGATAGTTCAAAAACGACTCACCGACACAGTATGTTTAAAAATATGTCATCAACAAAAACAATTCTAAAATGACTCACCAACACAAATAGTTAATAAATTACTCACCGAAAATGATAATTAAAAAAATACTAACCAATAGAATAACAATATTTTTGTAAAATGCTCAGAATGAGTCATCGATACGTCCCAAAACAACCAAAACAATGGATTTTCACTAAATAATGGATGGTTGAGGTCTGTGACATTAGAAAATAAGTTCTGAAATTTACACCTCTATATACAGAAGAGTTATTTTTTTATATATATACATTTGGAAGGATTTTTTTGCAACCTATCAATCATGCACAAAGAGAAGGCATTGTTCATCCACTCATATTTTTGTTTTATTTAATTTTACGTGTCCTCAATCATTTATTAAACAATAACAATATAATAAAATAATTATATTACATATAATTATAATTTTTACGTTTCTTTGATTACCTAATACAATATTTAATTCAGTTACATTTGTTACAAATTCATCATTTATGTGTACGGTAGACTATAACCTCACAAACCCATGTCATTTGATTTTATATTACCACATATCAAAGATAAAAACAACGATTGATTTGTTATTTATATATTACATATATGATATTAATATATTTATTTAATAATTAAATCACTCATACCTTATTAGTATCTATTTTAGGGTAATATTGTAATGTTGGTCATGAGTGTTAAGGGAAACATCCTTACAATGAATATAATTGGTTAACTCATTACATGGAAGGTAATAAGGATATGGTTATTAAATATATATGATATTAATGACATTAAAATTATTAAAAACTGATATTATATCATTTATAAATATTAATTTCACTCTGAAAACAAATTTTAAATGATGTTTATGTATACGAACGACCTACCACCTCCATGAATGTTTCATTTCAGGTCCCTCATTAAATATTTTTTCCTTTTATAAAAACATATATAGAAATATATATATATAATTTTAATAATGGGAAAAATTATGTATATGATGAAAAAATTATTTATACTAGAGGAAAAAATAAAAAAATCAATAAATTCACGAAAAATAAAATATTTGTTTATTGAAACATGACATTAAAACGGAGTTGTTAATAAATTGGTAAAAAAATTCATCATAAAACAATAAATGGTATTATATTTATTAATATATTTCATTAATATATATATATAAGAAACTTATGTGTACTATACATGATGTTTTCATTTTTTTAAGAAAATAATGCATAAATTAAGAGATTTTAGTTTCAATTTTCATTCTCAAATTCAAATGTTATATTATACAACTAACCTCATTAATGAGGATCGTATACAGCCCCATTCATATGAAATATAAAAAAATTATTTATCATCATGACATTTAATGTTTCATTTTTTTATTCCTTCATGGGGATTAATGTTAAACGACTCCCATGTTGTAAATATTTTAAATTACAATCACATTATCGATAACAATTTTTTTAAAATATTTTTAGTCAGAGAATATTATGATCCAAATCTCATGAAATTCATCAAATTTATTATCATATTTCTTTTCGTGATACATTTATCATACAGTACCATTTTTCGACTTTCTAATAATAAAAATAATTTATATTTTTTAAAGAAAATCAGGCCTTATATCTCCCTCCGGAAATAAAAAATTTCTTCAAAATAATTTTTTTAATAAATGTGGTTTAACATTTTTTATAATATAAAATTATTTATATAAAATTATTTTACCCATATAAGAAAATCTTCAAATTTTTTTTAGAATGATTCTTTTTGTATTTTTCAAAATAATAAATACAATTATTTTATTGAAATCATGAATGAAATAATTTTTTGAACATGTATGACAAGAAACAAAAATCCATCTTCTATGAGCTTTATTTATTTTTGGACCTCAATTTATATTCATTTTTTTTATTTTAAAATAAATTTTATTTCATATGTTTTTATTTATTTATAATGTTTTTTTCATATATGAAAAAATATTTTCATTATAAAGGATTTAAATGGCGATTTAAAATAATTTTACATATATGATATCATCATCTGATGTAACATATTTAATTATATTGATATTATCCAAGGGTAATACTATTATTCATTCTCTGAATAGTTTTTTTAGGATGACATGATGCTTATAAACACTGTTTCTTTTCCAAGCTGCATACAATGTTAAAATACGTATGAAAACTGCTTCCAATTCCAAGGGATATGCTATGATTAAATGATTAAAAGAATATGAAACATTTATCTTTTAGATAGGTTATGTATGTTGAAATAATTATGAAACCCATTAAATTTAATGGGCTATGATATGTAAAATATTTTATGGTCTTTTGGAAAACAAAAATATAGTTTTGAATATGAAAAAAGTGGGACCTATATCACTATAAAATGCATTAGATAAGAATTCATATATCATAAGATAGATAACACTGTATTTTGGATTGAATCTTTTTCATAAATTGATGTTGTCCACTATGATTGTGTCGGGAGTGAACTATTGTAAATATGATGGTGTGGGGGGGGGGGAACAATTGCAATATTATATCCCTCGCAGTGAACCTTTGATAATGTAGAAATATTTTTTTTATTACGTGAATTACGAAATTAAATGTATTAACCCTGTTTTATTCTACCATTGATCATTTTATTTGATTCCCTTATTTATTGGTTATTATTTTAAAATGTTATGCTCATGATATCGTACAGTTATATTCATGTTATGTTTATTTATCATTGATGTTTACCCACCCTAATAATATTTTCTAACCCCTTATTAAGTTATATTTCTTAATGTTATGATCAAATTTATTTCCTATGATATGTTTATGTAGTGTGATGATTATGAATAACATAGTGGGAGATGATTTTGTCTACCAATGTAATAGTTTTATGTGTTTCTAAAGGAAACTATAATATTATGGTCCTCGTGAATGATTATGTTTAATGTTATTTAAATTGATAAAAAAATATGAAATATCATTTTACTATATGAATGTTCCGATATAGGTGGTATCATAATATAGGTTTAGTTTTTATTTTGAAATTATGGTGAGAAAATAGTAGTGTGGTCTCTAAGTATATAACAAAGAATAAGTATAAGATTCGTTAAACAATAAGAAAATGACCATGAATTTCAGTCAAGTATAGATAGAGTTGATTCAATGAATTAATATCTATATCAATATAACACAAGCGGTTGTGGCTTTAGAAATGATGTTCCTTGAGAAAATTTATCAAAAAATGGAACATTTAGTAAGGATTCATCATCACCTGGTGGATGACTATGTGCCCTGCAGTACACTAGGATTGAAACTCTCAAGGGATACACATTGGTAATTTACAAACTCGTCATGAACCATTATGAAGGATTTAAAAATATGTTCATCATGAATAACCTATGATAATGAGATATTTTTATAGATCAATGAATAAGGTATCACTAATTATAATTATTAAAAGTTACTTTTAATGATTTAGTTGATCCCCAATTTGATTATTATTTTTTATTAAATTTTTGTTGAATTTTTTTAAAGGATCAAATGCAATTTAATGTTGAGAATTCTATGTGTGATGTTAAAAAAATGTTATTACATTAGTGTATCTTGAAATTTAGGGAGTTAGAATGAAAAATCTTTTTGATATTGTCAAATAACGATTTCAATATATGAGTCATGACTATGGCGGCACAGAATTCTTTTTATTCCTTACTGATTGAATTTTCACATTCTATCAATGGAATGTATAAACCTGAAGCTTGACGTACATGGAAATTACATTACATTTGCGGAATACTTAATACATAACAAAAACCAACACACAAGGACCGTAATAGTTTAGTGTCTTTAGAAACATGGAATATAATCTTCTAATTGTGGTGATAGATCTCCAACATCTCCCATAAAGATCTTCCCGTTTCTTTACCTAAATCTTTTCTTTATATCCTGGGGAAAAGAAAACATAAAAGGGTGAGCTCAAATGCTCAGTAAGGGTAAACAAAAGAAATATCAATCACATTATATTCATAAGAACATAACATTTTGGAAATATTAACCTGTAAAAGAGATCATAATATCATAACATGGGATAAATCATAGTAGTGAAATGTAATCCAAATAATCATAACTTAAAACATGAAACTTTGTGTCATACACACATAATCATAGAGAATCATTTCTTATTATTCAAGACTCATTTCCAAGACTATCTTAGTGGACAAAGTCCCTTTCTGAGCTGAGTTCACTCCTCGTTTCAGTCCTGTTTTACTAAACCGGTATAACCTAATGTTCCATCCATGTCTATCTCATGAGATATAAAATCGTTAACCAATGCTTTGGAGGGAGATATAGGTCCCACCCAACTCATAATGATACCATTCTTTTGTGTTCCACAAAATCATAAATCATACATCATTGCACAACCCATGTAATAAAAATGGTATTCTTAAACAAAATGTCATCATAAAACAATTCATATAAGATAAAGGAATTCATAAAAATAGTTCCATCACAACATAATCAAATCAATGTAATAATAGGTATATAAACAGAACCCTATATCATCTTATATGGAAAATAATTTTGATAAAACACTTGAACTCCATTCTTGAGGAAAATATCCTTTCTACTTCAATTTTTTTTTCCTTTCTTAACATGTCATATAATTCTAAACTAAAATAAGTTGATTAAAAATAAACTTGAAAACATGTAAATTAAGCATCTTGGAAATAATGTTTTAAAAATCTATTCATGCCGTATAAGTTAAAAAAACATTCTTCTCGTACTTTTGTCAGAAAAGTCAAAAAGTACCTCATACGAAAAACGACAAAAGATTCCTTTCATATCCTTTATTAAAAACTCACCGAAGGTTAAAATTGGATTTAAACAATTTTAGGTGGATGTAAACAATATTTCATATTTAGGGAACATGGACGTGGATGATAAAATACACCCCAGTAAATACCAAGGTATAAACAATCTCGGATAAAAATGAGATTGTGATATTTTCCCTTACCTTAGGTTCGATTTGCTTCGTAAGTGTCCGAACCTCCTGTATAATGATTTAAATAATTTCATTGACTTATAAAGAATCATATTCATTGTTATGATATCATATATGGTTCACTTATGACTTTATATTACCAGTTCTTTTGTAAATTCCATGTTAAAGAGCGTCTTGGGTAAAATTGTTTCATCTGTCGTCCGTGTTTTGACATGTAATTATTCATTTGATTACATAGATCATGATTACTTAATTCCAGAATATAAAACATGATTTATATATAATATATATTCAGAATATACATATATATAATAAATCAGTAAATGGAAAGAAATACACCGTTCATGGAGACGGTAGGTCGTACGTACGCATGAACGCTATTTTCGTTTCCTTATTGAGTTTAAGGGAATTAAGTAGATGACATATATATACACACATAAATATAGTATCATTATTATATCATATATTTCATGATTAGTTATTATATATAATTTATAATCATTCATGAATGGTTAATGTGGAGATGAATCTCATCGCGTCGTGGAGACGGTAGTCCGTACGTACGCATGAGCGATGATATCGTTCTCATGATCGTGGGACTGTATTGGAGTGTATGTATACTATTTCAGAATCAATATGAATTTAAAATAATCATATATAGTTATTATTTACACCATTATACCCATCCAAGTAAGGTGGTGGTGGAAAATAGGTTTCACCACGGCGTGGAGACGGTATTCTGTACATACGCACGCGCGGTGATTTCGTTTTCCGTAGGATGGATAGATGGTGAAATAGAGTTGTTTCATAATTATAATAACATATCAGTATATTAGTGATACTTATGTTATTACCTCATAATGAAACAACCTAAGAAGAAGAAGTGGAAGAAGAAATAAAGGTGAAAGAATTGGTAATAGAAATTACCTCTTCTTTGAAGCGCCTCTTTGAAACCTCCTCTTAGGGCACTAAGATTGGTCTTTAAAGTATACCAGAACCTCTAGTATGTTTCTAGGGAAGTGGATAAGATAATGTGGCAGGGGTTGGACGAGCTTGAAGGCTCAAATTGGTGTGTGTAGGAGAGGGAGGAGGTGCCCTTTTATTAGGGAGGAGAGGGGCACCTTTGGAATTCTTAAAAATATTAATTTATAATAAATCTAAACCCACTTAAAAACCTACAAAAATGACTCATATTCGAATATTAGATGATATAGGGTTGTAATACCAACAACCAATAAAATTTTGACATGTTTGGATCTTATTTTAAACCTTATCATTTTGATTTATCCTTATTTAATCTATTTAAGTTTATTTGTGGTAATAAAATTTTAATTTTTAAATTATAACAAATAATAACTTATTTGTTGTGAATTTTCCATAATTTTTTACTTTATAACATTATAGACCATATAAAGTTAAATTTATAATTTTTAAATATTTTTGTGATTTTTAAACAATTTTATAATATGTTATTTTTATAAAATAACAATAGTGTCAATTTTGACACTATTCGTTTATTTGAATTTAAATAAAATATATAAAGAAGATATGTTCGAATTAAAAGCTTTTATATATTAATAAAATGTCATATGTATCTATAAAATTAGTGGATCACATTAAATAATTCATATAATATTTATTTTGTTATTTTTAAAACCATTTATTTGGTTTATCTCTTATTAAAATAATTACCACAACATTTTTGTATAATTATTTAATATACTGATTTTTGTCATAACAATTTAAAATAAAATCCTATGATGAAGATAAATCTATTACCTTTAACAATAATACGTTTAATATAATTTATCATCTTAAAATCACAATATTTAAATTGTTATATTTATTAAATTATGAAGGTGAAAACATTGGCATCATTTAAAATAAAATAATATAAGTGTCATAATTGCTTGTATAAGACTTCAAATGGTCAAACATTCGATGATTGGATGAATATAGTTTACATTTACATGACCAATAAGTTTTGGTCAGGGTTTTGTGCCTTTTAGGGTCACTATTAGTTTAATAAAAACTCTATTCTTGATTTTTCACTAGATAAATAATTTCTGCATCACTATTGTGTCACAATTAATGATAATTATTTGATCCCAAAAAATTCTAAAAAAATTCTCATGATGTAGATAATTTTGTTATATTTCATTAGAATATTAATGTTATAAGTTTAATTAAGTTTATCACTGACTTAAAATTATTAAACTTATAGTATTTAAGAGAGTGACATGTTGTCACTTTCATTGGTTTTAATAATAATTAAATTATTTTCATGAACAAAAGTCCATTAAATGAATCTAATACAACCCTTAGGTGCTATGGGTCGACTTTTAGTCATCCAATAGGATTTTTCCAAGTGTTAGGGTAATTGTATATTCTTATATTTACCCTTAATTACCCGATTTACATTTAATTATAGTAAATACAATTTACCGTAGTTACAATTCACAATGCCCAAAAATAAAAATTATCTTATTAACATAATTTGGACCCAATGATTCCAAATATGGAATTAATTTTTCCAAATTCAATTCACAAAATTTAAAGAAATTATGTTAAAATTAATCTCGTTGTCGAAAGAAAATGGGTTTTTCGTTAAAACATTGCAAAAGATTGAATTGATTTAACCTACGAATTCAAGGTAAAATCAATGATAATGACATACATTATATTAAATGGTAAAAATATATTCTATTTATACTTTAAAAAAATTAAATATTATAATTTAACCACATAATATATTACGATGAAAAAATTTGTTTTTAATTAAAATATACCGTGTTTTTAGTATTCATTAAAATATGAAAGTCGTCAGAATAAAATGAAAAATTTATCCAAAGTAAATTTTTATTTCATGATTCCAAAGAATAATTTTATTTTATGAAATGGAACTTATAAAAATGTCAAAAACTAGATTTAAAGTGTGTGCGCCATCAAAAGGCGGCAAAACTGCGTTTTTTTAAAAATACTTATTTTACCCGAAAAATTTATTTTGTTCTTATACCATGTTCTAGAAAATCTGTAAGATGAATAATAATGTTATAAAATTCAAAATTTAGTTAATACTATTCATAACGGCTAGTTCATAATAATATTATAATAATATATCGTTGTTTAGTAAAACCCGGAATTGCGTACAACACACGCTATCGAGGAAGGTCGCGATTGCGTGTAATGCAAGTCAAGTCAGGGTTGCGTGTTGTGAAAGAATCCTTTGTTGTTTCGTATAACAGAATCCCACCATATTTCATTTATACATTGAATATTTATATATATACTCAATGTTGCGTAGAATAACTATTATCAAAATTGTGTGTAACACGATCCAAGAATAGTGTTGCATATACTGCAAGATAATACGGTGTTGCGTATAGTGCATGGTAATCATGGTGTAGCATACAACACAAGACATTAATGAAATTAAAAGAATATTTTTCATAAAATCTCGGGGTGTTACATTCTACCCCCCTTAAAATGAATTTCGCCCTCAAAATTCGTCGGGGTTATAAATGGTTTACTACTCGAATGTTTGTTTAATAGAAACCCACATCGTAAAAAGAAATACCAAAACATGGATTTAAAAACTAAAGTATGAAATGTAAAGGTTACCCAAATTAACTCATCACTGGGTTTCCAGGTAGGAGAACATAGGTGAAAATATGGATATGGAAGAAAAATCTAACCATCATGTTCTGATGGAGAGTTGTAGAGAACATGGCTATGAAAAATTCAACAATCACAAAGCTATTGATTTGTGATGATCTAAGGTACCATCTGATTCATCGGATATAAAGGCACGTGGACAACATTTTTGGTTTTCAAGATCATTTCCCTAAAGTTGAAGAATTTGAATTAGAATAAATACTTACTTTATTTTGGTACAATCTCACTGTTGTTTGTGCTTTGAACAATTTACAATTCATCTCCTAATGAAATGAAGTTGAATTTGTTATTCATGATGTGTTATAAGATCATGTGATAGAATGATGGGTCATTCCATCTGTTTCAAACAAAGGGATAGAAAAAGTTATCAAATATACATAAGTCCATCTTTGGTGAGGTTAATCGTATGTGAAAAAATGAACTTATACTTCATCTATCACGTCAATTAATAAAATAAAACTACCTTCTACTAACCAGGTACTTCCTGTAGGTTAGTGGTAGGTGATAAAGGCTAGTCGCACTTCGGTCGTGGGTTCGATTCCCATAGCTTTGTCCGACGCGATGGGTTGTCGCCCGTGCTGTAGGTTGTCCTTTTTCTAAAACTACATTACTATAAAATCCCATCAATAATATCGAAAAATGTTCTATCCTTAAACAATACTAACTTATGTCCAACATAATCATTTCCAATCTTTAGGCTTATCCAAAATATTGTTGTCCAATCTCATATTATAGTGAAAATGATTACCAAAAAGTTCAAATAACAAGCATTTTAATACCATCGTTGATCACCGTATATCATGAGATATGTCTTGTTGGTCACATTACAAACATTGGAAGGCCTTAATCATGTATTCTCTTGGATACCCATTGAACCTTAGTGAAAACATGAATGCAGTTTAAAGTTAATACTTTCCACATATAGAAATCCTCACAATTCTATATACTCAAACCATGATATCACTTATTCCTTTTATCAATCATGAGATCATGAATGCTGTCAAATGTGTCATTTTCTTGTATTCCCTTCATTATGTGCATATCGGCTTTTTTCCAAAAATATCTCAATCACTTTCCATGGTTACTGGTACTATAAAATTATTGAAGACCACAATAGACCAATACATAAATATTCCAATAATCAACATTATTTTGGAATCCCATTACATAAACACTTAATAATTCCACCACATCGTTGTCATATTCAACATCGCCAATGGTGATCGCATGTGACTTCCCTTTGTCCATTTCCTTAAGTGGTTGTTCATGTCGATCATCACTGACCCTTGGATTAGGGCATTTATTGGCATAATGCCCCATCTCCTTGCACTTGAAACATTGAAGTGTAGTAGGTTCATTCTGTGTATCCCTTCATTTTTTTGCATCATTAGAAATATTCTTCTAATCATTGTGGCATTAAAATGCCCAATGACCTTCCTTTCCACATTTGAAACATTTACATTTCCCTGTAAGAGAATCTCCATAATGCTTCTTCCCACACTTTGAACATAAGGAAACATGCATCTTCTTTTCACCATTATTCTGAGATTTCTCCTTGAACTCCATCTTTGTTTTATTGTCAAAACTATGAGATGGATATGTAACACCAACTTCCATTTCCACCTTGATATCACAACGCACAATTTCATCATAGCTACTGAATCCTCTTATAGATAATGCCCTTCGAAGACTTAGTTTTAAGCCACTGAAGAATCGATCAACGTTACTTTCAGGTTGGATGATAAATCCAGATGCATACCTTGAAAGCCTTCTAAAATTCGATTCGTATATACCAACATATTCATCATCCTTTTTTTAGTTCAAGAAACTCCTCCATCTTTGTTCGAAGAATACGAGGGATGTACTTATTGAAAAATCAATTCTTGAACTCGTCTCATTCCATGGACTCAATTTCAACTCTTTGCCTCATTTCTTGATAAGATTCCACCATTTATCAGCTTCACCTTCCAAACGATATACTGCTAAAATGAATTTATCATGTTCAGAACATTGAAGAACTGAAAATATCATTTTAGTGGTACTGATCCATTGTTCAGCAACAAGTGGACCAGAAGGCCCACTGAAAGAAGTTGGACGTTGCCTCATGAAGGACTCAATAGAATATTGTTCCCTTCTCTACTCATTTGGAAGTCCATAATGATTCTTAGCTTGTGTAAGTATATTAATAAGATTTTTTACTCCATCTCCCATAACATTTGTTTGTTCAGTAGGATAATCATTGCATTGTCCATTGCATTGATCAACACGGTTCCTTTGGGTTCCAGCCATCGTCTAAAACCCAAAAAGAATAGTGTGAGAGGCAAAAATCATTCTAGGGAAAACAACATAATAAAGGGGGAGTAACATCAATATCTAACATCTTAGGGTTAATTATATGATCATTAGCGTAATTCTATTACTATAACCTATATGTATACATAACCTTAGGGACATCCCTAGACATACCTTAGAAATATCTCTAGGGATCTCACTAAAGTTATCGCATCCTAGTTTCCAAAGGTTGACTAAACCTTTCATCTGATACCAACTATAGAGACCTGATGCTTGACGTACATGGAAATTACATTTCTTTTGCAGAATACTTAATACATAACAAAAACAGACACACAAGGACCGTAATAGTTTAGTGTCTTTAAAACTCAGAATAGAATGTTCTAATCGTGGTGAAAGATCTTTAACATCTCCTATAAAGATCTTCCATTTTTTTACCTAAAACCATTCTTTATATCCTGGGGAAAAGAAAACATAAAAGGGTGAGTTCAAATGCTCAGTAAGGGTAAACAAAAGAAATATCAATCACATCATATTCATAAGAACATAAAATTTTTGAAATCTTAACCTGCAAAAGAGATAATAATATCATAACATGGGATAAATCATAGTAGTGAAATGTAATCCCAATAATCATAACATAAAACATGAAACTTTTTTGCATACACACATAATCATAGAGAATCATTTCTTATTAGTCAAGACTCATTTCCAAGACTATCTTAGTGGACAAAGTCCCTTTCTGAACCGAGTTCACTCCTCGTTTCAGTCCTTTTTCACTGAACCGGTATAACCTACCGTTCCAGCCATGTCTATCTCATGAGATATAAAATCATTACCCAATGCATTGGAAGGAGATATAGGTCCCACCCATCTCATAATGATACCATTCTTATGTGTGCCACAAAATCATAAATCATACATCATTGCATAACCCATGTAATAAAAATGATATTCTTAAACAAAATGTCATCATAAAACAATTCATATAAGATAATAGAATTCATAAAAATAGTTCCATCAAAAAATAATCAAATCAATGTAATAATAGGTATAGAAAAAGAACCCTGTATTATCATATATGTAAAATAATTTTGATAAAACACTTGAACTCCATTCTTGAGGAAAATATCCTTTCTACTTCAAAAACATTTTTCCTATCTTAACATGTCATACAATTCTAAACTAAAAGAAGTTGATTAAAAATAATCTTGAAAACTTTTAAAGTAATATTCTTGGAAATAATGTTTTAAAAATCCATTCATGCTGTATAAGTTAAAAAAACATTATTCTCGTACTATTGTCGGAAAAGTCAAAAAGTACCTCTTACGAAAAACGACAAAAGATTCCTTTCATATCCTTTGATAAAAAATCACCGAAGGGTAAAATTGGATTTAAACAATTGTAGGTGGATGTAAAAAATATTACATATTGAGGTAACATGGATGTGGATGATAAAATACACCCCAGTAAATACCAAAGTATAAACAATCTCGGATAAAAATGAGATTGTGATATTTTCCCTTACCACAGGTCCGATTTGCTTCGTAAGTGTCTGAACATACTGTATAATGATTTAAATAATGTCATTTACTTATTAAAGAATCATATTCATTGTTATGATATCATATATGGTTCACTTATGACTTTATATTACCCGTTCTTTTGTAAATTCCATGTTAAAGGGCATTTTGGGTAAAATTGTTTCATTTGTCATCCGTGTTTTGACTTGTAATTATTCATATGATTACTTAGATCATGCTTACTTAATTCCAGAATATAAAACATGATTTATATATAATATATATTCATAATATACATATATATAATAAATCAGTATATGGAATGAAATACACCGTTCATGGAGACGGTAGGCCGTACGTACGCATGAACGCTATTTTCGTTTCCTTATTGAGCTGAATGGAATTAAGTAGATGACATACATATATATAAAAATAAATCCAGTATCATTATTATGTCATATATTTCATGATTACATATTATATATACTTTATAATCATTCATGAATGGTTAAAGTGGAGAATGAATCTCATCGCGTCGTGGAGACGGTAGTCCGTACGTACGCACGACCGATGATATCATTCTCGTGATCGTGGGACTGTATTGGAGTGTATGTATACTACTTCAGAATCAATATCACTTTAAAATAATTATATATAGTTATTATTTACACCATTATACCCATCCAAGTAAGGTGGTGGTGGAAAATAGATTTCACCACGGCGTGGAGACGGTATTTCGTACGTACGCACGTGCGGTGATTTCATTTTTCGTAGGATGGATAGATGGTGAAATAGAGTTGTTTAATAATTATAATAACATATCAGTATATTAGTGATACTGAAGTTATTACTTCATAATGAAACAACCTAATAAGAAGAAGTGGAATAAGAAATAAAGGTGAAATAATCGGTAATGGAAATTACCTATTCTTTGAAGCGCCTCTTTGAAACCTCCTCTTAGGGAACTAATATTGGTCTTTAAAGTATACCACAACCTCTAGGATTTTTCTAGGGAAGTGAAGAAGATAATTTGTCAGGGTTTGGTAGAGCTTGAGGGCTCAAATTGGTGTGAGAAGGAGAGGGAAGAGGTGCCCTTTTATAATGGAGGAGAGGGGCACCTTTGAAATTGTTAAAAATATTAATTTATAATAAATCTATCCCCACTTAAAAACATCCAAAAAATGACTCATATTCTAATATTAGATGATATAGGGTTGTAATATCATCAACCAATCAAATTTAGACATGTTTGGAGCTTATTTTAAACGTTATCATTTTGATTTCTCCTTATTTAATCTATTTAAGTTTATTTGTGGTAATAAAATTCTAAATTTTAAATTATAACAAATAATTACTTATTTGTTGTGAATTTTCCAAATTTGTTTAATTTATAACATTATAGACCATATAAATTAAAATTTATAATTTTTAAATATTTTTGTGATTTTTAAACAATTTTATAATATGTTATTTTTATAAAACAACAATAGTGTCAATTTTGACACTATTCATTTATTTGAATTTAAATAAAATATATACAGAAGATATGTTTGAACTAAAGGCTTTAATAGATCCATAAAATGTCATATGTATCTATAAAGTTAGAGGATCACATTAAATAATTCATATAATATTTATTTTATTATTTTTAAAACCATTTTTTTGGTTTATCTCTTAATAAAATAATTACCACAACATTTTTGTATAATTATTTAATATACTGATTTGTTGCATAACAATTTAAAATAAAATCATATGATGAAGATAAATCTATTACCTTTAACAATAATACTTTTACTCGAATTTATCATCTTAAAATCACAATATTTAAATTTTTATATTTATTAAATTATGAAGGTGACAACTTTGGAATCATGAAAAATAAAATAATATAAGTGTCATAATTGCTTGTATAAGACTCCAAATGGTCAAATATTCGACTATTGGATGATTATTGTTTAAAGTTACAATAAAAATAAGTTTTGGTCAGGGTTTTGTGCCTTTTAGGGTCACTATTAGTTTAATAAAAACTCTATTCTTGATTTTTTACTAGATAAATAATTTCTGCATCACTATTGTTCACAATTAATGATAATTATTTAATCCCAAAAAATTCTAAATAAATTCTCATGATGTAGATAATTATTTTTACTTTCTGTATATTATTAATGTTCTAAGTTTTATTAAGATTATCACTAACTTAAAATTATTATACTTATAGTATTTAAGAGAGTGACATGTTGTCACTTTCTTTGGTTTTAATAATAATTAAATTATTTTCATGAAAAAAGTCCAGTAAATTAATCTAATCTGACCCGTAGGTGCTATGGGTCTACTTTTAGTCATAAAATAGTATGTTTCCAAGTGTTAGGGTAATTTTATAATATTATATTTACCCTTAATTACCCGATTTACCTTTAACTATAGTAAATAAAATTTACCGTAGTTACTATTCACAATGCCCAAAAATAAAAAATAGATTATTAACAAAATTTGGACCCACTGATTCCAAATGTGGAATCCATTTTTCCAAATTCAATACAAAAAAGTTTCAGAAATTAAATTAAAATTAATCATGTTGTCGAAAGAAAACGGTTTTTTCATTAAAACATTGCAAAAGATCGAATTGATTTAACCTACGAATTCAAGGTAAAATCAATGATAATGACATAAATTATATTAAATGGTAAAAATATATTCTATTTATAATTTAAAACCACTAAATATTATAATTTAACCACATAAGATATTACGATGAAAAAGTTGTTTTTAATTAAAATATATCGTGTTTTTACTATTCATTAAAATATGAAAGCCGTCAGAATAAAATGAAAATTTTATCCAAAGTAAATTTTTATTTCTTGATTCCAAAGAATAATTATATTTTGTCAAATGGAACTTATAAACATGTCAAAAACTAGATTTAATGTGGGTGTGCCATCAAAAGGCGGCAAAACTGCATTTTTTGAAAAATACTTATTTTACCCGAAAAATTTATTTTGTTCTTATACCATGTTCTAGAAAATGTGTAAGATGAATAATAATGTTATAAAAATTCAAAATTTATTTAATACTATTCATAACAGCTATATCATAATAATATTATAATAATATATCGTTGTTTAGCAAAACCCGGTATTGCGTACGACACACGCTATCGAGGAAGGTTTGATTGGGTGTAATGCAAGCCAAGTCAGGGTTGCGTGTTGTGAAAGAATCATTCCTTGTTTCGTATAACATAATCCAACCATATTTCATTTATACATTGAATATATATATATATACTCAATGTTACGTAGAATAACTATTATCAAAATTGTGTGTAACATGATCCAAGAATAGTGTTGTGTATACTGCAAGCTAATACGGTGTTGCATATAGCTCAAGGTAATATTGGTGTAGCATACAACAAAAGACATTAATGAAATTAAAAGAATATTTTTAATAAAATCTCGGGGTGTTACATGGAATCACTGATCCCATATTTTTTCAGAACTATGTCAGTTATAATAAAAAGATATATTTTCTTTTCTGACATGCATAACATGAGAAATTTACTTTCATTGTTATTGATTTGATGGTGATATGGGTCAATGATTGAATCTCATCACTAATATTATGGAACCCGATGAATTAGACCACATAGAATGGGAAAGCTCAATAATGTTTTTTATTGTATCTTTCTCATAATCATCAAATGAATATAAAAAAGGAGTTCCTTGAGATAAAAAAATGTGTGATGAATCTATTGATACCTATGAGGAATATTATATAGAACTTGTGATGTATTCTTTATGTTTCATAATCGAACATGTATGTAAGTTTGAGCTATCATTCAACTGATTAAGACTAGTCAATAAATATAGTTATACATTAGAGACATTTGTTCTAGCAAATATATTATACGAAGAATGATAAATGTGGAAATTAATATTAGAGTTATGTATCAATATCTAAATTTTGAAATGAAATGGATGATGGAGTTTAAATGAAAAACCAAAAACCATAGTGAGATGAAGATTTGACTTCCATTATACCCATAGTGTGTGAAGAAAGATGGAGGTAATATTTTTAAGTGGGAAAAAAAATTTAATTGGGGAAGGTATTTTCATAATGAAATTTGTTTCTAAAGTGATTAGATGAAGCTATTTAGTAATGAATATTGATTGATATTTTTATGTAATACACCACAGACAATACAGTGTTTTAAATGTATGGATCACACCATTTATACTAATAAGTATCCCAATTTGAATGTTAATTAAAATGATCATTGTTATTAACCAATTATGATAATGGAAAATTGTAAATCTTATTATATTGCAATTTTTTAGTAGATAAGAAAAAACAACATTGTGAAAGGTATACTTATAAACTACTATGTAATTTTCAAATGTCATACATGACTCAGTATTGTCCTATTTCTTTATATCTAAATTTTTTTATGGGTATCAAGTGTTCTCCTAAATAATTATATGTAGAATGGTACTTGAAAAATCCTAATTTTCTTATGAATTCATATCATTTTTAAGATCCCTCCATGGTGTAACTTTGTGGAAATTTCATTTCAGTAAATACTGTCATTCTTACAATTGTGGAAATTGATTTCAACATAGGAATGGTTTTTATTCTCTACATAAATCCCACATAGATTGATGAAGAATAGAAGTCATGTTTTATATTCCAAACCATCACATAAATAAATATAAATGTTCTGATAGGTATAAACATCTGATGTAGAATATATACATTGTATGGGTATTAATTCCCATTAAGAAGTGGTGTTAATTTCAAATGGATAAGGAGAAACTAGACAATGATGACATGACTATTGCATTAAAATATTTTGAAGAATTTCTACATGTGTTTTATAATATTCCACAAATAAATGATGTGGAGTTCCAAATATATATCATACCTATCTCCACTCAAACTAAAAATACCCCCTTATAGAATGGTATGATTGATTTTTAGGAATTAATGAGACAACTAAAGGAAAAACTTGATAAGGGATTCATTCTGCCATGTATGTCCCCTTGGGTTATACATACAATTATTATTTCAATATAGTGATTGATTAATGTGACATATACTTTGTTATTTGGATATGGAAAATAAAAAATTTAAGAACAATTATACTCTTCCTTGTATTGATGAATTTTTTTATCCATTCTGTAGAGATGAATACTTTTCCATGATTCAAATTCATTATGTATATTATCAATTGAGGGTCACAATGGAGGATTTACCAACTAAAACATCATGTATAATCTATGGGAACAATGAAAATATATGGAGTTATTAGGTGCTATTAATTCCCTTATAATTTCATGGGGTTAATGAATTGATATTTTTAAATATTACCTTCACCAGTTTCTTCTATTTTATGTTGTTGTAATACTTATATAAGGAATGTGAAAGTTATGGAATGGGGACCACAGGATAATTATAGTAAAAAATAAATCAATGTAGAAAATAAATGTAGAATTTTGATGGTGTAAATTTTAGATGAACAACTATTCATTATTAGGTAATATAATATCAAGAATGTATATATTGGTAGATCCATCAAAGATGGAGTCTACTACATGTTGGAGTAGATAAACCATTGTGACTAATATATATAGTTTTCATGGTTTAGATAATTATAATTAATAGTTTCTAAACTGTTTTTCATGAATTTGAAAACAAATATATATTTTAACTAATAAGGGAGATTTGGTCATCTGTCTATCTTAATGGGAGAAAATCGCATGGAAAGGAAGGGAAGATATTTTTTAGAAATCATGTTCTTAAATTTATATATTTAAGAGAATTTTTTGTAATCAATAATTTTTCATAAATGATGGAATGTGATGCTTTCCCTTTTTAAAATGTAATTGTTATTACTTACCCATCAAGAAAGTTGATGATTCCTAATAAAAATAAAGAAAATAATAATTTTGATTTGTTTGATGTAATTTGTTACTCAAATATCAAGAGAAATTAGCATTACCAAGAAAATTGATATATATATATATAAATCAAAAAATATAAATGTATATTTTTACATAAAATGAGTTGAATGTGAACCATATAATATTGATAATTGTGATAAAGAATAAAGATTGTGGAATACATTACCACATTAGTAATGCGATCATGGTTTCAAGTTCTATGATTCAAATGGATTATTCTATATTATATTTTATGAGGACTACAATAGATCTAATAGTTCATTATTTGGAATGTATGGTTCTGGATGTGTTGAAGGAAAGGTAATAATATTATCAT
Source organism: Viscum album (assembly GCA_963277665.1). Lineage (NCBI taxonomy): Eukaryota > Viridiplantae > Streptophyta > Magnoliopsida > Santalales > Viscaceae > Viscum > Viscum album. The sequence goes on from OY728145.1 coordinate 1,099,909,620, forward strand.
AAAAAATTGGATGTTAAATCATCTATCAATGTGATGATTTATGTTGTTCATAAGAACACTATATTGAATTAAATGAAGGTTAATAATGTTCTTAAATTTAACCCTGATAAATAAGGAATGATATGTTTCAGGAACTGTTTATTTGTTGCATTTATACCAACTTTTTGGAAGAAATTCATAGAGGAAGCTGATAGTTCTTAATTATCTATTCATTTGATAAGTATGAATATGTAGATAGATTTAAAAGATTTATTTTTATGGGATGGAATGAATAGATATGTCAAAGAGTTTGTTATTGGTTACTGGTATGTTAAAAGGTTACTTTTAAAACAAAAAATTAATAGGGGAGGTGACATACACTATCCAAAGATGAATGGAAAAGAGAAAATATCACCATGGATGTTTTCATTAGACACACCAAAATGTATAAATGGATTAAAGTTATATAATTTGATGTCGATAGCCTTACTATGTCATCACCCATAATCTATATAAAAGAATACATCACTATATATCATCTTATAATGATTTAAATTAATGTTGTTTTATGGTTTCATGGAGTAGGATATTCTATTGGGTTTGATCTGAATCTGAGGTTTACCTCAATATTTTGGGTATATATTCAGCTAGATATTATGTATAGATGAGTTTCAACATTGTATATCATCCCCAAATAGATTTTTATTCACCAAGAACAACAAAAACCATACATGTTTGGATACTGTTGTCTTATTTCAAATGCGATTGGGATAAAAATGTCAACTAGTGGAGTTTTCACAGAACAATAGCATTATCTCAAACTTTCAGATATCTCATTTCAAATAAAAATTAAAAAAAATGTAATTATCCCACATTATGTAATGCTTTTGGATAAATAAATCCATTGGAACCTATTGTAGATAATGAAATTATAGATAATGGTAGAGTCAATTAGCAACACATTAAGATAAAATATTGTTAGTAGAAAAGTTAATCTGATAATCACTGGCATGAACTATAATTGAAATTTACACAAATGACGAGTCAATGAATTTATCAATGGATGAATGTTATGTGATTCATGAATATAGAAAATCGTATTAAAAGGTATATCTTATGAGGAAGTTTAGACTTGACCCATAGCATGTACTGAACTCATAGTTAATACTGCTGGAGAGTGATAATTTTATTTGTGAGAAACTATTTATGATTCTAGACCACATATAGAAGGTTATATGAAGTAGTACAATGCAATTGGTAAATATATTGGATTTTTTTAAAAAAATTAAAAATGAGAACATAAGGATATGATGTGACAGAAGTATCAGTATATCATTACATCAGAATGATTGATTTTCATTGGAAAATTTATTTTTAAAGGTATAATGTGACACACTATGTTTTTATGAATTATTTTATAAATTAATTTAATATTTAGGATAGGTTTCTTTAAATTAAACAACATTTTATAGATGCCCTACATGCAACACTAGGTTATCTTTCATTATATATTACACTGAATTTTTAAAAAACCATGATATATTATTAATAAATTAAATTAAAACATGACCATTATTACATATTCGTTTGATATGGTAAAATTAATTTTAATATGAACTTTTTAAAAATTTATTATAATTGGTTTAAATAAAATAATCATATACTGAATAGGGTAAAAATTTTCATTAATGACTTTATAATTTTTTTATATAAAATTTTCTAAATTGAAATTATTTAATTTAATTTGTGAACGATAATATAATATTTTTTCACAATTTAATTAATCAAAATATATTAAAAAATATTCATTTTTAAATATTCATTTCAAAATTAGAATATTTTGAAATATTTTAGTCATTCCAAATAGATTCATTTTGGACCAATACATAAAAATACAAAATCATTATGGAAAACCCCATATTTTTTAATTTTTTTATAAAGATAATTAATATATTAGATTGTATTTGTTTTAAATAAATCATATTATATATCACTAAATTTAAAAAATTAATTTTATTGAATTTTAAATTGATTTAAAATATAAAAACAATATAATTATTTGATAAGTTTATTTTTTTAAAACCAACCTTCTCTTCGTGTCTGCTGGGTTAATGTCAAATTAAAATATACAAGTTCAATGAATAACCACTATACAAATAAACTCCATATTTATTTCAATTATAAGTAATAATATATAAAAAATTATATTATATTTGGAACAATGTTAATAATATAAATAGTTAAAAGTTATTTAAAAAGGTAAATATATAAATATTTTTACTGAGAAGATAAATTAAAAATATATGTGTTTAAATGAACTATAATGTTATAAAAAAATATTTTACATACATATGTAAACATTATAATGTATAATGTTCTATTTTTATTGTTAACATACCTGTTTGGAACATGAAAAAAGTGGGAAAATATTTTACAACAAAAATTATATGTGTGCTTTTCACCTCACTTATAAAAAAGATATCATTTATAATCTACTTTTAACACATTAAAACCCATATTTTTAGTTCAAAAACCTGCCCAAATCACATTAAAAATTCCCTACTCTCATAATGAAATCTTTATTTTGGTTATAAATCAATCTTAGGATGTTTTTTGGTTAAAACATGAGGAGCACAACTGAAGAAGACATAATGTTCATCAATACGCATTTTTGTTCTATTTAATGATACACATCCTTAAATTATATAACTATAAAATTTCAATATAATAATATAAATATATATACATATATATATATATATATATTTGTTAATGACATGAAATAATCTCCACTTCTATCAAATGGGTTCCAAAATCATCATTATTGTGTATGATCGACTACATTCAAGCAAGACGATGGGATTTATATTTCCATGACAACCTAACAAGGAAGGAAATAATGATTTATTTTCTAATTTATATGATATTCATGATATTATTATTCTTCATGGTTAATCATATAAAACATACCAATATAATCTCCATTTTATGGTAACAAAACAACACCCTTATTAAAAGAAAACTACAGCCTCCTAAATTGATGTGATTCATTTGGGATTGTCATGGAAGATATATAAGAGGGAATTAATGACAATATGATAAATATATTTACACAAAAATTAATTTAATATTATAATATATCTTTTAACACTATTAATTTGAATCATAAAAACAAAATTGAAGTAATATTCATGTATTCGAACAACGTGACTTATCCATGAATGTTGTATTTCATATTACATCACTAAATATTATAGACTACTAGAAAATAATATACAATAAATAAATATTATATTTATATTAATTATAAAAAATTAAAATTATGAGTCTATTTTTAAGGGATAGGGTAATGAAAAGTTTAAACCGACACAAAAAACAATATAGTGATTTACTTAATGGTTAAATTAATAATGAAATTCTAATAAATGGTTAATAAAAGGATATAAAAACAACATATTATATGATTTATATTATCTTTGTTATTTACTGGATGTATAACTAAATTAGCATCATTATACATTACTTTTTAAGATGTATGTAATGAGTCTGTAATTATGGTATGTTTTTTTTTGTCACAATCTCCCTTCTTTGATACATATGTTATTTTATGGACCTATATTATTTTACAAGGTATGTATAAAACCAAAATTTGTGTGTAATGTCATGAATATATTTATCCCCATTATATATTTTTTATCAATTATTGTTATTCCCAAATAAGGATTATAAATTAGATATACCAAATTGGTAATGATTTATGTTACAATCTCATCGTTTACAGTGATTTTTTTTCTAATGATATAATATTATCATCCAAAAATAATTAAAATCATAAATTTTCTCCTATATTGTTTATTCATTTGGTATTCATGAAATAAATTTATCCCCCCCAAGTGGTACATAAAAGGAATGATAATTTTTTTTAAGAAAATAAAACTACATTTCAATCATGAATAGAAAATATTTATTCATTCTAAAAAAATATTTTATAAAATTGTATGAAAAAATAATCCTTCCACTCCCCAATAATTTATAAATTAAATATTTTAACTTTTATTAATTCACTGAAATATATTTTGAAATTATACGTCAAGTGATTTTCTAAAAAATGCTCATTTTCATTTTACTAGAAAAGTGAATGGAATCATTGATATAATATGTATGTATTGAAAACATACATCACATAGTATTGAGAATTGATCTATTTAACTCATAATTTAAAATTTTAAAGCTTATTTTTGAATGAAAAATGATTTCATGATTTGTGTTTTTTAGAAAAAAATAAAAGCATAAACATTAATTTCCTCATGAAACATTTTAAATAATAATTCAAAATCATATTCTATCTATGTTGATATACATTGACTTTTAAAATTACTTGTTTTTGATATAATCCAATGATACAATTATTATTCATTATTTGAATGTTTTTATTTATGATGGAATGATATTTAAAAAAACCTATTTCTATTTAATTAGTTATACAAGGAAAGAATTTTTATGAAAGAAACTTCTTTTTTTACTTAAGTAATAAATTAATGAAATTAATATATTATTATGAATCCTATCTATTTTCCAAATATTATTATATATTGAACTATTTTTTATACCCATTTAATTACATGGGATATGAAATGATGTTTTTTTAGGATATTATGTAATACATAAATATTTTTTTCATTATGAGATTAGTGGGACCTATATATCCCAACAATGAATTTGGTAAAGAATTATATCTCATGATGTAAAGGATAATTTAATGGGGATTGAACACGGTTCAGTAATGGTTTTTGTCCACTATATTAGCCTTTATGGTGAATAATTTCTACTACGATGGTCTAGGGAGTGAATGTCTTCCACTATGGTATCTAGGGTTGTGATTATTGGAAAGCATGGAAAAGAGTTTATATTCTTATGTGCCTTAGTAAAATTAGTGTCATATGCAAATGTTTATTTTGCCATGGATCATGTTATTTGGTTTTCATATGTTTAAGGACTTATTAACTATAGATACATAATCCTTGACTCATTATGAATAAAATTTCAATTCAATGTCTGGTTTTTAAATATTATTACCTTTTTTCATTAGGCTTATTTAATGTTATGACTACAGATCTTATGTATTTACCCATAATGATTATATGAGGTCACCAATTTTTTTGTTTATATTCCCCATGTTATGATAAATGTATTATGAATTATATTTCTATGAGTGAAAGTATTCAGGAAGATAACAGTTTGAGATAATGTACTCATCATATGTTACAGTGTTACAGGTTCCACGATTTAAATGAAAATAAACTATTACGGTCCTCATGTATGTCCTTGTTTCATAAAGATGTAATATAAATGAATGATATGATAGGGTCACATTATACTATTTTTTATTTCTTAAAAGGAATGTGAGTAAAAAAAAATTTCCAAGGAGTACATTCTACTATGTTAATGGAAATTTGGAGTGAATATATACCAATAAGGGACAATACCATCTATGTGAATTGGATCGGGGAGTGACATGGAGCCCCAATGGGACACATTACATTTTTATTTGTTTAAATGTTTAGTAAACCAAAACGACTATAATAATTTTTATAAAATTCTATGATTTTATTGACTATTACCATTTATAAGACATAATTTTATATAAATATTTATTGTACACATTATTATTCCCCAAATCAAGGATAATAATATTTCATAATTCATTATTCAAAATAGTTTCTCAAATCAAATACCCCATCCAGTAATTTAGGCTAAAATTCATATTTCATGATACATGATTAATGATATTTGAATTATTAGCTATTTGTTTCTTATTTGATGTTAAAACACGATGATTATGTTTACATACCAAAATTTCCAATCATAACCACATGATATCATTTGTTTATATCATTTTTTTTCACAACATACAATTCATTTTATCTATATTCATTTTATTTTTCTATTTCAATGGTATTGAATATAACTATTACATATAATATGTTGTTATGTATATATTGTGACAAAATTACTCTACATGGGTTTTTATGATTTTTTATAAAATATTTTATTTAATAATAAAATAAAAAAATTCTTATTGGTTATTTACTGTCATATTAATTAGATATAATGAATATTCAAAGAAAATCATTTACTATATAATTATGTGAACTATATTATTTCTCCCATTATTATATAATTGTAAAGAATTAAAATAGGTTATATTAAACATCAATTGTTTTTTTCTGAATGGGTTAGGTCCAAATTGTATAGAGTAATTGATGTATCAGTGTAAAGAGATTCATTTAATTGAACTATTATTACATTTTTGTCTGGAATCAATATTGATATTTTATTATAGCTTTTTATCATACTTGGAAAATATTTTTGACTCATCATTTATATATTTTCATTTATATATATATATTTTTTTGATTTTATTACTACACCTGGAATAAATAGACAACAATTATGTCACCAAATTAGAGAATTTGAAACTCACATCATATAATAATATATTCCTTCAATGACCAAGGATGATATTTTCGACATTCTAATTTATGTAAAATTCAATACATTGAGTAAATAAAAATCAATAATTAGTAAATATGAAACCTTATGACTATATCCTTGTTATATCTAGTTCTCACAATAAAGTCTATATTTCATGTTATATGGGTATGTAAATATGTTCTGAATAACTCACATATAGAATATAACTATAAATTTTAATAAAATATCCAACACTCTAACATCTTGGACATGTTTAATTTGATCCATTATTTTCCTAATAATGTTTTTCAACTTTTATTCATTTTTCCAATTTTGTTATGAAGGTTCATGCACCTCTTATTGAGATATAAATACATTTTCATTTAATTATATTTCATTCTGGATAATTTTGATTTTATTTCATGATTTTCTAATTCCCCATTGGTAAACCATTTTTCATCCATTAAACAATACATATCAAAATTTTCATATCGTTACCTTAACATGAACCAAAATACTATGATTTCACAAGGGTCGCATAAATCCATATGTTCCATGCCAATCCATATATCAACATGCCATTGGTTAATGACTAGTACATATATGGAATAATCATACATAGTGTGAGGCCTTATCCTATATCAACATATAATTAATATTCAACATAAATATAGATTATATATCCATAAATAAAATTTGTATTTATGAAAAAAAAATGTTTTTGAAAATTAAATATAAGAATTGGAAAAAAATAATATATTATAATTCCCTATGTATTAGCCCTAACCAATAACCCTATAACATGAAAATAAGACATTATAAAATAAATATATGAAATGGGACAACCCAAATATAATTCACGAACAAAGGGGGTGATCTCTAATGTACAATCCAACACCTTCATGACCATTAAGTGCATCTAATAATTTTTCCTTTATTTAATTCCCTAAATACATGTCCACTGAGACATGCACCAAAATATTATGCATCTTCATAATATCAAAATAATTGAGAAATATTATAATTTATGGTAGACCATCAATAAAAAAAATTGAGATACCAAAAAAATGGTAAAAGTGGGTCATCATGTTCTCATAATATGATCAATACATGTGATCTGATATCATGGTAGGAACCATATTGAAAAATTGATGTTTTACCATCTATGATAATCATTATGAAGGATTGTATCGTGAAACTAAAAATGGAATTTATAAAAAATAAATATCATGAAATTCACCTGTAAAACACCAAACTATATTGAACCCCACATTTAAATTTTTTTTATTTTGGATGAATCCTTAAATCACTATAGTATATATCTATGTATATCACATTATAATAGTGACTCATGAATATCATATAGTTCTCAATTTATGAACAATTATGAACCAGAGAAATACATTATTGTGTCTCCATATTAAAGGAGTTCACTTATTCCTTGAATAACATTACCTTGAATAATACCTAAACTCAATTTACTCAACAGAATAAACCCTAATAAGACCCTTGCACTATTTTTGGGGATGTGAATCTTATTAAATAATTTATGTCATATGAGTGCATACAGACCACTATATTTAATCAACACCATGATTTATAAGATGTGAAACAGTTAAATTGGATACCAAATCTATATTAGTATTACCCACCCCAAATAACTATGCAGAGTCTCTTACATAACACATTATATGTAGGACAAATATAATTGAATTAATGTTCATTATTAATGATTACATACCTGGTTTCATTTATAAATTTTTAGCAGACATCAGTTCACAATTTCCATGAAGGAAAAATAAAAACGGAAAAACAATTTCACTATAAAAGATATATGATGACATAGTGGATTGTTCAATCAAGTATTATATGGAATGAACCTCATAATGTGTTGTTTACTTATCTAATATTGGAACTATTGAAAGATGATATTGAAAACACATTATTATTAATATAATATTTAATTTACATTTATTTAAAGGACTTGTTTGTCCTCAAAAAATGTAATACTATGATTTTTTGATATTGGAAAATACTAAATTAAATTTATATTTATGTTCGTTAAATGTAGGTGTCATAGGATTTCATGTTCAAAACTCTAGTACATTAGATATTTTGTAAAATTATATGATTTTTGTGTCAAACATATATTCCATTTTCTCCAATCATGGTGGAATTCCTGGTACTCGAGTACACATCATTATATGTTACATAAAACTACATGAAATGTATTTGAAAAATATTTTGGTGGAGTTAAGTTTTATTAATATATGATAGCACGACATTTTTAATCATTTGTTATGGTGAGCAGATTAAATTACCCATAGGTGTAGTGTCCGAGACTAAATTTTTTAATAATAATGACACAGTAATATCATTTCCACAATGGCCCTTATAAAAGATCAGTGAAAAATATATGTGTGTGTGTGTATGTATAAATACAATTTTTCATCTATAAGAAATAGTTGTCACATGTATGTGAACCTTCTAAGACTACAACACAGTTGTGACCCCCAAAACCATGCAAACTAATGCCACCAGATATAATAACTATTACCAACTCACCTCCACCTTACTACCATGGTTGAAACACCATCTTACACATGTTGAAAGTGTGACAAAATGAAACCACCAATACACACATAACTAGGGGGCCTAATTAATTATGATATCATATGTCAATTGAAAAAACACACATATACATGGGGAAATATCTCACTATGAAAAAATATTTTAATAGGGTATTATGATGTTAGGATTCCAATTCCCTTTATTTTGGATGAAAATAATCAGGATGAATTAGTCACAATTTAATATATTACTACTATATGACATATATATATTAACTACAATACATAATATAGAATCGTGTAATATAAATACAATCTAACAACTATGACTACTCAATGAATGTAAATATATTTTATATGTTGTGTTATATTCATTTTCAATGTGAACCCAAGCCACTGTAAAGAAAAATATACATTCCATATAGTAATGGACTCCATATAGTATATTCATGAAATTAATTTCATATTTTTCAAACATATTTTTTCTTATCATGTGAATATGTTTTATTAAAACAATTATAGATTTACTTTTGACGAAATATTTAAATATATTATGGGAATGATGAATGAGTGGATGAGAGATCATTTCATCTCTCTTGATAATGATATTTATTGTACTAGTTCTACTCTTCTTATATTATATAGAACGAAACTTCCAAGAATTTTTCAATAATTAAAATGTATTAAATTGTTGTCCCATGTATGTTTTATAGTCTATTAAATCATAAAAATGAATTCATTAAGGAATCATAGATGATAATTGTGTCCTGGGTGGAAATAAAAAATAAATGATTTTCATCCAATTATTAACAGTTTGACAAATAATCCAAACAAAGCATGGCCTCAATGATTATGGGATATAATATGAAAATTTATGAGCTCTAGATGATAATTTTTCACTAATTAAATGAAAATTTTCAATGGACCATGTATCATATCTAACATGGTGGAAGATATAATTCCCATGATATTTAATTATGATGAAAATGAAATGATAAGATCAATAATTTTTATTATGGTATCATTTAACTATATTTAGTCTTATTTATCATAGCTCCCCTAGAACAGATTTCTTCACAAACAAATGTTTCCAAAAAAAAGATGGATATCATTCAACTGAATATCTCTATCATTTTTATTACATTAATTAATATAGGTAACCTTAATAAGGGAATCGAAGAACAATTTATTTCCCTCCTTGATAATGTATCAAATTAATATTATATACTACAATTTATTATTATGACTTTAAAAAAATATATCCACAAAATCATTGAAAAATTTAATGATATCTTACTTATAATTAATGGATGAAATATTTTATCATCAAGTTAATTTGGCTCCATTAATGGAAGTATCATATAAGTACATACCATTAATGACACATAGTGTGTTAATATTAAAAAAAGTACACATAGGTTGGCAATATTTATTTTGAAAATTAATAATAAAACGTACACTTGACATGATTTATTAAGTGTACCTATTTGTGGTCTTATGTATTTTTGGATATAATGGAAGCTTTATCAAGAGGGTCAAAACCCTTCTTAGCTCATACCATATTTATAATATAATAAATGCATATCATTTCGACTATTTTACTTTTTCATGATTTGTCAAAAATGTTTATCCCCATCATACAATTTTTTATCCAGCACGGAAGATTACATAGGATGGTTTATTATGATGTTCATGGAGAACAATATAATAAAATATATTAGAGTTAAAATAGGATTAAATGTTTGATGTATCTTTTTTACATGGATGAAATAGTTATATTTTTTAAATATATAATACAGCCTATAGAATATCAAGGATTCTGCCATTCATTTTGAAAATTTTTATGAATATGATTTTAGTTCGAATAAATATTCATTAATTTTGGAAAAAAATCACAGAAGCTAGAATGATTGACTAAATTAATGAAATTGATAATCAGGAAGGTTTTTTCATCTCAGAAATATTGGAATACCCATGAGTTTTAGAAAAATTATTTATTTTAGTTTTATTCGTGTTTTGGATCAATTTAGAAATAAATTTTAATCTTATAATGAATAAGTCAATTCTTTTTATTACCGGGTATGTTCAATAAAATTATTTATTGAATGTAAATTTATTTTCCCCTTTATAGTTTGTAAATAATCTAATTATCCTATAAAATGTATAAAAATCTCAATGAATTTTTTTAATGCATTGGGAGTATCCTTCAATGAAAAATCATCAATGTTTCTTAGAAGTAATTCATTCAATCATTTGATCATGGTGGCATTGTTATTAATAATATTTTTAATTTTAATTAATAAATGTTGGTGACAATTATGTGGAGGATTATAAATTAAATAATTTATGACCTTAGTTTTCTCAATTCCATATTTCTTGTTAGTCAAATAACTAATATTTTTTTTAATTTGGATTAATCTATTAGCAAATACCTTAAAGCCTCATTCATAAATATATTACCTTTTCAGATTAAGAAAGAAATATTATCTCTATTTATAAATATAACATTTTCTTGGTATTACTTTTTTATATCGCATTAATATAGATTATTACTATTAAAATTTGAAAAAAATCAATGGGAAATTAGAGAAATCTGTAGACATGATCCCTTGTCAAATTAATAATGTTATATGAAATAATACTTTTATTGGTGTTGATGATATAATAATATGAGAACCTTCTGGTAGTGGAATTATAACCGCATAAATATATTACTATAACAATAATATTTTATATCTCGTCAAATGTACTGGACAACATAATAAATGTTGAATCCCACCATACTGATTCTCTCTTATATTGATGTTAAAATAGACAAATATCCATCATACAGATGTTAGGGTTCCTCCATATGTTTTTTAAAAAAGTTATGAAATTATCATATAGAATATAAAAAATTTAAAATTAATATTTAAAAATTTCTCCATTATATAAAATGGTGATTTTCATATTTTGGTTGTGTAGTTTAATCAAAAAAACATATATGAAAGTGCTTCGCTATGTGTTTTTTGATCTTCCAATTATAAAAAATATTTTCACTCTAATTATTGTGGCTTATATTAAACATATTCATGTTATTTTGTATAGTAAAAATAAAATGATCCATGCATATTATCATTTTTAAATCTAATTTGTGATATTTAAAATTCCTTCTAATAATAAATATGAATTCACCCTTTAATTTAGTCACTATAAAAATTACATTCTCGATTTCATTATAATTTAGAGGCTTTTAATTTAAGGAAATATCATACCACTAGTTTGAACCCTTGATGTCATGTATAGTCCCTTCTTCCATTGATGGATGAAATGAAATATAGATGTGCCATCAAGAGGGATTTTATGTACATTGATATTTAATGATATTTTCAAAAATAATAATTTTTCATATGGGATGTATACATTGGACATATATATTTGGTCCACATATTGATATAGAAATTCATTGAATGGTCAATTTTGGGGAAACTGTGTGTAAATGTTCTTTAACAACATATGGATGATATGTGAATGTATTAGAACTGTGAAATAGATCAGATATCTTTATATAAATATATAATTGAAGGAAAGTATTATAAAGATAAATTTAATGGTATGAATTTATTCTATGAATTATTTTGTGACACATGCAGACTATAATGAAAATTATTTTTTGATGGGATAAAAACTAAATGGGGACCACTAGAAAAATGAAATGGTGCAATGAGTTACCCAATGAGTTTGTTAATTTATATCAAAATTGCTTTTGTAGATTTTTTTATTAGGTAAGTTTTACATAAGAATAAAAACATATTTAACTATAGAAAATTATCATTCATTCTAAAAAAATTATCAATTCAACATCTTAATTCAACTATAAACATCCTATAAAATCCTTTTCTCCTCTTTGACTTTTATTTCTACATGGTTAATACACTATAACGATTCCATTATATTGGATTTATTCATCTATATTTTTAAACATCCATGTGATTTTAGTGTGTGTAACACACACCATTTATAAACCCACAAGTCAGATTTAGTCATTAAATTGTATATATTCAATTTTTGATGATCCAATGACCATCACAATGGTTTAGGTTGTAGATAATGGATCTATAAGGAATAGCTTTGAATGAGACTGAGAATATGACCATTTGATTATTTTTCAATCAAAAATTCATATTATTCCCATTCTATGTATATTTCTATGATTCCAAAATCACAATATCTATAGAGTGACCCAATATTATTATATGTGGATCATTTACACATTATCAGCTACAAACATTCATTACATAATACACTAAATACTATAATTCATGAAATGGTAAATAAATTTTATTGGAATAATATTTTTATATGTTTATCATATATATTATTTGATTATAAAAAATAAAGGAACCTTCAGAAACCATTTATCTAATTACAATATATGAATTTTCTGATTTTTTAAGAATTAAATTTTTTGATTGATCAATAAATATATTTATATATTAAAAAAAATTAAATTACCTATTCAAATTTTGAGTCTTTTCTATATAATATTTCTAATTTCAACATGGTTGTATCATGATTGAATCACATAGAAATGGGTGTAAAATTATTTTAATGTTGTCATATCGCATAGTAAAAATCATTATTCTTTTAATAGTTATCCACTATTATGTGGTTCCATCCTTATTTTCATACACAACTAATTCATATCCATAGTCTGTTCATAATTATACCACTAATAATTTCATCTCCACATTCAATCCTCTATATGTACATGGTCCTATAAATAAATTTTATTGATAACTATTGCGAGTAAAAATAAATAAATTATTATTAGTTTCATTTATATTAAAAATTTATTTTATTAATTATTCGAAACTAGTCTATCTAGGATCAATACTAAAAAAATATCAACCTCACATTATTATAAATCCACAATCCATATGATACTAGATTGTCCAAATTTACTTTAATTACAGTATTTAAAGTACAATGACTTTTATTTTCTAGTGATAAATTTTAAATTAATTTTTAAATATTAATTTTCAGTTACATTTCCCTTGTTTTAGATATTAACAAAACTCAAACTATGTGTCAAAATGATATACTATTTATAGTGAAACTACCCTAAAAATCTACGGTACATTAAAATGGATTAATTTTCTATTTTTCCCCTTTTAGTGATCATAAATATTTTGGATCATGAATTTGCATGTAATGATTGATGAAAATTTAAACATCCTACATCCTATCCATATTAAATTGTTTCAACCTAAAAAATTATACACCCTAAGTTTCTAAATCCAATATCATTAAAATGTACATCATCTGCAATATAATCCATTCATACATTAACTAATGCAATCATTTGGGGTTCATGTTAAATAGGAACGAAGAACATATTTGTGCCGAATTAAATCACTTTTACCATGATATAATTATTATAATTAAATATCCTATAATTTTTATGTAATCACTTAAATGTTGGAAGAGAAAATATGAAATAAAAATGACCAAAAATAAACATACATATCTTTTATTTTCATGATACACTCTATAAAAACTCATCCATCCACTAGTATCTCATCTCTATGGTAGGAATACCAACTAAAATTTTTTACATTATCATGGACATGGTTAGTCAATATTCGAATTTATAATGGTTGTGTTATACTCCGTATTTGTTAACTTGAGTATAATATATGAACTATAAATGTACAATCATTTGATAATAAAACATAAGACTATATGTGTAAATTATTTATTCCATTCCATCCCCATTAGGCAAGTCATAATCTTCACCCCTAATCCAAATCCATTACCTTACCATAAATAGGAAAACCACATGGACTTATATTTCCTCAAACAAGAATATGGATTTGAAAAACCCAAGGAATAATCATTCCATTCATGTTAAAAAATCTATAGAATCATACTGTATATTTAAAAAGAATTATATATCCACAAATGAAGATAACTAGAATAAGATTTTATTGTTAATTATGAATTTCATTGTTTATTATATCAAATGAAAGATAGATATTTTTTAATCTTATATGCCAATAGAATTTATCTATTAAATAACACATTTCATATTAATCGGAAGAAGATGATCTTGACTCATTCAATGAATCATATTTATAGACTCAAATTAAATGAAATAATTATTATAAACTCAAATGATTGATCCAAAAGAACATATGAAACATCCTCAACCATTGTTAAAAATTAACTATATGATCCTTTCCAATTAGAATTTATAACCAATCCACCGTTGTATTATAGCATAATTAGTGACCTTATTTAATAACTACTCATCAAAACATCATTTTAAATCCTTGTCGTAAATGGATGGTTTGTACCAATTTGACATTGTAATACCCAAATATTCACCAAACTAAATCCTTCAAATAGAATGAAAAAAATTCCTAAGGACCACAAGCTAAATGCACAAACAAGTATTAACTCGAAATCTATTTGGAATGGTTTTAGCCATGCTAAAAAGCATGACCCATCCATAAAATGGGAAAACAACAGAAACCTGATCAGAGAAAATATAAAAAATAAATAGTTGGTGAAATTGGAAAAAAGGTTCTTTCTATAAGAAATAATAATCATCTTATACAAATCAAGAAACAAGGGAAATGTAAATGGTATCACAATCATTACACAAAAAATATCGAGATATAATAACGCCTTAAATTCCCAAAAGACACAAAATAAAAAACAATTGATCCTATGATATAAATCCTAGTAAGACCACGTCTCCTCAAAAAACAAATTGAAAATTTTAATAATGATTATATAACTAAGTACCAGTTCTCCATACCCTTACATGTGTCTTTCAAAACATATCGTACACACACACAATGTCCCATGGAGTGTATTTGTCAAATATACCATTAGGATACCACCACAAACAACTTTATTTCATTATAACATGAAAAACATATAAATTTATTTGAATACACATTTCCAAAATGTAATAATTCTAAAAATATTATTCAATTAAATTATCCATCGAAATCCTTTTGGATTTCTATTAATGAATAAAATGTATTACAAAAAAAATTACAAAGAATGATGATGTAAATTAATGAATCATATGTAATGAACATGACTATCCCACCCAAGGGAAGGAATACATTGAATATGAATAATAATCAATATTATATAACCAATATGTTGAATTTGAATAACTTCATTCATCACATTAATCTTGGTAATATAAAAAATCAATACAACATATAAATAAATCTCAAATGACCATGTGAAAAATGGTGTCTTAACACAATAGTAAATTATATTTGACAAATAATGTATGACTTCTGGATAAGAAAATAAGATTCTTACATAGTCTCCATGGGGCCAAAGTACAAGAGATCTTACGTTCTCTAAAAAAATTAAACTACTCAATGATTTTTGTCCAAATGGAACTCTCAGTACCAAGGAACCTATCTAGTGGATCTCATATACCCCAACCCCAATGATATCATGGTCAATTAGACACACCTACCTCACACCTCAGTGAATCCATTTTATACTCAATTCCCAAAAATCACAAAAACTATTCGATAAAGGACTAATTAATTTTGAATGCCTTATAAAAAAATTTCCCTTTATAAGAAAAAAAAATCAACAAAGTAAAAATATTTATAATCCCATTTTAGAAATACATTTCAAACCATAATATATGTTTTATAAATTTTCTCAAACAATATGTGTGTATATATAAAACTCTGATTTTGAAAATCCTCGTGAAATGCGCAATTTCAAAATCAATTTATTAAAAAATATAAAGGGAATTAATATCAAAAATAAAATTTTATTGTCTGTTAATCAATGAAATAAATAGTAAAATAATATGTTAAAGATAATAATGTGTAGAACACTTTAATATACATGCCAACTTCATATTTTGATCAAAACACATCAGCTACAATGACCCCTACCCACATGAGTTGATACAACTACTAAGAAAGTGAAACAAAAAGAAACCAACCTATTACCCATGTTAAATACAAAGATATTTTCTAACAGCCCCCATATGAATCAAAATCTCCATGAAAAATGGATAAATAATCATAAAAATTGGGATGTTCATATGAAACCATGATGACATTGAATTATTTTATGTAAAACAATCATGTATAGAAAAACAATTCATCAAGGATAAGGGAGAGATCCAAAACCATGGTGGTGGACTTAAAACCATAGGGTGAGGAATATGAGTTCCCAAATCCCCAAACCATGATAGGTATAAAATATAAAACCTCTAAAATTTATTTTATTTTGATAGTACTACATAGTTTATAAATATTCTTTTATGATATGGTTGACTCATTCCAAAAACAAATGCATATTGTTTTCTATTGGTGTCCAATAATTTTACAAAACTCGGACTAACCCTATGAAATACAAATTCCACCCCAATATCCATTTATCATTGTTAGTAATATGTTTTTAAATACTTTGAATTAATATTTAATGTGTTCATTCTTCCTCAAATAAATCCATTTACAACTGTATGATATCTATAAATTCATTAATGGATGAAGTTAAATATGAAACACAAACACAAAACACAATTGTAACCCTCTGTGTGTTAAGAACAAAAAAATATTAAATGTTTAACCTAAAAAATTTCCTCACTAGTCCAAATAAGAACAAACAGGTGCCCATTAAGTCTTCAGTATGTATTTAATGTCGGATGACTTCGTAAAATAACAATGTACATATTAAGGAACATCAATAAAATTAAATCAACATACCCTGAAAAGTGTTATTCTAAATATACATAATATGAATATGTTTTTTCTTAATGATAGTGTCAAGATGTAGTTATAGATGTTCCCACTCCAACACATTAGATTGTTGACGATGATCTCTCATTAATTTGGAAAAATTAAAATCATCACTCATCAAGGCCACCCATGTTGAAAAAGACACCTGATATGATAACATTACTATAAACACTGTAACACGAAATTGATATACTAAATGATTTCTGACAATTACATGATTAATTCATGTAATTCATCACATCCTAAATCAAGACCAATAGAACTACTAGATACTCTATGAATACAAGAGAACCATCATACTAACATGACACATTATATAATGTCGCCACTTCATTTAAGGGGGTGATGATATGCTATCACTCAATGATAGATACTAGCTGAATTTTAACACAATTGATTAGAAAAAGTGAGAAATTCACATCTACAATGAACACTTACTCTACATACTCCTAGACCTACAGACACATATCAACAAACATACACATCAATTCATACAAATACTATTTCTCAAAATGCATAAATGGCCACATTCTTGTGCCTAGGCCTATAATGAATCCCAATGTTAAAGGAGGAATTAATTCGACCTATAATTACTATAAATGGATAAATTCACTTCAAGGGAAAATTTACATTATTCTCTTATCATCCATGTAAAATTTTTAATTTTCCCCATAGAGATAGTTCTCCCATAACATAAATGCTTAAATAAAAGATGAGTGTTAAACATCATTGGTGTGATAATCCCATTCATGTCATCATTGATGTCAAAATTAGTAGGCCACAATTTAGAAACTACTCAACTGAACTATCGAATTTCCCAACTGACTAGTACATCACAAATTTTTTTATCAAGGATTACAATGGATAATATAACCAAGAGACGAGAAAAACAATTTTTCTATAACACCTTACCAAAACCAAAATTCAATCAGAATAAAAATCGAAGGCTTCTACAAATACGTGAATGCTCATTCTTTCTCTATATCTGTTGAATCTCCTAACATGGATATAATGTCGATCAATAAATCACTTCATTAATTCAAGATTAGAGTTTAGATATAAGTAAATATAGATGATGATCCCTCAAAAAACCCAATATTTATCATGATGTTTTCTATTTTTTGTCTTACATCATGCAAAACACTGTGATTTTGTTAATGAAATTTACCACATCTCTATTAAAAAATATACTAATTTTATGGTTCAAAAATTAAATGAAAACAATCAATGAATTAGTAAAACCCAATTTCAACAATGTATATTCAAAATCTCTATTATTTACTAAAATGTAAGTATGTGGGGAAGGTTATTTTTATACCCAAATATGTTGGTACTTATATCTAAGTTTTATTTTAGAATACCAGTGTGATACTATTTATTTATGAAATAGAAATTAAATCCTAGGTAAAAAAATTTATTCTTGAAAATCATCTAATTAATTATAAAAAACACTTTTTGATTTTGGATTGTATTATTAACCTTGTTTCAAAATAGAATAAGATAATACAATAGAGAAATACTATGATGGAATAATTCCTTTCACATGAGGTAGTTTAGATTAATTTTAATCTATTTAATCTTGATTATATCCATATTGTATGAAGTCAAATAAACATGGAATTTTACTTTGAGAATATTGATAGTGAGCCTGAATGTTGCATGAGTATGAACCCTTAAGAATTATACTAGAAAAAAATATTGGTACAACCTAGTTATCTTTTGAAAAAATATTATAGGGAAATATCTCAACATTCCCTTGAAACATTACATAAAACTATAAAAAGCCATACCCCAAATCCAATGATACTTGTCTATACCTCCCGAAAAAATATCGCATTCAGCCTAGTATACATGATTCCACCAGTCCTACATGATAAACTACATTATTCAATGATAAGTATCTACAAATTCCTTAAATATGAAAAAATAATTCATGATAAAAATTATGTAAATCATCTATGTTTAAAAGTAGGATGTCCAAAATGATCTCCATATTAGCTTCCCAAAACATGGTAGTCAGGAAACCTGAATCCATTCTCTTATATCCTACTAAACTAGGGTTTCATATCCATAACACAATTAATAAACTCATCTCTTATAGTATATCTTGAAAATTAATATTTTGAAATAACGTTATAGAGACAATAAAATACATCATAAATGTCTATAAAAGTTCAGGCTGTGAAAATCCTTGATGTCAATACCCACAGCTCATAGCGGAAGGGAAAAAAGTTATTGATCTCAATGATGGGAATCATTTTGGTAGTTATAGAACCATAATATTCACCCACATGGTTTCATTCTCTCCAACTGTGAATGATAAGAGCTTCATCATGATGGATATAGTTGAATAAACCGATCAAGTAGGTGATTGTCCATGGAATTGATAAGTTATCTTTGATATTACTCTAGATATATTATAATCATTATTCATTATTATCAACTACATACTATATTACATGAAAAAATCCATTATATTGTGTATGATCGTTTCCTTTTCGATTAATGATTCACCTTCCCTATAACAAGAGCTTATGGAACATAGAACCGATCTATTAGTGTCTTGAACCACTACCCCACATGACCCATTGAATACATTGTCCATCATTATTGGGTTTATGCATGTTGTGTGAGTAATAAAACAAACCCAATACCCGATTTACGTTATAGGATACTTTGAAGATGTCCTCGTAGCATTGAAATTGTAACGCCCAGACCCCCGTAACCCAGAGTTGGTGCATTATTACGTAACATTGGCATGATCACAAACGATAAAGTCTCGAATGACCGATTAGATTAGTAGACATGGAAACACTAGAAACATTAATAAATGTTACATTACATCATAATACGAAAAACTACAAAAAATAGTCTCCATAGTCCACACTCATATCCCCTTCAGACTATCCCTGCAGGTCAGTCATAAAATATTTCTTCACATCCTGGGAAAAATATAACATAGAAAGGGGTGGGCTCAGATTCCCAGTAAGGATAGAAATATAGTGGAAGCTTTCATAAATAATAATTAACATTTAAGGCAATGTATAACTAAAAAATATCCTTTTAAACATGAACTTCAGCATAATATGGAAAAAGTAGAATGAAATAATTCCATTTTCTTATTCACATGGATATTCTACTGGTCAAATAATCACATGCAATATCAAAAACCACTTTCATAATGATGGAATGCATAATTCCAGGCAATCATAACCACGTAGTCGAGGCCTCATGCCAAGACTACAAATAAGATTTTGTCAAGGCCTCATTCCAAGACACTAGTTTTTCTCATGAGACCTGCCAATTCATCGAGGAGCTATAGCATGCTACACCTGTCACTTATTAAGTCCAATGAATTCCTCATATGAACAGGTTTAAACATATCATAAACCATAACATAATCGTATCACATAAAAAATTCATAGAGAAAACATAACATTTTCACATTTCAATCACAATATATCAATACAACACATTGATATAAAAAAACATCATCAAAAACAATTTCAATACCAAAATAAAAGAAAAGTAAAACATGATATTTATTTTTCATTTAAAAAATGTTATAGCTTGTAGAAGAAGCCAAAAATCAAATAATGGCCACAGTGGCAGAGAAGTCATTGTCGCCTCATACGTAAGAAAAAAAACATTCCCTTTTGTCGTTTAGTAAAACACATTGTATAAAAATATTCCTTTTGAATAAACATAAAAGTCAAAGGGGTTTATACACTGTGTAAAAGAAAGTCTTGTATTAAAGAAAAATATGTCTCAATGAAATAAGATTGAGAGGATGTCCCTTACAAAGATCATTTTTAAATAAAATAGATATATTATGTGTATTCACTATAATTACACATAAATAAAGTACAAATACAAGATAGGAAATAATAATATAGTGGCATAATTTGAAAGTATGAGATTAACCCAAAGAACGGAAATTGGGTTATGAAGTTCCCTTACCTCGTGTCCTACTTGACTTGACCGTTCATTAACCTCATGAATAATAAATGAGAGTTAATTTATAATTGCATAAGAACCTTTTTAAATTTCATTATTCCTTTTATATCACTTATTAACATGTTATGAACAATATGTAATTATTTATGTTAATAACGGCCATTTTGTCGATCTTTGGTACTTGAGTCAAAAAATAAACTTCTTATAATTACAAGTTGTTCATGTGGTAAAATATCCATTATATCTAGAATTATATTCATGATGTAGATATAATATATATCATATATATCCAGTAGATACATTCATTAATAATATTACATAACATTTAGAGGTATGAAATGAAATGGACCGTTCATGGAGACTGTAAGTCGTACGTACGCATGAATGCTACATTCATTTCTATTTCCTATTAGATGGAATTAAATCATAATGATATAAAGTTATATTATAATTCCATTATAATATCATATATAATATCATTAACTCTATCCTTTATACTTCCCCCAAATGACATTAACGATTCAAATCACTTTGAGGGGGCGGTAGTCCGCACTTCCTAAAATGAAATTATCGCGTTCACCCATAATGGAAGTCATAAAGGTATTCAATAAATAAAAAATAAAAAAGAATAAGGAATAAATAAAAATAATATATATCATATATATAAATAGTTTCATTATAATGGCCACCATGAGAGGTGTTAAAAGAATATTGAACAATCATCATTTCGTGAGGCAGTAATTCGCCACCCACAATAACAGTATGTTCATTAACCATTAGACGAAGGTTTGTGTAAGTAAAAATCAAATACTTCTCATAAAAACATCCTAGTGTATTTACTATACTATTTTTGTTAATAAATAAAGGATGAAAAATATTTTAAGAGGTTGGAGAAGAAAAATAAAACAAAAGAACATAAGATAAATCATTACCTTAAAATCGGGTAACTATTTTTGATTTGAGCCAAAGGCTTCCTTGGGAAGACTTATGGCCAAATTTAGGATTCTAGGAGTAAGAGAGGGAAGTTTAGAGAGTATTTGGGGAGAGTTTGGCCGATAAAAATGGCTTTGAAGGTGTGAATAAGGTGGTAGAGTTGGGGGCCTTTTATAAGAGAAGAGGAGGGGCACTCTTGGAATGTCATGAAATGTTACATTATTATATAATGAGTTTCGGATTTTAAAGGTCCAAATATTATATATTTCTAAGATAAGGTGATAAGGGTTCTAAAAATACTCATCCAATAGGTTTTTGACAAGTGTAAGTCTTAGATTTTATATTATCGTTTCATTTTATTTTAAGCGTTAATTAATGAGGTAATCGCTGCATCATCATGGTGTTATAAAAAATATAATTTATTTAATGTCTAAAAATTATTTAAAAAATACCATCTAATAGGAAATAATTATATTGTTCTAAAGATTATTTATAGTATAAAGGTTAACTTATATAACCCCATGTATTAATTTTTTTAGTAAAACAACACATGTTTGTGACAATTTTATTTTTACTTTAAATAAAAAGTTATTAATGTCATTTTCTTACCCAAGTGGCTCCATGGGGTCCCCAAGTTGACCTATGGATTATCTTGGTCGGATATGACTCGTCCAATAAGGTTAGGACAAGTTTAATGGTAATTTAATTTTATTATTACATTATATTTACCTTAAATTACATTAATTGCCTTTAATCGCGATTAATAAAACATAAATGTTACTATTCACCAAAAATTATTTTAATCTCATTGAATTACATTTTAATTCGTAATTATAACCATGTATGTTGGATTTTTGAAATTCAATTTATAGAAGCTGTAATGTTTCATTTAAATGAAAGATCAGTTTTTTAACTACCACTTAGTGGTTTCACTATTCATAAAAAATTGATGTTTTTCAGAAAAATACCAAAAATTCATCCTAAGCTATGTTTTATATTCCTAATTCAAAAATGATTTCTATTTTACAAAATTAAAAACATATAATATGAATTAATTAATTTAATAATTAACTCCCGCTGTCACAATATATTGCGTGTTTTTAGGAAACAATATATACCAAAATATTGACAATTATTTATATCCAATTTCAAATTTATATTAATTATAATGACCACTATTGGATAAAATGGGAAACTATATTCTAATTATAATTTAAAACCACTCAATAGTATAATTTATCACTATAAATCATTTTCATTAAAATTGTTTTTTTATGTACTTTTTCTATTCATAGAAAAATGGATGTTCTCATAAAAATACAAAAAAATTAAACGTAGGATAATTTCGATATTCCAAATACAAAATTGAAGGTCATTTTGAAATATAAAATTTATATAATTTCAAAAAGTGGATATTTCTATTCATAACTTCTACTTTCATTGGTTGTGGTGTGTTAGAATTTCGAAGTTGCGTACAACACACACTACTCTATTATTCAAAGAGAAGCGTACCATGGAAGCTCGGGGTGTTAATGAAATACTTGAGGGTTTTGGAATCCTACTGGGGGTTCATAAGGATCAAAATATAATCAATGAGGAACCTATCCCACACCACTAAATCCAGGATCATTATTGGTTTTCCAGTTATCCAAAATTGGTTGTGTTCCTATCATATATGTTAGTAACCATCCACAGAGAGAAAGATATTGTCTTCCTACACATGCATACATCTATGTGTTCCTAAGAACCATTGATGTGAGAGATTATAAAAGGATAAACACCTCAGAATACTAACAATGAACTCACCAAAATATCCCAATAAAATTCCTACTATCTTCCTTTTGAGGAAGTGGTTTTTTGTTATCTCCTAATGGTAATTGATTAGATAATACATCATGATGTCAATTGAACACCATTACCCATAATAAAACCCTTCTTATTGATCACATGGTGAAAAATACTTCAAATTAGAAGTTATACATGAATAATATAATATTTATGCAATATATAGTTCCCCCAAGGGATGCAATATGGTTGGAGAAACAACTTATTATAATCCTTGGAAAAGAACATAACTGATGAGGACCTTGGAAATTTTATCTGAACATGAAACTCCACATGACTGATTTGATAACATCCCCTCCTTTTATTACACATTAATAAATTAATTATTACACAGAATATAACCCTAAATATTGATAAGTATAGATTCCATGTGAATTAGGTATAATTTATATCATTTTGAACATGGTATTCAGCAACATTATTAAAAAAATACCATGATTTATTTAATACTTATTTAAAATGGTAAATATTCCAAAAACATAAAACTACATGGGATGACATTTGGAATTATATAATAAATGGGAGAGATATAAATCATGATATGGGAATAAACCATGAATAACATGAATATGATAATACATTTTAGAAAATATGTACATCAATGGACCCTAAATACACAATTAATAAAGGCCTAGTATAACCCTATAATCCTAACATTGGAAATGTGTAAACATCATAGAACACTACATCATGATTATACAAATTTTCCATTGCATTGGAGTTCTATCTGGGTGCATCCATCATAAACATTTTATTCTAATGATAATGTGTGACACATAGACTGTAAAACATGGATTAATTCAACTTAATAATTTATTCCATGATCACGAAATGTGGAAAAAATACATTTATGTCCTTAATAACAAATTATATTTTCAGAAAGATTAATACCCATGATATAAAAATGGGTGTGGAATTTACTACATAGATATTATGGAATATAAAATCAAATTAAAATTATTAATGCATTACGTTATTACCTAAAATTTTATAAAATTGGTTGATGAGAGAAAATTGAGAATCTAATATTTTAAAAAATGAAATTATATGTACTATGTATATGTAAATACATGTTAGAACATAATTAATTTGAACGATATGGCGAAACAGAGTATCTAATTTTGAGGAAAGAGAAGAAATGAAAGAACCCTTATAAAATCATTGCATGGTAACATGTGTAAACAATGGTTCACATGGGGTTTACATGAGAATAAAATGGGAACTCCATAATTTCAAATAAAATTTAAAATACGTGGGATATTTATTAACATATCCCAATGATATAAAAATATCAATGATAATACATAATATTATATGAGTTCTTGATAAAAGAGAAGAGTGGAAGATCCCTTATGAAATTTCAATAGAGTAACATCATATGTAAGGGTCGAAATGAGAGAGTAATAAGTGGTATCTCATTAAAATAATATCAAATTTTTTTATTAGATTAAATATTAATTAATTAAAACATAACCAATTGAAATTATGATGAAAACATTCAATGAAGGTTAATGAATTAAAAAACATTAGGGGGAATTTGAGAATCCCTTACATGAATGTGTGATTCCAATGTCATGGGAGAGTCTTATTAGAGCTTTTTTGAACCTTATGTGGACTCTTAGTAGGTTATGGAAGATTATTGATGTTCTAAATGGTGTTTTAGTAAAGAATAATGGGATGTTGTGTGGGTTTATATAAGAATTGAGGGATATTAAATTACTATTTAGGTGTTGGAATCAGCATAATAAAATATAAAAAACCAAATATAATATTATATATATTTAACTTGAATTTCTTAAAAAAAGAGTTATATAAATTATTATATATTGACTAGGTCTAAACTTATTAAAATATTACACAAGGGGACATGGAGGCGAGTCACACTTTTAATGAAATAAATTTAGCATTATAAAATATAATATATGTTTTATATGATTCATAGAAGAATCAAAAAATAAATAATATAAACCTAAAATAACATTATTTTATTTTAAAAACATATATTTTTTCTAGTATACCAATTATAGTACTTTTTATATCATTTTTGTCCATTATGATGTCACAAAACACAGTATATATATATATATGGTATTTATATTTTCGAACAAATTTTTATATCTCCTAAAAGAATTAAAAATTATCTAGTGGATAATTTTGATGTCCTCAATCCAAAAATAATAATCATTTAATCGTGAAAAAAAATCTATATATGGGAATTTATACATTTAATAATAACATCATCATTTATTGAGAATAAACGTTTTTGGGAAAATGAATTTATTTGAACACTTATAAAAATTAACATTGACTTCATATAAACTATATAATAATATAAATTTAATAAAAATATTTTAATATTTATATTTTATAAAAAATATTATTTACACCAAAAGTCCATTATTTCATCCAATTCGATTTCGTAACATAATTTTAACATTGAACAAAAAGTACCATCTATTGAAATAATGTGACTATAATAGTGTTAATATATCTTCATTATTTTATTGAAAATATTGTTCATATTCATATAGGTAGGGTCGTGTTTCATATCCCTTCAATACATCTTCATGCACCCTAATAGTAAGGTGTTTTAAGGTGGTCTTTAAAGGCTCCATTTAGTGAACATAGTTTGGGACTTGATCTGGATGAGCTTCAACATCTCATGTAAACGGTTTCACTCATGCATAATTTATTTTATCTCAATTTTGGATTTGGCAAGGGAAAGGACCATAAATTATATCTCACTAAGAAGGTATGATAAATGGTATTCATAGGGTAAAGTCCTACAATTTGATTCCATCAAATCAATTATCTTTATATATTGGAATATTAAATCCCTATATTTATAATTATCAAGTGATCAGTATTAAATGAAAATATAATCAAATATAATTATTTTTAAAAAAAACTTAAATCCAAATTTATATATAATTTAAAAGAAGTTTGTATGTATTCAATAACCATATTACATAATAATAAATTAAAAATAATTTCTTTGGGAATTTTTTTAGAAAACATTGGGTCATTAAAATCTTCGCCACATATGAAATTTTACCTCAAAATTATCATTTCCCATAATGAAATTGGTGATTGTATATTTGGTTCATCACTTACTCTAGTTCCAATAGTTCTTATTCAAAAAAATTTTTCCTCCATTATATTATAAAAAGTGGTATTGTGTTCTTTTAAAGAACATTTTCTCTTAAATCAATGATCTTCACAAGATGATCGTCATAGGAATGAAAATTATACCACATATCCACCTCTTAATCGAGTTATTATGAAGGTTATGGTATATACATCCTTAATTGGGAAAGCAATTACATATCCTTTACTGGAGATACTGTTGGTGTGAGTGCTAGTAGATATTTGACTTCACCAATATGGTCAAGAATCTCAAAATGGTCTATGAACATTCTAATAATATTTTCCTGATTCAAATATCTCATCACATTCTTCCATTGATGTTTGTGAAGGAATTACATGTCTCTTACATCAATCTCCATGTCATGTTTATGATTTTCAGCATAAACCTTCTATCAAATATCACTAGCCTTGATAATATATTGGATGGTCTTAACATTTTCCACAATTTCCTCATACAATTTATTATAAATATATTTTAATCCACTACATCATCACAAAATGTCAGTGTTTTGAAACGCTTCCCTAAATGGGATTCATAGGGAGATGTTGGGATACTCAAGTGAAAACAATTATTGTAAGAGAAATTCACCAGAGGTAGATGTTTTTCCCATTTTCATTTTACGTCAATTGAGCATCCTATAAACATTTTATCATGTGTTTTGACAGTGTACCAAGATTGGCCATTATTTTGACGTTTATAATACGTACTGAATTTCAAATTTGTGTCTAGATCATGCGGTAGACATTTCCAGAACATATACGAGATTCATGGATGTTGATCAAGAAAATTGAAAATAGTACTCCATATATACTCGCCAATAATATGATCTATATCCATGAATGATTATACATTAATAAATTCTCTCAAATCTAAATAATGCATGTGGTCTTTGAATAAATGTCCAAAAAACCCAAATAGAATTTTTCATATGGATGTCTTCAGAAGTCCTGTTACAAATTACATGGTGATGTTTTCCCATTTAACAGTTTGTATGGGTAACAGTTTATTCATCCCATTATACTTCTTCCATTCCACTTTCACTTGATGACATACCACACACATGGATTAATACTCATCAATATCCTAATTCATGTTTTCCCACCAATATTTCTCTCAAAGATATCGATATATCATTTTGTTTCAAAGGTGATGGGAAAGTGTCAAATAATGTGGATCATCTAATAGTTCTCTCTTTAACTCTGAATAATATGGAAGACATAGTATTGACCCAATTCTATGAATATTTTCTTCATTAACATTGATCTCCGAGGATTTTCAATTTCTTATAGTTTCAAATCTCTTTAAAATTCCCACATCATCTTTTTTAGAATCCATTATCCTCTACGTATATGATGGTTGATCAACCATTTTTTAATGGATGAACGATGTTCATTTCATTATGATTCCCATGTCCATTATCATCAAATCTATTTGGATGTGATATTTATAAATTCTCATCAATGATTGAATTGATGGATTCTTTGTACTATGAGAATCATCGACCATATTTTATTTAACATGATGGTAGTCGATTGTGAAGTTGTAATCCATGATCTTCTCCAACTATCTTCATTGGAGAATATTCATATCATTCAATGTCAATATATATTTTAGACACTTATAATAATTATATAACTTAATATCCTCCAAAAATACATAATTCCCCTAGATATTTAACAAAATTATCATAGAATACTATTTAATTTCTTTTGGGGGATATTTTTTCACATTAATTTTTAAATTCATAGAGTCTCAGATAATGGAATGTTCATCTTTCATAAACAAGAATCATAATCCCTTTTTTATGTATCTTTGAAAATTATGAAATGTTCCCCCCTTTTGGTTAATGTGAGCACAAGGGTAGTAATAACACTACTTTTCAACTCCATGAACTTATCTTCAAATTCATCAATCTAGGAAAACATAAATCCATTCAGCATTTGTATTGTATTTGGGTTTAATAGTAATGGGAAATTTATTACATATTAGAAATATTACCCAGCTAACACAACGAACCTGTATATATCATTAACATATGATGTCCTTATACTTCGTTAAATGGATTTTTTCATTGAAGGATCCATAGATATGTCAATTATTTTGATTATATGCCTCAATAATGAGAGCTCCTTTAACCAAAACTCACACATGATATACTTGTAATAAATCTTCTTCATTTAACATATTTCTCAAATTATTTTCCAGATCCTCCTTGATTTTAGAATATTTTAAAATATACTTTATAATGACAACAACATAATTTGTAGAATTAATGTCTAAATGTTCGATTCCACATGTCCATGATTATTCTGGGTGTATTGATGAGTTCGAATGGTATCATTATGACCACGTAGTGCTCATAACTTGTAAATAATGAATTCTTGGGGATATCTTCTATCATTTCCATTAATTGATAATATCATGACCAAGGGTCCACTATATGGATGTATAGTGCTCCATGTAGTTGATCGAATAATTCATCAATTGGTGGAAAAGGCTAATTGGTCTTTATCATGATCTAGTTGAGATCATGATAATCATTGAAAAGCTCCATTGACCCATTATTTATCACGATGAAGAGGAATAATTCACCCCTTGGTGATGATGTTGGGGGTATGATACCTTTATCATGATTATCTAAGGGGTTTTTCTTCATCTCTACAATTTATGAAACATCCATCCTATATAAATTCATAGATTTAGTAAAATACCCTAGAATAAGCTTAATTGAAAATTTTACATCTTGGCTTAGAGGAAGACCATCGATTTTTTTTGGGAGGAACATCAATGATTTCCCTCACAGTAAGCATGTATTCTAGGAAGGATCATCACATAGAATCAAAAATTTGATCTTGATATTCATTATCATAGGGTACTAGTATCCTGTCTAGACATGATGGTGCATAAAAATATTCATCCTCATCCATTATTTTCTATAGAATTGAAGGGGAATTATCAATATAGAGACTTATTTCCATCTCATAGAAATTTATGTTGGGTCAATATTGGAAAAATTAATAAATACCGAAGATTGCATCAAATTACACCCATGAGAGACATATAATATTTCTAATAATAATATTACCATAATAGTAAATATGCTATACAATAATCATAAGAGTTTTCACACATTTTTTAAAATCATTTCATGTGGGGAATCAATGTTTTTCTACAATTTACACGAATTGATACTAGTATGTGAATTGAAATACAATATAAAATTCGATAATCTTAATTAGTGGTTACATAGAATTATTTTTCCATTATCCACCTCAACATATAACTATTTTAACTCAGATAGAATTGGAGGTTGTTTATGCTCATTGTGATTCCCATCACATGTAATGGAAAATTTTCTTGGATAATTCCCAACGTATAAAACTTCACGACATAGAACTGTATATGATGTCATATATTGAACATTTATTACCTCAATCACAGTATCTATTTATTATTTAAATTTTCTATTTTGTTACCATTACATTCCACACATAATTCATCTCAATGTCCCTTTGTGACATTTCCCTTAGTGTATCTTTCCACAGTTGTTTCATGATGAAAAATCGGTCTTTATTCCTTAATCATAATTTTGATATGGATATTTGAGATATTTCATATATTATTTCTCTAAATTCATGCGAATTCACAAAAGTGATGATTTATTATCATGATCATTAACATCTGGTTTGGAATAATCATGTTAGATACTAATAAATATTCCATTTGAATGGAATACCATTTTGGTAGTCATCAAATTCACATTTTCATCAGTTTTTAACAAGATTCCTCAAATTTCAGGCCCTTGGATATTGGAAATGGAAAACTGGGGATTAATATATTCAAAAAATTAAACACGTAATAGAGAATCCATTGAATGTAGTGGTATTCCTTATAAATTACATGTATATCATTATCATATGAATTTTTATGCCTTAAAATATATTATACAAGATCTATTTCCAAACATGTTATCTTATTGGATTTTTTTATCCCTATAAAAATTAATAATAATGAGAATATCGACCGTCTATTTTCAAAACATTATCATTACATAACTTTTGATGAATATCTTAACATTATAAAATAATATTCCAAAAGATCATAGTTGGTATTATGCCTTTGGAAATAGAAAAAACAAAAACATTGTTACATATGTGGGAAGCATCATCTCCCACTAAATTTGTGATAACTTGAACTATTATTAAACAAATCATGAATATTAAATATCATGTTAACCCGGAGTAAAATAAAAATAAAATGGGTGAGCTGAAATGCTGAGTAAGGGTAAACAAGAAATACATGAATGCATAAATTAGATCATATAGGTACGAAAATTTGATCATGGAAATAGAATATCATACCTTGCATATTAAATATTATGACAAGATTTTTGAATAATTATTAGATGTTCTTAATACATGAATCATAATGAAATATATCATAAACATGAAATCATAGCATAGAGAAAAATATATAATGGTAGATCACACATAATCATATAATTATTCACACTGTATCAATGTTATAACTATAATGACCACCTTAGTAGTATGGGTTCACTCTCTATTACCTCATAATTGTCATGGTTCACTCCCATGTACATGATAGTAGAATGATTTCACTTATAATACTATATTAATATTCATATTTCATACCCATGGCCATAATAATAGTAATGGTTTACTCAGAAGACCAACATTGTTTATTTCATGAGATATAAGACATTACCCAATGCATTGGACAGAGATATTGTTCTCACATATCACATATGGAAAACATACATACTTTTTCCACCAGATCATAAATAAATATATCATAATCCACGAAATCAAATGGTTATCATAATCATGTAAATACATCATAACCTATTGAAAGAGATATATTTCATAATAACTACATCATCATATAACCTCCAAAAATCATCAGGTATCAAAAGAAAAAACTCTTAAATGAGGGACATGCTTCATATAAATCATTTAATCAACAAATAATAAATTCAATGAAATAATTTTAAAATAATCATTGTTTAATTTCTCCATAAATTCCTATGTAACACCGACGAAAGCTATAATTTATGAGAAATAATTTTTAATGATATTTTAAAAATGATAGTTTAGTGAAATATCATTTCATCCTTTAAATAAATCATTATAAAAAATAAAACATTTTGAAACCCATAGTATATAAAAACATATAAAATTATAATATAATCATTTTAAAAGCCATTTAAATCGAATACAAATTGAATATTTATATAAATATCTTGATATAAGTTTTAAAAATGTTGTACTGGAAAACATATAAAAGAATCATGAAACATTTTGTAACCCAAATTTCATGACAACTTATAAACGAATCATGAAAAAAAATTATAACATTTTTATTTAAAAATATAATTTAAAAACTTTTTCTTAAAGATTAATCTTTAAAAAATTAATATTGAGCATTTGTAATATTATGAATGGTCTATATGTACACGTCATATGAGGTCAAAAGATCATTCATTTTTAGGATAAAAATAAAATAAATTTTCCACCTTAGAAAAGACACAAGAAGATTAACTTGAATTAATTAGTAAAATTAAAAATTTTAAAAATTAATTTTAATTATTATCGAAGAATTGTATTTTATTCTTTTAATCCCTTTCTATATTACATTAGTCTCTTACAGATGGAAGGGAAAAATCACGATTTCCTAAAAAACACCTACTAAACAATCATATGTACCAATGAGTATAATATGGTACCAAAAAATGTGTATATCATGAAATTTCAAATGATAAATAATCTAATGAATATTCTTTAGATATTAATGATAATATTCCATCAAAGAATAATAATCATAAACAATCTTAACAAATAATGAGACTATCTCAATAAACTCTTAAAGCTGGTATATTGGGCTAAAACTATCATAGTATGAACAAAAAAAACCTGAATCCTATGATATTATGAAAACAATTTGAATTCATGATATATCATAAAAAATGGACATATATGGAACTCAAAAATCCATTTAGGATTATAACAAAAGTTGAATCTCAAAGAAGGAAAATTGAGGCCAACCATTATACTGATTTGGTATTTTTTGAGAGTTATACACAATGACTGAATGATAATAAAATGGTTGTGATATTAACCATAAATGAAATAGTATTATCCATATAATACAATCATGGTCATTACATACACCATAAAAAAGTAAATAGAGGTGAACATAACATGTAACTCACAGAAATTAAAGTTGAGGTGAAATCCCATTACTATGTGTCTTGACTATCTTTGTACTCATACAAGATTACTATATAATAAATAATAGACTATTATAAATACGTTATATAATCTTATTCATAAAAATAACACAATATATGGGTTTATTATAAACATACATTACCCTCATGTCTACAATATTATGTTTAGGTTTCACTTTTGGCAATATATGGTTTTTTCATCCTTTATGTCTTAATTTGTTATATGAATTTTCATTATAATTATATCATGATTATAGAATATATATCATGATATAAATATCATATATATCCACTATATTTATATTATTAATATCTACATCATAATGAAGTATGAAATGAAATACACTATTCTTGGAGACGGTAACCTGTATGTATGCATGAACACTGTTTCTATTTTTATTGTCTTATAGAATGAATATATGTAAATGATATGTATATATAATTATTAAAATTTAATTACTATATAATAAATAAAAAATAATTTCATTGAACCCATCCTTAATAAATTCCATGTGGGTTTTTAATGAATTATAGCACATTGAAGAGGCGGTAGTCTACACTTCTTTAAACAAGATTACCACGTTAATAAACAAAATTATGTGATTTGTGTCCTAAATGTAAAAAATAAGATTAAATAAATAATAAATATAATATAAGAGATATATAGATATATTTTCCATCATAATGGATACCATGATTGGTGGTAAGGGTGAAATGAACCATCATCGTTTTATAAGGAAGTAGTTCGTCGTACACAGAAACAATATATTCAATATCCATTAGATGGAGTTGTGTGTAATTATCGGATAAAAACACTTCCAAAAAAACATTTTAATATACGAGGGATACTATTATATCACAAAATAGTGTCATAATGACTGTGGTGCAGGTGAATAAGGAAAATAAAGGAATGGACACTGAGAAAAGGCATTATCTCTTAATCAGGCAACTCAATTTTTAGGTCAAAATGATTATCTGAAAAGGTGTTTGTCCAAGGGGATACCTAAAGGTAGATGGTATGATTTTTTGTAGGCTACATGGTAATTTCATGTAATAATGTAATAGTTTTGAGTGGTGTGAGTAATGGGTAGAGGTGGTGGCTATTCATGGGGAAGGAAAAAGGACTCACATGGAGTCTTTAGAAACGAGTTAAGTGTGCACATGTTATTACATACAAAAGTATTAAAAATTTAAAAAAAAATCAATAATGGAATGTTTATTTGTGTAATACTAACATAAAATTAGATTTAATCCGTTTCTATGTCATTTCGTGTCTCATAATTATGGATTTGTACCTTATTAACCTAATTTTTCTCTTAACCGATGTAAATAATTTTAACCACCTTCTGAAACAATTTTTTTCAAAAATAAATTTAACTATATTTATCATTATAAATTATTCATATTCCGAATATGTAATCCATTATTCGTAATTTTAATCACAAAAGTGGTAGATATTAATTTAAAATTGATCATGCTGATGGGATGACAATGTGGGATTGTGATATAAAAACACCCAAATGTTTGTTACATTTTTATATGGAGTTTTAATGTGAAATGGTTACAATAACATAAATTAAATTAATAAATAAAAATTTTATATAACTAAACTACTAAACTCATTTAAAATATACTGTATCATGTTAAATATATTTTATGATTTTTTTAAATTAAAATCTTGTATTTTTTACTTTTTATCAAACCATGAAACCATACATTAATATATAAACACATTAGCCAAAACTAATTAATATTTTTCTATTCAATGGATAGTTTCAATTTTGGAAATTTAAATTTAAAAATGTTACAGGAATTTGATTTAAAATGTGTTCTCCCTTAAAAGGTGGAAAAAATTCCTAAAAAAAATATGGGTTTTTAAGCATAAAATTATGTTTGTTATTATCTTAAATCTATCAAATCTACTGGATAAATATCAAATATATATTATTTAATATATTTCATTAGTAATAAATTAATATAACTTTCCAATTTTAATTAAACATTATTAATATAGCCTTGTTTCTATTATAATATTTTCCATTATTTTTAATCTATTTTATTATTCAGTAATTGGTAACCTATGATTTATTTTTATATTGATGTAAAAAACATATTTTCAGAATTTAGTTAATAATATTAATATGGATAATCATAATGAAAAGGTTTTATTCCATTGTAACAATATTTTTAACAATATATTATTTTCAAGATATAGTAGGCCTTGGTTGTTATGAAATCCAACATGGAAGCTTAGTCTTACGTGTAATGCACTATAATATTGTTTTCCGGTAAAATGAATTCCATGTTGGGAATTTTTTTAATATAATCCATGGTCGATCTATATGAATATAATTTTTTAATTAGTCAAAATATAATTCCAGTGTTTTGTGAAATGAATAATAATAATTTATTAAATTATTTCCAAAAACAATTCCCCAATTCCTCCAGGTGTTACATTCTACATCCCGTAAAATGAATTTCTCCTTTTAAATTATTCTGGGTAACAAAGGGTTTAATACATGAAATATTCATTAATAAAAAACCAAATCAGAAAAATTGATTTTAATTCTTCCCCTTAAAAGATAAATTTTGAACAATAACAATAACCCATAGTAACATATATCTTTTTTTCCATATAAGATAACATTGGTTGGGCATGAGGATTGGAAATTGAGGAAAATTGTATATATTTATATGTAGTGATTTTGGATATAAATCACAAACAAGTTACAAGTCAAAGGAATGATAAGGGCCTCAATGACCTAAATGTGTTATGATTAATAAATCCATCGACTCAAAACAACTTACGGTGCTAGAAAAAAAATTGTACAAATTCCAAATGCAGAGGAATTTTGAATAAATTTCAGTAAAAAAATTTAAATTCCTGGTTTGTGGTTCGAACAATATATAATAAATCTATTATGCCAAGGAATGGTGTCCAAAAATAAATTTTATTTTGAAAACAATAAAATACACATTTTATAGTTGTTAATGCCCATAAAACAATGATAAGTATATATACATGTATATACAAAATCATAATTAACAAACTAAAAAAGTAAAAATTCTAGTTCATCATAAAAATTTATTAATTAAAAATAAATATACATTAATCTGGACATCACATTTTCCAGTGGTAGGTGTTAATCCAATACCATTTTTCAGTAATGGCTTCGGGACCGATTGCATTTCTATAATTGATTGGCTATTACTGGACAAACGTATTCTAATTTATAATGTATATAAAATATGAACATCATTGAGATAAGATTAGTCACTAAATATCCATTTAACTAAGACTATCAATACAAAATCAGTTCTGAAATACTTCATCTAATGGTAAGAATAATCATTTCAGGAATGTTTAACCATATAACCAACATCAATGATGAGCATCCAAATCATTATAAAGAGATTCATAAATTCAGCTAAACATTGATTCTGCATTATAATAAATACAAGATATTAGTTTCCTTATTCCAAATATGTGAATAACATCATCATATACTATCTTGAATTTCCATAAATCCTTTTGTAAAACATGTACATTTCTGTATTCCAAATTATATTGGATATAATCTATAAATCCATAAATGTTGTAAACTTCATTAGTTAAAGAATAAACCACCTAAAATCAATTTCATTCTGAGTTCCAACGAAATCAATAATATCTAATTTATTTATTTGGATCACATGTATCTTTATCCCCACAACATTAACATATTTTAAATTACATATTAAGGGATTCTTTCCCTTAGAAAAAATATCATCATTTCATAAAATTTCTTAACTAGTACATAAAAAGTATGAAAATACTAAGAAAAATCATAAGTAGAATAATCCATGTATATTTTATCATTAATAACTTTTGAATCCAAATATATAAATACTTATCTTACTTGAATATCACTCCATTGACAATTATACCTCTCTCATTTCAAATTTCATCTATCATCTCATAAACATCTATAATGTATCCATTACTCGCAGCCTTTTCATGATTATCATCAGGAACAATCATCATGGAACATTTGGTTTCGTAATTACCATTTCCACATAAATTAAACACTATACATTCATTGATGACATTGGGAGTCAAAAAATCACATCCATTTTGTTAATAGCACTCTTCATTTTTCCCTTGTTTTCATTTTCATTGTGTCCTTATTTTCCATAGACAAACAAACATCTTTTTCATATAAGACATTCACTTTAATGATTATTTCCCCTTTATTGATAAAAATGAAAATGAAAAATTTTTCCTCCATGGTCTCCATTACCTGAACTCTATATGACCTCACACTTTGTCTTCCTTCGTGAGATTGAAAGTTGGGTAAGGTAATAATTGTTAATCATGTTCTCTGAAATAGATTATTCATGGTCACGACATCATTCACACGAATGATCATCCCACCTAATTT
Source organism: Viscum album (assembly GCA_963277665.1). Lineage (NCBI taxonomy): Eukaryota > Viridiplantae > Streptophyta > Magnoliopsida > Santalales > Viscaceae > Viscum > Viscum album. The sequence continues at coordinate 1,099,947,977 of OY728145.1, forward strand.
CAAATAAAGAAATATCTCATCACCCTCAATACTAATCCATTTTTTTCTAGTTCCTACCATTCATTAAAATCAAAATCATAGTGTGAGAATTGATTATCATAGTTGAAAACCACATAGTCAGTAAAAGAATTAATAATATGATGTATAATTTATAAATCATTTCATAATATATGAAACCATTGGTTTATCCATTGTTAACCATATATAACATATATCCAAATCCTCCATGATGCTTCCTGAAGACTTTTTGAATTTCTAATTAATATCCCATAGTAGTTTCTAACAAGGTGTGCAGTAAGGGTCGTTTTCATGTACTATATTACCCCAACTGAAGCATAGAACAAATTTTAGAGTTAATACCCCGAGGTATATCTATGATGGAGCCACACCCACTTAAAATATCTATACATGATTGTATTTCTCAGAAACCACTCGCACTATCCTTCACCAAAATTCAAGGAATTTTTTTTAAATTTTAACTAATCCTTATAAATTTCCTTAGAGATATCCCAAAATATATTCTATTAAATATATAAAGGGACCCCAATAAGGTTTTATCATCTTATAATCCAAAGGAAAACTATAATTTAAATCTGATTCCAACTATAGAAACACTCACATTTTAGAACAATATAATTACAAAACATTTGTGGAATACAAAAACATCATACATATAGATTCCAAATTTTGTAGTTAGTATCGTTCCATTTGAAATGGGGAAACATAAACACGGGTACATATGTGAGCTAAATCATCTCCCACTAGGTCCTTATTTGATATAACCATTTAATTTCATATCAATCTTAGTATATATCATCATAACCATGGGTAAAGAAAGAATAAAAGTGATGAGACAATGCTCAGTAAGTGTAATGAATGAATACATATAAGAATAATCATGATCATAAGGGTATTATAATGAAATAATGAAAATAGATGATTATAAACTATATATCATTGATCATAAAATATATCATTTCATAAATAATGGTTGTTCATATTAAATTAATCTTAATGAAACAGATAACATAATCCTTGAAATCATAACTTATTAATAAATCATGGAATTGTGGAAAACACATGAGTGTATAATGATTTCCAAAATAGATAAATCATCACATTAAATACCATATTAGTAGTATGGGTTCACACCCCATACCATCATAGTAATCGTGGTTCAATATTATGGCCATCATATTAGAACGAGTTCAGACGCTAAACAATCTTAGTAGTCATCGTTCACTATCGTGGCCATCAATGTATTCAAGGTTCTCCCCAATACCATATTAGATTAATTAATATTATATAAATATGTACTCAATACATTTTAAGGGAGGTATATGCCCCACCCATCACATAATGAGATCGTAGAAACATATTCTACAATATTATAAATTGAAATATCATAACCCATAAAAAATGGGTATCATAAACTAGTAAACATGTCATAACCATTGGAAGGAGATAGTTTTCATAATAACTTCGTCATACGCTAACCAGGGAAAATAAGAAGGTTTGATTAGAATAAATCCCATGAAAGACATATAGGCTACAAAATAACCATTCCGTCAAAACATAATCTATTAAAATAAATAGTATGAATAGATAAATTGAAATGTTTGCACTTTAATTCATTAGTAACACCCATGGATGTTATCATCGATGAGAAATATTTTTGAATGTTATTTTAAAAAAATGTCAACCTGAATATATCTTTTCTTTTTTGGAAAATTTTATTTTATGACATAATATATTTAGAATACCTTTTTCTTTAAAAGTTCATATAAAAATCATCAAAACATTATAAAAATATTTTTCATCAAAACCACTTTTTAAAAATATAAATATAACTTAAAAATGTTTTGACAATAATTGTACATGAAAAAAGAAAAAATAATTTTAAATTTTTATTAAAATGATTATTCTTGAAAAATTAAAAAAGATACAAGTAAATTTTTTGAAAACCATTTTACTTGAAAATATATTTTAGAAATATTTTTATAAAGATTAAATTTTTTTTAAAATTAATTAGTATCTGTGAAGAAATGACATCGGCTAATTTGTACATATCGTACAAGGAAAAATGAGATTCATTTTCCACGATAAAAATGATAGAAAAGTACCAGGTTCAGAAAACTACAAAAACATTCCATTGAATATAATGGTAAAAGGAAAAAAGGATAAATAAATATTTTATTCTTATATGATATTGATATAATATTCTAGGAATATTTTTTATAAAAATATAAATTTTTGACATAAGTTATTGTAGAATTGGGAATTCTAAATAAACAATCATAAGAATCTTATGTACCAATGAGTAGAATAGGCTAAAAATAAATTTCTATATAGTGATATAATAGAATTGAATTAAAAACAATAGTATTCCAAGATATATGTATCGTAATATTTCATCAATGGAATCATAAACAGAAACAATCTCAAAATGTAATGACATTATCTCAATAAAATATTATATAATGCTATCATGGGTTCATACTATCCAAGCAAGGAAAATAAATTACTCAAAAATATAATATCATGAAATAATTTATATTCATGGTATTTCAGAATATATTTAAATATATTCTCCTCAAATAAGTGTTTAGATGTATAAATAATGATGAGTCTCAAAGAAGGAAGATGGAGACAAAACATTTTACCGATTTATTGTCTTTTAAAAGTTAAACCTCATGAAAGAAGGATCCTAAAATATAAATTTGATTTCCCATTAACTTATGTATAATATATATATATATATATAAATAATTGGATGTACATAAAATGTAAACAAATAATGATTGGAGAAAATAACAAGTATCTCATGGAAATTAAAGGTCAGATGAAATCCCAATATCATTTGTCTTCACCCTCTCCATACTTTTTCTAGAATCCTGTATAATAAATATTGATTTTTTATAAATATTTTACTAAAGAATAGTATTATTATTAATAAAATATACATTGTGGGTATGTCCTTATATTACTCTCTTGTTAAAGATACAATGATAAGGTTTCACTTTTTGAAATATTTTCTTTTTTTAACATGTGTCATAATTTTTTATAACATTGGTCCTTATAATTAAATCATTATTACATAATGTAGGTCCTGATATATATATATATATAATTTATATCCATTATATGTATTTTAAAATAATCTATTGCATAATGAACCATGTAATGGAATAAAACGGTCAGGGAGATGGTAAGTTGCACGTATGCATGAACGTTGTTTGTGTTTTTAATTTTGTATTAAAAGATAGTTTATAAAAGAAATATATATATATGTGTGTGTGTGTGTGTCTATGTGTGTGTGTGTGTGTGTAAATTTTATAGATATATTAATATCTATTATATATCATACAATATATCTAATCATGTCCTTACCTCATTAAATTTGGTATGTGAATGAATCCCATCACCTTGAGGGGTCGTAGTCCACACTTCCTCAAATGAGATTGTCGTACTAAAACCAAATGGAAAATAAATAGATGTATGTTGTAAAATGAATAATTAATCTTAAATAAATAATAAATATAATATATGACATATAAATATATATTTTCTATTATAATTTCTTTCATGATTTGTGGTAAAGGAGAAATGAACAATCATCTTTTCTAGAGGCAGTTGTCTGTCACACACCAAAAAATTATATTCAGCATCCATGATATGGAAGTGTTTTAAAGTGTAGGTATAATAATTTTCATAATACAATACATGTATATGTATTTTATTTTTTTCACAAAATAATTCAACAATTTTATAACAGTTGGTGGTGTAAGAAAATAAAGGAAATTAGCATCATAGAGGATGTTACTTCTCAATCTGGTACCTCTTTTTGGTTTTCGGAAAAAGTATTCTTTGAAAATTTTTATGTCCAAAGGAGTAAATAAAGATCATAGGTAAAATTTATGGGAGTCTAATCTGTCTAATATTGGTCGTTATTAAATTTTTTTAGTGGTATAAGGAATGTGTAGAGCTAGTGGCCATATATAGAGAAGGAAAAGAACTCAAATGTATTTTTTGAAACGAGTTAGGTGTACTCATGATCATACAAAAAAAATTCTCAATAAAGAATATAAAATATATAATTAAAATTTCATGGACTATATATAGATTTAAAAGGTGTTTTGAATTTTTTATTAGGAAATGTTTTGTCATATACATATGGTTTAGTGCATTATTATTTTTTTGTTGTCGTAACCGATGTATTTAATTTTAATCACCTTAACTAATTTTTCTTTTCGAAAACAATGATTAAATTTTTAGACATTATATATTATTCATATTATCAATATGGAATAAATTTTTATGAATTAAAAATATATATGTGGCATAAAATAATTTAATACTAATTCTGTTGACAGGATAACTCTGTTGGTATTTGATATAAAAACATCCAAATGTATGCTAATTTTTTATATACAATTTCAATTTGAAAATTAATTAAAGGAGCTGATATGACTTAATTATCAAAATTATTATCTAAATATACCATTAACCTAATTTAAATAATAATTTACCCTTAAAAGTAAATTTGATAATGAATCATTATTGAATTAAAATCCCATGTTTTTAAATTTTCATTAAAATATGAAACCTTAATTAAGTATAAAAAAAATTATCCTAATTCAATTTTTAGGATTACTTACAAATGATTATTTTTATCTTGAATATTTAAATAAATAAAATTTACATAAATTGGATTTAAAATGGGTTCTCCATTAAATTTATGTAAAAAATCATAATTAAAAAAATATGTTTTCTAAAGCATAAATTTTAGTTGGTTCTGATCTTACATCTATCTAACCTTTTGGATAATATATTTGAAATATTTTATTGAATATTTTACATAATAATTAAATTAATATAACTTTACAATTATTATTACATACATTATACATGGTTAAAATAGATTAGAGACTATGCAAATATTTTCCTTTATATTCAATCGGTTCTAATATTCATTAATTTGTAACCTAGGAATTCAGCATATATTTTTGCAAACCACATATTTTAATAATTTATTCAATACTAATAATAACTATAAACAAAATTGATAGGTTATACTCAATTAAAGTAGATTTTTTATTAATATATTGCAATTTTGTGACAGTTAGTTAGCTGTGTTGAATTAATCCATCAAGGAAGTTCAATCTTTCTTTTACTGTAAGATAACCTTGTTTTTCCATTAAACATTTTCCAAGTTGGGATTTCTTATAACATATTCCATATTAGATCAATATTTAAGGATGTTTTGACTCTGTGAAATGAAATTTTTAGTGTTGCATGAAATAAATATTAATAAAATATTAAATTAATTTAAATAAAAGTTCACAAAAAATTCAGGGTGTTACAATGAGCTTCTGAATTTACCAATGCATAACATTATGAGGATCAAAAAAGGTGCATAGAAAGGCCTATTTTTATGTACTATATCACCCCATTCAGGCATAGAAAATCTTTTTAGATTTTTTATTCCTTATTATATATATGGTAGAACCACATTTACATGTAGTATCCATACAATGATTTATTTTCATGATAAACCACATAATATATACTAACAAAAAATATTGGGTGTTTAATAATAAAAAGGCTTATCACTAGATTTTTTATAGAGTTCCCTAATACAAATCCAAAATATAATTAAGATATTTCTTTGATATCAACTATTACAACCCTAATCATTATTACACATTTACATGGGATTTATTAAATTTCATACAACCCAAAAAATAGATAAGTCTAAAATATTAGGAAATGTTGTACAATAAATAAAATTTTGAACATGGGATACAACGAAATTGTAAACCAATTCATTAAAATGTTTTTTTAATAAATTTTATAAAATTTTCAAATTCTCCTTCAAACATATAACTTTAAAGAATAACCACAAGAAATATATTAGAAAGGGGGAGATATAAAGCCTAGTAATGGAATAAAATAAGAATAAAATGAAGAATATAATATTTTTTTGAAAAGAGTCATATAAATGGGGAGTAAAAGTGACATTAATAATGAAATATATAAAATGATAATATTAACGTGGGAAATGTGGACAAAACATTACACACTAAATTATCAACATAGTTCAAGGATAAATAGCCCATACAACATGGTGAAAAAATTCCCATAAATAAATTTGTTAAATACTTATCCCTAAATGAAATATCCTGATATTAAACACAACCCAATGCATTTGAGTTCTATTAGGGTGACCCATCATAATCATTTTATTACCATTCTTAAGTATTCCACAAAGGTCATACAACATGGATTCATTAATCATCATAATTTATTAAATTATCACAATATATAGAATACAAATATGTATGTCCATCATAAATAATTATATGTCCATGTAGTTTAATAGAAATTATTGAAAAATGGGTGTGGTATTCACTATAAAAATATTTAGTCATGGAATATTTTTGTCATATTTCTGTTGGAAAATAGTGTTACTAAAAAATTCTAGAATAGTGCTGATTAGAGAGAAAGAGGTATATAAAAATTTAAAAGATGAATATTAAGGTAACATAGAAATACAAATAAACTTCCAAACATGTCTAATTTAAGGTGAAACATCATAAAAAACATGATGAAATATAATAAAAGAAAAAACCCACATAGTTTTTTGGCACGGCAAGAGGTGTACAAAATAGTTTATATGCTTGATAAATGATATTTAAAAAGGAGATCATAATTTATGAATAAAATAGTATGTAAAAGGTGTATATAAGGACATATCCCAATCCTGTGAAAATGGAAATTAAATGAGATAACATAAAAGGGGTTCTTGATAAAAGGGAAGAGTGAAACCTCCCTTACAATTTTTTTTCATAATAACTGCTTATGGAAGGGTCAAAGTGAGAATGTAACAAATGATATATCATTTATATAATATATATTTTTAATTCATGAATTTTTTATAAATTAATTATTAAATATGTAATTGATATTATAAATATAAATTTAAAAAATTATTATTGAATTTAAAAATTAAGAGATAGGTGAGAATCCAATACATGAATTAGTGAATCCAAATGAATGGGAGTGGATTTTTAAGAGATTGGGGAAAACATGAGAGAACTATAGATATGATATATCATATTAAAGTTGTCCTCCATGTTATTTTGGTCATAATAAATGGTATATTTGGTTGATTTATATATGAAAGGATAAAGATTTCATTATTATTTTGGTTTCAGTTTCTACGTTTAATGTATCGATAATAAGAAATAATTCCATGAAATTTTCCAACTAAATATGAAAAAGGGTTGCGGTATAAATTACTTTATGATTACAAGGGAGAATATTTTAAAATATTACCCTTGTTGATGTGATGTTTATTCACACTCTTAAAGAAATGAATTTAAAATCGACTAGTATACTCTATGTTTTGGAGGATTAATAAAGGATTTATAAAGTTATTAAAATATTGTTAAAATAAAAATATATTATTTTGAAACAATATTTTTTCCCATTTTAGTGTTTATAACATCATTTTTAGGTAATTATGATGTTATAATTAACAATATATATTAATACTGAATTAAATTTTTATATAAAAAATGTACTATTTCAGAAAATTAAAACAAATCCTCATTGGATAATTTTGATATCATAATTCTAATTAAAATATTAATCGTATCTAAATAATTTTTCATAATAGATTAATTTTATTTTTAAAATAAAAAAAGGAATTTTTTTTAAAATGATGGGTTTTTAGAAGAACATTTTTCTAATCCTGTAGAAACATTACCTTTGAATTCTTAAAAACTATATTATTAGATTTATTTAATAATAAATTTAATAATAAATTTCAATTATAATATATTTTACTTGAAAAATCTATTAATAACATCAAAATTGATTTATAAATTGAATTTGAATATTACCCAAAACATATTATCATAAAAAATATAGTAATAGTAATATGATAGAAATATGTAGAATGTTATATTAAATATAATTTATATACTCATATATCGAGGGACTTATTACATATCCATTTACAAAACTATAATATTCTGTAATTGTATGGTATGTGATGTGGGAGTTCATGGGGCCTTTTGGTGAATATGGACTGGGTCTTGAGCTCGACGAACATGAAATTCTCCCATAAATGGTTTCACTCATGATTATGTTGTTCAATATTAGATTCAGATTATTGAAGGGAGAATTTTATAAATCATTTCTTTATCATATGATTTGATACGTGAGAATTCATAGGGTATGATCATATTTCTTTAGTTCATCACTTCCTTTTAATATTTAAATTGGATTGTTAAAACACTATATTTGTATGAACAATGTGATCGCCATAAATATACTTTATTATCAATGGTAATTATTATTAATTATACTTTAAATATAATTTTTTAAAACAAATAAATATATGTGAATTTGATTTATTTAACCATATTACCAAATAAAACATTTAAAATAATTAAAATGGGGGTTTTTTATAAAACATCTGGTCATTAAAGATACTATCAGGAGCACAATTTTTTAAATGTGTTGACTATCCCTTATGTGAATTAAGGGAAATAGATGGCCTAGTTGATGGTCATGTTTTGAACTAGTAACCCTGGATACCGTATAATTCCACCATGCCAGTTATCGTCCCTAAAATTGATGTCACTGTGACCCATAATCCACCAGGAGTATTCCCGAAGTAGCAAGATTTGTCTGTGAAGAGTGTTCCAAAAAAAGGAAGGGTTCCTTATTCTATTCCTTAGGCCGACCCATTAATGTCCATTGGTGGACCTTATCCAATGATAATGAACTCATTGTCCTCCCATACAGTCATTTCTAGAATAAAATACATATCCCCCCCTCATTTTTGGAAGATTCATGACCCCTATCTCTATATATATCTTAAGGTTACTCCATGAGGACTAGTGGAATTTTCCCTCCCCCTTAGGACTACAAGTTATAATAAATCATGATTAAATAAAACAATTTAAGAATTAAAATTATCTCATTGAGCATAGAAATAATATTCAATGTAATTGTAGAAAAACACGTAGTTAACAATGGTTTTCCATCCTCCAGTTGAAGGAAAATAGTTCCTTAAATTACTGATGTGTGAGTAGATCATATTTACCATGACATCAATGTGTATGTTGTAGTTCTGAACCAAATCAATTTGTTCACCCATTTACTCCATCTGAAATTTCATTAAGTGTATACCCGCCCTAGAAACAATTTTTTACTATGACTACCATAGAAAGAGGGTAGAAGAAGACATAATTATTTTCATTTTTAATTATTTTCAATCCCCAACGGTTGTATTTTATTATAATTTTATTTAATCCTATATGCAATGATTTGAGTCTATTTATGAAGGAAACCAAGTATTCTTTCAATATGATACGAGACAACCTAGGAAAATGTGGCATGATGTAGTAATGATGATGAATTCATCAGTGCATACTAGAGGAAACATGTATATTGAGATCATATTCATTCACGATATAAATGTTGGTTGAAAGGGGATTAGCTATCATGAGTCCCATAATTGATCACATAAACACACATATCCATCCAATGAAAATAATTTTGAACCATGGGGAGCTATTAATGTGAAACCAAGATTAAACCACCCATTTTGAGACCCCCTTATATCTCATTACCCTTATGATGAATTCACATTCTTGAATGTTGTATGCCTTATATATATGCACATTATCATTAATGTTGGATCCCATCACCTTCATATTAAAATTCCTGACCATTTCTAGAGTAATCCACATTTTCCATTGTATGTGCCTACCATTGATGAAACCACGATTCTTCCTTGACACCCATTCATTAATAAATTCATAGAGAATCGTATTAATGATTACAAAAAACTCTATATAAGTAATGATTATCTTGCTGATGGGTCGTTAGGGGTTGATGGATTAGTGGTATTTCATCAATTGGATAACAATGAAAGTGGTGGTATTGGAAACTCCAGGATTCCCCATTCTATGGAAAACACGTGGATATAATCTATAAGGTCCTCCTTGATGACATTTCAAGAACGAATATAGAAGGAACCCAAGTACCCAATCGGGCTTGGCAAACATTCCCAGTTGAGACATGTGATTGATTCCCACACCACCTTATCTTTTGGAAAAACATGAAGGACATTATGGCTATGAACATCGACCAATCATTCCATACTAATTATCAAATCTATATCATTGATATATGAGCCATCATCATGTAGGATATTCAATGAATGAACATGAAAATAATCATTCCAACAAGCAATAATGTAAGAGGATATCTGATCTTCTTCTCAAAAGCAGATATCTCAGGACCTTTCAGGGAAGAACCTATCTGGTTTCAACAACATCTCATTTAGCTACGAATTATTAGTACCAGGGATGATTATATTTAATTATACCGCGATTCATAAAATAAGTTCTTACTACTTTTTATATCCCTTTTAAAATATTACATGCCCAACTAGATTGTGGGAAGGGAGATATTCAATCTAAGATATTTTTTTAAAATGATGATTTTTGTTGTGGAATCAAATATAGAACGCCCCTTGAATTGGGGACTCCGAATATAGTTGAACCATATTAAGGAACCCCTTTTGATGTATCAACCAGTTAGATAAGTATAATGATCATTCACCATATTTCCGAAATTTCTAAAGATCAATAAAGTTGGTGTGGTCCAACACTTCACCAAAAAAATAAATAACATTAATGTTCAGAAAGGAAGTTATATCTATAGTATACCAAAGAAATGTTCCAACATGAAACATGATTGAAAATTTCCACACAAGTTTTTACACAATGAAAATGTGTCTAAAAAATTTTTAAAAACCTAATGACCCTACCAAGATGCAAATGCCATGAAGGCTTCCTTATCTATTTGAGTGATATATTTCAGAAATTTTTACATGTATACCTTCATTATCATGTTAAAATCTCCTCCCACAATATAATTTAAAACCCCCTGAATTAATGTATCACATATATATCCAATTCTGGTAATGATGACAAGCCTTACACCATAAATACACCATGTAAATTAATCACCACTATAGTCCCCTATCAAAAGTAACCAATATATTGAATTTGTACCCACCAACTTTGTAAAATTTTTATTATCATTCATAAATCCTATATGTGTTTGTCTACAGGTTCACCATTTATATAATATCATATTCCAGCACACATAGAAAACATCACTTTTGGTGGCTCCATAATCCGCTGAAGGCATCAAGCAAGAATTATTGGGAAAATCCAATGCATATTTCGAATCAGCAGACCATTATGAGAAGGGAAAATATTCTATGAAGAAAAAAAAATCACATAAACATGTTCCACTGTGCCCAAAATTGGGCGACCCAGTGGAATTTTTTTCACGCCGGTGCGAAAAGTACAACCCGATCAACTAACGTGTATGGTTTTTTGTGCATGCAGAATTCCACACCCCATGACTATTGTTGACAACCTATTAATAGAATAGTACCCCTATCACATCCAGTAGTAGATGAAATAAAACACTCTATCATGCATGTAATACCAGACTTATGAGAACAAAAGATGGTGTTCAGGTACATGATTTTCTGTAAAATGTCTCCTAGGGATCCACCATCGATCGGGACCAATGGGGCTGGAACCCCGTCCATTTCCATTATTGATAAGCCATTTTCATGAAAAACATTTATAATTGTGCACAAAACTCCTCCAATTTGTATGTACACATCCCTTATCAGTTCAATACCATATTATTGTGTGGCATAACTCTCATTTTCACCCATATTGCATACAAACCATCCATTTTATGAGCAATCATCCCTCCTCATGTGATCCCTTGAACATGTCAGCAATGTTTCTTTCCTAGTCCGCAAAATCAGGAACTCCATATGCACAACAGACCTATCTTGCACGATCTTATTTTGTATGACCCTCCAGGTTCATAGGATGTGATTTCATATTCTATTAGGTGGTGCTTCACGATGTGTTTATTAGCCTTATACTTCTTCACATAGGAATGCTAACAGCTATTTATTTTTCTCAAAAACATGATTACATGATATCCTCATTGGATAACTCAATAACACCACCCCACAATGGAATTTCTGATTCCTTCTCATCCTAAAGGGTGTGTGGGTATCAGTTATATGTGGCATAGGTGTGTGGATTGGACCTACCTCATTTGAGATGTATTATATTTAACTACTAATCACAGTCATCCTCATCACATGACGTTAATTATTATACTCACCGACGAAATGAACATGGGGTGCCCCATATTGGTCATTCTCCCAACCCACACTTCTCCATGTTAGTGAGATCCTCCTCAAATGGATTGAGATCCCCTTTGCTGGAATGGTGTCTATCTGTGGTGAAGGACAACCATCTTGGTGTAAGCACATAGCATTTCTTGAAGGATTTATCAACCTTGTTTCTTCGCTATTCATCCATTCATATTAAAAGAAGGTATATGTGACCATGGACCTACATTACCCTATCCCTCTCTTCTGTTCTTTGTCTCCATCGGGCCTCCAGCCTAGAGTAATTCCCAACCCCCATCTCCCAATTCTATGAACCATGATTAAGCCCCTGTTTCCACTTTGTGGCACTGACAACACAAAATCTCGGCTTCAATCACCACATACACATATTTTTTGAATTGATCATCATGTTTTTGAAGACTCTTTTTTCTTACAACGAACAAGAATCATGTGGTCTTACAATGATCATTGACCAGAGAATCATTCCTTTCCCACCCTAGTGGAAGTTGCAATACTCCATCCAAACTATGTGGACATTGATCCTTGATCTTTCAAATAATGGTATGTTGGAATCCTCCCTAAGGATCAATCACAACACCTACATTTTTTAAACACTTAACATCAGTCCCCATTAGTCCCGCATGACATTAAATTGTATCCCACATTTTGAGCTATGTAGAATTTGATCCATTCCCTTTCCAATCATGTTACACTGGAAGGATCCCTATGGATCAAGCCTAACACCCATTTTTCCTGACCACCTCATGTCGTTTCTCCCCACCCTATAAGAAAATAAACATTATTCACCCATTTCACTCATCATTAAATTATAATATATAACTTTGAACTAAATTGGTTTTGATTCATGTCTCCTGGATAGTGTAAGTAAGAACACTTCTTGAGGTTCATCACAAAACTGCGGTAAGCCATTTTTGTACCCAACTAGCAATAAGCCATTGTAGTTCCCAACCTTTAGTAAGCCATTGATGTCCCCAATGGGCTGTAATCAATTTTATCCCCTTTTCTGAGACCCCCATATTTGGTCTACCCCAAGGGCGTCAGTCCAACCTTGGCTACTGACCACATGTAAGCCCATTCATGTCTTCGAGTTGTTGTCCCCCTCATATGTCTCAATTCAGTGGCCCATAATGAACTAATTAGACTTTTATTCCCTACCATGGGGATACGTTTGAATAGTACTTGAGGTTTAATCACATCACCCATGTCTCATTTTAGTCTCTCCCTTGATCCTATGTTTTTTTCGAAGGTCATGCCCCAACCTGATGTTTTTACATCCTCTGGGTCCCATCCATGCATCCATACTCTTGGGCCACCACCTCAGGCATCCCATCACCACACCGAACAATATTGACATTAATTCCTTAAGAAGTGGCTATGTTGGAATCCCCATGAGGTTCAATCCCAACTCCGCATTCGATGTCATATAGTTTCCATTCCATCGCTCCCAACCACTTCTTCTAACCTTCCATCATACATCTTGTTTATTACACGGGCTACCACATCCCAGGAGGTCATTCTATTCATCCCATCTCTACTCATTGCAGTAATCAAAAACCTAACCATGAAAAGTCTCCACACAATCCATATTAAACCAACAAATAACATTTCTGTTACTATGGGCCACAATCCGGGTTTAACCACCAACATGTATTCAGGTCGATGTCATTTACTCAAACTGATTCATCACCACCTAGAACTATGATGGGTTTTATCCCTATCTCCCTGACAGGGAATATAGGAAACATCCCTGGGGTTCAATCCCATAAAACAGTTTATCCCTGGAATTCTCTTTAGAGGGATCCAAGCATCCTTAGACCCTCCATCATTGGGCATATTGATCCAACCATTCAGTAAACCCCCAAGTGATCTCTCTTGGAGATGCGCCCATATGATCCACTCTAAACAGTGTTATGATCATTCCAAAATATCTATTCTAGATTTTAAGCTCATGAAATATGTTGTGTTAATCATGGGAAACTGAGAAAATGTTCAGAGACATGACAATGGAATATAATTCCTCACATTCGACATAGGATTCCTCGGGCTTCCATGACCATGAGATTCCCTTTCATAAGGGGAGAAAAATAGGATGCATCAGTATTCTAGCATCTAGACATGCTAGCAATGTCTGACGTGAATATTTCCCTGATCGAATGTTGTGTCCATTTCGTGACCCATTTTAATGACAAAAAAGATGTTGCATAATTAACTGACATCCACAAAGACATGGCACTGGTAAGAGTTTCACGATGAATATATTAATATATACGTGAGACCCGGACTAGTTATCATGTTCTAAGGAGTAATCTAGATAAACAGAGACTGAAATTCCATCACCTCATTTCGATCAAGGTGAAAACATCATTGAATAAGTGACAGATGTCTCCTGCCATTGGAAAGAGGGAATGTGGGGTAACAATTAGCCGACCTCCACATATGGATGTTTGCCCTAAACAAAGAATCAGAAAAATAAATGATGAACCAAGCTTGTGTTTATTCTATTTAATGTGAAGATTAGTATAATTCGAGACATATGTTGATTATCAGGTCATTAGATCCATTTATCTATGACCATGTACCTTCATGAAAATATTGGTCATGGAGTTAAATTCAATAGATTTTGGGGCAGTTGAATGGTGTATATCATGGTATGCGGCATTTTCAACATGTATCCATCTTACTAACCATGGAAGATGGAATGGAAATAGTGAACATGACATTGCATTCCTTCTTTTAGCACTAATGGATTAATCTCCATGCATTGTAGGACTCAAGATGTTACTACAGGAAACCTATCACCACACACCCACCGAACCAGGGGCCAGGGCAATGTCAATGCAACAATCACTTGTGGCCACATCTCTTCAACAACATCCTCCAGATCCATGTCTAGGGGCTCCCATAACCCATCTTCTAATATGAAATCATTCGCAGATGGTTGATTAACGACCCCTTTAGATATTATAAGGAAGAAGGGATTATCCCATCCTAGGATATGGCCTTACAAACCTAGGAGGCAATTTTTCCTCGTCGATGTTGCTTCCCCCATTGGACGTACATGGATACACTTCTCCATACACCATCCTAGAACCATTTTGGGAGCCTCTTACCAATTTTTTTGATGATTCCCTCTACTACACCAATGAGGTGCGGGATGTCCTGGCCAGCGTAGCTATAATCCCATCAGGGGGGCCGCCACGGATGGCTCTCCCTAGGGCATATCAGCACCACCACCCAAACTCATAGGATGTTGAAAATATGAGTTATACAACAGTGCTAGAGTCTCTAGTCTGGTTAACATAATGAAAGTGTGAGTCTCATGCTATGGAGGACAACCTATAATGGTATTCATAATCAATGGAATCTTTGGCTCATATCATTTCTAATGTATACAAGAAATGACACATTTCCACAGAACATGTGTACATATATTATCGACTAGGATGAAGGCCCCTGACACCCCATGGGATGGTTGGGTAGAATCTCTTAGTTTTCAACACATGAGGTTTTTGTCGCAAGCCAAACCATGGAAATGAAATCTAGTACAGAGGTCCTCCTCATTCCGCCACAAATGAGAGCACAAGTGTTCCATGATCCAATGATTTTCATGGAGGTCCTCCCTATACCACCTCTATCCCAGCGATGGTCCTCCCCACCTCATTTACAACTAGTACATAATATTATCCTCCAACTATGACCTCAGGTAAGTAGTTTTTCCTCCTATAACAGGTCTCTGATGTGGTGACGCTCTTTATCTAGTCAACTGTCACCATGGGGGTCTTCCCCAAGTTCATAAAACAACCGATTATGGTCATCCTCATCACAGAAATTAGAGAATCGGTGGCCCACCTCACATCATTGAAACCCATCATTGAGGTATTCCCCAGGATATGTATGACCATAATGACGACCCTCTTCATATCATCACTTATAGGGAGATCAAGAAATGAGATATTACACATGCAACTACTTGTTCAAAGAGATATCCCACCTCCTGCAACACTTCTTGTGGAGATTCCCATAATTTTTAATCCAACAGACATAAATGTCCTATCTTTGTTCCCTTTGAAATTTTCCTAGGTGAACCTCACACCCCACATCAATGAGGATGAAACCATATCTTCCCTATAATATGTTCGGCCAGAGGTCCTCTACAATTTGAAAACATAACATGTCCCGAAGAACCATCATGGGGAAAGAGGGTGGGTCGAAACCTACATAAAAACAATACAAAGATGTTTCTGACTGCAATTAAACATGTTTATATCTTAAAATAAGAGGTGGAATGTGATTTGATAATTGATTCCTCACCCTAATATTCTTGGACATGGGTTGATTTCATAACGAGGAATATAAGCCTCATCCTTCTAATGTGTGAGGTCTAACATATCACCACCTCCTATCGAAGATACTTCTAGGATGAGGAATATTTGGCTTCACTATGAAAACCCCCTTTCATCTATAGGATCATTATAAACCTCAACTAGTTATCATGTATATTTATTTTGGGTACCAATGGGGGATGACCAGCAGCATGGACAACCATTAGTAATCATATCCCCTACAATATATTTCATGGTTGCGAGACAATATTACCAGGATGTGGTGGATAAGTTGTGGCATTTTTCTGAGCATATCCCAAGATAAAACAACTTATCAGCTCAATCACCATATTCTCTAAAATCCATTCTACTATCTTAGATGTCTTCTTAGGTGTCGCTACAGGTCCAACGTACACCCCAAGATAATTAATGAGGAAACTGAGGTCTAGACTACAAGAATGAGATGATGATTTTGTGGGACATCCAAATAGTGGACCATTTCCATGAGTTGTTATGGCCAATTGAGACCATGAACATTTGTTACCATGAATCGCTTAACCAGGAAAATCCAGTGTCTTTTCCAAAACCATTGGTCAAGTAACTTTTATCGTCATTATCAGGGAGTGGATTACTCGAAGACTTAGGCACACTAGTTTGATATTTCCTAGTAATTCAGTATGTTTCATTTGGATGAGCCTCTTATGGTCCAACATCCTGAGTCACTCAGCCATAATCAAACCCTCTAACAACAATGCATGCATGACCATTAAAAAGCTCTTATGATTTATCAACAATGCTTCGCCCCATGTTAAAATATGTGTTTGGGGCGGTATTTTTCCCTTCATTTCAGTTATATGATGTGAAAACCATAAATTCTAGAATATATTATGGATATGCCTATAGGTAGAGTCAAAAATAACATGGTCATCCAATCAGGGGAAGGGAACACTATAGAACATCTTAAGGATAACTTACACCCCTAGGGAGTGCCACACATATTATTTCCACATGGATGGTTAATGCGGTAGAAGTGAAATCTATGAGGTCTTCATGTTCCCACCAAGTCATTAGTCTTTTGCTGGAATCCCAATAAGGGTAAACAACATATTGGTGTAATAAATACTCTATCCCATTTGGATCAATGTAGACGATTAATGAAGATCCCAGAAAGGACACATTACGTCAATAGCTAATGAAACATAATATTATTGTGGATGACCTACTTGTAGAATTTCCTACGGAGCAATGCCCAAATTGTGGTGATCCTTTTCTATGGATTTAGGAGAAGGTACAAAATTCCCCATCTTGTGGTCATCAGATTACCCTAACCATCCAATACATATATATAGGGTAGAAGATAGAGCTTATGGAAGGAGTGTGCAGTATGTATCATCAAATTCCCTTGACTGACATGATAATCATTAGGACCCAACTCATTTTATCATAGAATCTCCACATGTCATTCCACCAGATGTTCCATGAGCCGTTTGTAATGATTACCATTTTGAATAACCTTCTAACACACAGTTGTCTAGGGATCATCGTCAATATAGGAATCCCATCCCATATGATCAAATATCAATTCACATTTCTCGTTTTGATGCTATAAAGACTCGACATGTTTAAATTTTCCAGATGGTATTTCATATCTTGAATGTGTTGTAGGTATGCATGCACCCACAGATTTAAAAAAACCCCACCGTCTCTCCCATTAATGGGACAGGTGACCCACTGCAGCATCTGGACCCCTTCAGTTCAAAGTTTGGACCAATGGTTGGAAATATAGTGCAGCAATCGGCCTCCAAACTCTGGTGTTTCATACAAATATTGGACTAGACCACATTTTTCTGGTACAACTAGTTACCCATTTTGTCAATAGATAGTTGAGAATCTATTCATTGGAAGTTTCTTTACCAGTTTAGCTCTACGACTAAAAAGATGTGTATTTCATACCTCTTCAAGTAATGTCAAGGCTAAAAGAGAACATCGTGGACTCTGTCACCCGGTTGAATGGACTCAACTACTCCCTTGATATTCTGCTGAATCATTAATATATACCGATAATGTCTATGGGGAATGTCAAAATAGAATAGTTCCCCCTCTCATTACCCAGAATTACCCCATGGGATTCGATTCTTTCTCTGATAAGGACCAGCGTCTAGAGGAAGCATTACAACATGCCATGAAGGCACGTTTGTTAACGCATGATGTTCCCATGTGAAGGGCCACAAAGCATTATCACACCATAGGGGGCCAAATAAAGGAACCCATGAATCTAGAGTATTAACAGTGGATCCACGACAACATCCATCAGCCCGATAGGAAACACCACATAACCGGAAGGTTCCCTCACATAATGCACCACCACCACCAAAGTAAGATAACTAGGCTCCACATTCTTAGTAAGCTTCTCCAAACCCTCATTAGGTACAGGCTCCAAGAGCCCCATTTCATGATAGAAGGAATCGTACATACTCATCAATTGATGCCCATGTCCCTATATTTTTTCATTGCACCTAAGAACATGGTATTTTATTGTTGGAAGAAAGCAGGAGGCCCAAATAGGCGGATCTCACTGATCACCCTAATCACTACCACTACCACTGAATCCTGGGACACACACTGAAACAATTTTATTTGTTAAATACTCTATTTAATACATGTTTGAGAAAATGATATTTATTTTATGAGCAACACCGACCTAGGTGGCATGTGAACTGATATATCATAATGGTGAGAGAAGGAGAGAAGTGAGTGGCACTAGGTTCCTAACCATGGATCTCAAAACAATGATGAATGGATTGATCATAAGGAAGTCACCAATACCCATGGAATTACCATTACCATTTGAATCGACTCGAGCCTTCAGAAGTCGCTATGTCATCTGCATATAATACATCTGTGTCGACATCTCATCATTTCATGTTCTAGAAGAGAAGGCACAAATGACTCTAGGAAAAGCAATGTTCACTACTATTGTCTTCATCATCCCAGACTCTCTCCAAATTCATTCCAATGGAGTTGGTGATCACCCCCTAAATCCATTTGGTGGTGGCAGATTCTTTATGTAATGATCAAGGGTATTCTTCTGTTAAAAATGTAGAACTATTAAACCCCGATATAGTTCATGATAACGAGGTGCTCTATAAGTATCCTCCCAATGTCCTCAATCGTCACCATCATCTATGTGGAAGTGGTTATATGGGTTGTTGAAATGACTCAATAAATACTTCCATCCATACTATACATGCCACTGAAACTATACAACAACACCATCGTAGAGATCAGAACATTTAACCATGTCAGTTGGTATAATATGGTCCGCCTCCGTCTCCATTTGTGATGCCTGAAAATGTAGAACAACTATGATCATGTTGTGATCATACACATTCTGTTATGGACCGACCTCAGTAATCTAGCCCTCTTCCAGCAGTAACCCATCATATTCCGAATAGCGAGTGGCGGGGAATTTCCAAGCAGATCCAGTCACCAGATTAACAATAATGGTACGTCATACCTCCTGCAATATAATCAACACCTATAAGAAAAATATAATTCTTGGAACCGAAATACGATATATATATATATATATATTAATATTTCCATTATTTATGTTAGTCTCTCTATCCTCATGGTTCATATCCTGTCAGATCATATGCTATAATCTTGTATCATGGATTTATGAATCCCCTCTAGATTGAGATAGAGGTTGCAGCTGTAGAAGCCTTCCATACTAAGGAATTCAATCCTATATAATTTTTTTCATCATCACATTAGATTGATAAGATGAGCTTTCTCCTATATAGGGGAATCTCCTCCCATTTCACAACACTTCCCACTTCAATGTTGTACAGGTTAATCACTGTTTTGTCAAACATAGAGTCAGGGATCAACCTAATCCTGACCCAAACACTCTAAATGATGGGGTTATACGAGGATGATATGAGCCCCTATAACATAAAAATTCTAGGTTATGACATGAATGAAAAGATATCGGTTAGTAAGATCCATATGATGACCTAGTTCGGTTGTCTGGTATCCAACATCGAGTTTATGGTTGCCTCGCAGAAGTCTACCTACAATGGGATGATTGGTAGCCCATGGATCGATCTGCGTGTGGAAGTCCCCTATTTGTATAACTTATGAATAATGTATTAAATTAATGGTCGAGTAGGCATAGTCCAAGGTGATATGTCTCCCTTTTCCTCTTGTGAGGCTTGTTATTTGGATGATGACTATTACAAGATCTTGGAAAAACATATTCATCCTAGCAAGGTTGAGCCTACTATGGTTGCGAATAGCCCATGGTTTGACCTATATGATGCCAACATCGGCCCGATCCACCGACTTAAGGCCATCACTACAGATTTTTGGAATTATTTTTTGTCTCTATAATGAAGGGGAAACACAATATTAAGTTTAAGGGATTCCTAGAGATCACCTAGTATTACTATAAAAATGAGGCCCGAGAAATCCCAGAGCCCTGTAATATCGTAAGGTATGAGGATGTCGATCCCATGGCAGTAAAAATATGAAATATAATCTTATTTCATTAGGCTTGGATAAACTAGATCATTAAAATGTGCCACCATTGCTCTGATATCATCATGCAAAGCCCATATGGCCAATGGCTAGATGTTACTATGTTGACAAATTTTTTCTCTATGATTTCAGAAGTATAGGATCCCCCTAAAGTGATTTCCACTAACACTCATCCATGCACCAATATCCCTTCGGGGTCTGTAGACACAAATGAATTGCCTCCTGCTAAAGATCCCTCCTCCATATGTTAATTTGGGTATTTAGTGAATGATCCTCCCTCTTTCGAAGAAGTGGTCTCAACTATGGTCGATGAATTGGTTTTGGGGAACCTATGTAGAATTATGGATATGAAACCCACATTGATTAGTGTCTCTACGTCAGTGAAAGACCAACATCAATACATGGAAATATTAAATAAGAACCATGAAGTGTTCTCTCAAATTTATGATGAGATTCCAAGGATAGATCCTCAGTTCGTAATCCACAGCCTCAGTCTTCTTGGTAATAATTACGAGTTCAAAAAGCCTCCCACAAAGATGAATCCTTCTCACAGTTCCATGGTCGAGGTCGAGGTTTAAAAACTCATTAGAGACATATTCTCCAAGGAGGTCCAATACCCCAAATTGTTATCCACAACTATGCCCTTCATGAATAAGAAAAGGAAAATCAGTGTCTATATCACCTTATGGGATCTCAACCATTAATAAAAAAAGATGATTTCCCCTTCTTTCAAAAAACTGATGATCAATTCCATCATGGGTTTCAAGACCCTCTCCATCATGGGTTGGTAATCCAGGTATAACTATATATTAATATAACCTGAGGATAAATAGTCTATAGCCTCCTGGACACAAAAAATTAATTTATGTTACATGATGATTAATTCTGGTCTAATGAATGCATGTTCCACCTATCAGCATTCCATGCATCGCATATTTATGTTGATCCTCGTTACATTGGTGGAATTCTATGTGGAAGATCTGGTGGTCAAATCTCTCCAGCGCCATGACCTCTTCAAATATATGGAGAATTTTTTTGGATTCCTCTGATCCCTCCATCTAAATATGAACCCAGTAAAATGTGTCATCAGGGTTATATCTAGAATGTTTCTTGGCATTTTTTTCTGATAAAGAAGCACCGATATTGATCCATAGAAGATCAATTCCATCATACATATGTCTCTTCTAAGCAACATCTGAAAGATTGGAGGTATTAATGTACACATATTCTGTATACATCGATTCATCATACAAATAAATGGATTGTTTGTTTTTTTTCTCCTATCATAAATAAAGGTGTTGATTATCTGTGGGATGAGGAGTGACATACTAAATTTTATGAAATCAAGAAATACTTGTTATTGAATTCATTATTGATACCACACATTTATGGAAATCGGTTGGTCCATTATGTGATTTATCTGGAATGATCTCTCAGCACCCTTATCGCCATGGAAAACAATGAAAAGACAAAAAACCATCTATAATATCTTTTCCACATGCTCCTTGATATAGAGGACATATATTCATTTATCAAGAAGAGTTGTGTCATGATGGAATTTGTGGTGAATAAATTAAAACACTACTAGTAGTATCAAGAGATAAAACAAGTGTCCCTAGTGGATCTTCTGAAGTATATTATAAACCAACCCAGGTTGATAGGCCTTCTAGATCGGTGTGCAGTGATCCTCCATTAGTTAGACATCATTATTTCCCCTATAGGGAAATCAAGGGACATGTGTTGGAAAAGATCCTTCCATCTAATCCATCTCTAATGGACGAGTCTCTAGGTTATTATTTTCCTCATGAGTCCATAGTATCAGTGGTCCAATACAATCATTGTTGGAGTATTCACTTTGATGGTGCTTCATGAAGCCCTACCTGCAAAAGACTCAATGATCCTAGACTCAACAGGGTGGTCTTTGGTATGATATTAGTCATGCTAACACTTGTTGTTCTTACATAATCAGTCATGTTGTTATTTGGATGTACCGACAATGAGGAATATTACATGGATCTCATCATTGGTCTCGGGCTGACCCACGAGTTTTATGTTCCCCACTTTCATGTGAAAGGGGACTCCGAACTATTCATCAAGAAGATCAATGGTGACAATTTTTTTATCAAGATTGAGCTCATACCACTGTTGGATCATACCCACTAGTTTATGGCCGCGTTCCCATATTTTCCAGAAGTTACTCATGTTCTCCATTCACAGAATGGTTAATGTGATTCCTTGACCAGCCTCGTTGCATTTCTTATAGAGCCTAACCCAGATGAATTTGTTATGCATGTGACACTATGAAAATTCATCACACCCGTAATTACATACAACCATAATAACCCACAAGTATTCCACTTTAAAATAGGAGCCTTCACATCAAGACCCCCGAGTCCCTGTGCCATTGATTTGGAGGTGACGCTTTACTAGAGGACCCTTTTTTTTGAGTATCTACAGTACGCCAATCTTTCTATAAATCAAGATGAGTGCGAGTGAATATGATGTCATGCATTGCAGTTTACCCTCTAGAGAGGTCCCGATCATGAGAAGATATACTATAGATGTAGGTTTTATGGGGTTCTCTTACATTTCATTCAAGGAGTTGAGATTTATTAGTTCATGTAGTAGTTTCATGCTGGTTCCTGTGAGTCTCATCAGACTCGGTCAAAACTATCTCATGAGATCCATAGATTGTGGTATTTTTGTTCCACTAGGATCTATGATTGTACCGAGTTTTCCAAGTGGTTTCATGCATTCCAAATCCATGTATATTTTGTGCATCAGATTCCAGATTCTATCCACACTACCATTTACAGAAGGGCCTTTGGAGTTTAGGGGAAAACATTTGGGGGACGATATCCACTGGTGATGTCCCCCACTGAAGATTCACCATGACCGCTATGGATTTATTTTCCAAATTGGTATATTTCCTTACACACAATGAGGTAAAAGATTGTTCTATAGTTGAATTAGTGATATCTAATATCATCTACTGATTTAGAGTCACTCACACCATCATCACCAATATCTTCACCGACATCCCGGATGCTTAACTAAAAACGTTTTATGCCATGTACAATATATGTTATAACCATATCACATGCTACCATTCACAAAAAATGGACAAATAAAGGAATTAAATAAAACCATCTCAATAATTATAAATAATATGATTGTTCATAATAAGATGAGTTTTATAAATAAACTCCCAAAATCCCTATATGATTATCAGATGATAAAATCCAATTCCATTCAGGTGACCCAATATTCGATGGAGTTTGGAACATAGGCGGTCATGCACATCAAGATTAAGTTTCCATCATTAAAAAAATTTATTTACTAGAATAAGACACCATATAAGGTATTTTATATCTACCTATATTAACATGAAGTGCTTGATGCGAATAGGTTTTGTGCCCTACAAAATATGGAGAGGCATCCAAAAAAGATGTCTAGAGAATTCAACAAGGATGTTCACCTCTTCTCTTTCTTGAAAGTTGAAATGGTGCTTCCTTTGAGAATGTCAATGATACCATGATGGAAACCTCAAAAATTATATCCCAAATGAGAAGGCCTTTACATAATTCATATGGTTTACCGAAACGGCGCATACTCCCTAGATACCATAGAGGGTGAGCATATAATTCATCTGACCAATTCCAAATTCATCAAGTGATACTTCTCTGGATAAAACACATACTACCTAACTATAAATAGTGAATTATATACCATGAGATTTTAAAATATGTGTTTTTTCTGAGTTGATGGACGTAAAACTATTCAGAAACCGTCCCACATGACATTACACAATATGACTTCTTGCATGACATTATATAAATATATGTAGTCCTGCATGAAATTATATTATTCCATATTCTTCACATGACATTGAAATGTGTTATCTTTCTGGTATAAAGTGCATAAAACTACCCATCACTTGACCCATAGAATGATAAATTGTAAAATGTCCCAAGATTTATGCCCTTAAACTACGATCTCCCCATATCATTGTCATGAATGACAATAAACTGCACTAAATCTCAGGAAATATGTACGGTTTTATTCCCTTAATCATACAAGGCATAGAAAATCTCAGATGGTTCATCTTAACAAATATCCCTCAAATAATTCGCATTGACTACCCCTGGTTGTAATTATCATGGAGGACCACATACAGTGTATTAAAAACATCCTTGGCCCTATTTACGCTATTTTGTCAATGATCTTACCATGTTCCATTCATATTCTTCTCTTCTCCATCATCCTCACCAAACAACGTTAAACTGCATGACCCTATCAGAACTACTTGTGGAATGATTCAAATTCTCATATGATATGTTAGAAGGCCCCTACATTTTTTCCATTGGACAAACCAAAAACTTCAATATCTCCCCTTGGGTCCGGACCCTTGGCCTGGATGCTTCTCGAAAAAACATGGTGTTCTATTTTCTCATGTCCTCATTCACGTCGGGTTTATCAAGAACTCAACATGTGTTCCCCTCTATGAATATCTCCACCTATTATATCGTTACTGCATGAAATTAAACCTCACGGGTGTATTCAATCTTCATTCATACCATCATTTCAATTTCCATCATCATTCACGTCTGGAAGGACACTCGAACGACATGGATGATGGGCCCCCTTGGTCTCCAAACGTTTGTGGCCAAATTATTTGATGAATTTGGATGAAAATTTGATTCAATTATCACTTTGCGAATATGGTAAATGGTTGAAAATCATTTGATGTTCCCATTTCAGGTTCCATGATATAGATGCGCTGTTTCGAATGTGTTCAACAACTATCCTTCATCTATGTCATCACCCATATGCATATCATAAGTTGGGTGTAGTGATTCATTTTTTTCATCAAATACATTCAAAAGTAAGTGTACCTCAGGATGTGATGTTGGTGTGGTAGGGATCGTCTATTCCGATCAATTTTTTTCATTTTTTCCCCTTGGATGATGAGGAGAACATGTTCCCATTCCTTGATTCCCATACTGAGAATTTATCACCTGGGATTAAAAAGATTTGTTATGGCCATACATGCATAAAAGTCCATGAAATCATAGTCCCACATGACGTTAAAGAGTTCCATCCTCAGCACACGACATTAAATTGTGTGGTATGTTAAGTTGAAGGATGTGAAACCACTCCATAGTCATCTAGTATGACAATAAACTACATGCTGGAAGGGACATGTCATCGGTGCCACAACCTCAATTCCATGACCTTTCTAGGACCCTGGTCCAAGTTTTGATATAGGATTGTATGGTGTGATATGAACTATAAGTCACGTCCGTGCCTGGATTTTTTTTCTATGCCCCATACATCCCCATGAGACACCTCTATATTTTTTGTATTTATTATAAGTGTTAAACTGCACAGGTCTTACCATGAAATATGTGACCCATCATTTGGTTTTCCATCATCGTTCACATTTAAAAGGACCCCCCTAATGAAATGAATGTTGGACCCTAGGGAACTCCAACCATGGGGGGAAAACATCCCTAAGGATTCTAGATGATAATTTGATATAAGTGTTGCATTGAAAATATGGTCATCATTTGACACCCAATGTGTTTTCATATTGAAGAAAAAGATATGGATACTATTTTTCAAACATGTTTAGAAGTTATCATCAATCATTGAAATCTTTATTTTTTTCCCACAAGGTAGGCATGATGATTCACCATTTCCACCCATATGTCCCACACACTTGACATTAAACTAAGAATTTTCATTCCATTCTCTATGACCATAAACTATGATCAACCACGTCCTTATCATGTGATTTTAAACTACCGAGAATCTCTAGAAATATGTATTTCTTGATTCCCCTCATTATAGGATATGCAGTAAAACTCAGAAATTTTATCAACAAGTCCATCATAAGCTCCACTAGTTATATCTTATGTTAAATCATTTGGCCCTGATATTTTTAGGATTGTGAATACTGTTAAATATGACCTGATGTCTTTATTCACTTTGGTTTTGAAATATCAGCACCACATACTCCCTTTATTAAATCATGTCTCCCATACCTCATTTCATGTGTAAAGCTAAACTACACTCTTAGAAGAATGTATGGCTTTATTCCCATCCACAAGGGATATGTAGGAAAAACCAAAAGTTCCATAATTGGGTCTAGATTTGTATTCTGTGACATTTTCTAAACCCTTTTCCAAATGTGTTTTCCCTTGGATTTCATGTGGGGAGGTTTGAATCTCGTCCCCATCTAGGTCAGGTATTCTATAACATGACATGTGCATTCCCTACATGAAATTTCTATTATTTATGCATCCAAGCCATATGAATATAAAAAATCCTACCTTCTCCAGCATTGAATTAATCATTTGCGTCTTTACGAAATAAAATTACAATGCATGTGTTGGTCATATGATACTTAGCTAAACATTGACATTATCGTTCTAGTCACATGATGGAAAAAACACCGCATTGTGATGTCCTCACTCAAGGGGACATCAAGTTTGGTATCAATCATCTTCCATTCCATTTGTCAAGGCCTAAAAGAGGATTGGTTCATGTACCAATTCCTGTATTACCAATCATAGGTTTGTTACTTCACTAAAAAAACACATTCATCCTAAAGAACAAACAGGATCTAAAAAATGCCTCTTATTTTGGTGTGTGGATCAGACCTACAAGACAATATTGTCCCTAGTGTTGGTACTCTGTAGTGACACATCTAGAACTACATATATAATGATACCAATCATAATGGGGTACGTAGGAACACCCACTCACTTTTCCTCAGTCCCATCCCATCTTTCTTCTCTGGACCCTTGACCTAAAACACCCCTTAAGAGAACATGCTATGATATAGAGTCCAATTATCCACGTTCACGACGTGTTTTGTAATTGCCCCACCATGTGCCTCCATCCCTCAATCCATATATTTTAGAGTCTCTACGAATTTAAATCTAAGATTCAAAATTCCTTATCACAGTACACTAATCTACAAAACATTTTCCAGAACAATGTGTGGCTTGATTCCCATCCTCATGGGATACATAAGAACTCCAGGACATTCCTTTTGTGGGTCTAGCTCAAAAAATTTTAAATCATCCACCCTTTTTCGTCCCCTTGTCCCAAACTCTTTTGGGAGCTTGTGGTTTAGTGAGTACCTCTTGTGTTCTCATTGACGTCAGGTTTTTTAGAAAAACATACCATGTGTCTCCCTTGTCTCTTCTAAATCTGGTTGAGTTCTATAACCCGTAACTAATATCTCCCTATGGGAACTACTCATTGGGTTTGTCTACATCACCACTCTATATTAATTCCATTAATCAAGGTCCCCTCTAAATGTTTTACTCTATAACCTAATTCTTGGAGCGTGTGACCCAAGGAAACTTGTCCATGGAATGATATTAAAATTCTACTATCTGACATGTCTTTTTGGTGAACGGAAATGCAGCCTTGAAAAGGGTCTAGTGTGGAATTTTCACATAGGCATCCCCTCATTTCATTTCCACACATCAAGACCACTTTATTTTGATCCCATCCTCTTCCACGTATGATGTAACACCCTTTACTACCTAGTCTCAAGACACATAGTCTCACCAACCAACATGGACCAACAACCCTAAAGAACTCAGACCTCATTTGCGACAAGTCTTGGGTTTCAAACATGTTTAGCAGTCAACCCTAATTTTTCTTTCCCAAATCCAGGGTAAGAAGAAATGGATACAATGTTTCAAACATGCTAAGTTTTTATCCACTATCTTCAAGCCACTATCTTTTTTATCCAGCTCTTAGGAATCATGATTCTCATCTTTCCACTCACTTATGTTTATGTGTAATTCCAACACACACTATTTGATATATTCAAATATTTATGTATGTTAAATAGAAAGATCATAAATATTAGGACGTCATTCTCCTAGTGTTATATTGTAGCTATTTTGTGGATACATATACTATGAAAATTATATAAATTCAAATTGTCTCCCACACTGAGCTAGACTCCCATTGGCTTAGTGGTTTTTGATAATTATGTTCTGGAAAAGTTCTGCCACACATGCAATTTTTTTTCTTTCATGAAACTAAATTGTAATTCCATAACAATGTTGGTCTTGATTCCCATCCTAAAGGGGTACATAGTAATTCTCGATCACTTTTATTCATGTTTAGCTGCATGTCTAGAAACTTCTATTATATGGACTAAATAATACCATCCAGAACATGTGGTTTGGTGTTGACTACTTGTATCCTCATTCACAATGGTATATGTACCGCATAATGCATTTTCTTTATTGGTAACCATGTCCTCAAAGAAGGACATTAAAATGCAGTTTTACCCTAAACATGTTCAACATGACCCATGATAACTATGGGATTTGTATACTTTCACGCAAGTGAGGATTTCCCCAACCAGCGTTGGTCTTAGACCATTCATTCCTTATATCTAGGTTTTCCTTGATTATAAACCATTTGGGATAGGTGGTGACCTTCATACATTTCGCCTTAGGTCCAGCCCTGAAGGCCATTAACCCTTCTATCCCCCAATCTAGATCAATGTCTAATCTCTATGTCCTTGGAATTTGAGCCTGCAGTCCACAAAAAATGAGTTTAAAATGTTATCATTCATACAGGTAGTAGGACCGAAAAACTATGTGCACCATCCTTACCTTAAGATGTTATACTACATGTTTATCATATACACAGGTGTTACATAAAAATATAAGTCATTATAGTTCTTCTCCAAAGATTATTATTTATTAGTTGGTATGATACCTGACCAATCTAATGTGGTCCCCAAATTTGTTTCCACATGGGTGGAAAACATTCAATAGAGTTGGACTCCATTCGAACAACCCAACTCATAATCCTCTGCAATTTTTTCCCTTTATTTTGATCCACACCCATTTCCTGCCAGAAGGAACCCATTAATAGTATGGATTCATGTACTATTACTCAGCTATTTTCTTACGCTAACGTCAATGAATACTAATAGATGATAAGTCGAGTTAGGCCCTGTGTTTCGAACATGGTCAGTGGTCAGCCCGGATTTTTTATCCCTATTTCATGGTAACACCATAAGGATATTGTGTTTCAAACATGGTCAATAGTTATCATTTATTGTCATTATGTCACTAAAATATTCCAAATATTGTGTATCATAATTTATACTTCCCACCCCCTAGGTTCAAGTCGATTGGGATGCCCCTGGAATTACTCAACTTGTTCAAAATTGCACTTTGGGAAAAAAGAAATTCGACTATTCTGAGAACATCATTATCCAGTCAGAAATCCCTCATCCTACTCGGATTTCAGAATTGGTCATTTATAACTCAGATTTGTGAATAATGGTTGGAACATCTACATTCAAACAATGTAATGATACTTCCATCCCCTATTTCTCATATCAAGAACGACCCACGCATGTTTAGGTATTGATTTATGGTTACTTCATAGATTTGATTGTGATTAGAAAATTAAAAAAATCATGAAAAATGATATTATGGCCTTGAAAAAAACTCAGTAAAGAAAACAAAGTAAGATATGTTTATATTTATGGAAAAAATATGAGCCTTATGAATCTTCCCCTTTAATGGACTGCACTAGTGCTACCACCCACCGTCTTATAGCCTCCAAGACTGCTTCCCACTCCATGATCTCCCTTTCATCTTCAGCAGTAATAGATAGGAGGTTTTTAGATGAAATCTACATTACCTATCACTAATCTTAGAACTCATCCATCTGACAGTTTTCCAGCACTACTTATTCTTGGGCTTTGTCCAGCTACTCCTTCATCTATTCGATAGTCTCGGATAGGTTTACGATTAATATGGTTGAATAATTCTCATTATCTTCAAATAAAAATTTACATATATCCTGGCCTAAAAGAACTTATTCATGTTCATATATGTGTTCTGCTGCTAATTGATGATGATACATTGTTTTTTCTCCTACATATTCAAATACATATAATCATGAATCATTATATGAAGATGATGACCATCCACCCTCAAGCAGATAGAAATTATAACATGGTTTGAATTTGTACCAATCAGGGAAAGAATTTAGCTATTCTATGTTTTAGGATGTTCCTGATAAAATTCTACCCCCTGAGATACATCATACGACTATTTTTTGCAGCTTTTGGGTCATAATCATTTATCTCCTCAGTGTATGGAAGCTATTATTCGAGAAATGTAGCTTGATGATTAGTGACATGGTATCCCTATCTTATTCCTCCAAAGAGGGTATGAACTTCAATATGTTGTAAACCTTCATATATCGTCTATGTTTTTTCAATTTCTCCCCTTCCAACATCAGACCCTACCATGTTAGTGATATCATCAGTTTCCACAATATACTTCTCACCAGAATCTAGGGATGAATTGGTTTGAGATATAGGTTCTGAGTGGGTCGGTATGGTTTCCATCAGATTGTATAAAAATTTCTTATGTTCAGAGACATTAAAATCCACCATTATCTTGATTTCAGTACAGAAAATGAAACCCCTAATCTGTCATGCTCTCCATTCATGGATACAGTTATCAAATGATTGAAACACACAATAGATCAATGCATAAACCTCTAGAGTTTTAGGCATTCCAGGATCTACCATGGCATGATATCCTTCAACAATTATTAATTCAATAATGGGTGTTTTCTCTCCACCTTGTTCTATCTGTGCACTTTCACCCTCGTAGATGGAGCTCCCTGACCACCCGCACTAATATGCACTAGAACAAGATAAAAGATTTGTTGGTGATTGCAAATGATGAAAATGGGAGTTGATAGGATAAGAATTGTGCCATACCTTGAGTTTCTCATCCATTTCCACATCAGATCCAACAATCTCTCCACTCCCTCGAGGACTCCCTTTAGGGGATGCACCCTGATATCCATCACTCCCAATATCCTGTCCTGCTTCCTCTATTTCTTCTAATGATAATTTCCTTCTTCTTCTATTTCAAATTCAGTTTTCTCCTAATGAACTTCATCAACATTGGATGAATTTATTTCCACGTCATTCACTTGAACAAGCATGAATTTCACTTGTAGTTTTGATTCTTAACGCTACGCCTGATAACCTACATATATGTATGTGGCTGTCAAATATGCTTGTTGATGATGAAAGTTCACCATGTCATCAATCTTAATGAGCCCAATTTCTAGAAGCTGGATCTCATATCACACAACTTTTTTCCAATTTATTTTTGTTGCTCATTGACTATCTTAGGTTCAACTAGGTTTTCCACAATACAGGGAAGATTGCATCCTCATAAGGATAAAGAAGATACAATATGTACTTTCTATGAACCTCCATGTCTGCACAAATATATTTTTCACAAGAACCTATCACACCATATGATGGTTGTATGATCACACCACGTGACATTTCCACCGCTAATGTCTCAGCCTGTATTGACCTAGTAGGTCAACTTGTTCTTGCTCTCTCCTCCCCAGTTGCACCTTTTCTGCTCTCTCACCAATGAGGTTCCACACTGTCCACCTTGAGATACAAAACTCACTTCCATAGGAGCCCCTTAGGATATGATGTCACCCAATGTTCAACATTCGTTGTGGAGAGACCAACATCAACTCCAATTGGGGGGGAGGTAATTACCCCACCAGAGTTGAATTTTTTGAAAATTAGACACATTTGACAATGAATTTAATGATTTTTCTCTCCCAAGACATCTATATACATCTTTTTCAGTATCAGTTGGAGGTATCCAAATTGCATGGTAAACCTTGACTGCACATATGGACCGCAAGGGATCATCCCATAATCCAAACCCCTTTCACCCAACCTCTGATGCTTTTTACGTATTCTCTCTTCTCCAGCATAACTTTCCCAACATCTATAATCTGGAAGGATGGGTTGGGGAACATGTAAATGATAATATTTTCATAACTATCGATCATGATCCTTATCCCCCTTCCATTTAATGTCAATGGTGTGGTCTTAGATATACTTAACAATGAAGATGACAAAATGATATTTGGTGTACGAATGAAATTTGGAAGAGTATACATGACATAGAAAGACACGATCCAACCATGAAGGACTAATAAAGAGCCAAAAATCCACTTCGGTGAGCCTCCTAACAAAATTTTCCCCAGAATGGTGTATATTCAGGTCAACACAAGGACCCCTAATAATAACCATTGATTGGCTGCCATGATGTCAGCCATCACTAATGTTATTGGGAGATCTCCTATCCTAATATAACTTACATGAAGTAGCCACCAAATCAAGATATTTGCATGAAATATAGAATACTAGAGGTTCGTCTTTCAAATTTCATCCACCCTAAATCCCTAGGGTTGCTATGACCCCATCTCCATGATCGTCCAATATGACAAACACTTACTGTACTACGTTGCGGTTAGACACCGCTTTCCTGGTCCGGAAATCATTATATTTGTATATTTGTGTGGAAATTGTTTGAAGAAAAATGAATAGGAGATGTGATTAAAATTTTACTTGACAAACATCCTCTCCTTGAAAAGCTCTAACAAATTCCATTTCAGGATGGGAATCCACAATATGTCCCCCCAGATATTCTCGGTCAGACGAAACTCGTCATAATGATTCTCTTTAAATGGGATACATTGAATGAAATGAACAACCAGCTGACTGATTCGAAATACCTAATAATGATGTAATGTGTAGTTATGAGTGGAGCAACGACTAAACTGATCCGGACTTAGATCTTGCTAGTGGTAGAAACAGAACTCTAATGTCCACACTACCTCAAATAGCCTAATGTGTTACAATTATTTTATGTACTACTCCCATGACTGGCGTTGTAACATCCCATGTAAGTAATTAATAATAGATATTTTTATCTATGTCTACAAATGAATTAGATAGTGTTTTAGAGGCTTAAAATGAGAATAAATCCAATCTTAAGCATGGAATACACTAATGTTTTTAAAAGATTATTTTACTTCCTTTTAATGGAAAACCATTTTTAAATAAAACTTTTGACAATTTTATAATCTATATTTGTCAAAATAAACTTATTATTTATTATTTGGGCATTGATATTTACATTGGATAATTTTTTGGTATTTCTCTGAAAATGTTCATTTTTTAATGAATAGTGAAAAATAGTGCATTTTACATAAAATTTGATTTTTCATATAATTTAATTATATGGATAGATTATCTTTGTAATTGGTTTAAAAGTTCAGTTAAGAAATATATTTACCATTTAATCCAATAGTGGTCCTTGGAATCAATTTCACATTGCAATTGGACTTAAACTAGTGTCTATCTTTTGATACTTATTGTTTCATAAAAACACACTATTAGCTCTGACAGCGGGAATTAATTATTAAATTAATTAATGTATCTTATATGTTTTGAATTTTGTAAAATAGAAATCATTTTTGAATTTGGAATATCAAATATAGCTTAGGGTGATGTTTTGGTATTTTTCTGAAAAACATCAATTTTTGATGAATAGTGAAACCACTAAGTGGTACTTAAAAACTGATTTTTCGTTTAAATGAAATTTTACCACCTCTTTTTTTTTGAATTTAAAAAATCCTACATACATGGTTGTCATTAGGAATTTAAATGTGATTCAATGGGATTAAAATAATTTTTTTTGTGAATAGTAACTTTTATGTTTTTAATCGCGATTAGATGTAATTAGTGTAATTTAAGGTAAAAATAATGTTTTAATAATATGAAATGAACTAGAAACATGTCCTAACATTATAGGATGTGTCATGGCCGACCAATACAACCCATGGGTCTATTTGTGGTACCCCATGGAGCCCCTTGGGTAAGATAATGACATTAAAGACTTTTATTTAAAGTAAAATGAAAATGACACAAACATGAGTTGTTTTACTAAAACAATTTTTAAATGGGGTTATACAAGTCAGATTTGTGTGACTATAAATAGTCATTAGAAAGATAAAAATAGTTCCTACATCATAATATTTTTTATAATATTTATACAATAAATAAAATAAATTATTTATGACACAATGATGATGCAGCGATGACATCATTATTTAATGATTTAAATAAAATGAAAATATAATGTAAATTATAAGACCTAAACTTGTAAAAAACCTATTTTATGGGTATATTTCGAGCACTTATCACCTTATCCTTGAATTATATCAATGTGGGTCCTTTTAAATCTGAGACTCATTTTAAAATAATGTAAGATTTCTTTACTTTCCAAGAGTACCCCTCCTCTCCTCTTATAAAAGGCCCCCCCTCTACCTCCATTCCCACACTTCCAAAGCCTTTGGCTCAGCCAACCTCTTCCCATTTTGTCTCTCCACATCCCTCTCTAACTCTTAGAAGCCTCAGATTGTTCAGAAGTCTTCCCAATGGAGCCTTTGAGCTCAAACCATAGGGAGTTACCCAATTTTAAGGTAATGTCTTCACTTGAGTCCTTTTGTTTTATTTTGCTTATCCATCCACCTAAAACATTTTTATTCATTTATTTTGTAAAATATCCAGTATCTTCAATATACTAGGATGTTGTTATAATAATTATTAGAGCTACACTTACACACACCTACATCTAATGGTTAAAGAAGATACTGTTTCCGTGGATGGCGAATTTCTGCCTCACGAAATGATGATTGTTCAATATTCTTCTAGAACCTTCAAAGGTGGCCATTAAGATGTCACTATATTAATATATGATATATAATATGTTTATGTTTTCCTTAATATTCTTTATTTTTCATTTATGGAATACCTTTAATGCTTCCATTATGGGTATACACGATATCTTCATTTTAGGAAGTGCGGACTATCGCCCCCTCAAAGTGATTTGATTATTTAATAATATATGTGGTACGTATAACGGATATATTTAATGATATTATATATGATACCATACTGCAATTAAAATACTATTATTTATCATTATGTTTTAATTCCATTAAATAAGAAATATAAATGGAAGTAGCGTTCATGCGTACGTACGGCTTACCGTCTCCATGAATGGTGCATTTCATTTCTTACCTCTAAATGTTAAGTAAAATTATAAATGCATGCATATACTAGATATATATTATATATATGATATCCACATCATGAATAAAATTATGGATATAATGTATATTTTACGACATGAACAACTTGTAATTATAAAGAGTTTATTTTTGACTCAAGTACCAATGATCGTTAAAACGACCATTATTAACTTAAATAATAATGCAGTGTTCATGACATGGTAATAAATGATATAAAAGTAATAATTAACTTGAAAAAGGTTCTTAAGAAAGTTGAAATTATCACAAGTTTATTATTCGGGAGTTTAAAGAACGATCGAGTCAAGTCGGACCCGAGGTATGGGACATCGTCTCAATCTCCTTTCATTGAGGCATATTTTGTTCTATACACAACCTTCTTTTATAAGGTGTATAAACCCCTTTGACTTTTATGTTTATTCAAAAGGAATCTTTTTTATATGAAGCATTTATTGAACTACAAAATGGAATGTTTTTGTCGTACGTATCCGGCGACAACAACTTCTCTGCCGTCGTGACCATTATTTGTGTTTCAGCTTCCTCTACAAGACATACATTTTTTTAAATGAAAAATAAATACCATGTTTTAATTTTATTTTATTTTGGTATTGAAAATGGTTTTCATAATGTTTTTGTATCAATGTGTTGTATTGATATATTGTGATTGAAAAGGTGAATTTTTTTGTTTCCTTTATGCATATTTTATGTGATACGATTATATTATGGTTCATGGGAATTATTATGAATATGGATGGTTCCGTGATAAACTAAGGGTGGGTGAGCCCGATATAGCTCTCCAATGCATTGGGTAATGCGAAGGGGTTAAATGATATGGTTTCTTTGAAGAGATTTATGGAATATACTATGATGGGTATTCCAAACGTAACCAAGAGGGTTACTCCCTACGTTAGAATGTTATGAGTGCCTCAAGTTACCTTTATGTCTTATGATTTCTATGATTTATTAGTGATTTGATGAGGTATGTTAAAGTGATTATGTTTTATGGGTAATGTATGATTTCATTCTTATGTATATATGTAATCATTTTTCCTTTCCATATTTTTATATCCCTTACTGATCTTTTTATTCTCATCCCAAGTTTTTGAAATGTTTTTCATAGGTCAAGGGAAGGGTACATGATATGATGATAGTGTCAAGGAAGTTTCAAGAATGAATCAATGTTTTATTTTAAATATGTTTCCGTTGATGGGAAAAATAAATACTATCTTTTTATGTAACCACTTTGTTTAAATGTGGAATGTAACGAATGTTTTAAGATCTAATTAACTAAAAATCTAAACCTGAAAAGATCATCAATGTGTAATCTTGTAATAACTCAGGATTAAGTAAGGTTTAAGGCTGGGGACTTATAGTTGGTATCAGAGGTCGGTTTAGATAACTTTAGGAGTTAGAATTATATTAAATGATTATCCATTTTTTTAAATGATATAGAATTTGAAGATAACCTTGTTGCTTCATCTAAGACATGTTTTTTTAGAATGGTTTTCCACAGAGGAAACAGGGAAGCAGTGCTAGGAAGGAATACAGAAGGAAATAACCTTCTGAATCAGCATCCTGAGATGGTCGGAATTGGAACTGAACAGTTTGTTGCTGTAATGGTGAA
Source organism: Viscum album (assembly GCA_963277665.1). Lineage (NCBI taxonomy): Eukaryota > Viridiplantae > Streptophyta > Magnoliopsida > Santalales > Viscaceae > Viscum > Viscum album. The sequence continues at coordinate 1,099,985,742 of OY728145.1, forward strand.
GTTGACTCAAGCGATAAATGGTGGTCGTATCCATGCACGAGATCTTCCAAATCAACCGTAGAGGAACAGGTCAGTGGTGGAACATTTCATGAGGCATCATCCCCCATTATTTAGAGGATCATCTGACCTTGTGCTGGCTAAAGGGTGGATTAAAGCACTAGAGAAGATTTTCAATGTCATGGGGTGTTCGGACAATCAAAAGGTCAGTCTTGCTATTTACCGTTTGGAGGGTGAGGCAGATTAGTTGTGGTTGATGGTTAAAAATATTAGGGATGATGATGAGATTGATTCTATTTACTGGGATGAATTCAAAGATATGTTTCTAGAGAAGTATTTTCCTAAGGCTGTTCGACTTAGGATGGAAAAGAAATTCTTCGAATTGAGGCAAGAGGAAGACTCAGTGGCTACCTATGAAGAAAGTTTCACTCGATTGTCAAGGTATGCTCCAAATTTTATCTGAGACCTTGATAGTAAAATAAATCGTTTTTACTCAGGATTAAAACCAAAATATCGAATGGCATTATCTTCTTGTGAGTTCAAAAGTTATTAAAAGCTTGTTTGATGTGCTGAGAAGGTGGAAATGGATTTTTCCAATGATCAAGTGTTCTATAACAACCAACAGAAGAAGAGACCGAGTTGGCAGGAGAAAGGAAAGAATTCATCAAAAAAGTCTGATGGTAAGAAAACTAAGTTTCCAGTTTGTGATAAATGTGGTAAAAGGCATGCTAGGGAATGTCTTTTGAATTCTGGAAAGTGTTACCGATGTGGTAAGATTGACATAAGTCTCATGATTGCACTGAAAAAGATCAAGGTGATGATAAGTCCAAATTCGATTTATAGTTAGTGAAATGTTTTAAGTGCAATGAGATTGGTCACTATGCAAACAAGTGTCCGGCAATGAGCTTGAGTGATGGGAAGCAGTTAGACTACAAGCAGAAAGGGGTGCTGAAATCCTTTGCAACTACATAAGCTGATGTCGGGCCATCAAATGATGTTGTATCAGGTACTTTGTTCGTTTTTTCAGATTATTCCAGTGTGTTGTTTGATTCGGGGTATACACATTCTTTCTTATCTAAAAACTTTTCTAGTAAAATGGGAATACCATCTGATGAAATGACTCCTGAACCTGTGGTAAAAACCCCTGGGGGAAATTTTGAGGCACAAAGAATTTATATGAATCTTTCTATCCTTATCCATGGAAAGAACCTACATGAAAACCTAATTGTTCTACCTCTAGTAGAGTTTGATGTTATCCTGGGTATGGATTGGCTCTCTATTTACCATGCTATGATTGAATATAGAGCTAAAGAAGTTTCTTTTCAGAAAGACTTTCAGTTTGTGTACAAGAATGAACCCTTACTATTGATAACATATCAATAGGCTGAGAAACGTGTAAAAGATGGAAATAAATGTTACCTTGCACAAATTGTTGAAAACAAGGGAACAATTTAGATTAATGATGTGCCAGTGGTAAATGATTATCCTGATGTTTTTCCTGATGATTTTCCTGGAATAATACCAGATCGGGATGTTGAATTCACTATTGACTTAGTTCCTGATGCTATGCCAATTTGAAAACCACCTTATCAAATGGCTCAAATTTAACTGTTAGAGTTGAAGGAGCAATTGAATGATTTATTAAGGAAAGGTTTCATTCGACCTAGCACATCACCATGGGGTGCTCCTGTTTTATTTGTTAAAAATAAAGATGGTTCAATGAGACTTTGCATTGATTATGTAGCCTTTAATAACATCACTGTTAAGAAAAAATATCCTTTGCCTCATATCGATGATTTTTTTGATCAGCTCCAGGGAGATCAGTTTTTTTCAAAGATTGATCTGAGATCGGGGTACCATCAGTTGAAGGTAAAGGAAGAATATGTTCTGAAGACCTCGTTTCGTACAAGATATGGCCATTATGAATTTGTAGTAATGCCTTTTGGGAAAACCAATGCACCTGCTGTATTCATGGGAATAATGAATAGAATATTCCATGAGTTCTTGGATAAGTTTGTGGTGGTTTTCATTGATGATATTTTGGTGTTTTCTAAAAGTAAAGAAGAGCATGAAATACATTTAAGGGTTATTTTTAAAACCTTAAAAGAAAAGAAATTGTATGGGAAATTCCGCAAGTGTGAGTTTTGGTTGAAACAAATTTCTTTCCTTGGTCACATTTTTTCTAAAGATGGGATAACTGTTGATCCTGCAAAAAAAGAGGTTGTTGATGAATGGCCAATACCCACAATTATAACTGAGATTCGTAGCTTCCTTGGTTTGGCAGGCTATTACCGAAGGTTTGTTAGAAGTTTTTCATGGTTATCTAGTCCAATGACTAAGCTAACATGGAAGGGTGTTAAGTTTATCTGGACAAACGAATGTGATGATTGTTTTCAGGAATTGAAAAGAAGATTGGTGAATGCTCCAGTTTTGGCACTACCTTCTAGGAATGTAGAGTTTGTTATCTATAGTGATGCTTCATTGAAAGGACTTGGGTGCGTCTTAATGTAGAATGATCATGTAATTGATTATTCTTCACGACAGTTGAAAACTCATGAGGTAAATTACCCTACCATGATTTGGAATTAGCTTCTATTGTTTTCAGTTTGAAAATTTGGTGGAATTATTTGTATGGAGTAAATTGTGAAATATATACCGATAACAAATGTTTAATGTATATATTCACTCAGAAAGAATTGAATATGAGATAGAGGAGATGGATATAATTAATCAAGGATTATGATTGTACAATTCATTACCATCTGGGAAAAGCAAATAAAGTGGCTGATGCTTTGAGTCAAAAAAGTAATGCTTCATTGGAAATGTTGCATTTGGAACATGATCCTTTGGTGAAGGATTTGATGAACATTGGAATAGAAGTTGTTAGGGTGGGATGATCTTCTATTTTGATTCTAGTATCAGTGAAATATTCTCTATCAGACAGAATCATGCAAGCACAGAAGAAAGACAGTGAGTTGTAGAAAAAGGTAGAGCTGGTTCAGAAGGGTAAGTTGCCTGAATTAAATATTGATAATGATTGCGTTTTGAGATTTGGGAAGATATTGTGTGTGCCTTGTGATTCACAGTTGAAGAGATAGCTGTTATGTGAAACTCATAGTTCTCTGTTTTCAGTTCATCCTGGTAGTACTAAGATGTACAGAGTTCTGCGGGAGTATTACTGGTGGGATGGAATGAAAAGAGATATTGCTGATTTTACTGTGAAGTGTTTGACATGTCAACAGGTTAAAGTAGAGAGGCAATTACCGAAAGGGATTCTTCATCCTTTACCAGTACCAGAATGGAAATGGGAGAATATATCAATGGACTTCATTTTGGGATTTCCGAAGACACCTCAAGGTAATAATGTAATCTGGGTTATTGTTGATCGCATGACTAAAACTGCTCATTTCCTTTCCATACGAGATAAGTTTTCCCTAGATCAACTTTTCGTTTGTATCTTAATGAGATAGTCAGGTTACATGGATTTCCTCTCTCCATTGTATCTGACCGTGATTCCAGGTTCACTTATAACTTTTGGAAAGGCCTTCAGAAGTCGTTGGGTACTGAATTAAATTTTAGTACAGCTTTTCATCCTCAATCATATGGGCAATCAGAATGAACAATTCAGTCTTTGGAAGATATGCTACGTGCTTGTTCGATGGATTATCAGGGAAGTTGGGACCAACATCTTTATTTGGTTGAATTTTCATATAATAACGGTTTTAATTCCAGTATACAGATGGCACCATTTGAGGAATTATATGGGAAGTGGTGTCGAACACCAGCTTTCTGGGATGAAGTGGGTGAAAGGAAGTTGATGGGACCAGAATTGGTAGAAGAGTTGTCAAAAAAATTTCAGCTGATACAGAAACACATGAGAACAACTCAGAGCAGGCAGAAGAGTAATGCGGACAACAGGAGGAAGGTTCTCTCTTTTGAGGTAGGTGATCAGGTTTTTCTCAAAGTCTCACCATGGAAAAGTCTGATGCGATTTGGTAAGAAAGAAAAGATGATTCCAAGGTTCATTGGACCATATGAAATTCTGGAGAGAGTTAGATCAATTGCTTGCCGAGTGGCTTAACCTCCTAGATTATCTCAGGTACACAATGTTTTTCATGTTTCGATGTTGAGAATGTATATGCCAGATCCATCTAATTTTTTTGAGTCCAGAGGTAGTTCAGATGGAAGAGAACCTATCTTATGATGAACATCTGGTCCAGAATCTTGACCATAAGGAGAATGTGTTACGGAATAATTTGATTCATCAAGTAATGTTTTTGTGGAAAACCCACATGATTGAAGAGGAAACATGGGAATCTAAAAATGCAATGAGGGATAAATACCTCCACTTATTCGATAAGTAAATAAATTGTGGGGACACAATTTTCTAAAGGGGGGAAGGATGTAACATCCCAAATAAGTATGAATAGTAGATATTTTTATCATTGTCTACAAATGAATTAGATAGTGTTTTAGAGGCTTAAAATGAGAATAAATCCAATCATAAGCATGGAATACACTAATATTTTTAAAAGATTGTTTTACTGCCTTTTGATGGAAAACCATTTTTAAAACAAACTTTTAAAAATTTTATAAGCTCTATTTTTCAAACTAAACTTATTATTTATGATTGTGGCATTGAAATTTACATTGGATAGTTTTTTGGTATTTTTCTGACAATGATTATTTTTTAATGAATAGTGAAAAATACTGCATTTTACATCAAAATTGATTTTTAATCTAATTTAATTATATGGATAGATTATACTTTGAATTGGTTTTAAAGTTAAATTATAAAATATTTTTACCATTTAATCCAATAGTGTTCATTGGAATCAATTTCACTTTGAAATTGGATGTAAACTATTGTCAATCTTTTGATAATTATTGTTTCGAAAAAACACGCTATTTTTCTCTGACAGCAGGAAATAATTATTAAATTAATTAATGTCACTTATATGTTTTGAATTTTGTAAAATATTCATCATTTTTGAATTCGGAATATCAAATATAGCTTAGGGTGAAGTTTTGGTATTTTTCTGAAAAACATAAATTTTTTATGAATAGTGAAACCACTAAGTGGTACTTAAAAAGTGATTTTCCGTTTAAATGAAATTTTACCACCTCTGTGTTTCGAATTTAAAAAATCTGACATACATGGTTGTCATTAGGAAGTAAAATGTGGTTCAATGGGATTAAAATAATTTTTTTGGTGAATAGTAACTTTTAAGTTTTTAATCGCGATTAGAGGTAATTAGTGTAATTTAAGGTAAAAATAATGTTTTAATAATATGAAATGACCTAGAAACATGTCATACCATTATTGGATGTTTCATGGCCGACCAAGAAAACCCATGGGTCGATTTTTGGGACCACATGGAGCCACTTGTGTATGATAATGACATTAAAGCCTTTTATTTAAAGTAAAATGAAAATGACACAAACATGAGTTGTTTTACTAAAACAATTTTTAAATGGGGTTATACAAGTCCTATTTTTGACTATAAATATTAATTATAACGATAAAAATAGTTCCTACATAATAGTAGTTTTTTTATAATTTTTAGACATTAAATAAAATAAATTATTTATGACACCATGATGATGCAGCAATGACTTCATTATTTAACGAATTAAATAAAATGAAAATATAATGTATATTCTAAGACCTAAACTTGTGAAAAACCTATTTTATGGGTATATTTCGAACCCTTATCACCTTATCCTCTAATAATATCAATGTGGGACCTTTTAAATCCGATACACATTTTAAAATAAAGTAACATTTCTTTACTTTCCCAGTGTGCCTCTCCTCTCCTCTTATAAAAGGACCCCACCTCTACCTCCTTACCCACACTTACAAAGCCTTTGTCTCGGCCAACCCCTTCCCATTTTGTCTCTCCACATCCCTCTCTAACTCTTAGAAGCCTCACTTTGGTCATAAGTCTTCCCAAGGAAGCCTTTCAGCTCAAACCAAAGGGAGTTACCCAATTTTATGGTAATGTCTTCACTTGAGTCCTTTTGTTTTATTTTGCTTCTCCAACCCCCAAAACCCTTTTTATTCATTTATTTTGTAACAACTCCAGTATCTTCAATATACTAGGATGTTTTTATAAGAAGGATTAGAGCTACACTCACACACACCTACATCTAATGGTTAAAGAACATACTGTTTCTGTGGATTGCGAATTTCTGCCTCACGAAACGATGATTGTTCAATATTCTTCTAGCACCCTCAAAGGTGGCCAATAAGATGTCACTATATTAATATATGATATATAATATTTTTATGTTTTCCTTAAGCTTATGTATTTCTTATTTATGGAATACCATTATGGCTTCCATTATGGGTATACGCGATATCTTCATTTTAGGAAGTGCAGACTACCGCCCCCTCAATGTGATTTGATTCGTTAATACCATATGTGGTACGTATAAAGGATATATTTAATGATATTATATATGATACCATACTGGAATTAAATTACTATTATTTATCATTATGTTTTAATTCCATTAAATATGAAATAGAAATGGAAGTAGCGTTCATGCGTACGTACGGCTTACCGTCTCCATGAACGGTGCATTTCATTTCTTACCTCTAAATGTTATGTAATATTATTAATGCATGCATTTACTGGATATATATGATATATATGTCATCCACATCATGAATACAATTCTTTATATAATGGAAATTTTACAACATGAACAACTTGTAATTATAAAGAGTTTATTTTTGACTCAAGTACCAATGATCATTAAAACGGCCGTTATTAACTTAAATAATAACATAGAGTTCATGACATGATAATAAGTGATATAAAAGGATTAATGCACTTGAAAAAGGTTCTTATGAAATTATAAATTAATTCATGTTTATTATTCAGGATATTAAAGAACGATCGAGTCAAGTCGGACCCGAGGTATGAGACTTCGTCTCAATCTCCTTTCATTGAGGTATATTTTGTTCTATACACAATGTTATTTTATACGGTGTATAAACCCCTTTGACTTTTACATTTATTCAAAAGGAATATTTTTTATATGTAGCGTTTACTAAATGACAAAAGGGAGTGTTTTTGTCGTATGTATGTGGCGACAACGACTTCTCTGCCCCCATGACCATTATTTGAGTTTCGGCTTCCTCAACAAGCCATACATTTTTTTAAATAAAAAATAAATACCATGTTTTAATTTTATTCTATTTTGGTATTGAAAATCGTTTTTATAATTTTTTTGTATCAATGTGTTGTATTGATATCTTGTGATTGAATATGTGAAATTTTATGTCTCCTTTATGCATGTTTTATGTGATACGATTATATTATGGATCATGTGAATTATTATGAACACGGGTGGTTCCGTGATAAACTAAGGGTGGGTGTATAAGGCCCCAGCCTTAAACCTTACTTAATCTTGAGTTATTACAAGATTACATATTGAGGATCTTTTCGGGTTTAGAGTTTTAGAGAATTAGATCATAAAAATTGCATTACATTCCACATATAAACAAAGTGGTTACATAAAGATAGTATTCTTCATTCCCATCAATGGAAACACATTTAAAATAAAACATGGATTATTTCTTGACACATCCTTGACTCTATCATCTTATCATGTACCTTTCCCTTGACCTGTGAAAAACATTTCAAAAACATGGGATGAGCATAAAAACTCAGTATGGGTTGTAAAAACATGGAAAAGAAAACATGGGTACATATATACATAAGAGTGAAATCATACTTTACCCATAAAACATAGGCATTTTAACATACCTCATAAAATCATGAATAAATCATAGAAATCATAAGACATAAAGGTAACTTGAGCATTCATAACATTCTTACGTAGGGAGTAACCCTCATGGTTACGTTTGGAATACCCATCACAGTATATTCCCTAAAAATCTCTTCGGAGAAACCTGAACGTTTCACTCCTTCATGTTACCCAATGCATTGGAGAGCTATAACGGGCTCACCCGCCCTTAGTTTATCACGGAACCACCCGTCTTCATAATAATGCCCAAGAACCATAACATAATCATATCACATAAAACATGCATAAAGGAAACATAAAATTTCCACATTTCAATCACGAGATATCAATACAACACATTGATATAAAAACATTATGAAAACCATTTTCAATACTAAAATAAAAGAAAAGAAAACATGGTATTTATTTTTCTTTTAAAAAGAAGGTATGGCTTGTAGAGGAAGCCGAAACTCAAATAACTGTTACGACGGCGGAGAAGTCGTTGTCGCCGCATACGTACGACAAAAACATTCCCTTTTGTCTTTTAGTAAACGCTTCGTATAAAAAAGATTCCTTTTGAATAAACATAAAAGTCAAAGGGGTTTATACACCGTATAAAAGAAAGGTGTGTTTAAAATAAAATATGCCTCAACGAAAGGTGATTGAGACGAAGTCCCATACCTCGTATCCGACTTGACCCGACCGTTCTTTAATCTCCTGAATAATAAACTTGAGTTAATCTCTACTTTCTTATGAATCTTTTTCATGTTCATTATTTCTTTTATACCATGTTATGAACATCATGTAATTGGTTAAGTTAATAATGTTCATTTTGTCGGTATTTGGTTCTTAAGTCAAAAATGTACGTCTTACACTTACATGTTGTTAATTTGGTCAATGGTTCCTTATATCCAGAATGGTATTCATGATGTAGATATCATATATGTCATATATATCCAGTAAATACATGCATTTATAATATTACATCACATTTAGAGGTAAGAAATGAAATGCACCGTTCATGGAGACGGTAAGCCGTACGTACGCATGAACGCTACTTCCATTTATATTTCATATTTTCTGGAATGGAATCATAATGATATAAGAGTATATTATAATTCCAGCATAATAACATATATAATATCATTAAATTTATCCTTTACACATCCCACATATGGTATTAACGAATCAAATCACTTTTAGGGGGCGGTAGTCCGCACTTCCTAAAATGAAGATATCGTGTTTACCCATAATGGAAACCATAAAGGTATGCCCAAAATGAAAAAAACAGAAGCATAAGGAAAACATAAACATATTATATATCATATATAAAAATAGTGACATCATAATGGCCACCTTTGAAGGTGTTAAATGAGTGTTGAACAATCATCGTTTCGGGAGGCAGAATTTCGCCATCCACGGAAACCGTATGTTCTTTAACCATTTGATGTAGTTGTGTGAGAGTGTAGCTCAAATAAATCTTATAACAACATCCTAGTATATTTATGATACTGGTGTTGTTACAAAAGAAGTAAATAAAAAGAGTTTAGGGGGTTGGAGAAGCAAAATAAAACAAATGAACATGAGAGAAAGAATTACCTTTAAAAGTGTAACTCCTTTTGATTTGAGCCTAAAGGCTTCCTTTGAAAGGATTCTGCCCAACGGGAATCCTCTAGGATGAGGAGAGGGATGTGGAGAGAGTAAATGGGCAGGGGTTGGCCGAGCCAAAGGCTTTAAGAGTGTGTGAAATGAGGTAGAGGTGGGGGCCTTTTATAAGAGGAGAGGAGGGGCACTTTTGGAAAGTAAAGAAACATTACTTTATTTGAAAATGTGTTTCGGTTTCAAAAGGTCCCACATTGATATAATTCGTGGATAAGGTGATAAGGGTTTGAAATCCACTCATCCAATTGGTTTTGGCCATGTGTAGGTTTTAGATTTTACATTATCATTCCATTTTATTTAAATTGTCAAATAATGATGTCATCGCTGCATCATTATTATGTCATAAATAATTTAATTTATTTAATATCTAAAAATCATAAAAAAATACTATGATATAGGAAATCTTTTTATATTTACAATGACTATTTATAATCAACATTTGGACTTGTATAACCCCACTTAAAAATTGTTTTCGTAAGACATATTTTGTTTGTGTCATTTTCACTTTAACATTAAATAAAAAGTAATTTATGTCATTTCCCAACAAAATTGGATCCATGGGGTCCCCAAATTGACCCATGGCTTGTCTTGGTCGGCCTTGACACAACCAATAAGGTTGGGACATGTGTCTAGGTCATTTCATATTATTAAAGCATTACTTATACCTTAAACTACCCTAATTACCACTAATCGCGATTAAGAACTTAATAAGTTACTATTCACCAAAAAATTATTATAATCTCATTGAACCACATTTTACTTCTCAATGACAACCATGTATGTCGGATTTTCAAAATTCAGTACACATTAGTGGTAAACTTTCATTTAACTGAAAAATCAGTTTGCTTGATTACCACTTAGTGGTTTCACTATTCATCAAAAATTGACGTTTTTCAGAAAATTACCAAAAATTTACCCTAAGCTATATTTGATATTCCGAATTCAAAAATGAAGTCTATATTACAAAATTCAAATCATATAAGTCACATTTATTAATTTAATAATTAATTCCCGCTGCCAGAGCAAATAGCGTGTTTTTACAAAACAATAAGTATCAAAAGATTGACACCAGTTTAAGTCTAATTTCAAAGTGAAATTGATTCCAATGACCACCATTGGATAAAATGGTAAAAATATATTCTAATTTAACTTCAAAACCAATTAAAAACATAATCTAATCATATAAATAAATTAGATTAAAAAGCAGTTTTGATGTAAAATGCAGTATTTTTCACTATTCATTAAAAAATGAACATTGTCAGAAAAATACCAAAAATTCACACAAGGTAAATTTTGATGTCCCAATGATAAAGGATAAGTTTATTTTGACAAACATAGCTTATAAAATTGTAAAAAGATAGATTTAAAAAGGGTTTTCCATCATAAGGAAGTAAAACAATCTTTCAAGAATATTAGTGTATTCCATGCATAAGATTGTATTTATTTCCATTTTAAGCCTCTAAAACACTATCTTAATCATTAATAGACATAGATAAAAATATCTATTATTCATTACTTACATGAGATGTTACATCCTTCCCCCCTTTATAAAATTGTGTCCCCGCAATTTATTTACTTATCGAATAAATGGGGGTACTTATCCCTCATTGCATTTTCAGATTCCCATGTTGCCTCTTCAATCATGTAGTTTTTTCACAAAACCTTTACCTGATGAATCACCTTATTCCGTAACACTTGCTCCCTGTGGTCATGAATCTGGACTGGTTGTTCCTCATAAGATAGGTTCTCTTCCAGCTGAACTACCTCTGGACTCAAAACATGAGATGGATCTGGCATATACTTTCTCAACATCGAAATGTGAAAAACATTGTGTACCTGAGATAAACTCGGAGGTAAAGCCACTCGGTATGCAACGGATCCAACTCTTTCCAGAATTTCGTATGGTCCAATGAACCTTGGACTCAACTTTCCTTTCTTACCAAATCTCATCACACTTTTCCAAGGAGAAACCTTAAGAAAAACATGATCACCTACCTCAAAAGATAGATCCTTCCTCCGGTTATCCGCATAACTCTTCTGCCTACTCTGAGCTGTTCTCATGTGTTTCTGAATCAACTGAAATTTTTCTGCCATCTCTTCTACCAATTCTGGTCCCATAAACTTTCTTTCACCCACTTCATCCCAGAAAGCTGGAGTTCGACACCGCTTCCCATATAATGCCTGAAATGGTGCCATCTGTATACTGGAATGAAAACTGTTATTATATGAAAACTCAACCAAAGAAAGATGTTGGTCCCAACTTCCCTGATAATCCATAGAACAAGCTCGTAGCATATCCTCCAATGTCTGAATTGTTCGTTCTGACTGCCCATCTGATTGAGGATGAAAAGCTGTACTAAAATTTAATTCAGTACCCAACGACTTCTGAAAGCCTTTCCAAAAGTTAGAAGTAAACCTGGGATCACGATCCGATAAAATGGAGAGAGGAACTCCATGTAACCTGACTATCTCTTTAAGATACAAATGGGAAAGTTGATCAAGATAGAAAGTATCTCGTATAGCAAGGAAATGAGCAGATTTGGTCAAGCGATCAATAATAACCCAGATTGCATTATTACCTCGAGATGTCTTCGGTAATCCAACAACAAAGTCCATGGATATATTCTTCCATTTCCACTCTGGCACTGGTAAAGGCTGAAGCATCCCTTTCGGTAACTGCCCCTCTGCTTTAACCTGCTGACAAGTCAAACACTTCATAGTAAAATCAGCAATATCTATTTTCATTCCATCCCACCAGTAATACTCCAGCAGATCTCTATACATCTTAGTACTGTCAGGATGAAAAAACAACTCATTCTTCAACTGTGAATCACAAGGCACACATAACCTCTTCACAAACCTCAAAACACAAACACAAACTTATCCAAGAACTCATGGAAAATTTTATTCATAAGGTCCATGAATACAACAGGTGCATTGGTTAACCCAAAAGGAATAACTACAAATTCATAATGGACATATCTAGTACGGAACACAATCTTCGGAACATCTGCTTCTTTTACTTTCAACTGATGGTACCCCGACCTCAAGTAAATCTTCGAAAAATACTGAGCTCCCTAGAGCTTACACCACTTCATTCGATGGCCCAACAGCTGCTGAAGTAGTTGCAAAGGATTTCACCACCCCTTTCTGCTTGTAGTCTAACTGCTTCCCATCACTCAAGCTCCTTGTCGGACACTCGTTTGCATAGTGACCCATCTCATTGCACTTATAACATTTCACTATCTGTAAATCAAATTTGGTCTTACCTTCACCTTGATCCTTTTCAGTGCAATCACGAGCCTTATGTCCCATCTTACCACATCGGTAGCACTTTCCAGAATTCAGAAGACATTCCCCAGCATGCCTTTTTCCACATTTATCAGAAACTGGAAACTTAGTTTTCTTACCATCAGACTTTTTTGAAGAATTCTTACCTTTCTCCTGCCACCTCGGTCTCTTCTTCTGCTGGTTGTTATAGAAAACTTGGTCATCGGAAAACTCCATTTCCACCTTCTCAGCACATCGAACAAGCTTTTCATAACTTTTAAACTCACGAGAAGCTAATGCCCTTCGATACTTTGGCTTTAATCCTGAGTAGAAACGATTGATTTTACTATCAAGGTCTCGGATAAAATTTGGAGCATACCTTGCCAATCGAGTGAACCTTTCCTCATAGGCAGCCACTGAGTCTTCCTCTTGCCTCAATTCCAAGAATTTCTTTTCCATCCTAAGTCGAACAGCCTTAGGAAAATACTTCTCAAGAAACATACCTTTGAATTCATCCCAGTCAACCGCATCAATCTCATCGGCGTCCCTGATATTTTTAACCATAGACCACCACTGATCTGCTTCACCCTCCAAACGGTAAATAGCAAGACTAACCTTTTGATGTTCTGAACACCCCATGACATCAAAAATTTTCTCCAGTGCTTTAATCCACCCTTCAGCTAGCACAGGGTCAGATGATCCTCTGAATGATGGGGGATGTTGCCTCATAAAATGTTCCACCACTGACATGTTCCTCTGCGGTTGATCTGGATGATCTCGTGCATGGATACCACCACCATTTATAGCCTGAGTCAACTGTGCCATCACTGCAACAAACTGTTCAGTTCCGATTCCGACCATCTCAGGTTGCTGATTTGGAAGGTTATCTTCCTCCTGATGTCGTCCCAACATAGCTGCTTTGTTTCCTCTGCGGAAAACCATTCTGAACACAGAAATATCTTAGGCGAAGCAACATGGTAATCCTTAAATGCTATATCATTTCAATCATATTATAATTTAACACTTTTCTAACTCCTAAAGTTATCTAAACCGACCTCTGATACCAACTATAAGGCCCCAGCCTTAAACCTTACTTAATCTTGAGTTATTACAAGATTACACATTGAGGATCTTTTTGGGTTTAGAGTTTTAGAGAATTAGATTATAAAACTTGCATTACATTCCACATATAAACAAAGTGGTTACATAAAGATAGTATTCTTAATTCCCATCAATGGAAACACATTTAAAATAAAACATGGATTATTTCTTGACACATCCTTGACTCTATCATCTTATCATGTACCTTTCCCTTGACCTGTGAAAAACATTTCAAAAACTTGGGATGAGCATAAAAACTCAGTATGGGTTGTAAAAACATGGAAAGGAAACATGGGTACATATATACATAAGAGTGAAATCATACTTTACCCATAAAACATAGGCATTTTAACATACCTCATAAAATCATGAATACATCATAGAAATCATAAGACATAAAGGTAACTTGAGGCATTCATAACATTCTTACGTAGGGAGTAACCCTCTTGGTTACGTTTGGAATACCCATCACAGTATATTCCCTAAAATTCTCTTCGGAGAAACCTTAACGTTTCACTCCTTCGCGTTACCCAATGCATTGGAGAGCTATAACGGGCTCACCCGCCCTTAGTTTATCACGGAACCACCCGTCTTCATAATAATTCCCAAGAACCATAACATAATCATATCACATAAAACATGCATAAAGGAAACATAAAATTTCCACATTTCAATCACGAGATATCAATACAACACATTGATATAAAAACATTATGAAAACCATTTTCAATACTAAAATAAAAGAAAAGTAAAACATGGTATTTATTTTTCTTTTAAAAAGAAGGTATGGCTTGTAGAGGAAGCCGAAACTCAAATAACGGTTACGACGGTGGAGAAGTCATTGTCGCCGCATACGTACGAAAAAAACAATCCCTTTTGTCGTTTAGTAAACGCTTTGTATAAAAAAGATTCCTTTTGAATAAACGTAAAAGTTAAAGGGGTTTATACACCGTATAAAAGAAAGTTGTGTATAAAATAAAATATGCCTCAACGAAAGGAGATTGAGACGAAGTACCATACCTCGTATCCGACTTGACCCGACCGTTCTTTAATCTCCTAAATAATAAACTTGAGTTAATCTCTACTTTCTTATGAATCTTTTTCAAGTTCATTATTCCTTTTATACCATGTTATGAACATCATGTAATCGGTTAAGTTAATAATGTTCATTTTGTCGGTATTTGGTTCTTAAGTCAAAAATGGACTTCTTACACTTACATGTTGTTAATTTGGTCAAAGGTTCATTATATCCAGAATGGTATTCATGATGTAGATATCATATATGTCATATATATCCAGTACATACATGCATTTATAATATTACATCACATTTAGAGGTAAGAAATGAAATGCACCGTTCATGGAGACGGTAAGCCGTACGTACGCATGAACGCTACTTCCATTTCTATTTCATATTTTCTGTAATGGAATCATAATGATATAAGAGTATATTATAATTCCAGAATAATAACACATATAATATCATTAACTTTATCCTTTACACATCCCACATATGGTATTAACGAATCAAATTACTTTTAGGGGTCGGTAGTCCGCACTTCCTAAAATGAAGATATCGTGTTTACCCATAATGGAAACCATAAAGGTATGCCCAAAATGAAAAAAACAGAAGCATAAGGAAAACATAAACATATTATATATCATATATAAAAATAGTGACATCATAATGGCCACCTTTGAAGGTGTTAAATGAGTGTTGAACAATCATCGTTTCGGGAGGCAGAATTTCGCCATCCACGGAAACCGTATGTTCTTTAACCATTTGATTTAGTTTTGTGAGAGTGTAGCTCAAATAAATCTTATAACAAAATCCTAGTATATTTATGATACTGGTGTTGTTACAATAGAAGTAAATAAAAAGATTTTAGGGGGTTGGAGAAGCAAAATAAAACAAATGAACATGAAAGAAAGAATTACCTTTAAAAGTGGAACTCCTTTTGATTTGAGCCTAAAGGCTTCCTTTGAAAGGATTCTGCCCAAAGGGAGTCCTCTAGGATGAGGAGAGGGATGTGGAGAGAGCAAATGGGCAGGGGTTGGCCGAGCCAAAGGCTTGAAGAGTGTGTGAAATGAGGTAGAGGTGGGGGCCTTTTATAAGAGGAGAGGAGGGGCACTTTTGGAAAGTAAAGAAATATTACTTTATTTGAAAATGTGTTTCGGTTTCAAAAGGTCCCACATTGATATAATTCGTGGGTAAGGTGATTAGGGTTCGAAATCCACTCATCCAATTGGTTTTGGCCATGTGTAGGTTTTAGAGTTTACATTATCTTTCCATTTTATTTAAATTGTCAAATAATGATGTCATCGCTGCATCATTATTATGTCATAAATAGTTTAATTTATTTAATTTCTAAAAATCATAACAAAAATACTATGATATAAGAAATCTTTTTATCTTTCCAATGAATATTTATAATCAAAATTTGGACTTGTATAACCCCACTTAAAAATTGTTTTGGTAAGACATATTTTGTTTGTGTCATTTTCACTTTAACATTAAATAAAAAGTAATTTATGTCATTTCCCAACAAAAGTGGATCCATGGGGTCCCCAAATTGACCCATGGCTTGTCTTGGTCGGCCTTGACACAACCAATAAGGTTGGGACATGTGTCTAGGTCATTTCATATTATTAAAGCATTACTTATACCTTAAACTACCCTAATTACCACTAATCGCGATTAAGAACTTAATAAGTTACTATTCACCAAAAAATTATTATAATCTCATTGATCCACATTTTACTTCTTAATGACAACCATGTATGTCGGATTTTTAAAATTCAGTACACATTAGTGGTAATCTTTCATTTAACTGAAAAATCAGTTTGCTTGATTACCACTTAGTGGTTTCACTATTCATCAAAAATTGAAGTTTTTCAGAACATTACCAAAACTTTACCCTAAGCTATATTTGATATTCCGAATTCAAAAATGAAGTCTATATTACAAAATTCAAATCATATAAGTCACATTAATTAATTTAATAATTAATTCCCGTTGCCAGAGCAAATAGCGTGTTTTTACAAAACAATAAGTATCAAAAGATTGACACCAGTTTAAGTCTAATTTCAAAGTGAAATTGATTCCAATGAACACCATTGGATAAAATGGTAAAAATATATTCTAATTTCACTTCAAAACCAATTCAAAACATAATCTAATCATATAAATAAATTACATTAAAAAGCAGTTTTGATGTAAAATGCAGAATTTTTCACTATTCATTAAAAAATGAACATTGTCAGAAAAATACCAAAAATTCACACAAGGTAAATTTTGATGTCCCAATCATAAAAGATATGTTTATTTTGACAAACATAGCTTATAAAAATGTCAAAAGATAGATTTAAAAAGGGTTTTCCATCATAAGGAAGTAAAATAATCTTTCAAGAATATTAGTGTATTCCATGCATAAGATTGTATTTATTTCCATTTTAAGCCTCTAAAACACTATCTTATTCATTAATAGGCATAGATAAAAATATCTATTATTCATTACTTACTTGGGATGTTACATGGTGAGCCCTATATAGCTCTCCAATGCATTGGGTAACGCGAAGGGGTTAACATTTAAGGTTTCTCCGAAGATATTTAGGGAATATACTTTGGTAGGTATTCCAAACACAACCAAGAGGGTTACTCCATGCGTAAGAAAGTTATGAATGCCTCACGTTACCTTTATGTCTTATTATTTCTATGATTTATTCATGATTTGATGAAGTATGTTAAAGTGATTATGATTTATGGGTAATGTATGATTTCATTCTTATGTATATATGTACTCATGTTTCCTTTCAATATTTTTATATCCCTTACTAATATTTTTATGCTCATCCCATGTTTTTGAAATGTTTTTCATAGGTAAAAGGAAGGGTACATGACATGATGATAGTTTCAAGGAAGCGTCAAGAACAAATCCATGTTTTATTTTAAATATGTTTCTGTTGATGGGAAAAATTAATACTATCTTTTATGTAACCACTTTTTTTAAATGTGGAATGTAACACATGTTTTATGATCTAATTCCCTAAAACTCTAAACCTGAAAATATCCTCAATGTGTAATCTTGTAATAACTCAAGATTATGTATGGTTTAAGGCTGGGACCTTATAGGCATAAACAATATGCCCAGTCCCACTCACTGTTGAAATTACCCCAATCTTTAGGCCATTATCATATAGCCATCCATTGGTACCATTAGTGATGTTATGTCATATTATACTTGCATAATGGGCCGAAGAATCATTGGAAACTGACTTCCTTCCCGAGGTGGTTCTAGTGCATGGATTCATGACAGAAATGGCCACGTGCCTAATTTCTCTACCAGGATGGCCATTTTTTGTAATTTTGTATCATAAATGATCATCCTCATTTGTCACCAGTGAATTCAGTGTGTTGATATCAGATCTCAGCACCGATACCCACTCTAAAAGACCAGTGTCCCATATCAATAGGTTTTCGGATAGCACATAATACTTCTGGGAATGGGTTATCATATTGAAGGGAGATTGTTCATCATATACAACATTCCTGGAACTATAAAACATAGGGTCATCAATCATCTCATCCCTATGAGCAGCATAGATAGATTCTCTCTTAGCGTCTTTCTGATCGACATTCACTTTTTGGTAATTTCTGGGGTCCACTAGGAGGTTGTGCGAAAAACTAGGATCTTATGTCGAAAATGGTTAGTGCGTGAAAAATAGTTTCCAAATTCGAGGATTCCACCAAGAAAAAAATGTCTTTCATGCAAGAGCATTCAATATTTACCCAACTAATATCTCTGAGTCATATCACCCAAGAAGTATTGAACATATAGTTGGACCCCTTGGTATTTGTAGGCACAAATCAAATATTCCGAATACATGAAAGAATTAGCATGTCACATATTTCATTTTTCATACACCTCCCTCAATGTGGCCGGACATCTTGGAGTTTCCCTTGGAATCAGACCTACATGCCACATGGTACGTCTGATTCCGATGGGGTCATTTAGAGACACTAAAATTAGAAGAAAGCCTCAGGAAGACTTTATTGTGGAAACTAAATTCATATTTTGACTCCACGAACCATTCTGGGAGGGTTTTAAAATCTACACTGAATATATGAGGAGTTGCAGGTAAAATTGTTCCATTGCGCACAATGTTTGGTGACATGGGGTACTTTTTTGTCAAGTCATGAAATGTCCTGCACAACCTACATATGGATATGGATTTTGGTGAAGGCCGAATTCTGTGCCCCCCCAACTGCCAATGACTGCCTAAAAATATATTTTACCCCCCTCACTTCTCGAAGATGAATAATTACAACCATATGTTGTGAGCATAATACATCCCTTCTACAAGAAAATATTCGTGTAGAGGTATAGTATTTTCCGAGGAATGTATCCTAGGGATCTGCTATTGGGAGGGACCACATGGGAATGACCCTCAACGATTCCTTTTTTGATAATCCATATGCATGAAAAACTTTTCCAATTACACACAAAACTCCTCAAATTATCATTCACTCACCATGAAATCTCATATTATTGGGCAGAACAGCTCTAGTTTTTGGGCCTATTGGGTGAATACAATTCCCTTTTCACGTAATCCTCCCTCCTTTTGTGTTCCATTGAGAATGTCTTCAATGATGCCTTCCCGGACACCATATTTTGGTTCTTTTTACGTGCAACAAACCTATCCTGTGCAAAATTCTCTCGTATGACCCTCAAGGTTCATAGGAAGGGATTCAATGGTCCGTTGGGTGTTGCTACATGTTGGGTTTCATAGAATTATGATTATTCCCATAAGAACAATAATGGATATTGATTCTTAGTATCACCTTTCTATTGTTATCCACATAATGGATCACTCAATCAAAATTCCCTATGATGACGTAGTTGATGAATTCTCTTCCGCAAGGGTGGGTGGAAATCGGGTTTTATGTCTTACGGGTGCGGAGTGAACCCTCCTCAACTGAGATGCATGAAATTAAACTATTAGGCACCATCTCCCTCAGCACATGACATTAAACAATAGCCTCACCCCTTGAAATATACACGAGGCACCCCGTCTTGGATATCCCCCATTCCAACTCATATCTATGGGATTGAGATCTTCCTCACATGGAATGGGATCCTCTTTGCTACAATGGATTTTATCCGCATGGAAGGGAATTCATCATGGGGTAATCCACTAGCCATTCTACCTAATTCAAGCATCCCGACACCATATCCCTTCTTTCATGGAAAATACTAAATTTGAGATGGGCATCAAGTCCTTTGTTACCTCATCCATCTCCCTATGGTATTTTTCACAATTAGGACTATATCCTATACTAATTATCAACATCCATCTCCTATGGCTTCCAATAATGAATAATCCTCTATTTTCACATTGTGCCACTAACCATGTGTAATCCCCACTTCATTCCCCGCATACAAAACATTTGTGATGTGATCTTCATGTCATTTCTGTTTATTGTTTCATAAAACAAAAATGACTCGCATCATTTTAGATTGACCATTCATCCAGGAATCCTTCTTGGGATACCATATAGTATGTCCCAAACCTCCATTTGAACTACGTGGACTATGATCCCTACCTATTAATGCATGGTACGTAGGAATCCTCTTCGTGGATCAATCCCAACACCAATTAGTTTCAATGACTTCATGTCATCCACTTCTCATCACGAATATATTTAGATTGTACCCCCCATTACAAACTACATGGACATTGATCCATTCCCATTCCATGAAAGGTGTGTAGGATGCCTCCCTGAGGTTCAATCCCAACACCCATCAGTTCCGACCACCTCATTTCATTTCACCCAATCCACAAAGACATTAAAATGTATGCTCCTTATTTTTCCAATATCAAATTAAACCTTATATCCTAAAATGACTTTGGTTTTTATCCCTGTCTCCAATATAGGGTACATATGAAGATTCCATGAGGTTCAACCCCAACCATTGGTAAGTTGTTGTTATCCCCAACTAGCGGTAAGCAGTTGTAGTCCCTAACCAGCATTAAGCCATTGAAGACCCCAACAAAAGTTATATCATTTCCCCCCATTTTTGGACCCACATATCCAGTCCTCCCTTCAGGAGTCAAACCATCCTTTGATACCATCCACCATCATCCCCAACACATCATCGAGTCCTTCTCCCCCCGCGTACACACTGATTCAATTCCCCATAATGAACTATGTGTAATTTGATTTCCTACCAAGGTGATATATTGGAATCCTCTCTGAGGTTCAAGACTATAAACCAAGTCTCATCCTAGACTCTCCCTTAAGCCTATGTGTTTTGGGATTCTCTTTCCACAAATCGAAGGTTCTACTTGCTCCGAGTCCTTTCCATGCATCCATCCTCATGTGATGCCTGCTTCGGCATCCCTTCACCCCACAATAATACATGGAAATTGATTATCTACCATAGGGATACATAGTAATCCCCCTAAGGATCAATCCCAATGCCACCATCAACATCATTTTCTTTCAATCTCATCCCTCTCAACTAAATTTTCCAACCATCCCCCATCCTTCATAATTCTTTCCTCGGCCGCCACATCCCAGTGAGGTCATTCCATTAATCTCATTGCCACTCTTTATAGTAATCAAATAGATAACCATGTTTATTCAACACACAATCCATAAACAACCAAACAAGAGTGCCCCTATATTGATGGGCCACAATCCTTGAGTGTCCCCCAACATGTCATTGGGTTTCTGTCCTATGCACACACCTTGATTTATCACCCCCTCGGACTAAAACTGTTTTGATCCATATCTCCTAGACAATTTAGGTAGTAAATCTCCCTAATGCTCAATCCCAGAAAATAAATACACCCCTTCATTCCCATTAGAGGGAACCAATAATTCTCCGATCTGCCTTAATTGGGTGTCTTGATATACTCATCCCATAAACCCCCAAGTGGTCTCTCTTGGGGATGCACAAATCTGATCAACTCCAATCAGGGTTCTGATAACTCCTATCTGTCTCTTAATGATTTTAAACTCATAGCATACCCTATTTTAAAATTAGTAATATGAGTAAACCCTCAGAGACATTCCCACGGAATAAAATACCCCACATTAGACATCGGATGCATCGGGCTTCCGCGCCCTCAGGATGCCCAATCATAAGTGGAAGAAACCAAGGCGCATCTGTGGTCCAGCATCGAGACATTCCAGCAATGTCAAACATGACTACATACACGATTGATGTTTTCTTCCTTTTAATTACCGCTCATAATGTCTACATAGAAGCTTCGTAATTAAATGGCATCCACAAAGACATGGCACTTGGATGAATTTCACAGAAAATGTCTTAATCGTTAATAGATACCCGGACTAGGTTGCGAGTTATGAGGGGGAATCCACGAATGGATAAACTAAAATCCCTTCATCACTTTTCATCTAGATAGAAAAAATCTATGAATATGTGATGGATTCGACCCAGCTTTGGAATGGAGTAATGTGGGGTAGCAATCAGCGCATTCTCCACCGATGGATGTGCAACCCGGAGAATGTGTCAAAAACACCTATCACAGAAGGGTTTTGTTTTGACGCAACAAAATAAATGATATGTACAATTTTCTAGGATTCCACATTAAATATTAAAAAAATTTATCCTACGATCCAAGGCCATGGGAATTCAATGTAATAAAAGAATAAATTATAAGAGATATTTCTAGGTACTGGTTTTAGGTGAAACATGCCACATTTGTTGATCCCATGAAGATAAATACAACTCTATTTCTTGAAATCTTGTGCAAAGCCCAGTATAAAAACTGATGATTTTGGAGTCAAAAAATATTACCCTCTATGATGAATTTGAGTTTCTATGTCCATACCATAGTAACGATCAATGTTGGAAGGGACACTCATGCACAATTTCTAATGCATTATTGTTATTGAAAAAAAATAGTTTATAAGATAGGATAGTACCACAGCAGGGAGAAGGTCTCTATAAAGGATTATAACAATCTAAATACTTCCTATTATATTTTCAACTATTTAGTACAGAGGGAGCATAGAGGGTTCCAAAAAAATGTGGGGTTAGGAACGAAAATGATTTACTGTACTGGGTAACCTCATGGGGGAAATTGGGAAATACATTTTCGATAGAGGTAGAAATAAAGTGATTGAGAAGGATGGGTGTATATAAAGATATAATGTCAACTCCCACTTCATGGATCTCCATCTCAGTACTCACAAGTGGTATAGTTTTATGCTTATATAGGTTAATAAATTTTGTCCTTTCAATCAGATTTTCCTACCTCTAATTAACTAGATAGAAGGAGCCCTTTCTTCTATCAAACAATGAGTGGAAAATGAGGTGATGACCTATGTAGATTCAATAACCTGGGGGGTCTAATATTGTTTGATCCATTCAAATCAACAATCAAATCAGAGGAGAAACAGATATAGAGGGGGAATGAAGATTTTCATCACTGTATTTTTCTCGGCCGATGGGGTTTGCTGAAGTTATATTTTCTTATCATGAGGGCATAAAAATTATCTTAGATTGTCACTGATCCAATCATGAATAGAATACTCTTATAAGGGATGTAGTTAGGTGGGATTCATGACCCACACCACTTTATGATGTGAATCCCATCTATAATGGGCATTCATGGAACAATGAGATAAGTGGATGTGTGTGTTGTTGAATGAATGTAAGGTATTTTCCCAAGCATTAATGAAATCTTGTCACGTATCCTGGACTACCATGTTAAAATGCATGTTTTTCACCAGTACTGTTGTTTGGTAAATTAGGATCCATGATTGAACAATTTTCTGAAATAAATACGTTTTTATGTTTTTTAAAACCAAATATTTATATTAGGTAGGAAATATGTTTCATGAATATTTGTTTAAATAGAGGTATGGGGTTGCCGTATTCCAACATAACTGAAATTTTTCAAGGTTATTACATCCTTTCAGTAATAAATGATTAAAATTTATTTTATATATATATAAATATATTTGTTTTTATATTATTATATATTTATTAAAATTCATATAAATAACTTATATACGGTTTTGTTTTGCCTTTAATTTAGAAAAATACTACTTTTTCCCATTATTAAATAACAGTAATATGATTATTCAGTATAAATATACACATTATGATGATGTATATTATTTTTTTCCTACACTTTATTCTCTCTCATGTATATGATTATTGTAACGACCCAAAGTTTTTAAATGGAAAATTCCCTTCTTATATCTATGTCATAAAAACACAAAAATAATGAACTACTAGGTGATAAGTGACCTTTAAAACATAATTTTGTCAACCCTATATTTGGAATTTTAAAAATCCGGCATACACGGTTGTTCTCAAGATAGTTTTTGGAGTCTAATAAAACAAAAATAATTTTTGGTGAATAGTAACCTACCCTTATGAATAGTAACCTACCCTTATGAATAGTAATATGAACCTTATGAATAGTAACTAAGAGTAACATTACCTATGAATAATAAAATAAAATTTATCCATCATAGAAAGTGATAATTTGACTTTAGTAAACATTTTTGGTATTTTATAAATCATAAATGATTAATTATAATTAATTAATTAATATTTATTTTCCTGAAATATATTCATAAATTATTGAATCAATGTTTAATAGTTTTTAGATAATATTAAAAGACCCTAAGTAATTTTTAAAAGAACTACAAAATCAGTTTTAATTTTAAAAACTGTTTTTTTTAAGTAAATTATGATTTTAATTAAATATTAAATTAATAATATTTATAAAATTATTTTTGAAAATTGGACATCATTTTTGGATTCTACACGTCGAAAAATGGTAGGGGTAAATTTTTGGGTTTATTCTGAAATACTTCAATTTTCGGGTGAATAGTAAAAAATACAGTTTTTCGCATAATCGGTGTACACTGAATTGCATCATTATTGATGTAATGATGACATAAACATTCTAGAACTTTAGTTTCGGCCAAAACATATTTAATTTCATAAATTGTACCTTGAAATACAATAGATCCAATTGTCAAACCTAAAAAGAACTTTCCAAAGCTTAAAGTCAAAAAGTGGTAGCTTAAAGTCAAAAAGTGATTTCTTAAAGTAACTTTTTCTCTTCCTTTCACTTTCCTTTTTAATAAATTAATGAATTCGACTTATAAAGAAGAGTTAAACCCTAAAACGAATCTTATTATATTAATATATGATTTAGGATGTCAAAAAACTACTATTACAAGTCTAACTTATGATATATTATTTTATTTAATAATTTATTCCAAAAACACCTCCCACCTCATGTATAAATAAGGCCTCCCCCTCCTCTTGCCAAACCACACCTCTCAAGCTTCAAGAATTGTCTAATCTCTGCCCAATCATCTTCCCTAGCCTCTCCCCCACGTCCAAGAGCTTCTGGTCTCATCAAAATACCAAGCCTAGCTTCCTTAAAGAGGAACTCAAGAGGAGGATTCTAAAGGTAATTTCTCTCTCTCTTCTCCTTTAATTTCCTTTCAAGTTCAAGATCCTTTCTTGATCTCTCCCTACCCTTCTTAATCAAAATTGTTCTGTAAATCCAGTATTATATATATACTGTAATGTTATGATTCTAATGGTATATTATATCACCCCACACCCTTTCCCTCTTCCTTTTATTTTATTAAAGAGAACGTTGTTCATGTGGTGATAATTTATCACCTTCAAAAACAACATGCTCTCTTCTTCCATTTATATCTTCAATATGGTCATGAAACCATTTTTATGGTTGAACCAGAATATGTTATATGTATTATGTTCTATTTTAAGTTCTGGAAATAACATATGGCCATATTACTAAGTGAAATGTTAAAATGAGTTCGTTGTGATCCAAAAACCGCTCAAATTAACCCAAATAATTTTCATTTAATTATTATCTAATGATTAGGCCACATGGATATAATATAAGTCATTATAAAATCATTCAAGCTTCTGTAATATTATTAATAACATGTAATATCAATTCTGGATGTTTACCCATGATCTACCCAAACATCAATTTAAGAATACAAGTGAACCACTCAAGAAAACCATAAAAACGAACATCCTCGAACAATGTTTTTAAACTCTATAAGCCATCCAAAAGAACATAATATGAAATAATGAAACCATAATGAACCCTATTAATGTATAAAAGGTTCTGGAATTTCTAATTAATGAATATAATGTCATTATACAGGACATTAAAGAGAAGGAGGCATTCGAGTACAAGGTAAGGGGAAATCTCGAACCCAATTTTCTTCCTTCGGGTTCTCCCTCTTTCACTCCATTTTTGATATGGTTACTCCTCAAAGGTCTTTTGTTCATCATTTCCTTTACTTTTCTGGGATATACATGTTTGTCACTGGTTTTTATGTCCATCAAAATGTTTTTTCCAAAAGAACTCTTCTTTCAAGATCTCACATTTTGCCTCTCACTCAAGGATGATGGCTCTTATATCAAGTATGTTGTTCCCTCTTCCTTTTGGGAACCCAAAGCTTAAGAATGTGTTATTATGAGATGAAACCCATTCCTTTCCATGGGTTATTTATGTACAAGTTTGATATGTGTTCTATGTGGCAAGCATGATAATGATAATGTTATGATGTGACGGGTGCGCCCGGAATTATATAGCGCTCCAATGCATTGGGTAAAGTGATGAATCTCATGAGTAAATGTGAAATGATGCGTGAACATGATGCTAGCTTTGTTCACAATTATGTGTGGTAGTTAACCACTAAGACATGATGTTACATTTTTATGCTTTGCCACATTTCAAGTTTATTGTTTATGCTCCTCTCATGTTCAAGATCTTCTTCCTATGTCATGATTATGCTCACCCCATGCTATATTGTTCTTATCTATCCTCTTACTGGGCTTTTAGCTCACCCCTTTTGATGTATATCCTCAGGTGGCTACATGTACTAAGGAGAGGACAGGTGCTACTAAGAAGCTATACAAGAAGAGATTAAATGAATTTTTATGCTTGATGTTGTACTTGTTATGTGTAGTCCTAGTTTTCCCAAGACACTAAACCTATGTATCCTCCATGTGTAATACTATTATGTTGTTTATCTCTGAAATGATGTAATAGTAATGTAAGAAAAGGCCGGGTCGCTATAGTTGGTATCAGAGGAATGGTTTAGTTAATTTGGGAATTAGGATTAGTGAACCCTATAGAAAACCTCTAGCATGAGACTAAGTACAAATATGCACACAAGGATATTTACCTAGGGATCCCATATGTTATGTTTTTGGTATAATTGTTTAAAAGGATAAGTTATTCATGACTTGTTTACTTATGTTTTGTTCTAACCTTTTCTATTTTAGAAAATGGTGGGAACCAGGAGAAATCAGGCCAACAACTCTTGTGAAGGCCAATGCATCACTGTTCCGAGACGGAGAAGGTGACTCTAGCCGTTTACCGTCTAGATGGAGAAGCCGATCAATGGTGGGCTTTGATTAAGAACACCAAGCCAAGGGAGGAAATTGAAGAGATGGAATGGGAAGACTTTAAGATAATGTTTCTTAATAAGTACTTCCCAAGGACTCTTCGCACGAAGATGGAGAGAGAATTCATAGAGCTCAAGCAAAAAGAAGGAGAATCTGTCACAATCTATGAAGCAAATTTCACAAGGCTCGCAAGGTATGCTTCGGGTTTTGTTATCAACAATGATAGCAAAATTGATAGATTCTTTAGTGGATTAAAACCACACCTTCGAAAAGCTCTTGCAATTCGAGACTTTGGGAGTTATGAAGAAGTTGTACGGTGTGCTCTTAAAGTGGAGATGGAGTTTGGAGAATGGTCCCATGGCTACGGTGATAAGAAAAGAAAGATGGAGTTTCAAGCTGGTGGATCTAGTGATAAAGATGGGAAGAAAACACAACGACCCACTTGCAAAAAATGTGGGAAGTTGCACAGTGGGAACTGCCTTAAAGGGACAGGGAAATGCTTCAAGTGTGGGAAAGATGGACACCTAGCTCATGAGTGTCGAAGAGACATGAAAAGGAAGGATAATGTAGCCGATGAAAGGAGAGAACCACTCGTGGTTCAATGCTACAACTGTAAGGAGCTAGGGCACTATTCAAACCAGTGCACTAAACCTCGAGCTTTCGAGGGTAATCTGCGCCAACAACCACCAAAGCCAAAGGAACAAGGGAAGGCTTATGCCATCACTACTGCGGAGGTGGAACATGATAATGAAGTCGTACAAGGTACACTTCCTATTCACTCAAGAATGGCAAAAGTCTTATTTGATTCTGGTTCTACGCATTCCTTTATATCTTGCAAGTTTGCTAGAACTATAGAATCGAAGCCCCGAAACCTTGAAGTAGAGATATCTGTAAAAACACCAAGTGGTGCAATCATTGCAACCCAAGTGTTTGATTCTTCTCCTGTTGACGTATGTGGGAAGATTCTTCCGGCAAATCTCGTAATACTTCCCTTGGTGGAATTCGACGCTATAATGGGAATGGATTGGCTCTCGTTATATAGAGCACATATCAACTGTCGGGAAAAGGAAATATATTTTCATATTCCAAACCATCCCATGCTCCTCTACAAATGCAAGGAAGATCATGAATCTCCTTTGAGAAATCCTTCAATGGTGTGGGTGATGATTCCCTATGAAGAAGCATACCTCTCCCAAATGATTGAGTCAAAGGAAAGTTCCAACCTTGAGGAAATGCCCATCGTAAGGGAATACGGCGATGTATTTCCCGAAGAGTTACCCGGAATTCCCCCGTATCGTGAGGTAGAGTTCTCAATTGAACTCATACCCGGAGTTACTCCTATCTCGAAGTGCCCCTATAGGATGGCTCCTATCGAACTGGAGGAGTTAAAGAAGCAGCTGCAAGAGCATCTGGACAAAGGGTTCATACGCCCTAGTGCATCACCTTGGGGTGCGCCAGTGCTCTTTGTGAAGAAGAAGGATGGAACCATGCGACTGTGTATCGATTATCGAGAACTCAACAAGATCACCATAAAGAACAAGTATCCTCTCCCAAGGATTGATGACTTGTTCGATCAGTTAAGAGGAGATCAATACTTCTCAAAGGTGGATCTTCGTTCTGGATATCATCAAGTAAAGGTGAAGAAGGAAGATATTCAGAAGACTGCCTTCCGTACAAGGTATGGGCACTATGAGTTTTTGGTGATGCCCTTCGGACTTACTAATGCCCCTGCAATCTTCATGGATTTGATGAATAGAGTCTTTAGACATTACCTTGACAAATTTGTGGTAGTGTTTATTGATGATATTCTCATTTACTCCAAGAGTAAGGAGGAACATGAAGAACATCTAAGACTTGTGTTGGCGACATTGAGAAAGGAGAAGTTGTACGCCAAGTTCAGCAAGTGTGACTTTTGGATGAATCAAGTCACGTTCTTGGGACATGTGATCACAAGCGAGGGAATCTCTGTGGACCCTTCAAAGACAAAGGCGATTGAAGAATGGCCCAGGCCCTCTAGTGTCACAGAAATCCGTAGTTTTCTTGGATTAGCTGGGTACTACCGACGTTTTGTGAGAAACTTCTCACGATTGTCAAGCCCGCTAACTAAGTTAACAAGGAAAGGGGTAAAGTATGTATGGACGGAAGAATGTGAGGGAAGCTTCAAAGAGCTAAAGAGAAGGCTGATCACTGCACCTGTACTCACACTACCAAAAAGTGGAGAAAGTTTTGTGATATACAGTGATGCTTCAAAGAAAGGCTTGGGTTGTGTACTCGTGCAAAATGATAATGTGATAGCCTACGCCTCACGACAGTTGAAGATCCATGAGCAGAACTACCTGACGCATGATCTAGAGCTGGCAGCCGTGATTTTTGCCTTGAAAATCTGGCGGCACTACCTTTATGGTGAGAAGTGTGACATATACACCGACCACAAGAGCCTAAAGTATATATTCACACAAAAGGAGCTCAACATGCGTCAAAGGATATGGTTAGAGCTAATCAAGGATTACGATTGCTCTATTCACTATCATCCTGGAAAGGCAAACAAGGTAGCTGATGCTCTAAGCAGGAAAGAACCTGCTACTCTATCCATGTTGAGGATTGAGAAAGACCCTATCTTCTTGGATATGCAAAGGATGGATTTGGGAATCGTAAGGGCAGGGGATACATCCTACCTTGACCAAATGATTGCGCAACCATCCATCCAACAGAAGATCAAGGAAGCACAAAGGGATGATGTAGAGATACAAAAGAGGGTGAATGCAGTAAAGGAAGGAAAGCTGCAAGAGTTCCATATCGATGATGATGGTGTGATTCGGTTTGGAACGCGGCTTTGTGTGCCTTCATCACCCGGAATAAAGAAGGAGCTATTGGATAATGCACATAGCTCAACTTTCTCTATTCATCCTGGAAGTACCAAGATGTATCGTGATCTCCAAGAACACTTCTGGTGGGATAACATGAAGAAGGAGATTGCAGAATATATATCAAGGTGCTTGGTATGTCAGCAAGTTAAAGCTGAGCGGCAAAAGTCCAAAGGTATGATGCAGCCATTGCCTATACCCATGTGGAAATGGGAAGATGTCACTATGGACTTTGTCACGGGCCTCCCGAAAACGTCAAGAGGAAATAATGCGATATGCGTTGTGGTTGACCGACTCACCAAGACTGCCCATTTTATCGCTATTCGGGAAGACCTCTCACTTGAACAACTTGCAAGGATATATGTGAAGGAAATAGTGAGGTTGCACGGTGTTCCACTCTCGATTGTCTCTGACCGTGATCCAAGGTTCACTTCTAAATTTTGGAGGAGCCTTCAACATGCTTTGAGTACTGAATTAAATTTCAGCACGGCCTATCACCCCCAAACTGATGGCCAGTCTGAAAGGACTATTCAGACACTTGAAGATATGCTAAGATCATGATCTCTTGAATTCAAAGGTGGATGGGATCAACACCTTCCATTGGTTGAGTTCTCATACAACAATAGCTTCCACTCGAGTATTCAGATGGCTCCGTATGAAGCTCTTTATGGGAAGCGATGTAGAACTCCAACCTGTTGGGATGAAGTTGGAGAATGAAAACTACTTGGTCCCGATCTTGTTCAAGAGATGACAGAGAAGGTTCAAGCCATCCAGAAACATATCAATGCTGCTCAAAGTCGGCAAAAGAGCTATGCTGACAATCGTCGAAGGGACTTGGAGTTTGACGTTGGAGATAAAGTCTTCCTTCGAATATCTCCATGGAAGAGAGTCATGCGATTCGGGAAGAAAGGGAAGCTAAGTCCAAGGTACATTGGCCCCTTTGATATCCTTGATCGTATAGGAGCTGTGGCCTATCGACTGGCACTTCCACCGAATATGGCTCAAGTTCATGACGTGTTTCACGTATCACTACTGAGGAAGTACATTCCAGACCCCTCACATGTACTAAACTCAAAGGTGGTATAGTTGGAAGATGATCTCTCATATGAGGAGCAGCCGGTAAAAATTCTGGACCGAAGTGATAAGGTTCTACGCAACAAGACAACCTGCCTTGTCAAAGTGTTGTGGAGGAACCAAAAGTTTGAGGAAGCAACTTGGGAACCGGAAGAGGCAATGAAGGAGAAGTACCCTCACCTGTTTGTGTAAAGTGAAATTTCGGGGGCGAAATTTCTTAAGGGGGGAAGAATGTAACGACCCAAAGTTTTTAAATGGAAAATTCCCTTCTTATATCTATGTCATAAAAACACAAAAATAATGAACTACTAGGTGATAAGTGACCTTTAAAACATAATTTTGTCAACCCTATGTTTGGAATTTTAAAAATCCGGCATACACGGTTGTTCTCAAGATAGTTTTTGGAGTCTAATAAAACAAAAATAACTTTTGGTGAATAGTAACCTACCCTTATGAATAGTAACCTACCCTTATGAATAGTAATATGAACCTTATGAATAGTAACTAAGAGTAACATTACCTATGAATAATAAAATAAAATTTATCCATCATAGAAAGTGATAATTTGACTTTAGTAAACATTTTTGGTATTTTATAAATCATAAATGATTAATTATAATTAATTAATTAATATTTATTTTCCTGAAATATATTCATAAATTATTGAATCAATGTTTAATAGTTTTTAGATAATATTAAAAGACCCTAAGTAATTTTTAAAAGAACTACAAAATCAGTTTTAATTTTAAAAACTGTTTTTTTTTAAGTAAATTATGATTTTAATTAAATATTAAATTAATAATATTTATAAAATTATTTTTGAAAATTGGACATCATTTTTGGATTCTACACGTCGAAAAATGGTAGGGGTAAATTTTTGGGTTTATTCTGAAATACTTCAATTTTCGGGTGAATAGTAAAAAATACAGTTTTTCGCATAATCGGTGTACACTGAATTGCATCATTATTGATGTAATGATGACATAAACATTCTAGAACTTTAGTTTCGGCCAAAACATATTTAATTTCATAAATTGTTCCTTGAAATACAATAGATCCAATTGTCAAACCTAAAAAGAACTTTCCAAAGCTTAAAGTCAAAAAGTGGTAGCTTAAAGTCAAAAAGTGATTTCTTAAAGTAACTTTTTCTCTTCCTTTCACTTTCCTTTTTTAATAAATTAATGAATTCGACTTATAAAGAAGATTTAAACCCTAAAACGAATCTTATTATATTAATATATGATTTAGGATGTCAAAAAACTACTATTACAAGTCTAACTTATGATATATTATTTTATTTAATAATTTATTCCAAAAACACCTCCCACCTCATGTATAAATAAGGCCTCCCCCTCCTCTTGCCAAACCACACCTCTCAAGCTTCAAGCATTGTCTAATCTCTGCCCAATCATCTTCCCTAGCCTCTCCCCCACGTCCAAGAGCTTCTGGTCTCATCAAAAGACCAAGCCTAGCTTCCTTAAAGAGGAACTCAAGAGGAGGATTCTAAAGGTAATTTCTCTCTCTCTTCTCCTTTAATTTCCTTTCAAGTTCAAGATCCTTTCTTGATCTCTCCCTACCCTTCTTAATCAAAATTGTTCT
Source organism: Viscum album (assembly GCA_963277665.1). Classification (NCBI taxonomy): domain Eukaryota; kingdom Viridiplantae; phylum Streptophyta; class Magnoliopsida; order Santalales; family Viscaceae; genus Viscum; species Viscum album. The sequence continues at coordinate 1,100,018,527 of OY728145.1, forward strand.
GTAAATCCAGTATTATATATATACTGTAATGTTATGATTCTAATGGTATATTATATCACCCCACACCCTTTCCCTCTTCCTTTTATTTTATTAAAGAGAACGTTGTTCATGTGGTGATAATTTATCACCTTCAAAAACAACATGCTCTCTTCTTCCATTTATATCTTCAATCTGGTCATGAAACCATTTTTATGGTTGAACCAGAATATGTTATATGTATTATGTTCTATTTTAAGTTCTGGAAATAACATATGGCCATATTACTAAGTGAAATGTTAAAATGAGTTCGTTGTGATCCAAAAACTGCTCAAATTAACCCAAATAATTTTCATTTAATTATTATCTAATGATTAGGCCACATGGATATAATATAAGTCATTATAAAATCATTCAAGCTTCTGTAATATTATTAATAACATGTAATATCAATTATGGATGTTTACCCATGATCTACCCAAACATCAATTTAAGAATACAAGTGAACCACTCAAGAAAACCATAAAAACGAACATCCTCGAACAATGTTTTTAAACTCTATAAGCCATCCAAAAGAACATAATATGAAATAATGAAACCATAATGAACCCTATTAATGTATATAAGGTTCTGGAATTTTTAATTAATGAATATAATGTCATTATACAGGACATTAAAGAAAAGGAGGCATTCGAGTACAAGGTAAGGGGAAATCTCGAACCCAATTTTCTTCCTTCGGGTTCTCCCTCTTTCACTCCATTTTTGATATGGTTACTCCTCAAAGGTCTTTTGTTCATCATTTCCTTTACTTTTCTGGGATATACATGTTTGTCACTGGTTTTTATGTCCATCAAAATGTTTTTTCCAAAAGAACTCTTCTTTCAAGATCTCACATTTTGCCTCTCACTCAAGGATGATGGCTCTTATATCAAGTATGTTGTTCCCTCTTCATTTTTGGAACCCAAAGCTTAAAAATGTGTTATTATGAGATGAAACCCATTCCTTTCCATGGGTTATTTATGTACATGTTTGATATGTGTTCTATGTGGCAAGCATGATAATGATAATGTTATGATGTGACGGGTGCCCCGGAATTATATAGCGCTCCAATGCATTGGGTAAAGTGATGAATCTCTTGAGTAAATGTGAAATGATGCGTGAACATGATGCTAGCTTTGTTCACAATTATGTGTGGTAGTTAACCACTAAGACATGATGTTACATTTTTATGCTTTGCCACATTTCAAGTTTATTGTTTATGCTCCTCTCATGTTCAAGATCTTCTTCCTATGTCATGATTATGCTCACCCCATGCTATATTGTTCTTATCTATCCTCTTACTGGGCTTTTAGCTCACCCCTTTTGATGTATATCCTCAGGTGGCTACATGTACTAAGGAGAGGACAAGTGCTACTAAGAAGCTATACAAGAAGAGATTAAATGAATTTTTATGCTTGATGTTGTACTTGTTATGTGTAGTCCTAGTTTGCCCAAGACACTAAACCTATGTATCCTCCATGTGTAATACTATTATGTTGTTTATCTCTGAAATGATGTAATAGTAATGTAAGAAAAGGCCGGGTCGCTATAATTATCTTAGGATATTTGACTTTTATTCCATGTTTTTAAGTGATGGTTTTATATCATTCCCATTTTCTTCCACTCTATTATAATTTTCACTAAAGATATATTATCCACATTTTTTATGACATTAACATGATTTAAGGCTCACCATTTCTTTTATATATATCTCTAATATAATTCATGTTGTAATAGTATGGTGAGGCCTAGGTGAAAGTATTGAGATGAAAATAAAAAAAACATGTTACTATTTTTATGATGTACCCAACTGTCATGAGGTTGGACCTCTCAATTTTTAGAATTATTATATTGATGATTATTATTATGATTATGTAATAATATTTATATTATATCTATGACATTAAATGAAATATTTTAATATAATTTATCATCAGAATATATGAAAATGTTGTTTTATATTCAATAACCATATTTTTAGTAACATTTTCCACTATGTGTTTTATAACGGTGTAATCACAACTATCTATATTGTTTTTCTTCTGAAACCCCCTCTTAAACCCTATGGGTATTAACCTTCATGTTCTTCCACTATTATTTAAACATGGTTTATGTACACGATTTTCATTTTAGACTATACAAAAATATTTTAAATTATATGTATTAAACAATGATAAAATTTTATTCAAACACAATTCATAAACCATGATTTATTCACTGATTATATAAATAAATGATAATTAATCCCTATTATTTTATATTGGATATTATATATTAAAATTTTCGTGACTAATGTTGTTTAATTGGGTTTGATATGATGAAGGTTCTACCATCTTGTTTCACACATATGTAATATATTAATTATTTGATGGCAGTGGTATAATAACAAATGTTGGTGGTTACTTTATTCCCATGGAATGTAGATAACTAATAAAAATTATGGATGCGACCTATATCAACATAAAATTAATTGGTAAAAGATTGATATATCATAAGATAAATATAAATGTATTAGGGACTGATCCCAACAATGTATGGGACTCTTTCCACAATAATAGTATTGGGAGTTGACCATTACTATTATGATGCTTTTTTGTAGTGAAACCATTCCACTATGATAGTTTTGAAATTTTTAATTGAATTACAAAATAATTTATTTTCAATGCTTATGTTTATTCTAGAAATCTATGTCATGTTCTAAAGTAATGTTCTCATGGCCATGTATTTCTAATTAAATTTTTATTTATTTCTTATAAACTATCAATTTTATTTCATGAATACTTTATATGATATAAGATACAAATTGAATGGGTTTCAAATGTTTCTCTATTGTAATGATGAACTTATTCATATAATATATTCATATCTCACATTATTACTATGACTGAGAATATAATTTCACCATTTATTATATAATTTTTCCTATTGTTATGATTAAATTTATTATGTTTTAAATGAATAATAGTGGTTCTACTTATGATAATTTTTTATAAAAATATATAGATCATATAGGGACCATATGCTTACATGTCATTATATCCAAAGTCTATAGATGAAAATGATGAAGTACTATTCAAATTTATTATTTAATTAATATTCATCTATTAATATTTAATATTAATGTTTGAGAATTTTGGGTCACTAAATCTCAGGAGTTAGGAATATAAAATTTTCTAGACATATCTTTATCATGTTAATCACAAATTTTTCATGTTTGTTTTAATATTTTGTTTATATTTTGGTAAATTCTAGAAGTATTTTTGTTATCTGCATGTATTTTATAGTATGTTATGACTCATGGGCAATGATCATGGGTGTTTTTTTACATTCTATTGATTCGTATGGTATTTATTAATAAAAATTATGGAGTATTATTTCGGCTCATTTTCATCTACCCTATGATTGGGTTGTTTTCAATTTGGGTTATTTTTATATATTTTAGTAAATAAAGAACATATTATAACCTCATATATTAATATAGAGTGTACCTCATAAAATTCCCTAAGTATTGAATATTTTTTAATCATGAAATTGGGTAATTAGTAATTCATACAATCTATTACTTAGGTTGCTTTGGGAGTTGAGACGATAGCCACACCATGGACTGTGTTCAAGAGTTTATGAAGAAGAATCCCCCAGTGTTTGGTAGTGATATATGACCCTATGTTCCTGATGAGTGGATAGATCATATCATGAAAATAATTGAGATCTGGAACACCCCTAATTAATTGAAAGTGGGATTCACCAAGTATGTTCTAGAGGGACTATGAAGGATATTTATAATGTTAATATGTGATTTGTGGAAAAATGATGATCCCACATGGATTGATTTCATAGTGAACTTTAATAATCTATTTTCCCATAATCCATGTGTATGATGAATGATCATGAATTTTTCAAGCTATAGAAATAATACATTTTATATATGGAATATGACATTAGATTCTCTGTAATGGATATTGATTATATAGATGTACTCCTGAATGATTGCCTCAATGACCGGGGATTTGTGATGGGATCGAGGAAAGTTATCAGATCAATGACCATTATTTGGTTTCTAAGGACCTATTCAAAGTTGGTTAGAATGTTAGTGAAGGAAGAAGAATTTTTTAATTTAATAATATGTTTTACTATTTTTAATTCTATTGGAGGAAGTTAGATATCATCAACATGATATTAACAAATACAGAATGGGTCTCAAAAGAGATGTGGATAGAGTGTCATATTGTATTTATATTCAGCATAAATAAATTCATTAAGATGTAATCCCATTATTTGTTATGATATTTGGATGGATGGATGCACTGAGTATCATTGCTATTATATTTTTTGGAATTCCACTTGTGTGGATTTTAGTGGAACCTATAGTTTTTTAGTTAGTTAATATCCTGTTGTACTAGTGTAGGTTTTTCATTATCAAACAACTCTTAGTGATGTTAATGGATTACAATGGTGGAGGATATTTTCATCACATTAAGGGGGGTTATAAATAAGGGAAAAAGATGTATGGTGGTAGAATGCATTGGAAGCTCCATTAAGTATTGGTTATGAATTTGGAATTAGAGAGTAGGTCGACCAACGAGTGAGGTATAGTCCTTATTTCATCTTACAATGTATCAATTATATTTTACACAAGGACATCCCATTTATTCATTTCACATAATATTATTGACATTAGTGTATTTGTTGATTTAATATCTTGTAGTTATTAAACTTTTAATGTGATTCAAATTCATCTAGATGTTTAATCCTTATTTAATTTTTTGGGGTGGTTCACCCTCCCAGCATCTTCTACATTGACCCCCCCCCCCCCCGCTCAGAAGGCTCTTATACCGCACATGAGGATTCACAGTCAGTTAAAACCTTATATGTCGTTCCATTATCCTTATTGATGTCATCTTATAATGAGATACACCTTCTAAATCCATCATGTATAGCTCATCTATCCCCATTTATAATGGTCAAAATAGGATCATCAGACACTATATTGATGGAGGGAACCCCTTGTGATAATATTGCCAACATCAGCATTCATTGAAGCTTCATTTCTACTAAGACAGTCAATAATGGATCTTTTTAGGATGGATATTCTCTTGTTTTTCCTTTTCAATAGCCTTTTTTTATTTCATATAATTTTTTTTAAAAAAATGTGTAGGTCAATTTTGTATTAAATTTTATTGTATCAACAGTGGTATGGGATGATGCTTTTCAACATTTATAACTGGATGTAATGGACCTGACAAAATTTAGACAAAAATAGATATGAATCTTTTTTATTTATAATAATATTGGCTTGTATGTTATGATTTATATGTATATTGATTGAAATCACTTATACATAGATTGATTATTACTTTCAATTAGTTTAATACTACTTTTATAAATTAGTAGGTAATGATACTATTTTTATCCATTATAAATATATACATTTTTATGAATTTTCTTATGTTTAATCCACACTTTATTCTCCCTTATGTCTATGATTCTCTTATTAAATTTGACTCTTATTCTATGTTTTTAAATGACGATTTATAATCATTCCTTATTTTCATACATTCTATTATTATTGAATCATAGGATATATTATCCAAATTTATCTTGTGACAATCGTAAAGGGATATGTAGATAATAATTTATTCAATGTATGTCTCCATGATATTATATATAATAAGAGTAAGGTGAGGTCAAGGAGAAATCCTGGTGCTGTGAATAAGAGGATGTTATTTTTTTATAATGTATCTTATTCTGAATATTGTAGGAACTTTATTATTATTGGTGTATTATATTGATATTTAGGATAATTTTGATATAATAATATGTATATGAGCTCTATGTCATTATAATAAATATTTTAATACACATTATCATTGTAAAAAAAGAAGATGATTCTTTATAGTCAATACTAAAAATATTTTTTAACATTATCCACTAGATGATATTTTTTGGTAGTCACCATACTATATATATTAGTTTTATTAGGAAAATCACACAAAACCCTTTTGGGTCACAAGAATTCATGTGATCCACCGCGTTCTAATCATTATTTATGTACATGGGGTCCATTTTAGACTTTTGGAAGCATTTCTTCCTTCTATGGATTATATAACAATAAAATTATAGTGAAACCCAATTAATTTACTTTGATTCATGATATGATAAAATAATGAAATGATATGAAATTGTTATGTTCTCTATTTGTTATTTTATATTGAAATTATTCTGAAAAATGATTTTTTTCATTGGTTCATATTTGATGAATATGTTTATATGTTATTTATGAAAATATGAAATGTTTTCAAAATGTGATGGTGGTGGTATAATATTCAAGGGTGTTGGTTACAATATTACCATGAATATTGGTAATGTTATGACCTATATGGGTGATACCTATATATACATTAAAATAATTTGGTAAAGATTGAAATCACATCAGATAAACAAATACACTATTGGGTATATATCCCAACTCATTCTAGGACTCTGTTCACAATGATAGTATTGGGAGATATCCATTAATATAATGATGTTTTGCGAAGTGAATCCATTCCTCTATAATAGATTTAAAAATTTCATTAAACTACAAAATAATTTATTAGGTATACTTACGTATATTCCAAATATCTATTTCATATTCCAATATTATATTCTTACTCCCTTGTCTCTTTGATTCAATATTTTATCATGTAAAATTGACTAACAATATTTATCCCATGAATCATATTTGAGATATATGATTTGAATTTAATTGGTTTTATATGTTGTTATCCTGTTTTAATACACTTATGCACATTATATGTTCATATTTCACTCGATAAACCTTTCTATGTATATGAAATCGTAGTTGACATTATTTTATTTCCTCTAGTCGTGATGAAATGTATTACGTATCATATGTATAAAAATGGATCTACCTATGACAATTTATTAGGACATGATGTAGATCACTTATGGACCAGATGCTTACATTTCCATGTTTCGAAAGGTTGGAGACTAAAACAATTTGGTCATGGACTATTCAATTTTGTAATGAATATTTATCTATAAATATATAATTTTTAGGTATGAGAATATTTGATCACAAAATATCTAGAGGTAGAAATGTTGATGTGACCGATATTCTCTTCGTCCTGATGAACACTAATTTTTTATTTTTTTTCAAGAATCTGGAAATAGGTTTTTCCATGTAAAGGTTTGTTTAGATGTTTGTGGGTATTTTCTTGTTAGTGAAATGTCACAAAGCAAGATCACATTTTTTTTGTGTTTATACCGATTTTTATGTTATTTTTTAATATCCATTATAATGATTTTTTTTGATTTTTTTATTGTACCATGGGACTAGGTTGTGTTTCAATTGGGTTATGTGTGTGTACTCTAGAGACAATTCATCCTATTAGAATGTCATCCAGGAATATTTAGGGTTATTCAATGAAATATAGACATATAAAAAATATTTTGATTAATATTTGGTGGATTTAGTCAATCATATGATCTATTATATCGGTCAACTAGCTAGATGAGACTAGACCTATACTATGAACTATGACCAGAAGTTTGGGATGATGAATCTCCGGGTATTATATGGTGACAATTGACATAATGCGTCCGCTGATTGATTGGATCATACAGATCAAATATTTTAGTTTCTAAATAACCTTATAAAATAATATTTGGGATTCACAAAATATGTATTGTATTTACTAGCTATGAATGGGTTGGATTCAATTTTGATTTTATGGACGCATGATGACCTCATATAGATTAATTCAATTCTGGACCTCAATCATATGTTTTATCCAGAATTTAAATGGATGATAAAGGACCATGAAATTTTCAAGCTATAGAAAATGGATTGTTTACTGATGGAGAATTCCTCTAGATAAAAAACAATAGTTGACCATTTCACCAGATCTGTTCATAAATTATTGCATCAATAAAGAGGTCATTGAAAAAAGCACGAGGATATAGATTAGATCAGTGAACAATCATTGGTTTCCAATATCCAATTCAAATGTTGTTATAAAGGTAGTGGTGGAATAGGAAAAGTTAACCAGAAGAATATGTTTTTTTTTATTTTTGATTATAGAGAGGGTAATCAAGATCTATTTTTCATGATATTATAAAAGTTCAATTATGTCTGAATAGGGTAGTGGAAAGAGTTTCATACCATTATTAGATTCTGAAAGGGTGTATTCATTGGGATTTAATATGATTATCTGTTATGAATATCAGGTGGATGTAAAAAATGATATTTTTCATAATAATTGAGGGAATTCCACTACTATGGATGATTTTAGAACAAATAATAGTTTTTTCAATTGAGATCATGTAGTAGTGGTGTGGGTTTCACAGTATTGAATGGTTCAAAGTATTTCTAATGCCTTCAAAGGGTTTTGGATATTTCCCTCTATGTAATGGGGAATATGAATAAAGGATGTAAATGTTGGTTGGTTCTATTAAAGGAATTCTTTGTGAAATAGAGGTCAGACAATATGTATTTGTCCTTGGGTGATCCACTGAGAGAGGTATGGGTTTAACATTACCTTCCAATGAATCTATTATATTTGACACTAGGACATTCCATTCATTAATTTCACATAATAATATTAATATTTTGGTTATTAATGATGGATTTTATTTTGATTCTAATCATTTAAACATGATTCACATTCTACGAGCCGCTTCTTCCTTTATGATTGTTGGGGGGCATCCCCTTCCAACTAGATTATACATCGATTGACCCCATAGAGGCCTCTAATACTGGGCCTTATGTTACAGAATTAGTTAACCCCTTCTCAAATGTTATGTTCTCTATGATCAAGACATCATTGAAAGAAATATTCCATGGGAGTCCCTCCTTAATTGACTCAGCATGCCCCATTTTCTATGTTCCAGATAATAACTACAGTCAATATTTCGAAGGAGGGAATGCATGTGATGACTATACCAACAACACTATTCCCCGAAGCATAACCAATATTAATATCGTCATTATTGGAATGTTTCAGGGTTTTAATTCCCCAACAGGTAAATTTTTATATCTTCTATGTGTATTGTAATAAAAATAATAATATGTGGTGACACCATTATGCAAAAAAAAATTATACATGTTTTTATATTTTTAATTATATTGGTTTTTATATTATTATTTATATCTATATTTTTAGAAATAATTTATATAGGGTTTTATTATTCATTGCATTCAGTAAAATACAGCTTTTTTGTCATTATTATATAATGATAATATTATACTACATAATAAATGTATAAAAAATAATGACATGTCTCATTTTCTACACCCATTTTTTATCTCTTATGTGTATCATGCATTTATGATATTTTAATCATATAAAATTTTTTCTAGTGGTTCTTTATAATAATTTACTTTTTATTACATTTTTTATTATTGAATCTTCTGACATATTATTCAATTGTATCATGTTACAAAAATAATTAAATTTATTCCAAAACATTTATTATATATATATATCAATGAATGTTTGTGTATTAAGAGTAAGGTGATGCCTAGGAGAAATTATGGAGATTAAAATAAGTTCATGTGTTATTGTATATATAATGTAACTAATTCCCATTGATGGTGGACCCTAATTTTTTCGATTATTTTAATGATATTTATACCAATAATCATTTAATAATATGTATATGAAATCTACTTCACTATAAGAAATATATGAATAGACATTATAACCGAAAAAGATTAAAATGTTTCTCTATATTCAATCCCATTAATTTTTGGTACAAAATTTAAACATGTGTTATTTACATGCAGACAAACTACTATATATTTATTTATTTATTTATTTTCAAAACCCCACTTAAACCCTATCAGTCTCACCACTTCATGTTTGGAAATTGGTGGATGCACATGAACTTGTGAGACTCAATAGGTTTATCTGTGGTTCTCACAAGAAAAATAATATGGAACATAATATTTTAACCTATAAATTACACTTAGTGGAAAATGTTACAACAATTTAAAATGAATTGACTATAAATAAAAATTTTCATTTGTTGTGATGATAATTTATAACAAGATATTATAATTATTGGACTATATATCATATAAAAATTGTTAAGTCATATTTATCATAAAAATATATATAATAATAAACAAATAGAGGACCAATATCTTTTGGAAATAGGTTCATGATAAACAAATAACATAATATTTTATTCCCATATCCAAACATTCTCCTAGACCTCAACTTAGTAATACTAGGTAGAATATATTGGTGACATACAGAAATGAAATGGTTATTAAAAATCCCCATTAACTGTCCCACATGATAAAAATGGATAATATATCTAGAGAGACAATAATCATAGAATCGAAGCAAAAAGAGAAATCTTATAAAGCATCACATAAAAACCTAGAATAAGATTAAAATATCATAATATATTAGTAATCATAATAGAGTATATTATATGGAAAAACCATAAATCGCCTCTTTATAATGTGTATAGTTATAATGAATAATATTATTATCACTATCTATTAATGAAAAAAAATTTATTTAACTAAATAGAATGGTGTATAAAGCCTTATATAAGTGATTACTAAAAATATAAATATACCTAATATTAGAAAAAACAATATATTTTTAAATATAAAAACATGTATAAATATTTTTTATCAAATGGATTCATACCCTATGCCACATATCATACACATTTTACCATAATTAACCTACAATTTATATTTAAAAAATAACACACATATAATCTCCAAAAAAGTACAAGAAGAAGATTATCGACCACAAAATTATCCACTAATTACCATATATGGATAGACGAAGGTTTGAATGATGCTAATATCGATATGGACATAACATGGTTTTCTCCCTTCCAAACAGCAAAATATAATCATCCAACATGGACTGCTGAAAATGGACCAGTAAATCCAGACATGAGGGATTACCAAAGAGGATATATTTTAATGGAATTCCAAGAATGGACACCAGAATTGTTGAGAAGTGTTTAAATGACTATGAAGCATAAGATGAAGAATTAGAGGACATTTATGGTTGGGTTCATTTGTCATTAGATTTTTTTGGGATGAGGAACCCCCCCCCCCCCACAATTGTAAGAAAGGAAGATGCAATTGGAAGAAATGGAATCACATTAAAATGACAAGATTTCAAATCCATTATTTTAAGGATAAACATAATATCAATAAAATAATGATAAACTAATTAATGTCATTTCGTAGTGTAAAAAATGATAGATTCCTTGGAAGATTAAATGAATAGCAGTCCACTCTCGAGGGTCGACATAGTGTCAGAGTATTATTGCATACCAACTTTTGCATAGCGGTTAACTAGAATAGACCTACCATACAACTTATTACCTTTTTCATAATCATCCTTACCATAAGGGGAATATCCACCACCCATAGAATCTTTTAATAGTATAATGTTCTTCTTATAATGTGAATCCCATACAACAAATAGATGTTTTAAACTAAAAAAACTACAGTAGGATCTAACAGAATCAACAATTGTGCCATGCCCTTAATTTTCATACAAATTAAGCTTTAGGTCTTCATCCATCATAGAATCATTAATGTTGTAGGGATTACATACGTAAAATTTCATTAGGGATAAATAAGATGACTACATGACACAATTCTCATTATGTTATTGTGACATATTTGAGATATGATTATATACATAGAAATAGCTATAGATTCCTCCAACTATAATCCCTAAAATAAAATGGACTCTTCTAGTAAAATTTTAAACATCCATCACTATCCTTAAAACCAAATATTAATAATATAATAGGAACCAATGAATACTTACTATTGTGATCTTTATCCTCGGTCCAATCCCAAAATGCTGATTCTTGAGTTAGTCAACCATAACGAGATCTAGGTAATCTTTAACAAATTCTGTGAATATAGTGGCTTACTGCATCACAAAAAAAACAGTTTTTAATAGCTTGAAAATGTAACGAAACTTGATCATCCACATGGATTCTGGGTAAAATATGTTATTAAAGGGCACAATGAATGCATTCTATGTGAGATCATCATGCCTCTTCAAAGTCCCCATAGACTCCCAACATTTCGTAAATAGTCCCACCAAAATATAATTTTTGATTCCCATATTTTAGTTATTACTTTTATTTATATACTAAATTATTTTCTCGATTTGATTCAACCACAAGATAGGTTCATTAGGTCTCATATCACCACGTACCACTAGTGAATTCTTCTTTATAATCTATTGAGACCATTATATGGTATAGGGAGAGTATCAACTAACTAATTGGCCTAAATAGTTGATCATATGATTCACTAATTCTACAAAATATTTATAAAAATAGTTTTTATATGTATTGAATTATTGGAAACACCCAACGTATTCATGTATGAGGTTCTTATGGGATTCATCATCTGTTATGTATATACACATATCCTTAATCAAACACAAAATAATATCACGGTACACAAAAATAATCAAAATACATCCCAATAATGGGTATTGAAAAATATCATAAGATTTAGTAGAAAATAATGAATCCTATGACCAAGACCTATGACTACAAATGGACTATAAATTACTCTTGAGCATCAAAATAACCCATAACATGGATCAATATAAAACCACAATCTTGAAAAACATTAAAACTGAATGATCATACCGATTATATTGTGGAGAGATAATTTTTCATTCCAAACTTATAAGATTTAGTGTCCAAATATTATTATACAAATATATTTTTCATTAATAAATGAATATTAATTATATAATAAAATATTTCAATATAAATTGTTTTTTTATGTATCCATTTAGAATATTGAAATGTAAACATAAGATCTATAAGTGATCCACATCATGTTACAATAAGTTATCATAAGTATAACCCTTGTTATACATGTCATACATAATACCATTTATCAAAAATCCTAGAAAAAAAATATAATAAATGGTAATATCATATTCTCAACATGGTTAATCATGAGAAATGTAAGCATATAATCTGCATAATTTTATTGTAAAATGAGAGTAATTATTGAAACACATTGCATTTATATAATATCTCATAAACAAAAGTATTGCGATAAATCATGCTAGTTCATAAGACATGAATCATAATTGAATGAAATACTCATGTCCATAAGAATGGAAAATTGGAAAGGGGCATATATTTGGGAAATACACCTAATCCAACCAAATAAATTCTATAGTAATTGAATGCACATTTTCAAGACTATTATACTGAAATTTTTCTCTACCCAAACCATCATAATTGTAATGATTCAATCCCAATACAATTATTGTGAACATAATCCCTTACTGTGTTGGGATAAATCACTGTTACATTTCTATTTATCAGATAATATAATAATAATTTTCTCCATTAATTTTTTTTAGATATTGGTCCCACACTTATTTTTTATTTAATAGACACATTTCATGGTAAGAATGTAACCACCAACTTTTTTTATTATACCACCACCATAACCTAATGAAAATATTTCATATGTGTGAAAAAATAGTAAATCATCCATCATATTAGAACCAATGAAAAAAATTGGATTTCATAAACATTTTAACATAAAATATTTGGTAGAAAATAATATGGATTCATATTTATTTCATTATGTCATCATAAAAAAACTCACACTTAAATAATTGGATTTCATTATAATTTTATCAGTGTATAACACATTTAAATGAGGTTTTTTTATAATAATATATTCAATGGAAACATACCAATTCAGTGAAATTATAATAATGTAATCCTTATATAGTTTATTTAGAAAAGAATAAGTCAACTCAAAATATGACTTCATAGATGGAAAAATATTTCTAATGGTCATATGGAACATTTCTTAAGGAAAATTATGTCCCACTATAAATACATGAATTTTGACATAATTTATTTTTTAAATACATTATTTTTTAAATATACATATAAACATATAATAGACTATTTTAAGATCAATTTCAATGTGTCATGAATAAAATATCACCACATCTTTGGAAAAAACATTTTGAAAAATAAAACGCTTCAAAAAATTTATTCATTGAAAATAACCTTGGAAACATATAAAATATATATGAAGACAATTTCAATCATTATTTATAGAAATATATAACTTTTTGAAATATTATTTATTAGAAATAAATTATCATATTAAAATTATAAAATCCATTTATTTGAAAACAACCGAAATAACTTTTAATGGAATCTTTCAAACTAATTGATGTTCATGATGGAAAAAATTATTGTTCATGTCATATATGAAACAAAATTGATTTTATTGACATTGTATATATGAAAATAGAATTTGGACTGAAAATAACTTGAATACTCCAACAATTCTTTATAAACATTTTCACATCATTATAAAAGTATTGTTTATATAATTTTTTATAATTTTTAAAAAAATTATAGACAATTTTAGAATAAAAATGATTTCCAAACGAAGAGATAAATTTAGAAATTTTTTATTAAATTGATATTTTGAACCCAAGAGTACTAAATTTATAATAAATGATGGGATGAAATGTATTATATTGACATAACCATATAACAATAAAATTTTGGTGATTCTTGAGAGATAGGTCATATTATTTAATCATAGGAAGCATAATAATGAGAATCAAAATAAATGATGATATTGTATCTTAAAACCCTTCAGAATTGGTTTCATTAAATCATATGATATCTGAATAATGGATATCAAAATTTATATGTAAATTGAAATAATTTTCATTAGAATCAACAAAAAATACTTTATTGTGAAGTTTATAAACCACTTGAAAGAAATTAGTTTCTAATTTATTACAAAATGTAACAAGTGAGATGAAAATACCATTCAATAAGAATTGCCATCAATTGTGTAAATTTGAACATAACATGTAACACATATATGATAACTATAAATAAATTACCAAACTAGAGTTATATATATCATACTATATATGGTTTAATTAATACCTTTTCATATTTTTTATTATAATTCCATTTTTATGTCCTGTTTTGGGTAATTGCTATTTTATTTTTCTGGTAAGCTATTATTATTATTTTCAGTCCTTATAAATTGATCAAGGTGAAATAATATATGTATTTATAAACATATAATAAATACCATAAATATAGTGTACATGTTTATTTATATTTATCCATTATTGATAAATAATTAAAATGAAACACATAATTCATGGAGCTAGTGGGCCATATATATGCATGAAAATTATTTCCATTTTTTAAATGAATAGGGTTCCATAATGGAATAAGTTATAATAAAATTACAGACAAATTATAATGTCATTTATTTCAATATAATAATTAAATTATTTATAATTAATTTCTATTAGAAGTGTTGTTGAAAAAATGTCACATCGCATTTTGAGAAGGTTGTCAACCAAACACATAAACAACATTATTGTATCCCACATGGAATGAAATTTAAGAAAACATATATGATATATTTATTATAAATATATATTATATAAAACAATATATATATATATATATATTTTATCCATCATCATACATAACCATGGGAGGTGCTGATTAAAAGTATTTGGCAACAATTTTTGATGCAGAAAGACACCTTACACACGAGAAACATTATCATTTTACATTTGAGGGATGAAAAGATGAATATTGAGAATTCAAAATTTTTAATGAAATACCATTATATGGGATATAATTTAGTTATTATATTATCAATATTTAATCATTTTTGTAGGTGATGGAGGATGATATAAAATAAAACAAGCTCTATGAGATATTAAATATTCTTCAGAAACCATCCCTTAGTTTTCCACATGAACCATTCTTGGTTAGATTTATTACAAGAATATGAATATAGTATTAGATTATGGAATTATGGAAGAAAATTGGTATGGGTTTTTTTCCTACAAAATAGTTTTTGATGTGTGTGGTGGGGAGGGGAGTGGTTTTACTTCTATATGTGATGTCAGTGTCAAACATGTAATTTTTAAAATGAAAATGTTTTATCATTATTTTTTCTAGAAAAAGGTATAATAATGCAGCATTTTATATCCATTATGATATTATTATTACAAATTTATAAAACTGTTATTTTAGAAAATTTTCTAGGACAATTACCCTCTTATATTTAATGTTAAACCCCCTCGTAAATTCATTTTTACACTAACCGCTATAATTAATTTATATTGGTTTAACTAATAATAATGGTAAAAATTTATTATAAAATAATATAAAATATAATTTATTATAATTTTAAATATCATGAAATTTTTTCTAATTTCATATATATAGTTGGTAGAATATAATTTTAAATAAAACGTATAGATGTAATTAAAATAATTGTTTAAGAAGACAAAATCTTCAAAAAAATAAAATAATTGTATCAATACTCAATATAAAATTGATATTAAAAATATAAATTGCATTAATAGAAAAATTATTGAACTAATTTTACATTAACATACACCAAATAAAATTTTTAGGATTTTAAATGCAATAAAAGTAAAGAAAATTCTTAACAGAAATGAGTATTCTCCAACATTCAATGTGAAAATAATCATCTCTGAAAACTCATAAAATCACATGAATATATTTGTTAAATAGGAATTAGAATTATAAATTTATTTTTTTCAAATAAATATTCAGTAATATAAATATAATTATTTACAAATAATATGCAAACTAGGATAAAAATATGTTTTTTGAAAATATTGTATATAAGTGTATAATTTGACTTATTCATTATCTCATGTAATAGAAACACCTATGATGAATTTAAAATGATTTTAATATATATAATAGGTAAAATTCATTAAATTTACTCATGAAAATTTACTTCAATAATATATATATATATATGTAAAATCAATTTGTGGGAATACAAAAAGATTTCATGAAAATGAGTTTTTTTAATTTAAAAACGTTTTTATATTTTATAGTTATTAGATAACAATATTAAAAGATTATATGATTATGTATTATGTATATTTACAATATTTATTTAAAAATACTCATATCAAAAATTAAAATGAGTTATTTATAACTATCATATTAAATGATAATATATTAATAATATTCCACATTTCTTTTGTGCTCATTATTGCATGTGACAAAAACAATATATAGTGTTTCGTGTTACAAAAACTATAAATAAATGAAAATATTTATTTTAACAAAAAATTTCCCCAAAATATAATGGTGTCATCATATAAAACACATAAATAGAAATTTTCCTTTGATGATTTGATAGAGGTAAAAAAATGAGGATACTTGTCGTTCATTACATCACTAGGATCCCATAAGACTTCTTCATACTAGTGCACTTCTGAAAAAAAATTTACTATGTCACCATACATATTTTATATACATTCTCCCTACTATCCAAATTCTCCACATGTTGTTATTTATATGAATGATCATGATTCAACAGAATGACACCTATATTTAGTACATGTGAGGGAGTTTTTATATACTTACATAGGATAGATACACATAACACAATGTTAAATTGAAATATATTCTACAGAAGATCCAAAAAGATAATCTACAATCCCAAAAAATTATAATTTATATTGGGATTATAAATATTAGTCATTGGTTTACCATATTTCTTCTACATATAATTTTTTAGACACACATTATCAAAATAATTAGACTAAATATTATTTCAGAGATTGGTAGAATTACTCTTCGACATAATATGTATAGTCATTATATGTTGCTGAATGTATACAAAAATATATTCTGTTTATTAATCTAGCATTAGACCTAATGTCATTCTTTTTCTCTACATTATTCGGTTATATTTTATTAATACTCTTATTTATATAAATGGATTCATAATGAGCAACATATATGTTGGAGTGAAGGAACTTGTTTTAAGAAATATCATCTCAAAAATGGTTCTAATCTCATCCTCCATTATAATAGATATAAAAATATCTCAATATCTACTCTAGGTTTTGTAATGTTATGATACACAAACCTCACATCTAATGATGATACAAAATAATGGAAATAAAATATATATTAAAAGCATGATTAAGATTTCTCTAGAACATCTAGGTAATCCTCATATCACAATAAGAAAAAATAGAATGTTTACTTCATGAATCATTATAAATTTAATAATATAGATCCTATGAAGATAATACTAATAGAAATTTATTCTAAATACAGATCATGTCTGAGGAATTTGTTTTTTTAGTTATTACAACCCATATATCATTATATTCATTAAATGTTTTATGTGTTCTGATGAAACAATAACTTGGTGATATTTTCCAATTTTCATTATGGTATCGGTAATTATTGCATAATCACAAAAAAATAACTCTTCTCAATATAATTTTGATAAATAGACCACTAATATAAATCGTCATCATTATTTATCTTCATTTATTCACACCCTTAATATTATTCCACATAGGCTAGTGGTTGGAATTATACTATTATTTCTCTTTAATTAAGGGATCAAGCAGTGCATCGAGTCTAGATGCAATGGTTGTTTCGCAAAATGTGGGTTGTCCTTTTTAAAAAAAAAATTAATTTACCAAATTATAGTAATCCATATATTATTCATCATCATATATAAGATAAAAATGAATGGTTATTAATACCTTTAATCACAATGTAAATAAATATAAAGGAATCTCACCACATATAATTTCCCCCCAAATATATATATGAAGACCAATTACTTTTAAAATAATTATATCCCTAAATATCCATAATAATGATTAATTATATCACGTAATACATCAAAATATGTCACTAATACATCAAACATACAATCTACTATAAAATAAAAAAACGATGATGGTATCCATAAGTAATAAATTTGACATACATGAAGACATATATAAATAAAAAATGATGTCAATCCTTATATTTTTAAAGATTGTTGTGACTAAAATACCATTAATAAAATACACATATATTTTAGTTCATGATATAAATACATATACACGTCTATCATTTCACATCATCAGTTTGAATAACATATGTATTTCTATGGTCCATGGGATAACCCATAGATTAGGTCCTTGACAGATATAATTACTATGTTTTCCATATAAATGATATTGAATTCATTGAAAATAAATTCTATTTAACACTCATTTCAACATATAAAACATATTCCCCTATATTATAGATATTCATCGAGGTTCTTCTTTACAAAATCAAAAAATTATTGAAAATATATCTCCATTCTTATATATTCATTATCATATAATCATTAAGGATAATCCATATTATACTTATTTTAAGGTTTAGTAATTTCATCAAATATAAAATTCTTAATGCTATATTATGATAGTTGATTAGGAAAATTCATAATATATTACCATACAATAATCCACCAATTTATTTCGGCATAATCCATTAATTATCCACTAGAATAATTGGTAACATTATTTTGACTAGTTCAAACCATTTAATGAAAAAATCATCCATATTGTGAGAAATATTAATCATTTTGGTAAACCACATATAGAATTTCTAAATTATGTAAAACAAATTCATGATATTAATCATAATGTTTATCCTATCCAATTTTTTAAATATATTAATCCATAATGATGGTTAATTAATAATAATGTGAATTTTATAATCAAATCAAAAATTACTGTCAACCGTGGTGTTCATCAAGGATTGTTGTTGTGTATAATGTAATACTCGAGTTAATAATGATGTACCTTTTTAGATGTTATTTCACCAAGGTATCATTATATCTATTCCATAACCACTTAAAGTAATATGATATGTATTAAATTTCACAGAATCCACTCAATTTTCCATTACCAAATTTCCACGACATTATCATATACTTTGAATCATCATTGTATTTATCCTTTGTAATATCACTAGACATGTCATTTGAAATTTCCCTTTGTATATCACGAATGTTTTGTCAAAATAATTTTTAATGTTCATCTAAACCATTGTATGATACCTGTAGTTTTAACCCAAACATCTCATACATAATTATTCATTATTAGTAGATGAATAATCATAACATGACATAAGGATCCGCACTAGAATTACTTAGGACTAGTTCCTTTATAATATTGGATATGTATACTACTAGTCTATAAGTGAGTTACATAATAATAGATTTTTCCTTTCATAACTATTCCATATATTATAAATATAATATATATTATGTTTAATAATAACTAAAGAAATGTAATAATAAGAATGTATGATCAATGATTCCCAGTAATGGTAAATACTGGAGATAATAACTTATCATGAGCATACTAGTTTGATAACATGGAAAAAACATTTAAAAATAATACCTTGAATATCATTGACCATATAATGGATGGTGAAATTTATCTCATGAATTCGTAAAACATTAATAAAAAAATAGTAAATAAAAATAATCTAGGAGATCATAACATTTGAATAATAAAATGATTTTGAGAATACACATATTAATATATAATCATTTCATTAGAAGTTGAAGGATCATTTACCAAAATACCATAGTGGAATAAGTTCACTCCCAAATCCATCATAGTAGTAAGGTTCTAATTATTATCCTATAAAGTTTGAAAAATAATCAAACTAAACTGGTCTTACTCTCTATTATATTCATATTAATTAAATTAGATATAAATATTTAAATAATATTTTTTGGAGAGCTAAATGCCCCACCAATATTTCATATAATGAAACCACCTTAAAAAGATTCAACTTCTGTTTAATCCTTATTTATACATAACCTTTATATCATAATGAAATTATTACATATGTGTCCAATAAAATTTCTATTCATTCATCATAATAGAAACTGCGAATTTTTTTTATAATAAATAATATATCGAAATGTAATCATTGATAAAGAAACATGTTTCAAAATCATTGAACCATTTATCAAAAGCCTTACCCATGGAATATGATGTGGGTTTCATAACTATTTTATCATGGTATAAACCTATTTTAAGAAATTGTGTTTTATAAATATATTTTCATCATACTCATAAACAATTAAAAGAGACAATAAGACTAATTTATTTGGATTATATATTAAATGAGATTATTTAAAAAGATTTTTTTTTGAACTATCACATGGATCATTTTTTAGGAAAATCTTTTTCAACTATGAAATTTCTTTTGATGATACAAAACATTTTAAAATTCATTTAATTCAAAAATAACATTTAAAATATATTAATTATTCTATAGATATCAATTCAAAAAGTTACTTAGGAAAATATTATTTTCCATTAGATAACAAGTTTCTAAAAAACATATTTTAATATTCTATTTTTTGAAAATAAAAAATATAAAGTATAAAATAATATTAAAATATATATTAAAAAAATTTAATGGATTGAAACATTATTTTACAATAACATTTTAAAAAATAAAATTTCATAAATATTTCTAATATACATTACTTTGGAAATAAACATTGATTCATATATATTAATAAATTTATAAAAGGATTTTTTCATTATATACGGAAATTCTATTTATTCCATAAATATTAAAAATAATTCAATTTATATTTTTTGTTAAATCCAATTAAAAATATTTTGTAATATAACATGAATATTATGTTAAAAAAATATAAAATCAGAAAAAATATTTATATATTTTAAAAATTATGATTAGAATTTATAATTTTAAATTCGTTCATGAAATCTTGATTTTTGAAAAAAAAATGTTTTTAAACAGATGATATAAATAATGACGATTTAAAAAAACTATTATGAGAAATTGTGTACATAAATTTTAGAAAATATAGTGGTAAACATGAATAATCATTATGTTGACTATGTAGAAGAAAATGTAGTACTTTCAAAAGGAATGGACGATACGATTTCATTATTGCAAGCCTAATAATGACCAATCCTAGTTAAACATTATATTTAATAATAAAACCCTTACCACATTGGAATCATTTAACCTTAATCCATGTTTAATGGAGAATATAAAATGTACATAGAAATTTCCAAAAAAACATATTAAAATAAAATAAATTTAGGGATGTTATATAATCCATATAAAATAAATAGCGAGAATATGTCTCATAAAAGTAAAATGTGATCATAAAATACCAAACAATAACTCTAGAAATCCATCAGACATGTTCTATCAACCTATATAAAAAATATAATTCTATTATACAAAGGTTAAATTATAATATTTTTTATAATCAACTAATTTATTATTTACTTATGAACATTTATTACCATTCTATTAATAGTATGTTGTTAATGTCATATTTCAAGTAATAATTTCATTTTTCATGTATGTTTTGATTTTTCATTTTATGGAGATTATAAATTGATCACGGTAAAAAAACATAAATATTTTTAAATAAATTATAAATATAATATATATTCATTATATATGGAATTATATTAATCCATAAATTTCAGTAATGAGAAATGAAAAACAACCTTTATTATAAAGGAATGTTATATGTTCAAATTAATGTTGTTTCCTTTTTATAGATGGATGAAATGAATAAAAAATAAACCATATTTAATTATTTTGTAATGATTTTAATGTAATATATAATAAATATGTGTATTAATATTTTCATAATTTATTTCCATGAAAATAGATAGTGAATAAGATATTACATCCCATTGTGGGCAGTAGTAGACCATACACACGAAAGATGTTTTCATATAACTAATTTAATAGAAATTAAGAAGTTATATGTTATATAATAAATACAGAAAAATAGTTATGTTAAAAATATAATATATATACATTATATACATCGAAATTCTGAACTGTGACATGTTCTTATAGAAAATGCCTCACATCGGTTCACTAGGTGGTTGTCTGCCACACAAATTTGCGAAATTATTTATTATCGTATGAGGGAGATTAATATGAAAGTAGGTAATTAAAATAGTCTAAAAAAATAAAATATTATGTAATATACTAAATATTTTATATTATCATGGTTCAATGTAATTTTAACGAGGTAGATGGTGAAATAAAATAAAACGCTCAATTATGGATCTTTCCTCTTCTTCAGATGATTTTGGATTCAAAAAAAGAATTTATATAAAGAATTTTTTCACAAATAACGGTTTTATAATGATAATAGGTTATTATTGAAGTAAATTGGATAGTTATTTTATGAAAAAATGGGTTTGAATGTTTTATGTGGATAATACATTGGGTGACCTTTTATATATTATTTGTGTGGAACACTTGTAATTTTTTTAAATAAAATGGTGTACCCTAATTTTAATCTTTTAAAAAGACCCAAAAAATGTAACATTCATGAGACATTATTACATGTTATCATAATATATATATAATTCATTTAGGAAATGTTTATTTGAAATTTGTGCATTATCGTATTAGTTATTCCCAATGAAACCCAATTTTCACATAAACTACAGAAGATAGTTTTAATACTTTAATTATAAAAAATAAGAATAAATTAAATGAAAATAATAGAAATTTTAAATTATGATTATTATAAATAAGGAATAAATTATAACAAATTCCATTCGAAAATATTTATAATTAATTAAAATTATAATAACATCTTGATTAAAAAGCGGTTTTCCCAGGAGAAAATCATCAACATATTTAATATAATTTCTAATAATATACAAGATGAAATTTATTACAATGAAATAGTTGTAATTAATAGATATATTTTTATAATAATTTTAATTTTAAAATAATTTGAAATCAATTTTCATTTATATTGAATATTTAAATTAATTTAATGTTCTTAATTATTCTAGTATTTCTTTCTATTAATTGAATATTTTATCTTATTAGAAAATTATAAAATATTCAGCCTAAGACAAATTTTTTGAGATGATTAAAAAAATTATTTAATTTTTTCAAATAATTTATCTACAATTCTAAAATGTTAATTTTTAAAATAATTTTATAAAATGGGATAATACTAATTTTTAGGGAAATACTATTTAATTAAATTATAGAAGGAAATATTATTATTTAATTTCAAGAATATACATATGATTAATCTTAAACATTTTAGTGAAAAAATAATATATAAAATTTATTACATTCTTTCCCCAAAAGTTATTAGTTAATTGTTTGGAGTGAAAACATGTTTTTTGCATACATAAAATGTTTTTGAAAAAAAATACTATATTAAGATGTATTTTTGTTCAATTTATAATTTAATGGTCACCAAAAAAATCATTTTATATTCATGGTTGAATCATTTGTTTCCATAATTTAGTTAATACATTTCATAAATTCCCTTCCAATGAAAATGTGATAAATATAATATTTAATAATTAAATGTTAATAGTATTTCACATTTCATTTAAACATAGTATTGCATGTAATTAATGTTAAAATCAAAATTTAATGTAAAATGAAATATAGGAAAGATAATTTATATTTGAAAAAAATACTTCACCAAATATTAGGGAGTTATTTTATCATCAACAAATAATTCATAGTCAATTCATAGAAATACATATAACAATGCTTAGATACCATTTTGAAATCAACCGATCCAAGTCCACCTTTCGACCCACCCAAGAAAACCAACAATAATGCTCAAAGTATATTCTTGATCATCACAGAAAGGTAAAAAAACTAATAATAACAATTATTTCCATGACCAGTCCCTGGGGCCCCTTCTTGTGACTACCCAAAGCCCACCTCCTTCTATCCAAGGGTTTGTGACTTACACCGAGTAGCCATATCCGACAAATGGGAGTAATTTTTCTAAGAACTAGTAAAAACACAAAAAAATCAAGAAAAGGATACTTGAAATTCAAAACACAATGTAATGAATAATAATTCATAACTTTATAACCCAACATTAGATTATGATATAATGTTATGTTGTACACTAAAATTGGGTATGAAAACAAGCCTACCAAAATGTTATATTCTGTAACAAATGAACTGAATCTCATCTATATAAAACCTCACCTAATCTATAGTGACCCAGCCTTTTCTTACATTACTATTAAATCATTTTAAATATAAAAAACATAATATAATTACACATAGAGGATCCAATGGATTAGTGTCTTGGGAAACTAGGATCATGCAAAACATTTACAACATCAATCTTAAATATTTATTTAATTTCTTCATCCCTAGCTTCTTATTGGAACTAGTACTCTTCTTAATACATGTATCCACCAGAGGATATACATCAAAAGTAGTGATCTAGATGACCAGAAATAGGATAGATAATAACAATATATCATGGGGTGATCATAAGAATGACATGGGAAAAAGATAATGAACATGAGAACAAGCATACATATAAGACTTGAAATGTGGCAGTGCATAAAAATGAAACATCATGTCTTAGTGTTTAACTACGACACATAATTTTGAACCAAGATATAATCTTTCTCACACAACATTTCACATTTACTCATGAGATTCAATACTTTACACAATGCATTGGAGCGCTGTATATTTTTGGGCGCAACCCGTCACCTTTAAACATTCTTATTGTGCTATATAGTTCCAGGCGCACCCGTCACACCATAACATTATCATCATCATGATTTCCACATAGAACACATATAAAAAATTTACATAACTATCCCATGGAATTTAATTTGTTTAATCTTATAATAAAACATTCATAAGAATTGGGTTTCCAAAAGAATGATGGAATAACATACATGTTACAAGAACCGTCCACTTTGAGTAAGAAGTCAAAGGGGTGTTCCTAAGAGAGGAGATCTTTTAGAATACATTATTTTTTACCTAAAAACCACTGAGAAACATTTATATCCACGAAAAGTAAAGAAAATGATGCAAAAATGATCTTTAAGGATTAACCATATCAAAAATGGAGTGAAAGAGGGAGAACCCGAAGGAAGAAAATTGGTTTCGAGATTTCCACTTACCTTGTATCTGATGCTTACATATCTTTAATGTTCTGTATGATGACATTATATTCATTAAATAGAAATCCATATTCTTGTATAAATTAATATGGTTAATTATGGTTTCATTAAGTGATTTTATGTTCCTTTGTATTAGTTATATAGTTCTAAAACATTGTTCGAGAATGATTGTTTTCATGGTTTTCTTGAGTGATTCAATTGTATTCCTAAATTGATGTTTGGGTAGGACATGGGTAAACATCCAGAACTGATATTACTTGTTATTAATGATATTACAGAAGTTTTAATTATCTTATAATTAATCAAATTAGATACATGTGGATGAATCATTATATAATAATTAAATGATGATTATTTGGGTTAATTTGGGCGGGTTTTCTCTCAAAACGAACTTGTTTTAAATTATCACATAGTAATATGGTCATAAGTTAGTTACGAAACATTAAATAGGAGTCAATAAATATAAAATGTTCTAGTTCTACAATAAATATTTTTTCATTACCAGATCTGATGTTAGAAATTGATGAAGATAACTTGTCGTTCTTAAAGGTGATAAATTAACACCTCATGAACAACGTTCACCTTAATAAAATAAAAGGAAAACGGAAATTGGGTTGGATGATATAATATCCCATAATGATCATAAAAGTATATTATATGTATAATAATGGAGATAAAATAACATTTTGATGAAGAAAGGTGGGGAGATATCAAGAAATGAACATGAACTTGAAGGGAAATTTAAGGAGAAGAGGGAGATAAATTACCTATTAAGTCATCCTCTTGAGATCCTCATTAAGGGCATAAGATTGATCTTTTAATTAGACCATAAGCTCGAGGATGTGGGATAGGGTCTTGGGAGAATGTTTGAGCAGAGTTTTTAGAAGTCATGGAGCTTGAGAGGTGAGAGGAAATCAGGGTGTCAAGGGTGGTATTTATTGTGGAGGGGAGAGGGGTTTCCTTACTATATAATTCATAAGTTTATTATTTCTTCACAAGACACAAAATAGTGATTATTCTATGACCAATAATAGTAATTTTATTATGTGATACTGAACCAAGTGGGATTACATCAGCATAACATTACACATGACTCTATAATTATCTTATTTATCTTATTTCTGTAAATTACGGTAATTCACTTTTCATCAAAAATACAATTATTTCAGAAAAATCCAAAAAATTTACCCCAACCATTTTTTGACATGTACAATCCAGAACAGAATTACATTTTTCAAAAATAATTTCCTAAATATTATTAATTTAATATTTAATTAAAATCATAATTTATTAAAAAAGGGTTTTTAAAAACGAAAACTGATTTTATAGTGCTTCCAAAAATTACGTAGGGTCTTATTTAATTATCTAAAAACTATAAGACATCAATTTGATAATTATTGAACAAAATTAAAGAAAATATATTTTCTTTTAAATTAATGTTTTATTTTTTATTTATTTATGACTTACAAATACCAAAATGTTTAATAAGGTCAAATTTTCACTTTCTAAGATGTCTAAATTTTATTTACTTATTCATCGATAAGGTTACTCTCACGATGGATGATTCACTATTCATAATGGTAACAATACTATTTATAAGGGTATGTTAATATTCATAAGGGAAGGTTACTATTCATTATAAATTATTTTTCTTTCATTAGACTCCAACAAACATCTTGAACACAACCGTGTATATCAGAATTTCGAAATTCAAAACATATAAGTGACAAACCTATGTTTAGAGGACAGTTAACACATAGTATTTCATTATTTTTTGTTTTCATGTGATTTTTTTATATAATTAATAGAAGGTAAATTTCCATTGAAAAACTTTGGGTCGTTACATTCTTCCCCCCTTATGAAATTTCGCCCCGGAAATTTCACATTACACAAACAGGTGAGGGTAATTCTCTTTCACTGCCTCTTTTGGTTCCCAATTCGCATCCTCAAACTTATGGTTCCTCCACAACACTTTGACAAGATGGGTTGTCTTGTTGCGTAGAACCTTTCCTCTCCCATCCCGAATCTTTACTGGCTACTCCTCATAAGAGAGATCATCTTATAGCTGCACAACCTCTGAGTTTAGTACATTTGAGGGGTCTAGTATGTACTTCCTTACCAGTGATACATGAAACACATCATGAACCCGAGCCATATTCGGTGGAAGTGAATGGTGATATGCCACATCTCTTATATAGTAAAGGATCTCAAAGGGGCCAATATACCATGGTCTTAGCTTCCCTTTCTTCCCGAATCGCATGACTCTCTTCCATGGAGATATTCTAAGGAAGACATTATCTTCAACGTCGAACTCCAATTCCCATCGTCTATTGTCAGTATATCTCTTTTTCTTACTTTGAGTAGCTTTGGTGTGTTTCTGGATGACTTTAACCTTCTCTTTCATCTCTTGAAGAAGATCGAGTCCAAGTAGCTTTCCTTCTCTAACTTCATCCAAACAGGTTAGAGTTCTACATGGCTTTCCATATAGAGATTCATATGGATCAATCTGAATACTAGAGTGGAATTTATTATTGTATGGGAACTCAAACAATGAGATATGATGATCCCAACCACCTTTGAATTCAAGAGAGCTAGCTCTTAGCATATCATCAAGCGTCTGAATAGTCTTATCAGACTAGATATTAGTTTGGGTGTGATAGGTCGTGCTGAAATTTAATTCATTACTCAAAGCACATTGAAGGCTGCTCCGGAATTTAGATGTAAACCTAGGGTCACAGTCAGAAACAATCAAGTGAGGAACACCATGTAGTCTCACATCATCCATCACATATATCATTTCATGTTGTTTAACCGAGATATCTTCCCAAATTGCGATACAATCGAAATTCTTGGTGAGTCAGTCAACCACAACCCATATCGCATTATTTCCCTTTGACGTCTTCGGGAGACACGTGACAATGTCCATAGTAACATTCTCCCATTTCCACATGGGTATATGAAATGGATACATCATAACTTCAGCCTTTTGTTGCATAGCATTAACTTGATGACATTCCAAGAACCATGATATATATTCTACAATATCTTACTTCATGTTATACCACCAGATGTGTTCCCGACGATCACAGTACATCTTGGTACTCCCCGGATGGAAAGAGAAAGTTGAGCTCTGTGCATGTCCAATAGATCCCACTTTATCCTGGTCGATGAAGGCACAAAAATTTATATTCCAAACCGTATCACACTATCATCATCTATATGGAACACCTACATCTTCCCTTCCTTTACTGCATTCACCCTATTTTGTATCTTTACATCATACATTTTTGCTTCCAGAATATTCAAATGGATGGATGGTTGCGAAATAATTTTTTAAAGGTAGGATGTTTCCCCTACCCTTATTATTTCCAAATGCATTATTTTCATATCCAAGAAGATAGGTTCTTTCTCATTCCGCAACATGGATAGAGTAGAAGGATCTTTTCTGCTTAATGCATCAGCTACATTGGTTGCCTTTCTATGATGATAGTGAATTGAGAAATAATAATCCATTATTATATCTATCCATCTCCTTTGATTCATGTTGAGCTCATTTTGTGTGAATATATACTTTAGGCTCTTGTGTTTGGTTTATATGTCACACTTCTCAGTATAAAGGTAGTGCAGCTAGATTTTCAAGGAAAAAAATCACGGCTGCCAGCTTTATACCTTGCGTTGGGTAGTTATGCACATGGATCTTCAACTGTCATGAGGCGTAGTCTATCACATTGTCATTTTTCATGAGTACACATCCCAATCCATTCTCTAAAGCATCACTGTATATTACAACACTTTCTCCACTTTTTGGTAGTGTGAGTACAGGTGCAGTGATCAGACTTCTCTTTAGATCATTTAAGCTTCCCTCACATTATTCGCTCCAGACATACTATTCCCCTTTCCTTGTTAACATAATTAGAGGGCTTGACAATCATGAGAAGTTTCTCACAAAACTTCAGTAGTACCCAGCTAATCCAAGAAAACTATGGATTTCTGTGACACTAGAGGGCCTGGGCCATTCCTCGATGTCCTTTTTTTGAAATATCCATAGAAATTCTATTAGCTGTGATCACATTTCCCATGAACGTGATTTGTTTCATCCAAAAGTCACAATTTCTGATCTTGTTGTACAACTCCTCCGTTCTCAATGTCTCCAACACAAGTCATAGATGTTCTTCATGTTCCTCCTTTCTCTTGAAGTAGATGAGAATATCATAGAAAAACACTACCATAATTTTGTCGAGGTTATGTCTAAATACTCTATTCATCAAATCTATCAATATTTCAGGGGAATTATGAAGTCCAAAGGGCATCACAAAAAAATCATAGTGCACATACCTTGTACGGAAGGAAGTTGTTTGAATATCATCCTTCTTCACCATTACATGATAATATCCAAAATGATGATCCACCTTTGAGAAGTATTGAGATTTTCTTAACTGGTCGAACAAGTCATCAATCTTTGAGAGAGGATACTTGTTCTTTATTCTTATATTGTTGAGTTTTCGATAATTGATACATAGCCCCATTGTCCATCCTTCTTCTTAAAAAAGAGCACCAGTGCACCCCAAAGTGATACACTCTGGCGTATGAACCCTTTGTCTAGATGCTCTTACAACTGCTTCTTTATCTTCTCCAGTTCGATAGGAGCCATCCTATATGGACACTTCAACATAGGAGTAGCTCCAGGTATGAGTTCAATTGAGAACTCTAACTCACGATCCAGGGGAATTTCAGGTAACTCTTCTGGAAATACATTGTCGTATTCCCTCACAATGAGAATTTCTTCAAGGTTGTCACTTTCCTCTAACTCAACCATTTGAGTGAGTTATGCTTATTCATAGGGAATCAAAACCCACACCATTGAATTATTATTCAATGGAGATTCATGATCTTCCTTGAAATTGTAGTGGAGTATGGGATGGTTTGGAATATGAAAAGATATTTCATTTTCCATATAGTTGATATGTGCTATATATAATGCAAGCCAATTTATTACCATTATATCATCGAATTCCACCAAGGAAAGTATTATGATATTTGATGGAAGAATCATCCCACATATGCAAATAGGAGAAGAGTCAAACGCTTGGGTTGAAATGATTTCACAACTTGGTGTTTTTACAGATATCTCTACATCAATTTTTCGGGGCTCCGAATCTGTAGTTCTATCAAACTTGCAAGATATAAATGAATGCATAGAACCAGAATCAAATAAGACATATTACATTCTTGAGTGAATAAGAATTTTACCTTGTATGAATTCATTATCATGATCCACCTCCATATTAGTGATGGAATAAGACTTCCCTTGTTATTTTGGATTTGGTGGTTGCTGACGCTGATTACCCTTGAGAACATGACCTTTAGTGCACAGGTTTTCATAGTTCCCTAGCTCCCTACAGTTTTAGCATTGAACCATTAGTGGTTCTCTCCTTTCATCGGCTAAATTTTCCTTCCTTTTTGTGTCTTTTCGAAACTCTGGATCATGGCGCCATTTTTCACCACACGTGAAGCACTTCCCAATCCCTTTGAGGCAGTTCCCATTGTGCAACTTCCCACATTTTAGGTATGTGGGTCATTGATTTTTCTTCCCACCATTGTCATTAGATCCACCAGATTAAAACACCAACATTTTTTTCTTATCACTATAGCCATGATACCATTCTCCAAACTCCATCTCCACTTTGAGAGCACACCGAACAACTTCTTCATAACTCACAATGTATCGAATTTCAAGATCCTTTTGAAGGTGTTGTTTTAATCCACTAAATAATCTATCAATTTTGATATCATTGTAGATAAAAAAACCTGAAGCATACCTTTAATGCCTAGTGATATTCGCTTCATAGGTTGTGACCGATTCTCATTCTTTTTTATTGATCTCTATGAATTCTCTCTCCATATTCTTGTGAAGAGTGAATGGGATGTACTTATTAAGAAACATTATCTTAATGTCTTCCCATTCCATCTCCTCAATTGCCTCCCTTGGCTTGGTGTTCTTAATCAAAGCCCACCAATGATCAGCTTCTCCATCTAGATGATAAACGACGAGGGTCAACTTCTCCACCATAGAACATTGAATAACAAAAAAGAACTTCTCCATGGAGTTGACCCACTATTCTACAACCAGTGGATCGGAAGATCCACAAAACGTCGGTGGTCGTTGCCGCATAAAACATTTGATAGCCAGTTTCTACCACTTTGGTGAAGGAGGATGTGCCCCGTTATTATGGTTATAGTTCATAACCTGCGATATTAGGGTAAGCATCACCAAGATGTTTTGAAATCCACCTCCCAAATCATTAGGGATGTCGTTCGGGCAATCGTTGCATTGTCCCTCGCACGAGTTGTTGGCCTAATTTCTCCTGGTTCCCACCATTTTCTAAAATAGAAAAAGTTAGAACATAACATACCTAAACAATTCATGAATAAATTATTCATTTAGACAATTTATTCAAAAAACATAACATATGGGATCCCTATGTAAGTATTCTTCTGTGCATATTTTTACTTAGTCTCATGATATAGGTTTTCCCTAAGGTTCACTAATCCAAATTCCCAAATTAACTAAACCTTTCCTGTGATACCAAATATAGGGACCCAGCCTTTTCTTACATTAATATTAAATCATTTTAATGATTAACAACATAATATTATTACACATAGAGGATCAAATGGTTTAGTGTCTTGAACAAACTAGGATCATACATAACAATTACAACATCAAGCATTAACATTTATTTAATTTCTTATTCTCTATCTTCTTATTGTAACTTTTATTCTTCTTAATAAATATAGCTAGCTGAGGATATACATCAAAAGAGGTGATCTATAAGCCCATTATGAGGATAGAAAATAACAATATAACATGGGGTGAGCATAATCATATCATGGGAAAAAGATCATCCACATGAGAGGAAGCATAAATATCAGACTTGAAATGTGGCAATGCATAAAAATGAAACATCATGTCTTAGTGGTTAACTACCACACATACTTGTGAACCATGGTAGAATCTTTTTAAAAAATCATTTCAAATTTACTCATGATACTCATCAATTTACCCAATGCATTGGAGCGCTGTATAATTCTGGGCGCACCCGTTATATTGAAACATTCATATTGTGCTATATAATTCTTGGTGCACCCATCACATCATAACATTATAATCATTATGCTTGCCAAATATAACACATATATATGATGTACATAACTAACCCATGGAATGGAATGGGTTTTTCCTCATAATAACACATTCATATGCTTTGGGATCCAAAAATAAAGAGGGAATACCATACGTGTTACAAGAACCATCCACTTTGAGTGAGAAGTCAAAAGGGGTGTTCTTAAAAGATAAGATCTTTTGGAAATCATTTTTTTTGACATAAAAACCAGTGAAAAACATGTATATCCCAGAAAAGTAAATACAAGGGTGAAAAAATGATCTTTATGGAGTAACCATATCAAAAATGGAGTGAAAGAGGGAGAACCCGAAGTAAGAAAATTGGGTTCGAGATTTCCCCTTACCTTGTATCTGAATGATTCATTCTCCTTAATGTCCTGTATAATGACATTATATTAAAAAATTAGAAATCCAGAACCTTTTTTACATTAATATTGTTCATTATGGTTTCTTTATGTGATTTAATGTGCCTTTGGATGTGTTATATAGTTTTAAAACATTGTTGTTGAATGATTGTTTTCATGGGTTTCGTGAGTGATTCACTTGTATTCTTAAATTGATGTTTCATTAGAATGTGGGTAAACATCCAGAACTGATATTACATGTTATTAATGATATTACATGATTTTGAATGATCTTATAATGAATCAAATTATATCCATATGGATGAATCATCAGATAAGAATTGCATTATTATTATTTGGGTTAATTTGGGCGGTTTTTCGATCAAAACTAACTTGTTTTAACTTATCACATAGCAATATGTTAATAAGCTAGTTCCATAACATTAAATAGGTGATAATACATATAAAAATTTCTGGATCAACCATAAAAATATTTTCACGACCATATCTGAATCTAGAAATTGACGAAGAAAACTTTGTCGTTCTTAATGGTGATAAATTAACACATCATGAAAAACGTTCTCCTTAATAAAATAAAAGGAATGGGGAAAGGGGGTTGGATGATATATTATCCCATTATCATCGGAATATTACATAAGATGTATAATATTGGAGATATAATACCATTTAGATGAATATATGTTGGGAGATATCAAGAAATGAACATGAACTTGAAAGGAAATTAAAGGAGAAGAGGGAGAGAAATTACCTCTTGAGTCCTCCTCTTGAGATCCACGGTAAGGGCATACGATTAGTATTTTGATGAGGAAATAATCTTTTGGATGTGGGAGAGGGTCTAGGTAGGATTTTTTTGGCTGAGTTTAGAGAAGTCTTGGAGCTTTAGAGGTGTGAGGAAATGTGGGTGTGAAGGGTTTTATTTATAGTGGAGGGGAGAGGGGTTTCCTTAATTTAAAATTCATTAGTTTTTTATTTCGTCACATGTAAAGGAATGGTGACTATTAAATGGACAATAATAGTAATTTTATCATGTGATCATGAACCACGTGATCTAATATCAGCAGAAAATCACACATGACTCTATAATTAGCTTATTTAGATTATTTTTGTAAATTATGGTATTTCACTATTCATAAATAATTCATGTATTTCAGAAAAATCCCCAAATTTTACCCCAACCATTTTTTGACATGTAGAATCCAAAAATGAAGTCCATTTTTCAAAAATAATTTTCTAAATATTATTAATTTAATATTTAATTAAAATCATTATTTAATTAACAAAACAGTTTTTAAAAAATTAAACTGATTTTATAGTGCTTCCAAAAATTACGTAGGGTTTCATTAAATTACTTAAATACTATAAGAAATTGATTTTATAAATATTGACAGAATTTTAAGAAAATATATTTTCTTTTAAATAAATAAATAAATTATTAATTTACTTATGACTTACAAATACCAAAACGTTTACTAAGGTCAAATTGTTACTTTCTAAGATGTCTAAATTTTATTTAATTATTCATTGTTAATGTTACTCTTATGTTGGATGATTCACTATTAATAAGGGTAATAATACTATTAATAAGTGTTTGTTACTATTAATAAGAGTAGGTTACTATTCACCAAAATTATTTTTGATTCATTAAACTCCAAATAACATCATGAACACAACCGTGTTTGTAAGATTTTCTAAATTCGAAACATATAAGTGACAAACATAGGTTTAGAGGACACTTAACACTTAGTAGTTAATTATGTTGTGTTTTCATGGTATTTTATGACATAATTAAAAGAAAGGAAATTTTCATTGAAAAACTTTGGGTCGTTACATAATCTAACTGTAAGGTATGACACATGACAGGAAAATATATGCCCCCTGAACACACCTCGGTCAGTCTGATCACACTAGGCACTACATGGACATGGTTTACCTAGAAAGCCATAAATGATTTGGCCTTATGCACTTGAAATGACACGATCTAGAAAAGCCAATACATGGGTCAGTATAATAATAATCTTTAGGTAACCCAGAAATACTATTTAAAAATCCACACAAGGAACGCCACTAGGAAGATACATTCGTCCCAAAAAAGGTATTTCTCAATAAAACAAATAACAAGAACTTTCAGATGTACTAGTAAAGAAATATTTGATACAATATCTCATCCACTATTAGTTATGTGTTTCTGATTGTAGCAATATTCATTATGGTAGATCTTTCTCCTTGATAAATCTAATTGAAATAAG
The DNA here is from genome assembly GCA_963277665.1 of Viscum album. Lineage (NCBI taxonomy): Eukaryota > Viridiplantae > Streptophyta > Magnoliopsida > Santalales > Viscaceae > Viscum > Viscum album. Next base: position 1,100,054,183 of record OY728145.1, read on the forward strand.
GTCGGAAAAGACTTCAAAAAGAATCCAAGAGAACATATTGTCTTGATACATCACAATGTTTCCTCGAGAAATTATGTCTCACTAATAGAAGGAGTCTCAATATCACAACCAATCCCTAGTAACAATATACTAATAATGGAACCCTCATTGTAGGAGAACTCACTCATCGAACAATAAGGTCACCTGAGACCCCTGTAATGGGGTCCCACTAATTTGGTCCTCAACCAATGTTATGAAACTGAGAAATATTCCATGAAAACTAGTATGGTCAGGTCAAGAAAGAAAAAATCTAATCTCGATACACTGATAGGGTGTCTTACACCAAGGGCTTACTGAGTGATTAATTTCCCTACTCAAAACATCATCATAGATAAGGGATAGAGTCTTGTGTGAATATTTGTCACACATTCATCATTAATCCTATCTAAGGTACCATTATTAGAATTAGGGATCGAACGAGCCTCTTAGTGCGATACATACTTCAGCTCATTGGGTTACTATGGAAGTTGGGCTCAAACTACTCACTTGTAAACACATGACATCCTCTATGACAGTAACATGATCATACTTTGAAACTTTGTAAAAAAAATACCATGTATTCGATCTTAGTCTCTAATATCACCATTTATGATGAGATAAGGATCTACCATCAATCCATTATAAGAAAGATAAATAGAAATCCATCCCCTTTTAGTCTGACAAAAAACTAACCAAGACATATCAAATGTACATCCTCACCACATGTCTTCCAATGCCGTAGAGAACTCAACAAATGGATTCTATGATTGAAATATACATCTATTTTTCTGATAAATGTCTGACCATGGATTCGATCGAACCGACCAGACCTAGCCCAGGTCGGAAGTCCTGACTCGGTCTGGCCAATTCCATTGAACTTAGCTGACTAGGCCGACCAAATGGGACACATGGAACTTTGGACCTTGTGGTATGGGTCACTCGGTGGCCCGGTTCTGCTGGTCCATCTTGTGGCATGTGGGTCCGCCTCATCTAGCACATTGGTATGCCACTTGTAGTGTTAGACCATGCACCTGGTGTGGCGCCCCCAACCAGGTCTGTCTGATCATACTAACTGTAACACCCACAAGTGGCTTCGCCACATGCTTTCATTTAATGCAGGTGCCACCGCCTCCTACCAGCCTCATGACATCCTCTACGGGCTCCCCTGTCCGCCGCCATGGGGGCCATCCATTTCCAAACCTTTACATGACCATTTCAGCATGCCACCACTTGCATGCCGATGCTTCCTTCCACGAGCCACCTGATTATATCTAGTTCTCTAATTTATGATACAAAATTTATTCTACAATCCTCAGGTCTCCATCGTTACTGCAGTGGGATCAGATGCATTCCATGATCCATATTCGTGTAAGAAAATTGAGCTTTGATATTTCCTACACTTCTTTGATCAATATTTCATTATTCTCATCTTACCTTCGTCCTACCACACTTGTCCCTATTCTACTATTTTGATACATTGTTCGAATAATCAGATTCATAATGAGTGATCGATCATAAATTTTCGAGTCATGGTCCAAACGATGAACTCCCCTGGGTAATGATAAATATAGGGAAAAACACATGTATGAAAAAAGATAAATGACCCTCAATCAATTTTTGTGTCTATCATGGTTTATTTCCATTAGAAAAATTAACAAAAAATATCAAAAGAGTATATTTAATATAAGATAAATAATCCCAAATAAATCGTGCAATGTAAAACCTAACCCTTCATATACATGACCCATTGATTAATAATTTGTTTGATTAATTCACGTTCATCAACGAGATAAATAACGAGGTACTAAAATAGATTAAAAATCTATCCTATACTAGAGTTTTTATCATTCAACATCTGGATTCAATCAGAATTAGCAATCCATCGAGATTCAACGGGAAATGTCAACACATCAGTCCTCGGTCTGTGGTCCACAATCATGGATCCGTGATTCATCGACATTCCTCAACATTTTTCATTCAACAAAGGGAAGGAACTACCAAATCAATTCTCAAGAGTTTCAAAGGAATTTCCAGTTTATGTGTAAAACATAAATTCATTTTTTTATTAGGTATAAATGAAAGCATATTAGCATGTTGAAACATCTCCATAGTATTTCATTTAATAAAATAAATGTGATGACTCATCACTGCATTACAACATCACTATGAAACATTTAAAATTCATTGAAATATACTTATTTAATTTTATTTTATTATCTGATATAAACATAAAAAATTATCTTTCACAGTCAACCCACACCAGTTGATGTTAATCACCACCTAAGGAAAAAAATAATTATGAACTCAATGGTGGTATTAGATTTCAAATCTGAGTCACTATTCAGGAGTTATTACAAATTTAAAATGAACTAATTTTATTTAATTATTTAATTTAATGTTATGTGCTTTTCTGGGTTTCTCACTAGAGACCTATGCTGACTAAATTTATGCCATGCGTAAGGTAAACCCACTATCCTGAATGAAATTGTTCCACCAAGTTTCTGATCCGGGAACCCTTTTATGTATTATTACAATACTACTAGTAAACATCTCACACTCACTATTAAAAAGATAATTTCTTTCAAAAAACCATTCCAGGCACACCAGTCCTTGAAATCTCATGCTTGTCTCAGTTCTTATTCATGGAATTTCACCATGAATGTTCTAAAAATAAAAGATGGAAAATTTGAGTCATTAAATTCTATAAACCATAAGTTTTTACATCCCTGATATAAAAAACAAGGGATACCCAATGAAATTAGGGTACAATATCAAACATGACCCCCCCACTCCCATGTCCTATTTTATAGATCCTCATGCTCCAAGAAGGTATGCATTAAAGGAATCAACTACCCATAGAGGGTCTTCAAATGATAATCATAGATCTCCCTTTATGGGATCCAAATAGAGAATACCATTATGAATCAATCATATATGGGACACTATATAGTCATGAATTCTCTTTCACTTAGTGGAATTTTAAGGTCACTAATTCAATCGCCTCAAAAAATGCTAAAAAGTGGCCAAGGTGGTAAGATGGTCAATGATAAAACAAATGGTATCAGGACCCCTAGACATACATAGAAAATCTGTAACAATGTCCACTGATAAACATTCTCTCACTGTTCATGGAACCCAATAGAAAAAAATAGTAATTTCATCCTAGCATAGTGTCTTGACATGGTGAGTTGATAAACCACAAAACTGATTCAATAAAGTGGTCAGATTTTGATAACAATAGCTAATTATAGATTCATCATGTTCTATCATAACTTGTGTTTTCCTTGATACCTACTAGCATATCTTGATGCATTTACCCACGCTAGGTGTCCACTAATACTATCGTCAATCATGTGAATGGAAAAGTCCTATCCCTACCTTTTTAATGACTATCTGGGGAATTCCCCTTGGTCAACTGAGAAAATAAAATATCCTTGTTGGTATCAAATTGTTATGCCTCTCGTAATTATTTTAAAAGTGGAGGGGTAGAAAACGATGACTGAAGATAGTCCTCTTCATCTCTATCCACAAAGTATAACCACAATGGGGCCTACCTCCTTGATTCCTCATTCTATAATAGCTAACTAGATTTAGGTTTCGATCTTCTACTTCCAGGATCCTCTTCTCATGAGAATATATAAACACTAAGTCATAGTTCGGGAAGTACTATAGGAATCACTTATATATCACACATCAATCCTTCTATGAGAAAACATACATGAGAATATTATGGTCGATGTTTATGATGAATCCCTCTACCATCAGGTAGTGTCACCACATATTCAATGAAAATACTAATTCTACTAACTCAAGATCATGGGTCGCATGGTTATACTCATGTTTTCTCAAACATTGGTAGTCACTAATTATATCTGCATTAGGAAAAAACCATTCATGTTTCCTGACACATTTTAGAACACTAAATTCTCAACACCATCCATTGGTATCCACATCATTGGAGCACACAGTAAACCACGCCTCAACCTTCAAAAGTTTCAATGTAACTCAAGCCTCTGATACAACCTATCCATGGAATATGGACCTTCTGAATCCATAATAGACACATAAAGATGTTATTTTAAATCTATTTCTCTCAGAATGTGTCCAATGGCATTCTTATCCACCACTCCTGCTCCACCTAGGATGTCGAGTATACTAATATGTAATCGAAGAAGATCACATAGGGCTTCCTAGGGTGAAACATTGTGTCTTATGAATACCTTACTCTAAAATTCCATCACTTACACCCCCTAATCATGAATTTATTCAGGATACATTTGATATACATGAATAAATAATGATGCCACTTCTTGGTGTAGACCAAAACAGAATTCTAACTCTCCATTGAGAGGTATACCTATAACATCATCATGGATGACGTCCTTACACCACCTCCATTACAAGAAACATGAGGACTCATAATATTCATGTTACTGAGGGATACTCTAGCCATCTAAATTGAAATTGGTAGCACCCTCCCCTTCCTTAGTCCATTAAGAGTTGTATGTACTTTCCCCTATGCTAATAAAAAGATATCTAGTTCCATTAACATAGATGAACCACACCCTTCTCCTAAAAAAATATATCTGAGTATGAAATATTGATTTAGTCCATGCTGATAATGGCATCATAAGGCATTGATGCCACTACCATGAAATCACAAGAAAAATAGCACCTTTACGAGTCAGGTCATAATACTAGTATTATTGTGATACTAACAACAGTCCTATAGTATTTGACTCTATATATATGGTATATGTCAATAATTATACTATAATCCCTATATATAGAAAATTTTTATGAATGTAAATCACTCATAAAATTTTCTATCAATTTTTAAGCAACTGTTAAAAGGCGCATATCGTACCTTGAACTATTCAGGGTGTCTTGGTGTCGTGTGCCTCAAAAAACTGAAACTATCTTCTCCCTTGTCCTCCAGCTTCTTGAGTCTGTATTAGACCACATAGAGGTGGTGTTGGAAACAAATAAAAATTTTGGCCACATCCAACTCATTCCCCCACTGCCTAGAACATCTGCAAACAAACAGATGTGTCTCCTGTTATACATTTCTATTCCTTGTTGGCTCATCACCTTACTCTTTGACTATAATATGAATGAGGGAAATCCTAATGGGACATGACCACTTTTGTGACATTTAATGGAAACCCGGTCTTTATGGGAACTTCCATGCCCCCCCAGGATATCCAAAATAATGTCTGGTTTTGTGGCATACATTTTGAACCTACTATTGTTAGGACCTATTGACCATACATCCTATGATATTGCTACCTCAGAATCCTATAATACTCATTAGAACCACACGAAACATCATCTCACTCCATGTGATTTATCCTTGAATCAGTTTAGAATTTTTCATCAACCTAAACCATTAGAGTTATGTATGTTAACTGATCATTAGGAAAAACCATAACATGTAGATAATTTTTCGGATTAACTACATTGCGAATATCTCCCATTATTGAGGCATCGTCAATCATCAGGAAAAAGTCCAAATCCTGCTGCGGAAACCTCATTGGTTGTGGTCGTGAACACATCATGAGGAAAAAATGTTGTATCATAGTTAAAAGAGTATACCGTTTGAGCATACTCAAGAAGGGAGGATAAAACAAAACACATTCCTATATGATGCATTTAACTTTATATTTTCCCAAAAACAATTTTTTTCATGTAATGAGTCATAATGATGTTTTCCATAGCCCTAGTGTGTGGATACCTCAGAAGACACACCAGCATTAGAGTATCTAGCCGGAAATCTGAACATGAAACACTTAACAATGTTCCCCCAAACCAATCTCATACACTCCTGGTCTAAATGTTTGACTGACATCACTCTGATACCAATATCTCTTGAACCATATTATATGGAATGTGTCAGGACAAACCTAATATCAACTCTGATTGGAAAAGGTATGGGGTCTAGTGATGAGTTGGAAAATCCATCAATTTGAGGCATTTTCCTAATAAAATATACAAAATCACAAATCTACAAGAGAATGATTCCTAAATGTAAAAACATAAAAAAAGTAAAAGATCATTCATTACATTACAACACAATATAAAATCCTTATAAAATGTAACATACTATTCCAAAAATGAACTAGAATATAAGTCCAAAAAAAATAAAGGCTCTATTACACAAGTACAAAAGCTCATCTACAAGAAAATCCCACATGATCCAAGAGTAGGGTATGACACTGGACTGATGTCTATGAGAAACAAGAACACCCTGGTGTCTATATAATAAGATTGATCCTTGCCTATTCCTAGTCATCCTATTGCACCATCATTGAGTAAACAATTTAGATATGGAACGACATGTGTGGACAAATCCCATGTAGGGGTGTGTAAAAAAAACTCAATTTTTCACCCTGAAACACTAATTAAAAGAACACATTGGGAACTACCTTAAGAAGCTATTGTTATATAAACAGTGGTATATGTAAACAACACATATAATAAGAATATCCTGATATATTTATAATGGATTATATGCTGCAATGTATCATCCACTGTCATCCATATGGTTCTGCTCGTAGTACAATTGATTTTATAATATCTCACCCCTCGAGGTATCTAATAGAAATCACATAATGAAATTCTACCAAAGGTAACTGACATAACATCCTGTCATGATACGTCCCAATGATTTCTACAAATTTCTGGTCTCACTATGATATAGAGTCTTAATATCACAATCAATACTTGGTTATAAGACTTTTCTCAAGGGAAATTCATTTTGGGAGAACTTGCTACATGAACTATAATGTCATTGAAGACCCCGGAAAAGTGGTCCCACTAACCCCCCCCCCCCCCCAAGAAAATGCACTAATAACTACCTAAAAGACACTAGTCAACACAAGTCACGATGGAATGAATCTAATCTTGATACACATATAGGTGTTCCTTCACCCAGTGATCATTTGGGGACTCTAATCCCTTGTAGAAACATCATACTAGATATGTAATAGGTTCCAACATAAATATTGGTCACTCATTCTTCAGAAACCCTAAATAAGGTACCACTTATATAACTAAATAATGAACAAGCCTCTCAGTGTGACACATGCTCCATCCCGTTGAGTCACCGTTGATGATAGGATGAGAAAACTCACTTCGAAACATATGTCATCTTTTATGATTGGAACGAAATCATACATCGACTCGTTATATAAAACACTATAGGTATGATCTCAATATCAACATTCATCCACTATGATGGGATCAGGATCCTGCATCGATCGATCATTTAAAATACAAAGATAACACTACTACCCTGTGTTTTTCAAACTAAAAAATAAAAAAATACTTATAAAAAACCAAATCTTCGTAGAGATTACAAGACCATAGACGGATCATCTAACAGAAGCTCTAGTTGAATGATATATCCAATTTTCTGAAAAGGGGTTGATCTGTATCTGGGAAGGGTCCGACCCATCAAACCCCGTCACATTCCATTGTTTTGGGCCCACGTAGTGCAGGATAGCCTATTCTGGCACATAGCCCAACCGTGTGTTGCGTCACCTTATTCTCTAGGGTGCACCACTCATATCTATCCTGGTTTAATCACGTCGATCGACAATCCAGAAGATGGCTCCAACACATGATGTCAGTCAATAATGGTGTCTTTATGTCCTGCCAGCCCAACGACATCTACCAAGGGTGGATATAATCCACAATACTGGCATGCCACTACTACTGCATGACACCACCAGTCATTGACAATGGGGCTCCGAGGGTACCTTCATTGGGCCCCAAGCTTCAATCAGGTGCTCTGATTGTTGATCCTAAAGAAGTTTTGCGATCCTGAGGTAACCTACTTCACAATATTCTGATCGAATCCATGAGATTATCTATCCCATTGAAAGATAATTGAACAGTGATATCTCTGTCACTTCTTTAATATATATTCTATCATTTTCATCACACCACCATCAGGCCACATCTATCCATGGACTGTGATACCCAATCGCGTCACCAAGAATCAATTTCACAAAGATCGATCAATCACAAATATTTTAGTCAAATAACAAAAATAGATTGTCCAAGGCAATCATATATGGGATGGAGAAATGAATTAACCATAAAATGGGAACAAACATTGATCAAGCTGAGTGCGAGTGAATCTGATTTCGTGCTTTACAGTTTACCCTCCAGAGCGGTCCCGATATTGTGATGATACTCTATAGATGTAGGGTTTATGGGGTTCTCCTACATTTATTTCAAGGAGTTGAGATTTATTAGTTCATGTAGTAGTTTCATCATGGTTCTTTCAGGTCTCAACAGGCTCGGCCAAAACTATCTCATGAGATCCAGTTATTTGGGTATTTTTGTCCCACCATTATATGTGATTGTACTTACTTTTCCAAGTGGTTTCATGCATTACAAATCCATGTATATTTTTTACATCTGATTCTAGAGTCTATCCACACAAACATTTACACATGGGACTTCTTAGTTTGGGGATACAATTTTGTCGGACGATATCCACTGGTGATGGCCCCCCAATGAAGATTCACCCTGATCGCTATGGATTTATTTTCTAAATGGGAATATTTCATTATGCTAAATGAGGTAAAGGATCGTTATATAGTTCAATTTTTGATATATAATATCATCTACCGATTTAGAGTCCCTCACACCGTCATCACCAATATCTTCACCAACATCTGAACAACATAACTAAAAAAGTTGTATTCCATTTACAATATCTCTTCTAACCATACCAAATGCTTTCATTCACAATGAAATGGAAAAATAATGGAATTAAATAAAAGCATATCTAGAATTATAAAGAATATGATTGGTCAGAACAAGATGAGTTTTCTTGATAAACTCCCCAAAGCCCAATATGATTATTAGATGAAAACATCCAATTCTATTCAAGTGACCCAATATTCCATGGTTTATTGAACCAAGGCGGTCATTCCCATCAATATTATGTTTCCATCATTAAAAAAATACATTTACCAAAAGAAGACACCATATAAGGTATTTTATATCTTCTTAGATGAACATGAAGCACTTGATGCGAATAGGTTTTGTGCCTTACAAAATCTGGAGAGGCATCAGAAAAAGATGGCTAGAGAATTCAACAAGAATGTTCACCTATTATCTTTCTTTCAAGGTGACATGGTGCTGCCTCTATGAAATTCAATGATTCCATGTAGGAAACCTAAAAAATTATATCCCAAATGAGAAGGACTTTACATAATTCATAAGTTTTACCCAAATGGCACATACTCCCAAGTTACCAAAGATGGTGAGTGTTTAATTCATCTCACCAATTCCAAATTCATCATGTGATACTTTTCCTGATAAAAAATTTCCTACCTAACTATAAATAAGGAATTATTTAACACGTGCTTTTAAAATATGGTTTTTGTCTGACTTGATGGACGTAAAACTATTCAGCACCCGTCTCGCATGACATTAAACAATATGAATTCTTTCATGAAATTAAATATATATGTAGTCCTGCATGAAATTATATTGTTACATATTCATCACATGAAATTAAAATGTGTTATCTTTCTGGTATGAAGTGCATAAAACTACCCATTACTTGACACATAGAATGATAAATTTGAAATGGACCATGCTTTATGCCCTTAAACTATGATCACCCCATACCATTGTCATGAAAGACAATAAACTACACTACATCTCACGAAATATGTAATGTTTTACTACCTTACTCATACGAGGCATAGAAAATCTCAGATGGATCACTTAGAAAATATCCCTCAAATTATTCTCATTGACTACCCCTGGGAGTAATTATCTTGGAGGACCACACACATTGTATTGGAAACATCCATGGCCCCATTTACATTATTTTTTAAATGATCTCACCATGTTCCATTTTCATTCTTCTATTCTCCATCATCCTCACCACATGACGTTAAACTGCATGAACCTATCAGTACTACTTGTGGCATGACACCAATTGTCATAGGATATGTTGGAATTCTCAGACAATTTTTCCATAGGCTGAACCCCAGACTTCAATATCTTTCCTTTAGTCCGGACACTTAGTCTGGATGCTTCTCGAAAAAACATGGTGTGTTATTTTCTCATGTCCTCATTCATGTTGGGGTTTTCAATAACTCACCATGTGTTCCCCTCTATAATTATCTCCACCTATTATATTGTTACTGAATGACATTAAACATCACGGGTGTATTGACTCTTCATGCGTCCCATCGTTTCAGTTTCCATTATCATTCATGTCTAGAAAGGACACATGAACGATGTGAATGTCGGGCCCCATGGGTCTCCAAATGTTTATGGACTACGTCTTTGATGATTTTAGATGAAAATTTGATTCAATTCCCACATTGAAAATATGGTCAATGGTCGACACTCAATTGATGTTCCCATTTCACGTTCCAAGATATAGATGCTCTATTTTGAATGTGTTCAACAACTATCCTTCATCTATGTCATCAGCCCTGTGAATACAATAAGTTGGGTGTAGTGATTCGTTTTTTTCATCATATACATTCAAATGTATGTGTACCTCGGGAAGTGATGTTGGTGTGATAGGGATCATCCATTCCGATCAATTTTATTCATTGTTATCCCCTTGGATGATGGGGAGAACATGTTCACATTACTTGATTCACATACTGAGCATTTATCACCTAGGATTAAAAAGACATGGTATGGTTATACATGCATAAATGTCCATGAAATCATAGTCCCACATGAAGTTAAAGGGTTCCATCCTCAGTACATGACATTAAATTGTGTGATCTGTTATGATGAAGGATGTGAAACCACTCTACACTCATTTTTTATGACATTAAACTGCATGCTGGAAGGGACATCTCAGATGTGGTACACCCTCAAGTTCCTGACCGTTCTAGGAAACTGGTCCAAATTCTGATATAGGATTTTATGGTGTTATATGAACTATAAGTCCACGTTCATGCCTGGATTTTTTTCTTCACCCCATACATCCCCATGATACACCTCTCCATTTTTGTCTTTACCACAATTGTTAAACTGCACAGGTCTTACCATGCTATATGTGACCCATCATTTGGGTTTCTAACATCGTTCACATTTAAAAGGACCCCCCGAATGATGTGAATGTTAGGGCCTAGGGCACTCCAACCATATGGGGAAAACATACCAAAGGATTCTAGATGAAAATTTTATATAAGTGTTGCGTTGAGAATATGGTCAGTGTTCGACACTCAATGTGTTTTTATATTCAAAAAAAAGTTATGGAACTGTTTTTCAAACATGTTCAGTAGTTATCATCAATCATTGAAGTATTTATTTTGTTTCTCTCAATGTAGGCATGATGATTCACCCTTTCCACCAATACGTCCCACACACTTGACCTTAAACTGGGCATTTTCATTCCATTCTTTATGACCATAAACAATGATCTACCATGTCTTTATCACATGATGTTAAACTGCCCATACTCTACAGAAACATCTATGTCTTGATTCCCCTCATTATAGGATATGTTGTAAACCCCATACATTTTATCTTTGAGTCCAACAAAAGCTCCACTAATTATCTTTTATGTTCAACGATTTGGCCCTGACATTTTTATGATTGTGTGTAGTGGTCAATATGGCCCGATGTCCTCCTTGACATTGGTTTTGAAATATCAGCACCACATACTCCATTTATTGGATCTAGTCTCCCATACCTATTGTGATGTGTAATGTTAAACTACACTCTCAGAACAATGTATGGCTTCATTCCCATCATCAGGGGATTGGTAGGAACAACCAGAAGTTTGATCTTTGGGTCTAGCTTCATATTCGATGACATTTTCTAGCCCCTTTTCCAAATATTTTTCCCCCATATTTCATGTGGTGTGGTGTGGATCTCATCCCCATCCACATCGGGTATGTTATTACATGCCATGCACATTCCCTACATGAAATTTCTATTTTTCATGCGTCCAAGCCATATGACTGTAATAAATGAAACCTTCTCCGACATTGCTTTAATCATTTGCATCTTTACTGCATGGAATTCCAATGTACCTGTTTGTCCTATCATACTTCCCTAAGCATTAACATTATCGTTCTCGTCGCATGATGAAAGAAACATTGTATTGTGAGGTCCTCACTCAAGGGGACATCAAGTTTGGTTTCAATAATCTTCCATTCCATTTGTCAAGGCCTACAAGAGGATTGATTCATGTACCAATGCCTAGATTCCCAATCATGGGTTTATTACTTCACTAAAAAACACATTCATCCTACAGAACAAACATGATATAATGAAATTCCACTTATTTTGGTGTGTGGGTTAGACCCACATGAAAATATTGTCCCTAGTGTTGGTACTATATAGTGAAAAATCTATAACAACATATAGAACGATACCAATCATAATGGGGTACATAGGAACATCCACTCACATTTCCTCGGTCACATCCCATCTTTTATATCTGGTCCATTGATCTAAAACATCTCTTAGGAGCACATGCTGTGATGTAGAGTCGTATTATCCATGTTCATGATGTGTTTTGTAATTACCCCACCATCTGTCTCTCTCCTTAAATCCATATATATTATAATCTATAAGTCTTTAAAACTACGATTCTACAATCCTTGTCATAGTACACTACACTACTAAACATTTTCCCGAACTAATTGTGTCTCGATTCCCATCCTCATAGGGATACATAAGAACACCCAGACATTATTTCTCTGGGTCCATCCCCAAAAAATTTTAAATCATGCACTTTTTTTCACCAGCATGGACCAAACACTTTTGGGATCATGTGGTTTGGCGAGTACCTCTTGGGTTCTTATTAACATCAGGTTTTTTAGAAAAACATACCATGTGTCTCCCTTGTCTCGTATAAATCTGGTTGTGTTCTACAACCCTTAACTAATATCTTCTTATGGGAACTTCTCATTGGGTTTAGCTACTTCAACATTCTGTATAAATTCCATTAATCAACTTCCCCTCTTAATGTTTCACTCTATAACCTTATTCTAGGAGTCTGTGACCCGAGGACCCTTGTCCTTAGAATGAGATTAAAATTCTACTATCGGACATGTCTTTATGGAGAATTGAAATGCAGTGTTGTAAAGGGTACAGGGAGGAATTTTCACATAGGAATCCCCTAATTTCATGTCCACACTTCAAGACCACTTTATTTGGATCATATCCTCTTCCATGTACGAAGCAACACCCTTTACTACCTAGTCTGAAGCCACATAGGCTCAGCGACCATCATGGGCCAACAACCCTGAAGACTTCAGACGTCATTTGTGACAAGTCATGAATTTCAAACATGTTCAGTGGTAATCACTCATTTTTATGTCCCAAATCTTGGATATCAAGAAATGGATCCAATGTTTCAAAAATGGTATGTATTTATCCACTACCTTCATGCCACTAACATTTTTATCCAGCTCTCGAGAATCACAATTCTCATCTTTCCACTCCCTTATTTTTATGTGGAATTCCAACACAATCTATTTTATCTATTCAAATAATTATGTATGTTAAATAGAATGATCATAAATATTAGGACGTCGTTCTCCTAGAGTTATATTATTACTTTTTTGTGGCTCCATATTCTACTTTTTTCCCACACTGAGAACCACTCATGTTCGCTTAGTGGTTTTGGAGAATTGTGTACTAGAAAATTTGTGCCACACATGCACTTTTTTGTCTTCCATGATATTAAATAGTAATCCCAAAACAATTTTTTCCTTATTTCCCATTTTAATTGGGTAAATAGTAATTTTTGATCACCTTTATTCAACTTTATCTGCATGTTAGGACACTTTTAGTATATGGACTAAAGAATACCATCTAAAACATGTAGTGTGGTGTTGACTACTTCTGTCCTCATTCACGGTGGGATATGTACCACACAATGCAATTTCAATATGGGTAACAGTGTCCTCAATGCAGGAAATTAAAATGCAGTTTTACACTAATCATGTTCAGGATGAACCATGATCACTATGGGATGTGTATACTTTCTCGCCAGTGAGGATATTCCCTACTAGCGTTGGTCTTAGACCATTATTTGCTAAGAACCAGGTTTTCCTTTATTCTCAACCGTATGGGATACATAGTGACCTCCACACATTTCACCTCAGGGCCAGTCTTGTGGCTATTAACCCATTTATCCCCCAACCTAGATCAAAGTCCAATCTCCATGTCCTTGGAATTAGAGCCTGCAGTCCACAGAATATGAGTTTAAACTGTAATCCTTTGTACAGGTAGTATGACCTAAATGCTATGTGCACCATCCTTACCGTAAGAGGTTAAACTAAATGTCTATCTTCTACATAGGTATGATATAAAAATATAAGTCATTATAGTTCTTCTACAATGATTAGTATTTATTAGTAGGTATGATCCCTGATCAAACTAATGCGATCAAAAAATTTGTTTCCACCTGGGTGGAAAAATTTCAATAGAGTTGGAATACATTCGAACAACCCATCACATAACCCTCTACACTTTTTCCCCTTTAAATTTTGAGCCTCACCCACCTTAATGCCAGAAGGAACCCATTAATAGTATGGATTCATGGCCTATTACTCACATATTTTTTTATGCTAATGTCAAAGAATACTAATAGATGAAAACTCGAGTTAGGCTCTATGTTTCGATCATGGTAAGCAGTCAGCCCTGATTTTTTATCCCCATTTTAGGGTAACACTATAAGGAATTTGTGTTTCAAAAATTTTAAATAGTTATCATTTACTATCATTATGTCACTATAGTGTTCCAAATATTGGGTATCAGGATTTAAACTTCCCACCCCCTACGTTCAGATCGATTCGGACACCCCTGGAATTACTCCACTTGATCAATATATCACATTGGGAAAAAATACATTCGACTATTCTGAGAACTTCATTCTCTATTCAGGCATCCCTCATCCTACTTGGATTTCTGAATTGGTCATTTATACCTCAGATTAATGAAGATTGGTTGGAACATCTAAATTGAAACAAAGTAATGTTGCTTCCATCACCTATTTCTCATATTTGGCATGACCCATGTGTGTTTAGGGATTGATTTATGGATAATTAATAGTTATGATTGTGATTAGAAAATTAAAAATAATTCAAGATGATATTAATTCCTAGAAAAAAAATTAGTAATGAAATCAACGAAAGATATGTTTATATGTATGGCAGAAACATGATCCTTATGGATCTTCCCCTTTAATGGACTGCTCTAGTGCTACCACCCACTAGGTCATAGCCTCCAAGACTTCATCACACTCCATGATCTATCTTTCATCATCAGCAGCAATATATAGGAGGTTGTTAGCTAAAATCTACATTATCTACCATTGATCTTGGAACTCATCCATCTAACAGTTTTCCAACACTACTAGTTCTTGGTATTTGACCAGTTGGTCCTTAAACCATTTGACAGTCTCAGATAGGATTGAGATTAATATGGACGAATCATTCTCATTATCTTCAAAACAATGAACATATATCTTGGTATAAAAGAACATATTCATGTTCATAGACATGTTCCGCTACTAATCAACGATGATCCATTGTTTTTTCTCTGACATATTCTCATCCATATAATCCCGAATCAACGTATGAAGATGATGACCATCCACCCTCAAGAGGAGAAAAAGAAAAACATCATTTTAAGTGGTACCATTCAGGGAAACCATTTAGCTATTCGATGTTTTAGTATGTTCCTGATAAACATCTACCCCATGAGCTACATCATAAGGATATTTTTTATGGCTTCAGGGTCACAATCGTTTATCTCTTTAGGCTATGTAGGCTAGTATTCAGGGAATGCAGCTTGAAGATTAGCGATATGTTATCACTCTTTTATTCCTCCCAAGATGATATGCCCATAAATATGTCGTAAGACTTCCTCTCTCATCATTTTTTTTATCAATTTCTTCCCTTGAAACATCAGACCCTACCCCATTAGTGATATCATCAGTTTCCACTACCTACTTCTCACCAGAAGCCAGGGAAAAATTGGTTTGAGAGGTAGAGTCTGAGTCGGTCGGTATGATTGCCACTGGATTCTATACAGATTTCATAAGTTCAGAGACATTCCAAGCCCCCATTATCTTGATTTCAGCATAAACAATTAATTCAATGATCTGTTGTGCTCTCTATTGATGGATATAGGTATCAAAGGATTGAAACATTCCAAAGCTCAATGCATAATCATCTAGAGTTTTAGTCACTGCAGGATCTAACACTGCATGATATCTTTCAACAATTATTAATTCAATAATGGGTGTTGGCTATCCAAGTTGTTCTATCTGTGCACTTTCACACTAGTAAATGGAGCTCCCTGACCACCAGCACCAATATGCACCTAAACAAGATAAAATTTTTGTTGGTTATTACAAATAATGAAAATGGGAGATGATAGGATAAGAATTGTGGCATACCTCGAGTTTCTCATCCATTTCCACATCATATCCAATAATCTCTCCACTCATTCGAGGAATCCCTTTACGGTATGCACCCTGATACCCATCACTCCTAATATCCTGTCCAGGTTCCACTATTCCTTCTAATGATTCTTTCCTTCTTCATCTTTTTTCACATTAATCTATCTCCTCGTCACTTTCATCAACTTCAGATGAAATTATTTCTATATTATTCTCTTGAATAAGAATGAATTTCACTTTTAGTTTTGGTCCTTCATTCTATCCCCACTAACCTGCATATATGTATGTGTCTGTCAAATAATATTGTTGATGATGAAAGTTCACCATGTCATCAATCTTGGTTATAAGACTTTTCTAATGGGAAATTCATTTTGGGATAACTCTCTACATGAACTATGATGTCATTAAAGACCCTTGAAAAGT
Organism: Viscum album; assembly: GCA_963277665.1. Lineage (NCBI taxonomy): Eukaryota > Viridiplantae > Streptophyta > Magnoliopsida > Santalales > Viscaceae > Viscum > Viscum album. The sequence continues at coordinate 1,100,071,047 of OY728145.1, forward strand.
GGTCTCACTAACCCCCCCCCCACCCCCCAAGAGAATACACTGATAACTACCTGATAGACACTAGTCAACTCAAGTCACAATGGAATGAATCTGATCTTGTACACATATAGGTGGTCCTTCACCTCGGGATCATTTAGGGACTCTAAGCCCTTGTGGAAACATCATACAAGATATGTAATAGGTTTCAACATAAATATTGGTCACTCCTTCATCAAAAACCATAAATAAGGTACCACTTATATAACTAAATAAGGAACTAGCCTCTCAGTGTGACACATACTCTAGCCCGTTGAGTCACTGTTGATGCTAGGATAAGAAAACTCACTTCGAAACATAGTTTATCCACTATTATTAGAACGAAATCATACATCTAACCATTATATGAAACACTATAGGTATGATATGAATATCAACATTCATCCACTATGATGGGATTAGGATTCTGCATCGATCGACCATTTAAAATACAAAGATAACACAACTACCCTATGTTGGTCAAACTAAAATACCAAAAAAGACTTATAAAAAAACCAAATCTTCGCAGAGATTACAAGACCATAGAAGGATCATCAAACAGAAGCTCTAGTTTAATGATATATCAACTTTTCTAAAAAGGGGTTGATCTGTTTCTTGGGAAGGGTCTGACCCATCCAACCCTGTCACAATCCATTGTTTTGGGCCCCCATAGTGCATGCTAGCCTCCTCTGACACATAGCCCAACTGCGTGTTGCGTCACCTGATGCGCTAGGGTGCACCACTCCCATCTATCTTGGTTTAATCTTGTCGATCGACAGTCCAGAAGATGGCTCAAACACATGTTGTCCGTCAATAAGGGTGTCTATATGTCCTGCCAGCCCAATGACATCTACCAAGGGTGGATATAATCCACAATACTAGCATGCCACTATTGATGCATGGCACCACCAGTCGTTGACAATGGGGCTCTGGGGGAACCTTCATTGGGCCCCAAGATTCAATTAGGTGCTCTGATTGTTGATCATAAAGATGTTTTGCGACCCTGAGGTAACCTATTTCACAATATTTTCATAAATCCATGAGATTATCTATCCCATTGAAAGATAATTGATCAATGATATCTCTGTCACTTCTTTAATCTATATTCAATCATTTTCATCACACCACCATCATGCCACATCTATCCATGGACTATGATACCCAATCGTGGCACCAAGAATCAATTTCACAAAGATCGATCAAACACAAATTTTTTAGTCAAATAAAAAAAATAGAACGTCCAAGGCAATCATATATGGGATAGAGAAATGAATTAACCATCAAATGGGAACAAACCGCGATCAAGCCTAGTGCGAGTGAATCTGATGTCGTGCATTACAGTTTACACACCAGAGCATTCCCGATCATGTGATGATACTCTATAGATGTAGGGTTTATGGGGTTCTCCTACATTTCTTTGAAGGAGTTGAGATTTATTAGGTCATGTAGTAGATTCATGCTGGTTCTTGCGGGTCTCAACAGACTCTGCCAAAACTATCTCAGGAGATCCAGAGATTGGGGTATTTTTGTCCCACCATGATATGTGATTGTACTTACTTTTCCAAGTTGTTTCATGCATTCCAAATCCATGTATATTTTGTTCATCCTATTTTAGAGTCTATCCACACAAACATTTACACATGGGCCATTGTAGTTTGGGGATACAATTTTTTGGGACAATATCCACTAGTGATGGCCCCCCAATATAGATTCACCCTGATCGCTATGGATTTACTTTCCAAATGGGTATATTTCATTATGCTCAATGAGGTAAAGGATTGTTATATAGATGAATTTTTGTTATCTAATATCATCAACTGGTTAGGATTCCCTCACACCGTCATCACCAATATCTTCACCAACATACGGGAAACTTAACTAAAAAATTTGTATTCCATTTACAATATCTCTTCTAAACATACCACATGCTTTCATTCACAAAAAATGGACAAATAAAGGAATTCAATAATACCATCTCTAGAATTATAAAGAATATGATTGGTCAGAACAAGATGAGTTTTCTTGATAAACTCCCCAAAGACCAATATGATTATCAGATGATAACATCCAATTCTATTCAGGTGACCCAATATTCCATGGTTTATGGGACCGAGGCAGTCATTCCCATCAATATTATGTTTCCATCATTAAAAAAATACATTTACTAAAAGAAGACACCAGATAAGGTATTTTATATCTGCCTATATGAACATGAAGAACTTGATACAAACAGGTTTTGTGCCCTATAAAATCTGGAGAGGCATCAGAAAAATATGGCCAGAGAATTCAACAAGAATGTTCACCTCTTATCATTCTTGCAAGGTGACATGGTGCTGCCTCTGAGAAAGTCAACGATACCCTGTAGGAAACCTCAAATATTATATCCCAAATGAAAAGGCCTTTACATAATTCATTAGTTTTACCCAAATGGAACATACTCGCACGTTACCAAAGCTAGTGAGTGTATAATTCATCTCACCAATTCCATATTCATCTAGTGATACTTTTCCTGATAAAAAATGTCATACTTAAATATAAATAATGAATTATTTACCACGTGCTTTTAAAATATCAGTTTTGTCTGACTTGATGGACATAAAACTATTCAGTACCCATCTCTCATGACATTAAAAAAAATGACTTCTTGCATGAAATTTAATATATATGTAGTCCTGCATCAAATTATATTGTTCCATCTTCTTCACATGACATTAAAATGTGTTATCTTTCCGGTATGAAGTGCATAATACTACCCATCACTTGACACATACAATGATAAATTCCGAAAAGGCCCATGCTTTATACCCTTAAACTATGATATCCCCATATCATTGTCATGAAAGACAATAAACTACACTACATCTCATGAAATTTGTACATTTTTTTTCACTTACTCATACGAGGAATAGAAAATCTCATATGGTTCATCTTAGCAAATATCCCTCAAATTATTCTCATTGACTACCCCTGGGTGTAATTATCTTGTAGGACCACACACAGTGTATTGCAAACATCCATGGCCCCATTTACGCTATTTTTTCAATGATCTCACCATGTTCCATTTGCATTCTTCTATCTCCATAATCCTCACCACATGACGATAAACTGCATGAACCTATTAGAACTACTTGTGGAATGACACTAATTCTCATAGGATATGTTGGAATGCCCAGACATTTTTTCCATATGCCGAACCCCAAACTTCAATATCTACCCTTTGGTCCGGACACTTGTCATGGATGCTTCTCGAAAAAACATGGTGTGCTATTTTCTCATGTCCTCATTCACGTCGGGTTTATCAATAACTCACCATGTGTTACCCTCTATGATGATCTCCACATATTATATCGTTACTGAATGACCTTGAACATCAAGGGTGTATTCAATCTTCATGCATCCCATCGTTTCAGTTTCCATAATCATTCACATCTAGAAAGGACACTCGAACGATGTGAATGTTGGGACCCATGGGTATCCAAACGTTTATGGTCAACTTCTTTGATGATTTTTGATGAAAATTTGATTCAATTCCCACATTGCAAATATGGCCAATGGTCGACACTCAATTGATGTTCCCATTTCATGTTCCATGATATAGATGCTCTGTTTCGAATGCGTTCAACTACTATCCTTTATCTATGTCATCAGCCCTATGCATACAATATGTTTGGTGTAGTGATTCATTTTTTTCATCATATAAATTCAAATTTTGTGTACCTCAGGATGTGATGTTGGTGTGGTAGGGATTATCCATTCCAATAAATTTTATTCATTATTTTCCCCTTGGATGATGAGGAGAACATGTTCCCATTCCATGATTCACATACTGAGCATTTCTCACCTACGATTAAAAAGATTTGGTATGGTCATACATGCGTAATATTCCATGCAATCATAGTCCCATATGAAGTTAAAGGGTTACACCCTCTGTACATGACATTAAATTGTGTGATCTGTTATGATGAAGGATGTGAAACCACTCTGCTCTCATCTAGTATGACAATAAGCTGCATGCTGGAAGGGACATCTCATCTGTGGCACACCCTCAAGTTCTTGACCAATCTAGGACACTGGTCCAAGTTCTAATATAGGATTTTATGATGTGATATGAACTATAAGTCCACGTTCATGCCTGGATTTTTTTATGCACCCCATACATCACCATGATACACATAACCATTTTTGTCTTTACCACAATTGTTAAACTACACAGGTCTTTCCATGCTATACGTGACCCATCATTTGGTTTTCCAACATCGTTCAAATTTAAAAGGACCCCCTAATGTTGTGAATGTTAGGGCCTAGGTCACTCCAACCATCTGGGGACAACATCCCTAAGGATTCTAGATGAAAATTTTATATAAGTGTTGCATTGAGAATATGGTCTGTGGTCGACACTCAATGTGTTTTTATATTCATGAAAAACATATGGAACTGTTTTTAAAACATTTTCAGCAGTTATCATAAATCATTGAAATCTTTCTTTTGTTTCTCTCAAGGTAGGCATGATGATTCACCCTTTCCACCAATACTTCCCAAACACTTGACATTAAACTTGGCATTTTTATTCCATTCATGATGACCATAAACTATGATCTACCATGTCTTTATCACATGATGTTAAACTGACCATAATATATAGAAATATGTATGTCTTGATTCCCCTCATTATAGGATATGCTGTAAAACCCATACATTTTATCTTCAAGTCCAACATAAGCTCCACTAATTATATTTTATGTTCAACCATTTTGCCCTGACATTTTTATGATTGTGTCTAGTGGTCAATATGGCATGATGTCCTCATTCACATTGGTTTTGAAATATCAGCACCACATACTCCATTTATTGGATCTATTATCCCCTACCTCTTGTGATGTGTAACATTAAACTGCACTCTCAGAACAAGGTATGGCTTCATTCCCATCATTGTGGGATAGGTAGGAACAACCAGAAGTTTGATCTTTGGGTCTAGCCTCATATTCTAGGAAATTTTCTTTCCCCTTTTCCAAATATCTTTTCCCTTGTTTTTCATGTGGGGTGACGTGGATCTCATCCCCATCCACATCAGGTATGTTATAACATGCCATGAACATTCCCTACATGAAATTTCTATTCTGTATGCATCCAAGCCATATGACTGAAAAAAATGCAACCTTCTCCAATATTTCATTAATCATTTGCATCTTTAATACATGAAATTACAATGCATCTGTTGGTCCTATAATACTTACCTAAGCATTGACATTATCGTTCTAGTCGCACGATGAAAGAAACATATCATTGTGATGTCCTCACTCAAGGGGACATCAAGTTTGGTATCAATAATCTTCCGATACATTTTTCAAGGCCTACAAGAGGATTGATTCATGTACCAATTCCTAGATTCCCAATCATAGGTTTATTACTTCACTAAAAAACACATTCATCCTAAGGAACAAACATGATCTAAAAAATGCCTATTATTTTGGTGTGTGGGTTAGACCCACATGACAATATTGTCCCTAGTGTTGGTACTCTATAGTGAAAAATCTAGAACTACATATAGAATGATACCAGTCATAATGGGGTACATAGGAACACCCACTCACTTTTCCTCAGTACCATCCCATTTTTTCTATCTGGTCCCTTGACCTAAAACATCCCTTATGAGCACATGCTATGATATAGAGTCCTATTATGCACGTTCACGACGTGTTTTGTAATTAACCCACCATATGTCTCTCTCCTTAAATTCATGTATATTAGAATCTCTAATACTTTAAATCTATGATTCTACAATCCTTGTCATAGTACAATAAACCACTAAATATTTTCCAAAACTACGTGTGACTTGATTCCCATCCTTATGGGATACATAAGAACGCCAAGACATTCCTTCTGTGGGTCCATCCCCAAAAATTTTTAAATCATGCACTTTTTTTCATCCCCATGGACCAAAAACTTTTGGGATCAAATGGCTTGGCGAGTACCTCATGGGTTCGTATTGACTTCAGGTTTTTTAGAAAAACATACCATGTGTCTCCCTTTTCTCGTCTAAATCTGGTTGTGTTCTATGACCCTTAACTAATATCTCCCTATGGGAACTACTCATTGGGTTTAGCTACTTCCCCATTCTATATAAATTCCATTAATCAAAATCCCTTCTTAATGTTTCACTCTATAACCTTATTATAGGAGTGTATGACCCGAGTACCCTTGTCCTTGGAATGAGATTCAAATTCTACTTTCTGACATGTCTTTTTGGAGAACTGAAATGCAGCGTTGAAAAGGGTCCAGTGAGGAATTTTCACATAAGAATCCCCTAATTTCATGTCAACACTTCAAGACCACTTTATTTGGATCCTATCCTCTTCCATGTATGAAGTAACACCCATTACTACCTAGTCTCAAGCCACATAGGCTCAGCAACCATCATGGGCAAACAACCCTGATGACCTCAGACATCATTTGTGAAAATTCATGGGTTTCAAACATGTTCAGCGGTAAACACTAATTTTTATGCCCCAAATCTAGGATAAAAGGAAATGGATTCAATGTTTCAAACATGGTAAGTATTTATCCACTATATTCAAGCCACTATCTTTTTTATCATGCTCTCGGGAATCACAATTCTCATATTTCCACTCCCTTATATTTATGTGGAATTCCAACACACTATATTTTTTCTATTCACATATTTATGTATGTTAAATAGAATGATCATAAATATTAGGGCGTCGTTCTCCTAGAGTAATATTATTGCTGTTTTGTGGCTCCATATACTAGGAAAATTCTATCAATTCAAAAATTTTCCCACACTGAGAACCACTCCTGTTTGCTTAGTCGTTTTGGAGACTTGTGTACTAGCAAAGTTATGCCACACATGCATTTTTTCATCTTCCATGACATTAAACTGTAATCCCATAACAATTCCTGTCTTGATTCCGATTTTAATGGGGTAAATGGTAATTTTTGATCACCATTATTCAAGTTTAGCTGCATGTACGAACACTTATAATATATGGACTAAAGAATACCATCTGAAACATGTGGTGTGGTTTTGACTACTTGTGTCCTCATTCAAGGTGGGATATATACCACACAATTCATTTTCCATACGGGTAACAATGACCTCAAAGCAAGAAATTATAATGCAGTTTTACACTAATAATGTTCAGGATGACCCATGATAACTATGGGATGTGTATACTTTCAGGCCAGTGAGGATTTTACCTACTAGAGTTGGTCTTGGACCATTCTTTTCATAGAACCAGGTTTTCCTTGATTCTCAACCATATGGGATACATAGTGACCTCAACAAATTTCACCTCGAGGCCAGCCCTGAGGCCATTAACCCTTTTATCCCCCAACCTAGATCAAAGTCCAATCTCCATGTCCTTGGAATTAGAGCCTGCAGTCCACACAATATGAGTTTTAAATGTTATCCTTCTTACAAGTAGTAGGACCTAAAAACTATGTGCACCATCCTCACTGTAAGAGGTTAAACTACATGTCTATCTTCTACACAGGTATGATATAAAAATATAAGTCATTCTAGTTCTTCTCCAATGATTAGTATTTATTAGTAGGTATGATCCCTGATCAAACTAATGCGATCACCAAATTTGTTTCCAACTGGGTGGAAAATTTTCAATAGAGTTGGACTACATTCGAACGACCCAAAACATAACCCTCTACACCTTTTCTCCTTTATTTTGATCCTCACACACCTTAGTGCTAGAAGGAACCCATTAATAGTATGGATTCATGGCCTATTACTCACCTATTTTGTTACGCTAATGTCAAAGAAGACTAATAGATGAAAACTCGAGTTAGGCCCTGTGTTTCGAACATGGTAAGTAGTCAGCCCCGATTTTTTATCCACTTTTCAGGGTAACACTATAAGGATATTTTGTTTCAAACATTGTAAATAGTTATCATTTATTATCATTATGTCACTACATTGTTCCAAATATTGGTTATCATGATTTAAACTTCCCACCCCCCTACATTCAGATCGATTTGGACACCCCTAGCATTACTCCACTTGTTCAATATAGCACATTGGGAAAAAAGACATTTGACTATTCTAAGAACTTCATTCTCTAGTCATACATCCCTCATCTTACTCGGATTTCTGAATTGGTCATTTATACCTCAGATTAATGATGATTGGTTGGAACATCTAAATTCAAACAAAGTAATGATGCTTCCATCCCATATTTCTCATATTAGGAACGACCCATTGTGTTTAGGGATTGAATTATGGATAATTCATAGTTATGATTGTGATTAGAAAATTTAAAAAAAATGCAAGATGATATTAAGTCCTTGAAAAAAATTTAGTAATGAAAACAAAGAAATATGTGTTTATATGTATGGCAGAAACATGAGCCTTATGGATCATCCCCTTTAATGGACTGCTATAGTTCTACCACCCACTGGCTTATAGCCTCCAAGACAGCTTCCCACTCCATGATCTCTCTTTCATCATCAGCAGCAATAGATAAAAGGTTGTTAGATCAAATCTACATTATCTACCACTAATCATGGAACTCATCCATCTGACTGTTTTACAGAACTACTAGTTCTTGGTCTTTGACCAGTTGGTCCTTCAACCATTTGATAGTCTCAGATAGGATTGAGATTAATATGGATGAATAATTATCATTCTCTTCAAAGAAATGAACATATATCTTGGTGTAAAAGAACATATTCATGTTCATAGACATGTTCCGCTACTAATCAATTATGATATATTTGTTTTTCTCCTACATATTCTCATCCATATAATCCCAAATCATTGAATGATGATGATGTCCATCCACCCTCAAGAGGAGAGAAAGAAATTCATGGTTTGAAGGGGTACCATTCAGGGAAACCATTTAGCTATTCGATGTTTTAAGATCTTCCTGATAAACATCTACCACATGAGCTACATCATAAGACTATTTTTTACGGCTTCAGGGTCACAATCGTTTATCTCCTTAGGCAAGGGAGGCTAGTATACAAAGAATGCAGCTTGATGATTAGTGATATGGTATCCCTATCTTATTCCTCCAAAGATGATATTCCCTTAAATATGTCGCAAGACTTCCTCTCACATCATTGTTTAATCAATTTCTCCCCATGAAATATCAGACCATGCCTCATCAGTGATATCATCAGTTTCCACTACCTACTTCTCACCAGAAGCCAGGGACTAATTGGTTTGGGATGTAGGGTCTGATTCGGTCGGTATGGTCACTTTTAAATTCGATATAGATTTCTTATGTTCAGAGATATTTTCCAAGCCCCCATTATCTTGATTTCGGCATAAAAATGAATCCACTGATCTGTTGTGCTCTCCGCTGATGGATATAGGTATCAAATGATTGAAACATTCCAAAGCTCAATGCATAAACCTCTAGAGTTTTATTCACTGTAGGATCTAACACTGCATGATATCTTTCAACAATAATTTATTCAATAATGGGTGTTGGCTCTCCAATTTGATCTATCTGTGCACTTTATCCCTCGTAAATGGAGCCCCCTGACCACCAGTGCCAATATGCACCTGAACAAGATAAAAGTTTTGTTGGGGATTAAAAATGATGAAAATGTGAGATGATAGGATAAGAATTGAGGCATACCTCGAGTTTCGCATCTATTTCCACATCAAATCCAACAATCTCTCAACTCCTTCGAGGAATCCCTTTAGGGTATGCACCCTGATACGCATCACTCCCAAAATCCTATCCAGGTTCCTCTATTTCTTCTAATGATTCTTTCCTTCTTATTCTATTTCACATTAATCTATCTCCTCTTCACTTTCATCAACTTCAAATGAAATTATTTCTATATCATTCTCTTGAACAAGCATGAATTTCACCTGTAGTTGTGGTTCTTCACGCTATCCCCACTAACCTGCATATATATATGTGGCTGTCAAATATGATTGTTGGTGGTGAATGTTCAACATTTCAGCAATCTTAATGAGCCCAATTTCAGGAATCTGGATCAAATATCACACAACATTTTTCCAATTTATTTCTTGGATCATTGACTATCATAGGTTCAACTAGTTTTTCCACAATGCATGGATGATTGAATCCTCAGAAGGATGAATAATATACATTTTCTACATTCTATAAATCTCCTTGTCCTCTCATCAAAATTGTTCACAAGAACCTCTCCCACCATATGATGTTTGTACGATCACACCACGTGACATTTCCACCGCTAATGTCTCAGCATGTATTGACCTAGTGGGTCAACTAGTTCTTGTACTCTCATCCCCAGTCGCACCTTTTCGGCTCTCTCACCATTTAGGTTCCACACTGTCCACCTTGAGATACAAAAGTCATTTCCATTGGATCCCCTTACGATAGGTCGTCAACCATTGTTCTACATTCATTGTGGAGAGTCCAGCATCAACTCTAGTTGGGGGGAGGTAATTACCCCACCAAAGATGAATTTTTTGAACATTAGCCACATTTGAAAAATAATTTAACGATATTTCTCTCCCCAGACATCTATATACATCTTCATTGGCATCCATTGGAGGTATCCAAATTGCATGGTAAACCTTGCAACACATATGGACCGCAAGGGATCATCCCATAATCCCAGCCCCCTACCACCAACCTCTAATGCTTTGTACGTATTCTCTCTTCTCCAGTGATACTTTCCAATCATCTATAATCTGGATGGCTGGGGTGGGGAACATGTTAATGACAATATTGGCAAGATTTTCGATCCTGATCCTTATCCCCCTTCCATTTAGTGTCAATGGTGTGTTCCTAGAAATATTTAACAATGATGGTCGAAAAATGTTTTTTGGTGTACGAATGACATTTGGAAAAGTATACATGACATAGATAGCCACAATCCAACGATGAAGGACAAGTAAAGAGCCACTGATCGGCCTCAGTGATCCTCCTAACATGATGTTTGTAACAGCCCGAGATTTTATGAAAAATATTCTTTTTTATTTCACTAATGTCTTGTGTTGTACGCTACACCAAAAGGAGCTTGCACAACACGCATCCTTGACTTGCCTTGCATTACACGCAATCGCAACCTTCCTCGATAGCGTGTGTGGTACGTAATACCGAGTTTCACGAAACAATGATATGCTATTAAAATATTATTAAAACTAGCCGTTATGAATAGTAATAACCACTTTTTAAAATTCTGTAAATCTTATTTTTCAAAATGAACATCATTCTTGGATTCGGAGTATCGAATTTAGCCTAAGGTGAAATTTTGGTACTTTTCAGATAACTTTCACATTCTGATGAATAGTGAAAATTACTAAATTATAATTAAAAACAACTTTTTTTAATCGAAATAATTAATAGTGATAAATTATTAATTTGAGTGGTTTAATGTATATTTATAATATATTTTTACAATTTAATACAATGTTGGTCATTGGTTGTAATTTCACATTTAAACCAGACATAATCAAGTGTCAATCTTTTGATATATATTGTTTCCTAAAAACACGCTATTTATTTTAACAGCGGGATTTAATTATAAAATTAATTAATGAAACTTCTATGTTATGAATTTGGTAAAATAGATTTCATTTTTGAATTCGAAATATGAAATATAGCTTAGGATGAAATTTTGGCATTGTTCTGAAAAACATCAATTTTTGATGAATAGTGAAACTACTAAGTGGTAGGTTAAAAAACTGAATTTTGCATAAAACATAATTTTACCGCTTCTGTGAATAGAATTTTGAAAATCCGACAGACACGGTTAATATCAAGGACTAAAATTTGGTTCAATGAGATGAAAATAATTTTTGGTGAATAGTAACTTTTTACTTTTTTTACCGCGGTTAATAGTAAATAGGGTAACTAAGGGTAAATATGATATCAATATTACCCTAACACATGTCCTAATTCTATTGGACAAGTGTAATTCGACCAAAAACTAACTTAGGAATAAAATATGACCATTTAGGCCCACTTAGATTAGATTAGAACATTTATTATTAATTTATTTAAAGAAAGGTTAAAATAGTTAAAATCAAATTTTAATAAGTAAATCATTTTTAATATGGGGTTATACATAAGATAAATTCGATTGTAAATATTCATTAGAAAGCTAAAAAGATTTCCTACATGATGGTATTTTATTTGTAATTTTTAGACATCAAATAATTTAATTTATTTATGACACAACGATGATGCAGTAATTATCTTATTAATGAAATATTGACATAATTGATGTTATAAACACCAAAATAAATGTAATTTGAAATTTTTTATGAATTACACTAATTTTTTAGGTTACTATGATATATTAATGTTGATTTAATCAACTTGGATCGAACATTTAATTCTGTTAGGACTTTCACAAAAATCATATATCAAATAGTGTCAAAATTGACACAAAATAGTTTTTAAATCAAATATTATATTATTAATTGTTATTTTATTCCTAAAAATCAAAGGCTCGGCCAAATGACTTAGATAAGGATATATATATTAATAATAAACAATTTGGGGTTCGTTTGGCATGTTATAGTAAGTGTATTAACCATATAGTGATTGAAAACAAAAAGACACGGTAAATGTTAAATTATTTAACTTAGAGTTAAATCTAATTGATAAGGTTAAAATAATATCCTAAACTTGTCTAAATTCTATTGGTTGATAGGATTTCGACCCATCCCCACTTTAGCTTCGTAATAAGACCCTTTGGAACGATTATAAACCGATTTTGACTTTAATATAAAATAATATTTTGAGATATTCCTAAGGTGCCCCTCTCCTCCCCTATAAAAGGACACCTCCTCCCCCTCCTCCTCACACCAATTTGAGCACTCAAGCTCGGCCAACCCCTGCCAAAATCTCTTCTCCACTTCCATAGAAACATCCTAGTGGTTCTGGTCTTCCTCAAAGACCAATTTTAGTGCCCTAAGAGGAGGTCTCAAAGAGGCACTTCAAAGAAGAGGTAATTACCGTTACCAATTCTTTCATCTTTATTTCTTCTTCCACTTCTTCTTCTTAGGTTGTTTCATTATGAAGTAATAACATCAGTATCACTCATATACTGATATGTTATTATAAGTATGAAACAACCCTATTTCACCATCTATCCATCCTATGGGAAAAGAAATCACCGCGCGTGCGTACGTACGGAATACCGTCTCCACGCCGTGGTGTAATCTATTTTCCACCACCACCTTACATGGATGGGTATAATGGTGTAAAGAATAACTATACATAGTTATTACAACATCATATTGATTCTGATATATTGTATAATCCACTCCAATTCAATTCAGTATTTATGGAAATGATATCATCGCTCGTGCGTACGTACGGAATACCGTCTCCACGACGCGATGAGATTCATTCTCCATGATAACAATTTAAGAATGATTATAAAGTATATATAAGAAATAATAATGAAATATATGACATTATAAAGTTACTGGATTTATGTATATATATATATTTATGTCATCAACTTACTTCCATTCAAGACAATAAGGAATGGAAAACAGCGTTCATGCGTACGTACGGACTACCGTCTCCATGAACGGTGTTTTTCATTTTATTTATCTACCTATTATATATATATATATACTGAATATATATGATATATAAATCATATTTTATATTCTGGGAGTGAGTAAATCATGATATAAGTAATAATTATGTCAAGAACAACAAGTCAAAACACCTACGATAAATGAAACGATTTTACCCAAAACGCTTCTTTAACATGGAATTTACAAAAGAACGGGTAATATAATGTCATAAGTGAACCATATATGATATCATAACAATGAATATGATTCTGTAATAAGTCAATAACATTATTTAAATCATTATACAGGAGGTTCGGACACTTACAAAGCAAGTCGGACCTAAGGTAAGGGAAATATCACAATCTCATTTTTATCCGTGATTGTTTATTCGTAAGTATTTACTGGGGTGTATTTTATCATCCACATCCATGTTCCCTCAATATGTAATATTGTTTCCATCCAGTTACAATAATTTAAATCCAATTTTACCCTTCGGTGAGTTTTTAATAAAGAATATGAAAGGAATCTTTTGTCGTTTTTTTTATACGAGGTACTTTTTGACTTTTCCGACAAAAGTACGAGAAGAATGTTTTTAACTTATACGGCATGAATGGATTTTTAAAACATTATTTCCAAGAAGCTTCCTTTACAAGTTTTCATGTTTATTTTTAATCATCTTCTTTTGTTTTTAAGTCGTATGACATGTTATGAAAGAAAAAATGTTTTTGAAGTAGAAAGGATATTTTCCTCAAGAATGGAGTTCAAGTATTTTATCAAAATTATCTTCCATCTAAGATAATAAAAGGGTTCTGTTTTTATCCCTATAATAACATGGATTTGATTATGTTGTGATGGAAAAAAATTTTATGAATTCCTTTGTCTTATATGAATTGTTTTATGATGTCATGTTGTTTAAGAATTCCATTTTTATTACATGGGTTACGCTATGATGTATGGTTTATGATTATGTGGCACACATAAGAAAGGATTCATTATAAGATGGGTGGGACCTATATCTCCCTCCAATGCATTGGGTAAAGATTTTATATCTCAAGAGATAGACATGGCTGAAATGGTAGGTTATACCGGTTCAGTGAAACAGGACTGAAACGAGGGTTACTCGATTCAGAAAGGGACTTTGTCCACTAAGATAGTCTTGGCATTGAGTCTTGACTAACAAGAAATGATTATCTATGATTATGTGTATATGCCACAAAGTTTCATGTTTTAAGTTATGATTTTTGGGATTACATTTCACTTCTATGATTTATCCCATGTTATGATATTATGAGTTTTTTTGCAGGTTAAGATTTCCAAAAGCTATGTTCTTATATATATGATGTGTTTGATATTTCTTTTGTTTACCCTTACTGAGCATTTGAGCTCACCCTTTTATGTTTTCTTTTCCCCAGGATATAAAGAAAGGTTTTAGGTAAAAAAAAGGGATGACCTTTATGGGAGATATTGAAGAACTTTCACCACGATTAGAAGATTACGTTCCGAGTTTCCAAAGACACTAAACTATTACGATCCTTTAGTGTGTGATTTTGTTATGTACTAAGTATTCCGCAAATGTAATGTAATGTCCATGTACGTCAAGATACGGGTCTCTACAGTTGGTATCAGAGGAAAGGTTTAGTCAACCTTTGGAAACTAGGGTGCGAGAACTTTAGTGAGATCCCTAGAGATATTTCTAAGGTATGTCTAGGGATGTCCCTAAGGATAAGTATACGTATAGGATACAGTCTTAGAACTATGGTAACAATATTAGATTAAACCAAAGATGTTAGATATTTAAGTTACTCCCCCTTCATTATGATTTTTGCCTCTCACACTATTCTTTTTGGGTTTTAGAAAATGGCTGGAAACAAGGTGATTCACGATAATGGAAGATATGATGGACAATGGACTGATATTCTTCATGAGCAACCAAATGAAATGGGATTTGGAAGTCCAAACATCATAATTATGCCGAATCAGAAATCTCATAATATGATTAATAAAGTAAAATTTGCTAAGTTTCCTGACTCGACTAATAAGAGAAAGATGGAGTTCCATGATGATCATAGAGAAAAGAAAGTTCAATTTCCCCTATGTAAATCATGTGGGAAGAGGCATCAAGGAGAATGTTTCAAGGGAACTGGAAGATGCTTTGGGTGTGGAAAAGAATAACACAAAGCAAGTAAGTGCAAAGGAAAAGGGTTGGTTAACACCATGGATGAGGATAATGGTATTGCTACGACATCAAAAATGGTTAAGTGTTTTAAATGTGGAATGTATGGGCATTATGCAAACAAATGCCCTAAGGGAAAGACTCATGAAGAGAATCAGTATGGTCGTATGGGAAGTATTTATGTTGATGATGATGAAGAAACTACAAATGATATGTGAGATGAAAGAAATGTTGAAGCTCGGTCAATGGTCTATGAATGTAGTGGAATGATTACATGTTTTATAAGTAATCTCATGGAATAAGGATACATCTAAGGATTGTTACACTGTTGTCTTTCCTTATGTTTTGAAAGTGTATGATGAATGGTACCAGTAACCATGAAAGGTTATTCAGATACTTTTGTAAAGTAGATGATAAGTGCATAATGAAAGGATAAGAAGATAATGAGATGTTTGATTGTATTCATGAGCTCATGATTGATATAAGGACTAAGTGATATCATGGTTTGAGTATATAGAATTTTGAGGATTTTGGTATGTGGAAAGTGTTAACTTTTAACTGCACTCATGTTTTCACTAAGGTATTCAAGAGAATACACGATTAAGGACTTTGAATGTTTGGAATGTGACCAACAAGACATATCTTATGATATGTGGGGATCAACGATAGTATTAAATCTCTGGTAATCGATGTCACTATATTATGAGAGTGGACTGCAGTATTATGTATAAGCCTAAAGATTAGACTGGATTATGTTGGACATAAGTTAGTATTGTTTAAGGATTGAAGATGGGATGTTATAGTAACGTAGTTTTAGAAAAAGGGACAACCTGCAGGACGGGCGACAGCCCATCGCTTCGGACAAGGCTGTAGGAATCGAACCCACAACCGAAGTGCGACTGGCCTTTATCGCCTACCACAGGCCTACAGGAAGTCCCTGTTTAGTAGAAACTAGTTTTATTATATTAAGCAGCATGATATATGAAGTATAAGTCCATTTTAGGAACCATATATGATTAATCTCACTATAGAATGACTTATGTATATTTAATAACTTTTGCTAACCTTTTGTTTGAGACAGATGGAATGAACAGTCATTCTATCACATGATCTGCTAACACTTCACAAATAACAAATTCAACTTCATTTATTTAAGAGATGAAGTAGAAATTGTTCATGGCACGAACAAAAGTGAGATTGTACCAAAATAAAGTAAGTATTTATTCTAAGAAAATTTTCAACTTTAGGGAAATGATCTTGAAAACCAAAAATGTTGTCCTAGTGATCTTATACCTGATGAATCAGATGGTACCTTATATCATCACAAATTTATGGATTTGTGATTACTGGCTTTTCCATAGCCATGTTCTCTACCACTCTCAATCAGAACATGATGGTTAGATTTCTCTTCCATATCCATATTTTCACCTATGTGGAAACCCAGTGATTAGTTTATTTGGGTAATCGTTACATTTCATACTTTAGTTATTAAAGCCAAGTTTTGGTATTCCTTTTTACGATGTGGGTTTCTATTAAAGAAACTTTCGAATAGTAAACCATTTATAACCCCGACGAATTTCGAGGGCGAAATTCATTTTAAGGGGGGTAGAATGTAACAGCCCGAGATTTTATGAAAAATATTCTTTTTTATTTCACTAATGTCTTGTGTTGTACGCTACACCAAAAGGAGCTTGCACAACACGCATCCTTGACTTGCCTTGCATTACACGCAATCACAACCTTCCTCGATAGCGTGTGTGGTACGTAATACTGAGTTTCACGAAACAATGATATGCTATTAAAATATTATTAAAACTAGCCGTTATGAATAGTAATAACCACTTTTTATAATTCTGTAAATCTTATTTTTCAAAATGAACTTCATTCTTGGATTCGGAGTATCGAATTTAGCCTAAGGTGAAATTTTGGTACTTTTCGGATAACTTTCACATTCTGATGAATAGTGAAAATTACTAAATTATAATTAAAAACAACATTTTTTAATCGAAATAATTAATAGTGATAAATTATTAATTTGAGTGGTTTTAAAGTATATTTAGAATATATTTTTACAATTTAATACAATGTTGGTCATTGGTTGTAATTTCACATTTAAACCAGACATAATCAAGTGTCAATCTTTTGATATATATTGTTTCCTAAAAACACGCTATTTATTTTAACAGCGGGATTTAATTATAAAATTAATTAATGCAACTTCTATGTTATGAATTTGGTAAAATAGATTTCATTTTTGAATTCGGAATATGAAATATAGCTTAGGATGAAATTTTGGCATTGTTCTGAAAAACATCAATTTTTGATGAATAGTGAAACTACTAAGTGGTAGGTTAAAAAACTGAATTTTGCATAAAACATAATTTTACCGCTTCTGTGAATAGAATTTTGAAAATCCGACAGACACGGTTAATATCAAGGACTAAAATGTGGTTCAATGAGATGAAAATAATTTTTGGTGAATAGTAACTTTTTACTTTTTTTACCGCGGTTAATAGTAAATAGGGTAACTAAGGGTAAATATGATATCAATATTACCCTAACACATTTCCTAATTCTATTGGACAAGTGTAATTCGACCAAAAACAAACTTAGGAATAAAATATGACCATTTAGGCCCACTTGGATTAGATTAGAACATTTATTATTAATTTATTTAAAGAAAGGTTAAAATAGTTAAAATCAAAGTTTAATAAGTAAATCATTTTTAATATGGGGTTATACATAAGATAAATTCGATTGTAAATATTCATTAGAAAGATAAAAAGATTTCCTACATGGTGGTATTTTATTTGTAATTTTTAGACATCAAATAAATTAATTTATTTATGACACAACGATGATGCAGTAATTATCTTATTAATGAAATATTGACATAATTGATGTTATAAACACCAAAATAAATGTAATTTGAAAATTTTTATGCATTCCACTAATTTTCTAGGTTACTATGATATATTAATGTTGATTTAATCAACTTGGTTCGAACATTTAATTATGTTATGACTTTCACAAAAATCATATATCAAATAGTGTCAAAATTGACACAAAATAGTTTTTAAATCAAATATTATATTATAAATTGTTATTTTATTCCTAAAAATCTAAGGCTCGGCCAAATGACTTATATAAGGATATATATATTAATAATAAACAATTTGGGGTTCGTTTGGCATGTTATAGTAAGTGTATTAACCATATAGTGAAAGAAAACAAAAAGACGCGGTAAATGTTAAATTATTTAACTTAGAGTTAAATCTAATTGATAAGGTTAAAATAATATCCTAAACTTGTCTAAATTCTATTGGTTGATAGGATTTCGACCCATCACCACTTTAGCTTCGAAATAAGACCCTTTGGAACCATTATAAACCGATTTTGACTTTAATATAAAATAATATTTTGAGATATTCCTAAGGTGCCCCTCTCCTCCCCTATAAAAGGACACCTCCTCCCCCTCCTCCTCACACCAATTTGAGCACTCAAGCTCGGCCAAACCCTGCCAAAATCTCTTCTCCACTTCCCCAGCAACATCCTAGTGGTTCTGGTCTTCCTCAAAGACCAATTTTAGTGCCCTAAGAGGAGGTCTCAAAGAGGCACTTCAAAGAAGAGGTAATTACCGTTACCAATTCTTTCATCTTTATTTCTTCTTCCACTTCTTCTTCTTAGGTTGTTTCATTATGAAGTAATAACATCAGTATCACTCATATACTGATATGTTATTATAAGTATGAAACAACCCTATTTCACCATCTATCCATCCTATGTGAAAAGAAATCACCGCGCGTGCGTACGTACGGAATACCGTCTCCACGCCGTGGTGTAATCTATTTTCCACCACCACCTTACATGGATGGGTATAATGGTGTAAAGAATAACTATACATAGTTATTACAACATCAAATTGATTCTGATATATTGTATAATCCACTCCAATTCAATTCAGTATTTATGGAAATGATATCATCGCTCGTGCGTACGTACGGAATACCGTCTCCACGACGCGATGAGATTCATTCTCCATTTTAACCATTTAAGAATGATTATAAAGTATATATAAGAAATAATAATGAAATATATGACATTATAAAGTTACTGGATTTATGTATATATATATATATTTATGTCATCAACTTACTTCCATTCAAGACAATAAGGAAAGGAAAACAACGTTCATGCGTACGTACGGACTACCGTCTCCATGAACGGTGTTTTTCATTTTATTTATCTACCTATTATATATATATATATACTGAATATATATGATATATAAATCATATTTTATATTATTGGAGTGAGTAAATCATTATATAAGTAATAATGATGTCAAGAACAACAAGTCAAAACACCTACGATAAATGAAACGATTTTACCCAAAACGCTTCTTTAACATGGAATTTACAAAAGAACGGGTAATATAATGTCATAAGTGAACCATATATGATATCATAACAATGAATATGATTCTGTAATAAGTCAATAACATGATTTAAATCATTATACAGGAGGTTCGGACACTTACAATGCAAGTCGGACCTAAGGTAAGGGAAATATCACAATCTCATTTTTATCTGAGATTGTTTATTCGTAAGTATTTACTGGGGTGTATTTTATCATCCACATCCATGTTCCCTCAATATGTAATATTTTTTTCATCCAATTACAATAGTTTAAATCAAATTTTACCCTTAGGTGTGTTTTTAGTAAAGAATATGAAAGGAATCTTTTGTCATTTTTTTATACGAGGTACTTTTTGACTTTTCCGACAAAAGTACGAGAAGAATGTTTTTAACTTATACGGCATGAATGGATTTTTAAAACATTATTTCCAAGAAGCTTCCTTTACAAGTTTTCAAGTTTATTTTTAATCATCTTCTTTTGTTTTTAAGTCGTATGACATGTTATGAAAGAAAAAATGTTTTTGAAGTAGAAAGGATATTTTCCTCAAGAATGGAGTTCAAGTATTTTATCAAAATTATCTTCCTTCTAAGATAATAAAAGGGTTCTGTTTTTATCCCTATTATAACATGGATTTGATTATGTTGTGATGGAAAAAATTTTTATGAATTCCTTTGTCTTATATGAATTGTTTTATGATGTCATGTTGTTTAAGAATTCCATTTTTATTACATGGGTTACGCTATGATGTATGGTTTATGATTATGTGGCACACATAAGAAAGGATTCATTATAAGATGGGTGGGACCTATATCTCCCTCCAATGCATTGGGTAAAGATTTTATATCTCATGAGATAGACATGGCTGAAATGGTAGGTTATACCGGTTCAGTGAAACAAGACTGAAACGAGGGTTACTCGATTCAGAAAGGGACTTTGTCCACTAAGATAGTCTTGGCATTGAGTCTTGACTAACATGAAATGATTATCTATGATTATGTGTGTATGCCACAAAGTTTCATGTTTTAAGATATGATTTTTGGGATTACATTTCACTTCTATGATTTATCCCATGTTATGATATTATGAGTTTTTTTTGCAGGTTAAGATTTCCAAAAGCTATGTTCTTATATATATGATGTGTTTGATATTTCTTTTGTTTACCCTTACTGAGCATTTGAGCTCACCCTTTTATGTTTTCTTTTCCCCAGGATATAAAGAAAGGTTTTAGGTAAAAAAAAGGGATGACCTTTATGGGATATATTGAAGAACTTTCACCACGATTAGAAGATTACGTTCCGAGTTTCCAAAGACACTAAACTATTACGATCCTTTAGTGTGTGATTTTGTTATGTACTAAGTATTCCTCAAATGTAATGTAATGTCCATGTACGTCAAGATACAGGTCTCTACAATGTTCCTCAGAATGATGTACATTTGGGTCAACACAAGGACTCGTAAGATAAACCAATGATTGGCTTCCATGATGTCGGCCATCACTAATGTTTTTTGGAGATATCCCAACTTAGTATACCTTACATGAATTAGCTACCAACTCACGATATTTCTATTAAATATAACATAATGGAGGTTTTCCTATCAAATTTCATCCACCCAAAATCCCTAGGGATGATATGACCCCATCTCCATGATCTTCCAATATGAAAAACTCTAACTCTAATGCATTGAGTTTTGACACTGCATTCCTCACCCAGAAATCATTATATTTGTGTCTTTCTGTGGAAATAGATTGAACCAAAATGAATGGGATATGTGATTAAAAATGACTACGACAACCAGACTCTCCTTGAAAATCTCTTACAAATACCATTTTATGATGCAAATACGCAATACGACCCCCCAGATAGTCTCGTTCAGACGAAACTCGTCATACTGATGCTCTTTGAATGGGATACTCCAAATAAAATGAACATCCCACTAACTGATTCGAAATACCCAATAAGTTAGTAATGTGTAGTTTTGAGGGGACCAATGAATAAAATGATCCGGCCTGAGACCTTGCTAGCGGTAGAAATGGAACTGTGATGTCCACACTACCTCAAATAGCCTAACGTGATGTAATTAATTTCTATAATACTCCCCTGACTAGCGTACCCAATATGGCCAGTCCCACTCACTGTTGAAATTCCCCAATCCTCAGGCCCAAATCATATAGCCATCCCATGGTCTCATTAGTGATGCTATGTCAGATTATACTTGCTATATGGGTCGAAGAATAATTGGAAACTGAATTCCTTCCTGAGATGTATCTGGTGCATGTATTCCTGACATAAATTGCCATGTGCCTAATTTCTCTAATAGGATTGCCATTTTATGTAATTTTGTATCAGAAATGATCATCCTTGCTTTTCACATTTGAATTATGTGTGTTCAAATCAAGTCTCAGCATAGATACCCACTCTAAAATATCGGTGTCCCATATCAATAGGTTTTCTGATAGCACAAAATTCTTCTGTGAATGGGTTATCATATTGATGGGATATTTTTCATCATATACAACTTCCCTGGAACTATAAAACATAGGGTCCTAAATCATCTCATCCCTCTGAGCGGTATAGATATAATATCTCTCGGCGTCACTCTGATCGACATTCATTTTTTTAATGTATGGGGTCCACTAGGAGACTGCACGAAAAACTAGGATCTTATTTTGAAAATGGTCAGTGCGTGAAAAATAGTTACCAAATTCAAGGATTCCACCATGAACAAAATGACTTTCATGCAAGAGCATGCAAGATTTACACAACTGAAATCTCTGAGGCATATCACCCAAGATGTATTGAACATATAGTGGGACCCCGGGGTATTTGTAGGGGCAAATCAAATGTTCTACATACATGAAATAATTTGCATGTCACATATTTAATTTTTCATACACCCCCCTCAATATGGCCTGATTTCTCAGTGTTTCCTTTGGAATATGACATACATGCCACCTGGTACGTCTGATTCTGAGGGGGGCATTTGGAGACACTAAAATCAGCCGAAAGCCTCAAGCCTGCATTATTGGGGAAACTGAATGCATATTTCGACTCCACGATCCATTCTGGGAGGGGATGAAAATCTACACTGAAAATATGAGGAGTTTCATGTAAAAAATTTCCATTGCGCAAAATGTTGCATGACACGGGTACTGTTGTGTCCATGCATGAAAAGTCTTACACAGCCTATAAATGGATATGGATTTCTGTGAAGGCCGAATTATGTGCCCCCAACTACTGCTGACTACCTAAAAATAAATTTCCCCCCCCCCCTCACTTATCGAAGTTGAATAATTTCAACCGAATTTTGTGCACATAATACATACCTTCTACAAGAGAATGTTGGTGTAGAGGTATAGAATTTTCTGAGAAAATTATCCCAGGGATCTGCAATTTAGAGGGACCACATGGGAATAACCCTCAATAGTTCCATTATTGATAATCCATATGCATGAAAAAATTTTCCCATTACACACAAAACTACTACAATTATCATGCACTCACCAGGTGATCCCATATTGTTGGGCACAACAACTCTCAGTTGTGTGCCTATTGTGTGAATACCAATCCTTTTTAACATAATCCTCCCTCCTTGTGTGTTCCATTGAGAATTACTTCAATGTTGCCTTCCCGGACACCATATTTTGGTGCTTCTTATGCGCAACACACCAATCCTGCCCAACATTCTATTGTACGACCCTCGAGGTCCAAAGGAAAGGATTTCATGGTCTGTTATGTGTTGCATCATGTTGGGTTTCATAGCCTTATGATTCTTCCCGTAATCACAATAATGACTATTGTTTCTTTTTATAACCTTGTTAACGTGATCCACTAAATGGATAACTGTTTAAAAATTCCCTACGAGGACATAGATGATGAATTATCTTCCCCAAGGGGGTGGAAATCAAATTTATGTCTTAGGGATGCAGAGCGAACCCTCCTCGACTGAGATGTATTACTTTAATATACTAGGCACCATCTTCCTCTACACATGACATTATACAATAGCCTCACTCCTTGAATTATATTCGGGGCACCCCATCTTGGAAATCCCACATTCCAACTCATCTCTATGGTAGTGAGATCTTCCTCACATGGAATGAGAACCTCTTTGCTACAACGGATTTTATCCATAGGGAAGGGATTTCATCATGGGGTAATCCACTAGCCATTCTAACTAATGCAAGCATCCCTACACCATATCTCTTCATCCTTTACAAATACTAAATTTTAGATGGGCATCGAGACCTTCATTACCTCATCCATATCCCTATGGGATTTATCGCAATTAGGCTTATATCCTATACTAATTCCCAACCTCTATCCCCTATGGCCACCAACAATGCATAATCCTTTATTTCCTATTTGTGCCACTAACCACGTGTAATCCCCACTTCATTCCCTGCCTACACAACTTTTGCGACGTGATATTCATGTCATTTATGTTTATTGTTTCATATAACAACAATGACTCTCATCGTTTTAGATTGACCATTCACCCGAGAATCCTTATTGGGATCCCATATAGTATGTCCAAATCCTCCATCTGAACTACATGGACTAGGATACCTGCCTATTAAAGCAGGGTATGTAGGAATCCTCTTTGAGGATCTAGCCCAACACCAATTAGTTTAAATTACTTCATGTCATCCATCCTTCATCACACATAAATTTAGATTTTATCCCCCATTAAGAACTATGTGGACATTGGTATATTCCCATTCCATGAATGGTGCATATGAATCCACCCTGTGTTTCAATCCCAACACCCATTAGTTCCGACCACCTCAATTCATTTCACCCAATCCTCCAAGACATTAAAATTTATGACCCTTATTTGTCCAGTATGACATTAAACATTATATTATAAAATGGCATGGTTTTTGATCCATATCTCCATGATAGGGTACATATGATGATTCCATGAGGATCAAACCCAACCAGTTGTAAGCTGTTTTTATCCCCAACCAGTGGAAAGCTGTTGTAGTACCTCACCAGAATTAAGCCATTAAAGACCCCTACAAAGGGTATATCATTTTCCTCCCCCTTTTTTGGGACCCACATCTCTAGTTCTCCCCTCATGCGTCAATCCATCCCTTGATACTAACCACCATAATCCCCAACATGTCATCTGGTCCTTGTCCCCCACATACACACTGAATCAATGCCCCATAATGAACTATGTGTAATTTGATTTCCTACCAAGTTGATATATAGGAATCCTCTCTGAGGTTCAAGCCCATAAACCAAGTCTCATCCTAGACCCTCCCTTAAGACTATGTGTATCATGAAGGCCTTGTCCCAAATCGAAGGTTTTACTTGCTCTGAGTCCTGTCCATGCATCCATCCTCATGAGATGCCTCGTTGGGCATCTCGTCACCCCACAAAACTACATGGAAATTGATTATCTACCATAGGGATACATAAGAATACCCTAGAGGTTCAATCCCAACTCAACCATCAACATCATTTTCATTCAATCCCATCCCTCTAATCTGAATTGTCCAACCATTCTTCATCCATCCTAATTCTTACCCCGGCCGCCACATCCATATGATGTCATTCCATTAATCTCATGGCCACTATTTATAGTAATAGGATAGGTAAAAATGTATAATACACACACAATCCATAAACAACCAACCAAGAGTGTCCCTATTTTGATAGGCCACAATCCATGACTATCCCCTAACATTTCTTTGGGTCTCTGTCATGTGCACACACCTCAATTCATCACCCCCTCGAACTACATGTGTTTTGATCCCTATCTCCAAAACAATTTATGTGGTAAAACTCCCTAGTGATAAATACCATTAAATAGGTAAACCCCTTCATTCATATTAGAGGGAACAAATCATCCTCAGATCTTCCTTAATTGGGTGTCTTGATCTACTCATCCCTTAAACCCCCCAAGTGCTCTCTCTTGGGGATGCACAAATCCGATCCACTCCAATCAGGGTTCTGATAAGCCATATATGTCTCTTCAAGATGTTAAACTCATAGAATACCCTATGTTAAACATAGGAATATATGGAAAACCTCAGAGAAATTCCCATGGAATATAATTCACCACATTCAACACTGGCTACCTCGGGCTTCCGTTCCCTCAAGAAGCCTAATAATAAGTGGAAGAAACAAAGGCGTATTAGTGTTCCAGAAACCAAACATTCCGGCAATTTCAAACATGAATACTAACATGATTTATGGTTTCAACATTTAATGAACACTTGGAATATCTAGATATAATCTTCGTAATTAAATTTCATCAAGGAATACATGGCGCTTGAAATAGTTTCATAGAAAATGTCTTAATCGTTAATAGAGACACGGACTAGGTAGCGAGTTATGAGGAGGAATCCATTGATGGAGAGACCAAAATCCCTTCATCCCATTTCATCTAAATTGAAAAAATCCCTAAATATGTGATGGATTCGACCCAACATTTGAATGGAGGAATGTGGGGTAGCAATCAGCGCATCCTCCACCGATTGATGTGCAACCCGGTGAATGTGTCAAAAACACCTATCAAAGAAGGGTTTTGATTTAATGTAAGAAAATATATGATATGTACAATGTTATAGGATTCCACATTCAATATTAAATAAAATTTATCCTAATATCCAAGGCCATGGGAAATCAATGTAATAAAAAATTAAATTATAAGAGATATTTCTAGTACTGGTTTTAGGTGAAACGTGCCACATTTCATGATCCCATGAAGATAAACACAACTATATTTCATGAAATCTTGTGCAAAACCCACTAGAAGAACTAATGATTTTGGAGGCTAACATTATCACCCCCTATGATGAATTTGATTTTTTATGGCCATACCACAATAATGATTGATGTTGGAAGGGACACTAATTCCCAATTTCTAATGCATTATATTTATTGAAAAACATATTTTATAAGATAGGCTAGTGCCTCAGCAGGGAGGAGGTATCTATAAAAGATCATAACATTATATATCCTTCCTTTTATATTTTCAACTATTTAGTATAGAGGGAGCATGGAGGGTTCCAAAAAACATGCATGGTTAGTATATAATTGGATGTACCGTACTTGGTAACTTTATGGGGGAAATGGGGAAATACATTGTCGATAGATGTAGAAATAACGAGATTGAGAAAAGGGGTGTGTATGGAGCCAGAATGTCACCTACCTCATCATGGATCTCCATCTCAGTACTCACAAATGGTAGATTTTTACGTATTTATAAGTTAATATATTTTGATCTTTCAATCGGATTTTCCTACCAATAATTCAATAGATAGAAGGAGCTCTTTATTCCATCAAACAATGAGTGGAAAATGAGAGATAACCTATGTAGAGTCATGAACCATGGGGGTATATTATTGTTTGATCCATTCAAATCAACAATCAAATCAGAGGAGAAATAGATATATAGGAGGAATGTAGATTATCATCGCTACATTTTTCCAAGCTGATGGGGTTTCCAGATGTTATAGTTTCTTATCATGAGGGAATAAAAATTCTCCTAGATTTTCAGTAATCCATTCATGAATAGAACACTCTTATAAAGGATGTAGTCAGGTGGAATTCATGACCCACATCACTGAATGGCATGACTCCCATCTATAATGGTCATTCATGGAACAATGAGATAAGTGGAGGCGTGTGTTGTTGAATGAATGTAAGTTATTTTCACAAGATTTAATGAAATCCTCTCACGTATCTTGGACTACCATGTTAAAATGCATGTAATTCACTGATAATCTATTTTGGTAAATTAGGATCCATGATTGAACAATTTTATGAAATAAATACACTTTTATGTTCTTTAAAACCAGATATTTATATTAGGTAGAAAATGTTATTTATGAGTATTTGTCTAAATAGAGGTAGGGGTTCCCGCATTCCAAAATAACTGAAATGTTTCAAGGTTATTACTTCCATTCTATAAAAAACGTTTAACAATTATTATATATTTATAAATATACTGGTTTTTATATTATTATAAATATATATGTATATTCTTATAAATAACATATACACTGTTTTGTTTTACATTTAATTTAGATAAAAACTACTTTTTCCCATTATTATATAACGATAATATTATTATTCACTATAAATATAAACATTATGATGAAGTATATTATATTTTTTTAACACATTATTCTCTCTCTTTTATAAAATTATCTTAGGATATTTGACTGTTGTGCCATGTTTTCAAGTGACGGTTTTATATCGTGCCCACTTTCATCCACTCCATGATTATTTTCGATATGATATATTATCCACATTTTTTACGACATTAACATGATTTAAGGATCACCTTTTAATTTATATATATCTATAATATAATAAATGTTGTAAGAGTATGGTGAGGACTTGGTGCATGTATTGAGATGAGAATAAAAAAATTTGTTACCATTTTCATGATGTACCCAATTGTCATGAGGTTGGACCTCTCGATTTTTAGGAGTATTATATTGACGAATATTATTATTATGATTTATTATTATTTATATTATATCAATGACATTATATGAAATATTTGAATATAATTTATCATTAGAATAGATGAAAGTGTTGTTTTATAGTCAATATCATTAATTTTTAGTAACATTTTCAACTATGTGTTTTATAAAGGAGTAATCCCAACTACCTATATTATTTTTCTTTTGAAACCCCCTCTTAAACCATATGGTTATTACCATTGATGTTCATACACTATTTTCTAAACATGGATTACATACATGATTTCAATTTTAGACTATACAAAAACATATTCAATTATATGTATTGAACAATGATAAATTTTATTCACACATAATTCATAAACCATAATTTATACTACGATTATATTAATAAATGATTATTAACCCCTTTTATTTTATATTGGATATTTTATATTAAAATGTTCGTGAATACATTTGTTTCATTGGGTTTGATATGATGAAGGTTCTAGTATCTTGTTTCACACATATGAAATATTTTAATTATTTGATGGAAGTGGTATAATAACAAATGTTGGTGGTTATCTTATTCCCATGGAATGTAGATAACTAATAAAAATTATGGGTGGGACCTATATCAATATCAAATTAATTGGGAAAAGATTGATATATCATAAGATAAATATAAATGTATTAGAAACTGATCCCAACTTAGTATGGGACTCTTTCCACAAAAATAGAATTGGGAGTTAACCATTACTATTATGATGGTTTGTGTAGTGAATCCATTCCACTATAAAAATTTTGAAAACATTAATTGAATTACAAAAGAAATTATTTTCAATGCTTATGTTTATTCCACATATCTATGACATGCTCCAATGTAATGTTCTCATGGCCATGTATTTCTATTTAAATTTTGATTTATTTCTTATAAACTATGAAATTTTTCACATGAATATTTTATATTATATTAGATATAAATTTAATTGGTTTCAAATGTTTCTCTATTGTTTTGATGCACTTATTAAAATATTATGTTCATATATCACATGATTACCCTGACTGAGAATCTAATTTCACCATTTAATATATATTTTTTTCCTATTATTATGATTAAATTTGTTATGTTTGACATGTATCACAGGGGGTCTACTTATGATAATTTTTTATAAAAAGATATAGATCATATATGGACATTATGTTTAAATATTATTATATCCAAAGGCTATAGATGAAAATAATGACATCCTATTCAATTTTATTATTTAATTAATATTCATATATTAATATTTAATACTAATGATTGAGAAATTTGGGTCACTAATTCTCTGGAGGTAGAAATATAAAATTTTCTAGACATCTCTTTATCATGATAATCATAGAGCTTTCATGTTTTTTTCAAGATTTTGGATATATTTTGATAAATTATAGGGGTTGTTTTGTTATCTGCATGTATTTTATAGTAAGTTCGGACTCATGGGGAATGATCATTGGGTTTTTTGACTTTATATTCATTCTTATTATATTTATTAATACCAATTACGGAGGAATATTTAGATTCATTTTGTTGTACCCTAATATTGGGTTATGTTTGATTTGGGTAATTATTATATATTGTAGAGAATAATGAACCCATAATAACCTCATTTATAAATATAGAGTATACCTCATAAAATTCCCTTAGTATATAATATTTTTTAATCATGTCATTGTGTATTTAGTGATTCATACAATCTATTACATAGTTCACTTTGGGAGTTGAGACCAGAGACACACCATGGACTGTGCTCAAAGATTTTATGAAGAAGAATCCCCGAGTGTTTGGTAGTGACATATGACCCTATGATCATGATGAGTGGATATATAATATCATGGAAATAATTGAGATCTGGAAAACCCCTAATAAATAGAATGTGGGATTCACCATATATGTTCTAGAGGGGCTATGTAGGATATTTTTATTGTTAATATGTGATTTGTGTAAAAATGATGATCTCACATAGATTGCTTTCATAGTGAACAGTAAACATCTATTATTTCCATAATCCTTTAGTATGATGAATGATCATGAATTTTTAAAGCTATAGAAATAATACATTTCATATATAAAATATGACCTTAGATTCGCTAAAATGGATATTGATTATATAGATGTTCTCTTGAATGATTGACTCAATGAATAGGGATCTATGCTGGGATCAAGGAATGTTAACAAATCAATGACCATTATTTGGTTTCTAATGACCTATTCAAAGTTGGTCAGATTGTTAGTGATGGAAGTATAAAATTTTAATTTATTAATATGTTTTACTATTTTTATTTCTATTGGAGGAAGTTATATATCATCAGCATGATATTAACAATTATCGAATTGGTCTCAATAGAGATGTGGATAGAGAGTCCTATAGTAATCAGATTCGGAATAAATTGATTCATTAAGATGTAATCCCATCATTTTGTATGATAGTGTGATAGATGGACACACTGAGTTTCAATGCTATTATATTTTTGGGCATTCCACTTGTGTGTATTTTAGTGGAACCTGTAGTTGATTTGTTAGTTAATATCTTGTTGTACTGGTGTAGGTTTTTCTTTATCAAACAACTCTTAGCGATGTTAATAGATTCCAATGGTGGAGGATATTTTCATAACTTTAATGGGGATTATAAATAAGGGAAAAATATGTTTGGTGGTATAATGCATTGGATGCTCCATGAAATAGTGGTTATGTATTTGGAATTAGATAGTACGCCGACCAACGAGTGAGGTATAGTGCTTATTTCTCCTTCCATTGTATCTATTGTATTTTAGACAAGGAAATCCCTTTTATTCATTTAACATAATAGTATTGACATTAGGGTTATTATTGATTGAATATATTTTAATTCTTATCATTTTAATGTGATTCACATTCTTCTAGCTGTGTATTCCTTATTGATTGTTTTGGGGGGCTTTACTCTCCTAGCCTCTTCTACATGGACCCCCCCCCCCCCCTCAGTGGACTCTTATGTCGCACTTGAGGATTCACAGTTAGTTAAAACTTTATATGTTGTTCCATTATGCTTGTTGATGTCATCTTTTAAAGATATACTCCTTCTAAATCCATCATGTCTAGCTCAGATATCCCCATTTATAATGTTCAAAATAGGATCATCTTACAATGTTTTGATGGAGGGAATCCCTTGTGATAATATTACCAACATCAGTATTCATCGAAGCTTCATCGCTACAAAGATGGTCAATAATGGCACTTTTTAGGATAGATATGCCCCTACTTTTCCTTTTCTATAGCATTTTATGTGATTTCATATAATTTTTTTAAAAAAATTATGTAGGTCAATTTTTTATTAAATTTTATTATATCAACAGTGGAACGGGATGATGCATTTCAACATAACTAACTGTAATTAATGGACCTGCCTAGATTTAAAAAAATAGTTATGAATCATTTATATGTATAGTCATATTGGCTTGAATGTTAGATTTATATGTATATTGATTGAAATCACTGACACATTGTTTTATTATTCCTATCCATTAGTTAAATACTGCATTTTTAATTATTAGATAATGAGAATATTCTTATACATTATAAATATATACATTACTATGATTTTCTTATGTTTAATCCACAATTTATTCTCCCATATGTCTATGATTCTCTTAGGAAATTTGTCTCTTATGTCGTGCTTTTAAATGATGATTTATAATCATTCCTTATTTTCTTACATTCTATAATTATTGAATCTCAGTATATATTATCCTAATTTAACTTTTTAAAATTGTAAAGGGATATGTAGCTCATAATTTCTTTAATGTATTTCTCCAGGATATTATATATTTTAAGAGTAAGGTGACGTCTATGAGAAATTATGGTGATGTGAATAAGAGGCTGTTATTTTTTTATAATGTATCTTATTCTGAATATTGGTGGAACTCTAGAATTTTTGGAGTATTATATTGATATTTATGATAATGTTGATGTAATAATTTGTATATGAGTTCTATGTCTTTATAATAAATATTTTAATACACATTATCAATGTAAAAGATGAAGATGTTTCTTTATAGTCAATACCAATAATATTTTTTAACATTATCCTCTAAATGATATTTTTTGGTAGACACCATACTATATATATTAGTTTTATTAGGAGTATCACAGAAAACCCCTTTGGTTCTCAAGCATTCATGTGATCCACCACATTGTATTATTTATTTATGTTCATGGAGTCCATTTTAGACTTTATGAATCATTTATTCATTCTATGATTTATATAACGATAAAATTATAAAGAAACCCAATTAATTTACATTGATTCATGATATAAAAAATAATGAAATGATATGAAATTGTTATTTTTATATTTTTTATTTTATATTGAAAATATTCTGACAAATGATTTTTTCATTGGTTCAGATTTGATGAATTTGTTTCTATGTTATTTTTGAAAATATGAAATGTTTTCAAAATGTGATGGTGGTGGTATAATATTCAAGGTTGTTGGTTACATTATCACAATGAATGTTGGTTATGTTTTGACCATTATGGGTGAGACCTATATATACATTAAAATAATTTGGTAATGATTGAAATCTCCTTATATAAACGAAAACACTAATGGGAACATATCCCAACTCATTATAGGACTCTGTTCACAATGATCGTATTGGGAGTGATCCATTAACATTATGATGTTTTCGGAAGTGAAACCATTCCTCCATGATAGTTTTAAAAATGTTCATTGAAGTAAAAAATAATTTCTTAGGTAATCTTACGTATATTCCAAATATCTATTTCATATTCCATTATTTGTTTCTTATGCCCATTTATCTTTGATTCAATATTTTATCAATTCAAATGGACTGACAATATTTATCCCATGAATCATATTTGCGATATATGATATCAATTTAATTGGTTTTATATGCTGTTATCATGTTTTGATACACTTATGCACATTATATGTTGATATTTCAAGTGATAAACCATTCTATGAATATTAAATCACAGTTTACATTCATTTATTTCATCTAGTCATGATGAAAAGTATTATGTATGATATGTATAAAAATGGTTCTACCTATGACAACTTATTGGGACATGATATAGATCACTTATGGACCTGATTCTTACGTTTCCATGTTTCAAAATGATGGAGACTAAAACAATTTGGTCTAGCACTATTCAAATTTTTAAAGAATATTTATCTATAAATATATAATATTTAGGTATGAGAATATTTGACAAAAAAATATCTATAGGTAGAAATGTAGAAGTGACTGATCGTCTCTTCATCAGGATGAACACTAATTTTTCAATTTTTTTCAAGAATTTGGAAATAGGGTTTTCCATGTTAATGGTTGTTTATATGTTTGTGGGTATTTTCTAGTTAGTGAAAATTCACAACGCAAGATAATAGGTTTTTTGTATTTATACTGATTTTTATGATATTTTTTATATCCATTATAAAGATTTACTGTGATTATTTTGTTGTACAATGGGACTGAGTTGTGTTTCAATTGGGTTATGTGTATGTACTCTAGAGAAAATTCATCCCATTAGAATGTCATCCATGAATATTGGGGGGGATTCAAAGAAATATATACATATAAAAAATATTTTGATCAATATTTGGTGGATTTATTCAATCATATGATCTATTATATAGATCAACTGGCAAGATGAGACTAGCCCTGTACCATTAACTATGACTAAGAGTTTGTGATGATGAATCTCTGGGTATTATATTGTGAAAACTGACAGTATGCGCCTGTTTATTGATTGGATCGTAAAGATAAAATATTTGAGTTTCTAAAGAACCCTATAAAATAATATTTGGGATTCACAAAACTTGTATTGTATTTACTAGCAATGAATGGGTTGGATTCAATTGGGTTTTTTTGGAGGCATGATGACCTCATATAGGGTAATTTAATGATGTTCCTTAATCATATGTTTTATCGAATTTAGATGGATGATAAAGGACCACTAAATTTTCAAGCTATAGAAAACATATTGTTTACTTATAGAGTATGCCTCTAGATACAAAACAATTGTTGAATGTTTCCCTAGATCTATTCATAAATTATTGCCTCAATAATCAGGTCTATGAAAACAGAACATGGATAGAGATCAGATCAGGGACCAATTATTGGTTTCCAATATCCAATTCAAAGGTTGTTAGAAGGGTAGTGGTGGAAGAGGAAAATTTAACCAGAAGAATGGCTTTTTTTATTATAGTTATAGGAATCTAAATCTCTTTATCATGATATTATAAAATATCAATTATATCTGAATAGGGTAGTGGAATGAGTTTCCTACCATTATTATATTCTGCACTAGTGTATTCATTGGGATGTAATATGATCATCTCTTATGAATATGGGGTGGACTCAAACAATTATATTTTTCAAGATAATTGAGGGAATTCCACTACTATGGAATATTGTAGATCTAATAATAGTTTTTTCAATTGATATCTTGTAGTAGTGGTGTGGGTTTCACATTATTGAAAGGTTCGTAGTATTGCTAAATACTTCCAAAGGATTTGTATATTTCCCTCTAAGTAATGGGGATAATGAAGAAAGGATTTAATTGTGGGTTGGTTTTACTAATGGGAATATTTGTGAAATAGAGGTCAGACAATATGAATTGGTCCTCAGGTCGGCCACTGAGAGAGGTATGGGGTTAACATTACCATTCTATAAAATCTATTATATTTGATACTTGTAGAGACCCAAATATTTATGTACATGGACATTACATTAATTTTGAGGAATAACTAATACATAACAAAAAACAGACACACAAGGATCGTAATAGTTCAGTGTCTTTGGAAACTCGGAATATATCCTTCTATTCGTAGTGAAAGATCTTCAACATCTCCCATAAAGATCTTCCCCTTTTTTCATTTCTAAAACCTTTCGTTATATCCTGGGGAAAATAAAACATAAAAGTAGTGAGCTCAAATGCTCAGCAAGGGTATTTATAGAGAACATAAAACAATCCTTAGACATTTGAATGTAAAAAAACATGAGCATAAAATCTAAACATCAAAATCTTGAGCAATGACATAAAACATGGCAGTACGTAAGGCATAGATCATGAAGAAACATTAATCATGATAAATTAGAATGGGAATAAAACATGTAAATGTGGAAACCATTAAGCACATGATATGATTTATAGAGTAGCCAATGCATTGCTGCCAAGACCATCTTAGTGGACAAAGTACCTTTCTGAATCGAGTTCAATCCTCGTTCCAGCCATGTATTACTGAACCGGTTTAACTTGGTGTTCCAGCCATGTCTATATAATGAGATATAAATATTTAACCAATGCATTGGAGAGAGATATAGGTCCCACACATCTTATATTGAAATCATTCATTCGTGTGCCATAATATAAACATAAATCATTCAACATAACAAAAGAATAAAATGGGTTTCATAAACATCATTCCATCATAACGTAATCCATAAAAAAAATTGGATATCATTTCATAATTAGAAAAGTGAAACCATGTACATAAAAGAGACATGATACTTGAAACATACACATGAGAAATAATGTCATCTTAAATTAAAATGGATTTGATAAAACACTTGAAATGAATTCTTAAAGAAAATATACTTTTTTCTTCATAATCATTTTCTTTTCACAAAATTTCATGCAATTTTAAAAGAAAAGGGTTTTGTTGAAAATATTCATGTAATATTTTGGAGGAAGCATCATGAAAATAAGGCTTTATAAAACTGTAAAAATCCTTTCTTGCCGTATACGTTAAAAAAATCATTCTTCTAGTACATTTGTCGAAAAAGTCAAAAAGTACCTTGTAGGGTAAATAAAAGAAATATTCCTTCCATACCATGGGGTAAAATTAAAATGCGTAAAAATGAATTTAAACATACATTAATACACTTTTATAAAACATGGACATGGATGATAGCAATAACCGCAGTAAATACTTACGAATAATCAATCCCGGATAAAAATGTGATTTTCAGAATTATCCCTTACCTTAGGTCCGATATGCTTCATACATTTCAGAACCTCCTGTATAATGATTTAAATAATGTAATTGACTTAATACAGAATCATATTCATTGTTATGATATCATATATGGTTCACTTATGACTTTATATTACCCGTTCTTCTGAAAGTTCCATGTTAAAGCAGCGTTTTGGGTTAAATCGTTTTATTTATCGTACATGTTTGGAATTGTTGTTCTTGATATTATTACTTATATCCTAATTTAATTAATTCCAGAATTTAAAACATGATTTATATATAATATATATTCATCATATAAAAATATATATTATATATTGATAAAACGAATGAAATACACCATTCATGGAGACGGTAGGCCGTACGTACTCATGAACGCTGTTTTCTTTTTCTTATTGAATTGAATGAAACTAAATAGATGACATAAATATATATATATACATAAATACAATAGAATTATTATTTCATATATTTCATTATTATTCATTATATAAACTTTATGATCATTCATGTATGGGTAACATGGATAATGAATTTCATCGCGTCGTGGAGACGGTAGTCTGTACGTACGCACGAGCGATGATATAATTCCCATAATTATTGAATAGAATTGGAGTGGATGGTATAATATATCAGAATCAATATGATGTTATAATAACCATATATAGTTATTCTTTACACTATTATACCCATCCATGTAAGGTGTTGGTGGAAAAACAGATTTCACCACGGCGTGGAGGCGGTATTCCGTACGTACGCACGCGTGGTGATTTAATTTTCTGTAGGATTGATAGATAGTGAAATAGATTTGTTTAATACATATAATAACATAACATTATTTGAGTTATACTTATGTTATTACTTCATTATGAAACAACTAATGATGAAGAAGTGGAAGAAGAAATAAAGTTGAATGAATCTGTAACAGACATTACCTCTTCTTTGAAGCGCCTCTTTGAGACCTCCTCTTAGGAAACTAAAATTGGACTTTTAAAAAGGCCAGAACTTCTAGGATGTTTCTATGGAATTTTAGAAGTTAATTTTTCAGGGTTTGGCCGAGAATCAAGGCTCAAATTTGTGTGAGGGAGGGAGGGAGGAGGTTCCCTTTTATAAGGGAAGAGAGGGGAACATTTGGTAAAACATAAAATATTATTTTATTATAAAGTCATATTCGGTTTTTAATCGCTTCAAATTGATTTATTTCGAAGCTAATGTGGGTATGGGTAGAAATCCTCTCATCCAATATAATTTAGACAAGTTTATCTTTCTATTTTATCCTTATCATTTAGATTTAACCTTAAGTCAAATAATTTGTCTTTTACATGTCTTCTTGTTTTCTTATACTATAAGGTTAATAAACATAATATAACAAGCCAAACGAACCCCAAGTTGTTTATTATTAATATATATAACCTTATATAGGTCATTTGATAGACCCTTATATTTTTAGGAATAAAATAACAATTAATAATATAATATTTGTTTTAAAATTTATTTTATGTCAATTTTGATACTATTTGGTAATTGAATTTTTTGAAAATTATAACAGAATTATTAGTTCGAAAACAGTTTATTAATTCAAAACTAACATTTCATATTAACCTAGAAAATTAGTGAAATTCAAAAAAAAAGTTTCAAATTACATTTATTTGGGTATTTATACCATCAATTATGTCAATATTTCATTAATAAGATAATTACTGCATAATCATTGTGTCATAAATAAATTAAATTATTTAATGTCTAAAAATTATAAATAAATTACAATTATGTAGGAAATCTTTCTAAATTTCTAATGAATATTTATAGTCGAATTTATCTTATGTATAACCCTATACTAAAAATGATTTACTTATTAAACATTGATTTTAACTATTTTAACCCTTCTTTAAATAAATTAATATTAATTGTCCAAATCTAGTACAAGTGGGCCTAAATGGTCATATTTAATTCCTAAGGTTGTTTTTTGTAGAATTACACTTATCCAATAGAATTAGGACATGTGTTAGGATAATAATAATACCATTTTTACCCTTAATTATCCTATTTACTTTTAACCGTGGTAAATAAAAGTAAAAAGTTACTATTCACAAAAAATATTATTTTCATCTCATTGAACCACATTTTAGTCCTTGATATTAACTGTGTTTCTCGGATTTTTGAAATTAAATTCACAGAAGTGGTAAAATTTAATTTAAATTAAAAAAAGTCAGTTTTTTAACTACCACTAAGTGGTTTCACTATTCAACGAAAATTAAAGTTTTTCAGAAAAATACCAAATATTCAGCCTAAGAATTATTTGATATTCCGAATACAAAATTTATGTCTCTTTTTCAAAATTCATAACATATAATTGGAATTAATTAATTTTTAATTTAATTCCCATTATCAAAACAAATAGCATGTTTTTAAGAAACAAAAACAATCAAAAGATTGATACTTGTTTATATCCAATTTCAAAGTGAAATTAATTCCAATGAACAACATTGGATTAAATGGTAAAAATAAATTCTAATTAAACTTTAAAACCAATTAAAAATATAATTTAACCATATAAATTATTGAGATGAAAAAAGTTGTTTTTAATTAAAATATATCGTGTTTTTACTATTCAATAAAATATGAAAGTTATCAGAATAATATGAGAAATTTATCCAAAGTAAATATTTATATCCTGATTCCAAAGAAGAATTTTATTTTGTCAAATTGAACTTATAGACATGTCAAAACAAGATTTAAGGTGGGTGCGTCATCAAAAGGCTGGAGAACTGCAATTTTTTAAAAGTACATATTTTACATGAAAAATTTATTTTGTTCTCATACCATATTCTAGGAA
The DNA here is from genome assembly GCA_963277665.1 of Viscum album. Taxonomy (NCBI): domain Eukaryota; kingdom Viridiplantae; phylum Streptophyta; class Magnoliopsida; order Santalales; family Viscaceae; genus Viscum; species Viscum album. The sequence continues at coordinate 1,100,110,449 of OY728145.1, forward strand.
ATGTGTAAGATGAATAATAATGTTATAAAATTCAAAATTTAGTTAATAATATTCATAAAAACTAGTCCATAATAATATTATAACAATATATCGTTGTTTAGTGAAACCTGGTATTGCGTATAACACATGCTATCGAGGAAGGTCGCGATTGCGTGTAATGCAAGTCAAGTCAGGGTTGCGCGTTGTGCAAGACTCCTCCATTGTTTCATATAATAGAATCCAACCATATTTTATTTATACATTGAATATATCTATATACACTCAATGTTTCATAGAATAACTACTATCAAAATTGATTTTAACAACATCCAAGAATAGTTTTGTGTATACTACAAGCTCATACGGTGTTGCGTATAGCGCGAGGAAATCTTGTTGTAGATTACAACAGAAGGCATCAATGAAATTAAAAGAATATTTTCCATAAAATCTTGCTGTGTTACATTCTACCCCCCATAAAATGAATTTCTCCCTCGAAATTTGTGGGGGTTATAAATCATTTACTATGTATAGAAACCCACATCGTAAAAAGGAATACTAAAACTTAATTTTAAAAACTAAAGTATGAAATGTAACGATTACCCAAAGAAACTCATCATTGGCTTTCCATATAGGAGAACATAGGTGAAAATATGGATATGGAAGAAAAAAATAACCATCATGTTCTGATGGATAGTGGTAGAGAACATGGCTATGAAAATGCCATCAATCACAAAGCCATATATTTGTGATGATCTACGGTTCAATTTTATTCATCGGATATAAGGGCACTAGGACAACATTTTTGGTTTTCAAGATCATTTCCCTAATGTTTATGAAATTGGAATTAGAATAAAATCTTTCGTGATTTAGGTACAGTCTCACCATTGGTCGTTGTTTGGACAATTTCCACTTCATATATTAAAGAAATGAAGTCGAATTTGTCATTCGTGAAGTGTTAGTAAATCATGTAATAGATTTATGGGTCATTCCATCTGTCTCAAAAAAAAGGTTATAAAAGTTATCAAAAATTCATATCTCCATCTATAGTGAGATTAATCATATATGGTTCCTAAAATGGACTTATACTTCATATATAATACTTCTTAATATAATAAAACAAGTTTCTACTAAATAGGGTCTTCCTGTAGGACAGTGGTAGGAGATAAAGGCCAGTCGCACTTCGGTTGTGGGTTTGATTCCCACAGCATTGTCTGACGTGATGGGTTGTCACCCATCCTACAGGTTGTCCTTTTTCTAAAACAACATTACTATAACATCCCATCAATAATATCAAAAATACTTCTATCCTAAAAACAATACTAACTTATGTCCAACATAATTCATTCCAATCTTTAGGCTTATCCATGATACTGTAGTCCACTCTCATATTATAGTGAAAACGATTACCAGAGATTTCATATAACAAGCATGTTAATACCATCGTTGATCCCCATATATCTTAAGATATGTCTTGTTGGTCACATTCCAAACATTATAAGGCCTTAATCATGTATTCTCTTGAAAAATGAATACCCATTAAATCTTAGTGAAAATATGAGTGTTGTCAAAAGTTAACTCTTTCCACATACCAAATCCCCAAAATTCTATATACTCAAACCATGATATAACTATTTCCTTATATCAGTCATGAGCTCATGAATACAGTCAAACATTTAATTTTCTCCTTATCCCTTCATTATGTGCATATAATCTTTTTTCCAAAAATATCTCAAACACTTTCCATGGTTACTGGTACAATAAAATTATTGAAAACCACAATAGATCAATACATAAATATTCCAATATTCCACAATACTATATACCACATTATTTTGCAATCCCACTACATAAACACTTAATCATTCCACCACATCATTGTCATATTCAACATCTCCAATAGTGATCGCATGTGACTTCCCTTTGTCCTTTACCTTACGTGGTTGTTCATGTCGATCATCATTAACCCTTGGATTACGGAATATATTCTCATAATGCCCCATTTCCTTTCACTTGAAGCATTGATTTGTTGGTGGTGCGTTCTCTGCAGTTTTTTCTTTATTCACATCATTAGCAACCCATTTTCCATTACTTCAACACTCAGCTGCTCGATGACCTTCTTTTCCACACTTAAAACATTTTCTAGTCCCTTTAAGACAATATCCACCATGCTTCTTTCCACACTTTGAGAATAAGGAAACATTCTTCTTCTTTTCACCATTATTCTGAGATTTCTATTTGAACTACATCTTTCGTTTCTTATGAAATCGTGAGATGGATAATTAAAACCAACTTCCATTTCTACCTTGATATCACAACACACAATTTCTTCAAAGCTACTGAAGTCTCTTATAGCTAATTCCCTTTGAAGATTTGGTTTTAAGCCACTGAAGAATCGATCAACTTTACTTTCAGGTTGGATGATAAAGTCAGATGCATACATTTCAAGCCTTGTAAAATTTGATTTGTATATACCAACATATTCATCATCCTTTTTTATTAGTTCATAAAACACCTTCTCCATCTTTTTTTGAAGAATACGAGGGAATTACTTATTGAAAAATAAGTTCTTGAACTCGTACCATTCCATGGACTCAATTTCATCTCTTGACCTCGTATTCTTGATAATATTCCACCATTGATCAGCTTCACCTTCCAAATGATATAACGCTATGATGACTTTATCATTATCAGAACATTGAAGAACTGAAAATATCTTTTCAATGGTACTGATCAATTGTTCAGCAACAATTGGATCAGAAGACTCAATGAAAGAATGTGGATGTTTCCTCATGAAGGACACAATAGAATATTGTTCCCTTCTCTACTCATTTGGATGTACAGAATGATTCATAGATTTTGTAAGTATAGCAATAAGATTTTTTACTCCATCTCCCATAACATTTGTTTGGTTAGGAGGAAAATCATTGCATTGTCCATTGCATTGATCAAAACGGTTACTTCGGGTTCCAGCCATCGTCTAAAACCATAAAAGAATAGTGTGAGGGGAAAAAATCATGCTAGGGAAAACAACATAATAAAGGGGTAGTACCTTCAATATCTAACATCTTACGTTTAATTATATGATCGTTACCATAATTCTAGGACTATAACCTATACATATACTTATCTTTATAGACATCCCTAGACATACCTCAGAAATATCTCTAGGGATCTCACTAATGTTCTCGCATCCTAATTTCCAAAGGTTGACTAAACCTTTCATCTGATACAAACTGTAGAGACCCAAAGATTGACATACATGGACATTACATTACTTTTCCGGAATAATTAATACATAACAAAAACTGACACAGAAGGACCTTAATAGTTTAGTGTCATTGGAAACTCGGAATATAATCTTCTAATCCTGGTGAATGATCTTCAACATCTCCCATAAAGATCGTCCCCTTTTTTTCTTACCTAAAACCTTTCATTATATCTTGGGGAAAAGAAAACATAAAAGGGGTGAGCACAAATGCTTAGTAAGGGTAAGCATAGAGAACATAAAACAATCCTTAGACATTTGAATGTAAAAAAAGAGCATAAAATATAAACATCAAAATCTTGAACAATGGCATAAAACATGGCAGTACATAAGGCATAGATCATGAAGAAACATTAATCATGATAAATTATAATGTGAATAAAACATGTAATTGTGGCAACCATTAAGCACATGATATGATTTCCATAGTATCCATGACATTGCTTCCAAGAGCATCTTATTGGACAAAGTCCCTTTTTGAATTGAGTTAACTCCTCGTTCGAGTCCTGTATTACTTTACCGGTTTAACATTCCATTCAATCCATGTCTATATCACGAGATATAAATCTTTACCCAATGCATTGGAGGGAGATATAGGTCCCACCCATCTCATATTGAAATCATTCTTTCATGTTCCAAAATATAAACATAAATCATTCATCATAACCCAAGAATAAAATGGGTTTCGTAAACATCATTCCATCATAACATAATCCATACAAAAAAATTCAGATATAACATCATCATTAGAAAAGTGAAACCATGTAAATCAAAGATACATGATACTTGAAACATACACATGTGAAATAATGTCATCTTATATGAAAATGGATTTGATAAAACACTTGAAATGAAATCTTGAGGAAATTATCCTTTTTTATTCATAATCATTTTCTTTTCACAAAATGTCATGCAATTTTAAAAGAAATGGGTCTTGTTGAAAATATTCATTAATTATTTTTGAGGGAGGTTAATAAAATAAGGCTTTATAAAACTGTAAAATTTATTTCAAGCCGTATACGTTAAAAAAACATTCTACTCATACTTTTGTCGGAAAAGTCAAAAAGTACTTTGTAGGGTAAATAAAAGAAATATTCCTTCCATACCATGGTGTAAAAGTAAAATGGGTAAAAATTACATTAAACATACATGAATAAACTATTATAAAACTTGGACATGGATGATAGAAATAACCCCAATAATACTTACAAATAAGCCATCTCGGCTAAAAATGAAATTTTCACAATTATCCCTTACCTTAGGTCCGATATGCTTCGTACGTTTCCGAACCTCCTGTATAATGATTTAAATAATGTCACTGACATATTACAGAATCATATTCATTGTTATGATATCATATATGTTTCACTTATGAATTTATATCACCCATTCATTTGTAAGTTAATGTTAAAACAACGTTTTGGGTTAAATCGTTTTATTTATCGTACGTGTTTGGACTTGTTGTTCTTGATATTATTACTTATATCCTGATTTACTTAATTCCAGAAAGTAAAAAATGATTTATATATAATATATATTGATGATATACATATATATATATTATATATCGATAAAAGGAATGAAATACACCGTTCATGGAGACGGTAGGCCGTACGTACGCATGAATGCTGTTTTCGTTTCCTTATTGATTTGAATGAAACTAAATAGATAAAATACATATATATACATAAATCCAGTAGAATTTTTATTTCATATATTTAATTATTATTAATTATATAAAAATTATGATCTTTCATGCATGGTTAACATGGAGAATGAATCTCATCGTGTCGTGGGGACGGTAGTCCGTACATACGCACGAGCGATGATAACGTTCCCATAATTATTGAATAGAATTGGAGTGGATGGTATAATATATCAGAATCAGTATGATGTTATAATAACCACATATAGTTATTATTTACACCATTATAACAATACATGTAAGGTGTTGGTGGGAAAATAGATTTCACCATGGCATGGAGACGGTATTCCGTAGGTACGCATGCGTGGTGATTTCGTTTTCTGTAGGATGGATTGATGGTGAAATAGGGTTGTTTCATACTTATAATAACATGTCATTATATGAGTTATACTGATGTTATTACTTCATAATTAAACAACTAAAGAAGAAGAAGTGGTAGAAGAAATAAAGTTGAAAAAATCGATAACAGACATTACCTCTTCTTTGAAGCGCCTCTTTGAGACCTCCTCACAGGGCACTAATATTTGTCTTTGAAGAAGACCAAAACTTCTATGATGTTTCTATGGAACTAGAGAAGATAATTTGGCAGGGGTTGTAAGACCTTGAAGGTTCAAAGTGGTTTGAGGAAGAGAAGGAGGAGGTGCCCTTTTATAAGGGAGGAGAGGGGCACCTTTGGATAAACTAAAAATAATATTTTATTATAAAGACATATTCGGTTTTTAAAAGCTCTAAATTGATTTATTTAGAATATAATGTGGGTATGGGCCAAGATACTCTCATCCAATAGAATTTAGGAAGGTTTATATTTCTATTTTAACCTTACCATTTAGATTTAACCATAAGTTAAATAATTTTACTTTTACCGTGTCTTTTTGTTTTCCTATACTATAAGGTTAATAAACTTAATATAACAATAAAACGAACCCCAAGTTGATTATTATTAATATATATAACCTTATCTAAGTAATTTGGCCGAACCTAAGATTTTTATGAATAAAATAACAATTTATAATATAATATTTGTTTTATAAACAATTTTGTGTCTATTTTGACACTATTTGGTAATTGATTTTTGTGAAAACCATTAAAAAATGATTAAATCGAAAAAAATTCATTAAATAAAAAATAACATGTCATATTAACCTATAAATTTTATGAAATTCATAAAAAGTCTCAAATTACATTTATTTGGGTATTTATAACATTAATTATGTTAATATTTCATTAATAAGATAATTAATGCCTCATAATCGTGTCATTAATAAATTAAATTATTTAATGTCTAAAAATTATAAATAAATTACCATTATGTAGGAAATATATTTATATTTCTAATGAATATTTATAGTCGAATTTATCTTATGTATAACCCTATATTAAAAATGATTACTTATTAAAAACTGATTTTAACTATTTTAACCCTTATTTAAATCAATTAATATTAAATGTCCTAATCTAATCCAAGTGGGCCTAATTGGTCATATTTTATTTCTATGGTTGTTTTTTTTCGAATTACACTTATCCAATAGAATTAGTACTTGTGTTAGGGTAATAATAATATTATTTTTACCCTTAATTATACTATTTACTTTTAACCGTGGTAATTAAAAGTAAAAAGTTACTATTCACCAAAAATTATTTTCATCTCATTGAACCACATTTTAGTCCTTCATATTAACCATGTCTCTCGGATTTTTGAAATTCAATTCACAAAAGTGGTGAAATTTAATTTAGATTAAAAAAATTCAGTTTTTTAACTACCACTAAGTGGTTTCACTATTCATCGAAAATTAATGTTTTTCAGAAAAATACCAAATATTCACCCTAAGCATTATTCGATATTCCGAATTAAAAATTGATGTCTATTTTTAAAAATTCATAACATATAAGTGGAATTAATTAATTTTAAATTTAACTCCCGTTATCAAGAGAAATACCGTGTTTTTAAGAAAAAAAAATCAAAAGATTGATACTTGTTTATATCCAATTTCAAAGTGAAATTAATTCCAATGAACAACATTGGATTGAATGGTAAAAATATATTCTAATTACACTTTAAAACCAATTAAAATGTTAATCTATCCATATAAATTATTGCGATGAAAAAAGTTGTTTTTAATTAAAATATATCGTGTTTTTACTTTTCATTAAAATATAAAAGTTATCAGAATAATATGAAAAATTTATCCAAAGTAAATTTTTATATCCTGATTCCAAAAAAGAATTTTATTTTGTCAAATTGAACTTATAGATGGGTGAAAAACAAAAATTAAGGTGGGTGCATCATCAAATGGCGGGAAAACTGCAATTTTTTAAAAATACATATTTTACAAGAAAAATTTATTTTGTTCTCATACCATATTCTAGAAAATGTTTAAGATGAATAATAATGTTATAAAATTCAAAATTCAGTTAATACTATTCATAATGGCTAGTCCATAATAATATTATAACAATATATCATTGTTTAGTGAAACCTGGTATTGCGTACAACACACACTATCGAGGAAGGTCACGATTGCATGTAATGAAAGCCAAGTCAGGGTTGCGTGTTGTGCAAGACTCCTCCGTTGTTTCTTATAACCTAATCCATCCATATTTCATTTATACATTGAATATATATATATACACTCAATGTTTCATAGAATAACTACTATCAAAATTGTATGTAACAAGATCCAAGAATAGTGTTTTGTATACTGCAAGCTGATACCGTATTGCGTATAGAGCAAGGCAATCTTGTTGTAGCTTACAACACAAGACATCAATGAAATTAAAAGAATATTTTTCATAAAATATCTGGGTCTTACAATAATAGGACATTCCATCCATTAATTTCACATAATAATATTAATATTGTGGTTATTCATGATGGATTGGATTTAGATTCTCATAATTTAAACATGATTCATGTGCTATAAAATGCTTCTTCCTTTATGACTGTTGGGGGGGTTCCACTTCCAAGCAGATCCTACATCGATTGACCCCATAGAGGCCTCTCATGCTGGGCCTTATGTTACAAAATTAGTTAATCACTTCTCAAATTATATGTTCTCTATGCTCGTGACATCTTTGAAAGATATATTCCATGAGAGTCCCCCCTTAATTGATTCAGCATGCCCCTTTTTTATGGTCCAGATAAAAAATACATTCACTATTTCAAAGGAGGGAATGCATGTGATGACATTCCAAACATCATCGTTCCTCGAAGCTTAAACAGTCATAATATCATCATTAGTGGCATGTTTTGGAGTTTTGATTCCCCAACTTTTCAATTTTTATATCTTCTATGTGTATTGTAATAAAAATTATAAATTATTAGTTCAATTGTTTGAAAAACAATTTGTACAAAAAGAATATGGGGGGCCTCCATTATGCAAATACATATACATATTTTTATATTTTTAATTATATTGGTTTGTATATTATGATTTATATATATATTTTTATAAATCACTTATATATGTTTTTATTCTTCATTGCATTAAATAAAATACAACTTTTTTGTCATTTTTAGAAAATGATAATATTATAGTACATAATAAATATATACACAATAATGACATGTCTCATGTTTATACACCAATTTCTTATCTCTTATATTTATCATGTCTTTATGATATTTTAATCATTTAAAATATTTTCTAGTGATTCATTATAATAATTTACTTTGTATTCCATTTTTTATTATCAAATCTTCTGACATATTATCCAATTGTATCATATGAAAACAATAATAAAATTTATTCCAAATCATTTATTTTATATATATATCAATGACAGTTTACGTATTAAGAGTAAGGTGATGTTTAAGAGCAATTATGGAGATCAAAATAAGTTCATGTGTTATTGTATATATCATGTTCCCAATTCCAAGTGATGGTGGACCTTAATTTTTTCGATTATTATATAGATTTTTTTACTAATAATTAATTAATAATATGTATATGACATCTAGTTCACTACAAGAAATATATGAATATACTTTATAATCATAAAAGATGAAAATGTTTCTCCATATTCAATCCCATTTATTGTTGATACAATATCTAAACATGTGTTATTTATATGTAGACACACTACTATATATTTATTTATTTATTTTAAAAAAGCCACATAAACCCTATCACTCTCACCCTTCCATGTTTGCATTTTGGTGGATGCACATGAAGGGGTGAGACTCAACATGTTTATTAGTGGTTATCACAAGAAAAATAAAATGGAACATTATATTTTTACATATAAGTAACACCTTTTGGAAAATGATACAACAATTTAAAAGTAATTGACTATAAATAAAAAATTTCATATGTTATGATGATAATGTAAAAAAAATATTATATATAATGGACAAGATCTAATATAAAAAATTTTAAGTCATATTTATCATAAAAATATATATAATAATGAAAACAAATTAGATGAACAATATCTTTTGGAATTAGGTTCATGATTAGAAAAATAAAATAATATTTTATTCCCATCTCCATACATTCTCCTAGACCCTAGCTTACTAATACTAGGTAGAATATATTGGTGACATTACTAAAATAAAAGGTTATCCAAAAACCCCAGTAACCGTCCCACATGATAAAATTGGATAATATATCTAGAGAGTCAATACTCATAGAATCAAAAAAAAAATTAAATACTATAAAGTATCACATAAAAAACCTAGAATGAGATTCAAATATCATAATATATTAGTAATCATATTAGATCATATTATATGGAAAAACCATAATTCGTCTCTTCATAATGTGTATATTTATAATGAATAATATTATTATCATTATATATTAATAAAAAATATTATTTAACTAAATAAAATGATGTATACAGCCTTATATAAGTGATTACTAACAATATAAATATATCTAATAATAGAAAAAACAATATATTTGTAATTATAAAAACATGTAAATTTTTTTATTATCAAATGGATTCATAACATCTGCCACCTATCATACACATTTTACCATAATTGAACTACAATTTTTTTTAATAAATAACACATATATAATCTCCAAAAAAATTACAAGAAGAATATAATCCACCAAAAAATTGTCCACTAATGGCCATATATGGATAGATGAAGCATTGAACGTTGCTAATATCGATATGGACATAACATGCTTTTCTTCCTTCCAAACAACAAAATATAATCATCCTATATGGACTGCTGGAAATGGACTAGTAGAGCCAGACATGACGGATTCCCAAAGTGGATATATTTTAATGGAATGCCAAGAAAGGAGACCAAAATTGTTAAGAAGTGTTTAAATGACTATGATTCATAAGATGAAGCATTAGATGACTTTTAAGGGTGGGTTCATTTGCCGTTGGATTTTCTTGGACGAGGACCCCCCCCAAACAAATTTTAAGAAAGGAAGATGCAATTGGAAGAAAGGGAGTCACATTAAAATTACAAGAATTAAAATCCATATTTTTAAGGATAACCATAATATAAAAAATATAATGATAAACTAATGAATGTTATGTCCTAGTGTAAAATATAATAGATTACTTGGAAGATTAAATGAAATGCAGTCCACTCTCAGGGGTTGACCTAGTGTCTGAGTGTTATTTCATAACAACAATTTAATTGCGATTACATATCATAGGCCAACCATATATATTATTACCTTTTTCATAATCATCCATACCATAAGAGAAATATCAACCATCCATGGATGATTTTAATAGTATAAAGGCCTTAATATATTGTGAATCACATACCATAAATAGATGTTTTAAACTAGAAATACTACATTAGGAACTACGAGAATCCACAATGGTGTCATGCCCTTAATTATCATAAAAATGAATATTTAGGTCTTCATACTTCATATAATCATTAATATTGATTGGATTACGTCCCTAAAAATCCATTAGGGATAAATCAGATGACTACATGACATAATTTCCTCTATGCTATTGTGACATATTTGATATATGATTATATACTTAGAAATAGCTCTAGATTCCTCCCATTGAAATCCCCAAAATAAAACGAAATCTTCTAATAAAATTTTAAACTTCCATCACTATCCTTACAACCAAATATTAATAATACAATAAGAACCAATAAATAGTTACTATTATGATCTCTATCCTCGATCCCATCACAAAACCATGATTCTTGAGTTAGTCAACCATAACGAGATCTAGGTAAACATTAACATATTCTGTGAATATAGTGGCATACTCCGTCACAAAAAATTCAATTTTTAGTCACATGAAAATTTACCAGGACTTCATCATCCACTACGATTCTGGGTAAAACATATTATTAAAGGCCATATTGAATGAGTTCAATGTTAGATCATCATGCCTCTTCAATGTCCCCATCAAGTCTCCCCATTTCATACATAGTCCGATCAAAAAAATACTTTTTGATTCCCATAATTTATTTATTTGGTTTATTCATATACTAAATGATTTTCTCGATTTTATTCAACCACTAGACATGTTCATTAGGTCCCACGTCACCACGTACCACTAACGGATTCCTCATCATAATCTCTTGAGATCATTATATGGTGTAGGGAGAGTATCAACCAACTAATTGCCCTAAATAGCTGATCATATGATTCACTAATTCCACAAAATATTTATAAAAACAGTTTTATATGTATTGAATTATTGGAAACACCAAATGTATTCTTGTATGAGGTTCTCATGGGATTCATCGTCTATTCTGTACATACACATAACCCAAATCAAACAAAAAATAATATCACGGTATAGAAAAATAATCGAAATACATCCTATTAATGGGTATAGAAATATATTATAAGATTTTTTAGAAAATAAAGAATCTTACAACCATGACCTATGACTAAGAGTTGACTATAAATTACACCTGAGCATAAAAATAACCCATTAAATGGATCAAAATAAAACTACAATCTTGAAAAACATTAAAATTGAATGATCATAATGATGATATTGTGGATAGATAATTTATCATTCCAAATTTATAATATATAGTGTCCAAATATTAACATACATATATATTTGATATTAATAAAATAATATTAATTACAGAATATAATATTTCAATGTAGAATAGTTTTGTTATGTATCCATTTAGAATATAGACAAGTAAATATATGATCTATAAGTGATCCACATCATGTTCCAATAAGTTATCATAAGTATAACCCTTGTTATACATGTCATACATAATACCATTTTTCATATCACTTGGAAACAAAATATAATAAATGTTAAGATCATATTCTAAAAAAGGGAAATCATGTGAAATGTATGCATATAATCTGCATAAATGTATTGGAACATGAGAGTAATTATTGAAACCCATTCAATTTATATAATATCTCATAAAGAAACTTTTTGCAATAAATCATGGTAGTTCATAAAAAATGAATCATAATTGAATGAAATACATATTGCCAAAATAATGGATATTTGGAAAATGACATATATTTGGGGAATACACATAAACCAACAAAATAAGTTCTTTAGAAATTGAATTCACAATTTCAAGACTATTATAGTGAAATGTTTTCCCTACCCAAACCATAATAATAGTAATGATTCAATCCCAATACCATTATTGTGAACATAATCCCTTACCGAGATGGGATCAATCCCTCTTACATTTCTATTTATCAGATAATATAACAATCATTTTCCCGTTATTTGTTTTAGATATAGGTCCCACGCTTATTTTTTATATAATAGACCCATTTCATGTTAAGAATGTAACCACCAACTTGTTTTATTATACCACCACCATGACCTAATGAAAATATTTCATATGTTTGAAAAAATTAGTAAAACATCCCTCATATTAGAACCAATGAAAAAAATTGGATTTCATAAACATTTTAATATAATATATATAGTACAAAATAAAATGGTATCATATTTATTTCATTATATCATCATAAATAAAACTCACCATAAAAAATTGATTTGATTATAATCTTATCATTGTATAACCCTTTTAAATGAGGTTTGTTTCATTATAATATATTCAATGGAAACATAATAATTCAGTGAATGAATAATAATTCAATCCTTATATAGTTTATTTAGAAAAGAATATGTAAACTCAAAAAATGATTTCATAAATGGATAAATATTTCTAATTGTCATATAGAACATTTCTTAAGGAAAATTTTGTCCCACTATAAATACATGACTTTAGACATAATTTTTTTTAAATAAATTATTTTGAAAATATCAATGTAAACATATAATATATTATTTTAAGATCAATTATAATGTATCATGAATAAAATATCACCACAACTTTTGAAAAAACATTTTAAAAAATAAAACGCTTTCAATATTTTATTCATTGAAAATAATCTTTGAAACATAAAAAATATCTATGAAAATAATTTCAATCATTAATTATAGAAATATATAATTTTTTGGAATAATATTTATTAGAAATAAAATATAATATGAATCTTTTTAAATCTCTTTATTTTAAAACAAGCAAAAAAAATTTAATGGAATCTTTAAAAATAATGGATGTTCATGATGGAAAAATTAATGTTCATGCCATATAAGATAATAAATTTATTATATTAACACTGTATATATGAAAATAGCATTTCGATTGAAAATGACTTGAATACTCCATCAATTCATTATAAACATTCTCACATCATTATAAATGTATTTTTTGTGTAATTTTTTATAATATGGAAAAAAATTATAAACAATTTTTGAATAAAAATGATTTCAAAACGAAGCGATTAATTAAGCAATTTTCTTTTTATGAAATTGTTATTTTGGACCCAAGAATACTGAATTTGTAGGAAATTATTGGATGAAATGTATTCTATTGAAATGACCAGATAAAAATAAATTTTTGGTGATTATTGAGAGATAGGTCATATTATTTAATTATAGGAAGCATAATCACGAGAATACTAATAAATGATGAGATTTTATCTTTAAACCCTTCAAAATTGGATTCATTAAATCATATGATACCTGAATGATGGATATCAAAATTTATATGTAAATTGAAATAATTTTTAGTAAAATCAACAAAAAAACATTATTGTGCAGTATAAAAACCAAATGAAAGAAATGAGTTTCACATTTATCACAAAATAGAAGAAGTGAGATGAAAATACCTTTCAATAATAATCGTCATCATTTGTGTACATTTGAACATAATATATAACACATATATGATAACTATAAATAAATCACCAAACTAGAGTTATATATATCATAATATATATGATATATTACATACCTTTTTCATAGTTTTTTATTATCAATTCCATTTTTATGTCTTGTTTTGGGTAATTACTATTTCCTTTTTCTGGTATGCTATTTTTCTCAGTCCTTATAACCTGATCATGGTAAAATAATATACAGATTTATAAACATGAAATATATACCATAAATATAGTGTACATATTTATTTATATTTATCTATTAATGATAAATAATTAAAATTAAACACATAATTCATGGAGATAGTGGGCCATATATATGCATGAACATTATTTCCATTTTTTAAATGACTAGAGTTCCATAATGGTATAAAATAAAATAAAATTACACAAAAATAATTATTTCATATATCTCAATATAATAATTAAATTATAAATAATTACCTTCCATTAGAATTGTTAGTGAAAAAATTTCCCATCGCATTTTGAGAAGGTTGTCAGCCAAACACACAAACAACATTATTGTATGCCCCATGGAATGAAATTTACGAAAACATATATGATATCATTATTATAAATTTATATTATATAAAACAATATATATATATATATATAAATTTTATCAATCTTCATACACAACCATGAGAGGTGCTGACTAAAACTAGGTGACAATGATTTGTGATGCAGAAAGACACCTTACACATGATAAACATTATCATTTTACATTTGAGGGACGAGAATATGGATATTGATAATTCAAAATTTTTAATGAAATATCATTATATGGGATATAATTTTGTTATTATATTATCAATATTTAATTACTTTGGTATGTGGTGGAGGATGATATAAAATAAAACAAGCTCTATGAGATATAAAATATTCTTCAGAAATCATCCATTGGTTTTGAATATGAACCTTTCTAGGTTAGATTTATTATAAAAATGTGAATATAGTATGAGATGATGGAATTAAGTAAAAAAGTAGTGTGATTTTTTCCTACAATATTTGTTTTGATATGTGTAGTGGAGAGGGTATTGGTTGACCTTCTGTATGTGAGGTGAGTGTCAAACATGCGATATTTAAAATGAAAATGTTCTATCCTGGTTTTTTCATGAAGAAAGATAATAATGCACCATTGTATATCTATTATGATATTGTTCTTACACATTTATAAAAATGTTTTGTTAGAAAATATTCTAGGACAATTACCCTCTTATATTTAATGTTAGACCCCTTGGTGAACTCATTTTTACCTTAACAACTATAATTAATTACTATTGGGTTAACTAATCATAATGGTAAAATTTTAGTGTAAAGTAATATAAAATATAATTTAATCTAATTTTAAATATCATGATTTTTTTAATTACATCTAAATAGTAGGTAGAATTTAATTTTAAATAGAGCGTATATACACTATTAAAAGCAATATATAAGAAGACAAAATTGTCAAAAATTAAAATAATTGAATCATTACTCAATATGAAATTGATATTAAAAAATTAAATTACAATACTTGATAAATTATTGAACTAATTTTACTTTTAAATACACCTAATAAAATGATTATTATTTTAAAAGCAATAAAAGTAATGTAAATTCTTAACATAAATGAGTATTCTTCAACATTCAATGTGAAAATTATCAACTTTGAAAACTCAAAAAATCAAATTAATATATTTGTTAAATAGGAATTAGAATGATGACTTTATTTGTTTCAAATAAAATTTCAATAATATAAAGATAATTAATTAAAAATAATACGCAAAATAGGATAAAAATATGTTTTTTGAAAATATTATATATAGTTGTATAATTTTATTTATTCATTATCTCATGTAATGGAAACACCTAGGATGAATTGAAAATGATCATTAAATATATAACAGGTACAATTCCTTAAATATACTCATGAAAATTTATTTCATTAATATATATATATATATATATATGTAAAATGAATTTTTGGGTATACAAATAATTTTCATGAAAATGAGTTTTATTAATTTAAAATCATTTTTATCTTTTATAGTAACTGGATAAGAAAATATTAATATTACATGATTATGTATTCCATATATTTACAATATTTATTTAATATTAGTCACATCAAAAATTCCAATGTTATTTTTATAACAATCATACTAAATGATAATATATTAATAATATTACACATTTCTTTTATGCACATTGTTGCATGTGACAATAACTGTCCATAGAGTTTCATGTTACAAAAACTATAACAAAATGAAAAATTTATTTTAACAAAAAATTTCACCAAAATATAATGGTGTTACGATATAAAACACATAAATATATATTTTCCTTTGATGATTTGATAGAGGTCGAAAAATGAGGATACATGCCGTTCATTACCTCACAAGGATCCCAAAAGACTTCTTCATTCTAGTGCATTTCTAAAAAAACAATGACTATGTGACCATATTTATTTTATATTACATTCTACCTACTATCCAAATTCCCCACGTATTGTTCATTATATGAATAATCATGATTCAATAGATTGACATCTATATTTATTACTTGCGAGGGATTTCTATATACTTCCTTAGGATAGATGCACATAACACAACGTTGAATTGGAATATATTCTATAGAAGATCCAAAAAAATAATCTACAATAAAAAAAATATATATAATTTATATTGGGATTATAAATATATGTCATTGGTTTACCATCTTTCTTCTACATAGAACTTTTTAGAAACAACTTATCAAAAAAATAAAATTAAATATTTTTTTAGCGATTGATGGAATAACTTTTCAACATGATATGTATAGTCATTATGTATTTCAGAATGTATCCATACTTATATTCAATTTATTAATCCAACATAATACCTAATGTCATTCGTTTTCTCTATAATATTCCCTAAGATTTTATTCATACTCAAATTTCTGTAAAGGGATTCATAATGAGAAATATATATGATGGAGTGAAGGAACTTGTTTTATGAAATATAATCTCAAGGATGTTTCTAATCTCATCCTCCATTAAAATATGAATAAAAATATATCAATATGTACTCTAGGTTTTTTAATATTATGTTACACAAACCACATATCTAATGATGATATACAATAATGAAACTAAAATATATATTAAAAGCATGATTAATATTTCTCTAGAACATATAGGTAATCCTCATATCCCAATAAGAAAAAATAAAATGTGTACTGCATGAAACATTAGAAATTTAATAATATATATCCTATGAAGATAATCCTAAGAGATATGTTGTCTAAATAGAGATGATGTATGAGGAATTTGTTTTGTCAGTTATTATAACCCATATATCATTATATTCATTACATTTTTTATGGGTTCGAATGAGACAATAACATTGTGATATTTTACAATTTTCATTATGGTATTGATAATTGTTGAATAATAACAAAAAATACCTCTTGTTGATATAATTTTGTTAAATAGATCACCAAGATACAACATCAACATTATTTATCTTCATGGATTCACACCCGAAATATTATTACATAGAGGCTAGTGGTTGGCATTATGCTATTATTTTTCTTTAGTTGAGGGTTTAAGTTGTGCATCAAGTCTAGATGCAATGGTTGTTTCCCAAAATGTGGGTTATCCTTTTTCAAATATTTTTTTTCTATTTACAATATTATAATAACCCATATATTCCTCATCATTAGATATACGATAAAAATGAATGGTTACTAATACATTTAATCAAAATGTCAAAAAAAATAAAGTAATCTCACCACATATAATTTCCCCCCCAATAATATTTATAAAGACCAAAGGTTTTTCTAACAAAATTGTCTCCATAAATATCAATAATCGTGATTAATTATATCACGTACTACATCAAAATATGTCACTAATACATCAAACATACAATCTAATGTAAAAAAAATGATGATGGTATCCATAACTAATAAATTTAACATACTTAAAGACATATATAAATACAAAATGAAGGCAATCCGTATATTTTTAGAGATTATTATGACTAAAATACCATTAATAAAATACACATATATTATAGTTCATGAAACAAATACATAGACACGTCTATCCTTTCACATCATTAGTTGGAATAACATATGTATTTCTATGGTCCATGTGATAACCCATAGATTAGGGCCTTGACATATATAATTTACATGTTTTCTATGTAAATGACATTGAATTCCATGGAAAATAAATTCTATATGACACTCATTTCGACATATAAAACATCTTCCCTATATTATAGATATTCTTTGAGGTTCTTCTTTACAAAATCATAAAATGATTGAAATTAATTTGGCATTCTTCTATATTCATTATCATATAATAATTAATGATAGTTGATATTCTACATATTTGATTCTATAGTAATTTCATCAAATTTAACATTGTTAATTCAATATTGTGATAGTTGATTAGGCATAATCATAATATATTACCGTACAATAATCCTCAAATTTAGGTCATCATAATCCATTAATTATCCACTAGAATAATTGGTAACATGATTTCGTCTAGTTCAAACCACTTAATGAAAATATTAACCATATTGTGAGAAATAATTATCATATTGGGAAACCACATAATCTAGAAAAACACATAGAGAATTCCTAAATCACGTAACAATTTTTCATGATATTAATCATAACGTTTATCCAATCAAATTTTATAAATATTTAAATCCATAATGATTCTTAATTAATAATAATGTAAATTTTATAATCCAATCACAAATGACTGTCAACCATGGTGTTCATCTGGGATTGTTGTTGTGTACCATGTAATACCCGAGGTAATAATGATGTTCCTTTTCTGAATTTATTTCATGAAGGTAACTTTATCTAGATGAAATAACCAGTTATAGTAACGTGATAGGGATTTAATTTTATAGAATCCACTCAATTTTACAATACCAAATTTCCTCAACATTATCATATACTTCGAATCATCATTGTACTTATCCTTAGGCATATCACTAGACATGTCCTTTATAACTTCTCTTTGGATATCACCAATTTTTTGACAACATAGTTTTTAATGTTCATATAAACCATTATATGATACCTATAGTTTCAACCCAAACATTTCATACATAATTATTCATTATTAGTAGATGAATACTCATTAAAGGACATAAGGATCCATACTAGAATTCCTTAGGTCTACTTCCTTTATAATATTGGACATGTATACTACTATTCCATAATTGGGTTACATAATAATCAATTTTTCCTTTCAAATCTATTCTATAACTTATAAATATAATACGTATTAATTTTAATAATTACTCAAGGAATGTAATAATACAATTTAATGATCAATGATGATCATTAATGGTAAATAAGGGAGACAACAACTTATCATGAGCATACTAGTTTGAGAACATGAAAAAAAAAATTCAAAAGAATACCATGAATATCATTGACCATAAAATGGATTATGAAATATATATCAACAATTCATAAGACATTAATAATAAAATAGTAAATAAAAATAATCTAGGAGATCATATCATTTGAATAATAAAATGATTCTGTTTATACACATATTAATATAAAATCATTTCTTTAGATTTTGAAGGATCATTTACTAGAATACCATTGTAGAATAAGTTCACTCCCAATTCCATCATAGTAGTAAGGTTCCAATTCCCATCTTATAAACGTGAAATAATTCCAATACTTAACTGGTCTCACTCTCTATTATAGTCATATTAATTGAATGAGATATAAATATTTAACTAATATTTTTAGGAGAGACATAGGTCCCACCCATATTTTATATAATGTAATCACCTTACAAGGTTTTATCTTATGGTCAATCCTTATTTATAAATTAACAACTATATCATAATAAAATTATAACATATGTGTCCAATAAAATTTCTATTCATTCATCATAATAGAAACTATGAATTTTTTTTATAATAATCACTATATCAAAATGTAATAATTTATAAAGAAACATGTTTCAAAATCATTTAACCATTTATCAAAAGCCTTACCCGTGGAACATGATGTGGGTTTCATAACAATTTTATCATGTTATAAACCCATTGTAAGAAATTGTGTTTTATAAATATATTATTCTCATACTCATAAAAAATTAGAAGATACAATAATACTGGTTTATTTGGATTATATATTTAAGGAGATAATTTAAAAGGAATTTTCTTAACTATCACAGGGAACATTTTTTTACGAAAATATTTTTCAACTAGAATATTTATTTGATGATATAAAACATGTTAGAATTCATTTAATTCAAAAATATAATTGAAAATATATTAATTATTCTATAGATATCATTTCAAATAGTAACTTAGGAAAGTATTATTTTCTATTAGATAACAAGTTTCTAAAAAACATATTTTAATATTCTTTTTCTTGAAAATAAAAAATATAATGTATATAATAATTTTAACAAAAATTAAAAAAAATTATGGGAAAGAAAACATATTTTATAATAACATGTTAAAAAAAATTTCCTAAATATTTATGAAATACATTATTTTGGAAATAAACTTTGAATCATATATATTAATATTTTAAAAAAATGATTTTTTTCATTATATAGGAAAATTTTATTTTTTCCATAAACATAAAAAATAATTCAATTTATATTTTTTGTAAAATCCAATTGAAAATATTTTGTAATATAACATGAATATTTTGTTAAAAAAATAAAAAATCTTAAAAAATTCATTATATATTTAAATTTTTTTTAATTTAAAAATTATAATTCATTTACGAAATATTGATTTTTGAAAAAAAATTATTTTAAATAGATGATATAAATAATGACTATTTAAAAAATACATTTCTGATAAATTGTCTACATAAATACTAGAAACTATAGTGCTAAACATGAATAATCATTATATTAACTCTGTAGAATACAATTTATGACTTTAAAAAGAGGTGGATCATACGATTTCATTATTTCAAGCCTAATCATGACCAATACTAGTTAATGATTATATTTAATAATAAAACCCTTACCATATTTGAATCATTTAACATTAATCCATGTTTAATGGTGAATCTAAAATGTGAATATAAATTTCAAAAAAAATATATTAAATTAAAATAAATTCAAGGATATTATATAATCCATATAAAATTAATAACGGGAATATGTCTCATAAATGTAAAATGTGATCAGAAAATTCCAAACCATGACTCTAGAAATCCATCACACATGTTCTATCCACCTGTATAATAAATATAATTCTATTATACAAATATTAAAGAATAATATTTTTTTAATCAACTAATTTATTATTTACTTATGATAATTTATTTCCATTCTATTAATAGTATGTTGTTAATGTCATATATCGAGTAATAATTGCATTTTTTTCATGTATGTTTTGATTTTTTATTTTATGGAGATTATAAATTTATCATGGTAAAAAAATATAAATAATTGTTAATAAAATATAAATATTATATATATTCATTATATATGGAATTATATTAAACCATAAATTTTAGTGATGAGAAATGAAAAACAACGTTCATTATGAAGGAATGTTGTATGTCCAAATGAATGTTGTTTCCTTTTTGTCGATGGATGAAATGAAATAAATTTAAACCATATTTAAATATTTTAAAATGATTTTAATTTCGTATATAATAAATATATGTATTAATATTTTCATAATTTTATTCCAATAAAATATATAGTGAATAAAATATTACATCCCATTGTGGGCAGTAGTAGACCATACACATGAACGATGTTATCGTATAACCAATTTAATAGAAATTAAGAAGTTATATGTTATATAATAAATACAGAAGAATATTTATGTTAAAAATATAATATATATAAATTATATACATCATAATTCAGAACTGTGACAAGTGCTTATGGAAAATGCCTCACATCGGTTCACATGTAGGTGGTCCGCCACACGAATTTGTGAAATTATTTATTACCGTTTGTGGGAGTATGATATGAAAGTAGGTAATTACCACAGTCTAAAAACAAAAAATATTAGGTAATATACTAAATATTTTATATTATCATGGTTTAATGGAATATTATGGGGGTATATGATGAAATAAAATAAAACACTCAAATATGGATCTTTCCTCTTCTTCAGATGACTTTTGGATTCAAGAAAGGCCTTTATATGAAGCATTGTTTCCCAAATAAGGGTTTTATAATGATATTATGTTATTAATTAAGTACATTGGATAATTATTTTATTAAAAAAGGGGTTTGAATGTTTTCAGTGGATAATAAAGTGGGTGGCCTTTTATAAATGATTTGTGTGGAACACATGTAAGTTTATAAATAAAATGGAGTACCCTCATTTTTATCATTGAAAAAGTCCCAAAAAATGTAACTTTCTTGAGACAGTATTATATGTTATCACAATATATATATTTAATTCAATTAGGAAATGTTATTTTCCATTTTTTGCATTATCGTATTAGTTATTCCACATGAAAACCCATTTTCACATAAACAACAATAGTTAGTTTTTTATACATTTATTATTAAAAATAATAATAAATTAAATGAAAATAATAAAATATATAAATTATTATTATTATAAATAAGTAATAAATAATAAAAAATTCTAATAATAATTATTTTAATTAAGTAAAATTATAATAACATTTTGATTGAAAAGCATTTTTTCCAAGAGAAAATCATCAACATATTTAAAATATTTTCTAATAATATAGAACATGAAATTTTTTACAATGAAATAAATGTAATTAGTAGATATCTTTTAATAATAATGATAATTTTAAAATCATCTGAAAACAATTTTAAATTAAATTAAATATTAAAATTTATTTAATGTTCTTAATTATAATAGTATTTTATACTATTAATTGAATAGTTTATCTTATCAGAAAATTAACAAACATTCACTCTAAGATAATTATTCTGAGGTGATTAAAAAATTATTTAATTCTTTCAAATAAATTATCTAAAAGTGTCAAATATTAAATTTTAAAATAAGTGTATAAAATGGGATAATACTAATTTTTAGGAAGATACCCTTTTAAGGAATTTCAGAAGGAAATATTATTATTTAATTTCAAGAATATAAATATGATTAGTCGTAAACATTTGAGTGAATAAATAATATATAAAATTTTTTACATTCATTCCCCATAATTTATTAGTTAGTTTTTTGAAGTGAAAACATGTTTTTTCATAGATAAAATGTTTTTGAAAAATATTTACTATATTAAGATATAGTTTTGTTCAATTTATAATTTAATGGTCACAAAAAGAATCAATTTATATTTATGGTTGAATCATTTATTTCCATAATTTTATTAATACTTTTCATACATACCCTTCCAATTATAATGTGATAAGTATCATATTTAATAATAAAATGTTAATAGTATGTCACATTTCATTGAATCTTACTATTTCATGTAATGAATGATACAATCAAAATTAAATGTTAAGTGAAATATAAGAATGATTATTTATATATGAAAAAAAATAATTCACCAAATATCAGGGAGTTATTTGATCCCCATCAATGCATTCTTAGTTAGTTCATAGAAATCCAAATAACAAATCATAGATACCATTTTGAAATCAATCGATCCAGGTCCACCTATCCACCCACCTATGAAAACCAACCATAATGCTCGAAGTATATTCCTGATCATCAGAGGAAGCTAAAAAACTAATAATAACAATTATTTTTATGACCACTCTCTAGGGCCCCTTCTTGTGACAACCAAAAGCCCACCAAAACCTTTCCAAGGGTTTGTGACTTACAACGAGTAGACATATCCAACAAATAGGATTAATTTTTCTACGAACTAGTAAAAACACAATCAAATTCATGAAATAGATACTTGAAATTAAAAATACAATGTAATGAAAAATAATTCATAACTTTAAAACCGAACAGTAGAGTACAATATAATTTTATGTTGTAAATTTAAACTGGGTATGAAAACAAGCCTACCAAAATGTTATGTTCTATAACAAAAGAACTGAATCTCTTCTACATAAAACCCCACCTAATATATAGAGACCCAGTCTTTTCTTACATTACTACTACATCATTTTAAAGAAAAAAACATAATAGAATTACACATAGAGGATTAAAGGTTTAGTGTCTTGGGAAAACTAGTATCATACATAACAATTACAACATCAATCATAAACATTTATTTAATTTCTTCTTCTCTAGGTTATTATTGGAACTTGTCCTCTTATTAATACATGTAGACACCAGAGGATATACATCAAAAGGGGTGATCTAGAAGCCCATTAAAAGGATAGATAAAAACAATATAACATGTGGTGAGCATAGTCATAACATGGGAAAAATATCATGAACATGAGAAGAAGCATAAATATAAGACTTGAAATGTGGCGATGCATAAAAATGAAACATCATGTATTAGTGGTTAACTACCACACATAATTTTGAACCATTTTAGCATCTTGTTAACAAATCATTTCACATTTACTCTTGAGATTAAACACATTACTCAATGCATTAGAGCACTGTATAATTTCGGGCGCAACTCGTCACCTTGAAACATTCATATTGTGCTATATAATTCCGGGCGCACCCGTCACATCATAACATTATCATCATCATGCTTGCCACATAGAAAACATATAAAAATTTTATATAACCAAACCATGTAATGGAATGGGTTTAATCTCATAATAACACATTCATAAGCTTTCGGTTCCCAAAAAAAATAGATGGAATAACATACATGTTATTAGAACCATCCACTTTGAGTGAGAAATCAAAGGGGTGTTTTTAAAAGAGGCGACCTTTTGGAAAACATTTTATAAGACATAAAAACATATGAAAATCATGTATATCCAAGAAAATTAAAGACAATTATGAGGAAATTATTTTAAGGACTAACCATATCAAAAATGGAGTGAAAGAGGGAGAACCCGAAGGAAGAAAATTGTGTTCGAGATTTCCCCTTACCTTGTATCTGAATGATTTCATCTCTTTAATGTCCTTTTTAATGAAATTATATTCAATAATTAGAGAGCCAAATCCTTGTGTAAATTGATATAGTTAATTATGGTTTCATTCAGTTATTTTATGTGCCTTTGGATGAGTTATATAGTTCTAAAACATTGTTCGAGAATGTTTGTTTTAATGGTTTGCTTGAGTGATTCACTTGTATTCTTAAATTGATGTTGGGGTAGAACATGGGTAATCATACAGAACTAATATTACATGTTATTAATGATATTACAGGAGTTTTAATGATCTTATAATAAATCAAATTATATCCATGTGGATGAATAATTAGATAAGAATTAAATGATGATTATTTGGGTTAATTTGGGCGGTTTTTTGATCAAAACGAACTTGTTTTATCTTATCACTTAGTAATATGGTCATAATTTAGTTAGAAAACATTATATATGAGACAATAAATATAACCTATTCTGGTTCAACCATAAAAATGGTTTCATTACAATATCTGTAGGTAGAAATTGAAGAAGAAAATGTGGTGTTCTTAAAGGTGATAAATTTACACCTCATGAACAACGTTCTCCTTAATAAAATAAAAGGAAAATTGAAAATGGGTATGATGATATAATATCCAATTATCATCATAAAATTATAGTAGATGTATAATAATGGAGTTAAAATACCATTTGGATGAATATTGGTTGGGAGAGATAAAGAAATGAACTTGAACTTGAAAGGAAATTAAAGGAGAAGAGGGAGAGAAATTACCTCTTGATTCCTCCTCTTGAGATCCTCCTTAAGGGCCTAATATTGGACTTATGATTAGACCATAAGCTCTTGGATGTGGGAGAGGGTATATGGAGGATGTTTGGGTAGAGTTCAGAGAAGGCATGGAGCTTGAGAGGTGTGAGGAAATGAGGGTCTGAACGGTGGTATTTATAGTGGAGGGGAGAGGGGTTTCCTTAATATAATATTTATTAGTTTATTATTTCTTCCCAAGAAAAGGAATAGTGAGTATTACATGACCATGAATATTAATTTTATCATTAGATACCGAACCATGTGGGCTTACATCAGCATAACATCACACATGACTCTATAATTAGCTTATTTAGCTTATGTTTGTAAATTATGGTATTTCACTATTCATAAAAAAATCATGTATTTCAGAAAAATCCAAAAAATTTACCCCAACCATTATTTGTCTTGTAGAATCTAGAAAGGATTTACTTTTTCCAAAAATAATTATCTAAATTCTATTAATGTAATATTTAATTAAAATCATAATTTACTAAAATAATAGTTTTTAAAAACTAAAACTGATTTTATAATGCATCCAAAAATTACATAGTGTCTTATTAAATTATATAAAATCTATAAGACATTTATTTGTTAATTATTTAATTTTTTTTTAGAAAATATATTTTCTTTTAAATATACAAATTATGTATTTATTTATTTATGACTTACAAATTCTAAAACGTTTACCAAGGTCAAATTTTCACTTTCTAATATTTCTAAATTTAATATAATTAATCATGGGTAACATTAGTCTTATGTTGTATTATTCACTATTAATAAGGGTAATATTACTATTTATAAGGGTATGTTACTATTCAAAAGGGTAGGTTACTATTCAGCAAAAATTATTTTTGATTCATTAGACTCCAACAAAACATCTTGAACACAATCGTATATGTCGGTTTTCAAAATTCAAAAAATATAAGTGACAAACTTATGTTTAGAGGCCACTTATCACATAGTAGTTTATCATGTTGTGTTTTCATGTGATTTTTTGACATAACTAAAAGAAGGGAAATTTCCATTGAAAAAAATTGGGTCGTTACATTCTTCCCCCCTTAATAAATTTCGCCCCAGAAATTTCACTTTACAAAAACAGGTGAGGGTACTTCTCCTTCATTACCTCTTCTAGCACGCAAGTTGCTTTCTCAAATTTATGTTTCCTCTACAACACTTTGACACGATGGGTTGTGTTTTTGAATAAAACCTTATCTCTCCGGTCCAGAATCTTTATTGGCTGCTCCTTATAAGAGAGATCATTTTAAAGCTGCACCACCTCTGAGTTTAGTACATGTGAGTGGTCCGGTATGTACTTCCTCAACATTGATACATGAAACACATCATGAACATTATCCATATTATGTGGAAGTGAAAGGAGATAGGCCACAACGTTTATGTGCTCATGGATCTCAACGGGGCCAATATACCTTGAGCTTAGCTTCCCTTTCTTCTGGAATCGCATGACTCTCTTCCATAATGATATTATAAGGAAGACATTATCTCCAATTTCAAACTCCATGTTTCTTTATCTATTGTCAGATTAGCTATTTTTCTGACTATAAGCAGCTTTGATTTCTTTCTAGATGACTTGACCCTTCTCTATCATCTCTTCAACAAGATCGGGTCCAAGTAGCTTTCTTTCTCCAACTTCATCCCAAAAGGATGGATTTCTACATCCCTTTCTTTATAGAGATTCATATAGAGCCATCTGAATACTCTAGTAGAAGTTATTGTTGTATGAGAACTCAACCTATGGGAGATGATGATCCAAACCACCTTTTAATTCAAGATAGCATGCTCTTAGCATATCTTCAAGATTCTGGAGAGTCCTTTCAGGCTGACCATCAGTTTTGGGGTGATAGGTCGTGCTGAAATTTAATTCAATACCCAAAGCATGTTGAAGGCTCCTCTAGAATTTAGATGTGAACCTAGGATCATGGTCAGAGATAATAGAGAGTGGAACACCATGCACTCTCACCACATCCTTCACATATATCATTTCACGTGGTTTAGTAGAGAGATCCTCCCGACTAATGATAAAATGGGCAGTCTTGGTGAGTCAGTCAACCACAACCCATATCGAATTAATTCCCTTTGACGTCTTTGGGAGAACCGTGATAAAGTCCATAGTAACATTCTCCGATTTCAACATGGGTATAGGCAATTGTTGCATCATACCTTTGGACTTTTTTCACTCAGTATTAAGTTGATGACATACCAAGCACCTTGATATATATTTTGAAATCTCTTACTTCATGTTATCCAACCATAAGTGTTCTCAGAGATCACGATACATCTTGGTACTCCTAGGATGGATAGAGAAAGACGAGCTATGTTCATTTTCAAATAGCTCCTTCTTTATCCCAAGTGATGAAGGCACACAAAGCCACGTCCCAAACTGAATCACACCATCATCGTCGATATGGAACTATAGAAGTTTCCCTTCCTTTACTGTATTCACCCTCTTTTGTGTCTCTAGATCATCCATTCATGCTTTCTTAATCTTCTCATGTATGGATGGTTAAGCAATAATTTGGTAAAGGTAGTATGTATCCACTACCCTTATGATTTCCAAATACATTCATTGCATATCCAAGAAGATAATTTCTTTCTCAATCCATAACATTGATAGAGTAGCAGATTTTTTTCTGCTTAGAGCATCAGCTACCTTGTTTTCTTTTCGAAGATGATAATGAATAGACCAATTGTAATTCTTGATTAGATCTATCTATCTCCATTGACACATGTGAGCTCCTTTTGTGTAAATATATACATTAGGCTCATGTGGTCGGTGTATATGTCACACTTCTCGCCATAAAGGTAGTGCTGGTAGATTTTCAAGGAAAAAAAGTCACGGTTGACAGGTCCAAATCATGCGTCGGGTAGTTATGCACATAGATCTACAACTGTCATGAGGCGTAGGCTACCACATTATCATTTTCCATGAGTACACAACCCAATAATTTCATTAAAGCATCACTATATATCACAACACTTTCTCGACATTTTGGTAGTGTGAGTACATGTGCAGTGATCAACCTTCTCTTTAGATCCTTGAAAATTCCCTCACATTCTTCTGTCCAGAGATAATTTACCCCTTTCCTTATTAACATAATTAGCAGGATTGACAATCGTGTGAAGTTTCTCACAAAATGTCTGTAGTACCCTACCAATCCATGAAATCTGTGGATTTATATTACACTAGAGGGCATGGGCCATTCCTCAATCGCCTTTGTTTTTGAAGGATCCACATAAATTCCATCAGTTGCGATCACATGTCCCAATAACGTAACTTGTTTCATCCAAAAGACAATCTTGATGAACTTAGCGTACAAATTCTCCTTTCTCAATGTCTCTAACACATGTCTTTGATGTTCTCCATGTTCCTCCATGCTCTTGGAGTAGATGAGAATATCATCGATAAACACTACCACAAATTTGTCGAGGTAATGTCTAAAGACTCTATTCATCAAATCCATGAAGATTACAGGGGGGGTTATTAATTCCAAAGAGCATAACCAAAAAATCATAGTGCCCATACCTTGTACGGAAAGTAGTTTTCTAAATATCTTCCTTCTTCACCTTTACCTGATGATATCTAGAATTAAGATCCACCTTTGAGAAGTATTGATCCCCACTTAACTGGTCGAACAAGTCATCAATCCTTGAGATAGGATACTTGTTCTTTATGGTGATCTTGTTGAGTTCCCAATACTCGATACACAATCGCATTGTCCATCCTTCTACTTCACAAAGAGAACTGATGCACCCCATGGTGATGCACTAGGGCATTAGAACCCTTTGTCTAGATACTCTTGCAGCTTCTTATTTAAATCCTATAGTTTGATAGGATACATCCTATAGGGACACTTCAAGATAGGAGTAGATCTAGGTATGAGTTCAATTGAGAACTCTACCTCACGATCCAGGGGAATTCCAGGTAACTCTTTGGGAAATACATCACCATATTACCTCATGATGGGAATTTCGTCAAGGTTTGAACTTTCCTTCGACTCAACCATTTGAGCGAGGTATGCTTCTTCATAGGGAATCAACACCCACAACATAGAAAGATTTTTCAAAGGAGATTCATGATCTTCCTTTCATTTATAGAGGGACATGTGATGGTTTGGAATATGAAAAGATATTTCCTTTTCCCGCTAGTTGATATGTGATCTATATAATGAAAGCCAATCTATTCCCATTATCTCGTCCAATTCCATCAAGGGAAGTGTTATGAGATTTTCCGGAAGAATCATCCCACATACACAAATAGGAGAAGAGTCAAACACTTTGGTTGCAATGATTTTACCACTTTCTGTTTTTATATATATGTCTACTTCATGATTTCATGGCTTCTATTCTATAGTTCTATCAAAAATGCATGATATAAAGGAATGCATAGAACCACAATCAAATAATACTACTTCAATTCTTTAGTGAATAGGAAGTGTGCCTTGTACGACTTCATTATCATGATCTACCCCTATAGTAGTGATGGCATAAGCCTTCCTTGTTCTTTTGGATTTGGTGGTTGCTTGCATTGATTACCCTCGAGAACATGCGGTTTAGTGCACTGGTTTGCATAGTGTCCGACTCCCTACAGTTTTAGCATTGAACCCTGAGTGGTTCTCTTCTTTAATTAACTACATTCTCCTTCTTTTTCATGTATTTTCAACACTCTTGAGCATGGTGTCCTTCTTTGCCACACTTGAAGCACTTCCCAGTCCCTTTGAGGATGTTCCCAT
This sequence comes from Viscum album, assembly GCA_963277665.1. Taxonomy (NCBI): domain Eukaryota; kingdom Viridiplantae; phylum Streptophyta; class Magnoliopsida; order Santalales; family Viscaceae; genus Viscum; species Viscum album. The sequence goes on from OY728145.1 coordinate 1,100,141,084, forward strand.
GATACAACTTCCCACATTTTTGGCATGTGGGTCTTTGATTTTTCTTCCTACCATTGTCATTAGATCCACCAACTTGAAACTCCAACATTCTTTTCTTATCACCATAGACATGGTACCATTCTCCAAACTCCATCTCCACTTTTAGATCACACCAAACAACTTCTTCATAACTCCCAATGTCTCGAATAGCAAGAGACTTTTGAAGGTGTTGTTTTAATCAACTATAGAATCTATAAATTATTTTATCATTGTTGATAACAAAACCTTAATCATACCTTGAATGCCTTATGAAATTCGCTTCATAGGTTGTGAAAGATTCTCTTTCTTTTTGCTTGATCTTTATGAATTCTCTCTCAATATTCTTGCGAAGAGTTCGTGGGAAGTACTTATTATGAAACATTATCTTAAAGTATTCACATTCCATGTCTTCAATTTCATCCAATGGCATGATGTTCTTTATCAAATCCCACCCTTGATCGGCTTCTCCATCAAGAAGATAAACTGCTAGCATCACCTTCTCCATCTCAGAACAGTGAAGAATAGAAAATATCTTCTCCATGGAGTTGACCCACCGTTCTGTAACTAGTGGATCAGAAGATCCACAAAACATCGGTGGTCATTGCCGCATAAAACATTCTATACCCAATTGCTCCCTCTTTGGTGAAGGAGGACGTGCCCCATTATTATGGTTATTATTAATAACCAGCGATAATAGGGAAAGAATCTCCATTTCATTTTGATCTCCACCTCCCAAATGATTGGTGATGTCGTTCAGGAAATCGTTGCATTGTCCCTCGCATGAGTTGTTGGCCAGATTTCTCCTGGTTCCCACCATTTTCTAAAATATAAAAGTTTAGAACAAAACAGAAGTAATAAAATTATATAATAACTTATTCATTTAAATAATTTATACAAAAAACATAACATATGTGAACCCTATGTAAATATTATTCTACGCATATTTGTACTTAGTCTCATGATATTGGTTTTCTCTAAGGTTCAGTAATCCAAATTCCCAAATTAACTAAACCTTTCCTATGATACCAACTATAGTGACCCAAAATTTTCTTACATTACTATTACATAATTATAAAGATTAACAACATAATAGTATTACACATAGAGGATCCAACGGATTAGTGTCTTGGGAAAACTAGGATCATACATAACAATTACAACATCAAGAATAAACATTTATTTAATTTCTTCTTCTCTTGCTTCTTATTGGAACATGTATTCTTCCTAATACAGGTATCCACCTAAGGATATACATAAAATGGGGTGGGAAATAAGCCCATTAAAAGGATATATAAGAACAATATAACATGGGGTGGGAATAATCATAACATGTGAAAAAGATCATGAACATGAGAGGAAACATAAATATAAGACTTGAAATGTGGGAATGCATAAAAATGAAACATCATGTCTTAGTGGTTAACTACCAAACATACTTGTGAAAAAAGATATCATCTTTTTTCACACATCATTTCAAATTTACTCATTAGATTTATCACTTTACCTAATGCATTGGAGTGCTGTATAATTCTGTGTGCAACCATCACATTGAAACATTCATATTTCGCTATATAATTTCAGGTGCACCCATCACATCATAACATTATACTCATCATTCTTGCCAACAAGAACTCATATATATATTTTACCTAACTAATCCATGGAATGGAATTTGTTTCATCTCATAATAACACATTCATATGATATGGGTTCCCAAAATAAATATCGAATAACATACATGTTACAAGAACCGTCCACTTGGAGTGAGAAGTCAAAGAGTTGTTCATAAAAGATAAGATCTTTTGTAAAACATTTTTTTACATAAAAACCTATGAAAAACATGTATATCCCAAATAAGTAAATAAAATGATCAAAACATGATCTTTATGAAGTAACCATATATTAATTAATTAGAAATACAGAACCTTTTTTACATTAATATGGTTCATTATGGTTTCATTAAGTTAATTAATGTTCCTTTGGATGAGTTATATACTTTTGAAACATTGTTCGAGAATGTTTGTTTTCATGGGTTTCTTTAGTGATTCACTTGTATTCTTAAATTGATAGTTGGGTAGAACATGGGTAAACATCCAGAACTGATATTAAATGTTATTAATGATATCAAAGGAGTTTTAATGATCATATAATGAATCAATTTAGATCCATGTGGATGAATCATTTCATAATAATTAAATGATGACTATTTGGGTTAATTTGAAAGGTTTTTCGATCAAAACAAACTTATTTTAACTTATGACTTAGTAATATGTTCATAAGTTAGTTCAAGAACGTTAAATAGGAGATAATACATATAAAAGGTTCTGTTTCAACCATAAAAATGGTTTCATTACCTGATATGAAAGTAGAAATTGAAGAAGAAAACCTGTCGTTCTTAAAGTTGATAAATTAACACCTCATGAACAACGTTCTCATTAATAAAATAAAAGGAAGAGGGAAAGGGGGATGGATGATATAATATCCCATTATCCTCATAAAATTATAGTAGATGTATAATAATGGAGATAAAATACCATTTGGATGAAGACTGGTGGGGAGAGATCAAGAAATGAACTTGAACATGAAAGGAAATTAAAGGAGAGGAGGGAGAGAAATTACCTCTAGAGTCCTCCTATTGAGAACCTCATTAAGGGCATAAGATTGGTCTTTTTATGAGACCAGAATCACTTGGACGTGGGAGAGGTTATAGGGAGGATGTTTGGGCATTGTTTAGAGAATTCTTGGAGCTTGAGAGGTGTGTGGAAATGAGGCTGTGATGGGTGGTATTTATAGTTGAGGGCAGAGGGGTTTCTTTAATATAAAATTCATTAGTTTTTTATTTCATCACAAGAGAAGGAATATTGAGTATTACATGGCCAATAATAGTAATTTTATCATGTGATACCAAACGAAGTGGGCTTACATCAGCTGAATATCACACATGACTCTAAAATTAGATTATTTAGCTTATTTTTGTAAATTATGGTATTTTTGTATTCATAAAAAATTCATGTATTTTAGAAAAATCAAAAAAATTTACCCCAACCATTTTTTGATGTGTAGAATCCAAAAATGTAGAACAGTTTTCAATAATATTATTCTAAATAATATATATTTAATATTAAATTAAAATCATAATTTACTAAAAAAACATTTTTAAAAAACAAAATAGATTTTACAGTGCTTCCAAAAATTATGTAGGGTCTTATTAAATTATCTAAACACTCTAAGAAATTGAATTTATAATTATTGAACACGTTTTATGAAAATATATTTTCTTGTAAATATATTTTTAAATTATTTTTTTATTTATGACTTACAAATACCAAAACATTTACTAAGGTCAAATTGTCACTTTCTAAGATGTCTAAATTTTATTTAATTATTCATGGGTAATGTTACTCTTATGTTGGTTGATTCACTATTAATAAGGGTAATATTACTATTTATAAGGGTATGTTACTATATATATGTGTGGGTTACTATTCACCAAAAATTATTATTTTTAATTTATACTCCAAAAAACATCTTTAACACAACTGTGTTTTTCAGATTATCGAAATTCAAAACATAGAAGTGAAAAACTTATTTTTAAAGGCCACATAACACTTAATAGTTCATTATGTTGTGTTTTTATGTGATTTAATGACATAATTAAAAGAAGGGAAATTTCCATTTAAAATCATTGGGTCGTTACATAATCTAACTGTAAGGTATGGCACATGACATGTAAATATATTCCCCCTAAACACACCTTGGTCAGTCTAATCACACTAGACACTTCTTGGTCCTAGTTTAACTAAAAACCATTAATGATTTGGCCTTACGCACATGGCATGACAGATGCTAGAAAATCCCATGCAGGGGTCATTATAATAATACTCTTTAGGTAACCCATAAATACTTTTTAAAAATCTACACAAGGAATACCACTAAGAAGATACATTCATCCCATCAAAGGTATATCTCAATAAAACAAATAACAAGGACATTCAGATATACTAGTAATGAAATCGTTGATACAATATCTCATCCACTATTAATCATGTGTTTCTGATTATAGCAATATTGATTATGGTAGATCTTACTCCTTGATAAATCTAGATGTAATCATGTAGGAAAATACTTCCAAAAGAAACCAAGAGAAAATATGGTGATGATACATCAAGATGTTTCCCCAAGACATTTTGTCTCACTAATAAAAGGAGTCTCGATATCACAACCAATCTCTACTCACAATATTGTACTAATGAAACCCTTATTGTGGGAGAAATCACTCATCAAACAATAATGTCACCCGAGACCCCTGTAATGGGGTCCCACTAATTTGTTCCTCTCCCAATGTTATGACACTGATAAATATTAAAAGAAAACTAGAATGGTCAAGTCATGAAAGAAAAAATCTAATCTCGATACACCGATAGGGTGTCTTACACCCAAGGATTACTGAGGGATTAATTTCCCTACTCAAAACATTTTCATAGATACGGGATAGAGTTCTGTGTAAATATTTGTCACACATTTATCATTAACCCATTCTAAGGTACCATTATGATAATTGAGGATCGATCGGGCCTCTCAGTGTGATACATACATCAGCCCATTGTGTTAACATGGAAGCTGGGTTCAGACCACTCACATGAAAACATGGGACATCCTCTATGATAGTAACATGATCATACATTGAATATTTGTAATAAAGACCAAGTATTTGATATCAGTCTCTAATATCACCATCTATGATGAGATAATGATCTAATATCAATCCATCATAAGAAAGATCAATAAAAATCCAGCCCCTTCTAGTCCGAAAAAAACCATCCATGATATATCAAATGTACATCCTCACCACATGTGTCCCAATGCCATAGAGAACTCATAAAATGGATTCTATGATTGAAAGATACATCTATTATTCTGATAAATGTTTGACCTTGGTTTCAATCGGCCCGACCCGACCTAGACCAGGTCGGACATCCTGAATCGTTCTTGCCCACTCCATTGAACATTGCTGACTAGGTCGACACAATGGGCCACTTGGAACATTGTACATATTGATATGGGTCACTCGGTGGCCTGGTTCTACTGGTCCATCTTGTGCCATGTGGGTCTGCCTAATCTAGCACATGGCTAGGCCACTTTTCGTGTTAGACCAAGCACCGGGTGGGCCGACCCCAACCAGGTCGGTATGATCATACTGACTGTAATACCTGAAAGTGGTTGTGCCACTTGTTTCCGTTCAATGCAAGAGACACCACCTCCCGCCAGCCCCATGGAATCTACTGTGGGCTCCCTTGTCCGCCTCTATGGGGGCCATCCATTGCCACACCTTCACATTACCATTTCAGCGTGCCACCAGTGGTGTGCCGGCGGTTCCTTCCATGATCCGCCTGATTCTCTCCAGTTATCTAATTTATAACAAAAATGTTGTTCTGCAATCCCCTGGTCTCCATCGTAACTGCAGTGGGATCAGATTCATTCCATGATCCATCTTGGTGTAAGAAATCTAAGAATTGATATCTCCAACACTGCTTTGATCAATCATTCGTTATTCTCAACTTAACTTCCTCCTACCACACCCATCCCTATTATACTATATTGATACATTGTACCAATAATCGGTTTCATAATGAGTGATCAATCAGAAATTTTCGATTCGTGGCCCAAACGATGAACTCCCATGATTAATGAAAAATAGAGGGAGAAACACCTGAACCAAAAAAGATAAATGAACCTTATCAATATTTCTTTCTATAGTGGTTTATATACATTATAAAAATTAACAAAAAATAAAAAAAAGATTATATTTAATATATGATTAATAAACCCAAATAAATTGTACAATGTAAAACCTAACCCTTTATATGCATGACCCATTGATTAATCAGTTGTTCGATTAATTCAGGATCATCAAAGAGATAAATAATGAGGAAGGAAAATAGATTAAAAATCTCACCTATAATAGTGTTTTGATCGGTCAACATCTGGATTCGATCGACATCAGCAATCCATCGAGGTTCAACAAGATATGTCAACACATTGATCCTCGGTATGTGATCCACTATCATGGATATGTGATTCACCGACATTCCTCAACATTTTTCATTCACCAATGGGAAGGAACTACCAAGGACATTCTCAATAGTTTCAAAGGAATTTCTAGGTTATGTGTTAACCATAAATTAGTTTTTTATAAGGTATAAAAGAAAGCATATTAGCATCTTAAAAAATCACCCCAATATTTCATTTTTGAAAAGAAATGGGCTGACTCATCACTACATTGAATCGTCAAAATGAAACATTTGAAATGCATTTAAATATACTTATTTAATTTTATTTTATTATCCTATATAAACATCAAAAATTTTCTTTCACAGTCAACACACACAAGTCGATTTTATTCACCACCTATCGAAAAAAATTATTTCGAACTCAATGGTGTTATTAAATTTCCAATATGAGACACTATTCATGCGTTATTACAAATTTAAAATAATATACTTTTATTTAATTATTTTATTTAATGTTATGTGCTTTTATGGGTTTCTCACTAGAGACCTATGTTGACTAAATTTATGCCATGCATAAGGTAAACCCACCATCCTGAATGAAATGGTTCCACCATGTTTCTGATCCGAGAACCCTTTTATGTATTATTACACTACTACTGGAACACATCTCACACTCAGTATTAAAAACATAATTTCTTTCATCAAACCATTCCTGGAACATCAGGCCTCGAAATTGCATGCTTGTCTCAGTTCTTATTCATGGAATTTCACTATAAATGTTCAAAAAATAAAAGATGGAAAATTTGAGTCATTATATTCTCTAAACCTTAAGGTTTTACATCCCCGAAATAAAAACCAATGGATACCCAATGAAATAATGGAACAATATCAAACATGATCCCCCCACTCCCATGTCCTATTTTAGATATTCGCATGGTCCCATAAGGTATGCATTAAAGGAATCGAAAACCCATAGAGGTTCATCGCATGATGATCCTAGATCTCCCTTCCTGGGATCCAAATAGATAATACCATTATATATCAATCATATGTGGGACACTATGTAGTCATGAATTCTCTTGAACGTAGTGGCATTTTACGATCACTAATTCAATCGCCTCAAAAAATGCTAAAATGTGGCAGAGGTGGTAAGATGGTCAGTGGTCAACCAAATGGTATCAAGACCCCTAGACATACATAGAAAATTTTTAACAATGTCCATTGATATAAATTCTCTAACTATTCCTGGAACCCCAAAGATGAAAATAATAATTTTTTCCTAGCATAGTGTCTTGACATGGTGAGTTGATAAACCACAAAACTGATTCAAAAAAGTGGTCAGCTATTAATAACAATATTTAATACTAGATTCATCATGTTCTATCATAACATGTTTTTCCTTGATACCTACATGAAAATCCTGTGCATTTTCCCACTCTAGGAGTCCACTAATACTTTTTTCAATCTTGTGAATAGAAAAATTCCACCCCTAACTTTTTAATATCTATATGGGGAATTCCCCTTGGTCAACTGAGCACAAAAAAGCTCCTAGTTGTTATCAACGTGTTATGACTCTCTTAATTAATTTAAAAGTGGAGGGGTAAAAAATGATGACTAAAGATAGTCCTCTTCATCTCTATCCACAATGGATAAAAATAATGGGGAAAACCTCCATGATTCCTCATTCTATAACTACTAACTAGATTCATGTTGTGATCATCTACTTCTTGGATCCTCTTCCCATGAGAATATAAAAACACTAAGTCATAGCTTGGGAAGTACTATAGAAATCAATTATATATCACACATCAATCCTTCTATGAGAAAAGATACATGAGAATATTAAGGTCGATGTATATGATGAATCCCTCTCACATCAGGAAATGTCACCAAAAATTTAATGAAAATACTAATTCTACTAACTCAATATCATTGGTTGCATGGTTATAATCATGTTCTCTCAATCATTGGTAGTCACTTTTTATCTCTACATTAGGAAAAACCATTCCTATTTCCTAATATATTTCAGAACACTACATGATCGAAACCATCCATTGGTATCCACATGATTGGAGCTCATAGTAAACCACGCCTCAACCTTCACAAGGTTCACCGTAACTCGAGCCTCTGATACAACCTATCCAAGGAATATGGTCCTTGTGAATCCATAAAATACACATAAAGATATTATTTTAAATCTAGTGCTCCTAGAATCTGTCCAAGAGCATTCTTATCCACCACTCGTGCTCCACCTAGGACATCCAGTATACTACTATTTAATTGAAGAAGATCATAAGGAGCTGCCTAGGGTGAATCATTGGTTCTTATGAATAACTTACTCTAAAATTACATCATTTACACCCCCTATTCATTAATTTATTAAGGATAAATTTGATATACATGAATAAATATTGATTCCACTTCATGGTGTAGACCAACACAGAAGTCTAACACTCCATGGAGAGGTAAACATATAACATCATCAAGGATGATGTCCTTACACCGCCTCCATTACAAGAAACATGAGGAATCATAATATAAATGGTATTGAGTGTTAGGATAGCCATCTAAATTGAAATTGGAAGCACCCTCCCCTTCCTGATTCCATTAAGAGCTATAAGCATTTTACCCTCTGCTAATAAAGTGATATCTAGTTACATTAACATTGATGAACCACACCCTTTTCCTAAAAAACAATCTGAGTATGAAATATCGATTTAGTCTATGCCGAGAATGACACCATAAGGCCTTGATGCCACTACCATGAAATCACAAAAAAATCACACCTTTATAAGTTAGGACATACAACTAGTATTATTGTTAGACTAACAAAAATCCTATAGTATTTATCACTATATGTAAGGTTTCGATCAATTATTTTACTAGAATCCCTATATATAGAAAATTTTTACGAAAGGAAATCACTCATAAAATTTTCTATCAATCTTGCATATACTATTGAAAGTTGAATATCGTACCTTGAACCATTCTGGGAGTCTTGGTGCTCTGTGCCTTAACAAAATGAGGCTGTCTCTTCCCATGTCCTCCAACGTCTTGATTCTGGATTATACCACACGGAGTTGGTTATGGAAACAACTCCAAATTTTGGCCCCATCCAACTCATTCCCCCGCTATCTTGCACATCTGCAACCCGACAGATGGGTATGTTCTTGTACATTTCCATTCCTTGTTGGCTCATCACCTTCCTCGTTGACTATAGAATGAATGAGGGAAAAACTCATGGGACATGACCACTTTTGTGAAATTTAATGAAAACCCAGTCTTTATGGGAACTACCATGCCCCCCAGAACATCCAACAAAATGTCTGGTTTTGTGGCATACATTGTGAACCTACTATTGTAAAATCGTATTGACCATACATCCTAGGATATTGCTACCTCAAAATCCTCTAATACTCATTAGAACCAATGTTTACCATCATCTCGCCCCCTGATTTATCATTGAGTTAGTCTAAAATTTTTCATTAACCTAAACCATTAGAGGTAAGTATGCATACTAATAATCAGGAAAAACCATAACATGTAGGCCATTTTAATGATAAACTACACTGTGACTATCTCCCATCTGGGAGCATCGTCGATCATCAAGACAATGTCAAAATCCTGCTACAGAAACCTCACTGGTTGTGGTCGTGATCACATCATTAGGAAAAACAAGATGTATCACAGTTAAAAGAGTATACCTTTTGAGCATACTCAAGAAGGGAGTAGAAAACAAAAAACATTCATATATGATGCATGTATCTATATTTTTTCCAAAAAACTATTTTTTTCATGTAATGATTCATAATAACATTTTCCTGAGTCCTAGTGTAAGGATACCTCAGACGGCCCACCATCATTGGAGTATCTAGCCCGAAAGCTGAACACAAAACACTTAACATTGTTCCCCCAAACCAATCTCATACACTCCCGGTCTAAATGTAGGACCGAAATCACATTGATACCACTATCTCATGAACCTTCCTATATGGCATTTGTCATGAAAACCGTAATATATACTTTGATAGGAAAAGGGATGGTGGCTAGTGATGAGTATGAATATCCATCAATGAGAGTCATTTTCCTAATGAAATCTAAAAAAGCACACATCCACAAGAGAAGGATTATTTAATGAAAAAACATCAAGCAAATAAAAAACATTCAATACATTAAAAAACAATAGAAAATTCTTATAGAATGTAATGTACTATTCAACAAATGAACTAGAATACAAGTCCAACAATAATAAAGGATCCATAACACAAGTACAAAAGCTCATCTATAGAAAATACCACATGATCCGACAACAGGGTACGACACTAGACTGATGTCTAAGAGAAACAAGATCACACTGGTGTCAATCTAATAACATTGAGCCTGGCCTATTCCCATACATCCTATAGCACCATCATGGAGTCAACCATCTAGATATTGCATGAAATGTGTGGACAAATCCCAAGTATGGGTGAGTAAAAAAATACTCAGTTGGTCACCGAGAAACACAAATTAAAATACCAAATTGGGAACAACATTATGAAGATACAGTTAGATAAACATTGGTATATTTCAACAACACATATAATAAGAATATCCTGGTATATTTGTAATCGATTCCATAATGCAATGTATCATCCACTGTCATCTATATGGTTCCGCTCGTAGCATGATTGATTTCAGACGATCTCACCACTTGAGCTATCTAATAGAAAGAACATAATTAAATTATACAAAAGGTAACTGACATAACATCTGGTCATGATACTTCACAATGATTTCTTTAAAGGTCCAGTCTCACAATGATATAGAGTCTTGATATCACAATCAATCCTTGGTTATAAGACTTTTCTCAAGGGAAGGTGATTTTGGGAGAACTATCTACATGAACTATGATGTCATTAAATACCCTTGAAAAGTGTCATATTAACCCCCCCCCCCCCCCCCACATCCCCCCCCAAGAGAACACACTGATAACTTCCTGAATGACACTAGTCAACTCAAGACACGATGGAATTAATATGTTCTTGATAGACATATCGGTGGTCCTTCACAGAGGGATCATTGGGGGACTCTATGCCCATTTGGAAACATCATTATAGATATGTAATAGGTTCCAACATAAATATTGGTCACTCATTATTCACAAACCCTACATAAGGTAACACTTAGAGAAATAAATAATTAACAAGCCTCTTATTGTGACACATGATCCAGCTCGTTGAGTCACCATTGATGCTGGGATGAGAAAACTCACTTCAGAACATGGGTCTTCTTCTATGATTGGAAAAAAATCATACATCAAACCATTATATGAAACACTATAGGTATGATATCAATATCAACATTCATCCACTATGATGGGATCGGGATCCTACATCGATCGATCATTTAAAATACATAGATAACACTACTACCCTGTGATGGTAAAAATAAAAACCCAAACAGGACTTATAAAGAAAAAAAATCTTTACAGAGATAATAAGACCATAGACGGATCATCAAACAAAAGCTATGTTTGAATGATATTTCATCTTTTTGAAAAATGGTTGATTTGTATCTGAGAAGGCTCTGACCAATCCAACCATGTCACAGTTCATTGTTTTGGGTCTGCATCGTGTGTGCTAGCCTCCTTTGACACATAGCCCAACCGCGTGTTGCATCACCTTATGCCCCAGGATCCACCACTCCCATCCAGCCTGGTTTTCTCACATCAACTGGAAATCCTCCAGATGGCTCCAACACATGATGCCAGTCAATAAGTGTGTCTCTATGTCCCCCCAGCCCAACATGATTTTCCAAGGGTGGATATACTCCACCATACTGGCACGCCACTATTGATGCATGCCACCACCATTTGCTGATAATGGGGCTCTAGGGGCACCTTCTTTGGGCCCCAACATTCAATCAGGTGCTCTGATTGTTGATCCTAAAGATGTTTTCCGATCCCATGGTAACCTACATCACAGTATTCTAATCAAATACATGAGATTATCTATCCCATTGAATGATATTTGATCAATGATATCTCATTCACTTCTTTAATCTATCTTCTATCTTTGTCATCACACCACCATATGACCACATCCATCCACAGACTGTGATACCCAATCGTGTCACCAAGAATCAATTTCACCAATATCAATCGATCACAAATTTTTTAGTCACATAACAGAACAATAACGCCCCATCCAGTCAAGGAAGGGATGGATAAATGAATTAACCCTCAAATGTGAACAAACATCTATCAATTTTTGTGTCTATCATGGTTCATTTCCATTAGAATGGTTTACGAAAATCTAAAACAACGGATAATAAATATCATATGATCATTCCTTAATAAACCCCACATGGAAAATACCAAGCTTAAATATTAATTACCCATGGATTAATTGGTTGGTTGATTAATCCACATTCTTTATAGTTATAATGAACGGGATGGAAAACATATTAAAACTCACACACAACATAGTGTTTGGATCAATCGATGTCAGGGTTCTATCATCATTGGTGATCCATTAAAATTCATCACGATATGTCATCTTTTCAATATTCAATCCTCGATACCTGATTTGTGATACAGAATCCGCCGACATTATTCGTTGTTTTCCATTCCCTAATGGGAGGGAACTACCAATGTGTTTCTATATTGTTTCCATGGAATTGTAGGGTTATGCATTAACATAGAATGCATTTCTAATTAATGAGTAATGAAAATGTTCCAACTAATTGCAGCATTACAGTAACATTTTACTATTTCTTTTTAAAAACTATATGAAATTACTCATTGCTACATCCTAACATCAATGTGAAAATTTTAAAATGAAATGAAAAAAAATATTTTAAAATATTTTATTCTTTTTTAAAATTAAAAAAAAAATTAATTTTCTAGTCGAACCATATTGGTTGATGTTAAGAGACACCAAGGGAAAATTCAACATTACAAACTGAATTGTAGTCTCTGATTTCCAAAACAATTCATTATTCAATAGTTTTTATGATTTCAAAATGAAATAATTTTTTAATAATTTTATTTATGTTTATGTGCTTTTTGGGTTTTCTTAATAGAGAACTCCACCGACTAATGTTTTATCTTGCCTAGGGTAATATCGCCATATAGAATCAAATAGTTCCATAAAATTTATGATCTGGGAAACCCATATAACAGTTTGTCAACAACATCCTGAAAAACACTCACTCACAAAATTAATACATAACATTTTTCATCGAACAATTATGGGAACAATGATACCTGGAATCAAATTCCATTTACATTCCTAGTCACTGAATTTACTATAAAATTTTTAAAAATAAAAACAAAAAATCCGAATAATTAAATTTTGACCAACATAAGGCTTTATGTCCCTAAATTTCGAAAACAAGGGATACCAAAACATATTAGGGTACATGCCCGATCATGACCACCTCCCATGTTCTCTTCCATAGATTTTTTAGTTGCCACCAGACATCTATTGAGGAAATCGATTGCCCATAGAGGGTCCTCTCGATCCGATCCTTAATCTATATGAACATGATGAAAAAAACATCCAATTTAGAAACTATCATATATGGGTTTCTATGGAGTTGAGTTATCTCATATTTTTAGAGGCATCAAAATCTTCCAACGAAACTCTACTTTCGAATATATAAGAAGTTGCTGACTTAGTGATTCAATCAAATATCACCCAGATGGTATCATTTCCCCTAGATGTATGTGGTAAAACCATCACAATATTTTTTGATATCATTTATCTCCCCATTCTTGTAACCCCAATAAAGAAAAATGAAATGCCTTAAAAGAACATGGAAACAACATAGTGAGTTGAAAAACCACAAAACTGATTCAATCAAGTGATTGAATTTTTACATCAATCGGTAATCCCATATTCAACATGTTCAGTCATCCATGGTGTCCTCATCAACACCCATAAGCATATAATAATTTATTTCACCACTATTGGAATCCACTACTACTATTGAGTGTCCTCATAAATGAATAATGTTCTCCCCCAATATAAATATACATCAGTAGAAATCCTTATGATCAAGTGATCATGTGAAGATTCACAATTATTATCACTGATTTCTTCTCTATTTCCAGAATTCAAATTGGAGGGGTAACAACCAAATGACATTAGATAAGCTGATCCATCTCCATCCATGCAGGATAACCACAACAAGCCCAATCGCTTGGATGCCCCATTCAAAAACTGATAACTAGATTCCTGCTGAGAGTATCTTCTTCCACGTTCCTCATCCCATGATTATAGAAAAACATTAAGTCATAGTTCTAGATAAACACTAGGCATCAACTCCTTGTCAAGACGTAGTCCTTCTAAGAGAATAAATACTTGATAATCATGTGGTTGAACTAGACTATGAATTGCTCGAACATCAGGTATTATCACCACAACATAAATGAAAATAATACTATTGCAAAACCCTTTATCATGTGTCACATAGTTTTGATCGTGCTGTCTCAACCATATAAAATATCCACATATCTCAACATCTTGAAACAACCAATATTGGTTCCTAGTGCATTTCAGATAACTATGTTCATGACACCCTCCTCTACTGACCTCAATATATGAGCACGTGTTAAACCACATCACAAACATTACTAGATTCACCATAACTCAATCCTATGAGATGACATGTCCTTGAATGTTGGACCTTATGAATTGATATATGAGTGTTCAACAAATTATATTGATGCTAGTGCCCTCATATTATATCTATTACCATTATTATGTGTCTTGTGTTCTCATCCCTGGGCCTCGTGTACACTGAGACGTTATCGACCATGATAACCTATAGCTTCTTTGGGACAGACAATCAGTCATACAAATACCTTACTCTATAACTCCCACATCTTTACCCCAGCTCAAGAAGCTCTTCACAAGGCATCTAGTATACAATCGTAAATATCAGTTCCACCATAGGGTTTAGACGAATATATTATTATATCTGTTAGAAGAGGGTAAAAGATGAAATATCTTTATGTAAGACATTCTTACTCCACCACTGTTACAACAAACATTCTGACTCATAACATCAACTACATTGAGGGATGGGCTATCCAAATGAATAGAAATCAGATGCGCCCTCCAATTCGTGAGTCCATTAAGAGCCTTAAGGACATCCCCCATACAGATAAAGGGATATATTGTTTCATCAATACAGATGAACCACACAATTTTCCTAAAATAATCAATATGATCTTGAACTATGGATATATTCCATACCTAGAATGACATTGTATGACCTGAACTCCACCACCAAGATATCCAAATAATAACTCTCATAATTACCTGTCAAGTCACACATTTGGAAACATTATGTGATTATCTTGTCTCTGCTACATGGTGTATCTATACATAAGGGTCAAGAAAATAGTTTAAATATAATCTCTATCTACCAAACAATAAGGGAGGTAGGAAAGGTGATCACTAGTTAAAGAGTATATAAACATTTCAGCTGATGTAGAAAGACATAAATTGTACCTCGAAACATTCAGGGAGTCTTGGGGTAATAATCCTCAATTGTCATTGAATGTATCCTCCATTTTCATCATGTTTCCTTGTTTTGGCATAGACCACCTGGAGGAGGGGGTTCAAAAATTTCAAAATTCAATCCACCTTCTATAACATCCCCAACTATCCTGTTATATTCGCAACCCGATGGATCTATTTTCTTTTAATGATTCCTCTTCCTCAGTGGATCGTCAACCACCTATTTGACTACAACATGAAATGTGGGACAATATCATTAGATATGACCTTTTTTTGACATGTTCAACAAATACTATCCTTATAGGGACTCGAATTCAACCAAAACATCCAACAAAGGCTCTAGTTCTATGGAATACGTTGCACCCCAGAAATTGGTAGCTATTTGTAACATTGAATATTATGAAATCACATATTAAGAAGCCTGTGATAAATGTTTGAACCCTTAATATCATAATATCGTGTAAAATAAACCATCCCTGACTTAGTCTTTCTAGATGCATACTCCAAAACGACTCGATGTGGGTGTGCTAACTAACTATCAAGAGAAACCATAACCTACTGAAAATACTAAATAAAAACATATCTTTTATAAGATCCTATCATGTTTGTATCATCAATCATAATTCCAAAATCTAGATCTGGCTATTAAAACCTCAATGGCTGGTGTCATGAACACATCCCAATGAAAAACTATGTGTATCACGATCAAAATAAAATACAAGTTAAGATGACTCAAGAATGACCTAAAAAACCCAATCCATTCTTATATGATTCATTTGTATTGATTATTACATGTATCTTTTGCTCTCATTTATATGTTGGAAATAAGGAATCCAGTGTTCTAGTGTATGGATACGCTAGCCACTACACCAACAACGCATTCCATGGCCTGAATGTCAAACCCGAAACACATAACATTAATTCACCAAAAAATCACAAATAATACTCATCCTAAATTAGAACCAACCTCATATTGACACCACTCTATAAAATTCCCCCCCATAACGAATCATGTTATGTGACAACCCTAAACATATATTCTATAGGCCAAGATTTAGCGACTCGGGTCTTGTAGGAATATTCCAAAAATGGGAGGTATTTTATTAAGAACAAGTACAGACACAAAATATCAATCCAATGATGTTCAAAAGTAATAGAACTAAGTATAGAAAAACAATTCAAAACATTACAACCCATATGCATAGTACAATAGAATGTATTGTAGTAAAGTACAATTAAGCTGAATTCAAGCCTACTAAAAAATAAGATTCTATAATATATGTACTAAATCTAGTCTTCAAAAACCCCAACTGGATCTATCTGCGTGGTACGAAACTGTACTGTTGTCTAAAATACATCGGACCACACCTTGGTAATTCTAGCCATAGTTGGCCCGGCCAGGTCATGGTCATACTAGAACATTGTGAAATAGTGGAATGTCTACGCAAGACAAAACATGTTTGGGCAAAGCCCCTGAATTGGTGAGTAAAATACCACTCAGTGGGGAACACTGAAACATAAAGTAAAATACGATAAAGGGAACACCATCAAGAAGATACAGTCATCTCAACATAGGTATATATTAACAACACATATAACAAGAAAATCCAATGATAACAATAAAATATTCCATGATGCAATGTCTCATCCAATGATAACCAAATGGTTTCACATGTAGAATGATCTACTATGAGAGACCTCACTACATGAGCTATCTGATAGTAATCATGTAGGTCATGTCTACAAAAATTAGCTAAGAATGTATCATGTATTCATTTGTCACACTGTTTCATTGAGTCGTCCGGTCTAGCATTGAAAATGTTATTTGATATGATAGCCAATCATTGGTCACATGATTCTATTCAAAACCCTTTTTTTATGAGAAACCAAAAACCATGAGCCATGATGCCATCAATGACCCTCATATAGAGGGATGTATAATTGCAGATACACACAATGATAAAACACTTATAACTACATAATGAACACTTGTCAGGTCATGTCATGAATGATAAAATCTATTATTGATTCAATGATAGGGGGTACTTTACCTGGGGTTCACTAGGGGACTCTTGTCCATTTTAAAACATCATCTTATATAGGTGATTGGTACCTCATATATATTGCTCACACCTTAACCACAAACCCTATCATTGGTACCATGTGGAGAAGTTGGAAACAACCGGGACTCTTTGTGAGATACATGATCTAGCGTGACGAGTCACTATCAAAGCAGGGTTCAGACAAATTACTTTAGAACAAAGTAAATCTTCTATTATAGGAACATGATCTGGAATCGAACCATCAAAAAAAAGACCAAGGGTACAATATCAATCTCTATTCTCAACCACTATTATGGGATTGGGATGTTATGTTGACCCCTCATAGAAAATAAGAATAATACACAACCAGACTATTTTGGTACAACTAAAAACTCCCCAAACCATCAAAAAATATCTTCCTCATCTAATGAGTCCCATCCCCAATGAAAGATCATAAAATATATTATCCATTAGAATGATACGTGAATTTTTATAGGGATGATCTGGTTCTCGGTTGTGTCTGATCTGACTATACCTAGGATCGAATCACCTGACCCAGTGTAACCCACTGGCCCCTATCTTGGATAGTCCCTTGGTCCTGGCCATATTGGGAATCTAGGACGCTTCCCTCTAGGCTGTTAGAGCAATACCATCGGGATTCTCGGCAACCCGGTTCAGTCGGGTTTTCCAACATTGTGTGGGACATATCCATGTTGCATCACCCCGAGCACTGAGGCATGCCTACCCCATTTATACATGGCTAAAAAATCAGCAATGAGGCTCTTCCATATGTGGATGGTTGACATGGGTGCCCCTATTCCCTTCCAACCCCACAACATCCACTGCATTCTCCCTTGTCTTCATGTGGCTTGTCAACAACGACATCAGAATGTCCCACCTTCCCTGTGAAATCCACTATGGGCTCCCTCAGCCTTTACCATGGATGATCATTATCCACTGCACTAGCACGCGATCACCAACGTTTACTCCAGTCATCCATCGCTGTCATTGGTGGCCCCTGCCGCGGGCCACCATAATTGCACTAGCACACCGATTATGGATTTTAAGAGACATTCCATGATCCTTGGGTGGACACCATCAATATCATGGGATCTATTCCATGCTATGATCTGTCACGGTGTGATCCATTTGAGAAGTGATATCTCTTGCACTACTTGGATCAATCTTTTGTCATCAAATTCACACCTCCGACATACCACACCCATCCTAGGTATGAGATATCATATTGTTGAACCATGAATCAGTTGGGAAATGATTGACCAATCAATAATGGTTGAGTCTTGTGGAAATACAAAGAATCCTAGTGTGGATCAATGAATGGAGGTTGAAAGACATGATCCATAAAAGATAAACCATCATTTATCGATGTTTGTTTCTGTCATGGTTCGTTGCGGTTAGAATGTTTTATGAAAATCAACACTAAAGGATAAAAAATCAGATAAAAAATCCATGATAAACACTTTAAGGTAAATCCTAAACCAAAATACACATGACCCATGTATTAATACATTGTTTTATTAATCCACATTCTTTATAGGGATAAATAGTGGGAATGTAAAAAATATTAAAACTCTCACACTACATGGATTTTGGATCGGTGGACGTCAGTGTTCGATAGTTGTTGATAGTCTATTGAGAGTCATCAGAATCTATCATATCTTTAATCCTCTAAGAATTATTTTGGAACTGTTAACATTTTTCCTCATTTTTGGTTCAATAATCGTAGGGTTTTACCAACCCCTCTCTCCCGATATTCTATGGAATTATAGGGGTTTGTGTTAACCATGAATACATGTTTAATTTGGCAGAAAAAATTGTTTCCCTCTATTTCATTGTTGCAATGTCATCACACCATTTCATTTAAGAATGGAAACAGGTTAATTCGTCTCTATGTTGTAACATCGATGTGAAACGAATAAAAAGAAAGGATATAAACTTCATCATATTTATTTTATTCATTTATAAAACGTCCAAAAATTAACATTCACAGTCAACTGGAACCAACTGATGATAATCCATTCATAAGAA
Organism: Viscum album; assembly: GCA_963277665.1. Classification (NCBI taxonomy): domain Eukaryota; kingdom Viridiplantae; phylum Streptophyta; class Magnoliopsida; order Santalales; family Viscaceae; genus Viscum; species Viscum album. The sequence continues at coordinate 1,100,160,716 of OY728145.1, forward strand.
AAACACCACATTACGAACTCAACGGTGGTCTCATTTTTCAAATCCGAGTAACCATTATTTTGTTATTAATTATTTTTAAATTAAATAATTTTATTTAATTTTTTAATTTTAATTTATGTCCATTTCGGGATTTCTCACTGAAGACCCACACCGACTAAAGTTAAGTGAAACCTTGGGTAAACAAGTCATCCGAAATGCAATGGTTACCTTATATTTGTAATAAAAAAACCTTTTTAGAATTTATATCACATCATTAGGAAAACTACTCACACATTTAGTTAAAAAAATAACATTTTTTGTTGAACCATTCCAGGCAGACCAGGCCTTAGAATGTCATTTTATCATAGTGCATGTTCGCAATAATATTCTTATAAATTTTATAAAAAATTTCAAGAAATTTGTTATTATTAAAAACATTCACTGGAAGATGATTTCAATCATGGTAAACAAGGTGGACCCATCCATAAAATGGGGAAAATAGACCATCCATATTAGTTTCAACAATATAATCAATATTCCATATAAACAAAATATATGAAAAATGATATTAAAAGAAGTATTCAACATCATATAAAAAATATGAAACATTGGATATATACATCGTATCTCACTCATGGATAAATACATAATAAATTTTAATAAGTACAATCATTATAATTTGCAACAAAATAAGAAAAATCAATCATCCTCAAGACAACCCATTTGGAATGTGTATCCTACAAGAATACACATTACATAGTAATTTTGATGAGATAACTATGTACATGGTTCCCTTACCCATAAATGTGTCGTAAATTTTTATTTATACACATACCAAACGTCCCATGTATTGTTAAAAAACATATCCAAATTTGATACTATGTTGAATTTATTTAATTATTTTACACATGACTACTCAATAAATTTTTTAAAATTGACATTTTAAACATGAATCTTTGTTAAATCCTTTATTACATTAAACCTTCCTTTTTGAAGTGCCCAGATCAGTGTGAATCACTGAGAGGGGGAGGGGGTGAATCAGTGATCCTTTAAAACTTTTTTACTAATTGATTCTTAATCAATTAAACCTCTATGGCTGGTTAAATCCTCGATCCACTCTTCTTGTATCTCTCACCTTTCCACGAATGATGCAGTAAATGTAAAGGCACTGGACACAAGGATTTACAAGGTTCGGCACCAAAGGCCTACATCCTTGCCATGCTCTCCCAGCATGGATTCTTCAATTATAACTTGTTAGAATTACAATGGTCGATACAGAGTCCCACTGTATCTCTCCTGAGTCCCACAGGATGGTCTTTATACTGCTTCACACAGTGTTACCAGAGTCCCACTGGCCTGCTCCAGAATCCCACTGAAGACTTCTTCTCCCTGAGTCCCACAGGGTCTTCTCCTGGCTCCTCGAGTCACACGAGTAGCTCTTCTTCACTTTAAGTTCTTCATGTATCCTCAGCAGCCTGGGATAAAGGCTGCTGGCCTTGCTCTGTACCTCTGATCACTTGAGTTGATCAGGTCTTCTCGAATACTGAGAACTCAGACAAACAATATCTTTCACTTCATTCTGGCTCAGTCTCAGTTCACATCAACATCATGCACTGAGTGCATGGCAACTCTGCATCCTCATGCACTGATAGCATGGCCTTCTCAATTCTTCAAGAACCTCCTGGTCTTGGACAACTCAAATGCACACAACCAGATTTGGCTTTGTTCACGTGTGCATGTGCATGCATGCATGCATGCACTTCTCCTTTCATATTCTTGGTGCAGTAGACCCACAAAGGGTGTAATCAATTATAGCACACACCTTCTCCACAATCTTCACACACTATATTCAAATTGTTCACACACTAAAATTGTGTTATACTTTAGTGTGGGTCAACTTCTTCCTTCTTCAATGTGTGTTCACTCCACTTAGAGCATACACATAGGTTCGACCACTTCTTTAATTTGCACACACAAATTCTTCACTTAGCATACACTAGTAGTGACCTTCCTCTTCTTGCACACAATAAATGCCCGTAGGGTGTTCCTCTTCAATTGGCACACACACACACTCAAATGAGGTGTGGTCTTCACTTCACCCACACAAGGCTATGGCCTTTCACTTCCTTTGCACACAAAGGCACTAAGGCTCGGCCTTCCTTCTCTTCTTGCACACACCCAAGGCTACTGCCTCTTCTTCAAATGCACACAAAAGGTGTGTTCTTCAATTTGGCACAACCATAAGGTATGGCCTCGGGTTCTCTTTTCCACTTGGCACACACGCTGTCCACGGCAAGGGTGTTTTCTCCTTTTAGCACACAACACTGCCCGTGGGTGTTTCCTCTTCTACACCGCACAGGGTGCAAGCCGCGCAAGCTCAAGGGAGGAAGGCGCGCAAGGCAGCCATGCAAGGCTCTTTAGCCGCAGTCGTGCAAGGTACCAAGCCGCGGGGCACGCAAGCCCTCGGGACACTTGGTCGCGCAAGCATCAACAAACCACGAGGGCGCGCAAGGTGCTTGCGGCTGCCTCGGGTCTTCCTGTCGCGCAAAGGGAAGGCGCGCAGGGGACTTCCCCTTTCTTCTTTCGCGCAAGAAGTGCGCAAAAGGAACCAAACAGAGCTAGGGGAGCTCCGGGCTGTACTGCCGCGCAAGTGTGCGCGCATGCTCTTCTTCGCGAGGCAAAGGTGCTCTCACGGGACTCCGGCTTTTCAACAAAGGATCAGCAAGCAACAATGAGGTCTCGGCCTCTCCTTTTATAGGCAGAGATGCCTCATATCTTCCGCGTGAGATAAATCTCGAATCACCGAAGATTTCGGTTCTTTAAAGATTTTTTCAAATCTCGTTTCTCATATGTTTCACGCGGGTTTTTATTTTCTTCGGTCTTCTTCACGTACATGCGTTTTAGAATGCATGCATGGCCTCTATAATACCTGTACATGCAGATCAACAACCCAAATGGCCTTCGGCAGCTTTGCTTGCCTCGGCCTCGACCAAAATCATTGAAACATTGCATGCATGTGTATTTTAAAGCATTGATCGGTTCGTCTTGGCCAGACGATCACCATGGACGCATTACTTCGATCGGAGGTTGCCGGAATCTCGAAATCATCCCTCGGATGGCGCCTGGTTCGTCGGAGGCTCGCGGGTGGCTTCGAGAGAGCTCAGGGAAGAAGACGGTCACTGGGCCGTTGGATCAGCCGATCAAAAGACTTTGGACGGCCTGGATCAGATCGGGGGCGCGGCGGATTAGATGAGCGGCGCCGATCGTCCGCGAGATCAGATGAGCGGCTGGGATTCGTTCCCGGTGAAAAATGCGCGTCCCACATCGAATCCTCGCGCGGTTTTTCTGCGGTTTATCAATATGCCGCTCCCATCCCCAACTCAATTGAACTTCCTCCCTCCCGGTGCCGCCCCGCACCGGGTTCTCTCTGCGGGCGCGCTCTGCGCCCACTCACGCCTCCTACGGGCGCGCTCTTAGCGCCCACTATGCATCCTCCGGGCGCGCTACTGGCGCCCTTGCTGGGCAGGCATGACTCCCTGCGTGGCCCGGCTTACACACGCCCCCCCTGCCTCTCGGGCTGGCCACGTGGGATCCCCCCTTCGGCGTGGCGCCTCAGGCCCAGATGTGCCTTGGGGGTTGAACCCTTAAGGCTGGCCCTTGGTGGCTAATTTTTTTGCAAAGGACATGAATAAGACTTTGTTAAAAAACAAAGCCCTCCATGAAATCAAGCCATATCAAGAGAACCACTTCAAGCCTTTCTTCTCCTTCATATTCTTCTTCCTTTCTTCTTCTTCATTTGAAATTCCTCCATTCTTCTTCTTAAGAATTCCATTACCTCTCCTCATATGATCTTCACTTAGGATATGGAATTCAAAAGGTTTCTTCTTAATCTTCTACTGAGCTCCTTAATCACATAATTTCTTCAATGTTCTTTATTGATCTAATCAGAGATCAATTGGATCATCTTCATGTTCACATGCACTGAGTGATAGTGCATGGACTTCCTTAATGCACATCATCCACTTAGTAGTTGTGGATGGAACTCCTTTCAACTCCTCATGCATTGTGAAGACAATACATGGTCTTCTATCATTGTTGTGACTTTTTATCATCAGGATACAAGTTCTATGAACTTAAAGATCAGCTCAACAATCGTCTGATTTTCATAGAGAATATTTCAACCATAATATCCTATGTCACTTAGTGAATCTCCTAAGTGACATGCCTCTAAGTACCATGGCCATTCTCTCTTCATCACCAACACCATCACAACCTTTGTCATTCACATCTTGACATTCCCTGACTTCCATTCATTCCAAGACAACTACATGTCTCATTGACAACAAATGCAACACAATGCACTTCAATCTCCCCCTTTGTATTTGTTGTCAATACACTCCTTCAGCACTTATGAATGGGTCAATATGTGTGCCCAATATTTCTCCCCCTTATTGGCAATCAAATGCAAAGGTGTGGTGTGGTTCACTTTCAAAAATATCTTCCTCCCTTTGAATAGCATCTTCTTGAAAATCACTAAGATAGGGATGATGTCACATGTTCTCTTTAGAAAAGAACCTTTAGTAAATCAACTCTAAGTGTACTTGGGCTAACCCGGTGTAGAAAACAAGAGTGGTATGACCAAGGAATTCAAAGCTGTCCATAATTCTCTACACATGTGAGATCATGCTTGGGGGTTTGAAATTTTTCAGATGTAACAATGAATTTGCTAAATCCTGCACAACTTCACAAAACTCATTAGAAAGTTCAGGTGCAAAGATAAAGCTCCCCCTTTCATCTACTTTCTCAAGATGATTTTAATTTCAGAACATCATCTTCTCCAGATTGGCTCCCACTCAAGGGGTGCACTCCGTTCTGTCCAAACCATCATCCAGATGAGAATGATCATCATCTTCAATTCCCTGTAATGTTAGCACATGTATATACCAATAAGATAAGGGAATAAGATGGAACCTCCTTGGTTCATCAATGTGAACAACAAGGTTGAGAAGATTCTCTCAACCGAGATGTCCCATTTTCACCATTCTTCACACTTGCACATTTGATCTTCATTGATGATTGTGCTGGTGTGGTTCTCAAAACATCTTTATGTGAAACCTTCTTCTTCCCTTTTGCTTTAGCAATTGCCAGAGCTTCATCTTCAGCTCTCTGCAGATCATTGGCAAGTTGCAACTGATTTGGCCATATGACTAGTAAATCATTTGGAAGAGTGGCCCCAGTTCTGGAAGTTCCACATGGTTCCTTGGATGCTGTCAAGCTACCTTTCTTAGGCAACTTGTTTTCAATCAATCCCTTCTTCTTCTTCTGGATTGATTGTCTTTTTGAGTCTAGTCTGCTTCTATTTAATTTCATGGCTTCTTTACAAAGATCGATGATATGTCCTTTCTTTCCACATTAGAAGCATTTCTTGGGGGTCCTTCTGGATGCATCACCCTTCTTGGATTTAGACTCCAAGGACTTCTCTTCATTTCTCAAACACTTCTTGGGAGCATTTTCTACTTTCTTCTTGCTTCCCAAGGAATCTTTCTGAGCCAGGTTCTGTGATCTTTTCTTCTTTCCAGCTTTGGATACAGTTGGAGATTGACATGTATCATTCTTTTGACCACTTTTGCAACCATCCCAGATGTTGTCAAGTAATCCAAATCTGTTAGCAGTAAACAGATGTCTCTGGACCTGTGAATGTTGCTTATTTCCTTCTGGCTTGCTCCCCCTTGGCATGGGCTTCCTTTGTGCTTTGACATTTAGTGGATTGTACCAACAATCATTTGCACAGTGCCCATACTTGTTACAACACCAGCATTGTCCCACGAATCTTGACCTCTTCAGTCCTTCTGATTGTAGGGTACTTTTCTTGACCTGTTGTGCTGTTTCAGGAGAGCTCTGCTTCTTCATTTTGTTCATCCATACTTGTTTGGAATTATTTTTCCATCCTGCACTTTTTGTGGAAACACAATTAGAAGCATCAGTACAAGATGGTATGGATGGTACCTTCTTTCTAGAAGATGTTGCACTTTTATAAGAGGATGTCTTTCTCTTAGAATCATCCTGCTCAAAGCATACTTGAGTAGAAACATGTCTTCTTGCAGCTGACTTGGAGGATTCAGCTTTAGGTGATTGCAGATGTTTCAATATCACCTCCACTTCTAAACACTTCATGTTGAGGGAGTTCTTCTCATCCTCAATTGTTCTTAGCTTTCCTTCCCAACTTTCTTTCAGCTGATTCATCTGGTCATCATGCACTGTCTTCAATTTAAGCAATGAATTGTCAAGCTCCTTCACCCTTTTTGCTTTGTCTTCAAGTTGAGCATCTCTGACATTCATTGATACTCTATGCAATTTTTCAAGTGCATGGAAAACTTCTTTGACCATTACTTTAAAAAAATATTTCTCAGAAAGGCTTCTTTGCAATTCTTCAGTAGTGTCTTCATATCTTTCATTGCAAAGTGATACTGTTTCATCTTTAGCCTTCACCAGCTTTCTGAGAGTATTGGTTATGCCAACCCTTTTTTCCAATTGATCTTCCAGTGAATTGGCTTCATCTTCTAGCTGTAATTTTTCTTCTTGAAGATCAAGGATGCCTGTAGCTATACACATTTCCACTTCCTTGGGGACTCTCTTCTAAAGATATTTGATTGCATTTAGAATATCATTGTTTCTTCCATCTTCATCACAGCTAGAGAAGGCTTCATCAGAAGAATGATAAAAGGAATTGTCATCTGATGTGACTTTCACATTTCTTTCCATAGAAGGAGTTTCTCTGATTGCAGCAACCTTCTTCCTCATCTTCTTTGCATGTTTCTTCATTCTGTTTTTCAGAGTCTTGGCAGATATCTCCATTTGAGGCTGTTATTTCATTTCCTCAAATTTGCACTCCATATAGACTCTCTTGGAACTTTTAGAGGTAACCTCGCTCTGATACCAATTGAAGTGCCCAGATCAGTGTAAATCACTGAGAGGGGGAGGGGGTGAATCAGTGATCCTTTAAAACTTTTTTACTAATTGATTCTTAATCAATTAAACCTCTATGGCTGGTTAAAGCCTCGATCCACTCTTCTTGTATCTCTCACCTTTCCACGAATGATGCAGTAAATGTAAAGGCACTGGAAAGAAGGATTTACAAGGTTCGGCACCAAAGGCCTACATCCTTGCCATGCTCTCCCATCATGGATTCTCCCATTATAACTTGTTAGAATTACAATGGTCGATACAGAGTCCCACTGTATCTCTCCTGAGTCCCACAGGAGGGTCTTTATACTGCTTCACACAGTGTTACCAGAGTCCCACTGGCCTGCTCCAGAATCCCACTGAAGACTTCTTCTCCCTGAGTCCCACGGGGTCTTCTCCTGGCTCCTCGAGTCACACGAGTAGCTCTTCTTCACTTTAAGTTCTTCAAGTATCCTCAGCAGCCTGGGATAAAGGCTGCTGGCCTTGCTCTGTACCTCTGATCACTTGAGTTGATCAGGTCTTCTCGAATACTGAAAACTCAGACAAACAATATCTTTCACTTCAGTCTGGCTCAGTCTCAGTTCACATCAACTTCATGCACTGAGTGCATGGCAACTCTGCATCCTCATGCACTGATAGCATGGCCTTCTCAATTCTTCAAGAACCTCCTGGTCTTGGACAACTCAAATGCACACAACTAGATTTGGCTTTGTTCACGTGTGCATGTGCATGCATGCATGCATGCACTTCTCCTTTCCTATTCTTGGTGCAGTAGACCCACAAAGGGTGTAATCAATTATAGCACACACCTTCTCCACAATCTTCACACACTATATTCAAATTGTTCACACACTAAAAGTGTGTTATACTTTAGTGTGGGTCAACTTCTTCCTTCTTCAATGTGTGTTCACTCCACTTAGAGCATACACATAGGTTCGGCCACTTCTTTAATTTGCACACACAAATTCTTCACTTAGCATACACTAGTAGTGACCTTCCTCTTCTTGCACACAATAAATTCCCGTAGGGTGTTCCTCTTCAATTTGCACACACACACACTCAAATGAGGTGTGGTCTTCACTTCACCCACACAAGGCTATGGCCTTTCACTTCCTTTGCACACAAAGGAACTAAGGCTCGGCCTTCCTTCTCTTCTTGCACACACCCAAGGCTACTGCCTCTTCTTCAAATGCACACACAAGGTGTGTTCTTCAATTTGGCAAAACCATAAGGTATGGCCTCGGGTTCTCTTTTCCACTTGGCACACACGCTGTCCACGGCAAGGGTGTTTTCTCCTTTTAGCACACAACACTGCCCGTGGGTGTTTCCTCTTCTACACCACACAGGGTGCAAGCCGCGCAAGCTCAAGGGAGCAAGGCGCGCAAGGCAGCCGTGCAAGGCTCTTTAGCCGCAGTCGTGCAAGGTACCAAGCCACGGGGCACGCAAGCCCTCGGGACACTTGGTCGCGCAAGCATCAACAAACCACGAGGGCGCGCAAGGTGCTTGCGGCTGCCTCGGGTCTTCCTGTCGCGCAAAGGTAAGGCGCGCAGGGGACTTCCCCTTTCTTCTTTCGCGCAAGAAGTGCGCAAAAGGAACCAAACAGAGCTAGGGGAGCTCCGGGCAGTACTGTCGCGCAAGTGTGCGCGCAGGCTCTTCTTCGCGAGGCAATGGTGCTCTCACGGGACTCCGACTTTTCAACAAAGGATCAGCAAACAACAATGAGGTCTCGACCTCTCCTTTTATAGGCAGAGATGCCTCATATCTTCCGCGTGAGATAAATCTCGAATCACCGAAGATTTCGGTTCTTTAAAGATTTTTTCAAATCTCGTTTCTCATCTGTTTCACGCGGGTTTTTATTTTCTTCGGTCTTCTTCACGTACATGCATTTTAGAATTCATGCATGGCCTCTTTAATACCTGTCCATGCAGATCAACAACCCAAATGGCCTTCGGCAGCTTTGCTTGCCTCGGCCTCGACCAAAATCATTGAAACATTGCATGCATGTGTATTTTAAAGCATGGATCGGTTCGTCTTGGCCAGACGATCACCATGGACGCATTACTTCGATCGGAGGTGGCCGGAATCTCGAAATCATCCCTCGGATGGCGCCTGGTTCGTCGGAGGCTCGCGGGTGGCTTCGAGCGAGCTCGGGGAAGAAGACGGTCACTGGGCCGTTGGATCAGCCGATCAAAAGTCTTTGGACGACCTGGATCAGATCGGGGGCGCGACGGATTAGATGAGCGGTGCTGATCGTCTGCGAGATCAGATGAGCGGCTGGGATTCGTTCCCGGTGAAAAATGTGCGTCCCACATCGAATCCTCGCGCGGTTTTTCTGCGGTTTATCAATATGCCGCTCCCATCCCCAGCTCAATTGAACTTCCTCCCTCCCGGTGCCGCCCCGCACCAGGTTCTCACTGCGGGCGCGCTCTGCGCCCACTCACGCCTCCTGCGGGCGCGCTCTTAGCGCCCACTATGCATCCTCCGGGAGCGCTTCTGGTGCCCATGCTGCGCAGGCTTGACTCCCTGCGTGGCCCGGCTTACACACGGCCCCCCTGCCTCTCGGGCTGGCCACATGGGATCCCCCCTTGGGCGTGGCGCCTCAGGCCCACATGTGCCTTGGGGGTTGAACCCTTAAGGCTGGCCCTTGGTGGCTAATTTTTTGCAAAGGACTTGAATAAGACTTTGTTAAAAAACAAAGCCCTCCATGAAATCAAGCCATATCAAGAGAACCACTTCAAGCCTTTCTTCTCCTTCATATTCTTCTTCCTTTCTTCTTCTTCATTTGAAATTCCTCCATTCTTCTTCTTAAGAATTCCATTACCTCTCCTCATATGATCTTCACTTAGGATATGGAATTCAAAAGGTTTCTTCTTAATCTTCTACTGAGCTCCATAATCACATAATTTCTATAATGTTCTTTATTGATCTTATCAGAGATCAATTGGATCATCTTCATGTTCACATGCACTGAGTGATAGTGCATTGACTTCATTAATGCACATCATCCACTTAGTAGTTGTGGATGGAACTCCTTTCAACTCCTCATGCATTGTGAAGACAGTGCATGGTCTTATATCATTGTTGTGACTTTGTATCATCAGGATACAAGTTCTATGAACTTAAAGATCAGCTCAACAATCGTCTGATTTTGATAGAGAATGTTTCAACCATAATCTCCTATGTCACTTAGTGAATCTCCTAAGTGACATGCCTCTAAGTACCATGGCCATTCTCTCTTCATCACCAACACCATCATAACCTTTGTCATTCACATCTTGACATTCCCTGACTTCCATTCATTCCAAGACAACTACATGTCTCATTGACAACAAATGCAACACAATGCACTTCACTTTTAAATCCCAAGGTATTTCACTTAATGAAATTATATGTGGTCCAAAAAAAATTCCAAACATGGATCGGGTCAAAAAAGATACCTATGGTATCAACACGATAAACCAAACTGTGAAAAATTCATTCAGTGTATATGTATAATCATACACATCATAATAAAAACAAAAACATATGAGTAACATGGAAATTAACATCAACGAAGACACAATTACAAATAAAAAAATAATATAAATAAAACCGACATGGGTAAGTGCTTCTACATAAGTAACCTAATGGGAATAGTGAAAAAAATATGCTAACCAGTAATCAAAAATTAATGCTCCCACAATCATCCCAAGTCCAAACTACAAGAGCTATAATGTTATCAAAAAATAATGGAATATCAAATAATTTTAATACAGAAATTTGTAATTAGTCCCATTGGAAACAAAATAAAGTCTCTCATGGTTCATATCGCTGATGTCACTCATGGTCCCTCTAAGAACATTCATCCACACCTTGGTTAAGAAATGTGTAAATCCATGAAACCTAACAAAAAAATTATTTCCATATTAAAAGAATCCATTTATCAAGAAATTGTTTCTAAATATACATCCATTTTCACAAAATCAGATTATATAAACAACAAAAATATATAAAACCAGGTTACAAATCCATTTTAAAAAATATAATCTCTTTATTACATTTTTTAATCTCCTAGTATGCACACATTCCACTTCAATTTAGAAAATTGAATTCAAACACCCAATTTCAAAATAAATCAATAAAATACCACACATATGGTATATATATCAACCATAAAATAATTGGAAATGAAGAAACCCTGAGAATGTACCTAATTTAGAAGAATTAAATAGAATAAAAACATAAATTGAGACACGTAACTCAGATTTTTCTCAATCCACATTAGCTTTGATGAACACAACTCAGATGAGGTAGATGAATTTTTTTCACATCTATAACACATAAAATCAAATAAAAAAATTATATACCCGTTATTTTTTCCACATCACCCATAGGTTTATAAAATCATATTCTAAATGGTAAAATAATGAAATTAATTGGGAATAAAAGAATAAATCAATAGGAAATTAACTTAACAGCCGTAAGACAATAATGTATCAATGAATAAATCAACCCATGGTGAGAGCAGTGATGCATTTAACAATAGAAGTATCTAAAACTATTGGTTATGGAAAAATAACCCCTAAACCATAATAACAAAAGAAGTTAAATATTCTAAAAATTAAATTATTGTGTGACTTAAATAGGGCCACACCGTTTTACAACCCATGCACCAACCATGTGGGGTCTACTATCCACCAAAAAATTACATGGTTATCCATGAGTTGTTCACTATATGGAAATTACATTAATAAATCATGTGAATCTTCACTAACATCCCAACATACCTCTTACACAATTATCTTTTCTATTTTACTGAACATGCACTATTCATGTACATTGTATGTTTTCCACCTAAAACTATAATTTTGACCCATGGAGCCCATGTATTCCATGAACAAAACCATATAAAAATAAAAGTGAAAATGAATTTTCTAATGACCCGGTGTTATTGATAAGGACGCACACCCCACCCATAGAATAACATCATCTCTAATCGATTGATAATAACAAATAAACCAAAATTACACAAACGATTGAGTCAATATAACAATTCATATATAGATATATAGAGGGTGACCCCACCATTGATGTAAAAATGAACTAAATTAATATTGAATATTGATTCTATGCCTTGTGTTATTTATTTTGGTAAAATAATTCCATTTAACGGAATAAAAAACAATAGTACAATTATGCCACTCTAACTGTATAATGAACAAAATATTCTAAATACACAATGACAAAAATATAAAACTCTATCTTATAAATATTAACCAAAGAAGTGATGGATTTATCAAATAATGAAATAGTCATTCCAATATTCTATTTAGGTTATTTAGTAAAACAAAATTTATTTCAAAAAACAACTATTATATACATTTTCAATTTCATCCAAAGAAATGCAGGGTTACCTCATTTTATACTACTTCCAATTCTTCATCGATTTAACAAACATTAAAAGGGGTACGAATACTATTACTATTATAACCAAAATTTTAATATTTCAACTATGATATATGAAATCTACACATGAATCACCATTCATATGATATAAATGATAAATACAACATGGACATTATTCAACTATGAATATTGTAATACTTACAACTAGACAATTTTGTTACAGTGATCTCAAAAATATGTAACCAGATAGTATCCCATCTATTTCATCAGATCATGAATATTAACTAGGAAATCAAAAAAAATATCCAAGTTGTATATGTAATCATGAAATCTATGATGCTATAGAATCTATTCACATAATATGTTAAAACATAGTACACATTCCATAAAAAATATCATATTCTTTCACCAATATGGAAAACCACACTTTTAAAGTATCCATTATTCATTGATGTTAACAAGCTAACTGATGGAATAATCATTTAGTGAAAATTAATGGTATGATTTTTGTTTTTCACAATGTCCCCAAACACTATTTATTATGAACCATAATGTATCATGTTAGTTGTAAATCAAATTAAAAGTTATTATCCATTTATCCCTACATCAAGTATGATATAAAATAGTATCATTAAAAATCATTTATTTCATGAAAATATCAATCTATTAAGAAAAATAACATTGTAATGAAATGTAAGAAAATTGTTGATCAATTAAATTATGATTCACTAGTTAAATCGGTCAATATGGAGCAATAAAAAAATTTTCAATCCTAAAAAATCACCTAAAATGGAATGGTTAAATTTACAATTGGTATTTTTTATTCTACTGTATAAGAACAAAATCATTACTAAAATAATACATGGAAATTAAATAATGGAGTAATATTCATTTTAAATTTAGATGTTATCATCAGCATTATTATTCTATATAACAAATGTATATGAAAGTGGTGGTTTAGATAAATGGCGATTGAATTAGGTTACCCATACAACCATTCCGAAAATAATAGAGCATATATTTAATTTACCTCTTAATTAGAAATTTATCATATAGTAATATTGTTCTAATTAAAATATTCTCCTAATAATGATAGTATTCTATTTTATATTTTAAGGTTATATATGTAAATTACTATATTTTTTTATAATGAGTCATGTATATCCTCTAAATGATTTATAATTTCCATTACAGAAATCACAATCAATAGATCTTCTTCAAAATCATGTGTTTGAATTTCGTTATTCTATATAGTGTTCTTGGAGAAAAATTTCCATGATCCAAAACATTTACTCTAACATGGTGATGAAAAAATAAACTGAGTCCAAAAAGTAAATAATCAATAAATTTATTAAAATTGTTAAAATTATTCATTTAAAAATAATATAATGAACAAAAAAAGTTATATAGAATATTATTTTCTGTTCTAATAAATTTACAAAAATAATTCTATGTTTGGTGATTGAAACAATAATGCATGAACTAATATTTACTATTTATGTTTGTAGACCATATTTTAATCATGATTCTCAATCTCAACATAATTCTTTACCATATAATGATAATTTTTAATTTGATTCTAATATGTCCTATACCTCAAGGACACATAATGTATATTTGATTAATGGGTATAAATTTCATGACCAGTAGGGGATACAGTCAACTTCAAATGATATTCATTAATGTATAATAAAAATGATGTATCTTGTCTCTATATGTGGGTTGATGATACTAGCCCATAAATTCCCCAAATTAATGCCTCATCAGTCTATATTTCCATTGTGTGAGGATATTTCATAGATAAGGTATTATTATATCCCCATAATGAAAAGGTGTAATATATATGATAAATATACAAATTTTGAAAGGTTAACACATAATTAATGATAATTATCTTGGTGAGATAATACTAAAATGACATGAAACGACAATTGGCCAATGTATCATTCATGTACCATTATAACTTCGCCCCAAAATCGATTACATATATTATAAAACCAATAAAATGAATTTCAAAGACATATTTAATGGATATATATAATGTAACACACTAAATTTGATGTCCCTTGATTGACAATGAAACATAAAACCACATAACACTGTAGGATGAAAATTTAAATCCTAAAATAATATATTAACAACAAAAATCATCATCCTTATGAATCAAAATACTTTGGTATGATTTTTCATGACCTTTCCCAACATGACCCCGCAAGGATATGGATTTTTTATGCTACATTATTCAAAAATATAATTTTCTAGGATTGGAAAATGAGAATCAATAACTCCTAACAGTACCTAGAATATCATAGACCACATCAACATTTAAATTATTTGAATCCTCAATTCGAAAGATATATACACAAAATAGAAGAAATGTATAAATATTATTTGAATAATATAATAAATACACAAATGAGATAATATTTATATAATATAATAATACATAATCCAATCTCAATAGATATCATATATTCTTGGTAATGAAATATAGTAAAAAATATTAAATGGTACATAACAATATCACAATAAAAACACCATAGAATTATTCTTAACAACCATATACACCTATAAAGAAACAAAAATAATCAAGAAAAATCATATCATCAAAAACTCCACCTTCTGACTGTAGACCATGATGATCAAAAAACTATGTGGTATCTTCATAGAAACAACAAATATTGTAAAATAATCCATGTATCTAGATTATGAACAAATAAAGTTGCCTTCCAAGAATAAACGAACAAAACGTCAACCTTTTTACAATTCAATTTCCCATAAGAGGAAATAATAAATAATGCAACAAATATATATAAAATTTTCATATAAAATTAATATGGATAATTGTGTGTCAATGAAAAGATATTAGAACTCACTAAAGAATTATCAATAACATAAAATTGTGCTTTCTAAAAATAAAAAATTTACTTAAAATACACAATTTGATATCATCTTTATAAGACACCTCATTAAAAGTCACTGGTATATGAAAATTATGTGTATAACAAAAACTGTGACCAATAATTTTTTCATGCATAAAGGAACCCATGTAAATTACAGATCCCTTAATGAACATGAATACTAGTACCTAATAACTCCTCTAAAAACTCTCTAATCCCAAATGGTGGGAATGTTCATCCACAATGAAATATATTTCAACATAGGTTATATCATCCCCCATGAAAAAATTTATACCGATTAACAACAGTTCATTAACACTTCATATGGAGGATCATAACCCATTACATAAGAGACTACCTAAACTATATCCACTAAAATACTAACCCTCAAAATGAACAAAATGATTGTAATAGGATATGAAAAATCAATGATTAATTTAGTTGAGTGAGAGGATACAAAATGTTATTAATAACTCATGCCTCCTTGGGTTCAACGTGAATTTATCTACTTGATTATTAAAACTATTAGTGCAGGATCCACATCCCATCATATAACATGTATACTACAAATTTTTTGTATGTATAACCTAAAACCAGATGAATATTTTCAATGGGATTATCATTAAACTCGTTTATACTATTTTAATTTCAACCACAACACATTACGATTGACATGAATATATGAAGCATTGACTGCAAGATTAATGTTTTAAAACTGATATAATTTCAATGAAGAAAAGATCAAAAAATTCTACATTAAAAAACTATCATAGGACCCCACATACATGTCTCTTCAATATACATGTTAAATTTTAAATAAAACAATATGTTATATATTTCCTGACATGTGATTTTTTGTACATTGAAAATAAGATGTTATAGAATTTAATAAATAATTTACATCATATCTTATCAATAGGACAACATGAAATTATATATATATGATGATGGTTAAGAGGGATAATATAGAATATACTATTTTATAAACCATTTCATGCATTGGGACCTTACATAAACATCCAACACATGATCCATGTATTCTGATTTCATTGGTTAGTTGTGAAATCTACTACACATCATATCGAGTGACCTATAACTACATGATATATAATTTTATATTTTACAAAATTAAATATGTATAGTAGTACTGTAAATCCTATATTACATTTTCCACGTTCCATAATAATAATTTCAAGGTAACATGTAATCTAATTTTTTAACCAGGGTAAATTCTATCCATTGTAATAAAATTATTACATTAAATTTAGTTTGGTACAATATATTGTATCATTGGAATATTTCAATGTTCTTGACAAGAGATATTTCAAGAATTATTCTTCAAATTTTATATTCTATGTCATACCTAATGAATACATTTGATGTTACATCTCCATCACACGCCTCTTGTGAATAACGTAGTCACCTATATGTCTACTGATTTACCCCAAACAATCCACCACATCTGCAACTCTATGTAAGAGTTCCCAGGACTAATATCAAAAGTGATATGTAAAAATGTTATATGTATGTTTCCATTACCATCACAATATATATTTCAATAACACATTCCTTCTACTGATATCCATTTTTAGTTTTCCTGAAACCATTCTGATTTATGGTTATGGATATTACAATACCATGTTGTTAAATTAGAAAAAAATAGATTATAATAATGTCATAATGTTTTTATATAAACTCTAATGATACCTATTGGATTATTTTATAAAATATTTCGACAATATATTTATATATATATTGAATACCATTTTAACAAATATTATAATTAACACATAAATAAACATCATATGGGATTAGTAATATATTTTATTACCTAAAATAATAAATATAAACGATACATACATGTCTTATAATGATTTATATCACTTGAGTTAATATAAAATTTATTTTAGATAATTGATAAAATAATTTATTCAAAATTTTAAAATCATAATATGTACATTAATTTATATTTTGGTACTAATGACCAAAATATTATTTTGTAAAAATATATTATGTTTTTTAATTTAATTTTGAATTAAGTCAATTGAATATATTGGATTAGGACTTGAGGTTACAAGGGAATAAATTTGGAAATTAGATGAATTTAATTGAAAATATACAAACCCCATGGAGAAAACAGTTACAATTCGATGAGTATTTTTTTGTTAATTGGTTATTGTCATCACATGATATGACCTTGATTCCATAATTTATTATGGACATATCCATCATAAAAATGATATCTCACATTCCTTCAATACATATTTATTTATTTTTAAATAAATTATAGTCTACACATATATTAGTTATTAGATGATATAATTTATGGTTAATTTAGACTATGTATATTTGTTTGATTAGATTAAAAACCCATTCTGACACTAGATCACACACTTATACCATCTTTAGACAATACTCTCCTTTATTTAATCAAATTGAATGTTTAAATGGAAATGTTTTATTTTTTTTACATTATATTAGTGGAATTTATTATGAAATTGAAAATCTATTAAATTAATATATATATTTTAAACATAAAAAACAAATCTACCTATGAAAAATAAAACAATTCATCAATAATTATAATAGATTACCTTAATACCAATATTATTATTTAAAAAGCATTCTAATTCAATGATGTAGATTGTATTTAAAAATACACTCCTTCAATGAAACATTGATATCAACATTCAAAATTTATGTTTTGTCGTAATGAATAAAAAATCATGTCAATTCATAAAATTTAAAAAAGAATCAATTGAATAAATGACAAGATGAATTAATTAAGCACTCATGTATTAATTTATCTTATAAAAATGATTTATCTATTTAAAAAAACACACATTTTACTTACCAATCACAATTCCTCAATAATAAAATATAAATTTGTGTGTATTCTTCATGGTATGGATTACTTATCTAGTACGCATCCAAAAATTTTTAAATTAATAATCCACATAATAGTGCGATCTTCTGATTTTGTAACACCAATGATGTATTATATTTTTCATTCATAAACCACAAATAAATTAATATATTTCTATATATTTTCCCTCTTCATATTTTCGTAATATACTATCATTATGACATAATCATATTTTTTACATAATGACGGATATATAGAGTTGGGTAAGTCATCTTGGTTGTGGTGAATTATGTGGTATAGTTTTTATTAAAAAAATTCCAATTATTGTTTAATTATTTTACTTCATTTTGTATTATAAACAATAATTTCTTTTTTCATAATATGCGATCTTTTTTGTTCATTATCATAAATAGAACATCCACACCAATGAAAGATCCAACGTGATGATTATAAAAGTAATTTTAAAATAATATTGAATTTATCATTAATGCTTACAAGTGATTTTAATTTGGGATGATATGTATCAATATACCAATAATTCCCACAAAATTTAATTTCACAACTGAGGGAATCTGAGACCCTGAGTTTTTAAGAGTTATTTTATTCAGATCAATTAAATTTCAATTAATTATTCAGTTAATGATACAAAAAAACATTATGAACAACCTTGTAATTAATGAGATATAAATAACATTAATATTAGCTTCTAGTAAACACAAAACCATGTCTATCATATGCTACACACACTTCTAAGTTCATTTGATATCTTACGATACATGAATCTGTAAGTGTTGCAAAAAACATTATTATTATTATTATTATTATTATTATCAAAATTATATTATAGATATCACATTGCCCTTGTAATGGACATTATGATTAATGTTAACAAAATTTTGTAAATGTGGTTTATAATTTTATATATTTTTATTTCTTTGGTAGTCAATTAATTTGAAAATAAATTTAAAACAAATTTAATTTAATTGAATAGATTTTATTAAAAATAACTATTATTCACATAGTGTAATTTTATCATAATAAATTAAATTAATCACTCTTTGTGAGAGTTATTAAAAATATTTATGTAATATAATTTGAAACATTTTTTTTGAAATTCATCAAAAAACATTTATTTGGATAAAATACTTATAATTCAAATTTTATGCATAAAAATATATTTTTTTAAAGGTACTTTATTAACTTTTAATGGGTTAATTTTTTTAAAAAATGTATTTCAATTCTTTTTAATTATTTGAAAAAATGTTCTCCTATTAAATCTGAATATCCAAATTTACATTAGGTGAACCTTTGATATAATTCTGATAATATTTCTTATGAATAATAAATAAAATAATTTTTAATTGAAAACTACGTTTTAATCAAATTTAATATTATTGCTGAAGTATATTTTTAATTTATAATAATATACATATAGATCATTTATAAATATATTGATTCAATTTTTCTCATTTAAATAATTTTTCTAATGAATTTAGATCTTAAAAAAAAGTGAACATTGAACAATTTTACTTTTAAAAAACAATCTTTATAGTCCCATCTATGGGATTGATTTAAATTTTTGTCCGGTTCATTTAATTTTATTTTAAAAAATGGATCAAAATTTCTGAATATACAAAATTAATAATTTCTTATTATATTAACAAATTTTTTGAAAAAACAAATTAATGTAATTATAATTAATATTACTGATTACGATAAAAATGGGTTTACTAAGTGGTTAATAATTAAAATAATGTGAAAAATAACAATGAAAAATGACTAGGAGATATTTTTGGCCATTTTTTCAACCCTATAATATGCTTTCTAGAAAATTTTCTGTTATATGAGAATCATTACAAATGGGATACCACTCAATAGTGTTTTCCTTTTTTTATTTACCAGATTTCCTCTTCTCATACACTATAAAAGGCCCCTCACACCCTAATTTCATTATAGTTATAAAGCCATATGAAAAATTAAAACAACCCAAATATTCTCACCAAATTCCTAACAGACATAGAGACACCAAATTGGGATTAACTCAATCCATGAAACCCTGTGGGTAGAAATATCATTTATTTTACCAAAGAAGAGGTATCATTTTTCAACAAGATTCATTATTTTAATTCATCGTCCACTCACTCAATTATTCATTTTAAATGTTTATATAATAACATTAGTAAAATAAATATACTGATATTTAATTATTTAAATGTAAATTAAACACTCTAACTATATTTTATCAAATGAGAAACATAATTATTTTTTATATGTACGAAGGTATACCGCCTTATGAACCGATGTCATTCATTCTCCCATTCCCACAACTCATGGTTTGTAATAATGTTTTAAATGCTATTATTATATGATATATATTATTTATTTATTATTTATATATATTTATTTAATTATTATATGATAAATAACATTATTTATTTCATATTATGTAATAATATAACTTCCTTTGTGGACATGTGAACTATTTACACCTCGAAGCGATAAGATTGATTCATGCTCTACATGAAATATTTTAATGAAATGTTTTATAAACATATTACATATAAATATATATATAATTAATTAAAATATAAATACTATATATATATATATTAAATTAACAATTAATTAATTTATAATATTGCAAGAAAATTGAAACAACGTTCATGCATATTTGGAATATTGTCTCCCTGAATCATTTATTTCATTTCAAATTTAAATATTTTATAAATTGATATAAATACATATATAAAAATTATTTTTTTTTTTAATATTTATAATATATAAATTACAAATCATTATCTATCTATTTTTTTAAATATGAACAAAATTAAACATATATGAAAAAAGTGTCTGTAACATGAAACATAACATCACACTGAATTTGTTAAATAGCTGGTAAAAAATCTATAATCATATCTTACAATGTGTGATATATAACAATATATATATATAGATTAAACACATATAAAAAATTAAGTTTATTATAAAATATGTTTCAATGTTTACAAAATATGTCGTGGCTTATGGTAAGAGAATGTCATTTTATCTATTTATATCCATGAGATATATTCTTTATTCACCACTGGATAAATTTTTGTGGTGAATAAATATACCATGAATGAATTATATGATTATTATCATTACGTTTATGGGTAATTACTTATACATTGAATGATATATATATTTGATTGGATTTTTTATTCAAAAGATGCTCTAAAAGTATTGTAATTTTTTTCTCACTTTACATTATTTGAGACCCATGTAATGTTATGATCCCATATTCCTTTAAAAGGTGTATATCATGACCTTTTAAATTTTATAGAATTGATATATTTAATTTAATAATATTTTAACATTATTTTAATTTTATTATATCTATAGTATTTTGATTCAATATTATCAATGTTATAAGTTATTATTTCTAAAATATTGTCATTTATCAGGATATTTTAATGCTTCTATTATTGATATATTTAGATCTAAATGTTATGATATATTGTGAGTATTGTTCTCATATGTCTATCCATTATCTATCCAAGTAACATTTCCATTTCCAATATTTTTACATTATATTATTAAATATATGTTTTAATGAAATCCCATCTTTAGTTCTCGTTTATTTAAAAAATCTACATTATACCAAACCATACATTATAATAAAAATTTAAAAATTTCTAATTTTTCTTATATAATAATTTGAATAAATATTTATTCATATTTTTTCATTTATAATAAATTTTCTTTCAAAATTTAAATAATTTTTTCTTTCCAATCGTGTAAAATTTCAATTTATTTTACAATGAAAATTGAATTCTATGCATATAAGGATTTACCACCCATAATGACTCACATTTGATTGAATCCTATTTTTCATGTATACATGATCAATTTTATTATGAAATTTGTTGCCTAAAATCATTGAAATTAACTTTATTTAATGTTCTGTTCAATGAAAATATTTTTTAAATATAATTAGTTCCCAAGAATTGATTTAAATTATTTTAAAGTATTATTTTATATCTTTTAACTGGTATTTTTAAATAATTGATTTCAAAATTTTTATATATTAATGAATAGTTTAAAATTATTTTCAAGTATCCATTCATATTTTTTCAGAGGATTTTTCAGATAAAATGGTTTATAATTTTTTTTAAAAAAAGTGTTATAAATGATATTCAAAAAAACATTTTTTTATTTTCAAAAGGATAAAGTCAATGCAAATTATTTCTATGGATTGAATGATTTTTTTGTAATGATATTTTCAATGAATATTTTTAAAAATATGTTTTACGTTCTGTTTAGAATATTCTAATGTGAATGAGACATTTTCATCGATATATGTTTTAAATGAATTTCAATTTTTAATTCAGATATTTTCAAATTTGTTTCAATTAAAAATGTTTGTGAAAATATTATAAGTTTCAAAATTTTATTTTGAATGAATATATATTTCCCTTATGTAATTATTGATGAGATTATTGAAAATCCTTCTCCGTTTGTGATGATATCTTCAAATACAGTGTTTTCATTATAAGGGATATGTTCCAATGACACCATTCTAATTATAACATTGAACATTTTATGATTAGGATGACAATTTTTATTCTAAAAAAATATTTTCACATGTTATACCTTCATAAATTGATTGTGAATTCTCCTTCACTTCATGGGATAATCTATTATTATAAAACCTAATTATGTTTTATAGGTTATAATATGGTTAAAATTTGATGATACCATTTTTATTGTTCTAGTTATTATATATTTTTTATGCAACTTATCTATTTTAGGGGATTTGATAAAATAATTTATGTGATATTTTGTCACATATATTTATTATTTCATTATATGTCAATTGGGAGTGATCTACCCCTCTAATTCGTTGTGTAATTATATATATCTCGTGTGATAGACATTATTGTAATGAGTAGTGATCTCAGTTTACTAAATGTCATTTTCTACATAGATTTTCATGGTAGTTAATCATAACTACATAGATGTTTTTGGAGTGATAACTAACTTGTATGATCGTTTTGGGAGTGAAATCATTCCACTATAGTGGAATTTATACAATCTTGGGATGGTGGTGTATCATTCAAAGTATGTTTATCTCCCATGAGGGGTGCTAATATGTTTTGGCAATGAGCCTTGACTTATATGAAATTATTTTTATATTCCTTTGTGTCTTATAGATTTACATGTCTTATTATTATGTTATTATTTCATGGATAATTCAATTGAATCACTTATGGTGAATTTTTTTATTATATCCAATCATGATGACATGATTCATGATTACGTTATTTGATAGACAGGGTATGATTTTATAAGGATAATACCAGGTAATCATACCCTTAGGGTTATGTTATTCTTACATATCTCATTTATTTACCATTACTAATCATGTATTCTCATCACATCCAACGTTTCATTTCCATAAGTTGTTAAAAATGGTTTTAATAAAGATTATAAAATGACATATTCTTTTTGGGTATCATTGATGATCATTATCCAAGATAAAATATTATGTTAAAAGATTCCAAATTTACTAATCAATTTAGTACATCATCTATGTTATTATTTAATTCACTGAATATAAAAATAAAAAGATAAAATACATATGTATGAGAATTGGGGGTTTCTATATTTCTTCTCATAGGAAAGACAAATTTTATCTTCTAAAGCCAATGTTAACTAGTTCTTCTATCGAGTAATAACAATGGTCTATGTAATATTTTAAATATTTTTTATCTTTAGAGAAGTGGAATATTAGATGGAAGTGTGTAAACATTATAATGACATGAGAATGATCTGAGTGGGAATCATCTACTCTAGATGAAGCAATCTATCACATATGTGGTGAAGGGTATGATTTTTATGATCTATGGTTGACTTTTCTACATTGTAGTACTTTCTTGTTGTAATTTTCATTTATTCTAATTAATGGTCAGAGGGTTGCTTTTGAATGAGCTATTATCCTATATTTCAAAATATATATATAGGGATTTATGTAAATATATCTCAAATAATGAGACAATTATTATAAAAATTAATTTGAATTTTTTTTCTATGTAAGATAAATTGATTTTAAATATATATAATAATGACTAGTTAATAATCTCATTTGGGGCTCTGTAATAGATGATTATCTGGGTATTAATACTTTGAACATAATAGTTATTGAGACTTGATCATGAACTATTTCATGGAAATGAGCATTTCTGCACACTTAGATCCACAGACCCTAAGGATATTCATTGGAAATTAACAATATCTTCATGAATCATCATGAATGAATTAAATATAATATGATTATGAATGAAATTTGATGAACGTAAGGTTTATTGCATTACAGAATGTGTCATAATTTAGACATTATATAAGTGAATTTTCATTATTATGTGGACTTATTTTATGATATGTTCTTATTAGAATATGCATTCTGGTTTTGATCAATATTGGGATGCAGAAGATCTAGGATATCATTCAATGTGAAAAACAATTAACAGATGGAGAGTAAATTCGATTAATCATTAGAGGAAAATACATTGTGGTCATTCCTAATATGTTATAGGTTACATGATTAACAATGAATTACAAAAAAAACACTCTCACTCACCAATGAGCGGAAGGAATGATTTCACATAGAATTTTTGTAATGGATACAAAGTTTAATTATTATTAAATTTTAATTATTTATATAATGAGGTAAGAAACACCCCCACTAAATTTCATATATGTATGGTAAAATGTATTGACTGTGGAAAAATACACAAATCATCAAACGACAAAGGGAATAAGGAATGTTAAGTTGACAAAATGATTGATAACATTGGACACCCAATGTTATCTTCAAAAATTTAATACTTCAAATTTGTAATGAATGGAAACTATTAAAATCATTATTTGGAGTGGAAGGATCTATAAAAGAACAGAAAGGTTTTACATGTAATAGTTATATGGATGATAATTATGATACTATAAGTAAAAAGTTATAGGAAATATTTATTAAGTAATATGATGATGTATCCTTGTTAATGAACTAATTATGAAGTGAAATAATTAATGTTTTTATGTATATGGAATATTTTTTATTACAAGAAAAGTGATTTAATAGTGAAAACAATTAACAGTAATTGATAATTTCATTTTAATCAAATTTACTTATATAGTTAAATTACACTTTTAATATTTTTTATAATATATATAAATAATGTATACATCTATTAATACAATTTACTTTATTTTAATCATTTTTCAGAATAAATTTTATATAAAAACACAATAATCATTATAAAATATTTACATTAAATCCCCAATATTCTCATCACATCTGCAATTTTATTTATTAAAATTTTTAACCACTTATATTAATTGAATTTGAAAAAATATATTCGATATTTTTAATTATAAAAATTTATAATTTTTAATATTGTCAAAACAATTTTTACAAAAAATACAATTGAATATATTTTGAATTTATTATAGAGATTATGTTAAAAAATAGTATATATAAACGTTATTACTTAACTTATGAATCCAAAAAGAACATTGAAACATGCCAAAAATACATTTTATGGACATATGTAGACCATATCCTCTATTGGAATGATTATTGACCATTATAGTAGTACCATTTTGTAGGTAGACCTCTCAATAATGTTTTTTTATTTAAAATATTTCCATTTATCCATAACTATAAAGGTAACACAACCAACTAAAATTTTAACACCTATAAATCCCTTCAGATCATCCAAACACTACCTATATAAACCCCAAAATTTCATCCCTTAATACTAGAGAGCACAATTGTTAAAAAATTCCATCCAATATAACCCTTCTTTAGAACCCAAAAGACATTTTACAAAGAAGTGTTAACCTACTTCCCTAAGAACATTTGTTTTATTTATTTTCCCATCATCTCAGTTATTATTATTACATGGATATATTATATGCATAGTAGACACTATATATGAATATTTATTTCTTTTATGGTAATCAACTATAATGAAACACACTTTTATAAAATGAGGTATGTAATCTTCATTCTTGTGATTGGAAGACTAATTCCTCACGAATTGATGTCATTCGTTCATCAATTACCACCTCTCATGGTTTGTAATAATGATGTAATTACAATTTTTTTATGATATATATTATATTTACGATTAATTTATTAATATATTATTGTTATACAACACATAAAACCGTGATTTATAATTTTGGGGAATATGATAACTTCCTTTATGGACATATGCAATAACACCTCCTAAAATAAATTGGATTTGTTAGTTAATTACTTTGAATTTATTAAGGAATATTTTAATGAAAATATGAGATATAAATGAAATTATAATTATTCTATAATTATAATATATACCCATAGATGTCATTTACTTTTATTTGAATTATAATACTATAAAGAAATGGAAACCATTATCATCAGTATATACATCCTACCATCTTTCATAACCATGTATTTAATTTAATAATTATCATTTTTAAAATACTAAATGTACATATATATTGAATATATATGTGTTATTTATATCAATTTTTAATATATACAACTATCTAAATCATGATCTAATAAATATGATCAAGAATAATATGTCAGATTTTATACAAAAAAGAAATTGATTACTTCACGAAACGCACAATTATCATTAATTTTTA
Organism: Viscum album; assembly: GCA_963277665.1. Classification (NCBI taxonomy): domain Eukaryota; kingdom Viridiplantae; phylum Streptophyta; class Magnoliopsida; order Santalales; family Viscaceae; genus Viscum; species Viscum album. Next base: position 1,100,187,485 of record OY728145.1, read on the forward strand.
TTAAAACAATAAAAAATGTTGATAAAGAAATTTTATATGTAAAGATATATATGAATATTAAATGTTGTTTATGAATAATTATAATTTATTTTATTTAAATTATTATTTAATTTTTTATAAAATCATATTACACATAATAATGAATTTTCACCTAACATTTTAATATTTATAAGGCACATGGCTTATTGACCACACATTTCATTTTTTTGTGTATATAATATCATGTAATTATTTATATAATTATTATAATTTAATTAATTTCAATTTAAAATTCAATTTTATGATCCCTATTTCATGGGGGCTTTTATAAATGTTAGCAAGTTGGTTGAGTAATTTTTTTATCAAATTTCATTAATTAAGTCACCTGAAATCATATTTAGATACATTATAATATGATTTGTATATACAAAACATTGAAATGTTATATCATAAATCTCATTCTACTATAGATATTTTAATATTAAATTAATGTTATTCTTTCATGGTTATTTTTCTCAATGTATCCAAACTTATAAATGTTTACTGTAAAATCTTATTGTCGACTAGGTCTGTTTACGATTATTCATCCATTGATGAAATATTATAAAACACTTCTTAATAATTCTCATGGAATTTATTTTCATTGATTATTTAAATAATATATCTTGGTAATGGTAATAATTTCCAACTATATGGTAATAAAGATATACAAGAAAATGATTTTATGAAAATCCAGCATTATTTCTGATTTCAATAAAAACCCATTGTTCTTCTAAAATTGTGCTATCAACAATTCATTTCCAAAATATAATACCATTAAAATGTGATATTTAAAATTAATTTTTTTCCATATTTTACATTTTAAAAAAAATTAATTTTAGGACTGATTCATGTTGTATTTTTCTGATCTAGAACATTTTATTAAAATATGCTGTGAAAAATGAATGTTCAGTGAGTGCAAGTATAACTGCGATCAAGACCATAAAATATTTGAAGCATCAATTTCATGTTTATAATATAAAATTTTTATGACATTTTTATCCTAATATCTTGGAAATACAATATTTTAAATATGTATTATAATGAAAAAAAAAATTCATTTTTTGTTCAAAAATGATTAAATTTTTTTGAATATTCATTTTATTGTTTTAAAAGATATTTTAAAAAAAATGGTATTTGGAATGTTTTTCTATAAAAGCTGTTTTATAAATTATTATTAAATAATATATATATATATATATATATATTGGGGATAATTTTCCTTGAAAATGTTTTGAAAATAATTTTAGGTTTAAATTTTTTGTTAAATGATTTTCAATGAGTCAATTTTATTTTTTTCCAAAAGTATTCTTATATAAAATGCATTTCAATAATTTCTATGATTATATTAAAATTTTTTAATATCTATTTTAAATGAAAATTTATTTTAAATGGAATAATGTTCTAAAAATTATATTTCTTATAAAAAGGAATATTTTCCTTAAGAAGTGTTTTAATTTATTTTGAATGAATAATTCATAAGTTTTCAAATTTGTTTCAAAAGAAATTAATTATCAAAATATTTAATTTATATAAAATAGATTTTAAAAAGATGTTTTTTTACATTAATAAATAATTAAATTAATATTTTAAAATACTATAATATCTAAGATTATATCATTTGACATACATTATTTTTCTCTAGGGATATGATATAAGGACACCATTATTATTCATTTGTTTACGAGTGTATAATTGTTATAAAATATTTTTTTAAATATATTTCTATTCCATTAGTAATACCTTGATAAAATGATTATGGAACCTAATTTCATTCATGGTTTTTATAATATTATGAAACCTATATGTTTTATACATGTTATGATATGACGTAATGTTTATGATACCCATTTCTTTTCATTGGTTATGATATCCAATCTATGAAACCCTTCAAATTTTATGAGTCATGATAAAATGACTTTTTATGATCTTGTGAAACATCAATGTATAATTTCAGTACATGAATGGATGAAAAAAATAAGTCTCTCTAATTAATTTTGTGAGTATTTTTATCTCATTAGATAGGCATGGTTGGAATTGGGAGTGAACATGGTTAAGTTAAGGAAATTTTCAACTAAGATGGCCTTCAGTGCCAAACAAGACTATTGTACTATTCATTATAGTGATCCATGACTAATAATATGTTTCGGGGAGTAAACATATTATTATATATGGAATTCTACACTATTGGGGATGGTTGTGTGTCCCTACCATTCATTGCAGTCCACATCAAGTTCCTTAATATGTTTTTTCAATTCTCATTGACTTCTAGGGAAGAATTTCAAATGATTTTTTTTCTGTCACAATTTGATGTCTTCTTCCTCTGTTATTCTATCTATGATTATTCAATATATTACCATATGATTATTTAATTAATAACCACAAATATTTAATCTATAAATCATTATTATGATGTTTGATATATAAGATAAGATTTTACAATGTAATTATATTGTTATCATTTACATATGATTATGTTATTCTTACATATCTCATTTATTTATCTATATTTATCATCACATCATACCCATTAATATTTTTCATTCCCATATGTGATAATGATTTTTTTAATTGGGGGTAAAAAATTGAGATTCTATAAGAGATATAACAAAGACCATTTACCAATTCAGAAGAATGTTTCCATATTTCCAAGGATAGTAATCTAAATCTGTCAGTGGGCATTTACATAGGCAATTTATTGAATATAAACATAAAATTCTGTAATATCTAAGTATGTGTTCATGGGTTTCTATAGGTATCATCATGTATGGTTCAACATCTACTTCTCTATGGGAACCAATATCCTTCAACTGTCATTATTCTGACGATTTAATGATGGTTTTATTAATACTAGAACAACCCATAATAAATATGCATCCCACAAAACAATTATTAAGATGATCAGACATATAATTTCATATTTTTTTAAATTTTAATAATGTAATAATCTATCTCAATAGAGTCTAAATATACCTACAGATTATCAAAAAATATTTAATTATTATTCTCTATTAATATCCAGATAAATTGGTCTTGTTTTGAATTAATTCATATTGAAAACAATTTACACATAATAAAACCATGATCATTAAAAGCCTAAATCTTCTTGTATAGAAACAATTTCATAGTAAATAAAATAAATTTATGAGAACCCAAATTCTTTTTATATCTTGGTAACATTTAATTTTAGTCCCATTCATTATCTTGGAGTTTATATGGTGTCATAACAAGGTCAAAAAAGTTTCTTTTGTGTCCAATGTTTGTTCAGAGGTCAAAACCATTATCGGTGGATTAATGAACATGATGATATGGCCTGTGGAAACCATACAACCCTATCTATAAGGTTTATCCTATCTATTTGTGTAATTACAAAGATATATGAATGGAACATTTTCATCCCTAACAGTGCACCCAGTACATCATACCCATTCATGTTTTCTTCCCTTTTTAGCTGACTCATACAATAATATTGTTTCATCTTTTCTCAAATAATCTCTCACAACCATGTAGGACACACGTTGATGTATGTATGTGGGTGTGTTTTGTGCATTTGTTGATCAAAAAATTTATAAAAATCATTCAAACCAATCTTTCGATGTAAAATAGTGAATATTCCAATATCATGTTAAATGATTAATCCCATTTCATCTTTTTTATTTTATATAACATAACATATCTTATTTCATCAGGAAAAATATCCTTGTTCTATTCGTATAATAATAAGATATTATTACATTTTACAGACATTAATTCAATATCTAATAATGAACAATGGAATCCCCCAGTTTTACGCTTATTAAATTTGGTGTAAAATTTTATCATCAACTAAATAACACTTTTTTTATAAAGGATCATATTATATATTTATAGATTAGTGGTCCAATATTTCATTATTATCGGATTGATTCCAATCCAAGTGCTGATATTGGGTATGGAGTGTTCTACAAGACTATGGATGGTGGTTTATAACTCATTCCTCGATGTCTTTCAATTTCATAAAATATTATCACCGTACACATACTAGATTTATTAAGAGTTTCATATTAAATTTATATTTCATTCATATAAAAATTATTCTCTAATTCTATAATAATTTATATACTTGAAAACTATGCCACTAGAGTTTAAAACCTCAATGTAATTCACCCCAATTTGGGTGTTCTCCCTTTTATCAGATTAATTTTTTATATAGATTATCCCTGAAACCATTAAACTATGATTTCACATGAAAATGATAACTATGTGTTGTTATAAAATTGATGGATCTATAATTGGTAAATGTATAACAATTAAAATTTTCTCACATGACCCTTATATATCATGTGTTCCAATTACATAATGAACAATTAAAATTTTAAAGGGAAATTATATATATAGATTTCACTTGTCTTAGTTTTTATAATTTAATTTCATATAGTTTCATGTCCTTATTCTGCTTTGTAATTCTCATAAAAGATAATGTAATGAAGAATATAATTGATTATTGAATTAAAATAATCCATGGTATCATGTCCTTAATATATCATTTTACACTAATGAAGGGGATTTTAATGAAATAATTGAATTATTAATAGGAGTGAGTATTAAATGGCGTAATTAAATAATATAATAATTATTATTTTCATAATGAATATTTACCTTTTTATTTTTATAGAAGTAGTTTGAGTAGATCCATCCATAAATTCAAAAAATATTACATTCATCACTGTGAAGGAACCATTTTGATTCATTTATAACGTTTATAAGGGAATACCCACCTACGAACATTGTCCTTGTCATAGTTCCTAAACTCCTCAGTGTAGAAAAAATGATTCGCTTGAAATAATTTATAGATTATTTAGATGCCTCAAATACACTCCTTGGTTCCGTCTTGATATCTTTGGACATGTGGATCCATTGATTCAAAAAATTTGTCCCTAACATACTTTTATCATGATTACCATTGATGAGATACATAGACTCATTAAAACTATTTACAGTGTGATTCCATTGGTGATTACCCTTGTAATACATTCAGAAATCATTATATTAAACAGTCATAAGTGACTGCTATGATTTGATCAAGCCCTATAGTCATAGATTCTTTATTCATAACATGTATACTCTCTTATAGTATCCATGTTATATTATCTGTGACTTTTAATCCTCAAGTGACTTATTTATATAAACTAAATTGATATTAATTAATAAAATTATCCCATGTTCAGATACATTACAAGATGATGATGAAGAAGGTAGAAGTTATTTATTTCATTCAGTTACATTTATTAGTAGATTCACAATACTTCAGTTTATATTCACCAACTGGAATGCATATAGGCCATTGGTTCTGTCCTAATAAAATTTATCTCAACCCCTATGCCAGTCGCCATTGTCACTCACAATGATTATAAGATCATAGGTATAGACATGTGTAAGTTCCCAGCTTAGATACCTTGCATTATCTCTTTAATTCCCAGGTGGATATTGGTAGCAGATGACTCGATAGATGGCCATTATGAAGGATATTTTTTTATACTATTTCTATTCTTTTGTATAGAATTTATTATTTACTAATTTTTAACCATGTTTTCAATTTTTCAAAAGAAATGACACAATGTTATAATGTTTTATATGAATCAGATTATATTTTGAGTTGATTGTAATTGATGGATATTCTCACCTATATCCCACTCTCAATTTTACATATTTATTTTATTTCATCCACTATTGGATCCATCTATTATATTATCCAACATCATCTAATATGACATGATAGAATAGTCTCCCCACACACACCACATGCCATCAATACATGCATGAAGCCTCTAGTGTATGACGATATGTTCATGTGTACATTCCCCAATTAGCTTTTGGAACCAATGAGTGGAACCCGAGTAGGGACATCCAAAAGTTGCATCAGATAATTTTATTTTTCTTTCTTCATATTGTTTGTAAATATTGTAATGATATTTTATAGTCTAAAATTGGATTTCAATCCATGTCTAGAATTAGATAACCCATGTTTAGGGTAAATTAAATGTTTTTTTTAAAATGTAAAATTATTATTATGTAATTCAGCAATTGTATTTGATATAAATTCCCCATTAATTTATGTACATGAGTGTGGTATTGTAATACTCATTAAGGATATTTTACCATTTCATAGTATAAGAAGACAATTCTCTATGAATCTTTATATTAATGTGTAATTCAAATGACTTGTACACATCATTCCATATTGGTTCATTTAAAAACATTCATTTCTTTAGTTTTTATGAATATTGTGTGAGATGGGGTTTTTATATGTTACTGTGAAAATTGATTATTGTAAAGTGTATAGTAATTTGATACTTAATTTCTTTGAATTAATATAATTACTAATTTCTAATATATGATGATAGGAAAATCATAAATAATTAGTTTTTATCCTTGTGAGACATGTACCTTGGGTTACATAACATGCTCCATTGTTATGGTTTATTGAATACTAGATTCAATTAATGATGTATATGGGACCCTGTGAAAAAGAATTTGTATTTATAAGTGTTGAGCCATTGTATATTAAATATTAAATTATATGACCGAATATAGTGGGAATTAAATGAAATAAATTTTTTGCCTCTTTCTGATATAAAGTTAATGTTATTTAGAAGGGAATAAAAATCCATTTAACATATCTTTGACAAAATGATACTAGTAAATAAAAACATTAATTGAAATAAGGACTTATTAAAAAATGGTTTCAAGTAATTTAATATGAAAGGTGCAATTTACCATTCACCTAATTCAAACTCAGTAATTTAGACATAAACACAAACTGATACTCTATCCTTATAAGTTATAAGTTCTTGAAGTACCTTGTGTAGTGATCCATTAACATATGTTCTAATTCCTCTAGTTCTATATTATATTACAAAATATTTATATATGGAATTTTCTTTGATTTTTTTGAGCTATGTGATATTTTTTTCATAATGTGGTGTTCCCAGAGGGTACTGTTGTCCATGCAATGGATTTGGTGGCCCTTAAACCACTAGTGATGACACTAGTGGTGAAACATGAGAATATTCCATCTATCCCCAAACTATGAACTTCTGATTGGATTAATGGAGTTTCACGACGTATGATGTTTTCTAAAGAGGGTTCTATACAACCTGAACTTAGTATGGATAATATTACACATAAGATACCATAGTAGAATCCTTCTATATTATTTTGGGGATGACAGTCCATATGCTATTGAATAATGGATGGAGGACACACCTTTTATATTTAGGAATATTGAGATGAATCCAGAGAGGGGGATGAGGCTTCCCACAAACATGAATAACTATTCCACCATTTTCTTTTGATATTTGATTACATATACTAGTCTTCATTAGGGATTGGTTTGAGAAAACATCCAGACTTCCATTAACAATTATCTTTTTCCTAAAACATTGAGGGCAAAAATAGCTAGAGATTCTATAATACATTAACTGAGCCTTAAGTCCATCAGGACTACAATAAATAATTCCCTGAGGTTAAATTCATTTCACAGGATCCAGATATTGAACACCTATCTCAAGCATGAAATGTATTGAATGGGTTAAGGTATTATATCAAATCACAAGTGAATTAATTTCACATAACTATCATTTTAGATATCATTAATTACAAACGTATCACTATGATAAGCTGATAGTAACTTGCAAAAAGGTTCTATACCAAAGAAGGGATGTAATTATTTTTGTAGAAAGAAGTGTATCGATATAGTTTCTCATCATATTAGTGATGGGTATAGTATCCATAGTAGTATCTCTTTTATATTGCATCAATTTTTATTGGTAGGGTTTCACAAGAAATGTTCTGATATAGACCCTCTTAATTATTGGTCTTGCACAAGTATGGTTCATCTTCAGTGATTATATCAAATATTTTATCCAAAATCTTGTGGAAGAGGACATAAAATAGCTTCAACATCATGGGTAGGATTCATATTGTTGCGTTAAGTGGGATTTTGGATTAATACAAGAAGAGTATATGGACGATTTGGTTATGGATATGGTGATAAAAATACTGATTATAAGTTCTACAAGACCATACCATCTCCTAGTAGTCCAATTATATCATATGTCCATTGATTAGGACATTTTATACATTACAACTGAAACATGAGGATCAATGTTTTAGACCATCAATTATATGACGTACTATTCTATTAGCCTCTACTATCGAATATTACTTACTTAATACATGTGACGTTCATTCAATTATCTTTTTAACTATTTTTGAATGTCTTGCGAGGGAGATTTCGTTATTATGTGGTGTAATGACCCTGGATAGACAATTATGTGTTTGTCAGAAGGAATGCACCAATGTAAGGAAATAAACCGTGAGGAATGAAATTAACCCATATTATAAGACCTATTCATTATTGATATGACATGTATTAATGTCATTCTTTTAATTTATTGGATGGATCCATATCAGATATAAGTTTATTGTTATCACTGAATGGTGTCACTGACATTACCATTGGAAATCAGATATCTATAGAATGTTGAGTGGGATGGATATTCAATAATGTATATTTGGATATGTACTGTTTCTACCCATATCAATAGACTTTTGTAGGAGTACCATGAAATAAATTTATCATATTATCCACCATTGGTAGACCATTTTAGGGATCTATTTTGAAGTGATATTTCATACGTACCTCATGAGACATATGTAGAGTTTATAATTGAGTGTGATTGGTGATAAACACTAATATTTATTCCACTATACATGATGGATCCTATAATGACATTAGATCATAAAATATTGTTTAAAGCTCTATATGTATGGGTTTAATTAAAACCATAACATCATCTCGGGGTTCAGAAATTCTTTTAAAAAAGTAGGTGGATGAGAACCTTAGGATATTTATGGATTATAGATAGTTGTAAAACAGTATAGTTATGAACCATTCTAAATTGCCTCAGGTATATGATCTCTTTTATAGGACCCAATTATCTGGGTTTTTCTAAAGGAATCAATAGAGATCATCTTATCCACATTCAAGTCACACAATAAAATATACCAAAAATGGATTTCGACAGTCGATATAGTTTGTATGGTTTTATCATTATATCGTCCATTCGTATGAACAAACATTCAATATTATTGGATTTGATGAATATTCTTCTCCACCTCTATCTGTATTCCTTTTTCATGGGCATTTTCTACAACATATTTGTGTATTCTAATAATCACATGGATCATTCTAAAAATAATGTGATTATTATAAATACGCAATGAGAGAATCCAGTATATTTTTATCATTCTAATTTCAAAATCTGGATGGAAATGTTCACATATTAAGTAATATTACTTCAGAATATATAATATTTGTTGACCTCTAGACGGTGGGTGTTATATATTCCATTGAAAATCCAAAGAACATGATGTATATTTAGAGTTTCTTGGGGTTATAAGTATACTATGATAAATCATATAGGAAGACCTATGCCTTGTTTATACACTTACAGGAAATATAAAAAGGTTATAAATATCTGGTGGTATGAGCTTTGGGAGAAGTACTTTTAGAAGATGGACGTTAGGTTTATTTCTACAGAGATCAGGATTCTTCTAGAGCCCAGATCTGGTTATAGAGTTATTTGGTGCATTAGTTATCGGTCTGTGTTTAGTACTGATACATGAAGATATATTAAATCCATATGTGTCCCTCTAGTTGAGATCTCATGATCATTATTTCATGATACATAACCTCCATCTTGTATCTATTTTCTATGCTTTTTATTTCTAGAGACACTCTCGGATTGGTGTTCACATTCTGGTTTTATGGACCACATGATACTCATATATTTCACTTTTATATGTTACATGAATTAAAATTATATAATTTGGTTCAATTATCATAATTCCATAAAAATTTAAGACTCTTATATATATGGAATGGAAAATTAAGTATTTTTTTGCACTGAACAAGAAAACATAGGTACATCACGTACATGAATACAATGCTGAATAAAAACATATATCCCTATTTATTGATATGCATTTGGAGTTTCCTAATTGTCCTGATTGTATTTCAAAGAATACATATTTATTCCCTCTTAAATCCTTGATAGGGTGATATTATATTGGTTTCGAAATCCTGATGGATTGGTCCTCTAGGAGGGATTTTTTTGTGAGGATCCGCCTTTTTATTAGTCTAAAGATGGACACAAAATCCAATGTATTCAAGGCATATTTTGGTTTCAAAAAATATTAGAGAGGAAATGATGTGAGAGTAAAAAAATTCATAGTGAAAATATTTCCTAGGAATCTCCATGGTGTACCGAGCTATGAGATGATAGTATTGGTGTCCTGGGATAAAAGATCTGATGGAATAATTTATCACTCGGTTTTCTACTTTATAGTAGGTGAGGTGGAACATAAATAACCTACAAGATTGATTTAACATTTAATTTTCATAGAATGCATATGGTATGTTTTTTATATTAATTTTTTTAGTTTTCTAATCAATGATTCATCATGTTATTGAAATAATATGGGTAGTCATGGATCGACTCACTAATTTTACCCACATCTTTCATATTAAAGATATATTCTCAGTTGATTTTCTATGTAGAATATATGTCCATGATATTATACAACTATAATTGGTCCCCCATTCTATTATTTCTAATAGTGATTCTATTTTCACATTGAGGAACTTATATTGGTTGTAGATAGCTAATGGGAACAATGGCTATCCTGATAACAACATTTCACCATCAGAGCAAGGTCTATTTATAATGGGAAATATAATTGTTAGTTGAATGTATATTAGAATGAATCCATGAGTTTTTTTACTTCTTTTAAGATACATACCCTCTCATCAAATAATCCAAAAATAATATCTTTCGTGCAATAATAAACATTGCTTCATAAGGTTCCTTATATAGTAGGTTGTTCTTTCCACCCTTGTGGTTGCTGTAGGAAGGATAAGTAAAGTTAATAGGTGCTTGTATTATTTTTGAGACATAGGAACATGTTCAACCAATCATGAAAAATATTTATACCTATTATTCTAGTTAGAAATCATTTGACAATATCTATTGACAGCCTCTACAGATAGAGGACAACGATGGTGTTTTCCTCCTAGTATCACCGAGACATGAGAATGGACAGATATTGAGGAAAGTTAATCTATCACCATATGATATAGGGTAGTTTTAGATCATGGAGAATACCGAGAAAATAATCAATTAATTTCTATCACCACATAGGTAACATTACATGCATTATGCCTTCCATGTTTCATATAATTTCTTTTATCATGTCGACATGTCTCACAAAAAGTATCCCAATGTTGTTATTTTAGATGTTTATGCCATGTTTTAAGAGTGTAATATATGAATCATTGACTACTATATGAAGGATCACATATGATCATTTCACCCACTACTATATGTGTTATGGAATAAATTTTTTTATGATGATATATGGGAGAGGGCGTCTAGCGTATGTGATTGGTTTTAAAATGTTTTCTCAAATAGCATTTCTACACCCATGAAGAGAGAAATCCAGGATGAGTTTCTTTAATGCGAAATATTGAATGAACATTTTTTATGAGGTATGGAACCTTTAATATTTGTTCACATTCTTCATATTTGACCTATTATGGATACCTATTGTGTTTATGGACATATTAGGGGTATTTGGTTCATTTTTGAATCTCTGAACCCTAATAAGTGAAAGAATGAACTATGCTGCATTATTAATATAATCTATATAATACAATATTCATAGTTTATGCTATCTGTGTTGGGGTGTTTTAAAGAGGAAATAAGGGGGAATATTTTTTCATAACACTATTCATAGAGATATAATATGTTGTTGGTTTAATACACTTTTATTTGAGTTATACAAAATGGTTGGTACATGTGAATCCTGCTCGGCGGCCAAACCTTGTGGGTTCACTCATAATTCATTTTGGTGTGGGAGTTTGGATATTAGTTTAGAGAAAAATGTTTCCTAAGAACGAAACAAATATATTCTTGGTAAATTTAATATAATACCCCCAAAGGGTTATATTCCTTGTACATCTTCTCAATTTTCTCATTCCATATGAAATAAACACTCATTTCCTTCCGGATGATCTCACATGCCTATTCTACTAGGGTTTTATCACATTTAATCATATGGACACTAAATCATGATATGATGTTAACTTTAAATTACATCATTTATGCTCATAAATCCCTAGGATTCGTTCTTGGTTTTCCTCCCCAATGAAGACATCAGTTTCATACAAGATAACATTCCCTATTTTTATGGTGATGATATACTCTTCAATTTACATTTATTACCTTCCAAACTAAGTGTATATACTCTATGAAGATATTGAATTATTTTTTTGGTTTTTGGTCCATCACAGATCACTTAAAGCCTCTCCATTTCATCAACGTTTGAAATTGTGTGCATGCGGATTTCACCATCGGTTATGTATTGAATTCATATGTCATGATTGTAATTATAATCATATTCTAGATCTTGTTAAATTTATGATCATTTTTACAATGGATTTTGGATCCATCCAATATTTAAACACATGATGGGTGTACTATATTTGATCACATTATTCGATTTTTATGGTTATATGTTCCATTGTACGAGTGTTATCTGACAACACATTGTAATGGTATGGCTTCTTTTGTAATTAATGGATCCTTACATGTTAAATTTCTCGCACATATGTTGTTATAACTCTGCCCTTTATATTTAAGTGTCCCATTTAATAAATGATCCTTTAAATTATTAAATGAAATTTATAAATATAAACATCACATAGTGGAGTTAATAATAATTTTATTTATTATGGTTGAATGTTTCTGACCTACATTCTCATTCATATGTATAGTAAATAATTGAATAAAATAAATGAAAATGGAATAAAATTAATAAATTCAATCTTGTCATTATTATACCTTTTCACATTAATGAATGGTAATAGAATTGTGGAATCGACATATTAATAGGAATTTTTATTACTTGGCCTAATTTAATATGGCAGGATTGTAAGGATCATAATGAAAATGATTATTTTTATCATTATAAGATTGTTTAGAAATTATCATTCATTAGATTACCATGATAATTCATTGAGAACTCAAAGTATCACATTATGATTCATTGACAAGGTATACAACTGATATACCAACATTGAATATTGGACATTTTCATAGTTTTTGAAGGAATCAGTATAGTACAAATTTATTTCACACCCTATTAGTGTTGCATCCATACCTTTTGAAATTATATCTGTAACAGCCCGAGATTTTATGAAAAATATTCTTTTTTATTTCACTAATGTCTTGTGTTGTACGCTACACCAAAAGGAGATTGCACAACACACATCCTTGACTTGCCTTGCACTACATGCAATCGCGACCTTCCTCGATAGCGTGTGTAGTACGCAATACTGAGTTTCACGAAACAACGATATGCTATTAAAATATTATTAAAACTAGCCGTTATGAATAGTAATAACCACTTTTTTAAATTTTAGAAAATTTATCTCTCAAAATGGACTTCATTTTTGGATTCAGAGTATCGAATTTATCCTAAGGTGAAATTTTGGTAATTTTCGGATAACTTTCATATTTTGATGAATAGTGGAAATTAATAAATTTTAATTAAAACCCACTTTTTCAATCGAAATAATTAATAGTTATAAATTATTAATTTGAGTGGTTTTAAAGTATATTTAGAATATATTTTTACAATTTAATACAATGTTGGACATTGGATGTAATTTCACATTTAAACCAGTTATAAACAAGTGTCAATCTTTTGATAGTTATTATCTCTTAAAAACACGCTATTTGTTGTGATAGTGGAAATTAATTATAAAATTAATTAATGCAACTTATATGTTGGGAATTTTGTAAAATAGAAATCATTTTTGAATTCGGAATATCAATTATAGCATAGGGTGAAATTTTGGTACTTTTCTGAAAACTTTCAATTTTTGATGAATAGTGAAACCACTAAGTGGTAGGTTAAAAACTGAATTTTGCATAAAACTTAATTTTACCGCTTCTGTGAATGGAATTTCGAAAATCCGACAGACACGGTTAATATCAAGGACTAAAATGTGGTTCAATGAGATGAAAATAATTTTTGGTGAATAGTAACTTTTTACTTTTTTTTACCACGGTTAATAGTAAATAGGGTAACTAAGAGTAAATATGATATTACTATTACCCTAACACATGTCCTAATTCTATTGGACAAGTGTAATTCGACCAAAAACAAACTTAGGAATAAAATATGACCATTTAGGTCCACTTGGATTAGATTAGGACATTTATTATTAATTTATTTAAAGAAGGGTTAAAATAGTTAAAATCAAAGTTTAATAAGTAAATCATTTTTAATATGGGGTTATACATAAGATAAATTCGACTATAAATATTCATTAGAAAGATAAAAATATTTCCTACATTATGGTATTTTATTTATAATTTTTAGACATTAAATAATTTAATTTATTTATGACACAATGATGATACATTAATTATCTTATTAATGAAATATTGACATAATTTATGTTATAAACACCAAAATAAATGTAATTTGAGACTTTTTATGAATTCCACTAATTTTCTAGGTTACTATTATATATTAGTGTTGATTTAAGCAACTTGGTTCGAAAATATAATTCTGTTATGACTTTCACAAAAATCATATATCAAATAGTGTCAAAATTGACACAAAATAGTTTTTAAATAAATTATTATATTAGTAATTGTTATTTTATTCCTAAAAATCTAAGGTTCGGCCAAATGACTTAGATAAGGATATATATATTAATAATAAACAATTTGGGGTTCGTTCGGCATGTTATAGTAAGTGTATTAACCATATAGTGTAAGAAAACAAAAAGACACGGTAAAAGTTAAATTATTTAACTTAGAGTTAAATCTAATTGATAAGGTTACAATAATAACCTAAACTTGTCTAAATCCAATTGGTTGATATTATTTAGACCCATCCCCACTTTAGCATTGAAATAAGACCCTTTGGAACCATTATAAACCGATTTTGACATTAATATAAAATAATATTTTGAGGTATTCCTAAGGTGCCCCTCTCCTCCCTTATAAAAGGACACCTCCTCCCCCTCCTCATCACACCAATTTGAGCACTCAAGCTCGGCCAAACCCTGCCAAAATCCCTTCTCCACTTCCCTAGAATAATCCTAGAGGTTCTGGACTTCCTCAAAGACCAATTTTAGTTCCCTAAGAGGAGGTCTCAAAGAGGCGCTTCAAAGAAGAGGTAATTACCGTTACCAATTCTTTCATCTTTATTTCTTCTTCCACTTCTTCTTCCTAGGATGTTTCATTATGAAGTAATAACATCAGTATCACTCATATACTGATATGTTATTATAAGTATGAAACAACCCTATTTCACCATCAATCCATCCTACGGAAAAAGAAATCACCGCGCGTGCGCACGTACGGAATATCGTCTCCACGCTGTGGTGTAATCTATTTTCCACCACCACCTTACATGGATGGGTATAATGGTGTAAATAATAACTATACATAGTTATTAAAACATAATATTGATTCTGATATATTGTATAATCCACTCCAATTCAATTCAATATTTATTGAAATGATATCATCGCTCGTGCGTACGTACGGACTACCGTCTCCACGACGCGATGAGATTCATTCTCCATGTTAACCATTTAAGAATGATTATAAAGTATATATAAGAAATAATAATGAAATATATGACATTATAAAGATAATGGATTTATGTATATATATATATATATATATATATGTATGTCATCTAATTACTTCCATTCAAGACAATAAGGAAAGGAAAACAGCGTTCATGCGTACGTACGGACTACCGTCTCCATGAACGGTGTTTTTCATTTCATTTATCTATCTATTATATATATATATATATACTGAATATATATGATATATAAATCATATTTTATATTCTGGAAGTAAGTAAATCATGATATAAGTAATAATAATATCAAGAACAACAAGTCAAAACACCTACGATAAATGAAACGATTTTACCCAAAATGCTTCTTTAACATGGAATTTACAAAAGAACGGGTAATATAAAGTCATAAGTGAACCATATATGATATCATAACAATGAATATGATTCTTTAATAAGTCAATAACATTATTTAAACCATTATACAGGAGCTTCGGACACATACAAAGCAAATCGGACCTAAGGTAAGGGAAATATCACAATCTCACTTTTATCTGAGATTGTTTTTACTTTGGTAATTACTGGGGTGTATTTTATCATCCACATCCATGTTCCCTCAATATGTAATATTATTTCCATCCTTATACAATATTTTATATCAAATTTTACCCTTCGGTGAGTTTTTAGTAAAAGATATGAAATGAATCTTTTTTCGATTTTTGTACGAGGTGCTTTTTGACTTTTCCGACAAAAGTACGAGAATAATGTTATTTTTAACTTATACGGCATGAATGGATTTTTAAAAAATTATTTCCAAGAAGCTTTTTTTACAAGTTTTCAAGTTTATTTTTAATCATCTTCTTTTATTTTAAAGTCGTATGACATGTTATGAAAGGAAAAATGTTTTTGAATTAGAAAGGATATTTTCCTCAAGAATGGAGTTAAAGTTTTTTATCAAAATTATTTTCCATCTTAGATAATAAAAGGGTTCTGTTTTTATCCCTATTATTACATGGATTTGATTATGTTGTGATGGAAATATTTTTATTAATTCCTTTATCTTATATGAATTGTTTTATGATGTCATGTTGTTTAAGAGTTCCATTTTTATTACATGGGTTACGCTATGATGTATGGTTTATGATTATGTGGCACACATAAGAAAGGATTCATTATAAGATGGGTGGGAACTATATCTCCCTCCAATGCATTGGTTAAAGATTTTATATCTCATGAGATAGACATGGCTGGAATGGTAGGTTATACCGGTTCAGTGAAACAGGACTGAAACGAGGGTTACTCGATTCAGAAAGGGACTTTGTCCACTAAGATAGTCTTGGCAATGAGTCTTGACTAACAAGAAATGATTCTCTATGATTATGTGTGAATGTCACAAAGTTTCATGTTTTAAGTTATGATTATTGTGATTACATTTCACTGCCATGATTTATCCCATGTTATGAAATTATGCTCTCTTTTGCGGGTTAAGATTTCCAAAAGTTATGTTCTTATGAATATGATGTGATTAATTTTTCTTTTGTTTACCCTTACTGAGAATTTGAGCTCACCCTTTTATGTTTTATTTTCCCCAGGATATAAAGAAAGGTTTTAGGTAAAAAAAATGGAAGTTCTTTATGGGAGATATTGAAGATCTTTCACCACGATTAGAAGATTACGTTCCGAGTTTCCAAAGACACTAAACTATTACGATCCTTGTGTGTGTGTTTTTGTTATGTACTATGTATTCCGCAAATGTAATGTAATTTCCATGTACGTCAGGCTTCGGGTCTCTACAGTTGGTATCAGAGGAAAGGTTTAGTCAACCTTTGGAAACTAGGATGCGATAACTTTAGTGAGATCCCTAGAGATATTTATAAGGTTTGTCTAGGGATGTCCCTAAGGATAAGTATACGTATGGGATACAGTCCTATAACTATGGTAACAATCTTAGAATTTAACCTAAGAAGTTAGATATTTAGGATACTCCCCCTTTATAATGTTGTTTTCCCTAGCATGATTTTTTCCTCTCACAATATTCTTTTTGGGTTTTAGATGATGGCTGGAACCCGAAGGAACCGTGTTGGTCAATGCAATGGACAATGCAATAATTGCCCTCCTGAACAAACAAATGTTATGGGAGATGGAGTGCAAAATCTTATTGCTATACTTACACAAGCTATGAATCATTCTGGACTTCCAAATGACCAGAGAAGGGAACAATATTATATTGAGTCCTTCATGAGGCAACGTCCACCTTCTTTCAGTGGGTCTTCTGATCCACTTGTTGCTGAACAATGGATCAGTACCATTGAAAAGATATTTTCAGTTCTTCACTGTTCTGAACATGATAAAGTCATCTTAGCAGTATATCGTTTGGAAGGTGAAGCTGATCAATGGTGGAATCTTATCAAGAATACGAGGCCAAGAGATGAAATTGAGTCCATGGAATGGGACGAGTTCAAGAACTTGTTTTTCAGTAAGTACTTCCCTCGTATTCTTCGAACAAAGATGGAAAAGGAGTTTCTTGAGCTGAAGCAGAAGGATGATGAATCTGTTGGTATATACGAAGAGAATTTTACAAGACTTGCAAGGTATGCATCTGGCATTATCATCCAACCTGAAAGTAAAGTTGATCGATTTTTCAGTGGCTTAAAACCAAGTCCTCGAAGGGCATTGGCTATAAGAGACTTCAGTAGCTATGAAGAAATTGTGCGTTGTGCTATCAAGGTAGAAATGGAAGTTAGTGTTACATATCCATCTCATGGTTTTGAAAAGAAACGAAAGATGGAGTTCAAGGAGAAATCTCAAAATAATGGTGAAAAGAATATGAATGTTTCCTTATGCACAAAGTGTGGAAAGAAGCATGGTGGAGATTGTCTTAAAGGGACTAGAAAATTTTTTAAGTGTGGAAAAGAAGGTCATCGAGCAGCTGAGTGTCGAAGTAATGGAAAAAGGAATTCTAATGATGTGAATAAAGCAAACACTGCAGAGAACGCACCACCAACACATCAATGCTTCAAGTGCAAGGAAATGGGGCATTATGGTAATAAATGCCCTAATCCAAGGGTTAGAGATGATCAACATGAGCAACCACTTAAGGAAAAGGACAAAGGGAAGTCACATGCGATCACTATTGGCGATGTTGAATATGACAACGATGTGGTGGAATGATTAAGTGTTTATTTAATGGGATTCGAAAATAATGTTGTATCATAAAGTATTGGAATATTTATGTGTTGGTCTAATGTGGTATTCAAAGTGATTGAGATATTTAACAGTATTCATGAGCTCATGATTGATATAAGGACTAAGTGATATCATGGTTTGAGTATATAGAATTTTGAGGATTTTGGTATGTGGAAAGTGTTATCTTTTAACTGCATACATGTTTTCACTACGGTCCAATGGGTATTCAAGAAAATACTTGATTAAGGACTTTGAATGTTTGGAATGTGACCATCAAGACATATCTTATGATATATGGGGATCAACAATGGTATTAAATCTCTGGTAATCGTTTTCACTATATTATGAGAGTGGACTGCAGTATTATGGACAAGCCTAAAGATTAGAATGGATTATGTTGGACATAAGATAGTATTGTTTAAGGATAGAATATTTTCGATATTATTGATGGGATGTTATAGTAATATAGCTTTAGAAAAAGACAACCTGCAGGACGGGCGACAGCCCATCACTTCGGACAAGGCTGTGGGAATCGAACCCACAACCGAAGTGCGACTGGCCTTTATCGCCTACCACTGGCCTACAGGAAGTCCCTGTTTAGTAGAAACTAGTTTTATTATATTAAGCAGTATGATATATGATGTATAAGTCCATTTTAGGAACCATATATGATTAATCTCACCATAGAACGACTTATGTATATTTAATAACTTTTTCTAACCTTTTGTTTAAGACAGATGGAATGACCCGTCATTCTATCACATGATCTGCTAACACTTCACGAATAACAAATTCAACTTCATTTGTTTAAGAGATGAAGTGGAAATTGTTCAAGGCATGAACAACAGTGAGATTGTACCAAAATAAAGAAAGTATTTATTCTAATTCAAATTTTCAACTTTAGGTAAATGATCTTGAAAACCAAAAAATGTTGTCCTAGTGATCTTATACCTGATGAATCAAATGGTACCCTAGATCGTCACAAATTTATGGCTTTGTGATTGATGGCTTTTCCATAGCCATGTTCTCTATCACTCTCCATCAGAACATGATGGTTAGATTTCTCTTCCATATCCATATTTTCACCCATGTGGAAACCCAGTGATTAGTTTATTTGGGTAATCGTTACATTTCATACATTAGTTTTTAAAGCCAAGTTTTGGTATTCCTTTTTACGATGTGGGTTTCTATTAAAGAAACTTTCGAATAGTAAACCATTTATAACCCCGACGAATTTCGAGGGCGAAATTCATTTTAAGGGGGGTAGAATGTAACAGCCCAAGATTTTATGAAAAATATTCTTTTTTATTTCACTAATGTCTTGTGTTGTACGCTACATCAAAAGGAGCTTGCACAACACGCATCCTTGACTTGCCTTGCACTACACGCAATCGCGACCTTCCTCGATAGCGTGTGTAGTATGCAATACTGAGTTTCACGAAACAACGATATGCTATTAAAATATTATTAAAACTAGCCATTATGAATAGTAATAACCACTTTTTTAAATTTTAGATAATTTATCTCTCAAAATTGACTTCATTTTTGGATTCAGAGTATCGAATTTATCCTAAGGTGAAATTTTGGTAATTTTCGGATAACTTTCATATTTTGATGAATAGTGGAAATTACTAAATTTTAATTAAAAACAACTTTTACAATCGAAATAATTAATAGTTATAAATTATTAATTTGAGTGGTTTTAAAGTATATTCAGAATATTTTTACAATTTAATACAATGTTGTACATTGGATGTAATTTCACATTTAAACCAGTTATAAACAAGTGTCAATCTTTTGATAGTTATTATCTCTTAAAAACACGCTATTTGTTGTGACAACAGAAATTAATTATAAAATTAATTAATGCAACTTATATGTTGGGAATTTTGTAAAATAGAAATCATTTTTGAATTCGGAATATCAATTATAGCCTAGGGTGAAATTTTGGTACTTTTCTGAAAACTTTCAATTTTTGATGAATAGTGAAACCACTAAGTGGTAGGTTAAAAACTGAATTTTGCATAAAACTTAATTTTACCGCTTCTGTGAATGGAATTTCGAAAATCCTACAGAAAGGGTTAATATCAAGGACTAAAATGTGGTTCAATGAGATGAAAATAATTTTTTGTGAATAGTAACTTTTTACTTTTTTTTACCACGGTTAATAGTAAATAGGGTAACTAAGGGTAAATATGATATTACTATTACCCTAACAGATGTCCTAATTCTATTGGACAAGTGTAATTCGACCAAAAACAAACTTAGGAATAAAATATGACCATTTAGGTCCAGTTGGATTAGATTAGGACATTTATTATTAATTTATTTAAAGAAGGGTTAAAATAGTTATAATCAAAGTTTAATAAGTAAATCATTTTTAATATGGGGTTATACATAAGATAAATTCGAATATAAATATTCATTAGAAAGCTAAAAAGATTTCATACATTATGGTATTTTATTTATAATTTTTAGACATTAAATAATTTAATTTATTTATGACACAATGATGATGCAGTAATTATCTTATTAATGAAATATTGACATAATTGATGTTATAAACACCAAAATAAATGTAATTTGAGACTTTTTATGAATTCCACTGATTTTCTAGGTTACTATGATATATTAGTGTTGATTTAATCAACTTGGTTCGAACATATAATTCTGTTATGACTTTCACAAAAATCATATATCAAATAGTGTCAAAATTGACACAAAATAGTTTTTAAATCAAATATTATATTATTAATTGTTATTTTATTCCTAAAAATCTAAGGTTCGGCCAAATGACTTAGATAAGGATATATATATTAATAATAAACAATTTGGGGTTCGTTTGGCATGTTATAGTAAGTGTATTAACCATATAGTGTAAGAAAACAAAAAGACACGGTAAAAGTTAAATTATTTAACTTAGAGTTAAATCTAATTGATAAGGTTAAAATAATAACCTAAAATTGTCTAAATCCTATTGCTTGATAGGATTTAGACCCATCCCCACTTTAGCTTCGAAATAATACCATTTGGAACCATTATAACCCGATTTTGACTTTAATATAAAATAATATTTTGAGATATTCCTAAGGTGCCCCTCTCCTCCCTTATAAAAGGACACCTCATCCCCCTCCTCCTCACACCAATTTGAGCACTCAAGCTCGGCCAACCCCTGACAAAATCCCTTCTCCACTTCCCTAGAATAATCCTAGAGGTCCTGGTCTTCTTCAAAGACCAATCATAGTTCCCTAAGTGGAGGATTCAAAGAGGCGTTTCAAAGAAGAGGTAATTTCCGTTACCAATTCTTTCACCTTTATTTCTTCTTCCACTTCTTCTTCTAAGGTTGTTTCATTATGAAGTAATAACATCAGTATCACTCATATACTGATATGTTATTATGAATATGAAACAACCCTATTTCACCACTTATCCATCCTACGGAAAAAGAAATCACCGCGCGTGCGTACGTACGGAATACCGTCTCCACGCCGTGGTGAAATCTATTTTCCACCACCACCTTACATGGATGGGTATAATGGTGTAAAGAATAACTATACATAGTTATTACAACATCATATTGATTCTGATATATTTTATAATCCACTCCAATTCAATTCAATATTTATGGAAATGATATCATCGCTCGTGCGTACGTACGGACTACCGTCTCCACGACGCGATGAGATTCATTCTCCATGTTAACCATTTAAGAATGATTATAAAGTATATATAAGAAATAATAATGAAATATATGACATTATAAAGCTACTGGATTTATGTATATATATATATATATGTCATCTACTTACTTCCATTCAAGACAATAAGGAAAGGAAAACAGTGTTCATGCGTACGTACGGACTACCGTCTCCATGAACGGTGCTTTTCATTTCATTTATCTATCTATTATATATATATATATATACTGAATAAATATGATATATAAATCATATTTTATATTCTGGAAGTAAGTAAATCATGATATAAGTAATAATAATATCAAGAACAACAAGTCAAAACACCTACGATAAATGAAACGATTTTACCCAAAACGCTTCTTTAACATGGAATTTACAAAAGAACGGGTAATATAAAGTCATAAGTGAACCATATATGATATCATAACAATGAATATGATTTTGTAATAAGTCAATAACATTATTTAAACCATTATACAGGAGCTTCGGACACATACAAAGCAAATCGGACCTAAGGTAAGGGAAATATCACAATCTCACTTTTATCTGAGATTGTTTTTACTTTGGTAATTACTGGGGTGTATTTTATCATCCACTTCCATGTTCCCTCAATATGTAATATTATTTCCATCCTTATACAATAGTTTATATCCAATTTTACCCTTCGGTGAGTTTTTAGTAAAAGATATGAAAGGAATCTTTTTTCGTTTTTCTTACGAGGTGCTTTTTGACTTTTCCGACAAAAGTACGAGAAGAATGTTTTGTTTAACATATACGGCATGAATGGATTTTTAAAACATTATTTCCAAGAAGCTTGCTTTACAAGTTTTCAAGTTTATTTTTAATCATCTTCTTTTATTTTAAAGTCGTATGACATGTTATGAAAGGAAAAAAAAATTTGAAGTAGAAAGGATATTTTCCTCAAGAGTGGAGTTCAAGTATTTTATCAAAATTATTTTCCATCTAAGATAATAAAAGGGTTCTGTTTTTATCCCTATTATTACATGGATTTGATTATGTTGTGATGGAAATATTTTTATGAATTCCTTTATCTTATATGAATTGTTTTATGATGTCATGTTGTTTAAGAGTTCCATTTTTATTACATGGGTTACGCTATGATGTATGATTTATGATTATGTGGCACACATAAGAAAAGATTCATTATAAGATGGGTGGGACCTATATCTCCCTCCAATGCATTGGGTAAAGATTTTATATCTCATGAGATAGACATGGCTGGAATGGTAGGTTATACCGGTTCAGTGAAACAGGACTGAAACGAGGGTTACTCGATTCAGAAAGGGACTTTGTCCACTAAGATAGTCTTAGCAATAAGTCTTGACTAACAAGAAATGGTTCTCTATGATTATGTGAGAATGACACAAAGTTTCATGTTTTAAGTTATGATTATTGTGATTACATTTCACTGCCATGATTTATCCCATGTTATGAAATTATGCTCTCTTTTGCAGGTTAAGATTTCCAAATGTTATGTTCTTATGAATATGATGTGATTAATTTTTCTTTTGTTTACCCTTACTGATAATTTGAGCTCACCCTTTTATGTTTTATTTTCCCCAGGATATAAAGAAAGGTTTTAGGTAAAAAAAGGGAAGATCTTTATGGGAGATATTGAAGATCTTTAACCACGATTAGAAGATTACATTCCGAGTTTCCAAAGACACTAAACTATTACGATCCTTGTGTGTGTGTTTTTGTTATGTACTAAGTATTCCGCAAATGTAATGTAATGTCCATGTACGTCAGGCTTCGGGTCTCTACAATATCACCATAATTATGGGGATGGGGATGTGTCTAACCATTTACACCACACATTATTACATTTTTATTAGTATGGAGTTTAGATGTAGATGACTAGTCTAGTGCTTGAGATATTATGTAGTTTTATTTCTTTTTTTAGAATGAATTTTGATAGCATGTATAACCAAATACCATTTATACATATGATCTAGTTTTTTAGGGGCATGAAATTACATCATTATCTTTTTTATAATTTATAGTTTAACATTTGAGTTGATTATTATTAATTGATGGATTTACATATCTCATATAACTAATTTTTTTTATTTTTCATTCTTCCTATATTGTATACATATATTACATTATCAAATATCCTCCACTTTTAAATGATGGAATAGTCACCCAATAGACAGACCATAGGCCCATGCTTCTAGTCAGTAACCTCTGGCCTATAGGGAGGTGCACATGGGGCCATGTAGACCACCATCCTGGGGAACATTTCAGTGAAACCCGGGTCATGACATCGCATAAATTTTATATATTGGTCTATCTAAAATCAACTCATCCACTTAAATTTTCTGATTGGTCTCCATCTATTAACATGTTACATATTTTATGATATATTTCCAATTCTAGTATCTATTTTCATTCATCAATAATTTCCAATATAGTGTGCCATCTTCATAAAAATATTACTAGATTTTATTGAATTTATACACAATTGAAACATCATCTATAATGATTTACTAGGATATCGTTTTTAACCCTCTTGGATGATCAATCATTTTATATTTATAAATTTACATAGTCTATTATTTTTAAATAATATATATATATATATATATATATATCATTGATAAATGTTTATAAATTATTTTTACCTATTATCCTCAAATGCATCATTGATGTTTTCAAAAAAAATACTAAAATATTAAATTTTTCCTCTGTATTATATCATTACAAATATTAGTGAAATATCATATTATAAATTAATTCTATTTTACTACATTATAATAATTTTTCAATTTTATTCATCTCAATAAATATGTATTCCCCATCTTAAAACATTTCAATAATATTCTGAAATAATTCATTTTCATATATATATTGAAAAGAAAAATAAATCCTCCTATAATAATAAGGATATTATCTCCTAGGATTAAGTAATCATGAATTTCAATAATTTTATTAAACATTAATTAAATTCATTGACATAATTACACACATATATTATTAATAAATTATAAATGATCATCTTTCTCATGGATAATTATTAATCCAATATTAATGTAAGATATTATAAATAAATAAATAACAATCCAATCAACAGAGAATTAATTTCTAATGGTCAATTATTAATAAATATTATAGTTTCATATTTTTTTAATTTTTTATTATTTTCTTCTATATATATTATTCGCCATTTTTTATATCTCGATATCAATCATTTTCTCAAATCATAACATAATTATTTATGTTTTAATCTGTGTAATACATAAAAAAATTATAAAATTTCATTTCCCAATATTATATAATAATACTACAAATTAATTAATTTTTTATCTGAGAGTTTTCATGAACTATTGGACTATTACAATATTTAATGTACTTCCTTAAAATTTTTAATGACTCTCTTCTTCTTTCAAAACATTTTATATAACAGGATTTTTTAAACATTGTATATCTTTTAAAATCCTAATAGTTTAGTCCCATTGTCTCAAATCTATATAATTTATACTTTACGATGATTATGTATCTATTATAACTTATATATACATATATAACGTTTCCAATTATTACATATAAAGATCTATCAAATGATTAGATTTTATTTATGAAATTGAAGAATATCTATAATATCAGATCATAATGGGACTTATAATTTTTTAACTAAATAATATGAAAGTAAATGTTGATACTATGGTCCCAAAGGGTATTCAATAATTCTAAAAATATAGAAAAATTTTATTAAAAATATCCATTATGAAAATTTCCTAACTATTGTAAAAAGTTAAAATATTTCTATATTTTTTTGGAAACATGTTTTGAATAACCATTATAATATTCTAAATGAATCTCATGGAAGAAAATAAACTTCAATACCTTTCATTATTTCACTTGAAATATTGAATTTTTGGAATCACATCAAATCAAATGAAAACATAATTATTTTATTTATAACCACTTCAAATATCATTAGTTCATCATAAATAACTCTGAATAACATGTCAATGATTAATATTAATTACAATTCTATGAAACAAATCTCAAAAAAATTCTAAATTTGAATTACCCATGTTAGATTATTTCAATATCCTTTAGTAAAAATAAAAAAATTCCATATTTCTTAAGACTTAATTCAAGATATATGTGATAAGGTATTTTTTACGACATTATGTTTATTAGTTTTAAATGGATAATAAATATTATATATATATTTCCCTTTTATAAAATAATTATATTACATTACTCACTCATTCATGTGATCAATATCATTCCAAAATTAATATGTGCATTCATATCAAATTTGCCCTCGCATTTTAGTCATTAAAAACCCTATATATAATAATAATATATATATTTAAGTCACTAAGATGTTTCTCCACAAAACACAATTTTAAATATATGATTTATTTTTTTAACATAAGAGTGGAATATTTTCACTTATCCTCATTGAGATCTAGTTAAATCACCCATGTTCAATATAAATTGACATTAGTTCACATGATGATATTGATTAATGATAAAATAACATTCCTATTTAATCATCTCATTAATTAATATCCTTTATATGATGTTTTTTCAATAACCTTATTGCCAATATAATCAAAACTATTATTATCAAAACTATGGAAATCAAATTCACTTCTGAACATAATGAATGGTATAGACATCAATTTTATATAATTTTTTTTACCTTATATAAGAATTATAATTTTCCACCTATTTTGTTTACCTTTTTTATATAATTATTCTATTTAACATGATAGAAATTTGGAATCACATTATTCATATAATTAAACCAAAAGATAAATCACCATTTAGACAATGTGAAATATTTATCGTGTATACCATTATAATAAACTCCAAACACGATTGGAGTATCAATCTTGACACATTTTTAAGAAAATTCAAAAATTATAGATCATCATTAAAATTTTAAATTATTATTGATTTATAACTAAAATCATAATCACACGATTAATTTAAACAGTCATTATCATGGTTTATCTCGTCTAGAAAAGCTATATGAATGTATTAAAGCATTTGTGAATTTATTTCAATTGAATATAAGAAAATTATGTATTTTATAACTATAACATTTAATGTAATCCTTGATGGATTTGTTTTTGTTTTAAATTTATGGACATCAAATCTATAAAATGGTTCTCAGTTTTATAGAATTTCCGTCAATTCACAGTATAATTGAGATTTTATTGAAACTTATTGTAACTAGGATTTTTTATATATACATTTTTTATAATAGAAACAAGGATAACTATATTATTTAACCCTATAAATCCACTTCTTTACAAATATAATATATAATGTAACCTTTATGTTTTAAAATTCATTGAGATTTCATATGTATCAAAACATTCATAGCATAGATTTTCCATCCTATATAGATTTATTCTTATTTGAATCTTGAATATTCACATTATATAAAACACTATATTAAATATTTTCTTCTATTTAAAATATCATGTCAAATTCAAACAATTAAATCTATATAATATATCATTATCTTGGAACATGTTCTCGCTTATTGTATTATGATGTTTCCATTTCCCAATAAGCATTCTTAATACATCAATTTTCATCTTTTCATTATTAATAAATTTGTTTATATTATGACATGACTTATATTTTTTTCTATTCAAAATATTTTTAAAATTCAATAATTATTTTTAAAAAACATACGATTTATTAAAATATCAGATTCCATTGGTGATTACCCTTGTAATAAATTCAGACATCATTATATTAAACAATCATAAGTGACTACTATGATTTGATCAAGCCCTATAGTCACAGATTCCTTATTGATAAGATGTATACTCTCTTATAGTATTCATGTTATATTATCTATGATTTTTAATCCTTAAGTGACTTATTTATATAAAATAAATTGGAATTAATTAATAAAATTATCCCATGTTCAGATACATTAAAAGATGATGATGAATAAGGTAGAAGTTATTTATTTCATTCAGTTACATTTATTAGTAGATTCACAATACTTCAGTTTATATTCACCAACTGGAATGCATATAGTCCATTGGTTTTGTCCTAATAAAAGTTATCTCAAACCGTATCCCAGCCACCATTGGAAATCACAATGATTATAAGATCATAGGTATAGACATCTGTATGTTCCCACCTTAGATACCTCACATTGTCTATTTAATTCCCATGTGGATCTCGGTAGCAGATGACTCGACCGATTGTCATAATGAAGGATATTTTTTTATACTAATTTGTAACCATGTTTTAAATTTTTCAAAAGAAATGAAAAAATGTTATAATGTTTTATATGAATCAGTTTATATTTTGAGTTGATTGTTATTGATGGATGTTCACTCCTATATCCCACCCTCAATTGTACATATTTATTTTATTTCATCCTCTATTGTATCCATCTATTATATTATCAAACATGATCTAATATGACATGATGGAATAGTCTCCCACACACACCACATTCCATCAATACATGCATGAAGCCTCTAGTGTATGACGATATGTTCATGTGTACATTCCCCATTTAGCTTTTGGAACCATTGAGTGGAACCCGAGTAGGGACATTCAAAAGTTGCATCAGATAATTTTATTTTTCTTTCTTCATATTGTTTGTAAATATTGTAATGATATTTTAAAGTCTAAAACTGGATTTAAATCCATGCCTAGAATTAGATAACCCATGTTTAGGGTAAATTAAATGTTTTTTTAAATTTAAAATTATTATTATGTAATTCACCAATTGAATTTGATATACATTCCCCATTAATTTATATACATGATTGTGGTATTGTAATACTCATTAAGGATATTTTTCCATTTCCTAGTATAAGAAGATAATTATCTATGTATCTTTATAGTAATGTGTAATTTAAATGACTTGTACACATCATTCCATATTGGTTCATTTAAAAACATTCATTTCTTTAGTTTTTATGAATATTGTGTGAGATGGGGGTTTTATATGTTGCTGTGAAAATTGATTATTGTAAAGTGTATTGAAATTTGATATTTAATTTCTTTGAATTAATATAATTACTAATTTCTAATATAGGGTGATAGGAAAATCATAAATAGTTATTTTCTATCCATGTGAGACTTGTACCTTGGGTTACATAACATGCTCCATTGTTATGGTTTAGTGAATACTAGATTCAATTAATGATATGTATGGGACCTTGTGAAAAAGAATTTGTATTTATTAGAGTTGAGCCATTGTACATTAAATATTAAATTATATGACCTAATATAGTGGGAATTAAATGAAATAAATTTTTTGTCTCTTTCTGATATAAACTTTTTTTAGAAGGGAATAAAAATCCATTTAACGTATCCTTAACACAATGATACTAGTAAATAAAGACATTAATTGAAATCCGGACTTATTAAAAAATGGTTTCATGTAATTTAATATGAAAGGTGAAATTGACCATTCACCTAATTCAAACTCATTAATGTAAACATAAACATATACTGATACTCTATCCTTATAAGTTATAAGTTGTTGTAGTAGCTTTTGTAGTGATCCATTAACATATGTTCGAATTCCTCTAGTTCTATATTATATTACAAAATATTTATATATGGAATTTGCTTTTATTTTTTTGAGCTATGTGAAAAAAAATTCATATTGTGGTGTTCCCAGAGGGTACTGTTGTCCATGCAATGGATTTGGTGCCCCTTAAACCACTAGTGATGCCACTAGTGGTGCAACATGTGAATATTCCTTCTATCCCCAAACTATGAAATGATGATTGGATTAATGGAGTTTCACTAAGTATGGTGTTTTCTAAAGAGGGTTCTATACAACCTGAACTTAGTATGGATAATATGACACATGGGATACCATAGTAGAATCCTCCTATATTATTATGGGGATGACAATCCATATGCTATTGAATAATGGATGGAGGACACACCTTTTATATTTATGAATATTGAGATTAATCTAGAGAGGGGGATGAGACTTCCCACCAACATGAATAACTATTCCACCATTTTCTTTTGATATTTGATTACATATACTAGTCTTAATTAGGAATTGGTTTGAGAAAACATCCATACTACCATTAAAAATTATCTTTTTCCTAAAACATTGACAGCTAAAATGCCTAGAGATTCTATAATACATTAGCTGAGCCTTAAGTCCATCAGGACTACAATGAAAAATTCCCTGAGGTTAAATTAATTTCATAGGATCCATATATTGAACATCTATCTCAAGCATGATATTTATTGAATGGATTCAGGTATTCTATCAAATCACAAGTGAATGAATTTCACATAACTACCATTTTAGATATTGATAATTACAAACGTATCACTGTGATAAGCTGATAGTAACTTGCAAAAAGGTTCTATACCAAAGAAGGGATGTAATTATTTTTGTAGCATGAAGTGTAGAGATATAGTTTTTCATCAGATCAGTGATGGGTATAGTATCCATAGAAGTATCTATTTTAAATTACATCAATTTTTATTGGTAGGGTTTCAAAAGAAATATTGTGATATAGACCCTCTTAATTATTCTTATTATACAAGTATGGTTCATCTTCAGTGATTATATCAAATATTTTATCCTATCTCTTGTGTAAGAGGACATACACTAGCTTCAACATCATGGGTATGATTCATTTGGTTGCGTCAAGTGGGATGTTGGGGTAAAACAAGAAGAGTATATGGACGATTAGGTTATGGATATGGTGACAAAAATACTGATTATAAGTTCTACAAGACCATACCATCTCCTGGTAGTCCAATAATATCATATGTCCATTGATTAGGACATTTTATACATTAAAATTGAAACATGAAGATCAATGTTCTAGACCCTCAATTATATGATGTACTATTCTATTAGCCTCTATTATCCAATAATTCGTACTTAATACATGTGACGTTCATTCAATTATCTTTTTAACTATTTTTAAATGTCTTTCGATGGAGATTTAGTAATTATGTGGTGTGATGACCCTGGATTGACAATTATGAGTTCGTCATTGGGAATACACCAATGTAAGGAAATAAACCGTGAGGAATGAAATTTACCCATATTATAATACCTATTCATTATTGATATGACATGTATTAATGTCATTCTTTTAATTTATTGGATGGATCCATATCAGATCTAAGTTGATTGTTATCACGGAACGGTGTCACTGACATTATCACTAGAAATTAGATATCTATAGAATGTTGAGTAGGATGGATATTCAATAATGTATATTTGGATATTTACTATTTCTACCCATATCAATAGACTTTTTTTGGAGTACCATGAAATACATTTCTCATATTATCCACCATTGGTAGACCATTTTAGGTATCTATTTTGAAGTGATATTTCATACGTACCTCATGAGACATATGTAGAGTTCATAATTGAGTGTGATTTTTGATAAACACTATTATGTATTCCACTATACATGATGGATCCTACAATGACAATAGAGAATAAAAATTGTTTAAAGCTCTATATGCATTGGTTTTATTAAAACCATAACATCATCTCGGGGTTCATAAATTATTTTAAAAAAGTAGGTGGATGAGAACCTTAGGATATGTATGGATTACAGATAGTTGTACAACATAATAGTTTTGAAACATTCTTAATTTCCTCAGGTATATGATCTCTTTTATAGGACCAAATGATCTGGGATTTTCTCAAGGAATTAATATAGATCATCTTATCCTCATTCAAGTCACACAATAAAATATACCAAAAATGGATTTCGACAATCGATATAGTTTTTATGATTTTATCCTTATTTCGTCCATTCGTATGAACATACATTCTATTTTATTGGATTTGATTAATATTCTTCTCCACCTCTATCTGAATTCCTTTTTCATGGGAATTTTCTACAACATATTGGTGTATTCTAATAATCACACGGATCATTCTAAAAATAATGTGATTATTATAAATATGCAATGAGAGAATCCAATATATTTTTATCATTCTAATTTCTATATCTGGATGGAAATTTTCACATATTAAGTAATATTAATTCATAATATATAATATTTGTTGACCTCTAGAAGGTGGTTGTAAGATATTCCATTATAAATCCAAAGAACATGATGTATATTTAGAGTTTCTTGGGGTTATAAGTATACTACGATAAATCATATAGGAAGACACATGCCATGTGTTTACACTTATAAGTAATATAAAAAGGTTATAAATTTTTGTTGGTATGAGGTGTGGGAGAAGTACTTTTAGAAGATTAACGTTTGGGTTATTTCTACAGAGATCAGGATTCTTCTAGAGCCTGGATATGATTATAGAGTTATTCGGTGCATTAGTTATCAGTCTGTGTTTAGTACTAATACATGAAGATATATTAAATCCAGATGTGTCCCTCTAGTTGAGATCTCATGATCATTATTTCATGATACATAACCTCCATATTGTATCTATTGTCTATGCTTTTCATTTCTAGATACACTCTCATATTGGTGTTCACATTGTAGTTTTATAGACCACATGATACTAATATATTTCAATTTTATATATTAAATGAATTAAAAATATATAATTTGGGTAAATTATCATAATTCCATTAAAATTTAAGACTCTTATATATATGGAATGGGAAATTCAGTATTTTTTGAACTGAACAAAAAAACATAGGCACATTACGTACATGAATACAATGCTGAATAAAAAAAATATCCCTATTTATTGAGATGGATTTGGAGTTTCCTAATAGTCCTGATTGAATTTTAATGATTACATATTTATTACCTCTTCAATCCTTGATAGGGTGATGTTATATTGGTTTCGAAATCTTGAGGGATTGGTCTTATAGGAGGGAATTTTATGTGAGGATCTTCATTTTTATTGGTCTAAATATGGAAACAAAATCTAATGTATTCAATGATTATTTTGGTTTCAGAAAATATTAGAGAGGAAATGATGTGAGAGTAAAAATATTCTTAGTGAAAATATTTCCTAGGAATCTCCATGGTGTACCAAGATATGAGATGATAGTATTGGTGTCCTGGGATAAAACATCCGATGGAATAATTTATCACTCGGTTTTCTACTTTATAGTAGGTGAGGTGGAACATAAATTACCTACAAGATTGATTTAACATTTACTTTTCCTAGAATTCATATGGTATGTTTTTTATATTAATTTATTAGTTTTATAATCAATGATTCATCAAGGTATTGAAATAATATGGGTTGTAATGGATCGACTCACTAATTTTACCCACATATTTCATATTAAAGATATATTCTCAGTTGATTTTATATGTAGAACATATGTCCATGATATTATACAACTATAATTGGTCCCCCATTCTATTATTTCTAATAGTGATTCTATTTTCACATCAAGGAACTTCTATTGGTTGTAGATAGCTAATGGGAAAAATGGAAATCCTGAAAACAACGTTTCACCATCAGACCAAGGTCTAGTTATAATGGAAAATATAAGTGTTAGATGAAATTATATTAGAATGCATCCATGTGTTTTTTTACTTCTTTGTAGATACATATCCTCTCATAAAATAATCCAAAAATAATATCTTTTGTGCAATAATAAATATTTCTTCATAAGGTTCCTTATACAGTAGGTTGTTCTTTACACCCATGTGGTTGCTGTAGGAAGGATAAGTAAAGTTAATAGGTGCTTGTATTATTTTTGAGACATAGGAACATGTTCAACATAACATGAAAAATATTTATACCTCTTATTTTAGTTAGAAATCATTTGCCAATATCTATTGACTACCTCTAGAGATAGAAGACAATGATGGTGTCTTCCTCCTAGTATCATCGAGACATGGAAATTGACTGATATTGAGGAATGCTAATCTATCACCATATGATATATGGTAGTTTTAGATCATGGAGAATACTGAGATAATAATCAATTCATTTCTATCACCACATAGGTAAAATTACATGCATTATGCCTTCCATGTTTCATATAATTTCTTTTATCATGTCGACATGTCTCACAAAAAGTATCCCAATGTAGTTATATTAGTTGTTCTTGCCATGTTTTAAGAGTGTCCTATATGAATCATTGACTACTATATGAAGGATATCATATGGGGGTTTCACCCATTACTAAATGTGTTATAGAATAAAAAATTTTTTATGGGCGATGCTGTCTAGAGGATGTGATTGGTTGTAAAATGTTTTCTCATATAGCATTTCTACACCCATGAGAAGAGAAATTAAGGATGAGTTTCTTTAATGCTAAATACTGAAAGAAATTTTTTTTATGAGGCATGTAACCTTTAATTTTTGTTCCCATTCTCCATATTTGACCTATTAGGGATACCTATTTTTTTATGGACATATTAGGGGTATTTGGTTCATTTTTGAATTTCAGAACCCTAATAAGTGAAAGAATGCACTGTGCTGCATTATTAATATAATCTATATAATCCAATATTCAAAGGTTATGCTATCTTTGTTGGGGTGTTTTAAAGTGGAATTAAGGGGAAATATTTTTCCATAACGGTGTTCATAGAGATACAATATGTTGTCGGTTTTTTAAACTTTTATTTGAGTTATACAAAATGGTTGGTACATGTGAATCATGCTCGGCGGCCAAACCATGTGGCTTCACTCTTAATTAATTTTGTTGGGGGAGTTTGGATAATAGTTTAGAGAAAAATGTGTCCTAACCATGAAACAAATATATTATTGGTAAATTTAATATAATACCCCAAAGGGTTATATTCCTTATACAACTTCTCAATTTTCTCATTCCATATGAAATAAACACTCATTTCCTTCCGGATGATCTCACATGCCTCTTCTACTAGGGTTTTATGAAATTTACACATATGGACACTGAATCATGATATAATCTTAACTATAAATTACATCATTTATGCTCATAATTCCCTAGGATTCGTTCTTGGTTTTCCTCCCCAATGAAGACAGCAGTTTCATACAGGATAACATTCCCTATTTTTATGTTGATGATATACTCTTCTATTTACATTTATTTCCTTCCAAACTAAGTGTCTATACTCTATGAGGAGATTGAATGATTTAAATGGTTTTTGGTCCATCATGGATCACTTAAAGCCTCTCCATTTCAATAACATTTGAAATTGTGTTCATGCGGATTTCAACATCTGTTATGTATTTAATTCATATGTCATGATTGTAATTATAATCATATTCTAGATCCTTTTAAATTTATGATCATTTTTACAATGGATTTTGGATCCTTCCAATATTTAAACACAAGATGGGTGTGCTATATTTGATCACATTAATGGATTTTTATGGTTATATGTTCCATTTTATGAGTGTTATTTGACATCACATTGTAATGGTATGACTTCTTTTGTAATTAATGGATCCTTACTTGTTAAATGTCTCACACATATGTTGTTATAAATCTGCCCTTTATATTTAAGTGTCCCATTTAATAAATTATCCTTTAAATTATTAAATGAAATTTATAAATATAAACATCACTTAGTGGAGTTAATAATAAATTTATTTTTTTATGGTTGAATGTTTCTGACCTACATTCTCATTCATATGTATAGTAAATAATTGAATAAAATAAATTAATATAGAATCAAATTAATAAATTAATTCTTGTCATTATTATACCTTTTCACATTAATTAATGGTAATAGAATTATGGAATCAACATATTAATAGGAATTTT
Organism: Viscum album; assembly: GCA_963277665.1. Classification (NCBI taxonomy): domain Eukaryota; kingdom Viridiplantae; phylum Streptophyta; class Magnoliopsida; order Santalales; family Viscaceae; genus Viscum; species Viscum album. Next base: position 1,100,223,771 of record OY728145.1, read on the forward strand.
TATTACTTGGCCTAATTTAATATGGCAGGATTGTAAGGATCATAATGAAAACGATTATTTTTATCATTATAAGATTTTTTAGAAATGATCATTCATTAGATTACCATGATAATTCATTGAGAACACAATGTATGCCATTATGATTCATTGATAAGGTATACAAGTGATATACTAACATTGGATATTGGTCATTTTCATAGTTTTAGAAGGAATCAGTATAGTAAAAATTTATTTCACACCCTCTTAGTATTGCATCAATACCTTTTGAAATTATATCGCCATATTTATGGGGATGGGGATGTGTCGAACCATTTACACCACACATTATTACATTTTTATGAGTAGGGAGTTTAGATGTAGATGACTAGTCTAGTGCTTGATATATCAAGTAGTTTTATTTCTTTTTTAGAGTGATTATCGATAGCATGTATAAGCAAATACCATGTATACATATGATCTAGTTTTTTAGGGGCATGAAATTACATCATTATCTTTTTTATAATTTATAGTTTAACATTTGAGTTGATTATTATTAATGGATGGATTTACATATCTCATATAACTAATTTTTTTTATTTTTCATTATTCCTATATTGTATAAATATATTATATTATCCAATGTCCTCCACTTTTAAATGATGGAATAGTCACCCTATAGACAGACCATAGGCCCATGCTTCTAGTCAGTAACCTCGGGCCAATATGGAGGTGCACATGGGGCCATGTGGCCCACCATCCTCTGGAACATTTCACTACAACCCGGGTCATGACATCACATAAATTGTATATATTGGTCTATCTAAAATCAACTCATCTACTTAAATTTTCTGATTGGTCTTCATCTATTAACATGTTACATATTTTATGATATATTTTCAATCCTAGTATCTTTTTTCATTCATCAATAATTTCCAATATAGTGTGCCATCTTCATAAAAATATCACTAGCTTTTATTGAATTTATACACATATGAAACATCATCCATAATGATCTACTAGGATATCATTTTTAACCCTCTGGGATCATCAGTCGTTTTATATTTCTAAATTTACATAGTGTATTATTTTTAAATAATATATATATATATATAACATTGATAAATGTTTATAAATTATTTTTACCCGTTGTCCTCAAATACATCATTGTTGTTTTCAAAAAAATACTAAAATATTAAATTTTCCTTCTGTATTATATCATTACAAATATTAGTGAAATATCATATTATAAATTAATTTCATTTTACCCCTTTATAATAATTTTTTCATTTTATTCATCTCAATAAATAGGTATTCCACATATTAAAACATTTCAATAATATTATGAAATAATTCATTTTCATATATATATTGAAAAGAAAAATAAATCCTCCTATAATAATAAGGATATTATCTCCTAGGATTAAATAATCTTGAATTTTAATAATTTAATTAAACAATAATTAAATTCATTGACATAATTACACATGTATATTATTATTCATTTAGAAATTGTCATCTTTCTCATTGAGAATAATTAATCCAATATTAATGTAAGATATAATAAATCAATAAATAACAATCCAATCAACAGAGAATAAATTTTTAAGGATCAATTATTATTAAACCTTATAGTTTCATATTTTTTTAATTTTTTGTTATTTTCTTCTATATATATTATTCACAATTTTTTATATCCTGATCTCAATCATTTTCTCAAATCATAACATACTTTTTTATGTTTTAATCTGTGTAATACATTAAAAAATTATAAAATTTCATTTCCCAATATTATATAATAATACTAAAAATTAATTATTTTTCTATCTGAGAGTATTCATGAACTATTGGACTATAACAATATTTAATGTACTTCCTTCAAATTTGTAATGACTCTCTTCTTCTTTCAAAACATTTTATATAATAATATTTTTTAAACATTGTATCTCTTTTGAAATCCTAATAGTTCGGTCCCATTGTCTCAAATCTATATAATTTATACATTACGATGATTATGTATCTATTATAACATATATATACATATATAATGTTTCCAGTTATTACATATAAAGATCTATTAAAAGATTAACTTTCATATATGAAATTGTAGAATATCAATAATATCATATCATAATGGGACTTATAGAGTTTTAACTAAATAATATGAAAGTAAATGTTGATACTATGGTCCCAAAGGGTATTCAATAAATTTTAAAATATAGAAAATTATTATTAAAAATATCCATTATGAAAATTTCCTAACTATTGTAAAAAGTACATATATTTCTATATTTTTTTGGAAACATTTTTTTAATTACAATTCTAATATTTGAAATGACTCTTATGGAAAAATATAAACTTCAAGACCTTTAATTATTTCACTCGAAATATTGAATTTTTGGAATCACGTCAAATCAAATGAAAACATAATTATTTTATTTATAACCACTTCAAATATCATTATTTCATCATAAAAAACTCTGAATAACATGACAATGATTAATATTAATTACAATTCTATGTAACAAATATCCAAAAAATTCTAAATTTCTATTACCCATGTTAGATTATTTCAATATCTTTCAGTAAAAATAAAAAAAATCAATATTTCTTAAGACTTAATTAAAGAAATATGTGATAAGGTATTTTTTAAGACATTGTGTCTATTAGTTTTAAATGGATACTAAAAATTATAGATATATCTCCCTTTTATAAAATAATTCTATTACATTAATAACTCATTCATGTGATCAATATCATTCCAAAATTAATATGTACATTCATATCAAATATGCCCTCAAATTTTCATCATTAAAAACCCTATATATAATAGTAATATATATATGCAAGTCACTAAGATTTTTCTCCACAAAACACAATTTTAAATATATGATTTATTTTTTTAACAAAAGAATTGACTATTTTCACTTATCCTCATTGAGATCTAGTTAAATCACCCATGTTCAAAATAAATTGACATTATTTCACATAACGATATTGATTAATAATAAAATAACATACCTATTTAATCATCTGATTAATTAATATCCCTTATTTGAATTTTTTTCAATAACCAAACTTCCAATATAATCAATACTATTATTATCAACATTGTGGAAATCAAATGAACATATAAACTTAATGAATGATCTAGACATCTATTTTATATAATTTTTTCCCTCATATAAGAATTATAATTTTCCACCTATTTTTCTTAACTTTTTTATATAATTATTCTATTTACCATGATAGAAATTTGAAATCACATTATTCATAGAATTAAACCAAAAGAAAAATCACTATTTAGAAAATGTGATATATTTATCGTGTATACCATTATAATAAACTCCAAACATGATGGAAATATCAATCTTGATACATTTTTAAGAAAATTCAAAAATTATTGATCATCATTAAAATTTTAAATTATTAGTGATTTATAACTAAAATCTTAATCACATGATTAATTTAGACATTCATTATCAAGGATTTTCTCTTCTAGAAAAGCTATATGAATGTATGAAACTATTTGTGAATTTATTTCAATTAAATAGAAGAAAATTATGTATTTTATAACTATAACTTTTAGTGTAATCCTTGATGGATTTGTTTTTGTTTTAAATTTATGGACATCAAATCGATAAAATGGTTCTTAGTTTTATAGATTTTCATTCAATTCACAGTATAATTGATATTTTATGGAAAATTATTGTAACTAGGTTTTATTATATATACTTTTTTATAATAGAATCACGGATAAATATATTATTTAACCCTAAAAATCCCTTATTTAAAAATATTATATATAATTTAACCTTTATGTTTTAAAATTCATTGAGATTTCATATGTATCAAAACATTCATAGCATAGATTTCCCATCCTATATAGATTTATTCTTATTTGAATCTTGAATATTCACATTATATAAAACACTATATTAAATATTTTCTTCTACTTAAAATATCATGTCTAATTCAAACAATTAAATCTACATAATATATCATTCTCTTGGAACATGTTCTCGCTTATTGTATTATGATGTTTCTATTTCCCAATAAGCAATCCTAATACATCAATTTTCATCTTTTCATCATTAATAAATATTTTTATATGATGACATGGATTATATTTTTTTTCTATTCAATTTTTTTTTTAAAATTCAATACTTATTTTTTAAAAACATAGGATTTATTAAAATATATGATTCCTTTAATTCTTCATCAAGGTATTATTCAACAAAAAATACAATTATTTATCCCCTTAATTGATAACTTCCCAATACCTCATCTATCATCCATCAATGTCAATTTCCATGGCATGTGTTAATATTTTTCTATTCCCACATCAGTCACAATCCAATATATATTTATTTTTAGTTTTTGTTTCGTTATTAAAATTATTCTATAATAGATCCAAGGATGAATTATCAATATTTGATCTAGATTATTATGTTTTTCTCAACTAAAAATGATTTTCCTCATTCCTTCTTGGCCATACTATCTCTCTTAATCCATAAGAGATACATATTTTTAATAATTGCATATATTTAATAGACACAATGTCTATTTTTATAGAAAACATTCATATTATTTTATGATGTTTTCTACTATATATATGAATTACATAATTTGACACTTATTCCTTATGATTTGAGCATTAAATAAATTTTTTATTTTTTGTATTATTCGGATAAAAATTAAAATGTATCCAAACCAATAATAGAACAAATTATTTAAATTGAATCTTATTTATTTTTCAATAATTTTAGTCTTCATAGACTTTATATACACTAGACATATTTTTACATTGATAGACCACTTATTGGAGAATACATTAGAGAAATTATTCTTCTAATATAAGATTACATCCACACGTTAATCATATTTGGGTTACAAAACCCATTTATTCAATATTATTTTTATATACTAATCATTTGTTCAATAGTAAATATAAAAAATTATCTAGGACCATGATTATTATCTTTTGATGATCCTTTACTCGATATTATATTGTATAGCTTAATAACTAATTTTATTCAATATGATTTTTTTAATAAAACATTTTTAGAACCATTATCTCATTAAAATGTTCATTATGAATTAACGTTGTTGTTATCATTATTTCTAGGATTCCCATTCGTATGATGAAATTTAAGACTAACATTTCACTTATATTCTTTATATGATGTTACCATAAATTCACAATATACATTGAAAATACATATATGATAATCATTCAAATGAAATACATGTACTATATATTTATCATGATCATTTACTATATTATATTTAATTTACAAATGATCTTATTTTATATTTATATATACATTATAACAATTTTGACATAAATAAACCTGAGATGGTGGTTACATTATTAAATTTTCTCTAGATAGATCCGATAGAATCCTAAGAGACAATTCGTTTTTCAGTCATTGAATCATGATACATGAATCATTATAAAATTATATTTGAAAACATATGAATCATAATAATTGGTTTGAGAAATTAAATATCATTTATGATTATACTTATATTTCACGAAAAATACACATATTGGGACCCAGTGAAAGGATATTTAAGAAATAAGAGAGATCATATTCTCAATAAGAGATTGAAGTAAAAAAAATTATTATTGAATAAATAAGACTTGATTAAAATGTAAAAAGTAAATGATGTCCAAATAATGGGATATAAATAAAAACATGATATAGAAAAAAATGATATTTTAAAAATTGTAATAATGACATAGACATCATTAACTAAAATCATAATTAAGGAATTCATATTTATGGGTATCTAAAAATATACATATATCCCTCATTACATGAAATATTATATAAATAATAAATTTATAAAAAAACATAACCTATTTTTTTAGGAAGACCAACTCATACACCATTTTTCCATGAAATTATATTCCCCACTAACATAATAATTCTGGTGCATTTATCAAATAAATAAATAATACATACTAATTAATATTCATTAATAATTAGTAAATATATATATTCGAATAACTAGAATATTGAATGAAAGTAATTTCTTTATACAAAAAGATCATAAGGAATTGAGGAAATAGACTGCATGATATCATTTTTATATAACCTTAGTAATGAATTATATTCATTAATGTATTTTGACATAAATGAAACTATTTATATAGATAATTATAAAAATTTAAGAATAAAATAACCATTCAACTTTGAAATTAGTTTTTTAAAATTTAAAAATTTGAAAAATATATGGAATGTTTTCTTTTGTAAATAATCAAGGAAAAATTTCATGTTGTCTTCACGGAAAATAATAGTTTTCATAGATGAAAAAACATGTTGTATAATAAATGTTAAAATAATTATCCTATTCACCCAATTGGTGAAATGATCCTGATATTGAAAATCAATAGATTATTGATTTTAAAAAATATATTGAAGTTAAAATATTGGTACACATGACTGTAATAAATAATTATATAATACAAAAATAATTCTTGATAAATTTTTAATAAAATTATGGACATGTACGGAAAATATTACTGAATGAATGTTAAAAAAAAGTATGATTTAATTAAAAATTTATTTCATACTACTAGGTTATTATAGAGAGGAATCTAAATGGAAAATGTTTAATTTCCAAAAATTAATAATAGAGAGGTAAATATATGGGGTTTTAAATATATAGTTCATCGATTTATCCAAACAATATATTGATCATAAAAAATCCTAAATAATGATGGAGTTGGTAAATATACACTTATATCAGCTCATACCTTTATCTAATAAACTTTTTTACAATTATATATAAAATTTATTTTTATTATTATTACTTAAAATAACTATATAAATTATTATTATATGATTTATTATCTATATTCAATTTTTCAACACACATTTATTAATAAATATTTATATATTTTTCATTTTTTATGGATAATTGTCTCATTTTTCATGCCAGATTTGGTTCTATATTTTATATAACATAAGCATTTCTTAATTTTTAACCATAAATATAATATTAATAATGGTAGGAATATAAAATATAATAACTATATATATATATGTTGACTATCCTTTCCGTCACAATGTCTAATGACTGAAAAAGGGAAATAACTTAGTCTAAAGTGATTCATCCTTTGAAGAAAAATCAAAAATCGACAAAGGCATGAAGACGGATTTCATCCCACTTGGGTCGCTCATGTTTCATCATGGTCACGAAATTATACTTGCGTGCCGCATAGTGGTCGCACAGGTGATGATCGCACCCTCTTTTATTTTTCGCCCAGGGTCTTCCCTATCCTATAAATACACCATGTGGGCCCCCCATTTGACGACAGAAAATATCCAAAACTCAGATTCGAGCTCCCAACACCCTATTCTCCTCCGGTAGTCTTCCAAACACTTCTATGTCAATTTCTTACCAAGAATGGAAGCTCTAAACATGGGAAACAAGGCCAAAGTGTTGAAAGTCATCAACACTTGTGTGCCTAAATGGACAACCCTTAAGGGAAATGGATATACATGTGGGTCGCCTTATCCCTTCAACAAAACCTTCACGCCACTCTTTTAGAAGCCTTTAGGTATAGTACTAAGGTCATGATCCAAGCCTCTCCCATGTATTACCCTAAGGGTTGACGGTCGCACAAGTACCCATGTGTCGCGCAAGTATACTCGCATGACCATGACTTGCGCGCCCACGTAGGACTTGCATGCCCCTATCTTTTTGGGTGCCCCTCGTGCCTATTCATTTGATTTTTTCAAATCCACCTCTCCAATTCATGATTTAGCCATCAGTATCCTCTTCAAAGTCATTTATGACTTGGTTCCTTTGTTGGCTTCCTTATCTAAAAGGAATTCTGTGGAGCATTTCTAAGAACCTAGTGATTTACATATCTTTATTTCACTAATGTCAGAGATTCCATTCATTCAACCTCATCCTTTAAAAATGAGAGGATCATTAATATGGACCTCCTTCTTAGGAGTATGTCCCAATCTCAAATTACCAAATTTGGTCATCCTCCTTATGAGTAATCCCCAAGTCCCCTAACCTGGGCCTCCTTTTCAGGAGTAAGACCCAATCTTTAACTCCCCTAATCTGGGCCACCTTTTCACGAGTAAGACCCAGTCTTTATGTCCTCTAACCTGGTCCTCATTTTAAGGACTAAGCCTCAGTGTTTAAGTCCCCTAACCTGGGCCTACTTTTCATTAGTAAGCCCCAGTCTTCATGTTCCCTTTAATTTTTGTCATTCTCCTCAAGATTAAGCCCCAGGCTCCCAAAAATCCAAATCCCATTAACCTGGGCGTCCTTTTTAGGAATAATCCCCAGTCATAATTCCCTTTACCCTCGACCTCTTCTTTAAGAGTAATCCCCAATTATAATTTCTTTTAACCAGTCTTAATTTAAATTTGATTTGGGCTTACTTCTCAGGAGTAAAACCCAATCATATGTCCCCTCTAATTTGGGAATCCTTATCGGGATTTTGTCCTATGTTAAGTATCCAAATCTCTAGAAAGAACACATACCTTTATGGACCTTGTTCCAGGGTTACTTCCTTGATGTAAATCCTAATCTCTGTCTATCTGGGCAGTCATACATACATAAGCCGCACATAATTTCTTATAATTACATCTTTCATGGAACAATTGTCTGCTTTTATCAATACCTATTGTTTCTCACACAGAGCATGACTCACTTGAGCGTAGAGTGTAAAAGTAATTATGAAATCTTTCTTTGAGCCATCAATCAATCATAAACCTCATACTTATTTACTTGAACTACGTGGGTTCTGATTCCTTTTCTAAATCAAAGGATACGTAGGTAGCCCACCTGCGGGTACGATCCCAACTTTGAAATAATCTATGTCCATCTGAATGAAAATAATCTTCAAGTGCCCCACTGAGTGGTTTTAGAACCAGTATGGTTATCATAATGATCAAGGGATTTATATATAATGTTTCAAAGGACACCATTGACTAGGAATATCTAAAAAATACAGATGATTCTCTATTGATATAGAACCTCACATACATATAAAAGATTCCCTAAATCTCAGACATATTAATCATTGATTGTCAGATTTAATGGAAAATCTCATTTTCATACATTGTAACGTAATAAGGATTCATGAACATAACTTAAATCTATAAAGAGATTCCCGAAGTATACAATAATTCCCCCCAAATGTTGTTATGAGCTCGACCTCCCATCCTCTCGTCCAATGAATATTCTTAATCCTCATCAGTGCATAACTAGAGAGCACCAACCTTTGGAAAGTAGGTCCAAATGGATATAGAATCATTGAATGCTTCCGGTTCTATGAAAAAATGCTTAAGAATATTCATGGAATGTTTTAAACTTAAATCAATGAGGTCATCCCAATTTCCATAGGAAAAAAATGGTGAACCCAATGTGAATCCTTAACCATGTTAAAATGATGTTTTACTTATTTGTTAGGCCCCTATTTAAACTCAACGAGAGGGACAACAAAACAATCAATAACATATGTGCTCATACAAAGGATTTAGTATCCGAGATTATCTTGATTATTTCTGTTATATCCAACATGCACTCTTTTTGAAGATCTTATGAGTTACAGAAATGGCTTCGCTAATGTTCACACATGTGAATACTTTTGCTGTGAATGCGTCTGCTACTACTCCTACTGGATCATCGTCCATTCTGAGGACAACATCACCTACTCAGCATCTTCAACACTGGGTATCAAATGTGATGGTTAAATAATACCATCAAAACGGTACCATTCTGACTCTAGAGGCTGCACGACAAGCCCTCCAAGTCAATAATTCACTCTGGTCGTCCGGACAGCAACGACCAATGATCAAGAAGCAGGCGATGCAGACCACCGTATGCAACCGTTTCGGGTCCTTATTCTCATAACGCAATCACCAGTACCTCCCATATTCTAGGGTGTTGAATGATCATGTCCCTCAAGGACTTAATTAAAGGAAACATGAGTCCTTCCTAAGGGCTCCCATCAATAATCGTCACCAGACCCGTGTGGCAGTTCGCCCTCAACATGATGAGGTTGTCGTCTCCAGGCGTTCGGCATTGGTTCCTCAAACCCGAGCTGTCAAGACGAACCACTAGAGGGGATGGCCGGCTAACAGTGATCAAGTTCTTATCACTTCCATTTCTGGAGAAGTCCACAAACCTAACTTGGTGGCAAGAAACGAGCGGGCACACACACCCGTCCGTTTTAATTAAGTTGTCCAGCAGACTCGTCTGGAAATAACACGAGATTCCCCCCAGGAAATTCTGGTGGAGTACCATAGACATGAACATACACCTATATGTAAATCATCTTCTAATCAGTAGGTTTGTCTGACTACATACGATGAAGCCCGCCAACCCCATGTGTTGACAACTGGTAAACATGCACATAAACCTGCTTACACTCATCAATCCTACTAGTAGCCTCATCTTTCAGTATTGAAGGATGAATTTCAACCACGATCGGCAGAGTGAAATCAACAGGCACATACACCGTCCAGTATTGATCAATCCTACCAACAGCCCTGTTTTGTAGCACCCGGAGAAGTCAGTCAGAAAGCTCCGATGACAATCAAGAGCCAGACTCAACTCTCTGCCCCTACACTTGAGTAATGCCAGAACTCACTGGTAGGAAAAGGAGGAAATCAGCAGAAATATACACCTACTCCAAGAATGGAATGGATGTATATTCATGTTTCGGCATCTGAAGTCACCATACATATTCTTACAATGGTGAACGAGCAGAAGAAAATCCCTGCTCATATTATGGATGCCTACCATGATATTATAACAGCTTTAGCAGCATCACAGGGAATGAAATGAAAATCATTCCCTACCAGTGGAGTGCCACATCAACAGTTCACTCTGGAATAGACACACACCTCTTTTATAGTCCTAGAGGGTTGTGGTTCATACACCCCTATATCATACAGACAACCATGTCAGACACATACACCTGATTTGAGTAGAGATAATCAGCCTAACCTGATCCTTTCTCCTGAGCAGGCACATACACCTGCCCATAATATCCACCTTTTTCAACAAGTGGTTCCTAAAGTGAATAAAAAGGCATCTTAGAAAAAGACTCATCCAACACTGTCAGTAAATCAAGGTCCAATCTGTAACAATGCCTTGCTCGATGCTGGAGTTCTTGATGCACTTATACAGTTATCTGTTGCAACTCAAGATTTTACTCTCTCAGTTCTCAATAGTTGGGACATTAACTCTAAAGGTCTGCATCAGATACTTCCTCAGGAAGTCTTTCTTCATGACCGTTCGATCGATCTCCAAGTTTCATCTTCAGATGAGAGCCACAAGAACCATCTTCATGGACAGTAGATCATGCAGCAAAATGTTTCATCTTTTGCTGTAACCCACCATTGTGGTCCTCCCCATGATGATGAATTTAGCTACGAAAGGCCTCTCCATAGTAGTAATTTTCCTTTCCTGGAAAATTCTCTAATAGATATTGTAGTGACGAGAAATCCCTATTATCTTGAGGCTCTTGCAAATGTGAATCCAGTCATGTCTGATGCTTTTCCAATAGCACGTGAAATACCTTCTCAATTTGAAGATAGCTCGGGGTGTAGGTCATTCTCCGAACCACCCATGAGTCTTGTATATTGTAGTTTGATAAGTGAATTCACTATTTATATTGTTTAATATGATGAAAAAACAAAGAAACACCATCTTTGGTCTAAACTGGTAGAATAATCTTCATTGAATGATAAAGATGAAGTGCTGAATATTAGAAAGCAACTGGCAAAAGGTGAAGTGCCAGTTATGTTTTGGAATTTGGATGACTCTCAGTATGAAATTCCAAAGATGTTGACAGAAGACTGTCTTCATGATATTCATCTCAACATGTGGAAAACACTTTGTCAATTCAAAAAGAAAAGATTATCTTATGATGAATATGACTATCATGTAAAGATAATACAAAGATTACAACGCCAAATTGACTTGGCATCTCTCTCAGTTTCTCGATATACAAAGGCTGAAAAGCCTCAGAGACCCCTTCATCATTCATTCCTTGGCACACTAAGAATATTTTTCAATTTAATTGCCAATGCCTTATCTGTTGTTCATAACAGGGGATGGGGTGACCATGGATCACTACATTTCACTATACTCTCCAGCCAGGAAAGCCTGCTGAAAATGGTTTCATGCAATGTTATTTCCCATGGTTGGCCACATCTAATTGGCTATGTTTGTAATCAATGGCTCACTCAAGAACATGCCTCAACTAGTTCTTCCCAAAATCAGGAATATAAAGAACATGTTGTTGAATTACTCATGCAACAAGCAAACGAGAATATTGAACATGCTTCTCATTTGAAGCATGTAACAACCGAGATTTTTATGAGAAATATTCTGTTTTTATGTTATCATAAAAGGATTCCTTCACTACAAACAACACTAGCTTGGCTTGCATTACATTCAATCACGGCCTTCCTTGATATCTTGTGTTGTACGCAATACATAGTTTCACTAAACATATATATGGTATTAAAATATTATTAAAACTAGTTATTATGAATATTAATACCCACTATTTGAAATTTTATAAATATTATCAATCAAAATGGACTTTATTTTTGGACTCAGAATATTGAAATTATCCTAGGGTGAATTTTTGGTATTTGTCTGAAAACTTTCAATTTTTTATGAATAGTGAAAACACTGGGTTACTATTTAAAAAATGACTTTTTATTTAAAATTTTTTTTATTTTATTTAAATTTATTATATGTAAAAATTGGTACATAATACATATATAAGTTCAAATTAATTCATTGGAGTCGTTTCATAATAATTTTAGATATATAAAAATTTTATTGATCTTTTCACCGTCTTTTACGCACCTCCTAGGAGAGATTGAAAATTTATAGAAAACATAATTTTACCGCTTCTGTGAGTGGAATTTCGAAAATCTGAGAGACACGGTTAACATAAAGGAGTAAAATGTGGTTAAATAAGATAAAAATAATTTTTGATGAGTAGTAACTTTTTACTTTTATTTACCATGGTTAAAAGTAAATAGGTTAATTAAGGGTACAAATGATATTATTATTACCCTAACACATGTCCTAATTCTATTGGATAAGTTTAATTCGACCAAAAAAAACTTAGGAATAAAATATGACCATTTAGATCCACATGTATTAGATTAGGACATTTAATATTATTTTATTTAAAGAAGAGTTAAAATAGATAAAATCAAAGTCTAATATCTAAAACATTTTTAATATAGGGTTGTAAATAAGAAATATTCAACTATAAATATTAATTAGAAAGATAAAAAGTTTTCCTACATAATGGTATTTTATTTATAATTTTTAGACATTAAATAACTTTATTTATTTATGACACAATGATGATGCAATAATTACCTTATCAAGGAAATATTAACATAATTGATATTACAAATATCCAAATAAATTTAATTTGAGACTTTTCATAAAAAACACAGTAATTTTATAGGTTAATATGACATATTAGTATTTATTTAATTAACATTGTTCGAACTAATCATGATGTTAAGATTTTCACAAAAATCAATACCAAATAGTGTCAAAATTGTCAAAAAATATTTTTTAAAACAAATATTATATTATTAATGGTTATTTTCTTCATAAAAATATATGGTTAGGCAAAATAACTTTAATAAGGTTATATATATTAATAATGAACCACTTGGAGTTCGTTTGGCTTGTTATATTATGTTTATTAACCATATAGTGTAAGGAAACAAGAAGACACGGTAAAAGATAAATTATTTAACATAGAGTTAAATCTAAATGATAAGGTTAAAATAGTAACCAAAACTTGTCTAAAATATTTTGGTTGACATTATTTCGACCCATCCCTAACTTAGCTTCGAAATAAATTGTTTTGGAGCTATTAAAACAAAATATGACTTTATTATAAAATAATATTTAAGTTTTTCCTAAAGTGCCCCTCTCATCACTTATAAAAGGGAACCTCCTCCCTCTTCTACTCACACCACTTTGAGCCTTCATGCTCGGGAAACCCCTGAAAAGATCTGATATCAACTTCCCTAGAAACATCTTTTAGGTCCTGGACTTCTTCAAAGACCATATATAGTGCCCTAAGAAGAGGATAAGAAGAGGCACTTCAAAGAAGAGGTAATGTCTGTTACCGATTCTTTCAACTTTATTTCTTCTTCTACTTATTATTAATTCGTTGTTTCATTATGAAGTAATAACATCAGTATCACTCATATGCTGATATGTTATTATGAATATGAAACAACCCTATTTTCCTTCTATCCATCATACGAAAAATGAAATCATCGCCCATGCGTACGTACGAAATACTGTCTCCACGTCGTGGTGTAATCGGTTTTCCACCAGCACCATACATGGATGGGTATAATGGTGTAAATAATAACTATAAATTATTATTTTAATGTGATATTGATTTTGAAATAGTATACATACACTTAAATACAATTCCACAATCATGGTAACAATATTATCGCTCGTGCGTACGTACGGCCTACGGTCTCCACAATGCTATGCGACTCGTTCTACATGATCTTCAATGAATAATTATTAGATAAATGAATTTAATGAATAAATATCATATATATATTACAATAATACCATTCTATAAATAAGGTATCTATAACCTAAACATAATAATATGAATTTATTCGACAAAACACGCGTAAGAACAAAAAAGCAATAAACACTCAAATAACAAGTAGCAATGAGATATTACTAATACGAAGCTAAAAATATGACCATATATGATATCATAACAATTATTTCGATTCTGGAATATGTCAATAACATTATTTAACTCATTATACAGGATTTTTGGACACGTACGAAGAAAATCGGACCTAAGGTAAGGGAAAATATCGCAATCTAATTTTTATCTGAGATTGTTTATACTAAATAATATACTGTGGAATATTTATCATCCACATCATTGTTTCTTCAATGTATAATATTATTTCTATCCTCATACAATTGTTTAAATTAAATATTACTTGTTGGTGTGTTTTTATTAAAAGATATGAAATGAATATTTTGACGTTTTTTGTACGAGGTACTTTTTCACTTTTCCGACCAATGCACGAGAAGAATGCTTTTTTAACTTATATAGAATGAGTGGATTTTTATGATTTCATAGATCATTATTTCAATGATGCTTCCATTACAAGTTTTCAAGTTTATTTTTAATCAACTTATTTTAGTTTAAAATTGTATTATTTGTTAAGAATGTAAAATGTTTTTTTGAAGTAGAAATGATATTTTCCTCAAGAATGGAGTTCAAGTGTTTTATAAAAATTATTTTCCATCTAAGATAATATGGGTTTCTATATCTATCCCTATTTTTACATTGATTTTTTATGTTGTAATGGAATTATTTTTATGATGTCCTTTTATCTTATATGTATTATGTTATGATGGCATGATGTTTAAGAATACCATTTTTATTACATGGGTTATGCTATGATTAGTGATTTTGTGGCACACATAAGAATGGGTTAATTATGAGATGGGTGGGACCTATATATCCCACCAATGCATTGGGTAAAGATTTATATATCATGAGATAGGCATGGGTGGAACGACATGTTAATCTAGTTTAGTGATATAAGAATGAAATGAGGAGTGTACTCGGTTCAGAAATGGACTTTGTCAACTAAGATAGTCTTGGAAAGGAGTCATGACTACTAAGAAATGAAAATCTATGATTATGTGTGTATGCCACAAAGTTTCATGTTTTATATTATTATTATAGGATTACATTTCACTACTATGATTTATCCCATGATATAAAATTATGACCTCTTTCACAGGATAAGATTTCCAAAATTAGATGTTCTTATGAATATGATTTGATTGATATTTCTTTTGTTTACCCTTACTGAGAATTTGAGCTCACCCTTTTGTATGGTTTCTTTTCCCCAGGTCAGGATGAAGGGTATTAAGTAAGATATGCTAAAAGGGAGTCTAGAGATGATAAAATAAATGGTAGAAAGTGTAGATGATTTATGAACCAGTTGTTTATGTTTACCAGTTTCTAAAGACACTATACATATATGGTTCGTTCATGGTTTTGTTATATTTTGTAGTATGTGTGCTTAAATTTCGAAGCAATAAAAATGTATGAAAAGTATGGGTCGTTATAGTTGGTATCAAAAGAAAGTTATAGTCAACCATTGGAAACTAGGATGTGAAAGGCTTAGTAAGAACCCTAAGGATAAGTCTAATCATAGAACACAATCATAGTGTTTTAGAAATGGCCATGAATAACCTATGATAAGACCTTAAGTGTGAAAATATATTCTTGATTATGTGGTTTTCCTATTATTATTAGTGTTTCTCACACGATGATTATTGGTTTTAGTCAATGGCTGGAACCCAAAAGAACCATGTTAATGCTGAATGTGATGGGAAATGAAATGATTGTCCCCATGAGAAACCAAACTCTATGGGAGCTGGAATGAAAAATCTTGTAGCCTTGCTAACAAAACTTTCTCAAGCTATGAATCATGCATGACTTACAAATGAGAATAAGAAGGAGCAACATTCTATCGAATCCTTCATGAGGCAGTGTCCACCCTCATTCAATGGGTCTATATATCCATTAGTGGATGAACAGGGGATCAGTACCACTAAAAAGATATTTTCTATTCTACAATGTTCTGAACATGACATAGTCATCATAGTAGTGTATCGTTTGGAAGGTGATTCTGTTCAATGGTGTAATCAAATCAAGAATATGAGGCAAAGATATGAAATTGATTCCATAGAATGGGACGAGTTAAAGAACTTAATTTTCAATAAGTATTTCCCTCGTATTCTTCGAACAAAGATGGAGAATGAGTTTCTTGAACTGAAGCAAAAGGATGATGAATCTATTGGTGCCTATGAAGAAAATTTTACTTGACTTACAAGGTACGCTTTTGGGATTATTATCCATCCTGAGAGTAAGATCGATCAATTAATTAGTGGCTTAAAACCAAGTATACAAAGGGTGTTATCCATAAGGGACTTCAACAGTTACGAGGAAATCGTTCTATGTGATCTGAAGCTTGAGATGGAGATTTAAGTAACCCATCAGTAATATGGGTTTAACAAGAAGAGGAAAATTGAATTCAAAGGGAAATCTAAAGAGCACACTGAAAAGAATATGATTTTTCCCTTATTGTCAATGTCTGGAAAGAAATATGGAGGGAGTTGTCTTAAACGGACATGTAAATGATTCAAATGTGGAAAAGAAGGTCATCAGGCATTTGAATGCCGCAATGATGGGAAGAAGATGTCCAATGATGGGAACAAAGAAAATTTTACAGAGATTTCACCTCCTACACTTCAATGTTACAAGTTCAAGAAAATGGGGCATTATGCTAATAAATTCCCTAATCCAAGGGTTGTTGATGATGATTGACATCAACATACTCCTAAGGATAAAGACAAAGGAATGTCACATGAAATTTCTATCATCGATGTAGAGTATGCAAATGAATTGGTGAAAGGTACACTTACCATCCACTATAATGTAGAAAATGCGTTAATTGATTCTGGATCCACAAACTCTTTTATTTCTAAATAATTTTATAGGATTATTGTTATATTACCTCAGCAGTTAGATATTGAGTTAGCTATGACAACACCTAATGGAACAACAATCGCATCAAAATATTACAAATCTTCTCCGATTAATGTTTGTGGGAAAGTGCTTACTTCAAATCTTGTGATCCTTCCTATAGTGGAATTTGATGTGATTCATGGCATAGATTGGATTTCTTTATATGGAGCTCATATAAATTTCGAAATAAGGGAAGTTACATTTCATATTACAGATCAATCTATGATTGTCTATCGATGCAAGGATGAACATAACCTTCCAGTGGAAATTTCTTCCATCTTATGCATCTTGATTCCACTTAATGATGGTTATTTATCTCAAATGGTTGGAGAGAAAATCACGATTATGAAAATTCCCATTGTACGGGATTTTGATGATGTCTTTCTAGAGGAATTTCTTGGTCTTCCACCAAATCTTGAAGTTGAGTTTTCAATAGAACTCGTACCTGGTGCTTTACCTATTTCAAATACACCTTATAGAATGGACCCAATTGAGTTGCTGGAATTAAAGAAACAACTCCAAGAGAATCCTGATAAGGGATTCATACACCCTAGTGCATCACCTTGGGGAGCACCTTCTCTGTTTGTTAAGAAGAAAGATGGATCAATGAGACTATGCATTGATTATTGAGAAGATAACAAGATCACTATCAAGAACAAATATCATCTCCCACGCATTGATGACTTATTTGACCAACTATGTGGAGCTCAAAACATTTCCAATATTGATCATAGTTTAGGATATCATCAATTGAGGTTCAAAAGTGAGGATATACCAACGACGACTTTCTGTACAAGGTATAGACACAATGAATTTATTGTGACACCATTTGGTCTTACTAATGCCCATGTTATCTTCATGGATCTAATGAATAGAGTCTTTAGATACTATCTTGATCAGTTTGTGGTTGTCTTTATAGATGATATTCTTGTCCATTAAAAGGGAAAGGTAGAACATGAAGATCACTTGAGAATTGTATTGAAGACCTTGAGAAATGAGAAGATTTATGCCAAATTTTCCAAGTGTGACTTTTGGTTTCAAGAAGTTGCATTTTTGGGTCACATAATCTCAAAAGATGGGATATTTGCGGATCCAGCAAAAATAGAGGTTATCGAAATATGTTCAAGACCAACAACAGTAACTGAGATCCAAAGTTTTCTTGGTTTTGCTGTATATTATTGACGTTTTTGTGATTTTTTTTCACAATTATCTAATCCACTCACCAGGTTGAATCGAAAAGTAGTTACGTTCGTTTCGACGGAGGATTGTGAAGTGAATTTCAAGGAGTTAAAAATATGGTTATCCAGTGTACCTGTTCTCACACTGCCTTGTAGTGGAGAAATATCGGTGATCTACAGTGATGCATCCAAGAAGGGATTGAGGTGTGTTCTCATGAAAGATGATATGGTGGTAGATTATGCCTCATGACAGTTGAAAATCAATGAGAAAAATTACCAAACTCATGATTTGGAGTAAGTTGTGGTAATATTTGCATTAAATATATGGAGTAATTATCATTATGGATAAGGGTGTGATATTTATACTGATCAAGAATGTTTAAAGTATATTTTCAAACAGAAGGAATTGAATATGCACCAAAGAAGCTGGTTAGATATGAATAAGGATTATGACTGCTCAATTCATTATCATCCTGGGAAAGTAAACTAGGTGGTAGATGCATCAAGTCGACAAGACCATGATAGCTTATCCATGATCAGGATCACAAAATATCCAATATTTATGTATTTTCAAAGGATAGATCTTAGAATTATAATGGAAGGGGAAAATGTTATCTTTCGCAAATGAATTTTCAATCATCTATACATGTGAAGATTAATGAGGCACAAAAGAAGATGTAGAGTTTCAAAAGAAGGTGAAAATGTTCATGAATTCAACCTTGATTGTTATGGGATAATAAGGTTCAACAATCAGGTTTGTGTTCCTCCAATCACAGAATTAAAGAAGGAGATGCTGGATGAGGCTCGTAGTTCTTCATTCTCTATTTATCCTGGAAGCACGATGATGTATAGGGACCTGAAAGAGTACATCTGTTGGGATGGCATGAAAAGATATGCTGCTAAATATGTCTCTAGATTCTTGGTTTTTCAGAAAGTTAAAACTGAGAGATAGAAGTCTAAGGGGATGTTACAACAATTACCCATACCAGAATGTAAATGGTAAAGTATCACAATGGACATTGTAACTGGACATCCTAAACCATCCAAAGGGAATATTTCTATCTGGGTCATAGTTGACCGTCTTACGAAGTCGTCACACTTTATTGCTATTAGAGAAGATTTCTCTATGGATCAGCTTTCCAGGATATATGTAAAGGAAGTGGTAAGATTGCATGGAGTACAACTTTCCATTATATCTAATCAGGATCATATTTTTACCTCGATGTTTTGGTGATGTCTTGAACATACATTAGATACAATGTTGAGTTTTAGCACTGCTTATCATCCTCAGATAGACGGTTAGTCTGAGTGAACAATTACAACTCCAGAATATATGTTAAGAGATTTCTATATGGATTTCAAAGGTGGCTGAGATGAACACCTACATTTGGTGGAATTTTCTTATAATAATAGCTTTCATTCTAGTATTCTGATGGATCCTTATGACGCTCTCTATGGAATGAAATGCAGGACTCTAACTTGCTGGGATGAAGTTGGGGAAAGAAAGCTATTAGGACCTGGTTTTGGTGATGAGGTAGCAGAAAAGGTCTGATCTATTCAACAACAAATAAGAGCAGCTCAGAGTTGACAAAAAAGTTATGCCGATAACCAAAGAATAGACCTAGACTTTGAAGTTGGTGATAAATTTTTATTACAAATATCTTCGTGGAAAAGAGTAATGAGATTTGGAAAGAAGGGAAAGATGAGCCCTAGGTATATCGGTCCGTTCAAAATACTGAATCATGTTGGGATGGTAGCTTACTGATTGTCGCTTGCTCCGAATCTCTCTCAAGTTCATGATGTGTTCCATGTATCTGTCCTGAGAATGTACATACCTGAACTTTCACATGTACTCAGCTCAGATGTTGTACCACGGGAGCAAGATCTTTCTAATGAAGAATAGTCGATAGAGATTCTGGATCATAGCGAAAAAGTCATACAGAACAAGACCACTCACTTGGTGAATGTTTTATGGAGGAACCACCAATAAGATGAAGCTAGAAGGGAGCTTGAGGATATGGTGATGGAACGGTATCCTCATCTGTTTGATACAAAGTGACGAATTTCGAGGGTGAAATTCATTTTTAGGGGGGTAGAATGTAACAACCGAGATTTTTACGAGAAATGATTTTTTTATGTTATCATAAAAGGAATATTTCACTACAAACAACACTAGCTTGGCTTGCATTACACGCAATCAAGACCTTCCTTGATAGCTTGTGTTTTACGTAATACATAGTTTCACTAAACATAGATATGCTATTAAAACATTATTAAAACTAGATGTTATGAATATTAATACCCACTTTTTGAAATATTATAAATATTATCTTTAAAAATGGATTCATTTTTTGATTCATATTATTGAAATTATCCTAGGGTGAACTTTTTGTATTTTTCAGAAAACTTTCAATTTTTGATGAATAGCGAAAACACTGGGTTACTATTTAAAAATGACTATTTATATAATTTTTTTATTTTATTTAATTTTTTTATATGTATAAATTGGTACATAATACATTTTTAATTTCAAAGTAATTCATTGGAGTCATTTTATAATAATTTTAGATATATAAAAAATTTATTGATCTTTTCACCGTCTTTTACCCACCTCTTAGGAGAGTTTGAAAATTTACAGAAAACACAATTATACAGCTTCTGTGAGTGGAATTTCGAAAATTCGAAAGACACGGTTAACATCAAGGAGTAAAATGTGGTTCAGTAAGATGAAAATATATTTTGTTGAATAGTAACTTTTTACTTTTATTTACCACGGTTAAAAGTAAATAGGGTAATGAAGGGTAAAAATGAAATTATTATTACCCTAAGACATGTCCTAATTTTATTGGATAAGTGTAATTCGTCCAAAAAAACCTTAGGAATAAAATATGACCATTTAGATCTACATGGATTAGATTAGGACATTTAATATTATTGTATTTAAAGAAGAGTTAAAATAGTTAAAATCAATGTTTAATAACTAAATGATCTTTAATACAGGGTTTAAAATAAGAAATATTTGACTATAAATATTAATTAGAAATATAAAAAGATTTCCTACATAATCATATTTTATTTATAATTTTTAGACTTTAAATAATTTAATTTATTTATGACACAATGATGATGCAGTAATTACCTTATTAAGAAAATATTAACATAATTGATATTATAAATACACAAATAAATGTAATTTGATACTTTTCATGAATTAAACTAATTTTATAGGTAATTATGACATATTAGTATTGACTTAATTAACATTGTTTGAACTAATAATGCTGTTAAGATTTTCACAAAAAACAATTATCAAACAGTGTCAAAATTGACATAAAATAGTTTTTAAAACAAATATTATATTATTAATTGTTATTTTATTCCTAAAAATATATAGTTCTTCCAAATAACATAGATAACGTTATATATATTAATAATGAACAAATTGGGGTTCTTTTGGATTGTTATATTAAGATTAATAAATATATAGTGTAAGAAAACAAGAAGGCACGTTATAAGTTAAATTATTTAACTTAGAGTTAAATCTAAATGATAAGGATAAAATAGTAACCTAAACTTTTCTAAAATAACATGGTTGAGATGATTTCAACCCATCCCCAACTTAGCATATAAATAAAAAGTTTTGAGCCATTAAAAACCTAATATTACTTTATTATAAAATATTATTTTATGTTTTTCCTAAAGTGCCTCTCTCCTCCCTTATAAAAGGGCACCACCTCCCTCTCCTACTCACACCATGTTGAGCCTTCAGGCTCAACCAACCCCTACCAATTTCTCTTCTATACATACCTAGAAAAATCCAATAGGTCCTGGTCTTCTTAAAATACCATTTTATTGCACTAAGAAGAGGTTATGAAGAGGCGCTTCAAAGAAGAGGTAATGTCTGTTACAGATTCATTCATCTTTTTTTCATCTTATACATCTTCTTCATTAGTTTTTTCAAAATGAATTAATAACATAAGTATCACTAATATAATTATATGTTATTATAAAAATGAAACAACCCTATTTCACCTTCTATCCATCCTATGGAAAATTAAATCACTGCGCGTGCGTACGTACGAAACACAGTCTCCACTCTATGGTGTAATCTGTTTTCCACCACCACTGTACATGGATGGGTATAATGGAGTAAAGAATAACTATATATGATTATTTTAAATTGATATTGATTAAGAAATAGTATATATACACTTCAATACAATTTCATGATCATGGGAACGATCTCATCGCTCGTGCCTATGTACGGCCTATCATCTCCACGATGTGATGTGACTCGTTTTACATGATCTTCAATGCATAATGATTATATAAATGAATTGAATGAATTAATATGATATATATTACACTAATACCATTCTGGAAATTAGGTATCTATAACCTAAACAGAAGAATAAGATTTTATTCGACAAAACACGCATAATAAAATCAAATAAACACCCGAATAACAAGTAACAATGAAATATTGCTAATACAAAGATATTAATATGGCCTTATATGATATCATAACAATGAGTATGATTCTGGAATAAGTCAATAACAATATTTAAATCATTATACAGGAGGTTCGAACACGTACAAAGTAATGAAATATTACTAATAGGGTGGGTACATAGGAAACGTCCTGAGGATCAAGCCCAAAAATCGATCTCTTCACAACGGTTCACCTCCATCTCATATGATGTTGATCTGTGAAGCATCCCTAGAACCAATACTTTTTACATTGGTCCACCATCGTTCTTCCTATATGACGTAAAATTATTCACACTTTTTGTCCTGTATGAAAATAAACTCAACATTATTTTTCACTCTCACATGAGAGGGAATCATTATTTACATTGATCTCCGATCATTTTATCCTATAATGTCTATGTGAATACATGTAAATGCCTGAAAATTTTATCTTTGGTCAAACCATCACTGGACAAAAGCCCCCTTTCACCCTTAACATGTATTAACTAGATCTGTACAAAGGGTATTTCAAGAACTACGTGTGTCTTGGTTCCCATCCTTATGGGATACGTAGGAACGTTCGAGAATCCCTCGAATCCATCCCCAAGACATTGGGCCTAAGCCCAAATTTAATTTTAGTACCCTGGCTGAAAAGTCCCTCTGAAAACACACACAGTGTATTCATTATTATGGTCTGATCTCTATGAACCTAAACTATGATTTCCTATACTCTCGTCCCACATGACATTAAAATGTAATTCATGATCTATGTATGGCTTGATTCATATCCTTATGGGATATGTAGTGAAGTCCACCATTTCAATTTAAGACCCAGCCACAACATGATTATGGTTATCATTGGTCTTTTTATCTTTACATGCAATTGCCATTTTTATGTGTCATACTCCTAACCTTGAATAATTCTATATCTCCATAACCCTTTTCGTGACTTCTGGTCACAAAATGTTTGATACTTGAGTGTTATTTTTCCTAAATATACAGCACATGCCCTTAGGCGACCTTCCTTAAAAAGTCTACATAATAGACTTGTCAGCCAAAAGATACTATTATTTTACTATGCAGCCAATGTCCTTAGGCGGCCCTGCATAATTCAACCCCCTAATGGGTTTATTAAATAATGGTAACTTCATTCTTGGGGGAAAAACCTCTTTTGTCCTTATTTGTCTTCATGAAAATATGTAGGGATCCACAAAAATATCCATCCTTAACATATTTGTATCATACTCTTTTTCATGATCTAAAATTATTCAAGTATATGGTTTATATTTCCCTTCCCTATGTTTGGGTCAGACCTTCGTAGGATTTACATTCATCTAGTTCTTAGACAATCTTGATTGAAATATCTTCTCCATATTCAATTACCTCTCTCCATACAGCAAACTCTATGATTTGGTAAATTTGAATCCCCATAAACATCCACTGGTTTTTTAGCAATAGAAAAGTAATTTTTTAGAGTTCTTTTGCCTAACTATGTAGCATGTGCCCTTAAACGGCCTTGCATAAACTATCTACATAACAGACTTGTCTTCCAAAAGATGTTATTATTCGACTATGCAGCCAATGCCCTTAGGTGTCCTTGCATAATTCAACCCCCTAATGGGTTAGTTAAATACTGGTAACTTCATTTTTGATAACTACTTCTTCTAATGCCTTTTATCCATTTTTCATATCATTACTCAGATTCAAAATTTATTAAGTCATCATTTATATATTTTCTCTCATACTTGAACATGGTAATATGTTTTTAGATATATTATCATGGAATTGAGTCAATGTTAATCCAGCCAGTCAATGCTATTCCGACCTTAAACATTAGCATTTTTTATGTCTGACATGCATGACTTTAAACTGCCCACATAAGAGAAGGGAACTGTGAACAAAAGTCAAGTCCCAGCTCACTAAACATACATTTTTTATGATTTTAGGTAATATTGAGAAATTAAAAGATTCAAATTTTGTTAGGTTATTCTTATAAACCTAGTCAAAAATCAAACTATTATTACTAGGCCCATTGTCTTAGGTAAAATTTAAAACAGGTAGAAAAAGAAGGCATGCACAAATGATTGAAGATGAAAGTGTTTTTTATTTGATGCACAAAATTTAGAAGGACATCCACATACTGGAGCCTCTTATATTTTTCCAAGAATTACAAAAGGATTTCAACATATCTCCTCATTTGACATACGACATCCCAAGCTTCATCAGAAACCACCTAGAATTCATTCATTCAATTGAATTCAATAAGAGATGCAGTGATACAAGAACTTATTGGAACAATTGTAAAATAATGTTATTGAGTGCAGTTTGATAAAATTTTATGCTGATCAAACAGTGGCTCTATTTTCATCCAAGAGACATGGAAGATGGATACATGGATTTGAGAATGGAGCATTGCAAGTAATGAGCCATTTCTGGAGAGTACTCTTTTCATATATAGTTTCTATTGTCATGATAGTCTTCTCTCCATAAACCGGCAGTAGAAAACATATCAGCCCATGGTTTTCTAGTATCATCTCTACAATGGAATGATATGGAGGAAAATTTTGAATGTTCACACCAATGTTGCTTATATTAACGAACATCATAACCGAAATAGAGTAATAGTAGTGTGGTTGCATCTCGGGAAGATAGTTCTTTGCATCTGGAACGTTGACTCCTTGCAGATGACCATATCCATACGTAGAAAATTGAATGCTCTGTGGGATATTAAGATGATACTTCTTCAAGTTCTTGGCCAAATATGGAAGAGTGATATCGCAAATAGTATAATAATCATGGCCTACAATGTTCATCATATTATCAATTCACTTACTGGCCAGTTCATCAGTCGTTCTGATTCTTCTATGAGCCATTTAATCTGCACAAAAGTTAAATTATTAACTCTTAAGTAAGTTTATTTTTCATAAAATTTGTGATGAAAAGTGAAAAAATGGACAAGTCATTAAGGCGCACAAGTCCCAAAGTTGGCGCGCATGCATAAGTGTGTCGCGCAAGTCTTGGTGCCCAGTTATTACCGTGCAAGTCCAAGTACCTATGCAGTAGCGCAACACAAAAGAAAGCAGTGGAAAACTGAGTAACTTGTGTGAAGAAGGTAACTTGCACAATGAGAGCTCAGATGCATTCAGATATGGTGATTTGCATGAGGAATGACCACCTATATACATACAAGGCCGCACCCATACATGCTGATGCTTGTGCGGCTCGCACCCGCGTGCCGACATTTGCGTACTCAACACTTACACACTGCATGTTCCTTGGTTGTCTTCATTACCTTAGAGTCACATCCTCATTTATTTTGGATCCAACTCTGAGGGGGGACTTCTGTTGACACTCCATTCCATCACAAATTCTACAGACTGAAAAAGGGATAAACCTTTATCCAAAGTGATTCATCCTTTGAAGAAACAATAAAAATTGACAAAGGCATAAAGAAGGATTTCTTCCCACTTAGGTCGTGCAAGATTAATCATGGTCACCCAAGTATACTTGTTCACCAGATAATAGTCGCGCAGGTGACTTCCACGCCCTCATTGATTTTTTTCCCAGGGTCTTCCCTGGCCTATAAATACCCATTATAGGCCCCCCATTTGACTATGGAAAAATTCCAAAACACAGATTCGAGCTCTGGGCACCCTAGTCTCTTCTAGAAGCCTTCTAATCACTTCTAAGGCAATTTCGTGCTATAATGGAGACTCTAAACATGGGAAACAAGGCCTATGTGTTGAAACTCATCAACACCTGTGAGCCTAAGTGGCCAACCCTTATGGGAAATGGATATACTTGTGAACCACCTTATCCCTTCAACAGAACGTGCATACCAATCATTTGGAAGCCTTTACGGATATTACTAAGGGCTTGGGCCATGTCTCGCCCATGTATTACCCTAAGGGTTGACCATCGTGCAAGTAATCATTTGTCGCGCAAGTATACTTGCGCAACCAGGACTTGTATGCCCCACTCTTTTTGGGTGACCCTCCTACCTATTCATTTGATTTCTTCAAATCCACCTCTTCTCTTCATGATTTAGCCTTCAGAATCCTGTTCAAATTCATTTATGACATGGTTCCTTTGTTGGCTTCCATATCTGAAAGGAATTCTTTAGAAAATTTCTCAGAACCTAATGATTTACATATCATTATGTCACTAAGGTCAGAGATTTCATTCATTCAACCACATACTTTTACAATGAGAATATCTTTAATATGGTCCTCCTTCTCAGGAGTAATCCCCAATCTTAAATTCCAAAATTTGGGCGTCCTCCTTAGGAGTAAGCCCCAAGTCCCCTAACATGGGACTCCTTTTCAATAGTATTCCCCAGTCTTTATGTCCCTTAACATAGGCGTCCATTTTATGATTAATACATAGTATTTAAGTCCTACAACCTGTGCCTCCTTTTTAAGAGTAATCCACAGTCTTTATGTCCCCTAACCTGGGGCTCCTTTTCAGGAAGTAAGCCCCAGTCTTCATGTTCTGGTAATTTTGGGCATCCTCCTCAGGACTAAGCCCCAAGTTCCCAAAAATCCAAATTCCCTTAAACTGGGCTTCCTTTTTAGTAATAATCCCCAGTAATAATTTCTTTTAACATGGTCCTCTTCATTAAGAATAAGCCCCAGTCATAATCTGCCTTAACCAGTCATAATATTCTTTTTATTTGGGCTTCCTTCCAAGGAGTAAAACTCAATCATAAGTCCTCTCTAATTTGGGCATCCTTCTTAGGATTAAGTCCTATGTTAGGCATCCAAATATCCATAAAGAACATATACCTATATGGACCTTGTTCCCGAGTTTATTCCCTGAAGTAATTCCTAATCTTCATCTATCTGTGAAGTCATAAATACATAAGCCCCGCATCATTTCTTATAATTGCATCTTTCCTGGCCCAATTTTCTGGTTTTAACAATACCTCTTGTTTCTCACACCGAGTATGAATCACGTGATCTTAGAGTATAAAAGTAATTATGAAATCATTTTTTGAGCCGTCAATCATGCATAAACCAAATACTTCTTTACTCGAACTACATGGGTTCTTATTCGATTTACAAAATACATGATATATAGATAGCCCATCTATGGGTACTATCCAACTCTAAAATAATAAATTTCCTTCTGAATGACAATAAACATCAAGTTCCCTGTTGGGTGGCTGTAAAACCCGTATGGTTATCATGATGACCAAGAGATATCTATAAAATGTGTCGAAGAATACCATTGACTAATAATATCTAATAAATACAGATGAATATCTATCAATGAAGAACCTCAGATACATATAAAAGCTTCTATAAATATCATACATATTTATCATTGATTGTTATATTTAAAGGAAAAGCTCATTTTCATACTTGGAAACTTAATAAGGAATCATGAACATAACTTAAATCTTTAAAGAGAGTCCCAGAGTTGACAATAATTCCCCCCAAAATGGTGTGATGAGTCTGACCTCCCATCCTCTTGACCAATGAATTTTTTTAGCCTCATCAGTTCATAACTAGTGAGCACCTACCATTGGAAAGTGGGTCCAAATGGATATAGAATCATTGGATGTTTCCTGTTCTACGAACAAAAAAATAAAAAACTGCTTGGAATGTTTGATCCTTAAATAAATGAGGTCATCCCCATTTCCGGAGGAAACAATATATATATAATAATTATAGAAACAATGTATTTAAAAATGAATCATATTATATTGTGGAGGTTGTAGACCATTATACGTATCTGCCACATTAATATTTTATAATTGCGAGTAGATTATGAATGTTAATATAATATTATATTTCAAAAAGAAATAGTTTCTATTAAATACAATATATATGTCCATGACTTATATATTAATATCCATAATGGTAATATTTTATGGAAAAATTTATTCAATATATATATGAAGAGATGATATAGTTTGTACACATGAACAATATTTTCCATTTCAATAAAATGGTAATGCAGTTGGAAAATGTATTCCCATTATAATTACAATATCATAGAATATATATGATACATTATAATTTATTTTATATAAGATTCTATAAAATTGTAGGTGGTTTATAAGGAAATAATATAAAAAGTACTCTAATAAATGTTTTACCTCTTTATTGAGAATCTTACTTTTATTTTCAATAGAATCATTTAAAGTGTGGTATTTTATAAAGAATAGATGATCCATTAGATGAGTCAGAAATATATTATTCTACTAGTGTAGTGATTGGATGATCTATAAGTCACAATTATCGTGTATAATTAAGAATAGGTGGTTGCCTTTTTATAAGTGAAGGGACGATCAACGTTGGAATTACCAAAATCATTTAATAAATATAAATTAATATTCTTATTTCTGTAGAAAAATTGATATATTTAGATTATTTAATCAATATTAGTTTATGTCCCATAATCCAATAAATATTTGAGAACATTATGTGATGTTTTTGATAGTTATATTTTAGTTTAAACACCAAACAATCTTTTTTATGATTATAGTGATTTTAATGATTTGTATAGAATTAGGTTCATAATAATACTATAAAATTAATGATAACCCATCAGTGAAAAAATGATGATTTTATAGTCCATTTACAATGACATTGTCAAATATATATTTTACATTCAAATCATCCAATATATTATTTTTAAAAAGTAAATATGATGGAAATAATTTTCAGGACAATTCTAATAATATTTTATTAATGAAAAAGTAGATAGAAATAAAATTAAAATATAAAGTTTTAACAAATCCCTAATAAGTTAAATTTTTATAAAAAATTATATTAACATAAAAAATAAACTAAATTTTATATCATTTATTTTTTCTAAAAATCCTTAATAAAATATTCATATTACTTGAACAAGTACATAGTCAAAATTGTCATTTTTTTATAATTACTTATATAATATAAAAAATAAATTCATCATGATAAATTAATAAATAATAAATTAATTAATATTTTGCAACAGAGCATTAAATTTATTTAATCTTTTGAAAAAATTTAGATATTTTAAAATAAATATTATGACATATTTTATTTATTTTATTCCAAAAGATTTATTACGGTCATTATCAATGGAATGTGGATGGTAATTTACAAAAAATAATTAATTCAATTATTACAGTTGGATTGATCCAATCCAATGATATAATGTAATGTATTATAGAGATATCTAGGCTTTATCCCAATGTTTTAATCTAGATTTTCATTTTTTACATTACTGAGGTCACATGTATTTACAATGGTTACAATCTATAAGAAAATAAAATTTAATGATATTATTTAAAATATTTGAAACAAAGGATTAAAAAATTTGAGTATATTTTTTTCATTAAATTTCTCTAAGTTGAATATATCAAATTTTAAAAACATGGATAAATAAATCAAACCATTTTTTAGAAAATTTCTATTTATTTGGAATAAAATGGGATTTATTATTATCCAATACAGATTAAACAAAATGATATTAATGATAAAAATATAATAATATATAATCCTTACCTTTAATTATAATCATTATTCAGTAGTTGTGAATTTAATTTATTATGATGGTTACATATTGCTTTCATAAAATATGTTTTTAGTATAACATAACATGATTTACGTTGAGATGAATTTATTCACATAAAAATAATGAATTAATTATATGTGTGTGTGTTAAAATACATTTAAAAAGAATTTGTTATTTCTATTAGTAGTAAAAATGTACAATAGTTTGGTGATAAATTTACTACAATATTTTAAATGTATATTGTGATTTTATTAAAATATTTTTTTCTTAAAATATAAGATAATAAATAATGTAATTAATTTAATTATAAAAAATTCATAAAATCATTGGATGTTAAATTATACACATTTATAACTATTTGTCCCATAAAATTCTATAACTCATCTTTAAAAGAGGGAGGACACTTATATATCATTACATCTTTAGGTTCCCCTCTTGATTCCTCTAATTTAATATTTCACCACATATCATAGAATGAGTGAATGGTCCTAGTTCATAAAAATATCTATATTAAATATAGAATCCCCACATTTCATTTGTAATATGATAGATATTACTCTAGTGGGATTACATTGGAGTTTAGTTCATGTGACAGATTATGTATTTACATCCTTATAAGAGATATGTACAACCCCTTATAAACATGATAGAGATGTTTTTAAAGGCAATACTTGTATGATATAATCCCTAATAGATCAAGAATATACAAAGGATAGACACATCTAGTGCTTAATAAGGTGTTATATAATATTATCATTACATTATCCAATAGAAATATTTATAGGAAAACGTCATCACTAACAAAAAATTATATATATCGTAGATGATTTTCATCATAACATTTAAATTTAATCATAGAAATCATTCAACGATGCTAAATTAATATAACAATATGACCCATTTCCTCAATTAAATCACATCCTAATATATTTTGTTCTCTATAATAATCCGAGTATATTGAATTTTCCATCTTCCCCCCCTAAATAGATTCACATGGATCTATCTAAACACTATAATAAATGTTATTGGTTTAGGAAACATCCTCAATAAAGAATGTTTTTATATCAATCATCATTGAAATCCATTGATCAAGATCAAAACATGAATTCATGAGTATTAATGGTGATATTCCATGGACCATATATCTATGTATTATATACAGTACTAAAAATCATCCTTTCTATAGGATTCAGTTAAATAAATCTATATAATTTTTACAAAATTATAACATATTTATCAAATAAATTTGCGAATTGTACTCCATTAAATATAATTGTATTATTAATAAATATAAGAGTATGTTAATCAAGATATAAAGGGTCTATAATTTAAATAAAATTCATTATTTTTATATTGAAAATAATTAAAATAGAAATTTCAATATGGCCTATCATGATTTTTACAGTCCTAAGAAAATATTCATTATGCAATTTTCAAATTTCTATCAGGTTATGGTAAATGGTTTCATCAAACACATATATTATGTACCGTAGTCACAATAATCAGACATAACATACATTATTAAACATAATCTACAATATCCAAATAAAAATGAAATTTTATTTCTCTATAAATTTTAATTCTTCATGAATGAGAAAATAATGATGTGTTATGAGTTTCATCCAATATATAATTTTACAAGTATTGTAGTAATAATGTATATACTTTTCCATGAGATATATCACATTATCATGTTCATGGTGGAATAAAAGTTCATTCCTCACCTTCTTCTATAATATTTCTTTGTCTTTATAGGTCTTTCTATCTATCACAATGACGTATAGTTGAATGATGGTTATAGAAAGATATGATGTATCTTCATTCATTATGATTTCAGTATCAATCTTCAATAGATAAATTATTAATGGATCAATCTCAATTTTAATAATAAAAATTCTATTTTTCTCAACTCGAACAGTAACCCAACTTGTTCATTTTACTATGGAGGTAATGTATTCCAAAATAATAATAATTATGCTACTCTTAGATTATTCTCTAGTGGATATTCAACACTTTTTATGTAAATATTTTTTGTTCATTTTATTATATGTATTTACATCAAACCATTGAACATATAATTACTACCTCCATATCATTAATACCTAAATTTCCATTACATAATATAAATCATTATCTATGTAATATTAATTAGGAATTTTCAATTGGTGAGAGATGTAATATTTTACAATATTTATTGAGACACCCTATTTTTTAATATATACAATACATAATTTTTTTTGGAAAACATAAAAAAATATAATAAATGTCACCCAAAGACCATAATATGTATAGTTCCGTAGGAAACATCAAATCATATAACCTGGTATATATGTGAGCTTTATAATCTCCCACTAAGTTCATCATGAATAGTACCCATCTTATACATATCAATCATAGAACAAATCATCATTTCCTTGGAGAAAATAATCATAAACAGCGTTATCTCAAATGATCAATAAGGGTAATCAAGGGAGACATGTAAGAATAATCATTTGTATAAGGGTATGAGAATTAGATCACGAAAATAGAAGATCACAAACAAAATTAAAATGATCATATTGCATGAATCATGTGATTATTCTTGGTAATTCAAATGAAATAAATCCAATTTATGTAGAGGACATAATACAATAAATAAATGCATAAGATGAAGAAAATGACTTTGTAAAACACATAAACATATAATTATTTCCCTAGTATCCAAGGCATCAATACCAAGACCATCTTAGTGGAAAATGTACATTACATATCTGTGTGAACCACCGTTCTATCCCTGTATTAAAAAAATGATTAAACCATCTATCAAATAATGTATTATTAAATTGATTAAATAATCATTACAGACCTATATTACTGAACCAAGTAAAACATAGATCCATCATAGTATTACACTACAATGTAAACCCATGTTCCATCCTTGTATGACTGAATCAAGTAAACTTCATTCCATACCAATATTATTTAACCGATAAAAACCTCATTCTAGCCCTATCTATCACATGGGATATAAATATTTAACCAAATAAATAGAGTTATATATAGTTCCCACCAGTCATATTATGAAATAATTCAATCATGTGCCACAAGATCATAAGAACAATCATAAAACATAAAATGAAATTGGGACATAAACATGTAACATAACATGTGGAAGGAGATATGTTTAATAATCATTTCATTAAAAACAAATCCATGAATAGAAGTGGGTTCCAAAAGCATATAACTCGTGACGTAGAAACAGATTTCAAATAAACAGTACCTGTGTAGGAGAAATGGGTTTTATAAAGACCATAAAATAAATAATAACTCATTCATAGTATGTATAAGATTATAACCATTAAATCATTTACTATAATGGCCTGAGTAACGTTAATAGATGTTACCATAAATGGAAAATAATTTTTAAATATACTCTAATTAAATTTCATGATAGAAATATCCATTCTTGTTTGAAAATACATTTCAATTCATAAAATAATTTTAATATAATTTTCCTAGAAAATAACTTCCAAACATAACAAGATGACATGAAATCAATTTTAAAACAATTTTCCATGAATACAATTAAAATAATCATCACATGTTTTTAAAATAATCTTTCATACAAAAACATGAAAATATATAAATAATAATTGAAATTTTTTTAAAAACCATTTCGTTGAAAATAATTTTAAAACAAATATAGATGTTTTGAAAAAATTTGAAAATAATTTTTCATGAAAACATAAAAAGATGATTGAAAATGTTTTCAAAAACATTTCTTTGAATGATCATTGATGAATTTTAAATATGTATTGAAATCATTTTATAAATAATTTTCCATGATAACATATAAAAGATGTTTGAAAACATATTAGAACAATTTTACATGAAAATTACTCTTTAAAAATTGAATAATAAATATTAACCTTTTTGACAATGCAATAGGGGCTTTGAAAAAATTATGGAGGTTAAATATATTCATGTAATAAAAGTTAAAATGAAAATTCATTTTTCAGGAAAAAAAATATAAGGAATTATTAGTTTAGTAAGAGAATACTATATTCCCTTGAGTATATTTTTAAAATAAAAAAGAATTATATATTATATTTAATGGTATAATATTCTTGGAAACCCTTCATAAAAAACATTAACTCTTGATAAAGGAGAGGGTAATGTCAGGATTTCCTAAAAACAATTTATTAATTAACATATCTTCTAAGGATTGAAAATTGTACCAATACATTAGTATATCATTAAATAAACAATAATAATTATACACAAGAATATTATTAATATATTTATGATAGGATTTCATCAAATAAAGCATAAAAATAGACAATCTTGAAATGTAATGAGGTTGTCCCAATAATCTCATATAACTGGATATATATGGATCATGCTCATAATGTACGAAAATAAATTTTAATGAATCATATAATATCATGATAATATTGAGATTCATGATATGGAATGTTAAATTTATGTATATCTACCCCAATAAGGAGTTCTGGTGCATAATGAAACATGAGTCTCAAAGAATGAAAAATTGTAATAAAAAACATTATTAACAATTTTGTATGTTTTGAAACATAAAACCCATGAATGAAGAATTGTATAATGGGAATGTAAATAAATTTAAATTTATTTAAAATATATGTTGTAAACCATAATGGTGTTTATATACCCAACCCAAATATAAAGAATGGTGAACCTAGATTGTATCTCACAGAAATTAAATGTGAAATGAAATCCTCATACCTTTAGTATTAAATCTATCCGTAATCATAATATCATCCGATTTAATAAAGATATATTTTGATATATATTTAATAGAGTAATATTTTAATATCTATTACCATATATGTTTTTATTAAACCTTATATTAAGCAATTTTTAACAATCATATATTAATGTTTCACTTTGGTTAATAATCACATTGTTCTTCAAATGTGTCATAATATGTTATATCGATGGTCATTATACCTATACCATAATTCCAAAATTTAGATAATAATTTAAATATTTTTTATATAAATTATATAAATATATTTATATTTTGAAGCATATATAATTTCGAAATGGAATACACAATTCAAGGATATGGTAATCTGTATTTATGCATGAATGTTGTTTCCATTTTTATTATCTAATTGAAAAACATTATGTAAATGACATATTTATATATATTTATATTAGCGTATATATATACATATCATTATTAAATTATCATTTATATTTCATATATTCTATATAATTTCAATAAACTCATCGTAAATACATTCTACGTGGTGTGTGGATGAATCACATAACTTTGAGGGGAGGTTATCAACACTTCCTCAAACATGTCTATTGTATTAACACCAAATGGAAGGGAAAATCATTTGTTCTTTTAAATAAATATATAAGCATAATGAGATAATTAAATAATATATTACATATAAAAATATAATTTTCATCAATATGGGAAACTTGATTGTTGGAAAAGGAAAAAATGAATAAACATCATTTCGGGAGGTGGTAATTCGTCGTACATAAAAACAACATGTTCAACACCGATTATATAATTGTGTGTATAAGTTTAGGTAATAATCATTGTACAAGAAAATACTTTTATATGGATTACACTATTTTTTTCAATCTATAATGTAATAATTATAGTGGAGGGGAGGAGTGGGAAAATTAACAAAATGAACCTCAGATAAGACGTTAGCTCTTAATCAGGTAACTCTTTTATTGTGACAGAAGGATTCCATGAAAATAATTATACCAAAATAGATGAATCAATGTTTAAGGTAGTACTTGGGGATATAATTTTGTTAGGGCTTTTCCAAAAATATGAGGCTAGAAATGTGTGAGGAATCAGTAGAGTGCATTCCTTTTTGTAGTGGAGGGGTACCCCACTATTGTAAATAAAAAAGGTATTAAATTATTGGTGGTATACCATACCTAAAAATCCTAAAAAATGTAAAATGATATATTAATGAAGAATAATGTCCAATAAAATCGACATCCAAATAAAAATATGTTAATTTTAATAATTTGGATCTTTAACTTCACGAATTATCTAATTTTTTCATTTTGGTTTTAATTAAATCATCTATTTTTAAAATCTATTTAATTTAACAAATATGACTACATTAAAGTTAGATTAAATAAAAACTATATATATTATTAATTATTAACTTTATATATTATTATTAAAATTAAATTCCATTTCATTGTAAATGAAATTTAAAACATTTGCATGTGACGTAATAAAACATTGCTTGAACCCAATCCATATTAACAAAATATTTACACAATTTGTGGAAATATTTTAATTATAAAACTATAATTATTCCATTACTATAAATAATTTAATATATATTATCATATATAATTCACATAGTATAATATATAGTTTTTATAAATTTTTAACCACATTATAATATTCATTTACATTAAAATAACAATAATGACAATTTTGACATTATTTTTTTAATGGTATTTTAGAAATATAAATAATATATTGGAATTAAAATTTATTATGTGTATAGGTGTTTATCATGACTTATTAATCTAAAATAATAAATTCAATAATTCAATAAATTAATTTCACTTTTATTATTTATAGTATAATTTATTTTTGTTAATTCATAACTAAATAATCATTATATTGATGTTTCATAAGAATTTCAAATACCTAAACCATCTATAAAAATTATTTATAATATATTATGATAACAATATCCTGTATATATTTCTAATGGATATATATAACAAAAAATATGATGTTTTGTACATATCGCAATGTTTTATAAATGCTAATGGTATGGAATGGTCCCTTTTTAATATTTTTTATTCACTATCTTTTATTGGTAACAGTCATTTAATAATATACCAAAACACATATATTTAAAAACATATGGGGAAATGGTAAATTTATTTCCCACCAATGAATTCTGGACCTGTTTCGTGTCTTTTTGGACCAAAATATTAAGGTTTAGTCCCTTATTAAACTTAATCGTACCTTAATCACCACAGTTAATTGTAGTCAAATTAAATAATCCATTTTTTCAAAAAAATTAGGTTGATCTTATTAGATCATAAATATAACACTACTTATATGAGTGTATTTTGGATTTTCAATACTCTAATAATATAAATGGGGAAATTATGATTAACTCTAATCTCATGGATGGGGAAAAATAATGATTTTCTATTGTAGACAAACAATGAATTTTCTTTTATGTTTTTTATATTCAATTTCAAAGATGAATTTATTATGATGAAGGTATTATTTTAATAGATGTTATATTTATCATATGTTACTTTAAAACATATTTATACAATCTTTTAGAAATAAATTTTTTTTAGAAAAGGCAGTTTTGAATAAAAATAATAATATTCAGTATTCATAAAAAAATTGATATTTCGTAGAAAAATCAAAAACACATAAACCTAGTCTTATTTAAACACTATAAACATAAAATATGAACAATATGTTTTTGATTTATATTTTTAGATGTGTCTAAAATTACTTTCATTTTTAAAATCATTTCATTCAGGAAGAAAATATTTTTAATATAAAAGGAAGATATCAAAAATATTATATTTCCTTATCAATATTTATTATTTAAAAAAACAATATTTTAAAATTAGTTACTACATAGTGTAAGGGATAAGTTATAATTATTTTAATTAAATTATTAAATCAATTAAAATAGGTGTTCCATAGAAACTCAGTATAGCATGCATCTTACGCAAAGTAGATGTTTCTTGTAGTACAAACATAGTTGGAATTTCTTGTAGTGCAAGACAAGATCGTATTTCTTATGAAGGGAATGATTTAATAAATGTCTTAATATATATATATATATATATGAATAAATCATTCCACTTCCATTTTAAATAGAAAATATTGAAAATATAAATTAATTCAAAATCAAATATTTCTCAAAATCTCAATGGTGTTACATTGTACACCCCATAAAATAAATTTCACCATGGAAGATATTTTGAGTTATATAGGGATTAATAGATCAAATATTCCTTCATAGAATCCCAAATTGTAAAAAATGCTACTAAACCATCACATAAAAATGAAAATTTTTAACCATAACAGTTACCCATAGAAACATATCTCAGGGATTCCACATTTGAGAACATAGGTTGGGAGTGAAGATTGAAAATAGAGGAAAATCATAAATATTTATGGGGAATTACTAAGATCAGCAATCAAAAACAAGTGAATGATAAAATAAATATTTATGGACTCAAATTCATAAATATATGAAAATTTAAAAGGGAATAAACTCAAAGAAAAATTAATGTATATGAACATGAATATGTTTTGATCAACTTATGAACATTCAGTAATTCTTAATAAATTTCTTTAAACAAAAATAACTTCTTCATTTATGCTTTTAAAAATTTCAAATACACCCATTACCTTATGGATTGAATGTCTTGAAATGGGTTTTGATGATTAATGTAGTTACCTTTATTTTAATGAATCCTAATGCCCGTAAAAGAATAAAAATTGTAAATATATGTCTCTAAAAAAATAACATGAATAAATATATAAAAAGTATAACTAATATTTCTTCATAAATATTTATTCATTATAAATAAAAATACACTAACTAAGACATTGTGTTGGCTAGTAGTAGGTGTGAAACATTTATCATCTCAAAATCATGGGATCAAGGACCGCAGTGTTACCAAATTTGATTGGTTGTCACCAGATATACATGATGTCCCTTTTAACACCACACTAATATAATATATAATATGAACATCCTTAAAATATTTTTAATCACAAATTATCCTTTTAACCATGGTTTTCAGCACAATCTTAGTGAAAACTATTCTTCCTCCGAACATTAGATTACTCTTTTCATGAATGGATAACCCTATAATCCATTAGAAACATAAAAATACAAAACCATTATAAGAGAGTCTCAAATTCAGATTATCATTGGTTACCCTGTATCAAAATGTGTCTCTTGGTTGTAACATTAAATTCATGTGAATCCTTTTATTATATATTCCCTTAAAACGAGGCAATTACCTGAATTACATTAAATCCTTTTGGAAAATATGTATTATTCATAATTATAATGTATATATGATTTACTACTTACATCTCAAAATTTTGTAAACATTTATTGTGTTTAAATAAGCCACCTATAACCAGGTCCTTATATAGTTCCTATGTTATCAGAACAATCTAATTTACTTATTCAGGTACAAAGTATCATTATCTATACACCATTATCTTAACATAAAAAACCATATTAAGGGTTACTATACATTATTCAAAATGATAAATTTCATTAGATAACCATTCTAGTCAATCATGGCAATTCAACATATTATTGAAAATACATAGAAAAAATTAAACTAAACCATCTATAGAAAACTCACCATTATTAATAATAGATTCGAAATATATAAATACATCGATAACTTCTTCCTTAATCCAAAAAGAATGCAACCACATCTTATTACACGATACTTATTTTCCTTCTAATTATATATGTAATATCATCAAAACCATCAATGAATCCATTACTTACACCACCTTGCTGATTCTCTTAAGGAACTTTCCTCTTTGGACATTGAGTTGAATATTGTCAATTTTTTCCACACATATAATTTTTAACATATTATGATGATTTATGTAGGCCTAAAATATCATCCATTCCATTAACCAAAACCTTCATATTAAAATTTAGTCATAATATTTGTGTCATTCTTTTACAAAGTCAAAACACATTCTTTTTCTTTTAAGACAATCACTTAAGTGATTCGTTTCACATTCATGAAAAAAAACAAAATCTTTTCACTTCCATGGACTCAATTACCCATACTCTCAGTGAATCAATTTTCTTCTTCATTGGTGAGATTAAATTTTGTTTAAGGTAAAAAAAATTAATCATATTTTGTGAAAACTGATTAGCCATGTTCACAACATCTTTTAATACAATGATAATCCCACATGACTTCTCATCAAAAAACATTCCATCACCTGAAACATTTATTGAGTTCTTTCTGGTTCCCACCATTAACTAAACCTATAAACATAATGTAAGAATTACATGTCATAGTAGAAAACCACATAGTCATAAATTTAATTACTTATAATATATCTAAATCATGAAAAATTCAATTATACATGACATCATGGGTTTATCCACGATTATTCATAGAAATATTATATATAATTACTTCATGATGTTTCATGGAGAGTTAGTGAATTCTAAAAGTATATCCAATAGGAGGGTCAAACTAGTTGTGTAGAAAGGCCCATTGATGTGTACAATATTACTCCAATTCATTCCCATAATATCTTGTCAGGGTTATTACCCGAAGGTATACTTGTTCATGATAAACATTTACTAGTTGAATCAAGACAAGGATGTGTTTCTGTAAAACATCTCACACTATCCGTTAACAAAATTACATGAAATTTTCTTAAATGTTAACTAATACATATACATGTCCTTAGATACATCCCAAGACATATCATTATAAATTAACGTATGGATCTAACTAATGTTTTATAATCCCCATTTCCAAAGGTTAACTATACATTTCATTTGATACCAACTATAGGGACCCTCTCTATATTATTATATACATTACATAATTATCGCGGAATACTTAAAGATTATACGAAATGATTCCAAAAGAACATAGTTCGTATAGAGCCTTTGGAAACATAAACACTGGCACATAAGTGACCTACATCATCTCCTACTAGAATCTTATGGACTATAATCATTCATAGACATATAAAACATAGTACATATCATT
Organism: Viscum album; assembly: GCA_963277665.1. Lineage (NCBI taxonomy): Eukaryota > Viridiplantae > Streptophyta > Magnoliopsida > Santalales > Viscaceae > Viscum > Viscum album. The sequence goes on from OY728145.1 coordinate 1,100,265,321, forward strand.
ATAAACTAGGAGAATGGAATCAAAAAATGGGTGATATCAATTGATCAGTAATGGAAAATAAGGGAGAAATGTATCCATAAACATGATCATAGAGGTATGATAATAGGATAATGAAAATATAATATCATTCCCATCATATCAAAGATCGTATACATGAATCATTTCATAAATCATTGAATTTCATATTAAATGAATCAAAGGGATGTAATGGACATAATACAAGGAAGCATAACATAAGATAATGATGTGGAATTGTGAAAATAGATTAGCATGAATGAAATTACATATTATGCAAGGATTCAATTATGAGACCATATTAGAGGAAAACATCTTTTACAAAACTGGAATAACCCCCTTTCCCACCCAATATTACTGAACTAATTTATCCATCATTCTTTCCAAGTAGTACTGAACTGAGTAAAACCTTGTTCCTCCCCTGTATTACGGAACAAAGTAAACCCTCTTTCTAACCCTTTATTAATGATCCTAGTAAACCCTCATTCCAGCACAATTTTCAGAATCCTGAAATCCCTCGTTCTATCACATTATTATTGAACCAATAAAAATGGAATTCTGGTATTATCTGTATCATGTGATATAAATCATTTCCCAATCCATTGGTGGTATATTTATGTATCACCCTTCACATAATGAAATGATGCATACATGTGACACAACATCATAAATAAAAATATCATTAAACATGGAATTAAATGGGTATCATAAACATGTATAAATATCATAACCTATAGAAGAATACACGATTTATAATTATTTCAACATAAACATTAACTCTGAAAAAAATGGGTTTCAAAAACATACAAATAATTAAAGAGAATAAGGTATCATTGACATACTATCCATGACGAATTAATGTGTTTCATAAAGACCCTAGAATTAATCATAACTCATTCATATAAAATATATCAATCTATCCTTTAGGTCACTTCCTATAACTAAATGAGTAGCATATATAGATGTTGTCGTATATGGAAAGTAATTTTGAAATATAATCTAATGAAATTTCGTTACGAAAATATCCTTTCTTGTTTGAAATGTTATTTTTAGTAAATAAAAATATTAAAAATTCCTTTTCAAATATAATTCCATGAAAACATATAAGTAATATATTAAATCAGTTTGATTTTTTTTCATGAAAACATTCAAAATAAGCTTCAGAACAATTTAAAACCCATTTTCTTTAAACACATGAAAACCTATAAAGAATTAATGAAAATGTTTGGAAACACATTTCTTTGAAAAAAATTGAATACATATAATGAAATATTTAATTTTTGTGAGATTTGTTTTTCATTATAATGTATAAAGATGATTTAAAACGTTTTGAAAACTATTTCTTTGAATGCACTCTAAAAACAATTAAAATAAGACATGATAAAAATTTAAAAATTATTTTCCATGAAATGATGTAATAAATTGATGAAACCATATTGAAAAAAAATTTCCGAGAAAATTTATTTTAAAAAACATTTACTTAAATATTAACCTTTTAAAAATGAAAATGGCGCTCCTATGAAATTACTGTTGAAAATTCATACATGCCGTAAAATGTCAAAAGAACATTCCTTTTATACGATAAGAATGATTGAAAAGTGACTTTTTCAATAAGATAAAGTAATAGTCAATTCTACACATTTTTAAAATGAAAAAAATTAAAAATAAAAATTATATATTATATCATAATGGTATAAAATTATTGGAATCCCTTTTCAAAAACATTGATTTTCAACAGATGAGAGGGTAATGTTTAGCATTCCTAATAAATGATTCATAACTAACATAAGTACCAAATAGTTAAAATTGGAACCAATAAATGCCAATATCATTCAATAACATAGGATAAAGAACTTAATTAAAATTATTGAAATATGGAACATAATATTTCATTAAACGAGGAATAATCATAGACAATCTATAAAATTGATGATATTGTCTAAATAAAATATTATAACTTGGTACATTGGGATCATGATCTACATGTATGAAAATGAAATGAAATGAAGTATATTATGTCATGAAAATATTTATATTCATTATATGACATGAATAATAGAAATATATTCAACTCAAAAATGTTTTTAGGTGCATAAAAAAACATGAGTCTCATTGATGGAGTATCTAGACCACAATATTTTTACCTATTTGGTAACTTTTGAAACATAAGCCCTATGAAAAATCAGTTATAAAATGGGAATGGGAATGACCATAAATATAATTTCATGATACATGTTATATAATCCTTGGAATTAAATTAATCCAATAAAAGGAACGAGTGTCACGAATATCTTGTACCTCACACTAATTAAAAGTGAGATAAAATATCCTTACATTATTTTTTTCCATTCTCTAAACTCACAAAATAATCTGGGATTAAAAATATATTTTTAACATATTTTAATGAATAATATTATAATATCTATTAACATATATGGTTTTATAATAACATTATATTAACCTCTTGTTAATGATCATATATTAATGTTTCACTTAGTGTAATATTAACTTTGTTCATCGCATTTGTCTTAATTTGTTATTTGGTATGTCATTATACATATGTAATGATTCAAGAATTTAGATCATGATATAAATATAATTTATTGATATTATATGAATATTATTATAATTTATAGCATTTGTAATTATGAAATGGAATACAGCATTCAAAGAGGTAGTAAACTATACGTATGCATGCACAATTTTTCTGTTTTATTGATATATTTAAAGAATTTATGTAATTGATATATATATATATAATATGTATATATGTATATAATTATTAAAGTATCATTAATATATTATATATATCATATATGTTCATCAAAACCCATCTATAAGACATTCTATGTGGTTGGTGAATGAATCAAAATGTTTTGAAGGGGTGGTAGTCCATACTTCCCCAAACGTGATGATCGTGTTAACACCAAATAAATGGAATAATATATGTCATTTAAAAGTAATAAGGAATCCTTAATACATAATTAATATAATATATTAAAAAAATAAATAATTTTTCAATCATAATGGACACCATGATTGGGTGTAATGGATAACTAAACAATCATCATTTTGTGAGGTTGTAGTTAACCGTAAACAGAAATATTATTTTCAAAATACATTAATTAGAGATGTGTGTAAGTGTAAGATATTATAATTTCCAAAAAACAAACCAGTATATATAGCATACTATTTTTCACGCAAGAAATGGGTTAGGACCAATCGGGGCCAATATACCCTGAGAGGGGGGTGAATCAGGGTATGGATATTATTTTTTAAGGTTTTCCTACCCCACTGGATCTTGACCTCCTTATTACAAGGGTCACTTTGTTTGCTCTTGTGTGCAAAATATGATCACTTCTTTACTTATTTTTCTAATGATTATGCATTGAATGCAATACTGGGAAGCAAACAGGCAGACACAGTGATCTTTACTTGGTTCACCCTCACTGGGCTACGTACAAGGAGCATACGCCGACAAGTTGCCGGTCGTACCAATTTACAATATTCTTCACTAGATGTGGATACCAAATTTGGGTATAGTCACTCTTTCCCAGGCTCACTGCCTTTGCAATGTTTAGGGTCAGCTCATTGCTTTCCCAAGGGTCACTCCCTATTTCTCTCTCTCTGGCTCAATGCCAGTGGAGAGGATCACCTTGTTCCTCTTCCTATGCTCACTGCACTTGGAAGGGATCCACTCACAGTTTATAGACCAGTAGGTCTCTTCATTTTCATGAAATAAAGCATCTTCAATTGTTGATAGATGCTCTGTTGAAGTCCAACTTTCATCCACGGATGAATACCACTTTGTCTCTGAACACTGGACAACTACCTTTGGAAAGTACCTTCGCAAAGTACCCTACTTCGCGAGGCTTCCAATTTCGTGATGCTCAAACAAGCCTTCACGAATCTCCTGCCTTTTCACGAAGCTCTCTCCCGAAGCACTCTCGAGAAGCACTCTCGTGAAGCTTAAGCCATTGCAGAGCAACTTCCCTCGCGAAGCTCACTGAGCTAACGCAGAGCTCACAACTTTCGCGGAGCTACAATAGCCACCGCAAAGCTCCACTTTCTCAAAGCAAACTGGCTCTGCGAACCACCTTCACAATATGAGAGAAAAATATTTTCTCAGAAAATTCACTATCTACATCTCTCGAGGGGGTTAGCCTCTATTTATAGGCAATTCTACTAACCCTCGAACTTTCCGCACAAAGTCAATGCCACGTCATCTCAAATCGTGAAGCTCTGATGTTTCCGTCGGAATTCTGTCCAAATCGCGAAGCATCATGGAAATTTTCTAATCGCGGATCTCGTCGTAATCAAGAATCATTCCGTCAATTCCTTCACACATTCACCGTGAAGCTCCCTCGCAATGCCCTTCATCGCCGTGATGCTCCCTTGCAAAGCCCTTCACCGCCGCGATGCGCCTCAGCCTCTGTCGTTCATGAAGCTTGTCGTAATCGAAAAGAATCACAATCAATCAAAAAATACTTCAATGTTACCTTGAGGGATTTTTGACCTAAAATCTCCCCCTTTGGGTTTGTTGACAACTCTTCACAACTCTCCTCAGAATGATTTTCTGCACTTTGATACCTCACTGAGTCTTCTTCCGGCCACTACCACCATTCGCCTCATGCGATTATGATAACGTTAAAGGAATCACTTAACAAATACTCTAATCCCACATGATCAATGCTCACCGTGAGAAACAAGAGTAGTATTAAAAGATCATCAATGAATCACTTCATGTCAAACACCAATTGTCGATTCCAACCTGATACCAATTCATAAATTGATACCAATTGTTGAACCACTCTGATCCCAATTAGTGGTAGCTGGACACCTTTTCACACCATTCCAACATCACTCTTCTGCTTTTATCACGATCCTCAGATGTCTTGATATCTATTCTTTGATCGATCACTTCTAGCATCGTCAGATTTAAAAATCTACCCCTTTATCATTTCTCCCCATGTCTGGCTACTCCACTGGTTGACTTCTCCCCGTATCTGTCATGATTTCTCAAATAGCCACACTGTCTCCCACTTGAACAATCACTATTTTCTCCCCCTTTGTCAACCAACCCAAAGGTCACTCTTTTGTAGTCAGTAACATAGTAGAGAACACATATCAACACATTAGGGAAAAACACATCATACCTCGGGGAGAGGGGGGGGGGGATTCCACATCCACACTATGTCAAGTGCGGGGAGTCGAATGAACTCTCAGATCCAATCGATGCCTCTCAAAAGTTTCCTTGGGTAAGGCCTTTTTCATAATGTCTACAACCTGTATCTCTGTAGGCACATACCCCATCTTTACGATTCTCTGCTCAACCTTCTCCTTGATAAAATGATACTTTATCTCAATGTGCTTGGTCCTTGAGTGATGGATGGGATATTGGTTGAGATTTATAGAACTTGAGTTATCACAATGGAGTCTGATCGAAGACTTCACCTCAACTCCCATATCTTCAAGCTGCTGCTTCATCCATAATAACTGTTTGCACGCTTGAGTGGCCTCAATATACTCAACTTCTGCAGTGCTCAATGAAATGCAATATTGCTTCTTGCTTAGACAAGAAATTCACAATCCCCCAAGATAGAATGCACCTCCTGATGTTGGTTTTCTATCATCTGCTGATCCAGCCCAATCTGCATCTGTGTAACCCAATAACACTGATTGAGATTTGTCATTATACATCAGACCGATATCCACAGTGCCTTTGATATACTGAAGTATTCCTTTCACTGCAATCATGTGGCATTATTTGGGATTACACTGATATCTCCCTACTTGGCAAGTGGAAAAAATGATATCAGGTCTTGCCACTATCAGGTATAGTATACTCCCAATAATCTGTCTGTATTCTATGATATAAACTGCCTTGCCATTATCCTCATTTGATAATTTTATCGGGGTAGTAACTGAAGTCTTCATCTCCTTGGAATTTTCCATTACAAATCATTTCAAAACCTCCTTGGCATATTTGGATTGAGAAATGAATGTGTCATTCCTGCCTTATGTGACCTGTAATCCAAGTAAAAACATCAGGTCACTAATCATAGACATTTCAAACTCATGTTTCTTGAATTCAGAAGATTGTCCCCACTATGCTTTATCTGATCTTCCAAATATTATGTCTTCTTCCTAGACCAGCCTTATCATCCTTTGATTACTGTTATTGTTGAAATACATATTCTAATCAAATCCCCCATGCTGAAAACCATTCTTCTTCAAATATTGATATAGACTTCACTACCATGCTCTTAGTGCCTATTTTAGACCATACAATACCTTCTTCAGCCTGTAAACGTTGTTCTCATCCTCATGAATGAGAAAACCATCTGGCTGCTCAATATACACTTCCTCTTCCAGAACACCATTCAAGAATGCGGATTTCACATCCATCTGGAACACTTTGAACATTCATTGCACTACTATGGCCAAAAATAATATGATTGTCACCAGCCTTGCAACTGGTTCAATTGTCTCATCTACATCTATTCCCTCTATCTGGGAGTATCCCCTGCACAGTAGTCGTTCTTTGTTTCGAATCACAGTTCCATCTTCATTCATCTTTTTGTGATAGACCCATTTAGTCCCGATTACATTCTTGTATGTTGGCCTTGAAACAATCTCCCATGTCTGGTTCTTCTCAATTTGATCAAGCTCTTCATTCATAGCCTGAACTCATTTTTCATCTTCAGCTGCATCGGAACTTTTTTTTGGCTCCACCTGAGATAAAAATGATGTTTGCTGTAATGAAATCATTCTTCGAGTCTGAACTGGAGATGTCTGATCACCAATGATATTATGCCTATCAATTTCAGTTCGACTCTTTGGCATCCATGAAGACACAAACATGATACTTTTTTCTTCATCATTTGTGTCTTCTTTCGAATCAGTATCATCCACTTCTCCTCTCCTTGTGTTGCTTACTTCCTCAACACTTTCATCATGAATTTATTCACTGACTCATTTTTCAGTGGCTTCATTTCTTTCAGCTACTTTTCTCTGTCTCACTGTTCACTGATGTCATTTCATTGAACTTCTTCTATCAGATTATTGTTGACATGCCTTTGATTTTCCCTCGCAGCTTCTTGGTATCTTGAAATCAGTTAGCTGATACCACATTGTCAGATAAAAAAGATAAGCATGAGATGCATGATTATTGTTGCTTCTCCCTGTGTTTCTTTCTTCCCTCATTAGGGAATGCCTGATCTGAGTCATACAATTATTGCATTATGGCTCTTGCATATTATTTTGTTATTGAATGATCCCCCTATGTTGTGAAACATTTCCTGTGGTTAGTCCCACTGTTCAGACTCATAACAATTCTTCTCCTTCGGCATCTTCTATTCTCATATTCCACTTGGAATTGAGCCATTAACGAAATCTCTAAGCCTACTGAGTTGGAAATCGGTGTAGGATACAAGAGCCAAAGTTAACAACAAAATCGCATTCTATTGTCCTCTGTTGCTCCCTTTCTTCTTCAACTCGGGTACCTGATTTGAATCAATTGAAACTCTGAAGCATATCACTGCTACACTTTGCATCTTTATATTCCACTTCCCCGTGGATCATATCTCCCTAAAACATCGAACACTTGAATCATCAGTTAATAGAATTTACATACGTAGGGAGAGGGGATATTTCTTGAATCCTCAAGATGAGGATAGTGGTTGATCCTGATGGGTCTACCCTTTGATTCTTTCTTGGAGTGCATCACATTCCATTCTTTCTTCCTCCAGCTGCCTGGCCAACTTCAACTGCTCTGGCCATATGACTAAGCATTCATTACCTGCATGCTGAGTTTTTTCTGATATGAAGGTTCTCTAGGCCTGGCCATTCTTAGCATTTGGGGTTTAAATCCACTAGTACACATTTCCATCTATGATGTTCCACTAGAATTCCATTTCCCTTTATTCCTACTCTAAGCAGGAGTATCTTTTCATTCTATCTTCCCTTGCTTCTTCCACCGTTGCAAGGGTCTTGCATCTTCTTCCAATTTTCGTTGTGGAACACGACCTGTGAATTTTTCATTACATTATTTTTTCATCTTTCTCTTATCAGATGTCTGAGTCAGCACAGCCTTTTTCACTGGTGGTGATTCCACCATTGAACATTTATTATTATTTATCACAGTTGGAGTAGATCTCCCCTTAATCTTCCGGGTTTTTTCACATTCTCTCTTTGAGAGCTGTTTTGATTATAAAACATGGGTTGACTGATACACCTTTCGTCCAGCTCCATGTGATTCCCCTCAGGCTTTAAGCCTATTCTTCTCCTTCTAACTTTGTCTCGCAGTGTAGAATTTCTCATTATGCATCATTGGAGTCGAGAATCTTTTTTCGAGTTCCCTTTCCCTTATTGTGCTCTTCTTGCTACAATTTCTTTCCAAATGCCCATAATCTGAACATATTAAACATTTTCTATCAAAGGCATACCTCATTTCTTCACCTATATGTCGAGATGATGATACACCATGAGTTCTTCTTCTGACACGGGGCTCTTGAGCTGCCTGACACGTACTCTTGGTGTGTCCAATTCTTCCACAGTAACAACATATAATGGATGATTTCCTCTAAGAGACTCTTCTCTCTGTTTTCTCTTGAATCTTATTCTTATTCACATATTTATCAAAGTTTCTATTTTCACAGCCTGAAATGTATTCCATAGCCTTTAAATAGAATCATGACGTGTGACCATGAATCCCACAGAAATAGCACATGTTGTCACTTCTTTTTCTAACTGACCTCTTAGGCCTATCTCCAGCACCTACAGGTTTTTCTCCACTCGTGTAACTGTTTACGGCTCTCTTCTTATCATGCATGGGAGGTGATTCATCAAATCCAATACCAGATTTTCCGAAACATGCTTGTCTTTGAGATGAGACAATATTCTGTTGATTCTCTTCATGAATAGAATATTTGTTCTTCATTTTATCATCACTTGTAGAAGTTTGATCAAATAGAAAGTGTAATGCATCCTTCAATTTTGGAATTCCATTACCATTGGATTTCTCCACTTCCGTCTTTACTGATTCTAGCTCTAATTCCAACTTCTGAATCTTCATATCACTTGATTTATGTTTGGAATTGAATTCCCTTCTGAGATTCTTTCCACGACTCATCTCATCTGCCAAATCTTGTGTGTTCTTTTCTACCATACCAATTTTCTCTTTTAATTTTAATTTTTCTTGAGAAACAGATTCAGAGGGAGACTCATTCTCTTGTTGGAGCCTTTGATTCTTTTTAACTTGTTCAGACAACTATGTAGCTAGATCATCATTTCTGGCTTTGAGATTCTGGATTTCATATGTGTTCATATTTTTTCCCTTGACACCATCTTTTTATTTTTCAACCTTTTCCGATCTCTTTCGCAATTCTTTATCTTGAGAATAATTTTTCTCCCTCAGATCAGTAGCCACATCAATAAGCCTTTGATTCAATCTTCGTAGCTTGTTGATCTCAGTTTCCAGTGCTTGGATCCGAATATCTTTAGATTTAATTTCATCAGTGTTTCTAACGTCACTTGAAATATCAGGTTCTTCGATACACTGGACTTGGTCTTTCACTTTTCTATTTAAGCCATCGATCTCCCTTTTCTGTTCTTCAATCTTAAGCTTATACTCACTAACTGATTCTGATTTCTCTCGTGTTGATAACCTGTGTTTCTCAATTTCTTCCATCAACTCAGACTCCTCTTTTTCCTACTGCTGCACATAGATTCTGGCATCATGAAAAACTATGTTAGATTTCTTTTTTTTACCTCTCCAAACATCTATCTCCTCAAGAGCAGCCTCTAACTCAGCTCGCATATATATTATTCCTTCAATTTCTTCTTCTGTTTCAGTATCACTCTAATGTTCATGTACTTCACTCATTCCAACATCATGATTGAGTGAATCAATCTTTTCCATATTTTATTCATCCATACCATCCATCATTAAGCAGTTTGATTCTTTTATGTGAATCACACTTTTTCCAAAAACACTTCCACACTGAGGGAAATTACTTGACTTTAGATTCTTCTTTGATGCTTTTCCCTTTCCCATGGTAGACTGAGATAAGAGAAAACTGTATCTTCAACCACCCAGATCGACTACACCAAGTCGAAGAAAACAAATCTGATAAAAGAAACCAGCCCTCTTATACCAATTGTTAGGACCAATAGGGGCATATATACCCTGAGAGGGGGGTGAATCAGGGTATGGATATTCTTTCTCAATGTTCTTCCTACCCCACTGGATCCTGACCTCCTTATTACAAGGGTCACTTTTTTTGCTCTTGGGTGTAAACTATGATCACTTCTTTACTTCTTTATCTAATGATGATGCTTTTAATGCAACGCCGGGAAGCAAACAGGCAGTCACAGAGATTTTTACTTGGTTCACCCTCACTGGGCTACGTCCAAGAAGCATACGCCGACAAGTTTACAGTCATACCAAATTCCAATATTCTTCACTAGATGTGGATACAAAGTTCGGGTACAGTCACTCAGTCCCAGGCTCACTACCATTGCAAGGTTTAGGTTCAGCTCACTACTTTCCCAAGGGTCACTCCCCATTTCTCTCTCTCTCTCTGGCTCACTACCATTGGACAGGATCACCTTCTTCATCTTCCTATGCTCACTGCACTAGGAAGGGATCCACTCACAGTTTATAGACCTGTAGGTCTCATCATTTGCATGAAATAATGCATCTTTAATTATTGATAAATGCTCTGTTGAAGTCCAACATTCATACACTGATGAATACCACTTTTCCTCTGACCACTAGGCAACTACCTTTGGAAAGTACTTTTGCAAAGTACCCTACATCCCGAGGCTCCCAATTTCGCGAAGCTCAAACAAGCCTTCATGAAGCTCTTGCCTTTTCGCGAAGCTCTCTCGCGAAGAACTCTCGCGAAGCAATCTCGCGAATCTTAAGATGTTGCAGAGCAACATCCCTCATGATGCTCACTAAGCCAACACGGAGCTCAAAACATTCGCGGAGCTACAATAGCCTCCGCGAAGCTCCTCTTTCGCGAAGCACACTGGCTCTGCGAACCACCTTCGCAATACGAGAGCAAAATATTTTCTCTGAATATTCTCTCTCTACATCTCTCGGGGGGGGGGGGGGTGGGCCTCTATTTATTGGAGATTCTACCGACCCTCGAACTTTCTTCGTGAAATCAATGCCATGACATCTCAAATCGCGAAGCTCCGAAGTTTACGTCAGAATTCAGTCCAAATTGCGAAGCATCGCAGCAATTTTCCGATCGCAGAGCTCGTCGTAATCACGAAGCATTTCGTCAATTCCTTTGCGCCTTCGCCAAGAAGCTCCCTCAGAATGCCCTTAATAGTTTCAAATCTCCCTTGCAAAGCCCTTCACCGCCGCGATGAGCTTCAGCCTCTGTCGTTCGCAAAGCTCGTCGTAATTGCGACGAATCATCGCCTCCATTCTTCTGGTCTTCGCAATTTCCAAACCATGCATATTATCTTCGCGAAATTCATTTCTTTTCCATATTAAATTTTTATCTTCATGGATATCCTATTTTCGCGATGCTCACCATACTCTAAATTTTGGGCCCCAAAAATTTGGCAAACACTGGGAAACTAGGCCACCTTGTACTGCACTTTTGTACCGCCTCTAGATCATCCTTTCCTTTGTCATAGTTCTTTGTCAACAAGTATTGTCAACAAATTCCCAGGAACTCGACAATTCTCCATAGAAACCAGCTTTGTCAACAAACACAATCAATCCAAAAATACCTCAATGTTACCTTGAGGTATTTCTTCACAACAAAAGGAATAAATATCATGTTGTGGGAGTAAGATAAAATAATGGAAAAGAGCTCGAGAGAAGACGTTACCTATTAATTGGGTAACTACATTTGGTTTGTTCCAAATGGATTCCACGAGAGGATATCATCCAAAATGGATGATTCTTGGTCATATATAGGATTTTTGGGATGAAATTTGGTTATGGATTGGCTTAACATAAGAGGAATGAGAGGTGTAATGAAGGGGCATTGTTCATTCCTTTTAATAGTGGAGGGGGGGGGGGTAGGAAATTCATAAATAATGTGTTTTCTCTCATTAAAATAGTTCCTCAAAAAAGAAATTATATTATTGTAAAGGATAATAATGGTTTATAATAACCACACACAAACTAAATTATTTGAATTTTAATTATTTGTTTCCTAAACATCTACGATTTTCCAATATTATCATATTTGTTTTAATTAAATAATATAGTTTTCTAATCTAATTATTTATTTCATTATGAAAAAATATTAGTCATAATTAATAAAAAATAGAGATATAATTCATTATTAAAATTATTTATAATTTATAAAAGTAAATTTACTTTAAAAAATTTTATTTATAACAAACGCATGTGATGCACTAAAACGATGATTAATCCTAGACTATCTGAACATCATATTTACATAATACATGTAATAATGTTAATTGTATAGAATATTTATTCCATTATTATAAAGAAATCAATATAAATTATCACTTAATATTTAGTTGGAAGAATGAAGTATTTTTATCATTTCTAAATAATTTTATAAGATTTATTTATATTAAAATAAAAAAATATCAATTTCGATGTTATTTATTAAATGTATATTTTAATATTTATATATATATTATATTGTAATTCCAATATATTATTTTTAATGTTTTGTAATCTGATATATTAATATATAAAAATAAATAAATTCCATAATTCAATAAATTAACTTCACTTTTTATATTTACAGTACTGTTTATTTTACAATATTATTTATAAAATAATCATTAAATTGATGTTTCGTAAGCATTTTAGGTACCTAGATCATCTAAAAAAAGTATTTACAATTTAATATTAAATCAATAACCCATATATCATTTTTAAGGATATATATATCTAAAAATTGAATTTTTTACACATCTAAGTGTTTTATAAATGATAAAGGTTAGGAAAGTTCCCTATTTTCCATTTCAATACCATTTTTATATGGAACATCCATTTAATAAATCCCAAAAAAACATATATTTAGAACAAAGTGGGGAAATAGTAAATTTTTTGAATCTAATGTCTTTTGGACATGTTTCCACATCATGTTGGTCAGTAATAATTATGTTTAATCTATTATTATGCTCAATCATACCATAATCATGGTAACTAATTATAATCACATTAAAAAATAATTTTGGTCAAAAAATATTGTTGATATTATTAGCCCAAAAAAAAATAATTTTTAACTATTTTATTTTGGATTTTAAATATTTTAATAACAGATGTGGGAAAATAAGATTATGTTAATCCTTCAAACAAGGTGAAATTTGAGGTTTTTTATAGTTAAAAAATATTCAAATGATTGTTTTGTTGTTATATTTAATTTTAAATTGGAATTGATTATAATGAAATAAATTATATGAAGAGTTGTAAAAATTTTCTAATGTGACCTTATAACATAATTATTATATCATTATTAATTAATAAATTATTAGAAAAAATGCATTTTAATATAAAAAATCAACTATTTTAACTATTCATCAAAATATAATGTTTCTGATAAAATTTAAAAAACATAACATTATGATTACATAGACATTATGAATTAAAAAAGGATGTTTATTTTATCCATTTAAATTTATAAATTCTTATAAAATAATTTTTATCATTAAAAGTGATTCATTCAAGAAAATAATATTTTCTACACAAAGAGACATTACCAAAAATATTATATTTAATTAGAAGTATGTTATATTTATATAAAAATAATATAATTAAAAATTATGTATTACTATGTTTATGTATAGTTTATAATTATATTATATAAATAATTAAAACAATAAAAAGAAATTTTTGGTAGAAACTCATGTTGCGTGTGTTGTATGCCAAGTCGGTGTTGCTCGTAGCAGATTCCAAATTGGTGTTACATGTAGACCTAGTCATGTTTTTATTTTCTGTAAAATCAATTCATGAAATATTAAATATATATATATATATACACATAACTATTTCCAGTGTTATGTCAAGTGAAATATTTTGAAAAGTCAATTTAATTCGAAAAAATAATTCTCAAATTCTTGAGGTGTTACAATATCATTATACATGATAAAGCATACTAGTTTAGTTATAAATGAATCATTATATATCACAGTACTTTATTCAATTAATTTTGGTTTAATCAAATGTATACAAATATAGTTCTCTTAAAATTGTTTAAATGGCACACTAATTCATCTATCCAAGAAGGCATGACTCAATTCTGAATCATAATGGTTAATTGATTTTATAGTTTTGAAGGCATTTTAACAAAAATATATATTATCTTAAAAACATTAAAAAATACAGATATCAGTCTATGGGGTTGGAAGGGGTCATTTTCTAAATAAATAATTTATTTAGTGTAGCAAAAATATAACATTACTTGAAATTAATAGAAACAGAAATGAAATATTCTACCACCATAATTTAAACATTATATATTTTTCATATAACTTCCTTTTATTTTAGTTTCCTCTTTAACATCCTCAAATGTTCTTCATTAGATACTCTATTTTTTAATATATAATAATATAATCTATATAAACTACTAAAACCTAATTATGGTAATATATAATGAAATTATTCAATAAATTCATAAATATAATTTTATAATAGGTATTTCCAATTAGGGTTATCATAAATTTTAATGAAAAAAACCTTCTTTAAAAATTTTTATTGGGTATATCATCTTTATTTCCACTTATCCAGTGATATATATATCAATGATACAAATTAAAAAAATTGAGATCCTTATTATTGAACAACCAGATCACTGATATCTGGTATAAGATATATGTCCTTAATAGTGATTGTATTAACATACCAATAATAAATTAAAATACAAATAATTTCATCATTGTTCTTATCAAATATACAATTCTCACCACATAGAGAATTATTAGGCCAAATATACATCTTATAATGTTTTTTGAATACACAATTAATTAATTTCTATAATGCAATCATAGATTTTTAATATATATTATTTGATAACAATGTAGAACCACATATGAGTTCAATTAAAAACTCATGTTCAAGTTTGAATAAAAGACTATGAAATTCCTCATGAAATAAATTTATATATTCTCAAAGAGTTGTGAAATTTTCAATGTTTATCTTCTTGTGAACAATATGAGAAAAAAATATCTCAATTAAATGTAATAATACTAATTTAATTATTGTTATTTACATTGGTAAATGATTTTCATCATTACGCTGAATGATGATCATAGTTTTAATTACAATATCAAATATAGCATTCCGTATTTGGAATTATTATACTTTTTATACTAATATGGTACAATCGAGACCAAAACAACATCAAAATTATCTATAGGATAAAGAAAATTGATTTTAGTAAAAATATTAACACAAATGGATCTAAAAACTTGATATGTATTTATCATATCATTATTTCATTTTACTAATAATTCAAAATGAAATTATTGAGGTGGTTATATGATACAAAAAAAAATAGCTAAGATATAAAAGTTTTTTATAACTGGAATCGAATAAAAAAATAGTTATAGATTGAATTATATTTATAAATTCCGTCACATTTCCTTGAACATCAACTTAATATTGAGTAATTTCATATTATTGACATCTTACCTTACCTACCTATGGGGTATTCTCCCTTTCATTTTATGGAATTTGAAGATGTGTTATCGATCTATGAATAGTCAAATCATAGTTTTTTTATTACATATTTCTTTCCCTTGACATTTCTTATAAATTTTGTGTTTCTCTCCACAATTTAGAGAACTCATATTCATTACAAGCATGTACTATAATGATTCCGTTGAAAATTTTCACAAGGCTTAAATTCCACATATCATATATTACCCTTACCAATGCATAAAACATGATGTGTTTACTCATCATTTTATTTAGTTTTAATTCGAAAAAATCATCACAATTTGTGAATTATTTATATATCAATATAAAACATGATATTATATCCTCATTTAATGAGAATATTTATGATACTAGTTCACATTCAATGACTGGATTTATCCCATACTGAAAATCATGAATTATAGTGTTTGTATGAAATATATTTTCTATAGTATACCATTATAACCTAGTAATTTTATTATTATTACATAGTAATATTTTACTCTTAATTTTTTACTTAGACATTATAATTTTATCTCTGCACCTGTTACTCATTCAAATGGAAAACAGTTTTCGAAGAAGATTACAGTAAAATCATTCGACTCCATGATTTGATTTTACAATAATTCATTATTATTATGAATCAATGTGTACCATAGATCTATATCACCCTAGAAATTTTAAAATTAAATCACATAAATTTCACTATCATTTTTTCTCAATTATATAAATATCATTTCTGAATAACATATCCATTTATCATCATCTAATGTATTTGTGGATCCATTGAATGATAAGTGTTGTTGTCACATTAATCTATATATCGTTATTACATAGTTTTGTAGAGAAATATTTGACTACATATGATAGCTTTTATTGGTCATGAATATATTTTTATACTAATAAATGACGTTAATTTCTTTATGTCCACCTCTAACTCTAACTAAAGCTTCATTTTCATTTCATACAGGATAATCACAACATATATTACATTTATTGTTATGGATTCAATTTCATACACTATTTTCCATTTCGTTAATAATATATAGTAAATAATAATATCAAATTTTGAATCATATCGCATAATTTCAAACATACGATGAAACTTATCATAAAATGTAATTTTATACATATATAATTTATAATTTTAGTTTTTGTATCATGAGAAATATATTTAAATGATAATTTTTTTTCAAATATTTCATAATTGTTTATAATTTGAATTTTAATAACTATATCATATCCAATTCAATTTTTAATAATAGTGTGTACATTTAATAACAGTCATTATGAATTGGAAATAGTTATGTAAAAACCCAATCCACCCATTTTAGAGTTATTAAACCACTTGCATATAATAAAATAAAAATACACTTGAATGTTTTTAGATGGGAATTTTTTTATTTGAAACAATACATAATTTTCTTTACTGATCCATCATGATAATTACCTATATTTACATATATACAAACAGTATACCATTGGATTATATTTTATAATATACGTTTCTTTAAATATATTTACGAAGGGATGGAATAATGTTTATATGATATAATCTAATGAAATCATTACCCTATAAGTCTAGACCCGGTGGTTAATATTTTTAAATTGGCACTAGATATATCTATGTGTATCCAATAGAAATTATTAATTTAGTAGTATTATAAAATTATACATATTCTTGAAAACTAAATTACATTTAAAATCATAAAATACCCATTCATTTTTTCTTTCAGAACAACAATATTATCTATATAATATACTTTTCTAAAACTAATAATCCACCTCCTGGTATCGTGGGGAATGATATCATATGAACATTGTGATCTCAAATTCATTAATAGTTAATGTGTCTATAATATGATATCATAGAGTATATAAGTCATTAATAACATAAATTTGATAAATAATGAACAAAAAATTATATATAAATACATACACGAACATGAATGATTTCAATGGATATCAATACTATTTGTATAATCACTTTCAAATAAATATATTATTTCATAATGATCGAATGAATAATTCTATAAATTCTAATCATACCATTGAGGACCCATTCGTGGTCATCATACATATATGGGTACCACCTATGCTAAATTCATATCCTATTAATCACTAATATCCAACAATGAATCATCGGGATATGTTATTATAGTTCCCACCCATCATATATTATGTCTACTTCATTCATCATATGAATAAAAAAGTCGACTTAATCAAAATTCTTGTATAAACATTATCTATTTTTATCAGAAGAACTAGGATACCAAATGTCATTACTTTTCATAATAAAAAGGATCTCATGATAACAATTTGTATATAGTGAATAATATCCTTATAATATCATTAATAAATTTAATTATTCATAAATTAATATTTTTCATTTAATTTATAACTGTAAAAATGAAATTGTAATATTTCATGGGTAAAATATCTTTTCTTTTTGGGAATTATTTATTTTAAGTCTCCAAATTTTCGTATTATTTATTCATGAATGTTACAACACAACCCCCCCCCCCCCCACAAAAAAACAAAAATTATCCATCAACTGACTATCAATAACCCATTGTTTAACATCCTCCTTTTTAATTTCAATTATAAACACATCTCCATCATTTCACACCACCCCCCACATTCTCTCAAATGATACATATCCCAACCACATTCTACATCATTAAAACATCCACATACCAAAAACATCCATATCACATACATTTTCGAACAAAACAACCTCCACAAAAACTTTTTACAAACCAATTTATAAATTTAACAGGGGATCCACATCCAATTAAATTTATTTTTTATAGGTATTAGGGAAAATTCATGAAAATCATGGTATCAATTTCACTAAAAAAATACAAGAGAATTCTATACCACAGGTGAAACACATGGACCATAAAATTTATTAAAAAATTGAAATCAATATAGAGATTTTTGGGTACTTGTGGAACACCTTCATAAAAATACAACACCAAAAACAACAACTTTAACTTCTGCCATCATGACCACGAAAGCCTCCTCGACCTCTCGGATGCCTTCCTCTCCGCCACTGCTTTGGGATCTCACACTCGCACCCTTGAATTGCATTTTCCATAGTATTGACACCTTGAAAGCCTTCCTAGGTCACATTCTTAGCATCATCCTTGTCAACAGGAGTAATAATACTCTCATCATTCTCCCCAAGTGACTAGTTGGGTTGTTTCTCCATTGAATTATCATGTTTGACCAATGTCGAGGCATTAACAATGGGACCTGATAAGACATTCTTACCCATTCGCTCCTTGCATTCTCTATAGAGCATATCAAACTCAGGTGTGTTGATAGACTCCAACATAGTAATGAAGTTAGGCTTTAATGGCATCATGACAAGCTGGAATGCCCTCCATAGGTGCAGAACCTACTTTTATAACAGCAGCAGTCACTGCAGCTAATGTTTCAGATGATGACACAATATTATCATTGCTAGATGCAGCATGAGAGGCCTCCTGTGCAAGCACACTGATAGCAATATGATTAATAGAGTCCTAAATAGGGACAATTCCCAGCACCTGACTACAAGAGATATCAGTGACATAAGTAGAGGCGATATGAGAAGCCTCATGTTCAATCAATTCAGTAGTTACATGAGTAGAGTCCTCCAATGGACCAATGTCTAGCACATGACCACTAGAGATAGTTTGCAAACACACCACATCATTAGCAGCTGCACCAGTATGAGAAGCAGAGACCCCTGGTACAACAGGTGTAATAGCAGGTGCATGCTTGGATGCCCCTCGAACAATAGATGTCACTTTAATTAAGGGACTAGTAGTCAGTTAGCCTTTAGAATAACACTGATCCTACATTAAAATAGTAGGGTCAGTCTCAGTGTCACTACCATGACTACCTACATCCACATCACCCCACGAAGAGGCCTCCCCACATTAAGAAGGTACCATTGCCACTTGGTCACCAAATGGAGGTGTATCCCCACTGTTTTCCCCAATAAAATGGATTCCAGGCTTACCAATCACAACATCAACATATGAGATAGTTTTCCCCTTCATTGAATTAGAGCAAGAGTTGGGAAAACAGGTTTCCATTTATGGGAGGAGGAGAGTCCTTCACTTCATTAGAATTACCATGCTTTCTAGGAAATGCAACATCTGGATCCCCAGTCGATTTAAACATACTATTATCAGCAATGTACCCATATCGTTTGCAACTAGAGTAGTGTAATCCTCTGTTACATGTAGATTTAAAATTCCTAATAGAGAAACTGTTTAGGAAAAAATTAGGGACATGGTCATACTCAATATCCAGCTCAAATTTAAAATCACCAGCGATAAAAAACATAGTCTCAACAAGAGGCAATGAAATATCAAATTCAACCAAAATACGAGCAAAATGGCCATATTGAACTAAACCGGTCTCTTTATCAATCTTGATCGGTGTCCTAACAGCCATATAAACATCTCATATAATGATAGATATTTTCTAAAGAGTTCAAAAAAATCACCCAATGGAAACAATACTTTATATGTCATCAAGGTCATTCAATCAAAATATCAATATTATAATAAAAGACGTAACGATATTCGAACCATTTCCTTTTCATTTTAGTTTTGATTATCTATTTCATTAAATTAACTAAGAGAGATAAAAACATCTTCATATTCATATAAAGGAGTAAAAATAATCATGCATGATACACCAGATGTGAACCCAATGACCCAATAACATAAAAAATCTTATAATTTCTCTATGCGTGTATAGATTAAGATGATATCTAGAAATTAACTCCCAAACAATGGATTACATTCTATCTAAACTAAAACAATACAACCGAATAATTATACATTTAAAACATCATCAAAATCCATGATATTAGATTCAAAAAATATATATTTTGATACATATAAATTAGTAAAAACATGTTGAAAACAGGAGGGAACTCTCATTAACAATAACTTATTTAATGTAAGATATTGAAAAAAGCATCATATTAGAGTAAAATAATACATTGGGATGCCCTTGGGTAACCCAATAAATGATTGAAAATGTCCTATTATGATTAGGATAAAATAAATATATGTATATATACCAATTGAGAAAGACATATGACCATGACGTAGCCACCCATACCATGCCACAACCCGGCTACAAACACAAGAGACAATAGAACAACTTCGTTCATCACGATTCAGACCATATTAACAAAAAACTAAATTATATTTTGTTATCTCCATAGAATAAATCTAGTAATAGTTGGAGGATACAATAATGAAGCCAATATCATTAGGCCACAATATCCATCACCATGAAGACGGTTATATCCTATACCCAACAACATGGGGGTAGTGATAGAAATATTAGAATATCTATAGAAATTGACTCCCCAGACACCACATTATATGGAATACACCATTTTTATCTCCACATTGAATAAATATGTCCACACACCACATCCTCTCTCAATGACATAGTTACAATCAAATAAATATTATATCAGAAAACCTTTCTTTATAAAAATGTTCATAAATGACCTCCTCCAAGTCCAAAATTCATCACCAACATAGGCCATTATCCATCTTGACATTTTATCACCTCACCCAGAATAATTTTCCATCCATCTCCACCATATTCTCTAAAAAACCTCAATATACTTCCTTGATAACTCTGGAACCTAATATCATGAAAATTATGTTGTCATAATGTCTGTGATGTTACCTCATTTACCTATCCAATTATTATCTACTTCTATAATTGAGAAAAAATTGTAAAATATATTTGAAATTTTATCTGAACAACCATCCTATGATATATCTATCACGGATGTAATTATAACTAAAACACTACCATAAACCGACCAAACATAAACTATATAATAAAATTCAACAACCCCTCTCAAAACCAAACCAATCACAATAATGCTTTCATATTACATCATATCATCATAGTTAAATACCTATCCAAAAATTACCCCAACTAACAGCCAAAAAATCCCCATGAACAATAATGTCGAAATTCAATGTCTCATGTAAATAGTTTTTCATTCTTGTGAATTTAAAACATATCATCATGGATTTATTCATGTAATAGTATAACATGTTCTATTTACATATTATGTTTACACATGTTGATATTCACTAAGATTTAATAACACATCATCGTAATAATAAAATCTCATAAAACCTAAATATTGGAACATCACATCAATAATTAAATGTATAAGTATCCCAAAATCAAAATAACTTTAGGTCCTGGGACTGCATCAATGACTCATTCAGTAATACAATATACTACAAGACAACATGCCTCGATAACTCTCAATCCAATCAAATGTTCCATCCAGTAAACACCTTTTCCAGATGCTTCTAGACCACTATTGGTCACTCCAAAAACAATGTTTTTCCCTGAATACCCAACTCACCAAATAAATAACATGGGTTTCATTAGGATAATACCTATAGAATTATATATATGGAATACACTATTAATATAGTCTAGTTGTAGAAAACGTTCTAACCAATGATCCACCTCATTCATATACCCCAACAACTCGAAGGGTTTGATAAATAATGGAAAAGGCTACACCCCTTCCAAAACCCAAAATTCCAACATTTATTTGAATCTAGAAATAAATCATGATCCCAAACCTCAAAACATGAGGGTCTCATACTATAAATTGAGAATCAACTACTCATATCCTTAAGTAATTTAGTATCCTCAAATATAACTAAAAAATTCTCTACCATTCTCTACACCGCTTCAATATCGGGAACAAATGACTCCCCAACAGGTGCCCAATACAATGATGAACAACATGACCTCACATATAAATCCTAAAATGTGTCTATTTCGATTGATATGTGGTAAAAAATTTATAATAAACCTTTACTATATGAATTTTATTCTCCCATGATATTCTAAAAATATAGATATATCTTTTAAACATATCCAACTACATCTAGATATTTTACTACAGAAGACCATACATATAAAGGAGGAATGTTGTGTTAATGTGTAAATCAATTTCAAAAGAATGCTTCATCCAATAAAAAATAATTTTTAAAAATTATCACCCTATTTTGATATAGTGGATCTAAAAAATACATGAAATATGGAAACATAATCTACATATCTCCATTACGAATCATCTATGGTTTCAAACTCGGGGACCACAATGAAGTGAGGTGATGTCGTCAACTGTTCTATTCTTATCATATTAGAAAAAAACATAAAATTATCTTCTGGTATCCCTATATTAGTTTCCACCAATATACAATCCCATTTAGACTATGTGACATCTGCGTGATCCAAAATTCCACCTAGAATGTAATGGTTAGCAATTACATTCTAAAACATGAAAACACGCCACAACCCCTAAAACATTAAATTTCATTCCAAGACACCAATTATGTGTCTTCACAACACGTTTCATGATATTTAATATATAATTTATTGATAAAAGTGATATATTAAACAAATTATGGACTCTCTATATATCATAACCCCCTCCCAACAAAGTGTACCCCTCCTGGGACGACAGTGTGAAAATAGAGATATTGACCCCCAAGTCCCGCCTTCAGTAGGCCCTGGGTTGGCAACTAGCACTGAGAGAATAATAATCACACAAATGGGAGGCATTACCCTCTAAGAGAACACATGCGGAAAAGAGAGATAAGATAGACACTAACCAAATCCAACTCAAAAATGAAAAAATAAAAGAAACCCATGTACATATATGGAATGACATGAAAAAGTACTACAACAGAAAGGGAAAACTACAGGTACCAAAAAGAAAGGAAAAACTGTAGTGACCACTAGCCCAAACAGCTCCTGCAACCACAAGCTAGTAGTAACCATCCTGATCTCCAACCTCATCCAAGTGACCAGAAAAATAGTTTGTATAAACATAGGGTGAGTATAACATTATACTATGTAGGATCATCCCCGAAGCCTCTTGTGAAAAAGTAAATAAAGCATGCTAAGGAATAGTGAACAACAGTGAAACTAACTCATCACCTAATAGGTATACTATGTTCCCATCCTCACCATGGCTACTCTTACCAAGTAACGCATACAAGAATATATCATTTAATAATGAATATCAAGGGTAACCCGCTACTACTTCTCCACTGGTTTTCTGTTTTTCCCCAACGACATACATCCTATGGTTCTATCTCCAATGACGTGCCAGTATAAACATGGCCTACTCTCCACAATCTGCACCTCGTGCACCACAAATGCTTGCCCGCCGACACCGGGGCTAAGTTCCACACCATCCTCACAACCAAAAGTAACAAGGTAGGTTCCGAGAGCCACCACAGTCTGCATAACGTGTATCATACGTCAGGTATTGTACCTCAAGACATTACATCCCATACACCGTGTATGGATCCTCAAGCTATCACAGCCTATACATGTTACACCTATAGTATTCCATAGGATACTACATCCAGAATATATGTGGGGATATAACCACAAGCCATTACAGCCTTCTACACACATATATGGGGAAAATTAACCATTGTTCCAATGACACTAGTATCTAAAAATAGCAGAGAGCGTGGTCAACGGGGGTAGTCATCCATTCATCCTCCCATCAGAATGTTGGAGAAAACACCCCCTAGGGATCAGAATCCCCAGAGTTTTAGTTGGCCTTGCTGACATAGTGAAATAGCATATAGAAACACAAAAAGTACACAATATATTATAACTCACAACCATATTATGGGCATAACCTAATCATAGAAACAACTGTAGCTAACGTCTCTTGGACTCCAGGCTTCCACTTCTGAGACTTAGTATACTATAAGAACACAACCAATTAAATGGATTTATTAGATTTCTTCCTTCTCTTTTTATCAATTCCACTGTATGTTAATTAATTCATCTATCATTAATTAACCATGAACAACCAACATTAGCTTTCTTGCCATCACATTCAAAAACCATTGTCCCACCAAATGTTCTCAATCTAATCATTAAGTTCCAACAAACTCCAAACCCATGGGTTAACATCATTTAATAAAGAATTCATTACATAATTACTTTCCCGAATTCCTAGGCATTCTAGAAAAGCAACCTATTCTACTAAACACAAGGGGGATCAAGAAGGTGAGTAGACATACTACATGTCGAGTCTTTACTGCCTACAGTAAGAGCGTAGACCCATTATCCCTTGAGAGTCTAAAAACGGAAAGAACGTGGAATACCCCGCATGTCTTCGCCTCCTTCGGAAGAAGGGTAAGGAAGACCTGCTGCCTTGAGCAGTGGGAAAAAGTAAAGCAGATACAAAACCAAGGATCAACAAAAGCCAACAATCACAACCATCCCATTCCATCATCCCTGGTGTCCTCCCTGACACCCACATGCATAAACTGGTGCATCTTTCCACTATAGGCGCCATCCACTACCACATTTTCAAGGATTCCCTAGATCCACATATCACAAGACCCCTCCAGGGTCATATCACAACACAAGATATCACAACACCCCTTCTAGGGTCACAACACAACACAAGCAGCATGAAAACAGTCATTACAACAAATGGTCTCTTGGCCCTTTAACAAGGCATTCCGCCTTCAAACAACAAACACCAACAATCACATCAAATGGGCATTTAGCCATAATTCACAACAAGAGGGTAACTTTGAACCCTTCATGGAACTTAATTAAGTTATTTAATACATCTTGATTTAACAATTTCAATTCATTGGTTCCAACATCATGAGCCAATTTAGTAAGCTATAACCAAAGATTATACATGCTTACTATTCTAAATTTGATCAAAATCAAATTAGAACAACAACAACAACAACAAAAACCAGATTCATTTTCATGCCTCTTTAGATTTATCCAATTAATTATCAATTAATTCTAGCTTTATATTATTTATCAATTTCATCAAGAACCCCATGCTAACAATCAAGGCATTGATATAACACTATCTAACAAATCAAGAGGGAAACCATAATCACAATACAAGAAACAAACATGTGATCAAACCAATTATTTTAATACATTTCAAGTATTTAATTAGGTCAATTCCATTGTGATCCAAAGGGCTAAATCAGGTTAACTCTACGATTTCACATAAACAATTAGAGAAGCCCTGAATCCTCTACCTCAAAAGTTTTCGAGGAAACCCACAATGGTCGAATAACGCCCAAGAAGACCGGGCCAATTCACCGAGGATCCTCACTATATCTATTACCTAACTCAACCAAGACCAAATAATTTCACAAACAACATCCACACAGTATGATCTATCCATCACGGGCGTAGATCTAATATCTCGAGAGGAAAGGAGGGGTAGATCTAGGTAGATCTAAGAAACCAAACAAAAAGGATCACTTTCCTCAATAAACCGGCTTTGATTCTCGAAGAGAAGCCTCCATATCACCTCCAAAATGCTTGGGAGAGGTTCTTCCACAACTAAGGAAGGGTAATCATGAGTTATGGCTGCTTATGGGCATAAACGAGTTGATTAATGGCAAAAAGAGTTAGATCGACAATATTAGGATCTAACATTAAGTGCCCTCATGGATTAACAAATCGTGTAATAACAATGCGTTAGATTCTCCCTCGACAAACCCAACTCGCATGGTTAGTCCACATGGTTAAGCAAACCATGCACTAACCATGCGTTAGCCACTGCCCTCAAGACCAGCCTTGCATAGTTTGGCCACACGGTTTAGGAAAACTGTGCCCCAACCGTGCGGAAGCTATTACCCTATAACTTTCCTCAAAATTCCACCCAAATTGCAGCGCCAAGTCACCTTTACTTCCCGGAACACCTCTAGAACCACAATTTCACAATGGAATGGACCATAGAGGTCCAGGACATTGCATCAAATACCTCTCAAAACATTCTCATCCTCGAGAATCCAAAACCCACATAAAGAGAAAACAAAACATGGTCTAAAGAACCACACATCCAGATACCTCTCAAAAGGGATAAAGCCACAAAATAATCAATGTAATCCATATTAGAAACATGAATGTTTCACAACCACAAAAGTTACAACGATACACGAGATGAGTTAAACATCAAAAAACTCTGGGTACTGAGTGTGTATATATGACTCAGGTTACCAGGTACTCTCCTCTAAGCCACCGTGTCTCCACAAGACACGAACTGAGGGAATAGAATGCCCACGCAACACCTTCTCCTTGTGGTCTTGGATCTCCATAGGTCACTCATCAACGGTTGAATCATCATCAACATCGATCTCTCTCCAATCGATGAGGTGAGAGACGTCATGAAGATAACGACATAACTGTGATACGTAGAAACCATCATGTATCTGACACATCTGTGGATGAAGTGTTACTTGTACGCCACATGTCCAATATGAGATAACACCTCGAAAGGCCAAACAAAGCGGGGAGAAAGATTACTCCCATTAACAAGCCTTCACTGAACATGACGGTGACTCACCTTCAAAATCACATGATCCCCAACATTAAACTCTAAGGGTATCCTTCTATGATTGGCATATGATTTCTGACGATCTAGTGCTGCCTTCATCCTCTCAAAAATCACAGGAACCATATCTGTTGTATTTTGGACTAGTTCTGGTCTGAGAATTGTTGACTCTTTGATCCCAGTCTTGCACAACAGAGAATGCAAAGGTCGTCCATACAAGGCTTCAAATGGCGCCATAACAATGGGGGTGTGAAAAATATTATTTTAGGCAAACTCCACAAAGTTTAAGTGCCACCTCCATGAACCTCCAAAATCAATAATACAAGAGAGTAACATGTCTTCAAGAGTTTGGATGGTTCGTCAATGTGACCATCCGTTTGAGGATGAATAGTAGTGATAAGGCATAATTGATAACTGAAATCATGTTGGAGACCTCTCCACATCCTGGTAGAAAAATGGGGATCTCGCTCAGAAATGATCGTCCTTGGGACTCCATGAAGTCTCACCACCTCTTCCAGATACTGCCTCAACTAAACTTTCACTGAGCATGACTCCTTGATTGCTATAAAGTGGGCTGATTTCATTAAACGATCAACTACCACCCAAATACCATCATGTCCTCCCGAAGCTAGAGGTAAACCAGTAACAAAGTCCATTGAGATATCCTCCCACTTCCACTAAGGAATCATTAAAGGATGGAGAAGACAACAAGGAACACGGTGTTCGACCATCACCTTCTGGCAGACTAAACATTGAGACACAAACTCTGAAACTGTGCGCTTCAGACCTAGCCACCAAAACTGACTCCTCAAAGCTTGGTACATCTTTATCATGCCAGGATGTACTGCTATAGGTGAATTATGGAACTCTCTGAGGACCATCTCCCTCATTTCCAAGGGAACAAAAAGCCTTCAATAATACAACACTATGTGTTGTTCATCCTCAGACCAACCATCAGGGGCCTCACTAAAAACAACTCGGTCTATCCAGACCTCCACCTCATTATCCCCCGACTGGGACTCTTCCACCTTATGCACTAGGGATGACTACACCGTCATATGAAAAAGACAGCCTCTACCCTCAAATTCTCCCATATCATGTTGTAACACTGACAGTCCTTACATTACTCTCCATGAATCACCAGATTCACGCAAAACATCACTACGTGAGTTTCGATTCAGTGCATCAACTATAACATTACCCTTTCCAGGTGTATATGATATTTTGAAGTCATATTCCTGCAAGAACTCCATCCATCGACACTACCGCAAGTTCAAGTCACACGGGGAGAAAACATACCTCAAACTCTTATGGTCGGTGAAGACCACAAAGCGCTCACCAATGAGGTAATGTCCCCACAACATCAAAGAAAACACCAAGTTTGTGAACTGAAGATCGTGGGTGGCATAGTTGCCTTCATGGGGACACAACTGCTGAGACCCATAAGAAACAACTGACCTCCGCTGCATGATAACACAACCTAACCCCATATGCGATGCTTCGAAGATGTTATCAAACTGAAATCCTTCAGCTCGAAGACAAAGAACTGGATAACTTACTAACTTCGTCTTTAGATACTCAAAAGCTGCCTGACACAGATCAATCCATTCAAAGGCCCGATCCTTCATGGTCAGATCTATTAGAGGAGTCACAACCCATTAGAAATTGGTTAGAAACCTCATGTAGAATCACGCGAGACCAAGGAAACTTCACACCTCTGACACTATCATGGGGGATTCCCAAGACACAACAGCCTCTATCTTCGATGGATCCACAGCTACCGCCTTTTGGGACACAACATGCCCCATGAAACAGACTTCTCAGGCCCAATAGTCACAGTTCGACAACATCCCGAACAACTGATGTCGATGAAGAACTCCAAAACAGCTCATAGATTCTCTGCATGCTATTCTTCATATGTGGAGTACACAATGATATCATCGATGAAAACTACCACAAAATTCACCAGGAACTCAAAGAACACAACATTAATCACCCCCATGAACACAGCTGGAGCATTCGTCACACCAAAATGCATTACAAAGAACTCATAATGCCCATGATGACAATGAAAAGAAGACTTCGGGATATCCTCATCCTTCACAAGCATCTGATGATATCCTGACCGCAAGTTGATATTTGAGAACCAACTTGCCCCCTTCAGATGATCGAATAAATTATCGATCATAGAAATAGGATAGAGATTCTTTATTTTAAATTTATTTAAGCGACGATAATCGACACACAACCACAAATTTCTGTCGGCCTACTTCACGAATAGAACTGGTGCACCACATGGTGACACACTTGGTCTAACAGAACCGCACTACAATAGACCATTAAGTTGTATATGTATCTCACGTAACTCAAAAGGGGTTATCCTATATGGAGACATAGATATAGGATAATCACCATGTTGTATCTTGATCCCAAACTTGATCTCTCTTCGAGGGAGTAAGGCTACAACCTATTCTGGAAAAATATTTGGGTACTCATCTATGACAATAAAAAACACCAACTACAGAACCTCTGAAGAACTAAGCATCCTCTCAGCTGACATGGTTGATAATGATGAAATGAACCTCGGAACCATCTGAGGATCTCTCTCACCATCGAACACCACCTGCTATCCATCTGCACTGATGAAGATGACCTTATTCATGAAGCAATCCATGATAGCCTGAAAAAAATACAACCAATCCATGTTGAGGATGACATCATATGGTTGTATCTGTAAACATAGGAAATATCCCCTAGAGCGGTGTTCCCCCAATACTAGATCACAGTCTCTACATACTTCAAACAAGCTAGCATGACCTCAAACTCGCGTAGTCAACACCAAGGGAACTGGAAGCCTCCCTACCTCATTCCCAAAGCATGGACAAGGGTAGGTGATATGAAGGAGTGTTTCGCTCCAAAATAAAAAAAGGCATAAACCAAGGTATATGAAAAGAAAAGGGTACCTCAAACATCATCTGGCTCATCTAGTGCTGGAAACTCTAGAGCATGAAGCTGACCATGACCTCCTCCACGGCCTCTTTTTCCCCAATGACGACCACCACCACGGCCGCACTATGCTCTCTGAGGACGAGGAGCATCATGGGGATGTCCTATGCCTGCCCCATCTACCCTATGCGGATCAAAAGCTGGTGGAACTGGCTGCTGATGCCTCGATGGAAACTGCCTCAATGGAGGAACCTGGAGCATAACACCTGGTGCACGATGACTGCCCTGAAAGGTTGGGCACTCCCGCTGCTGATGAACACTTCCACCACAAGAAAACCAAGCGCCGGATCCCATCGCATCGGCCTGAGATTCACTGCCTCCGGAGAAACGAGATGTGAAGGGATGGGACCTACCCCAGGCTGAATGGAAACTATTCTTCCCTGAAAACTGGGAACCTTGTACCACAACCTTGCTTCATGAGGGGTCATGTGGATTCCCCTCTTGTGATGATCCGGTCCTGTCCAAATTCCTCTAAATAACCTCTACCCCCCATCACCTCAAGATATTTGTTTATCATAAGTGGGGGGACCTGGAACTGGATCTCTGGATGCAAAGCCTCCTCACAATGCCTCACCCTAGCCCCATCATCTGGTAACAGGTCTGAAAAATATTGTAAAAGGTTCCAGAAACATCTTCCAAACTATAGAACACTGGAGCTTCCTTGTCGTAGGGTAAGAAGCTTTTGGTGACTGGACACATTTGTAGTTGAATAAAGGAACTCGACTCTAAAATTGGCTCGGAACTCCTCACATGAGATCTTTGTCTCCTCACGATCCCTGAGGAACAAGAACCACCACTACCTCACTGCTCCACGCAGCATCGTCACAACCATGGACACCCAGTGCTCCTTCCGAGCGTGGGTCGAACTAAAGCGTATCTCAACTTCCTCTAACTAGTCTTTCGTGACTGCATCTGAAACGGAGCCCTCATACTTCTTCAGACTGTGGCACTGAAACTCTCGTAGTGGCTTCCACCAAGTGTCGTTGTCATCATCCTCTACCCTCAAACAACCTACTGGAATAGCCTGCTAGAGATCATCTATGCAACCCTGACAAGGACGTCGACCTAGACCCATACCTGCAAAATAACAAACAATTAGAGCTCCAATGCAGATAATATGGAAGACTCAACATTAATTAATGAATTGTTTTCTTTTATTCATTTTAGGTTAACCTGTCCCAAGATCTACCAATTCAAACACAGGAGAAAAGAAGAATGATGCATGATTCATTCCAAGGTCTCTACCCTGCAACTAGTATCACTCTGTTTAGTAGCCATTGTAATCTTAATTGTACGTACATCAGATCATAGGGGGCCCTAAACACCTATGTCTCAGCCAGTCTCTAGTGTTTACCTCACTTGCTAAACATGAATGACATGGTTTCCCTACCAACCCATGAAACATCACTTGTGCCTAACACCAAATTCCATCATATCCTTCCACCAGAGCTCTGAAACCACTCTTCCATGACCCCCTCCCCAAAAAGTGTACCCCTCCTAGGCCGGAAATGTGATAAGGGAGATAATTACCCCCAAGTCCCGCCTCCAGTAGGCCTCGGGTTGGCGACTAGCACCAAGTGTTTAATAATCACACAAATGGGAGGTATTACCCGCTATGAGAACACATGCGGAATAGAGAGATAAGATAAAAACCAACCAATTCCAACTCAAAAATGAAAGAATAAAAGAAACCCAAGTACATATATGGAATGCCATGAAAAGGTTCTCCAACTTAAAGGGAAAACTATAGGTACCCAATATAACAGAAAAACAACAGTGACAACAAGCTCGAACGGCTCATTCAACCACAAGCTAGTAGTAACCATCCTGGTCTCTAACCTTCTTCACGTGACCTGAAAAATAGTTTGTATAATCTTAGGGTGAGTATAACAGTACAATCAGTAGGATCCACCCCAAATCCTCTCGTGAAAAAGTAACAAAAGCATGCTAAAGCACAGTGAAAAATAGTGAAACTAACTCATCGCCTAACAGGTATACTATATTCCCAACCTCACCATGGCTACTCTCACCAAGTAACGCATACAAGAATATATCATTTAATAAAGAATATAAAGGGTACCCCGCAACTACTTCCCCACAAGTTTGCTTCTTTCCCCCAATGACATAGGTCATGTGCATCTCTCTCCAAAGGCTTTCCCGTTTAAACGTGGGATATGCTCCACAATCAGTACCTCATGGACCACAATGGCTTGCCTGTAGACACCTGGGTTATGCTCCACACCATCCTCACAACCAAATGTAACCAGGTAGGTTCTGGGAGCCACCATAGCCCACATAACATGTATCATACATCAGGTATTGTACATCAAGCCAATACAGCCCATACAAAACATAAGGATCCTCAAGCAATCACATCATATACATGTTACACCTATAGTAGTCCATATGATACTACTACCAGAATTTATGTGTGGAAATAACCACAATCCATTACAGTACTATACACACATATATGGGGAATACTAACCGCTGTGACGACGAAACTAGTATCTACCAATAGATAAGAGCAGGGTCAAATGGGGTAGTCATCCATTCATCCTCCTAGAGGAATGTTGGGGAAAACACCCCCTAGGGCTCAGAATCCCTTGGGTGTCAGTTTCCTTAACTAACAGGGTGGAGTAGCGTATAGAAACCCAAAAAGTACAAATATATTATAACTCACAAACACACTATAGGAATAACCTAGTCTTAGACACAACCGCAGCCAATGTCTCTCGGACTCTGGGCTTCCACTTCTAAGACTAGGTATCCTATAAGCACCTAACCAATTAAAGGGATTTATTAGATTACTTCCTTCCCTTTTTATCAATTCAACTGTACGTTAATTAATTCTTCCATCATTTATTAACCATGAACAACCCACATTATCTTTCTTGGTATCACATTCAAAAACCAATGTCCCTTAAGAAGTTCTAAATCTCATTATTATGTTCCAATAAACTCCACCACATGGGTTAACATAATTTATTCAAACAATCATTATAGAATTACATTCCCATATTCTAGGTATTCTATAAAATCAACCTATTCTCCTGAACACAAGGGGGATCAACACGATGAGTAGATGTAATATCCGTCCAGACTTTTTGCCTATAGAAAGAGCGTAGACCCATTCTCCGTTGATATGCTAAACATGGAAAAGCATGTGTCATACCACAGGTGTCCTCGCCTCCTTCGGAAGTCGGGTATGCAAGACCAGCTTCCTTGAGAAGTGTGGAAAACTAAATAATATAAACAACAAGGATCAACAATATCCAACAATCACAAGCATCACATTCCATGCATAAACCAGTGCATCTCGCCACTCTAGGCATCATCCGCTGCCACAACCACAAGGCCTCCCTGCATCCACATATCACAAGACCCATCCTGGTTCACATCACAACACAAGATATCACAACACCCCTTCCAGGGTCACAGTACAACACAAGCAGCAGGAAAACAATCATTACAACAAATGGGCTCTTGGCCCTTTAACAAGGCAACATGCCTTCAAACAAAAAACACTAACAATCATATCAAATGGAATTTTAGCCCTAATTCACAACAAGAGGGTAACTTCAAACCCTTCATGGAACTCAATTAAGTTATTTATTCCATATTGAATTTACAATTTCAATTCGTTGGTACCAAAATCATGAACCAATTCAGTAAGTTATCACCGAAGATTAAACATGATTACTATTCCATATTTGATCAACATCAATTTAGAAGAACTACAACAACGGAAACCGCTAGATTTATTTACATGCCTCATTATATTTAGCCAATTAATTATCAATTATTTCCGGATTTACGTTCATTATCAATTTCATCAAGAACCCCATGCTAACAAGCATGTCATAGATATCACACTATCTAGAAAATCAAGAGGCAAACCGTAATCACGGTAAAAAGCAACAACATGGGATAAAATAAATTATTTTAATCCAGATCAAATATTTAATTAGGTTAATACCATTGTGATCCAAAGGGATAAATCATGTTAACTATACTATTGCACATAAACAATTAGAGAATCCCTAAATCCCCTAACTCAATGGTTTTGAGGAAACCCACATCGGTCAAAGAACGCCAAAGTAGACTGGGCCGATTCACTGAGGATCCTCCCTATATCTCTTCTTCTAAAACAACAAAGACCAAATCATATCACAAATGACATATACACACTTAGATATACCCATAATGGGCGTAGACCTAAGATCCTGAGAGAAAAGGAGTAGTAGATCTAGGTATATCTATGAACCCAAACAAAAATTATCACTTACCTCGAGAAACTGACTTCGATTCGTGAAGATAAGCCTCCAGATTTCCTCCATAACACATGGTTGAAATTCTTCCACCTCCAATGAAAAGTAATCTCGGGTTATGGATTCATAGGGGCTTAAAAGAGGGAATTAAAGGAGAAACGAGTTAGATCCACAATTTTAGGATCTAACTTTAAGTGCATGCACAGTTTAACAAACTGTACGCTAACCATGCATCAGATTTTGCCTCGACAACCCCTCCTCTCATGGTTAGTCTGCATGGTTAGACAAATTGTGCGCTAACCATGAATTAGTCATTGCCCTCAAGACCAGCCCTACACGGTTTGGTAGCACGGTTTAGGTAAACTGTGCGCCGACCGTGCGAAAGCTATTACCCATTAAATTTCCTCAAAAGTCCACCCAAAAGCACCCCCAAGTCACCTTGAATTCCCGGAACACCTCTAGCACCACATTTTAACAAAGGAATGGACATGAGAGGTCTGTGCCATTACACAATCATAGTTCCACAAGAATGAAACCCAACTGCTGAAATGCCATCAATTCCAGAACACCTTTAAAAATCCTACCAGTGTAGCCCTTTTCCCATAATTATCTTCATCACCTCTTCCTCTATATATTTCCAATGATACTACTCCAAAATCCATAATATGGAATAATTCCCTTCCATAATAAATTACAAGACGCATCCATAAACCATCATTATATTATTGTGTATGGATTCTAACTCTTCAATCACCTTCCATGAACCGTTAGATTTCAAAACTATCTATATCCATTAATTATTTCTAAAAAATAATCCACATAATATCTTATTCTTATGGTGTAAGAGATATTGAATACATATTCATAGAATTTATCATTGTAGATACACTATTTTATGCCGTTTTGATACTTTAAAATGATGTTCTGTAATCTCTTGTACAAGATAATAACTATAAAGTGATCCCCAACGAGTTAATGTGACAACAACATCACTTCCAACACAATGAATACTAAATCAAAAAAATGTGTTTCATTGTTTCTATTATGGGTACACAGGTATATATAAACTTATATGATCATTACAAAATGAGGAATCATGAACCATCTTAATCCTATAAGATAACAATCATAGAACACCATAAACATTACCCCATATTCTTGAAACTAATATCGTGGGATGCTAACCAACTTCCAGTATTGGCAGTCAAATATTACCAGGCAATAATTGGTGCAGAAAAATTTATGGTCCTTTAATATCAATATTTTCACCATGGAACCATTCTATATGAAAATATGAATGGATCACCAATAAAACCCTTGAATACCTAGTAAAGTACTATAATATTCCATAGTCTTAGGTTACAAAAAAATCAATTTCCTCTGGATTCGATTGGTGTGGGGGAAAACTGTACTATGAGACCACAAGAACAACTAATCCCACCACCATAAAAAAACCTTCTCAATGATGACTATCTATAGATCTAGTTGAATTATATAACCTACAATTTATATCTAATGTGATCAACTTGATCCTCCTATGACTTCATGAACATCAATAAGTCATTGTCCAAAATGACTATGAACTAGTTTTGGAATACATAGAACATAGTTTTCATGATATTTGGGAATAGACCATGTGCATATATAAAACAGAATGGTATGATAACAAACACAATGTTCACATAATTTCATCTAATATAATATATATAAATACCACTCTTAACCACCCAACACTGTTGATATCCATATCATTTTCTGACTTTAAAAAAATGAATAACTCATCTCAAAATGTTTAAATGATCATTAATCATAGAATGTGATTGGGAATATTGATTTCTGTTTCATCCAATCATTGAAATTCTATACACTAACTCATGTTATTATCCTCCTTCATAGTGAACACAACTAGATCACCCAATTGTGAAATAATATGATAGATGAGACACTAATGAATGAGGTAACCTATCGAAGACATCACCTCACACAACTCAATTTTTGTCATCAGATAATGATCCATTGACAATAGAGATGAATGGTCCACCAAATTTACCCAAAACATGATATTACATCGAGTGGGTAATATGAAACAAATCTTCCGAAAAACAAACTAAAACTCAACAAAATTCATGGGAATCTATATGGTCATAGCGAAATAATATGTTATAGACAATGTAGTAATTATGGAATAATGGTTAACCACTTGAAAACTTCCCGAGTGAATGCCCTGATCGCCAAAAAAACTATTTTCTAAACACCCAGATTTGAGAACAGGGTTATCCTATAAAAGAAGTGGACAACATCACCCTTGTAAAAAAACAAATAAATGTAGATAATTAATATTTATGTAAATATCTATTGTGTAATAGTATGCACACATGACTAATGATGCCCCATTCTCTATCTACAACCATATCAATCATCAGATAATAAGATATGAAATCCTAATTGAATAGTAAAACCTGGTAGAACATGATGATTATTTATATATTTCCCCATAGTAATGACTATATCATATGGAGAACATGATTGTGTGTCTCTTTAATTAATGAAAATAATAAACATGGTTAAATATAATCTGATCGTATCTCGAAAAATATAATGCCCCTCCATTACTGAAATATTTTCTCCATGAAACCACCACCAGCTAGCTACTCATTCTCTCGATTGAAATGAACGTATATGAACATGGTGATGTCATGGTCATTGAATCAGAATAATATCCTAATGTTGATATCAAATTGTGATATATTCTCCCTGAATATCCTTTGGATGATGCAAAATTTTATGAAACAACCTCCCTGGAATCTACTTTTGAGGATGATCCTACACCAAACTACAACTATTGATTTGGTCCCTAATAACCAATGAGAAGAAGTCATGAAAATGACCGAGAACGATAATGAGGGAGAATACTATCCCAAATATCCATGAAAAATCAAGGAATACATTCAATAAAGAATTCATCAAATTAAGATGTTATGTTTTAATCCCACCTTTTTGTATCCCAAAATACAATTTAGCTGAAATATATTACAAAAACACCTATAGATGAGGAAGAATACAGAAAAATTACAATAGTAAACCTCATACTGAGATCACCATATGAATCCCATGTTTCTTTTTTGTATATCAAAGTGAATTTCCGCTCCAAAGTAGTAACTACATACTAGATAGTTGTATAGAGTGATTATCTATGTAAGTAAACAATAAACTCCCCATTAGGAAAAAGAACTAGTGTGAAATAAAATACACAATCAAATGAGATCACAATATATACCACAAAATTTCTCCAATGAGTAAGAAAGTGTATATCATTCATATTCTATTCGATTATGGTCGATGATATAAACTAAGACAACCCTAAAAATTATTATACATTAATTCTTCATTTATTATCTAAAAATATACAAAATACATCCTGGAATGAAATTAATTATAGTGTATATGTTAATTTGTTATTTCACAAAAACACATAAAAAAGGAATACATTATCATTTTTGGAAAAATCTTATATATGTTCATAATATTCTTTCATTCATAAAACTATATGGGATAACCTAGTGACATTCATCGTAATGAGGTAATATATAATTCACATTTACAAATAAACATGGAAAATGATGAATAAAATAATACATGATAGTCAATTTTCATATCTTTAGGGAATATAAGGAATTACAATAATAAACCTAAACAAGGACACATGAAAAAACCTTATAATCATAATGGCAACATGGATAATGTGTAAATAATAGAAAATTTTTTATCATAAACATAGGATAAGGATAGTTACAATGAAATAATCATGGGAAATTTTCTTTTGTGGATTAGTTTAACTATTTAATCCCTTTCATTACATATAAATAGACTAAACCATTACCCAATTCAATGGAGCACAATATAATTTGGGTGAACACATTACATTTATTTCATTCCTATGTATATGTCTTCCATAGAGATCATAAAATATGAAATATTTTATCATAACATTTTATTCCATGACAACTTAGTGGGTAATTCATAAATTTACATATAATATCAATGAATTATAAGTACCTAGACTGGAAATCCATGATAGGAATTTTTTTGTTACTAACTACACATTTCATTGACATTTAAAACAATGGCGAAATTTCAATAGCATAAGGGTGTTATATAAATATTCATAAAAATTGTTTTATAAGAGAGAAAGGGGTCTCTAATAATTTATATATAAAATATAATGTAACAGGGATGTTGAAAAACATTCCCCAACATTGGAAATTAGAATAGAAGTGATAATATAATTAAGAAACCTGAATAATAGAGATACTGGATTGAACCATTACCTTAATAGTGTAATTTCAAATGCATGGGAGGTACTTCTTATGAGACTGAGGGAACCTTGGGAGTAATCTAGATAGAGGAGTTAAATGAAATTAAATTAACCTAGGATTTTGAGTGTTGAAAAATGGGATATTAGGTGGGATTATATAAGAAATTGGTGAATAATTCTTTCACATATCATAAAATTTTTCTTTTGAATCTATATAATAAAATAATTAAAACTAAAAGACATATAATGGGTTTTCACCATTCTTATTACCAAAGAAAGGTGTTATTTATACTTTTATTTTCTATAGGGATGAACTTATTCAAATATTTCTCTTCACGATGTGGATATGAGTTATACATGTAAGGAAATTTTATAAAAAATATAAAATATTTTATTAGTTTTGGTGCTTTCATATAGTCATTATAAAATTAGTCAAATAATAATAAAATAAATATCTAATAAACTAAAAACATAAATTTGATCGTGGATATGATGTACTGTATTTATTACATCAATTATATGTCATTTTGATGTCATAATTCACACCATTTAATTTTATCCTGTTTAATATTTAACGGAAAATTCGACTATTTGAGAGAGAAATTAATAAATCCATATTGGGTAATTTTGAATTTTTTTATTCCAAAATTAATATTTATATTTCCCTAATATTTCTCTTAATAGAATAATTTTCATATTTTATATAAAATCAACATTTATTGAAAAATTATCTGTTTTTTGACAATAACAGTTTTCAAAACCATATAAAAGGTAAAAGTGACAAAAGAAAAATTATTTGATCATTTAAAATATTATTTAATTTAAAATTTTTTATTTTTAAAACCCTTGTATATTTCAAAATAACTGTCATAATAGAAATTCAATACCGAATAAAAATTTAAATTTAATTAAATTCTAAAAAAATTCTTTTATAAAACAGAGATTACATGTAAATATAACCATTACTATATTGAATATAAAAATATACATTTTTATATTGTTATTTTTTAATAAATATCTCATTAATAAACCTGAAAATTCCCTATGTGTCTGGTGTGCGATTGTGAGACATTAATAGGGCGGTTCAGTAATCATGGATTGGGTCTTGAACTCAATGAGCTTGAATTTCTCCCTTTACTGGTTTCTATCTTGAAGATGTCATTAGTTATCAATGTGGATTTTGTGAAGGATAGATCCTATAGAATCCATCTCCCACAAAATCAATAATAAATGGGGTTTATATGAATGATCATACAGGTTTAGGCGATCAATTATTTTTTCAATGCTAATTTGATTTTTATTAAAAGTCGATATTTACACTAATCATATGATCACTATTTAAAAACTATATAATCAATTATTTTGAGGCATAATAGTCTTTAATATTTTATAGTATATAAAAAAACAAATAAGTTAATGTTTTATATATAACCATAATATATGATATGATTTTTAATTAAGTCTTGAGAGTAATTTTATTTATATATGTTTAGGTCATTACAATCGATGACCATGATAAGATATTTTCCCATACAAATTTTAATTTGGAAAACTAATATAGATGAGGGTATTTCATTTTCATCACCTCTTCCAGTAAACCCATCATGACTTTAGTCTTTTGGTTTCATCAATGGACTTTGAGAAAATGGTTTGTCTTATTTCATACAACATTATATATATTTTATTTGATATTCACCAAATTTTCTTAGAATGAATTGTCATTATCCAACTGCACCACCTATATATTAAATATATGTTAGTTTTCCAAAATGTACTTCCTCAAGTGCGAATAATGGAATACATCATGTACATGAAATAGGTTTGGAGGGAGTGCAAGAATATAGACTATTAGACTAATGCGACCAAAGATCTCAATGATACTGACATATCTTAGAATAATCATTCACTTCTTCCCAAATATCATTAAATTAATACATAGAGATATTTAATGGAATAACATGTTTAAAAAATAAAACTCTTGGTAAATGATGTTTTTCCATTTTCTTGAGGTCTAAATTCCTTGGTGATGTTTTTCCGTTTTCCTGATGTTATTTGTAATTTTTTCATCCTCCAATTTTATTTATTTGATTCCACTAATTCATGATGACATATCAGGCATCATGATGTATATTCTACAGTAAACTCATTTATATTTCCCCACCAATAGACTAATTGTATATCATTATACAGATTTGTCTTACATTGATTGCTAGATAAGGCTGAGATACATCCATCATCAAACAATTAATTCATTATAAAATTGTTTTATGTTAAATGATGTCTCATAACAAGTCTCACAACTCGGTATTCATTAGAATTTAACACTATACAATTTACTTTTCCTATAAGTTCTACATTTTTTCCTTGAAAACTCACTTTAAGATTAATTTATCCTCTCTATAAGGGATGGATAAGAAATAATTTTTGAATAGAATGATGATATTCCTTACATTATAATTATATTGTTCATTCTTTTGATATCAAAGATGATATGATCCATCTAAATTATAATTATTAATAAAATTTTTGGATCCTTACTACATAAAGAGAATTCCACACTATTCTCATTATCTATATTGTAATATTTCAATTATTCGCAGTCATATATCATTATTAACTATTTATTTGTGCCAATTCAAGTATTTTAGTGTGAAGATATACCTGATTTTTTTAATACATATATATTTCACTCTTCTCCCCAAAGTGATTATTAAGAATTTTTTTAATGAAATTTTATTTATATGTGATTCCAACTCAGGAATTTGGTATTTCAATTCGTGAAAATTAAATTTCCTTAAAGCATATGCTATCAACTTTTCACCTACCATAACATAAATAAAAATCCATTTAATGAACAATCAAATAATACCACAAAAAATCTAAACATATTGGTATTGTGAGTACATATGATGTCATAATCCTCATTTTCAACTCTACGAATCTCTCTTCACATTCATAATTCCATGAAATATTCAATAATTTCCTAGTTATTTTGGATAGAGGGTTTATAATTGATTGATATTTCTCATAAATCAAGGTTAATACTCATCTAATCCCTTGAAACTATGGATATCTAAAACAAATAATTGCCTCAACCATCATTTATTTTTATCATTTTTATGCGTCTATAGATACCCCTTACCTAGTGATAAAAATCCATATGAATGGGTCATACGTCAACTATAAAACATGTTACCAATACTTTTCATATATATATATATATATATTCCTTTTTATGGTCTTTAGACAAATTATCAAATGCTCTTCTTTATGAACCTTCCTTTTGTATTCTATTAGAATATTATCTATTAAGACTGCCACAAAATTTTCATGTTAAAATATAAAGACTATATAGATTAACTCTTTGAATATTGCAATAGCATTAGTGAATATTAATGGAATTACACTGAAATTATATTTCCTAAACCAGTTTTGGATATAGTTTTTAGGGATATCCTCCTACTTTATACTTACAAGATAATATATTGATTGATGATCAACCTTGGTGAGATATTGTGCTTGAAATATCTGATAAAAAAATTTATAAATCCATTTTAGATGTTACTTGACCTTTATCATGATCTTGATTATATATTGATAACAATTTTTCATGAGCATTGACCCACACGACTTATTAATGAATAGGACCCGTGCACAACTAGGTGAAACATTTGTTCGTATCAACTATTTCTAGTTCCCCAATACATGATGGAAAGAACATTGCACAAAAAAAAATTTAGATTATTATAAATATGAGTTACATTAATACTTATACCCGGTTTTTTATGAATGATCCATCAATATATCAGGATGTGATATTCCCAGTATTTTTGAAATTTATATGAAATAAAATGAAGATAATACCAAAAGTAAATATAGGTATTGAAATATTTTGAATATAGAACAGATAAAGATGTCACCAAAACATTTGAGGGCCCCAGTTCAACCATAGTAGTATGCTATAACTGTTACATACCCTTAATATTTCAATATTTTTGATTTCCCAACTGGGTGAATAACATTTTTCACACATTATCATAATATCACAACTCAATATAATTAAAGAAACATAAAAATAGATTTTCATTAATTATCTACTCATTTTATATACAGTCAAAATCAATGTTACTAGTCATTCCATAATGAAATAGTTTCCCATATTTATGGAGACATTCTTATGGTGATTGTTACAAAACTATTCAATTGAAGAGAAATTAATTTTCTTACTTTCAATTTTTTTAATAAATTTTTCAAAATTTCCTTTCAACATGAATTCTTATTAATCTTTTTATCATGAGAAACTATTGTGTAAGAAAACACCATATCAAAATTTTCTAAAAAATGAGAATTTTTTATAAATTTTATACTCCCATGAAGCCATTTCTCTTAATAATTTTTATTCAATCCAGATTAAAAACCAATAATTTTTATTAATGTCCCAGACAATATGTAGTATATACCTGGAAAATCTTGTAATGTTGGATTTAAATGTGGTAACAGTAAAAATATAATTATTTATTTGTTCTAAAATTTACATTTCTATTCATAATCGACATTTCATTTAAAATATTATTCTGAAAAATTTTATAAAAATTATCCCATTACACAACTTCTAAATTATCTTTATCTATTTTAATCATAACCAGAGACCACCATCGATCAACTACAACTTCAAAATTATAAGTTTATAGTGTTTCCATTTTCTGTCCAAATCTTCTAATGACATCCAAATGTTTTTTTTAGAATGTTGATCCATACTATACTTTCCAACGAATCTCTACATCCGTTGAAATTTTGAGGTATTTTCCTTATAAAATGTTCCACTACTATAATATTAATATGTGGTTGATCTAGATTCACTATTATATGGATATAATCATAGTGTATCACATGTTCTATGTTATCCATTACATTTACAATATATTTTATTTATATTCCACCAATCTATGGATGTTGATTTGTAAGGATGTATTCTCATTGATTCCTTCCACTATAGCTAGATTGAATCTTATATAGAAAAAAAATCAGAATAGCCATATCTTATATTTTTTAACATGGTAATATTCATATTATTTATCATTTAAAATTAACAAAAAAGTAAAAATAATTAATTGGTAGTCCATTATAAATTTCTTAACCACTAATATAATATAAACAATTCTTTGACACCAACTATAAAGACTATACCAGACACATTACATATTCTAATTGTTTTACACTTAATTTATATTTCAATTATTCTCAATGATATTTTATGTTTATAATATTGAGGAATTATCACAAATTATAATATATAAACCCATAAATTACATATCTAATCTTATAATGAATATTATTTATTTCGATGAAAGGACAACATTTAAAAAACAAGTTGCTCTTCATGTAAAATCATTACAGTTTTCCTATTTTTTTAATATATGAATATATTTTCCAATATAATATATGAAGA
Source organism: Viscum album (assembly GCA_963277665.1). Classification (NCBI taxonomy): domain Eukaryota; kingdom Viridiplantae; phylum Streptophyta; class Magnoliopsida; order Santalales; family Viscaceae; genus Viscum; species Viscum album. The sequence continues at coordinate 1,100,309,448 of OY728145.1, forward strand.
AAAAGGATGAGAATAAAATATCAGTAATTGACATAAATGATAGAGATTATTAGTCCAGTGGAAATCCTTAAAAACATTTCCATAATACTTACATTATTATTTGGAAGAATTAATAATATTATAAAAAATATAAACTTAAAACATTATAATAACCAAAATATTTTCATGAAAAATAATAAAGCACCATTTAAATGAAATATATGTAAATATGGAAATCATTTTTAAATCAATCATATAATTGGATTATCCAATATTTTAATACTACACCTCTAGATTGACCAAATCATTTGAAATTTTTATGTAACCACCTATCCATTGTTTATCAAAAAACTGCAAATCAATGGTTAATCACATAAAAAATTATTTTTTTATCATGTAAAAATCAATAAATATTTTATAAAATAACCACCTTTAAAAATAAAACATTCCTATGAAACATAAAAATAATAATGAATTATTTCATCATAAATATTATTATTTAAGAAAATATATTTTTCATTTTCAAATCATTCAACCTGAAAAACTACACACACACATAGTACAAACACGTTTTAATAAGATAGAAATATAAACCTGAAATGTAATATTAAAAATATAGATGAAACATGATATTTGGAAACCATCATAATATAGAAAACGTATTCATTTACATAAACAATAGGAAATAATAATTGAAATTGATATGATATTTATCATTAGAAAAATAACACTCCATTATATACATTACTACATAGCTACATTTCCTTGATCAATGAAATATGTATGTAGAATGTAGAAAAAGAAAATAAATTAATATATTTACTTTGAGAAGATTCTCTTTTTAATATCACCTTTTTTAGAGACCCTTTCATTCATTGAATTTAGTATTTAGTTGATAACAATATGACATAGATTTGGGGAGAGAGAGTAGAAGCATATTGGGATGAAAATTATTGATCAACGAGGTATGTTGGTGTAAATGGGATAGTATTTATACTTGAGGATATGTGGGTATATGTTTTTATAACAATGCATCTTTATATTCAAATACAACCATATTTTGGGGGAATTAATTTCCAATAATTCGGCATTATATTAATATTTTTTTAATTTCTATGGTGGTAAATTCCTCAAAAAATCCATAAATTGGGTGATTTTTATGTATTTTAACACTTTACCCTATTAAGATTAACTAGTTTAATTTTTTCCATTTTATATATTAAATAATTTTTTACCATTTAAAATTTTTTATGTATAAAAATAAAAATGACCTTAAATAATAATTTTTTATTTTCATTAAATATCAGTGATACATTTCAATAAATTTAATTAACATTATTATAAAAATTATAATTATAATTATAATTAATTTAGATGAGAAAATGAAAAATAATGTTGTAAAATTTAAAAAGACCAAATGTTTCATATTTTATATATATATAATTTAAACTAAAATTTATTACAATTACCTAAGTTGGTTTATTTGATGTATAATTTAACTAATTATACATTATAACAAATTATAAATATAATATAAATATATAAATATATAATAGGAAAAAAAATTCAAAATAAAACCCAATATATTATTTTATAAATAAAATATTTAATATTTTCAGAAAAATACCAAAAATTAGACCTATGATTATTTTGTTTTTAAATTTATATTAATATTCATATATTTTGAACAAAAATTTATAAATGTCCAAAAAATATTTAAAATAGGCTTACCATTAAATGGAAGAAAAATTATCTTTTAGGAAAAATATATCTTTTATGCTTACAAATATGATTATTCCTATCCTAAGACTATAAAACGTATTTGATAAAATTTTAAATATAAATTTGAATCTATAGAATATATTTATAATTTTAATCTCCCAAAAATTTTGATTAATTTTAATTCATAATAAATATAATATTTTAAAAAAATATATTCTATTTGTACCCAATATATCCAATATGATGTGTCAGTTTTTTGGATATCTATATTATAATATGAAGACATATATGATTATTAATTTTTATTTTAGGTATTATTATTCATATATGAGAAAAATTAGTTCACCTTCATTTGTTAAATAATAAATATAAGCTATTTGTTTTAGAATAAAATGGTAAACTATATTTGAAGAGTTTATATTATTCTATCATAATTTAGTATGACATCAAATGCATTAATATCCATTAGTCAATTTGTTTTCTTCATCATTAATGAGTAATTTGTTTTGGTCGTTTTTGTCTTATAATAATTACCATGTTTTTTGTATACGGATTACCAGAATTTTATTATTACTCTACAATTTTACATTATTTTAGAATTAAAAATATAATTTTTAAGAAAATGTAATCTTATTAACCATAATTTTTATATAATGGGATTTTGGTAGTTGATTAAACTATTTTTCAATTATTTTGGAAGTATGTTTTCTCTAAAATATTTTCAATTGAATTATATATAAATACATTAAAATCATTTGAAACAGTATTTTCAAAAGTAAAAAAATATTTAAAAGAGGTATTGGAATGATTGATTAACAGTTAAACTATAAAAATAAGTTTAATGAAATAGTTTTATTATAACATGTAATTGGGGTTAGTTGGGTTAGATTAATAGGATTGACTTGATGATGTTATATTATTTTAAAATTCAATTTTATGTCTTATAAAGTGGAAACCAATATTTTATACATAAAAATTGGTGTAAAGAATAATTTTTCTTTTATATCATAATATTACATCATGTGTTTGTTTTGTTTTTATCATCGGTGTTGTGGAACACTGCATAAGTGATTATTATAAATATTACATTTCATTAAGATTAGATAATGTTTATAATGTTACTTGAAAATATTTCCAAGGACCATTTCATAATTTTTGGTTATGTTTTTTCATAGGATATATATTAAACATGAATTTTAGTGTCCATATTCATTTTATTGGTGTCAATTATATTAGATCATGGTTTATCATATGTATTAATTTGTGATTTTTTAGTTTTTAGGGTATAAAATAAAATGTATAGAATTTTTATTATGAAAAATAAAATAATATTATTTTACTAATACGAAAAAATCAATATTTAGGATGAATATAATATCATATTATTAGTTTTGTCGTACATTTATCTGTATTATTTTTTTAATTGTGATGGATATACATTGGGATTAATAGGTAGTACATTTAAAATGGTGTCTAGTATGGGGAGATTACACATAAAAATTATTTTATAATTACATTAAATCCCTATTTGGTAAATTTTTTATTTCATATACAAAATCGTTCTAAAAAATTTAAATAATACATTAATTTTTTCTATTGGACATTATATTTACAATATTTAAATTAAATTAGATTTTATAAAAGTATATGACTATATTATGAAATCTATTTTAAAAATGAATGAAAAGGTACTATTAGAGGAAGCCTCTAATATAATGCACATTTTTTCAAGACTATTAATGTGGTATTTTCTCTAGGCATTACCCCAGACAACAAACAATGTAAACTACCAGAAATATAATATTGTAAAAATCATATATCAAATATGGTTATTCTATTTTAAATATCCATGACATTCATGTGGGAGGAATCACCAATCATGACTGCATTTTAGGCATACATTATGCATAGATAATATATATAGTTTTTTAGGGATATATAACTAGATATTTTGATGATATAAACAAGAAATTAGGAGTTTTTTATGATATTTATTGTATTTATTTTAAACATTTTAAATTTTCATTTTCGTGGAAAATAAAATTTTTCATTCATATAAAGTGTTCGCTAAATTTATATTTTCTTCTAAATATATTTTATCACATATATAATCTCATATTTTATCTACAAAAATCGTAAAAATATAGATTATTTATTTTTTATATGAATAATATAACACTTGTCTAATTAAAAATTGATATGAAATAAGATTATGAAGAGATTATATTTTTAATTGAAAATGTTACTTTGTAATCAAAATAGATTCCAATATAATTTTATGAATTTTAATAAATAAGTGTTTTTGAATTTTTATATTATTAAAGTAATATAATATTTATATTAATAGTCTTAATTTTATCTAAGGATTATTTTATTATAATTTTTATTGAATGAGTTATTTTTACATGAATATCGAAACATTTATTTTTTTACTAAAAATGAATAATTTATAAATACATCGTGAAAAATGTATAAAACAAAAAAATTAAAATAATCAATGAAAAAAATAGAATTAATTGAGTGAATTGTTAATTTTGATTTATTTTAAATTTATATAAAAGTAATTTATTAATTATAAATGAAATAATATAATTAAAATCAAAAACATTATAAAATATTCCGAATTATTTTTTTTATAAAGTATATTTTTTATAAAACTGTGTTCTTACACTTTACATATAAAATTGTAAATGTTAATTATTCTTAAAGGTATAAAATTTATTTTAATTAAATATATTTCCCAATTTAAATTTATAAGTAATAATTATTTAATTACATTCTTTATTGTAGGATAACAAAAGTAAAATTAATTATATAAAAAATAAGTTTCCATTGTAAAAACAATAAATAATATAAGAGAATAATCGTTAAGAAGTTTTTTAAAAAAAATATAAGAATATCAATTGCTGTTTAATTATAATCCTTATATTATCCCACATTCGGTTGTTTTCCTCTTTGAACCCACATTACATGTGAATCACAAGCCACATTTATAGTAAAGAGATATATTTAAAAAAATCTCCAATTGAAATATTAAATTTTCTCACATCCTTCAATTTTGGGAAAACCTCATAATAATTTTTATTACAATAATCCTTCACTATTATCCAATAAAAAATATCCCTATATCATAGAATCATTTGACTTTTAAAACAACCAATGTAAGGAACCCTATGTTGCTAAATGTGGGAGAACATCCAAATGATGAGGAATAATTGTTAACTAATCTCTATTAATTATTTAATTTTTTTACAACATTTCATCCATGAAAATTTTAAATCATAATCATTATTAATATGTTGAAATTTTCTTATACTAATAGAATATTTATTTTTCACCTCCCTCTAATCCATTTAAATATATGAAAAATTCATCAACCATAAGTTCACATTACCACTACATGTATGATTTGTATATCTTTTCATAAACACCTTATAAGGTATGACTTGGATTATATTTATATTTATATATTGATATTAATAAAAATATTTTTGTTATTAAATTTAATGTTTATTCATATATTATTCACGTTACATCTAAACAAACATGTCAATTTTTCATATACATAATCTAATGCCACAATGAATGTGATGCATTTCATTTTTTCGGCTAGTCTTATAATGATCATAAAACAATCCAAAAATCTAATTCAAATCCATAAAATATATAAATAATTTTATTCTACATCTATAGTAATTATTTAATTTAGATTAAAAACATTATATGTACTCACCTATTGAATATTGATTGTCCTTCTATCAGGTTCTTTTACCACCTATCTGAGTAATGATCATATATTATTTCATGGATGAATATGAAAACATAACATATTATGATATTATTAATTAATTGGAAAAAATAATTTATGTTTTTTAAAGTATTAATTAATATTTATCATATTAATATTTTACCACCCGTTCAGAAATTTTACATTCCAGTAACAATCTCCTCACCGCCTTCATCATCATGAATGATAATTAAAATACATATTAAAATAAACTAAAACTTATAAAATCTTTAAGAACATAAATTAAGATCAATAAATATACATTATAATTATTAACATTGAATTAATAAATAATACTACACACCACCATTGAGAAACATATATTAAATATCTACAAAAACTAATAACATTTGAGATGAAAAAAATATAACAAACAATTTTTTTAAAAAATTATTATAACTATTTTTTATAAAAGTATATATATATATATTTGTATATTTATGTAATAGAACTGATTCATATTGTTATTATTATAAATAATGTTAGTTCATGTTCGACTAGCATATATAATGGTAAGGATTTATTAATCTCAATTTCAGTTCATTAAGATATAATGTGTATTCAATGGTAGTTATATTCTAGTTGTATTTATATTTTTCATGTATTAATTTTTTTAAAAAAATTCATGAAATCTATTTTCTTTATAAATCCATATTATTTTTTTTAACATTAATGGGTTTTTAATATGAATAATAATTATTATATAATTTTTATAGTTTACTTATTTTTTATTAACTTTATTTTCAATATTGATATGAAAAAAAATTATTATATTTTTGGTATATTCCTCCTTATAAATATATATATTTTATTTACGCATTACATATTTATATTTCCAATTATTTTACCTATCCACTCTTACAAATTCATTTCATTCAAACATTAAAAAATATTGGCTTGATTTTATAAACTCAAACATCATATCACTGGGATATAGTGTTACTTCATTTTCTTTGTTCATCTATTATTCCAATATTTCTCCATTTATAATTGAATACGATAATCCATATATGAATTAGAATTTTTAATTGTAACTCAAATACTTTTAATTTATAAATATATTTATGGTACTAGTAATTCATTGTTATGAGTTATACCAATCCATTATAAATAAAATCTTTTCATCCATGTCAACATTTTTTCATAGTGATAATGTTTTCAATAATATTTATGAATTTAATATTTTTTTCTCACATCATGATAACATTTCAATTCTCAACTTTTCAAAAAGATTTCCTATTATCCCTTATTATCTTTGGTGATTTCAGTAAACATATATAGAAATATTAAAATGGATTCATTAATGTAAGCTGATTTTGTGTTCACCATTTCATTTCATTACGATAGACATTATTTATTTTTCAAGGATCTATTATTAAGGGTTTTGAAGGTAAATTTATTTAAAAATAATCAACATGACCTTTTCAAAATGAACATTAATTTGATCATCAACCTCATCATTTATGACATTGAAAAAAAATATTTCAAAACACATTTATTTTATTCCATCCTCTTACTTCCATGTCTCAAAATATTTTACAACCAATTGAGTTATATTTTTATTCACTTCTTCATTTCATATATAGAATAATTATTTTTTTATAGATTGAATTTATTGTTACATTTGATCTATACTATTTTTATTTTATGTGAAATCAAAATGAAATTTTACAAAACCCATGATAAATCATTAGGATCTTAAATATATGATTAATGACATATTTATTATAGAATATATAATAATGTACATATAAAAAAAATGTTGTGGGAAATAAATTATATATTCCCCTTATTCATTTTATAATTCTTCCATTTCATGAGAGACAATTTATTGTTCAGAAGATGTTATCCTAGCACATTATGTTATGTTTTAGGATATGAGATCCTTCAAATAACCCCATCATGTCTGGATTTATGTTGTTTTCACATATTGATGAATCCTTGATCTTATGTTCCAATTATTATAAACTGTTTTTTCTTTTATTATATCAAAATCATAATCCATGTCAAAATTTTCATTTGATATTACATGTTTAACGATCATGACTGATGGGAAACAATTATAAATCTGTGTTATTTTTATTATGATTTGTTTACCATAATATTATTTTCTTGAACGCCTATGAGATAATTCATGGTTGAAAAACATACCTCACGGAACATTTTATCTCACTCCTTTTTCATGAATATATTCACAGTGTTATGATGCTTAGTATACCCTCTAATAAATCTATAAGTTATTCTATTGTGGATAAATTATGGAAAAATATTCATAAGTGTTATAAAATATGATACATATGTGTGTACTACTAAAATAAAATAAATATATATTTTGGGGGTATATGGAGTGTATTTTAGGATGTTTTTTTTATGATATAAAATATGGGAAATATATTTTTCATTCCATTGAGTAATATCACTCTATATAAATGCTGATGTTTAAAGTATATATATTTATCCCCACACTAAGGAGTTCCAATTAGGGGTTTTAGTGGATAAATATAGCCATTATAAATGGGGTTACATAACATTGTGAATTATTTATAAACGATGAACAACATTAATGTGGTTCTAATCTCGGAATATATTTTGAGAATTTATTACCATAAAAAAGGAAATTGTAACTACATATTTTCATGGTCATGGTAGTTTATTAAATGGTTAATAGATTACTATTCCATCACCCTTTTATTATTAATTTATATATGAAGATAAAAACTATATTTTAGGAGGTATATGTGTTATTGGGTTTATAGTTACTTGGAGGACCTAGAAAAAACACGCTATGGTTAAGGGTTGTCTATGATTGACATAGTTAATTATAAGAACATCTAGAGTGAAAATGGTAAAATAATTTGCTGAAGAGTTAATATTAAATATCTATATATTTTAGATGATCATATACTGCAATAATGATCATAGTGAAAATGGTATTTCATTCCATAATGATATAGGAATTCTCATGTTACAAATTCAACACATCCATTCCATTATCATACTCTCTACCTTCGCCTTTTATTATCATATGGAATATTTATGGTGTCCTGCGATGGAGTATTCTTATTCTATGTTGTTGTCATGAATTTATATTATATTATATTATTTTTATTTTGAATTATTAAATTTTCATGACATCATAATGTCTTAATGGGTTTGGTTTACTTTTAAAGAAGCCAATGAAATTAAAATTGATATAGGTTATTAGTGACATCTTCACTTATAATATTAAAATAAATTTATTAGGGTCTATATTACTGTTTCTGAGAATTATTTCATCATTTTATTAATTATTTTTAAGCTTTTTATTTAATGAATAATTTTAGTCATTCTCTCCTCCCTGACATTCAGGACAAACTCTTATACATATGGTGGAGTAGTCTAATTTTATAATCATTAGGGTGTCTATTGGTTTTGGTGTTATAGAATATAGATGGTGTTTTACCTTTGGTATTATATTGGGAAATGTTATTTTTAAAATGATTAAATATGTCATTTTTAGTGAAGTATATTTTCATAGAATTATATATAACGAAGAGTGAAAACGGTGTAAAATGTTAAATATTAAAATATTATTTAATTATATTTACTTTTCTATATGGGGATCTGTTAGTTTATAAATATTTTAATATGATCATTTTTACTCATCCCCCATTCTCTATATGTTTTTAATTTTTTTAATTTTAATATTGTTATTTGTCTTTAATATTTTTTTATGCTTATCTGTTGAATGTGATATGAAGTATCTGGTGATTGAATGTTGTTATGATGTGTGCGTAATTATCACGTGTAAGTAAATTGATGTTTTTTGGGAACTAATTGAAAATATTTTTAGGTTTATGGATGTCATTATACATTATAATATTATTTATCAAATCATGAGGATATAGTTTTTTTATTCATTAATTACACATTTTTTATTATTTAATTTTAATTTATTTTTTTATTAATATAGATATTAAATTTGGATAATATTTTCAGGATTGACATATTTCTACTAAAGATTAATATTGATATCAAGATATAGGATTTATTGAATCGGTGATGTTATTGTTATTAAACTATTATAATTCTATTAATTGGTTATGTGTTTTAATTTTGATTATTAGATAATGAGGTGTTTTATTATTATGATGTGGAAATCATTATGCATAAATGACGATGATATGATAATATAATAAAATAGGAAAGATGGAGTGTATAATATAGATTATGACATTTTATGGGGTCACATGGTTGATGTGGTAGTTGAATAATTTTAACTATTCTATTATCACATAGTTAATTAGTTTGAAATTCATTTTTTTCACCATTGTTCCTTATTTAGTTGTTAGTTGGAATATATTTTTTACTAGAATTTAATAATAATATTGTTTCAATGGGGGTTTTACACTTTAATAATTGGTTAAACTTGGTTATAGAATAAGGATGATAAATTAAAATAATATTTTTTTAATAAAGATTTAATCCATTGGTTTTATAATATGTTATTATTTTTAAATTGTGATGTTTTAATATTATTATTCAGAAAACTAAGATTGTTTTTAATCTACCTTATTAAAATATGGTTGGTATAAGAGATGGTATAGTAAAACAAAAATATTTCTAATTTCGATTAACTTTGGATTCATTGGTAGAATATTATTTACATATTTAATAAAAACTAGATTTTTCATTTATATAAGATTGTGTGTGATAATGTCTCAAGGATATATTTTTAATAGAATGGTCATAATATATATATATATTATGAAAATAAAATTGATATGCTACTACAATATTCATATTTTTATATTGTTAGATGATAACCATTGATTGAAATTTATGGTGTAACTTATTAAGGATAGGGAGCTTATAAGACATTGATACTTTACCTCTAATGTCCGACAATACTAATCTCATAATAGAGGCTTTAGGAGAACAAACCCTCCATTTGAAAATCTATGTGTTATATATGTCATAGATCATCCAATCTATACATATCTACATTATATTTTAGACTTGATATTGTTATTAATAATATTATGGGCCTCAAAATTTTATATGTCTTCATATATTTATATGGAATATCTTCACAATGATGTATGATATATTAGGTGTCATATGCAATATTGGAATAAATAATAAATTAATAAAATATTATTCTTTTATGACTTCAATTGATGTAGATAACTCTTTTTTATTAAATATAATAGAACTATATGATTATGTAAAATGAAATATGAGTTTATAATTTTAAAGTTTTTTTTATAATTTCGAAGATGGATGTTTCTTCATAAAGTTTGGAAAAACATGAGATACAACTTTCTTGAAGTTATTTCATGGAAATGTGAATAAATTATATAATGAAATATTTTATGAAGTTATATTTATTTTAGCATTAACTCAAATATATTTGGATGTGTTGATGTGTTCTCAAAAGGTATTCTAGAATTTAGGTACGATCAGAATAATTGTACTATGAAAGATCCCTATAGGATTACATTTTTTGTGCATAAATTACATAAGTTTAATTTTATATATATTAGATTATATAATAAATAGTCTTCACAATATTGTATGAATAAATTTTTTTCATTTTGGCCAATCAAATATATTCAAATAGTCGTTATCTCATAGAAATAAATTTGTATTATCATATCAGAAAAAATAATTATTGAAATTTTACAATAATCTATTTAATATAATGTATAATTTTATTTATATCTAGATTGATGAAAAGGAAAAAAATTATTAATCAATTTTTTGGGAATATTTTTTAAAAATATTTTTGAATATAGTGATTAAAATATTTATTAATCTATTGAATGAATGATGAAAATATAATTTTATATTTAAATTAATAATAATTAAATAATATTTTATAAATACAATGGAGGAATTGAAACTTAGATAAGGATTCCATGGAAAATGATTCATAATATATCTTTTACATAAATATTAATTTGATTTTTATAAAATGATATTTATTTTAACAATATTTGTTGTTCGAACTTGTAGAGACCCGAAGCCTGACGTACATGGACATTACATTACTTTTGCGGAATACATAGTACATAACAAAAACACACACACAAGGATTGTAATAGATTAGTGTCTTTGGAAACTCGGAACGTAATCTTCTAATCGTGGTGAAAGATCTTCAATATCTCCCATAAAGATCTCCCCTTTTTTTTACCTAAAACCTTTATTTATATCCTGGGGAAAAGAAAACATAAAAGGGTGAGCTCAAATGCTCAGTAAGGGTATAAAAAAGAAAAATCAATCATATCATATTCATAAGAACATAACTTTTGTAAATCTTAACCTGCAAAAGAGAGCATAATTTCATAACATGGGATAAATCATAGTAGTGAAATGAAAACCAAATAATCATAACTTAAAACATTAAACTTTGTGTAATACACACATAATCATAGATAATCATTTCTTGTTAGTCAAGACTCATTGCCAAGACTATCTTAGTGGACAAAGTCCCTTTCTGAATCGAGTAACCCTCGTTTCAGTCCTGTTTCACTGAACCGGTATAACCTACCATTCCAGCCATGTCTATCTCATGAGATATAAAATTTTTACCCAATGCATTGGAGGGAGATATAGGTCCCACCCATCTTATAATGAATCCTTTCTTATGTGTGCCACATAATCATAAATCATACATCATCGCATAATACATGTAACAAAAATGGGATTCTTGAAACATCATGACATCATAAAACAAATCATATAAGGTAAATGAATTCATAAAAATAATACCCTCACAACATAATCAAATCAATGTAATAATAGGGATAAAAACCGAAACCTTTATTATCTTAGATGGAAAATAATTTTGATAAAACACTTGAACTCCATTCTTGAGGAAAATATCCTTTCTACTTCAAAAACAATTTTCCTTTCATAACATGTCATACGACTTTAAAATTAAAGAAGTTGATTAAAAATAAACTTGAAAACTTGTAAAGGACGTTTCTTGGAAATAATGTTTTAAAAATCCATTCATGCCGTATAAGTTAAAAAAACATTCTTCATACTTTTGTCGGAAAAGTCAAAAAGTACCTCGTACGAAAAAAACGACAAAAGATTCCTTTCATATTCTTTACTAAAAACGTACCGAAGGGTAAAATTGGATTTAAACTATTGTAAGTGGATGGAAACAATATTACATATTGAGGGAACATGGATGTGGATGATAAAATACACCCCAGTAAATACTTACGAATAAACAATCTCGGATAAAAATGAGATTGTGGTATTTTCCCTTACCTTAGGTCCGACTTGTTTTGTAAGTGTCCGAACCTCCTATATAATGATTTAAATCATGTTATTGACTTATTCCAAAATCATATTCTTTGTTATTATATCATATATGGTCCACTTATGACTTTATATTACCCGTTCTTTTGTAAATTCATGTTAAAGTAGCGTTTGGGTAAAATCGTTTCATTTATCGTAGGTGTTTTGACTTGTTGTTCTTGACATTATTATTACTTATATCATGATTTACTTACTTCCAGAATATAAAATATGATTTATATATCATATATATTCAGTATATATATATATACATAATAGATAGATAAATGAAATGAAAAACACTGTTTCATGGAGACGGTAGTCCGTACGTACGCATGAACGCTGTTTTCCTTTCCTTATTGTCTTGAATGAAAGTAAGTAGAAGACATATATATATATATATATATATATACATAAATCCAGTATCTTTGTAATTTCATATATTTCATTATTATTTCTTATATATACTTTATAATCATTCTTAAATGGTTAACATGGAAAATGAATCTCATCGCGTCGTGGAGACGGTAGTCTGTTCGTACGCACGAGCGATGATATCATTTCCATAAATATTGAATTGAATTGGAGTTGATTATACAATATATCAGAATCAATATTATGTTTTAATAACTATGTATAGTTATTCTTTACACAATTATACCCATCCATGTAAGGTGGTGGTGGAAAATAGATTACACCACGGCGTGGAGACGGTATTCCGTACGTACGCACGCGCGGTGATTTCTTTTTCCGTAGGATGGATAGATGGTGAAATAGGGTTGTTTCATACTTATAATAACATATCAGTATATGAGTGATAATGATGTTATTACTTCATAATGAAACAACCTAAGAAGAAGAAGTGGAAGAAGAAATAAATATGAAAGAATTGGTAACGGTAATTACCTCTTCTTTGAAGAGCCTCTTTGAGACCTCCTCTTAGGGCATTAAATTGGTCTTTGAGGAAGACCAGAACCTCTAATATTATTCTAGGAAAGTGGATAAGGGATTTTGGAAGGGTTTGGCCGAGCTTGAGTGCTCAAATTGGTGTGATGAGGAGGGGAGGAGGTGTCCTTTTATAAGGGAAGAGAGGGGCACCTTAGGAATACCTCAAAATATTATTTTATTTAATGTCAAAATCGGTTTATAATGGTTCCAAAGGGACTTATTTTGAAGCTAAAGTGGGTATGGGTCGAAGTCCTATCAACCAATAGGATTTAGACAAGTTTAGGGTATTATTTTATCCTTATCAATTAGATTTAACTCTAAGTTAAATAATTTATCTTTTACCGCGTCTTTTTGTTTTCTTACACTATATGGTTAATACACTTACTATAACATGCCAAACGAACCCCAAATTGTTTATTATTAATATATATATCTTTATCTAAGTCATTTGGCCGAACCTTAGATTTTTAGGAATAAAATAACAATTAATAATATAATATTTGATTTAAAAACTATTTTGTGTCAATTTTGACACTATTTGATATATGATTTTTGGGAAAGTCATAACAGAATTATATGTTAGAACCAAGTTTATTAAATCAACACTAATATATCATAGTAACCTAGAAAATTAGTGGAATCCATAAAAAGCCTCAAATTAGATTTATTTTGGTGTTTATAACATCAATTATGTCAATATTTCATTAATAAGATAATTACTGCATCATCATTGTGTCATAAATAAATTAAATTATTTAATGTCTAAAAATTATAAATAAAATACCATAATGTAGGAAATCTATTTAGCTTTCTAATGAATATTTATAGTCGAATTTATATTATGTATAACCCCATACTAAAAATGATTTACTTATTAAACTTTGATTTTAACTATTTTAACCCTTCTTTAAATAAATTAATAATAAATGTCCTAATCTAATCCAAGTGGACCTAAATGGTCATATTTTATTACTAAGTTTGTTTTTAGTCGAATTACACTTGTCCAATAGAATTAGGACATGTGTTAGGGTAATAGTAATATCATATTTACCCTTAGTTACCCTATTTACTATTAACCGTGGTAAAAAAAAGTAAAAAGTTACTATTCAACAAAAATTATTTTCATCTCATTGAACCACATTTTAGTCCTTGATATTAACCGTGTCTGTCGGATTTTCGAAATTCCATTCACAGAAGCGGTAAAATTAAGTTTTATGAAAAGTTCAGTTTTTAACCTACCACTTAGTGGTTTCACTATTCATCAAAAATTGAAAGTTTTCAGAAAAGTACCAAAATTTCACCCTAGGCTATAATTGATATTCCGAATTCAAAAATGAATTCTATTTTACCAAATTCATAACATAGAAATTTCATTAATTAATTTTATAATTAAATCCCGCAGTTAAAACAAATAGCGTGTTTTTAAGAAACAATATCTATCAAAAGATTGACACTTGAGTATGTCTGGTTTAAATGTGAAATTACATCCAATGTCCAACATTGTATTAAATTGTAAAAATATATTCTAAATATAATTTAAAACCACTCAAATTAATAATTTGTAACTATTAATTATTTCCATTGAAAAAGTTATTTTTAATTAAAATTTAGTAATTTCCACTATTCATCAAAACATGAAAGTTATCCGAAAATTACCAAAATTTCACCTTTGGATAAATTCGATACTCTGAATCCAAAAATGAAGTCCATTTTGAGAGATAAATTTTCTAAAATTTAAAAAGTGGTTATTACTATTCATAACGGCTAGTTTTAATAATATTTTAATAGCATATCGTTGTTTCGTGAAACTCAGTATTACGTACTACACACGCTATCGAGGAAGGTCGCGATTGCGTGTAGTGCAAGGCAAGTCAAGGATGCGTGTTGTGCAAGCTCCTTTTGGTGTAGCGTACAACACAAGACATTAATGAAATAAAAAAGAATATTTTTCATAAAATCTTGGGCTGTTACATTCTACCCCCCTTAAAATGAATTTCGCCCTCGAAATTCGTCAGGGTTATAAATGGTTTACTATTTGAAAGTTTCTTTGATAGAAACCCACATCGTAAAAAGTAATACCAAAACTTATCTTTAAAACCAAAAGTATGAAACGTTACGGTTACCCAAATAAACTAATCACTGAGTTTCCACATAGGTGAAAATATGGATATGGAAGAGAAATCTAACCATCATGTTCTGATGGAGAGTGGTAGAGGACATGGCTATGGAAAGGCCAGTAATCAAAAATCCATAGATTTGTGATGATATAAGGTACAATCCGATTCATCAGGTATAAGATCACTATGAAAACATTTTTGGTTTTCAAGATCATTTCCCTAAAGTTGAAAATTTGAATTAGAATAAATACTTACTTAATTTTGGTACAATCTCACTGTTGTCTGTGCCTTGAACAATTTCCACTTCATCTCTTAAATAAATGAAGTTAAATTTGTTATTCGTGAAGTGTTAGAAGATCATGTGATAGAATGACGGGTCATTCCATCAAAAGGTTAGCAAAAGTTATTAAATATACATAAGTCATTCTATAGTGAGATTAATCATATATGGTACCTAAAATGGACATATACTTCATATATCATACTGCTTAATGTAATAAAACTAGTTTCTACTAAACAGGGACTTCATGTAGGTCAGTGGTAGGCAATAAAGGCCAGTCGCACTTCGGTTGTGGGTTTGATTCCTACAGCCTTGTCCGACGCGATGGGCTGTCGCCCGTCCTGCAGGTTGTCCTTTTTCTAAAACTATATTACCATAACATCCCATCAATAATATCGAAAAAACTTCTATCCTTAAACAATACTAACTTATGAACAACATAATCCATTCCAATCTTTAGGATTATCCATAATACTGCAGTCCATTCTCATAACATAGTGAAAACAATTACCAGAGATTTAACACCATCGTCGATCCCCATATATCATAAGATATGTTTTGTTGGTCACATTCCAAACATTCAAAGTCCTTAATCATGTATTCTCTTGAATACCTTAGTGAAAACATGAATGCAGTTAAAACATAACACCTTCCATATACCAAAATCCTCAAAATTATATATACTCAAACCATGATATCACTTAGTCATGAGCTCATGAATACTGTCAAACATTTCATTTTCTCCTTATCCCTTCATTATGGGCATATCATCTACATTCCAAAAATATCTGAATAACCATTCATGGATACTGGTAACATTAATCATACACTTTCAAAACTCAAGGAAAGACAATAGTGTAACAATCCATAGATGTCTCTTTATTCCATAGTAGCATGAGATTACTTATACAAAATTACACATGATAAACATGTAATCATTCCACTACATTCTTAAACCATTGACCGAGCTTCAAAAATTCTTTCATCTCACATATCATTTGTAGTCTCTTCATCATCATCCACATAAATACTACCCATATGACCATACTGATTCTCTTCATGAGTCTTTCCCTTAGAGAATTTGTTTGCATAATGCCCATACATTCCACATTTAAAACACTTAACCATTTTTTATGTCGTAGCAATACCATTATCCTCATCCATGGTGTTGACCGACCCTTTTCATTTGCACTTACTTGCTTTGTGTCCTTCTTTTCCACACCCAAAGCATCTTCCAGTTCCCTTGAAACATTATCCCTGATGCCTCTTCCCACATGATTTACATAGGGGAAATTGAACTTTCTTTCCTCTATGATCATCATGTAACTCCATCTTTCTCTTATTAGTCGAGTCAGGAAACTTACCAATTTTTACTTTATTGATCATATTATGAGATTGCTGATTCGGCATAATAATGATGATTGGACTTCCAAATCCCATTTCATTATGAAGAATATCATTCCATTGTCCATCATATCCTTCATTATCATGAATCATCTTGTTTCCAGCCATTTTCTAAAACCCAAAAAGAATAGTGTGAGAGGCAGAAATAATAATAAAGGGGGAGTAACTTCATTATCTAACATCTTAGGTTTAATTCTATGATCGTTAGCGTAATTCTAGTACTATAACCTATACGCATACTTAACCTTAGAGACATCCCTAGACATACCTTAGAAATATCTCTAGGGATCTCACTAAAGTTCTTGCATCCTAGTTTCCAAAGGTTGACTAAACCTTTCCTCTGATACCAACTGTAGAGACCCGAAGCCTGACGTACATGGACATTATATTACTTTTGTGGAATACTTAGTACATAACAAAAACACACACACAAGGATCGTAATAGTTTAGTGTCTTTGGAAACTCGGAACTTAATCTTCTAATCGTGGTGAATGATCTTCAATATCTCCCATAATGATCTTCCCTTTTTTTACCTAAAACCTTTCTTTATATCCTGGGGAAAAGAAAACATAAAAGGGTGAGCTCAAATGCTCAGTAAGGGTATACAAAATAAAAATCAATCATATCATATTCATAAGAACATAACTTTTGGAAATCTTAACCTGCAAAAGAGAGCATAATTTCATAACATTGGATAAATCATAGTAGTGAAATGAAAACCAAATAATCATAACTTAAAACATGAAACTTTGTGGCATACACACATAATCATAGGGAATCATTTCTTGTTAGTCAAGACTCATTGCCAAGACTATCTTAGTGGACAAAGTCCCTTTCTGAATCGAGTAACCCTCGTTTCAGTCCTGTTTCACTGAACCGGTATGACCTACCATTCCAGCCATGTCTATCTCATGAGATATAAAATCTTTACCCAATTTATTGGAGGGAGATATAGGTCCCACCCATCTTATAATGAATCCTTTCTTATGTGTGCCACATAATCATAAATCATACCTCATCGCATAATACATGTAACAAAAATGGGATTCTTGAAACATCATGACATCATAAAACAAATCATATAAGGTAAATTACTTCATAAAAATAATTCCCTCACAACATAATCAAATCAATGTAATAATAGGGATAAAAACAGAAACCGTTATTATCTTAGATGGAAAATAATTTTGATAAAACACTTGAACTCCATTCTTGAGGAAAATATCCTTTCTACTTCAAAAACAATTTTCCTTTCATAACATGTCATACGACTTTAAAATAAAAGAAGTTTATTAAAAATAAACTTGAAAACTTGTAAAGGAAGTTTCTTGGAAATAATGTTTTAAAAATCCATTCATTCCGTATAAGTTAAAAAAAACATTCTTCGTACTTTTGTCGGAAAAGTCAAAAAGTACCTCGTACGAAAAAAACGACAAAAGATTCCTTTCATATTCTTTACTAAAAACTTACCGAATGGTAAAATTGGATTTAAACTATTGTAAGTGGATGTAAACAATATTAAATATTGAGGGAACATGGATGTGGATGATAAAATACACCCAAGTAAATACTTACGAATAAACAATCTCGGATAAAAATGAGATTGTGGTATTTTCCATTACCTTAGGTCCGACTTGCTTTGTAAGTGTCCGAACCTCCTGTATAATGATTTAAATCATGTTATTGAATTATTCCAGAATCATATTCATTGTTATTATATCATATATGGTCCACTTATGACTTTATATTACCCATTCTTTTGTAAATTCATGTTAAAGTAGCGTTTTGGGTAAAATCATTTCTTTTATCGTAGGTGTTTTGACTTGTTGTTCTTGACATTATTATTACTTATATCATGATTTACATACTTCCAGAATATAAAATATGATTTATATATCATATATATTCAGTATATATATATATATACATAATAGATAGATAAAGGAAATGAAAAACACTGTTTCATGGAGACGGTAGTCCGTACGTACGCATGAATGCTGTTTTCCTTTCCTTATTATCTTGAATGGAAGTAAGTAGATGACATAAATATATATATATATATACATAAATCCAGTAGCTTTGTAATGTCATATATTTCATTATTATTTCTTATATATACATTATAATCATTCTTAAATGGTTAACATTGAGAATGAATCTCATCGCGTCGTGGAGACGGTAGTCCGTTCGTACGCACGAGCGATGATATCATTTCCATAAATATTGAATTGAATTGGAGTGGATTATAAAATATATCAGAATCAATATTATGTTTTAATAACTATGTATAGTTATTCTTTACACCATTATACCCATCCATTTAAGGTGGTGGTGGAATATAGATTACACCACGGCGTGGAAACGATATTCCGTACGAACGCACGCGCGGTGATTTCTTTTTCCGTAGGATGGATAGATGGTGAAATAGGGTTGTTTCATACTTATAATAACATATCAGTATATGAGTGATAATGATGTTATTACTTCATAATGAAACAACCAAAGAAGAAGAAGTGGGAGAAGAAATAAAGATGAAAGAATTGGTAACGGTAATTACCTCTTCTTTGAAGCGCCTCTTTGAGACCTCCTCTTAGGGCACTAAAATTGGTCTTTGAGGAATACCAGAACCTCTAAGATTATTCTAGGGAAGTGGAAAAGCGATTTTGGCAGGGGTTGGCCGAGCTTGAGTGCTCAAATTGGTGTGATTAGGAGGGGGAGGATGTGTCCTTTTATAAGGGAGGAGAGGGGCACCTTAGGAATACCTCAAAATATTATTTTATATTAATGTCAAAATCGGTTTATAATGGTTCCAAAGGGTCTTATTTCGAAGCTAAAGTGGGGATGGGTCGAAATCCTATCAACCAATAGGATTTAGACAAGTTTAGGTTGTTATTTTTACCTTATCAATTAGATTTAACTCTAAGTTAAATAATTTAAATTTTGCCGTGTCTTTTTGTTTTCTTACACTATATGGTTAATACACTTACTATAACATGCCAAACGAACCCCAAATTGTTTATTATTAATATATATATCCGTATTTAAGTCATTTGGCCGAACCATAGATTTTTAGGAATAAAATAACAATTAATAATATAATATTTGATTTAAAAACTATTTTGTGTCAATTTTGACACTATTTGATATATGATTTTTGTGAAAGTCATAACAGAATTATATGTTCGAACCAAGTTGATTAAATCAACACTAATATATCATAGTAACCTAGAAAATTAGTGGAATCCATAAAAAGTCTCAAATTAGATTTATTTTGGTGTTTATAACATCAATTATGTCAATATTTCATTAATAAGATAATTACTGCATCATCATTGTGTCATAAATAAATTAAATTATTTAATGTCTAAAAATTATAAATAAAATACCATAATGTAGGAAATCTTTTTAGCTTTCTAATTAATATTTATAGTCGAATTTATCTTATGTATAACCCCATATTAAAAATGTTTTACTTATTAAACGTTGATTTTAACTATTTTAACCCTTCTTTAAATAAATTAATAATAAATGTCCTAATCTAATCCAAGTGGACCTAAATGATCATATTTTATTCCTATGTTTGTTTTTGGTCGAATTACACTTGTCCAATAGAATTAGTACATGTGTTAGGGTAATAGTAATATCATATTTACCCTTAGTTACCCTATTTACTATTAACCGTGTTAAAAAAAAGTAAAAAGTTACTATTCACCAAAAATTATTTTCATCTCATTGAACCACATTTTAGTCCTTGATATTAACCATGTCTGCCGGATTTTCGAAATTCCATTCACAGAAGCGGTAAAATTAAGTTTTATGAAAAGTTCAGTTTTTAACCTACCACATAGTGGTTTCACTATTCATCAAAAATTGAAAGTTTTCAGAAAAGTACCAAAATTTCACCCTAGGCTTTAATTGATATTCCGAATTCAAAAATGAAGTCTATTTTACCAAATTCATAACATAGAAATTGCATTAATTAATTTTTTAATTAAATCCCGCTGTTAAAACAAATAGCGTGTTTTTAAGAAACAATATCTATCAAAAGATTGACACTTGAGTATGTCTAGTTTAAATGTGAAATTACATCCAATGTCCAACATTGTATTAAATTGTAAAAATATATTCTAAATATACTTTAAAACCACTCAAATTAATAATTTATAACTATTAATTATTTCGATTGAAAAAGTTGTTTTTAATTAAAATTTAGTAATTTCCACTATTCATAAAAATATGAAAGTTATCCGAAAATTACCAAAATTTCACCTTAGGATAAATTCGATACTCTGAATCCAAAAATGAAGTCCATTTTGAGAGATAAATTTTCTAAAATTTAAAAAGTGGTTATTACTATTCATAACGGCTAGTTTTAATAATATTTTAATAGCATATCGTTGTTTCGTGAAACTCAGTATTGCGTACTACACACGCTATCGAAGAAGGTCGCGATTGCGTGTAGTGCAAGGCAAGTCAAGGATGCGTGTTGTGCAAGCTCCTTTTGGTGTAGCGTACAACACAAGACATTAATGAAATAAAAAAGAATATTTTTCATAAAATCTCGGGCTGTTACAAACTAATGAATTAATATTATTTTCAATATTAATATTATATCTTGGATTACAATTGTTTAATTGGAAAATAAAGATATTATTATAATTTACGTATCATTTATTCAATATTTATAAATACTCAGTTATTTAATTTTATTGACATCATCACAAGAAAATGAAGTTTTTCAGAATGAATTGCCTCAAACGAATCCTCTCAGTCATAATGAGAAACATCATTTTTTTCCATGAAGTTAAATGTGAATGAATCATACTCTACCACTATATTCATTAGAACAAATACCTGAAATCAACAATCCTCAATGTAATTTTTTTTGAAAATAATGATTAATGTCATATGTATTAGATTAATCAACATTGCCACCCTATGAATTATATGGGGTTGTATGATGGTTCATGGGGAACATGAGGAACACTAATTGACATATTTTAACCATGAATTATTCATTGGAATAACACAACAAAACAATAGGAACATTAATTCAATAAACAATAATGTATTTAAATAACGGGAAAAATTTATATATACAAAATAAATATTACAAGTACATTATGATCATGAAATTAAAGATATATTGGTTTAATTTCATATAGTTATTGTGATTTTTCTAATGAAAATGATGATACCCCAAGGAGGGGAGTGGTATCATCCTTTTCCACTATGTTCTATAATAGTCATGTCGTTTCAAAGCAATAACATATTAATTAATAGTTTCATGGAAATTATTCATTGAATTTTTATATTTTTTATATTTTACAATTTTAGTTTTATGCATTCATTAATACTAACATGCAGATAAAATTTTAATTCTCGTATATATGAAAAAAATATTACAAATATTTGGATATTTTTATAAACTAATCTAGGAGTGCTAAATATTTTAGAATGAAAAATAGGGGTTACAATATGTTTATAAAAAATTTTACATCACATACTAATCGTTACTACAATATTAAATATCATAATTAAATGAATATGTGATTATATATGATTAAGGAGTATCATTATTTGTTTGGATGATGTCGATCAGTGTATTTTTTGGGTGCTGTTTTTATTTGGGGTGGATGCCATCGACCAACCATGATACTGAAAGGATGATGATGGTAAAAGTTTGATAAGGATGGTTCATATGTAATGTATGTTTCATTATGTAGTGGAATATTAACCAATGATTCCTCACAAGTGATTGGTGGATTTAATGGTTTGAATCTGATTGGAGGTATGACTCAAGGATGATCTCTTCATGAGATTTCATGGCTCGAGGTGTTCAGTACTTGATGGCTCCCTCAAGGAGGACATTGTAATTGAAATTTGGTTTTTTGGATGTCTCATTTATTTTGAGATTTGTATCTGGGTTCCTTTTCTTGTTTTCTATTAGTGGATTATGATTTTAGCACTTATACAAAAATTACGGTTGACAAAAACATAAAAATTGATTTCGTACCACTACAATTTGTTTCATATTGACTGCGAACAGTAGGTAAATGGTTTTAAAGAGTATATTTCATGAAATTAAAATACACTTTATGTAGTTATACTCAATTATCTATGTGAATTTCATATAATGCTTCTATTAAAATAATATTAAAATAATTTAACACAAACTCTATATAGAAATAATGCTCACAAACACCATCATGATTGAATTATACAAGGTGTTGCTTGAATAAACTCCATGTGATCCAATAATTTCTATATATATAAGATGTTCAGTCTATAGGCATGTATCATTGATGGACACAACATATGTTACATTACTTTTAGAATGTTTTAAATTTTGTAATGGATACCAATTTACATATAGTAAAAATTGAGAAATGTTTTTTACCATTAAATTATTATTTATTGATAAAATATTATTTTTAGTGTTATATTGAACTACACAATGAGTTAATAAATTTAATTTCATGTGATATGGTTTAAAAAATATAAAATGCACAATTATTTTCTCTGCATAATTTGGAAGAAAAAATCTTTAAATTTTAATGATATATATATTATCACTCAAATTACATTATTGCAGCGTAGACAGCATAAATATTTGTTTTCCTATTTTTTATCAATTGAAGGTAAAAAAATTGAAATTAACTAAAACATCATGTATGGTACATATTTTTTGATTGAACAGTGGATGATATTTAAAATTCCATCTATCCATTATTTAGGATTGGTAAACACTATGTTTCCACAATGTACTTGTTATGTACATAATTATATTTTAAAAAATTCTATAATTATTTTTTTTTCAAATTTTAATGGATTCCATTACCCATAAATATTGTTTTCTATATTAAAATAATTGAATGTATTAATTAACAATTTTAAAAAAATTATTATTTCATGTAATTAATCATAATTGATAATGAAGTGAAATTAACGATATCTAGTTGTCTTGAATTCATATATTGATTGTTGTATGATGATCATGTGATTTAACGACCATTGTATGTATTGGAATAATTTTAATATAATAATTATTATATTATTTGTAATATTTATTGGGAAATTTAAATAATGGAACGTGTTTTATCCACACTACTAATTATGCAGGGGAATGTATATACAAATAGTATTTTCTGTAAACCCTTTCCACAAATTCCAATAAACTATGTGTGTGTAATTAGTTTAAGAGAGCTGAATCACCCATTATATTTATTACATTTAGAAATTGATGCCACAATCAAATAATCCCAATATATAAATTTGAGTACTAGTGGATGAACTAATATAATCCATGCTATTGTTCTTGGTTTTAATCCCATGTGTTCATAGGATGTTTTATATTCAAAATTATTTGTTTTTTATAAAAAATGTGGGGATCATTCAATTTTAATTTTTTTTATTTCTCATATGTTCATTGAATATATTATTATATTATTTATCATGAACACGTCAATAATTTATTTAATAATATTTTACGAATGAATTGAAAATAATTCAAGTGTAAATATTTTAATTGGATATGTCTAATAACTTTTTTCATATACAACTATTATTTAATATAATGTATGAAGTTAATATGTATGAACTAATTCATATTGATAATTATCCCTCAATGAATAATATTGATTATTATAGGATTCCATTTTTTCATGGATGATACAATGATAGTTAATGTTTCAGTCAGGAAGATATATGGGGGTATATTCAGTTATTGCATGTATTGACAAATAAAATTTGTATAAATAATAAATTTTTTATTTAATAAAAAAATTATGTTGTATATATTTAGAGGAACACACTTAAAATAATATGAGTCTATGATTTTTGGATTTGGGAGCACACTCCACATATAAAGTTGTTTTTGAGTTATTATATTATGAAATACCCTCCAAAATAAAATGATTCATATAATTATTTCATTATATTCATGGAAAATATTATTGATATACAGATCATTTACCCCCAAATATCCTCATGATGTGTTATTCCAGATATAATGGTTTGGCATATTATGATATGAAAAATAATGAGATACTAATAAATTAAAATTTATTACAACATAATTTTTCTTGAACCACATAATGAACCAAAACATGAATACGTTTTATTAGTGAAAATAGAAATGTATATGACATAAAATTGTATCCCCCATCCACACAAGAGATTGAAAAAAATCATTAGTAGTGACTTTCAAGATTTGTGTTGAAAAATTCACATTATACTAAACCAATAAAATACGACTTACTTGATGCGGTCATGTCTTCATAATGCACATTCTAAAGAGGCACTTGTGTCCCATAACTATGTATACATGAAACAAGTTGACAACGAACACTCAATAGAATGTCAAATATTATCATTCTTGTCTATAAAGAAATATAAGAAAAAAATTGTGGATTTATATATGATAGTTTCTCACCAATGAGATAACTGTGTTGAGAAGTCCATATAAGAACCATATATCATATTCAAATTACTATTGAATAGAATGCAAAGATAAAGGCCACTAGAAGAGTAACATTTTTCATGTTTAATGAATAGATTGAGATCATATAATTTTTAGGCTTTTAAATACATGGTGATTTCTGCATCATCCTCTTACATCCCTCAGTACCAAAATGTTAATAATATATTTATTATAGTCAAAACAATAATAATATAGGTAATTTACTACAATAAATCTTTAAAAATATTTCCCAATTGAAAAATGACTTTAGGGATGAGAAACATGGAGTCTCAAAGATGAAAAATGAATGAGAATGTAATGTGCCATAAATTCCTTGTACTGGTTTTTAATTTATATGGGTTTATATTGATCCTAGAATCATAGAAAACACTTGATTCTGAGGCCTAGTGATCCTAGAATTGAATTGAATTTTTTTTCCATTTCATATAAATAAATTTATGTTTATTTTTTATAACTTTTATACAGGTGCTCTTATTATAAATATAAATGCACAATTGAACTCGGAACATTGGGATTCACATAAGAATGACCAAAAATTGACTATAGAGTCTTGACAAGAAATGTAATTTTTCAGCGTTATAGGGAAAAAATAAAAATAAATAGAAAAGTAATTTTTTTGGTTTCATTCATCATTGAGTGGAGAAACAACCACAGTGTAGTGTGGAAACAAGGCGAGGATGAGTGGAATTTAATGAATCTCATTAATGGATTGTTAATGTGTAGTGTAACAACTCATTAAATGAAGAACAAAAGATAATATGTTTCCTAAATGAAATGGTGTAACGATGCAATGACCCAGCTTAACAGAAATGTTGTGACCTGTTTCTCTTTTAATATATTAATGGGTTTTGAGAAACAAGAAGAAAAACATGGAAATTCATTGATTAATAGACCATATTTATTCCTATTTAATGAACTCTAGTGAATATCTAGAGACATTGACACACCACGAAGAATGGGACATGTGACTAATGCATGCTGATGGCTTCAAACTATTAAATCTCCAGGGATGGATTTCCAACAACAACCAGATTCCCTCCGGCATGAATTTACCCTAAGTAGTTGTTATGTTTTTGGTTGTGTTTCCCCATTTTTAATTATAAATAAACAAACATGGAAGAACTCGTGAATAAGAAGATTAGTGGATCTCTTATTCATTGAAGAGGGTTCTTTTTCATGGTGATTTCCACTAAGATTTTTTTCCTGATAGAATCAAAATCATAATCCTTCTTGTTTATAACATTAATTTGGAGGGTTCGAGGAAAATGATCAATCCTCGAGCCCATATGCCTAGTGGGTTCGTCATGCCAAGACATCAATTTTGACAACGAAGCAGTTTTGAGGCCTTAATATAGAATTTGACACCCCTAGATGTCGAAGGTGGAAAAAACGAGGAACATGCCACAAGAGACAACTTGGAGGTCTGTAGAAGGCCCCACCAATGACGGAGGGTGCTATAAATGGCCCACAACATTGGTAGGGGTGGGAGGTAGAATTGTTCTTAAGGAGGTGCCGCTTCCAGTTCAGACTACAACAGATTTTCAAGAGCTTCCAGCACTTGTGACAGTGGTTGGTGTAGACAGGACGTGCCCATCCAACTGTGTTGGAAAGGTGGCCCGCACCGCATGGTTTGTGTTGCACTGGAATGTGGTATAGTTTCAACCATGTGAAAAGGGCTGACACACCACACGTTCTAGGGTGTACTGGCACATAATCCAACGAGGAACAATTTTGAGAGGATGGGTAGTTAGCTCTTGCTAGTTGGTGTAGTTGAACAGATCCTCAAACTGGTCCAGGTGGGAGAAAAATGACATGTAATTTACGCTATGTAACAGGGAAAAAATCCATACACCACATGGCATCTATGCTGGAGGGAACTGGACTATTGGGAAAGAAAAACTAGTGTGTGAAAACCAGACCACTATGCTGCCCAAGAAAGAATTAATGTCGGCCTGTGATTGCGGGCCATGCAAGTGGGATAAAACTAGGCCACATGATAGCCTGAGATTTCAATGAACTGACACGCGGGTTGCATATTGGGTAGGATGGAACTAATGTGATATGAGACCCAACATGCTGGACCGCCATCCGAAACAAGTGGGGTTTAGCAAGTCCCAATGGTCCTGGACTATTGGCCAGTCCTGACTGGGCTGGACCTAACATGAACTAGTTCAGTTTTTATCAGACAAACTGAGTTTGGGAATATGGGGGTCCTATGTGGGGTTGGTCAGGTCAGACCGAGCCTATATAGTAACGACTATAATTACTAAAAATCCAACATTATTCAGACTCGATGTCTAATAGAAGATCCATTTTCAGTGTTGGACCCCTTGAGACTTTTCACTCATTTTGGAATACTCTATATAAAATTTCATGGAATTTTATATTAGATGAATCGCTTCAGGAGTGGTTTCTCCTGGAATCAGGAACACTACAAGTGAGAATCCATCAGCTATCTGAGACCCAAAGACTACTAACATTCATCCTTGTTTGGGATAGCTACAATTGACCTCGTGTGGATTAGATATGATGGCCATGTGAGAAGTGTCATTGTGTGACCCGGTAGGCCCACTGTGGCGGGAAACTCTCTATGACCCAGAAGACCCCTGGTACAAATCAAGGATGATTACCCAAGTACGATGTCCTAGGTGAGAAGAAGATATGTGTGATCCAGTAGACCCATGGTGGGGAGAAACTCTGTGGATCAATAATACACATGGTACTCATTCAGAATGAGTACCATATTAGTCCAAGGTGATCAGTGTTGTGACTAATAGTATTACTTTCTATACAATATATTATAAAAGTGTAAGAAGATATTTTCATGTGCATTCATTCCATTTTTTTAGTTTCATTTGTGTTTCGGGATTCGTATGGTATATTGTGTTACTCACCCCTACATTGGATTTACTCATACGTGTCGTGTCTTGTGGAAATGACTGATGATCCAAAAACAGCTTTGTGGCCTAGGACTAGGTGGGGCCCATTTATATCAGGCAGGTGAATCATACTTCTACAACATCTAGATTCTACACTACACATGCCATCATGTGGTGTTTCAACAGATGACTTTACTGATATCATTTTAAATTAATTTTTTTTAGTTTTTTTGTTGTGATAGTATTATGGTCCATTTGACTAGCATAAAGTACCATTAATCTGTGGTTTTTTAGGGGCATGAAGGTTTACCCTTATACTTTTTGGGACGTGGTTGTGCGTGTGTTGTACAGGAACTTAAAAAATAAATAGCACTTGTAGGTTGATGCCTTCAGCGCTAGTCACCAACCCTGGGGATTTCAGAGGTGGGATTATGGTATGCACGACATGGGCCCCATGGGATGGGTAATGACTAAGTGGTTTTAAAGGTAGTCGGTTCTACCACAAATATGAATTGTCTGTTGTTTTGTTTTTTTGGAAATATTGTTAAATGTTTGGAGTTTTTCATTTTGATTTTGGGAATCCATTGTTGGTGTGGTAGCCAACATATCAATACCACATGACCTTGAATTATTCTTTTCATCTCAATACATATGAAAACAGGTTACAAGAAAAATATAAGAATTGAGTGTTTCCACATATTCATTTTTAATGATTTCCATCTCTTCATATATAATCTACTGAAAGTGGTACATCATGATCTGTTTTCTGATGCCTCCACATAGATAGCCATCTAGGATTATGGTGCATGATCGTGAGGACATCCAGCAAGGAAATGAGGTCTCTATTGAAGGAACCCTATTAGTGATGGCCCAAGTGAGTGGTGCACCATGGTTACCACATCCAATTGAATCGTAGTTACTACTAAAATTACCATTAGAGGATTCACATATGCTCAACACCATGCATGAGTTACATAGACATGGACCACCTTGGTTCAGGAGATAGACATATCTTTATGCCACTGAAGACTAGATTGATGTGGTGACATGGGACTTACTCATAGTGAGGATGAAAAATGACTAGATGGAGAACCTAAACATGTGCCTTCATCAGGGCTTAGTAGGGAGATGGTGGGGCGTGACAATTCAGACTCATAATGAGTTGACCCACTATGAGGATGAATTCGATTGGCTACTCCAGGAGGATTTCATCCAAGCAACCTTCAACTCAGTGCACATACACAAGATGCTTCACCTATATTAAGGAAACATGTTAGTGGATTAGTACTCTACGATTTTTTTAAAGGTTGGGGCCGAAGCCTCATTTTATTATTAAATCAAAGAAAATAGCTCTTTTAACTGTGTATAGGGAGACCCATTACATTGCCCGAAGGCCCAGTGGGCATGTGGATTAGTAATCTACGATGTTTATAAACCTCTCCTACTAATGAATGGATATGGTACGAGACTCTTTTTTAGGTACCAGACCATTAATCAGGTTCTTTGGTTGGGGATTAGGGAAACGATGATTTCCCTTATCATTTCCACTATTCTTTAAGTGCTAGTGATAGCTCTAAATATAGAGAGCTTCCTCATAGAGAAGGAAACAATGGTGGGATCTTCCATAATGTGACATGTGGCTGAGTCATCTAAGGTAGGTAGCCGATAGAAGATACAGTGGTCCATGTGGGCTAGCCCATATGGGGGCCCACCATCGAACTCAGGGTTGGTAGTGTCGGGATCCCAGAGTAGTGGGAGACTGTAGGGAGCTTGGATGTGAATATTGTGTGGTGGGCAGGGACACATTGTTCGTTACTTTCTTAACCACTTAACATATAATCAATAGACCATTGATGGACCATCGAGTTAGGGATAGAGGTTAACTCATTGGGGTCCACACGGTTGAAGATGTGGATGAGAATCAGGCTAAGTATTAGGAGGTGGGGGAAGGATCGAGGTACTTCCACCACCACCCCCATGTTGTCCTTTATATCTTTATGGATCTAGTAGATATGGGTGAGCTCAACTTCATGTAGTAGTGTCATATGACCATGGATCTCTACAATTGATTACAGATATGATATGTGTCTTCTCCAACATAGATTTAGTTCATTTAAACACATGTGTCAGTCACTCTTTCATTGAAAGAAATCTTAAGTGAGGCTATGAGATTTAGGTAGATATGTTAGCTCAATCCATATGGTTAGAGAATCCAACAAGAGGGGATTAAAAGATGCAACATCGGTGACGACAGTGTCAGCAAACATTTGGAGGAGATATTTTGGCTGAACTCTCATGGTAGTGGTGTCAAGGAATTATGATGTCATCATGGGAATAGACTACCTATCCAAAAATCAGGATCATATCGATTCTCTTCGGTTTACAGTGCATTGTTTCTATGAATACATGATCAAGGATTCCTTCACCAACGATATGGGAACTCCTGCAGTGCATGAAAAACTTTCTCGGATGTTGGTGTAGACGATCAATCACCTGTTGTATATATTCACACTTGGTTTTCTAGTCGAGAGGATTCAAAGCATTGCTGTATTTATGAATGATTATAAAGACATTGTTCCATAGGATGTTCTGAGACTACCTATTCACATGAAGGTTGACGTATGCATTAATTTTTACACCAGGACGACACTGATATCAACAATGGAATATCTGATGGCTCTCATAGATATTCTTGAGTTGACATTAAATTCATTGGACTTGATAGAGAAGGGCATCGTAAGGCATATTGTTTCACCATGGGCATCCCCAGTGTACTTTTCTAAGAATGTAGATGGGATCTTGAGGTAATTAATTTACTACCGGCGCCAGAACTAGGTGATCATGATTCACAAATATCCACTTCCGAAAATTGGTGACCACTTCAACACATTTAAGGGCATGCGGGGGATCTCAAATTTAGACCTTAGATCAGGCTATGACCAGCATTCTATATGGGGTGAGGATTCACTCAAGGCAGCCATCATATGATAGTATGGACACTATGAGTTCTGGGTGATACCCTTTGGCATGAACAATTCCACAAATATATTCATGGGACTAATGAACATGATCTTTCATCCTTACCTTGATCATTTTGGGGTAGTCATTATTGAATAAAAATTGGTGTACTCTATATTAGAAGAGTATAATGATACATATCTATAGATTGACTTGGATAAACACCAAGAAAATAATATTCATATAAATCACATGAAGTGTCAATTTTGGATTCAGCAGGTCCACATTCCAGGACACATATTCTCAGAATCATTACTACAAATGGGCTCTTGGCACTTTAACAAGGCATTAGTCCTTCAAACAATAAACACCAACAATCACATCAAATGGGATTCTAGCGATAATTCACAACAAGAGGGTAACTCTTAACCCTTCGTGGAACTCAATTATGTTATTTAATCCATCTTGAATTAACAATTTCAATTCATTGGTTCCAACGTCATCAGCCAATTTAGTAAGCTATCACCAAAGATTAAACATGCTTACTATGCCATATTTGATCAACATAAAATTAGAACAACAACAACTACGGCAACAACCAAACTCATTTACATGCCTCTTTAGCTTTAGCCAATTAATTATCAATTAATTCTATCTTTACATTATTTATCTATTTCATCATGAACCCCATGCTAACAGGAAATGCATAGATATAACACTATCTAGAAAATCAAGAGGCAAACCATAATCACAATACAAAGCAAAAACATGTGATCAAACGAATTCTTTTAATCCAGTTCATGTATTTAATTAGGTCAATTCCATTTTGATCCAAAGGGCTAAATAATGTTAACTTTATGATTGCACATAAACAATTAGAGAATCCCTGAATCCCCTACCTCAATGGTTTTCGAGGAAAACCACAATCGTCGAATAACGCCCAAGAAGACTGGGCTGATTCACCAAGGATCCTCCCTATATCTCTTTCCTAACTCAACCAAGACCAAAGCATATCACAAACGACTTCCACACACTATGATCTACCCATCACAGGCGTAGATCTAAGATCCCGAGAGAAATGGAGGGGTAGATCTAGGTGGATCTAAGAAACCAATCAAAAAGGATCACTTACCTCGAGAAACCAGATTCGATTCATGAAGATAAGCCTCCAGATCTCTTCCAAAATGATTGGGAGAGGTTCTTCCACCTCCAAGGAAGGGTAATCCTGAGTTATGGCCGCTTAGGGGATTAAATGAGGTGATTAATGGCAAAGCGAGTTAGATCCACAATTTTAGGATCTAACTTTATGTTCCATCATGGATTAACAAATCGTGTGATAACAATGCGTTAGATTCTCACTCGAGAACCCCTCCTCGCACGGTTAGTCCACATGGTTAGCCAACCCGTGTGCTAACCATGCTTTAGCCATTGCCCTCAAGACCAGCCTTGCACAGTTTGGCCACACAGTTTAGGCAAACTATGCCCCAACCATGTGGAAGCTATTACCCTTTAACTTTACTCAAACTTCCACCCAAATGAACCCCCAAGTCACCTTGACTTTCTGGAACACCTCTAGAACCACATTTTCACAAAGTAATGGACCATAAAGGTCCAAGACATTACATCATATACCTCTAAAAACATTCTCATCCTTGAGAATACAAAACCCACGTAATGAGAAAACGAAACAGGGTCTGAAGAACCAATCATCCAGATACCTCTCAAAAGAGAGCAATCCACAAAAGAATCAAAGGAATCCATCTCATAAACATGAATGTTTCACAACCACATATGTTACAACAATAAATTAGAAGAGTTAAACATCAAAAAACTCTATGTACTGAGTGTGTATCTATGAATCATGTTACCATGTACTCTTTTCTAAGACACCGTGTTGCCACAAGACACGAACTGAGGGAATAGAATGCCCACACAACACCTTCTCCTTGTGGTCTTGTATCTCCACAGGTCACTCATCAAAGGTTGCATCATCATCAACATCGATCTCTCCCCAATCGCTGATGTTAGAGTCTTCATGAAGATAACGACATAGCTGTGATTCATGGAAAACATCATGTATCTGACACATCTATGGAAGAAGTGCTACTCGATACGTCACATCTCCAACATGAGATAACACCTCGAAAGGCCCAACAAAACAGGGAGAAAGCTTACTCCCACTACCAAGCCTTCACTAACCCCGACGATGAGTCACCTTCATAAACACATGATCCCCAACACTAAACTCTAAGGGACTTATTCTATGATTGGCATATGATTTATGACGATCTTGTGCTGCCTTCATCCTCTCAAAAATAACTGGAACCTTCTCTGTTGTATTCTAGACTAGTTCTGGTCATAGAATTGCTGACTCTCCGACCCCAGTCCATCACAACCAAGAATGGCATGGCCGGCTATACAAGGCTTCAAAAGGCTCCATAACAATGGTGCTGTGAAAACTATTATTTTAGGCAAACTCCCCCAAGGTTAAGTTCCTCCTCCATGAACCTCCAAAATCAATAATACAAGAGCGTAACATGCCTTCAAGTGTTTGGATGGTTCATCCATCTGACCATCCGTTTGAGGATGAATAGCAGTGCTAAGGCATATTTGAGAACCTAAAGAATGTTGGAGACCTCTCCACACCCTGAAGGTAAAACAGGGATCTCGATCAGAAATGATCGTCCTTGGGACTCCATGAAGTCTCACTGCCTCTTGTAGATACTGCCTCGACTAAACTTCCACTGAGCATGACTCCTTGATTGCTATAAAGTGGGATGATTTCGTTAAACGATCAACTACCACCCAAATAGCATCGTGTCCTCCTAGAGCTAGAGTTAAACCAGTACCAAAGTCCATTGAGATATCATCCCACTTCCACTATGGAATCATTAATGGACAGAGAAGACCGCTAGGAACACGGTGTTCATCCATCCCCTTCTGGCTGACTAAACATCGAGAAACAAGCTCTAAAAACGCGCGCTTCATCCCAAGCCACCAAAACTGACTCCTCAAAGCTTGATACATCTTTCTCACGCCAGGATTTACTTATAGAGGTGAACTATGGAACTCTCTGAGGACCATCTCGGGCATTTCCAAAGGAACAAATAGCCTTCCATGATACAACACTATGTGTTGTTCATCCTCAGACCAACCATTAGGGGAATCACCCAAAACAACTCGGTCTCTCCAGACCTCCACCTCAATATCCCCCAAATGGGATTCTTCTACCTTATGCTCTAGGGATGAGTTCACATTCATATGAAAAAGACAACCTCTACCCCCAAATTATCCCATATCAAGTTGTGACGCAGACCGTTCTTACACTAGTCTCCATGAATCACTGGATTCGCGCACAACATCACTACGTGACTTTAAATTTAGTTCATCGGCTATGACATTACCCTTTCCAGGTGTATACGATATTTCGAAGTCATATTCCTGCAAGAACTCCATCCACTGACGCTACCAAAAGGTCAAGTCACATTGGGAGAAAACATAACTAAAACTCTTATGGTCGGTGAAGACCACAAAGCGCTCACTAATGAAGTAATGTCTCCATAACTTCAGAGAAAACACCACGACTGCGAACTCAAGATTGTTTTTGGTATAGTTGCCTTCATGGGGACAGAACTACTGAGACCCATAAGAAACAACTGAACACTGCTGCATGAGAACACAACCTAACCCCAGATGTGAAGCTTTGAAGAAGTCATCAAACTGAAATCCTTCGGCAGGAAGACAATGAACTGGAGCACTTACTAATATCTCCTTTAGATACTCAAAAGTTGCCTGACACTGATTAATCTATTCAAAGGCCTGATCCTTCCTGGTCATATCTGTTAGAGGAGTCACAACCAATGAGAAATTGGATACAAACCTCCTGTAGTATCCCACCAGACCAAGGAAACTTCACACCTCTGACACTATCATGGGGGATTCCCAAGACACAATAGCCTATATCTTCGATGTATCCACCCATACCCCCAGTTGGGACACAACATGCCCCATGAAACAGACTTCTCAGGCCCAAAACTCACAGTTCGACAACTTCCCGAACAACTGATGTCGATGAAGAACTCCAAAAATGGCTCATAGATTCTCTGCATGCTCCTCTTCGTTAGAGGAGTACACAAGGATGTCATCGATGAAAACTACCTCAAAATTCGCCACGAATTCACGGAACACCGCATTCATCAACCCCATGAACACAGCTAGAGCATTAGTCACACCAAACGGCATAACAATGAACTCATAATGCCCATGACGACAACAAAAAGAAGTCTTTGGGATATCCTCATCCTTCACAAGCATCTGATGATATCCTGACCGCAAGTTGATATTTGACAACCAACTTGCTCCCTTCAGATGATCGAATAAATCATTGATCAACAGAAGAGGATAGATATTCTTTATTGTCACTTTATTTAAGCGAAGCTAATCGACACACAACCACAATCTTCCATCAGCCTTCTTCACGAATAGGACTGGTGCACCACATGGTGAAACACATGGTCGAACAAAACCGCACTGAAACAGACCATCAAGCTGTATATGTAGCTCTCGTAACTCAAAAGGGGTCATACTATATGGAGAAATATATATAGGAGACGCTCCTGGATGAAGCTCGATCCCAAACTCGATCTCTCTTCGAGGGGGTAAGGCTACATCCTCTTCTCGAAAAACATTAGGGTACTTTTCTATGACCCTAAAAAACGACAACTACAGAACCTATGAAGAACTAAGCATCATCTCAGCTACCATGGTTGATATGGATGAAATGAACCTATGAACCATCTGAGGATCTCTCTCACCATCAAACACCACCTACTCTCCATCTGTACCGATGAAGATGACCTTATTCATGATGAAATCCATGATAGCCTTCACCGAATACAACCAATCCTTCCCAAGGATGAAATAATATGGTGGTATCCGTGAGCATAAGAAATATCCCCAAGAGCGGTGGTGCCCCAATACTAGCTCACAGTCTCTACATACTTCAAACAAGATAACTCGACCTCAAACTGTTGTAGTCGACACCAAGGGCACCAGAAGCCTCTCTACCTCATCTCCCAAAGCATGTACAAGGGTAGGTTATATGAAGGAGTGTGTCGATCCCAAATAAAACAAGGCATAAAACAAGGTAGAAGAAAAGAAAAGGGTACCTCGAACATCATATGGCTTGTCTAGTGCTGGCAACGACAGAGCATGAAGCTGACCACGACCTCCTCCACAGCCTCTATAGCCCCGAGGACCACCACCACCATAGCCACGCTCTTCTCACTGAGGACGAGGAGCGTCATGGGGCTATCCTCTACCTACCCCATCTACCCTCTTCTGTTCTAAAGCTGTTGGAACTGGATGCTGATGCCTCGACGGAAACTGCATCAATGGAGGAACCTGGAGCACAACACCTGGTGCACGATGACTTCCCTGAATGGTCGGGCACTCCCACTGCTGATGACCACTACCACCATATGAAAACCAAGATCATGATCCCATGGCATAGGCCTGAGAGTCACTACCTTCTGAGAAATGAGATGTGAAGGCCTGAGACCTACCCCCCACTGAATGGAAAATCTTCTTCCCAGAAAACTGGGAACCCCGGACCACAACCTTGCTTCGTGAGGGATCATGTGGATTTCCCTGTCATGATGATCCGGTCCTGGCAAAATTCCTCTCAATAACCTCCACCCTCACCATCACCTCAAGATATGTGTTTATCATAAATGGGGTGACCTGGCACTAGATATCTGGATGCAAAGCCTCCTCGAAATTCCTCACCCTAGCTTCCTCATTTGGTAACAGGTCCGAAACTTATCGTAAAAGTTTCCGAAAATGTATTCCGAAGTCTCGAACACTGGATATTCCCTATCGAAGGGTAAGAAGATTTTGGTTACTGGACACATTTGTAGTTGAATAAAGGAACTCAACTCTAAAATTGTCTCAGAAATCCTCCCACGAGATCTATGTCTCCTCACGATCCCTGAGGAACAAGAACCACCAATAATTTACTTCTCCACAAAGCATCGTCACAGCCATGGACACCCAGTGCTCTTTCCGAGCCCGGATCGAACTGAAGCCTATCTCAACATCTTCTAACCAGTCTTTTGTGACTGCATCTGAAATGGCACCCTCATACTTCTTCAGACTCTAGAACTAAATCTCTCGTAGTGTATTCCACCATGTGTCATTGTCATCAACCTCTAACCTACAACAATCTACTGGAACAGCCTGCTGGACATCTTATACGCAACCCTAATGAGGACGTCGACCTAGATCCATACCTGCAAAATAACAAACAATTAGAGCTCCTATGCTTATAATATGGAAGACTCAACATTAATTAATTATTTTTTTTTCATTTATTCATTTTAGGTTAACCTATCCCATGATCTACCTATTCAAACACATGCACAAAGAAGATTGATGCATGATTCTTTCCATGGTCTCTACCCTGCAACTTGTATTAGCCTGTTTAGTATCCATTGTAAACTTCATGGTTCGTACATCAGATCATAGGGGGCCCTAAACGTCTATGTCTCAACCAGTCTCCAGTGTTTACATTACTTGAAAAAACATGAATGACATGGTTACCCTACCAACCCTTGCAACATCACTTGTGCCTAAATCCAAACTCCATCCTATCCCTCAACCAGAGCTCTGATACAACTCTGTCATGACCCCCTCCCCAAAAAGTGTACCCCTCCTAGGCCGACAATGTGAAAAGGGAGATAATGACCCCCGAGTCCTGCCTCCAATAGGCCTCTGGTTGGCAACTAGCACCAAGGGTTTAATAATCACACAAATGGGAGGCATTACCCGTTAAGAGAACACATGTGGAATAGAGAGATAAGATTAAAACCTACCAAATCCAACTCAAAACTAAAAAAATAAATGAATCCCAAGTACATATAAGGAATTCCATGAAAATGTACTACAACTTAAAGGGAAAACTATAAGTACCCAAAATAACGGAAAAACAGCAGTGACCAGAAGCTCAAACAGCTCCTTCAACCACAATATAGTAGTAACCATCCTGTTCTCTAACCTGCTCCAAGTGACCTGAAAAATAGTTTGTATAAACTTAGGGTGAGTATAACAGTATAATCAGTAGGATCCACCCTGAATTCTCTCATGAAAAATTATAGAAAGCATGCTAAAGCACAATGAAAAACAGTGAAACTAACTCATCACCTAACATGTATACTATTTTCCCAACCTCACCATGGAGACTCTCACCAAGTAACACATACAAGAATATATCATTTAATAAAAATATCAAGGGTACCCCGCAACTACTTCCCCAAAAGTTTGCTGCTTTCCCCCAACGACATAGGTCATGTGCATCTCTCTCCAAAGGATTTCCCGTTTAAACGTGGGCTAAGATCAACAATCAGCACCTTGTACACCACAATGGCTCACCTGCAGCCACCTGCGCTAAGCTCCACACCATCCTCACAACCAAAACTAACCAGGTAGGTTCTTGGAGCCACCATAGCCCACATAACGTGTATCATACGGCAGGTATTGTACCTCAACCCAATACAGCCCATACACCACATAAGGATCCTCAAGAAATCACAACCTATACATGTTAGACCTATAGTATTCCATAGGATACTAATTCCAGGATATATGTGTGGAAATAACCACAAGCCATTACATCCCTCTACACACATATATGGGGAATAATAACCATTGTGCCAACGACACTAGTATCTACCAATAGATGAGAGAAGGGACAAAGGGGGTAGTCAGCCATTCATCCTCCCACATGAATGTTGGGGAAACACCCCCCATGGCTCAGAATCCCCTGGGTGTCAGTTTCCCATACTGACAGGGTGGAGTAGCATATAGAAACACAAAAATTACATAATATATTATAACTCACAACCACACTATGAGAATAACCTATTCTTATACACAACCGCAGCCAATGTCTCTCGGACTCCGGGCTGCCACTTCTAAGACTAGGTATCCTATAAGCACACAACCAATTAATGGGCTTTATTAGATTACTTCCTTCCCTTTTTATCAATTCCACTGTACGTTAATTAATTTTTCCTTCATTAATTAATTATAAAGAAACCACATTAACTTTATTGTAATCACATTCAAAAACCAATGTCCCTTAAGAAGTTCTAAATCTCATTATTATGTTCCAAAAAACTCCAACCCCATAGGTAAACATCATTTATTAAAACATTCATTATAGAATTAAATTCCCATATTTCCAGGAATTATAGAAAAGAAACCTATTCTGCTAAAAAAAGGGGGATCAACACGATGAGTAGATGTACTACACATCATGTCATTGCCGCCTATAGAAAGAGAGTAGACCCATTCTCCCTTGATAGGATAAGCATAGAAACCATGTGTCATACCCCGCGTGTCTTCACCTCCTTCAGAAGACGAGTATGCAAGAGTAGCTGCTTGATTAGTGTGGAAAAGTAAAGAATATAAACATCCAAGGATCAACAACATCCAACAATCACATCCATCCCATTCCATCATCCCTGGTGTCCTCCTTGACACCTACATGCATAAACTGATGCATCTCGCTACTCTAGGCATTATCCGCTGCCACAACCACAAGGCCTCCCTGCATCCACATATCACAAGATCCAACTCGGGTCCCATCACAACACAAGATATCACCACACCCCTTCCAGGGTCACTGTACATTACAAGCAGCAGGAAAAAAATCATTACAACAAATGGGCTCTTGGCCCTTTAACAAGGTATCGTGCCTTCAAACAAAAAACACCAACAATCATATCAAATGGGATTTTAGCCCTAATTCACAACAAGAGGGTAACATAGAACCCTTCATGGAACTAAATTAAGTTATTTAATCCATATTGAATTGTCAATTTTAGTTCGTTGGTTCCAAAATCATGAACCTATTCAGTAAGCTATCACCGAAGACTAAACATGATTATTATGCCATATTTGATCAACATCAAATTAGAACAACTACAACAACAGAAAACAACTGGATTTACTTACATGACTCATTATATTTTTCCAATTAATTATCAATTAATTCAGGATTTACGTTATTTATCAATTTCATCAAAAACCCCATGCTGACAAGCAGGTTATATATATCACACTATCTAGAAAATAAAGAGGCAAACCGTAATCACTGTAAAAAACAACAACATGCGATAAAACCAAATATTTTAATCCGGTTCAAGTATTTAATTAGGTTAATACCATTGAAATCCAAAGGGATAAATCATGTTAACTCTATGATTGAACATAAACAATCAGAGAATCCCGGAATCCCCTAACTCAATGGTTTTGAGGAAACCCACAACGGTCAAAGCACGCCAAAGAAGTCAGGGCTGATTCACCAAGGATCCTCCCTAGATCTCTTCTCCTAACAAAAAAAAGTCTAAAGCTTATCAAAAATGACATACACACAGTTAGATATACCCATAATGGGCATAGACCTATGATCCCGAGAGAAAAGGAGGAGTAGATCTAGGTATATATATGAAACCAAAAAAAGATCACTTACCTCGAGAAACTGACTTCGATTCGCGAATAGAAGCCTCCATATTGCCTCCATAACACATGGTAGAGGTTCTTCCACCTCCAAGGAAGATTAATCCCAAGTTATGGATACATAGGGGCTTAAATGAGGTGATTAAAGGAGAGAATAGTTAGATCCACAATTTTAGGATCTAAATTTAAGTGCATGCATGGTTTAACAAACTGTGTGCTAACCGTGCATCTGCTTTTTCATCGACAACCCCTCCTCGCATGGTTAGTCCGCATGGTTAGACAAACCGTGCGCTAACCATGAATTAGTCATTTCCCTCAAGAACATCCCTACATGGTTTGGAAGCACGGTTTAGGAAAAACGTGTGCCGACCGTGCGAGAGCTATTACCCTTTAAATTTCCTCAAAAGTCCACCCAAACGCACCCCAAGTCACCTAGACTTCCCGGAACACCTCTAGAACCACATTTTCCCAAATGAATAGACATGAGTGGTCTGGGCCATTACACTATCATAGTACCACAAGAATGAAACCCAACTACAAAAATTCCATCAATTCCAGAACATCTTTAAAAATCCTACTAGTGTTGTACTTTTTCCATCATTATCATGCATCACCTCTTCCTCTACATATTTCCAATGATACTACACCAAAATCCATAATATGGAATAATTCCCTGCCATAAAAAATTACAAGATGCACCCATAAACCATAATTATATTATTGTGTATGGATTCTAACTCTTTAATCACCTTCCATGAACCGTTAGATTTAAAAAATATCTACATCCATGAATTAATTCTAAAAAATAATCCACAAGATTTCTTATTCCTATGGTGTTGGAGATATTGAATACACAATCATAGAATTTATCATTGTAGAT
This sequence comes from Viscum album, assembly GCA_963277665.1. NCBI lineage: Eukaryota > Viridiplantae > Streptophyta > Magnoliopsida > Santalales > Viscaceae > Viscum > Viscum album. The sequence goes on from OY728145.1 coordinate 1,100,351,696, forward strand.
ACACTATTTTATGCCCTTCTGATACTTTAAAATGATGTTTTGTAATCTCTTGTACAAGATACTGACTATAAAGTGATCCCCAATGAGTTAATGTGACAACAACATCACTTCAAACACAATGAATACCAAATCCAGAAATTTTTATTCATTTTTTCTATTATGGGTGCACAGGTATATAGAAACTTATATGATCATTACAAAATGAGTAATCATAAAACATCCTAATCCTATAAGATAACAATCATTGAACACCATAAACATCACCACATAGGATTGAAACTAATATTGTGGGATGCTAACCAACATCCAGTATTGATAGTCAAATATTACTAGACAATGATTGGTGCCGAAAAATTTATGGTCCTTTAAAATCAATATTGTCAACATGGAACCATTATATATGAAATTATACATGGATCACCAATAAACCCCTATAATACCTAGTAATGTACAATAATATTCCATAGTCTTAGGTTCAACAAAAAAAGCAATTTCCTCTGGATTCGATGGGTGTGGGACAAAACTGTACTATGAGACCACTAGAACAAGTAAACCTACCACCACAAAAACCCTTATCAATGATGAATACCTATAGATCTAGTTGAATTATATAACCTACAATTTATATCTAATGTGATCAACTTGGTCCTCCTATGACTTCATGCACATTAATATGTCATTGTCCAAAATGACTATGAACTGGTTTAGGAATACCTAGAACATAGTTTTCATGATATTTGGGAATAGAACATGTGCATATATAAAAAATAATGGTATGATAACAAACACAATGTTCACATAATTTCATCTAATATAATATATATAAATATCACTCTTAACCACCCAAAACTGTTGATACCCATATCATTTGCTGACTTCTAAAAAATTAATAACTCATCTCATCATGTTGAAATGATCATTAATCAAAGAATATGTTAGTGAATATTTATTTTTGTTTCATCTTATCCTTGAAATTATATACACTACCTCATGTTACAATCCTCCATCATAGGGAACACCACTAGATCACCCAATTTTGAAATAATATGATAGATGAAACAATAATGAATGAGATAACATATCCAAGACATCACCTCACATAACTCATTGTTTGTCATCAGGTAATGATCCATTGACATTAGAGATGAATGGTGCACTAAATTTACCCCAAACATGATATTACATCGAGTGGGTAATATGAAAAAAATCATCCGAAAAAAAACTTAAACTCAACAAAATTCTTGGGAACCTCTATGGTCATAGTGAAATAATATGTTATAGATAATGTAGTAATTAAGGAATAATTGTTAACCACTTGACAACTGCCCGAGTGATAGCCCTGATCGCCAAAAAAAACCGTTTTCCAAACACCCACATTTGAGAAAAGGGTTATACTATAAAAGAAGTGGACAACATCACCCTTGTAATACAACAACTAAATGTAGATAATTAATATCTATGTAAATATCTATTGGGTAATAGTATACACACATGACTGATGATGTCCCATTCTCTATCTACACCCATATAAAACATCAAATAAGAAGATATGAAATCCTAATTGAATAGTAAACACTGGTGGAACATGATGATTATTTATATATTTTCACATTGTACTAACTATATCGTATGGAGAACATGACTGTGTGTCTCTTGAATTAATGAAAATAATAAACATGGTGAAATATAATCAGATCGTATCTCGAAAAATATAATGCCCTTCCATCACTGAAATATTTTCTCCATGAAACCTACACCATCTAGCTACTCATTCTCTCGATTGAAGTGAATGTATATGAACATGGTGATGTCATGGTCATTGAATCAGAAGAATATCCTAATGTTGATATCGAATTGCAATATATTCTCCATGAAGATCCTTAGAATGATGCAGAATTTTATGAAACAACCTCCCTGGAATCTACTTTTGAGGTTGATCCTACACCAAACTACAACTATTGATTTGGGCCCTAATAAACAATGAGAACAGATCGTGATAATAACCAAGAACAATATTGACGGAGAATACTATCCAAAATATCCATTTAAAATCAAAGAATACATTCACTATAGATGTCTTCAAATTAAGATGTTATGTTTTAATCCCACATTTTTGTATCCCAAAAAGACAACGTAGCTGAAATATATTACAAAAACACCTATAGATGATGAAGAATACAGAAAAATTATAATAGTAAACATCATCCTGAGTTCACCATATGAATCCCATGATTCGTTTTTGTATATCAATGTTCATTTCCACTCTAAAGTAGTAACTACATACTAGATATTTGTATAGAGTGACTACTTTAGTTAGTAAACAATAAACACCCCATTCAGAAAAGGATCTAGTGTGAAATAAAATACACAATAAAATGAGATCACAATATATACCACTAAATTTCTCTAATGAGTAAGAAAGTGTATATCTTTCATATTCTATTTGATTATGGTCGATGATAGATACTAAGACCACCCTAAAAATTATTGTACATTAATTCTTCATTTATTATCAAAAAATAAACAAAATACATTCTGGAATGAAATTAATTATAGTGTATATGTTAATTTGTTTTTTCACAAAAAAACATAAAAAAGGAATACATTATCATTTTTGGAAAAATCCTATATATGTTAATAATATTCATTAATTCATAACACTGTATGGGATAACCTAGTGACATTCATAATAATGAGGTAATATATAATGCTCATTTACAAAATAAACAAGGAAAATGATGAATAAAATAATACATGATAGTCAATTTTCATATCTTTAGGGAATACAAGTAATTATAATAATAAACCTAAACAAGGACACATGAGAAAACCTTATAATCATAATGGAAACCTGGAAAATGTCTAAATAATAGAATTAATTTCATCATAAACATAGGATATGGATAGTTACAAAGAAATAATCATGGGAAATTTTCTTTTGTGGATTAGTTTCACTATTTAATCCCTTTCATTACTTATAAAGACACTAAAACATTACCCAATATAATGCTGCACAATATAATTTTGGGTGCACACATTACATTTATTTCATTCATATGTATATGTCTTCCATAGAGATCATAAAATATGAAATATTTTATCATATCATTTTATTCCATGACAACTTATTGGGGAATTAATAAATTAACATATAAAATCAATGAATTATAAGTACCTAGACTAGAAATTCATGATAGGAATTTGTTTTGGTTATTAACTACACATTTGATTGACATTTAAAACATTTGTGAAATTTAAATAACATAAGGGTGTTGTATACATATTTATAAAAATTGTTTGATAACAGAGAAATGGGTCTCTAATAATTTATATATAAAATATAATTTAATAGTTATATTGAAAAGCATTCCCCAACTTTGGAAATTAGAATATAAGGGATAATATAATGAAGAAACCTGAATAATGGAGAGAATGGATTGAACCCTTAACTCGAGAGTGTAATTTCTAATTCATGGGAGGTACTTCTTATGAGACTGAGGGAACCTTGGGAGTAATCTAGACAGAGGAGTTAAATGAAATTAAATTAACCTAGGATTTTGAGTGTTGATAAATGGGATATTAGGTGGGATTATATATTAAATTGGTGAACAATTCTTTCACATTTCATAAAAATTGGCTTTGGACTCTATATAATAAAATAATTAAAACTAAAAGACTTATAACAGGTTTTCATCATCCTTATTACCAGTGAAAGGTGTTATTTATAATTTTATTTGCCTTAGGGATGAACATATTCAAATATTTATTTTCGTGATGTGGATATGAGTCATACATATAAGGAAATTATATAATAAATATAAAATATTTTATTAGTTTTGGTGATTTCATATAGTCATTATAAAATTAGTAAAATAATTATAAAATAAATATATAATAAAATAAAAACATATATTTGGTTGTGGATACCATTAACTGTATTTATTACTTCAATTATATGTCAATTTGATGTCATAATTCACACCATTTATTTTTATCGTAATTAATATTTAACGGAAAATTTGACCATTTGAGAGAGAAATCAAAATATCCCTATTGGGTAATTTTAATTTTTTTTATTCCAAAATTAATATTTATATTTCCATATTAATTCTCTTAATAGAATAAACATCATATGTTAAATAAAATCAACATTTATTGAAAAATTAGGTGTTTTTTGACAATAACAGTTTTGAATACCTTATAAAAGGTAAAAATTACATAAGCAAAATTATTTGATCATTTAAAATATTATTTAATTTAAAATTATGTATTTTTAAAATCCATGTATATATAAAAATAACCATCATAATTGAAATTTAATACCGAATAAAAATTTAAATTTAACTAAATTCTTAAAAAAAATAATTTACAAAATAGAGATTACATGTAAATATGACCATTAATATATTGAATATAAAAATATACATTTTTATATTGTTATTGTGTTCATAAATATCTCATTAATACACCCAAAAATTCCCTATGTGTCTGGTGTGCGATTGTGAGACATTAATAGGGTGGTTTAGTAATCAAGGATTGGGTCTTGAATTTAATGAGCATGAATTTATCCCTTTACTGGTTTCTATATTGAAGATGTCGTTGGTTCTCATAGTGGGTTTTGTGAAGTATAGATCCAATAGAGTCCATCTCCCTCAAAATCTATAATAAATGGGGTTTATATGAATGATCATACAGGTTGAGGCCATCAATTATTTTTTCAATGCTAATTGGATTTTTGTTAAAACCCGATATTTAAAATAATCATATGATCACTATTCAAAAACTATATAATCAATTATTTTGATGCATAATAATATTTCATATTTTATAGTATATAAATAAAAAAATAAGTTAATGTTTTATATATAACCATAATATATGATATGATGTTTAATTAAATCTTGATGGTAATTTTTTTTATATATGTTTAGGTCATTACAATCGATGACCATGATAAGATATTTTCCCATAAAAATATAATTTGGAAAACTAATATAGATGACTATATTTCATTTTCATCACCTCGTCCAATAAACCCATCATGTCTTTACTCTTTTGGTTTCATCAATGGACTTTGAGAAAATGGTTTGTCTTATTTCATACAACATTATATATATGTTCTTTGATATTCACCATGTTTTCCTAGAATGAATCGTCATTATCCAACTGCACGACCTATATATTAAATATATTTTAGGGTTCCAAAATGTACTTCCTCAAGTGTGAATAATGGAATACATCATGTACATGAAATAGGTTTGGAGGGATTGTACGAATATAGAATATTAGTCTAATGCGACCAAAGATCTCGAAGATATTGACATATTATAAAATAATATTTCACTTATTCCCACATATCATTACATTAATACATAGAGATATTTAATGGAATAACATGTTTAAAAAATAAAACTCTTGGTAAATGAAGTTTTTCCATTTTCTTGAAGTCTAAATTCCTTAGTGATGTTTTTCAGTTTTCCTGATGTTATTTGTAATTTTTTCATCGTCTATTTTTATTTATTTCATTCCACCAATTCTTGATGAAATATCTGGTACCATGATGTATATTCTACTGTATCCTCATTTATATTTCCCCACCAATAGACTAATTGTATATATTTATACAGATTTGTCAAACATAGATTGATAAATAAGGCTGAGATACATTCATCCTCAAACAATTAATTCATTATCCAATTATTTTATGTTAAATTAAGTCTAATAAAAAGTCTCACACCTCGGTATTCATTAACATTTAACACTATGTAATTCACTTTTCTTATAAGTTATTCATTTTTTCCTTGAAAAAATGACTTTACGAATAATTTATCCTCTCTATAAGTGATGGATAAGAAATAATTTTTGAATAGAATGATGATGTTACTTCCTTTATAATTATATTTTTCATTCTATTAATATCTAAGATGAAATGTTCTATCTCAATTATAATTACTAATTAAATTGGTGGATCCTTAATACATAAAAAGTATTCCACACTATTATAATTATCTATATTGTAATATTTAAATTATTCACAGTCATAGATCATTATTAACTATTTTTGTGTGTAAATTCTAGTATTTTAGTGTGAATATATACCTGATGTTTTTTAATACAAATATATTTCACTCTTCTCCCCAAAAGGATTATTAAGAATATTTTTAATTAAATGATAATTTTATGTGATTCCAGATCAGGAATTGGGTAGTTCAATTCTTGAAAATTAAAGATCCTTAAAGCATATGAAATCAATTTTTCACCCACCATAACATAAATGAAAATCAGTTTTGGATATAGGTTTTAGGGATATCCTCCTACTTTATAATTACAAGATAATATATTGATTGATGATCAACCATGGTGAGATATTGTGCCTGAAATATCTGATATAAAATTTCATAAATCCGTTTTAGACGTTACTTGATCTTTATCAAGATATTGATTATATATTGATAACAAATTGAAATGAGCATTGACCCACACGTCTTATTAATGAATAGGACTCGTGCACAACAAGGTGAGACATCAGTTCGTATCAACTATTTCTAGTTCCCCAATACATGAAGGAAAGAACATTGCACAAAAAAATATTAAGATTATTATAAATATGAGTTACATTAATACTTATAACCAGTTTTTTATGAATGATCTATCAATATATCAGGATGTGATATTCCCAGTATTGTTGAAATTTATATGAAATAAAATGAAGATAATACCAAAATTAAATATAGGTATTTGAATATTTTGAATACAGAACAGATAAAGATGTCACCAAAACATTTGAGGGCCCCAGTTCAACCATATTAGTATGATACAACATCTACATACCCTTAATATTTCAATATTTTTGATTTCCGAACTGTGTGAATAACATTGTTCACACTTTATCATAATATCACAACTCAATATAATTAAAGAAACATAAAAATATATTTTCATTACTTGTATAATCATTTTACATACAGTCAAAAGCCATGTGACTAGTCATTCCACAATGAAATAGTTTCCCAGATTTATGGAGACATTCATATGGTGATTGTTACAAAACTATTCAATTGAAGAGATATTAATTTTCTTAATTTCAATTTTTTTAATAATTTTTTCAATATTTCCCTTCAACATGCATTCATATTATTCTTTTTATCATGAGAAACTATTTTGTAAGAAGACACCATATCAAAATTTTCTAAAAAAGGATAATTTTTTATAAATTTTATACTCCCATGAAGCCATTTCTTTTAATAATTTTTTTTCAATCCAGATTAAAATCCAATAATTTTTATTATTGTCCCAAAAAATATGTAGTATATACCTGGAAAATCTTGTAATGTTGGATTTAAATGTAGTAACAATATCATTATCATTCTTTATTTGTTCTAAAATTTACATTTCTATTCAGAATCGTCAATTCATTGAAAATAGTATTCTGAAAAATTTTATAAAAATTATCCCATTACATAACATCTAAATTAAAATTATCTATTTTAATCTTAACCAGAGACCATCATCGATCAACTGCATCATCAAAATTATAAGTTTATAGTGTTACTATTTGGTGTCCTAATCTTGCACTGACATACAATAAATTTTTTAAAATATTGATCCATCCTTCACATTCCAACGAATCTCTACATCTGCTGAAATTTCGAGGATGATGCCTTATAAAATGTTCCACTACTATAATATTAATATGTGGTTGATTTGGATTCTCTATTATATGGATATAATCATAGTGTATCACATGTTCTAGGTGAGCCATTACATTTACAATATATTTTATTTATATTCCACCAATCTATGGATGTTTATTTGTAAGGATGTATTCTCATTGATTCCTTCCACTGTAGCTAGATTGAATCTTATATAGAAAAAAATCATAATATCCATATCTTATATTATATAACATGGTCATATTCATATTATTTATCATTTAAAATTAACAAAAAAGTAAAATTAATTAATTGGAAGTCTATTAAAAATGACTCAATCACTAATATAATCTAAAAAATTCTTTGACACCAACTATAAAGAGTGTACCGAACAAATTACATATTATAATTTTTTTACACTTAATTTATATTTCAATTATTCTCAATGATATTTTAGGTTTATAATATTGAGGAATTAACACAAATTATAAAATATAAACCCATAAATTACATTTGTAATCTTATAATGAATATTCATTATTCTGATGAAAGGACACCATTTAAAAAACAAGTTTCTCTTCATGTAAAATCATTATAGTTTTCCTATTTTTTTTGTATATGAATATATTTTCCAATAAAAGCTATGAAACATAGATGAGAATAAAATATCAATAATTGACATAAAAGAAGGAGATTATTAGTCCAGTTGAAATCCGTAAAAACATTTCCATAAAACTTACATTTTTATTTTTAATAATTAATAATATTATCAAAAATATAAACTTAAAAAATTTTCATAACAAAAACATTTTCATCAAAAATAATAATCCATAATTGAAATAAAATTTATCTAAATATTGAAATCATTTTTAAATAAATCATACAATTGGAGTATCCAATAATTTAATACTACACCTCAAGATTTACAAAATCATTGGAAATTTTTATGTAACCACCTATACATTGTTTATCAAAAAACTGCATATCAATGGTTAATCACATAAAAATTTAATTTTTTATCATGAAAAAATCAATAATTATTTTATAAAATAACCACATTTAAAAATAAAACATTCCATTGAAACATAACATATAAATAAATAATGAATTATTTCATCATAAAAAGTATTAATTAAGAAAATAGACTTTTCATTTACAAATCAATCATCTGGAAGAACAACACACACACACACAATACAAACACGTTTTAATAAGTTTAAAATATAAACCTGAAATGTAATCTTAAAAATATAAATGAAACATGATATTTGGAAACCAACATAATTTGGACAATGTGTTCATTTACATAAACAATAGGAAATAATAATTGAAATTGATATGATATATATCATTAGAAAAATAACACTCCATTATATAGATTACTACATACCTACATTTCCATGATCAGTGAAATCTATATGTAGAATGTAGAAAAAGAAAATAAGTAAATATTTTTTCTTTGAGATGATGTTCTTTTTAATATCAACTTTTTGAGAAACCCTTTCATTCATAGAATTTAGTATTTAGTTGATAAATATATGACATAGATTAGGGGAGAGATATTAGAAGCTTATTGGGATGCAAATTATTGAGCAACGAGGTATGTTGGTCTAAAAGGGATAGTATTTATACTTGAGGATTGGTGGGTACATGTTTTTAGAACAATGTATCTTTATATTCAAATACAACCATATTTTGGTGGAATTAATTTACAAGAATTCGGCAGTATATTAATAATTTTAGAAATTTTATGGGGGTAAATTCCACAAAAAAGCCATAAATTGGGTGCTTTTTATGTATTTTAACACTTTACCCTATTAAAAAAAACTAGTTGAATTTTTTACATATTATATATTAAATAAGTTTTTACCGTTTAAAATTTTTTATGTATAAAAATAAAAATGACCTTAAATAATAATTTTTCATTTTAATTTAAAATCAGTGATACATTTCAATAAATTTAATTAAAACTATTATACGAATTAAAATTATAATTAATTTAGAAGAGACAATGAAAAAGAATGTTATAAAATTTAAAAAGATCAAATGTTTCATATTTTATATATATATAATTTCAATGTAAAATTTATTACAATTACCTAAATTGTTTTAATTGATGTATAATTGAACTAATTATACATTAAATCAAATTAAAAATATAATATAAATATATAAATATATAATACGAAAAAATATTCTAAATAAAGGCCAATAGATTATTTTATACAGAAAAAAATAATATTTTCAGAAAAATACCAAAAATTAGACCTATGATTATTTTGGTTTTAAAATTATATTAATATTCATATATTTTGAACAAAAATGTATAAATGTCCAAAAAAATATTTAAAATTGGCTTACCATTAAAAGGAATGAAAATTATCTTTTAGGAAAAATATATCTTTTATGCTTACAAATTTGATTATTCCCATCCTAAGACTATAAAAAGTATTTAATAAAATTATAAATATAAATTTGAATCAATAGAATATATTTATAATTTTTATCTCCCAAAAATATGGATTAATTTTAATTCATAATAAATATAATATTTTAAAAATATATATTGTATTTGTACCGAAGATATCCAATATGACGTATCGATTATTTGGATATCTATATTAGAATTTGAAGACATATATGATTATTAATTTTTATTTTATTTATTATTATTCTCATATGAGAAAAATTAGTTCACCTTCATTTGTTAAATCATAAATCTAAGCTATTAGTTTTAGAATATAATGGTAAACTATATTTAAAGAGTTTATATTATTCTATCATAATTTAGTAGGACATCAAATGCATTAATATCCATTAGTCAGTTTGTTTTCTTCATCATTAATGAGTAATTTGTTTTGGTCATTTTTGTCTTATAGTAATTAACAAGATTTTTGTATACAGATTACCAGAATTTTATTATTACTCTACAATTTTACATGATTTTAGAATTAAATATATAATTTTTATGAAAATGTAATCTTATTAACCATAATTTTTAAATAATGGGCTTTTGGTAGTTGAGTAAACTATTTTCCAATTATTTTTGAAGTATATTTTCTCTAAAATATTATCAAATGGAATATATTTAAATACATTATAATCATTTGAAACAGTATTTTCAAAAGAAAAAATATATTTAAAAGAGGTATTGGAATGATTGATTAACTATTAAACATTAAAATTAAGTTTAATGAGATTGTTTTATTAGAACATGTAATTGGGGTTTGTTAGGATAGATTAATAGGATTGACTTGATGATTTTATATTATTTTAAAATTCAATTTTATGTCTTACAAAGTGGAAACCATTATTTTATACATAAAAATTGGTGTAAACAGTATTTTTTTCGTTTATATCATAATATTACATTATGTGTTTGTTTTGTTTTTATCTTCGGTGTTGGGGAACCCTATATAAGTGATTATTATAAATAATCCATTTCATTTAGATTAGATAATGTTTATAATGTTACTTGAAAATATTTCCATTGACCATTTCATAATTTTTGTTTATGTTTTTTCATAGGATATATTTTAAACATGATTTTTAGTGTCCATGTTCATTTGATTGGTGTCAATTATATTATATCATGGTTTATCATATGTATTAATTTGTGATATTTTAGTTTGTATGGTATAAAAGATAATGTATAGAATTTATAATATGAAAAGTTCAATAAAATTATTTTACTAATGCAAAGAAATCAATTTTTAGGATGAATATAATATCCTATTTTTAGTTTTGTCATACATTTATCTGTATTATTTTTTTAATTGTGATGGATCTACTTTAGATTAATAGGTAGTTCATTTACAATGGTTTCTAGTATGGGGATATTACACAAAAAAATTATTTTATAATTACATTAAATCCTTATTTGGTAAATTGTTTATTTCACATAAAAATTCATTCTAAAAATTATAAATAATACATTAATTTTTTCTATTGGACTTTATATTAACAATATTTAAATTAAATTAGATTTTATAAAAGTTTTTGACTATATTATGAAATCTATTTAAAAATAAATGAAAATGTACTGTAAGAGGAAGCCTCTAATATAATGCACATTTTTTTGGGACTGATAATGTGTTATTTTCACAAGGCATTACCCCAGAAAACAAACAATGTAATCTACCACAAATATGATATGTTAAAAATCATATATCAAATACAGTTATTCTATTTTAAATATATATGAGATTCATGTGGTAGGAATCACCAATCATGACTACATTTTTAGCATACATTATGCATATATAATATATATAGTTTTTTAGGGATATGTAACTAGATATTTTGATGATATAAACAAGAAATTAGTAGTTTTTTATGATATTTATTGCATTTATTTTAACCATTTTAAAATTTCATTTTCATGTAAAATAATTTTTTTAATTCATATATAGTGTTCACTAAATTTTTATTTTCATCTAAATATATCTTATCGGATATATAATCTTATATTTTATCTATAAAATTTAAAAAAAATATTATTTATTTTTTATATGAAAAATATAACACTAGTCTAATTCAAAAATGATATTAAATAAGATTATGAAGGGATTATATTTTTAAAAGAAAATGTTACTTTGTAATCAAAATAGACTCCATTATAATTTTATGAATTTTAATAAATAAGTATTTTTGAATTTTAATATTATTAAAGTAATATAATATTTATATTAATAGTCAAAATATTACCTAAGGATTATTTTATTATAATTTTTATCGAATGAGTTATTTTTACATGAATACTGAAACATATATTTTTTAACTAAACATAATAATTTATCAATACATCGTGAAAAATGTAAAAAACAAAAAATTAAAAAAAATCAATGAAAAAAACAAAATTAATGGAGTGAATTTTTAATTTTTATTTATTTTAAATTTATATAAAAGTTATTTATTAATTATAAATAAAATAATATCATTAAAATCAATCACATTAGAAAATATTACGAATTATTTTTTTATAAAGTATATTTTTTATAAAACTGTGTTCTTTCACTTTACAAATGAAATTGTAAATGTTAATTATTCTTAAAGGTATAAAATTTATTTTAATTCAATATAATTCAAAAATTAAATCTATAAGTAATAATCATTTAATTACATTCATTGTTGTAGGATAACAAAAGTAAAATTAATTATGTAAAAAATACGTTTCCTTTGTAAAAACAATAAATAATATAAGAGAATAATCGTTAAGAATTGTTTTTAGAAAAAATATGAGAATATCAATTTCTGTTTAATTCTAATCCTTATATTATCCCACATTCGGTGGTTTTCCTCTTTGAACCCATATTACATGTTAATCACATGCACCCTTTATAGAAAAGAGATATATTTTAAAAAAAATTCTCCACTTCAAATATTAAATCTTCTCACATCCTTCAATTTTGGGAAAACCCCATAATATTTTTTATTACAAAAAAGCTTCACTATTATACAATAAAAAATATCCCTGTATCATATAATCATTTGTCTTTTAAAACAACTAATGTAAGGAACCTTATGTTGTTAAATGTGGGAGATCATCCAAATGAGGAGGAAAAATTGTTAACTAATATCTATTAATTATTTATTTTTTTTACAACATTCCATCCATTAAAATTTTAAAACATAATAATTATTAATATGCTGAATTTTTCATATACTAATAGAATATTTATTTTACACCTTCCTCCAATCCATTTCAATATATGAGAAATTCATCAACCATAAGTGCAGACTACCCCTACATGAATGATTTGTATATTTTTAAATAAACACCTTAGAAGGTATGAATAGAATTATATTTATATTTATAGAATTATATTAACAAAAATATTTTTTTAATAAATTTAATGTTTATTCATATATTATTCACGTCACATCTAAACAAACATGTCAATTTTTCATATACATAAACTACTGGCACAATGAATGCGATGCATTTGAATTTTTTGTCTAGTCTTATAATGATCATAAAACAATCCAAAAATCTAATTCACATACATAAAATATATAAATAATTTTATTTTACATCTATAGTAATTATTTAATGTAAATTAAAAACATTATATGTACTCACCTATTGAATATTGATTGTCCTTCTATCACGTTGTTTTACCACCTATCTGAGTAATGATATTATATTATTTCATGGATGAATATGAAAACATAACATCTTATGATATTATTAATTAATGGGAAATAATTATTTATATTTTTTAAAGTATTAATTTATATTTATCATATTAATATTTTACCACCCGTTCAGACATTTAACATTACATTAACAATCTCCTCACCACCTCCATCATCATGAATGATAGTTAAAATACATATTAAAATAAAATAAAACTTATAAAATCATTAAGAACATAAATTAAGGTCAATAAACATACATTATAATTATTAACATTGAATTAATAAATAATACTCCATATCACCATTGTGAAACATATAATAAATATCAACAAAAACTAATACCATTTGAGATGAAAACAAAATATAACTAACTAATTTTTTTAAAAAATTATTATAAATATGTTTTATAAAAGGATATATATATATATATGTGGATATTTATGTAATAGAACTGATTCATATTGTTATTCTTATAAATAATGATAGTTCTTGTTCGACTAGCATAAATAATGGTAAGGATTTATTAATCTCAATTTCAATTCATTATGATACAATGTGTATTCAATGGTAGTTATATTCTAGTTGTATTTATATTTTTCATGTATTGTATTTTTAAAAAAAATCATGAAATCTATTTACTTTATAATTCCATATTATTTCATTAACATTCATGGGTTTTTAATATGAATAATAATGATTATATAAGGGTTCTAGTTTACTTATTTTTTTATCTTTATTTTCAATATTTATATGGAAAAAATTATTATATTTTTAGTTTATTCCTCCTTATAAATATATATATTTTATTTACACATTACATATTTATATTTATAATTATCTTATCTAACCATTGTTATAAATTCATTTCATTCAATCATTAAAAAATATTGGTTTGATTTTATAAACTCAAACATCATATCACTGGGATATATTGTTATTTTATTTTCATTGTTCATCTATTATACCAATATTTCTCCATTTATAATTGAATACAATAATCCATATATGAATTATAATTTGTAATTGTAACTCAAATACTTTTAATTGATAAATATTTTTATGGTACTTATAATTCATTGTTATGAGTTATACCAATCCCTTATAAATAAAATCTTTTAATCCATGTCAACATTTTCTCATAGTGATAATGTTTTCATTAATATTTATGAATTCAATTAATTTTTTCTCACATCATGATAACATTTCAATTCTCAACTTTTCAAAAAGATTTTATATTATCCCTTATTATATTTCGTTATTTCAGTAAATTAATATTGAAATATTAAAATGGAATTCATTAATTCCAGATTATTTTATGTTCACCATATTAATTCATTATGATAGAAATTATTTATTTTTCAAGGATCTATTATTAAGGGTTTTTAATGTAAATTTATTTCAAATGATTTCACGTGACATGTTTAAAAAGAAAATTAATTTTATCATCAACCTCATCATTTATGACATTGAAAAGAAATATTTAAAAATTTATTTATTTTATTTCATCCTCTTACTTCCATATCTCAAAATATTTTACAACCAATTGAGTTATATTTTTATTCACTTATTCATTTCATATATAGAATAATTACATTTTATAGATTGAATTTATTATTACATTTGATCTATACTATTTTCATTTTATGTGAAATGAAAATGAAATTTTTCAAAACCCATGATAAATAATTAGGATCTTAAATATATGATTAATGACATATTTCTTATATAATAGATAATAATGTACATATAATGATATTTTTGTGGGACATAAATTATATATTCCAATTTTTCATTTTATAATTCTTTCATTTCATGAGAGACAATTTATTTTTCAAAAGATGTTATCCTAGAACATTATGTTTTGTTGCTAGGGAAGAGATCCTCCAAATAAACCAATCATGTCCGGATTTATGTTTTTTTCAAAAATTGATGATTCCTTGATCTTATGTTTTGATTATTATAAACTATTTTTTCTTTTATTATATCAAAATCATAATCCATGTCAATATTTTCGTTTGATATTACATGCTTACTGATCATGACTGATGGGAAACAATTATAAATCTGTGTTATTTTTATTATGATTTTTTACCATAATATAATTTTCTTGAACGCCTAAGAGATAATTCATGATTACAAAACATCCCTCACGAAACATTTTATCTCACCCCCTGTTCATTACCATATTCACCGTGTTATGATTTTTATTATACCCTCTGATAAATCTATAGGTAATTCTATTGTGGATAAATTATGGAAAAATATTCATAAGTGTTATAAAATATGTTACATATGTGTGCACTACTAAAATAGAATAAAAATATATTTTGTGGTATTTGGAAAGTATTTTAGGATATATTTTTTATGAAATTAAAATTATGTGAAATATATTTTTCATTCCATTGAGTAATATCACTCTATATAAATGATGATGATTAAAGTATATATATTTTTCCCCACACTAAGGAGTTTCAGTTAGGGGGTTTAATGGATAATTATAGCCATTATAAATGGGGTTACATAACATTGTGAATTATTTATAAACGATGAACAACATTAATTTGGTTCTGATCTCGAAATATATTTTGAGAATTAATTACCATCCAAAAGGAAATTGTAACTACATATTTTCATGGTCATGGTAGTTTATTAAATGGTTAATAGATTACTATTCCATCACCCTTTTATTATTAATTTATATATGATGTGAAAAACTATTTTTTAGGAGTTATATGTGTTTTTGGTTTTATAGTTCCTTGGAGGATCTAGAAAAAACATGATTGGGTTAAGGGTTGTCTATGATTGACATAGTTAATTATAAGAATATCTAGAGTGAAACGGGTAAAATAATTTGGTGATGAGTTAATATTAAATATCCCTATATATTATATCATCATATACTGGCATAAAGATCGTAGTGAAAATGGGATTTCATTCCATAATTATATAGGAGTTCTCATGTTACCAATTCAACACATCCATTCCATTATCATACTCTCTCTCTTCACCTTTTATTATCATATGGAAGATTTCTGGTGTCCTGCGATGGAATATTCTTATTATAAGTTGTTTTCATGACTTCATATTATATTATATTATTTGGGTTTTGAATTAATAAATTTTCATGACATCATAATGTCTTAATGGGGTTGGTTTACTTTTAAAGAAGCCAATGAAATTTAAATTGATGTAGGGGATTAGTGACATCTTCACTTATAATCTTAAAATAAATTTTTTGGGGTCCATATTGATGTTTCTGAGAATTATTTTTTCATTTTATTAACGATTTTGAATCTTTTTATTTATTGAATAATTTTAGTCATTCTCTCCTCCCTGACATTCAGGAAAAACTCATATACATATGGTGGAGTAGTCTAATTTTATAATCATTAGGGTGTCTAATGGTTTTGGTTTTATAGAAGATGGATGGTGTTTTAACTTTGGTATTTTATTAGGAAATATTATTTCTAAAATGATTAAATATGTCATTTTTAGTGAGGGATATTTTCATAGAATTATATATTAAGAAGAGTGAAAAAGGTGAAAAATGATAAATATTGAAATATAATTTAATTATATTTAATTTTCTATATTGGGATATGTTAGTTTACAAATATTTTCATAAGATTATTTGTACTCATCCCCCATTCTCTATATTTTATTAATTTTTTTTTATTTTATTATTTTTATTTGTCTTTAATATTTTTTTGTTATGCTTATCTGTTGAATGTGATATGAATTTTTTTTGTGATTGTGTGTTGTTATGTTGTGCATGTAATTATCTCGTGTAAAGAAATTTATGTCTTTTGGGAACTAATTGAAAATATTTTTATGTTGATGTATGTCATTATACCTTATAATATTATTTATCAAATAATGAGGATATAATTTTCTTATTCATTAATTACCCATTTTTTATTATTAAATATTCATTTATTCTTTTATGAATATAGAGATTAAATTTGGATAATATTTTCGGGATTGAAATATTTCTACTAAAGATTTATATTGATATCAAGATATAGGAATTATTGAGTCGGTGATGTTATTTATATTAAACTATTATTCTTCTATTAATTGGATATGTGTTTTAATTTTGATTAATAGATAATGAGGTGTTTTGTTATTATGATGTGGAAATCATAATGCATAAATTATGACGATATGATAATATAATGAAATAGGAAATATGGAGTGTATAATATAGATTATGACATTTTATAGGGTCACATGGTGGATGTGGTAGTTGAATAATTTTAACTATTCTATTATCACATAGTTAATTCGTTTGTAATGCATTTTTTTCACCATTTTTCATTATTTAGTTGTTAGTTGGAATATATTTTCTACTTGAATTTAATAATAATGTTGTTTCCATAGGGGTTTTACCCTTTAATAATTGGTTAAACTTGGTTATAGAATAAGGATGATAAATTAAAATATTATTTTTTAATAAATATTAAATCCATTGGTTTTATAATATGTTATTATTTTTAAACCATGATGTTTTTATATTATTATTCAGAAAACTAAGATTGTTTTTATTGTACCTTATTAAAATAAGGTTGGAATAAGAGATGGTATAGTAAAACCAAAATATTTTTAATTTTGATTATCTTTGGATTCATTGGTAGAATATTAATGACGTATTTAATAAAAACTAGATTTTTCATTTAAATATGATTGGGTGTGATAATGTCTCAAAGATAAATGTTTAATACAATGGTCATAATATATATATATATATATATATATTATGAAAAGAAAATTGATATGCTACTAAAATATTCATATTTTTTATATTGTTAGATGATAACCATTGATTGAAATTTATGGTATATCTTTTTAAGGATAAGGAGCTTATAATACATTGATACTTTACCCCTAATGTCCGACATTACTAATCTCATAATGGAGTATTTGGGAGAAGAAACCCTCCATTTTAAAATCCATGTGTTATATATGTCATAGATCATCCAATCTATACATATCTACATTAAATTTTAGACTTGATATTGTTATTAATAATATTATGGGCCTCAAAATATTATTTTTATTCATAAATTTAGATGGAATATATTCACAATGAAGTACTATATATTAGTTTTTATAGGTAATATTGGAATAAATAATAAATTAATAAAATATTTTTCTTTTATGACTTCAATTGATGTAGATAACTCCGCCGCTAATCATTTTTTTTCATTTTCATATGGCCGGTTTAAGGGGTTAATGGTACACAAACACCATTCCCCACCATCCAATAGACCACATCACCACATCCAAAACAGAACCTCCATTCAAACTTCAAAATAAAAATCAAAATCAAACTCCAGCCACCTCAAGCCGTGACTCGAGCATCCACGTACCCCTCTACGCTGACAGGCCTCGTGCTGTGCGTCTCCAACGTCAGCCTGTCTGCTCAGCCCGCACGCCAAACGAAGGCCGAGCGACATCCCTCCACCGTCACGTGCCACCCTTCACCGGCATCGGAACCATCATCTTCATCTCGAGCTGCGAGACTGATCTCCGACCGTCTTCAACACCGCAAATCCAACGTTCCTTCGACATCACCACAAAATCACCACCGGTAGAAACACAGTGGGAACAAACAATAACAAAAAACAACAACATCATCGGTGATGTCGTTGCCATCGCAATCTCCAAAATAAACGCCTCACTGAAGGCACCAAAAGACGCAAAACCAGTATAAACATACATCACCTCACCATGAAACTAGATGAGGAGGAAACAAAAACCATTTTCGAAAGGTCAGGCATCACAGGAACCACCAAACCGCACAAGCAGCACCCAGAAACTGAAGAACCCGCCACCACAAACCAAAACGACCGCTTCAGACACGTTGGAACCCCACCGCACTCACCTGGGAGAGGCCAAGACCCCAAGAACTACTCACCCAAGATCACGAAAATCAGACACTGAGAATCACAATTCCGAACACCAGCGAACTGCTGAGAACGAACCCAGGGTTTCTCCGAAGAGTATGTCGTCGACGGGGACCGGTCTTACACCCGCCGGTCTGAACCAGCATCCTTCGAGGCCCAAAAAGAACTCCACAGCAAGAGAAGACCACGAAATAACACGACGTCGTCGAGATCTTGGCCGACACACCGAGCTCGAGGGGGAACACTGCATCGTCCGCAGCGAAGGGGTGGCGGCGACGAGAGGAAAACCCTATCGCGGGATCCCTTTACGGGTGCATCCTCTGAGCGAAGGGGTAGCGGCCCGTAGCATTAACTCAAATATATTTGGATGTGTTTATGTGTTCTCAAAAAGTATTCTAGATTTTAGGTATGATCAGAATAATTATACTATGATAGAGCCCTAGAGGGTCACAATTTTTGTGCATAAATTACATAAGTTTAATTTTATATATATTAAATTATATAATAAATATTCTTCACAATATTTTATGAATAAAATTTTTTCATGTTGGCCGATCAAATATATTCAAATAGTAGTTATCTCATAGAAATAAATTTTTAATATCATATTAGAAAATAATTATTAAAATTTTACAATAATATATTTAATCTAATGTATAATTATATTTATATCTAGATAGATTAAAAGGTAAAAAATTATTAATCTATTTTAGTGCGAATATTTTTTAAAAATATTTTTGATTATAATGATTAAAATAATTATTAATCTATTGAATGAATATTGAAAATATAAATTTATATTTAAATTAATATTAATTAAATAATATTTTATAAATATAATGGAGGAATGGAAACTTAGATAATGATTCCATGGAAAATGATTCATAAAATATCATTTAAATAAATATTAATTTTATTTTTATAAAATGATATTTATTTTAACAATGTTTATTGTTCCAACTAATGAAGTAATATTATTTTAAATATTAATATTATATACTGGATCACTATTGTTTAAGAGGAAAATTAAGATATTATTATAATTTACGTATCATTTATTCAATATTTATAAATACACAGTTATTTAATTTTATTGACATCATCACAAGGAAATGTAGTTTTTCAGAATGAATTGCCTCAAATGAATCCTCTCAGTCAGAATGAGAAACATCAATTTATTCCATGAAATTAAATGTGAATGAATCCTACTCTACCACTATATTCATTAGAACAAATACCTGAATTGATCAATCCTCAATGTAATTTTTTTTGAAAATAATTATTAATTTCATATGTATTAGATTAATCTACATTGCCACCCTATGAATAATATGGGGTTGTGCGTTGGTTCATGGGGAACATGCGGAAAAATACTTGACATATTTTAACTGTGAATTCTTTATTGGAATAACACAACAAAACTATAAGAACATTAATTCAATAAACAATAATGTATTTAAATAAAGGGAATTATTTATATATACAAAATAAATTTTACAAGTACATTATGATCATAAAATTAAGGATTTATTGGTTCCATTTCATATAGTTATTGCGATTTTTCTAATGAAAATGTTGATACCCCATGGTGGGGAGTGGTATCAACCTTTCTCACTATGTTCTGGAATATTCATGTGGTTTCAAAGCAATAACATATTAATTAATAATTTCATTGTAATTATTCATTTAATTTTTATATTTTTTATATTTTTCAATTTTTGTTTTATGCATTCATTAATACTAACACTCAGATAACATTTTCATTCTCATATAAATGAAAAAATATATTAAAAGTATTGGGATATTTTTATGATCAAATCTAGATGTGCTAAAAATTTTAGAATTAAAACTAGGGGTTACACTTTGTTTATAAAAATATTTACATCACATACCAATACTTACTACAATATTACATATCATTATTAAATGAAGATGAGATTATATATGATTAAGGAGTATCATTATTTGTTTGGATGATGTCGATCAGTGTTTTTTTTTGGGTGTTGTTTTTATTTGGGGTGGAAGCCATCGACCAAACATGATACTGAAAGGATGATGATGGTAAAACTTTGATAAAGATGGTTCATATGAAATGTATGTTTCATGATGTAGTTGAATATCAACCAATGATTCCACACAAGTGATTGGTGGATATAATGGTTTGATCTGTTTGGAGGTATGACTCAAGGATGATCTCTTCATGAGATTTAATGGTTCGAGGTGTTCAACTATGGATGTCTCCCTCAAGGAGGACATTGTAATTAAAATTTGATTTTTTGGATGTCTCTTTGATTTTTAGATTTGTATCTAGGTGCCTTTTATTATTTTCTATTAGTGGATTATGATTTTAGAACATATACAAAAATTACCGTTGACAAAAACATAAAAATTGATTTTGTACCACTACAATTTGTTTCATATTGAATGCGAACTGTTGGTAAATGGTTTTAAAGAGTATATTTCATGAAATTAGTATACACTTTATGTTTTCATACACAATTATCTATGTGAATTTCATATAATCCTTCTATTAAAATAATATTAAAATAATTTAACACAAACTCTATATAGAAATAATGCTCACAAACACTATCCAGATTGAATTATACAAGATGTTGCTTGAATAATCTATATGTGATCAAATAATTTCTATATATATATGATGTTCAGTCTGTAGGAATGTATCATTGACGGACACAACATATGTTACATTACATTTAGAATGTTTTACATTTTTGTAATGGATACCAATTTACATATAGTAAAAATTGAGCACTGTTTTATACCATTAAATTATTATTTATTGTTAAAATATTATTTGTATTGTTAAATTGAACTATACTACGAGTTGATAAATTTAATTTCATGTGATATGGTTTAAAAAATATTTAATGAACAATTATTTTATCTACATAATTTGGAACAAAACATATTGAAAATTTAAGGATATATATTTTTTCACTCAAATTACATTATTGCAGTGCAGACGGCATAAATATTTATTTTCCCATTTTTTTTTCAATTGAAGGTCAAAAAATTGAAATTACCTAAAACATCTTGTATGGTACATATTTTGTGATTGAACAGTGGATGATATAGACCATTCCAGCTATCCATTATTTAGGATGGGTGAACATTGTGTTTCCACAATGTACTTGTTATGTACATAATTATATTTTAAAAAATTCAATAATAACTTTTTTTCAAATTTTTATGGATTCGATTTCCCATAAATATTTTGGTATATATTAAAATAATTTAATGTATTAATTAACAATGATAAAGAATTTATTATTTCATGTAATTAATCACATTTCATAATGAAGTGATATTAACGATATCTAGTTATCTTGAATTCATATATGGAATATTGTATGTTGATCATGTGATTTAAATACCATTGTATGTACTGGAATTATTTTAATATAATAATTATTTTTTTAATATTTATTTTGAAATTTAAATAATGGAACATGTTTCATCCCCACTACTAATTATGTAGGGGAATGTATATACAAATAGTATTTTCTGTAAACCCATTCCACATATTCCAATTAACTATGTGTGAGTAATTATTTTAAGAAAACTGAATCACCCATTACAGTTTTTACATTTAAAAAATCGATGCCACAATCAAATAATACAAATATATAAATTTGAGTACTAGTGGAATTGTAACACCCCAGGTAAATTAAGAATATTTCATTTTTATATTTATAAATATTTTTGAAAAAAATGTTAATATTACTTTAAAGGGAACGCTATGCTAGATGGTGTACCCAATACGCGACAACGAGTTCCTTTGAAATCTTATGTTGCACTCTAATAATAAAATAAAATTATTTTAAATTGTAGTTAACGCCTAACCGTTGTAATGGCGGGAATGAATATAACTAATTATAAATTGATTATATATGTTTTTCAAATTTTATAAATTTTTAAAGTAAATGTTAGAGGATTAATAATGCGAATGAATCAAATTTTAAGCATAAACATTCTAATATTCTTTAAATGGTCGATTAAAAGCCTTTTCAAGAAGAACCTCTTTTAAACCCACTTTTTGACAATTTTATGTGTTATATTTGACAAAATAAAATTCTTCTTTAGAATTGGGACATCAAAATTTACTTTGTGTAAATATTTGGTATTTTTTCGATAAAGTTCATTTTTTAATGAATAGTGAAAAATGTTGTATTTTAATTCAAAACCTATTTTTAATATAATTTTTTTATATGATTATATTATCTTTGGAATTTGTTTTAAAGTGAAATTTGAATATATTTTTACCATTTAATCCAATTTTGGTCGTTGGAATTAATTTAATTTTGAAATTGGACTTAAACTAGTGTCAATCTTTTGATACTTATTATTTCATAAAAACACGCCATTTGCTCTCACATAGGGAATTAATTAATAAATTAATTAATGTAACATATAAGTTTTGAATTTTCTAAAATAGAAATCATTTTTGAATTCAGAATATCAAATATAGCTTCGGGTGAATTTTTTGTATTTTTTTGAAAAACTTCAATTTTTTATGAATAGTGAAATCACTAAGTGGTAGTTTAAAAACTGATTTTTCGTTTAAATGAAACTTTACCACTTCTGTGATTTGAATTTAAAAAATCCTACATACATGGTTGTCATTATAATGTAAAATTTGGTTCAATGTGATTAAAATAATTTTTTGGTGAATAGTAACGGTTATGTTTTTAATCGCGATTAGAGGTAATTAGTGTAATTTAAGGTAAAAATATTGTTTTAATAATATGAAATGACCTAGACACATGTCCTACCCTCATTGGATGTGTCATGGCCTACCAAGACACTCCATGGGTCAACTTGGGGACCCCAAGGATCCACTTTCGTTGGAAAATGACATAAATAACTTTTTTATTTAAAGTTAAAATAAAAATGCCACAAGCATGAGTTGTTTTACTAAAAAAATTTATATGGGGTTATACAAGTAATATATTTTACTATAAAAATTAATTAAAAATATAAATATATTTCCTACTTCATGATATTTTTTTATAATTTTTAGACATTAAATAAATTAAATTATTTATGACTTCATGATGATGCAGCAATTACCTCATTAATAAAGGATTTAAATAAAATGAAAATATAATGTTAAAACTATAACTTACACTGGTCAAAGAAATATTGGATGAGTATATTTAGAACCCTTAGCACCTTATCCTAGAATTACATCAATGTGGGACCTTTAAAATCAAAAACTCATTTGAAAATAAAGTAACATTTTGTATCTTTCCAAGAGTGCCTCTCCTCTCCTCTTATAAAAGGCCCCACCTCTACCACATTACCCACACCACTAAAGCCATTGGATCGGCCAAACCCTGCTCATATTTTCTCTCCAAATCCCTCTCTTACTCTTAGAAGCCTCACATTGGGCAGAAGTCTTCCCAAGGAAGCCTTTTAGCTCAAATCAAAGAGAGATACCCGATTTTAAGGTAATGTCTTCACTTGTGTTCTTTTGTTTTATTTTGATTCTACAACCCCATAAACTCTTTTTATTTATTTCTTTTGTAACAACTACAGTATCTTCAATATACTAGGATGTTTTTATAATAAGTATTCGAGCTACACTTACACACAACTACATCTAATGGTTAAAGAACATATTGTTTCTGTGGATGGTGAATTTCTGCCTCACGAAACGATGATTGATAAATATTCTTTTAACACCCTCAAAGGTGGCCATTAAGATTTCACTATATTTATATATGATATATTATCTGTTTATTTTTTACATAAGCTTCTGTATTTTTCATTTATGGCATACCTTTATGGTTTCCATTATGGTTAAACGCGATATCTTCATTTTAGGAAGTGCGGACTACCGCCCCCTCAAAGTGATTTGATTCATTAATACCATTATTTGGTATGTATAAAGGATATATTTAATTATATTATATATGATACCATACTGTAATTATAATACTATTATGTATCATTATGTTTTAATTCCATTAAATAAGAAATAGAAATGGAAGTAGCGTTCATGCGTACGTACGGCTTATCGTCTCCATGAACGGTGCATTTCATTTATTATCTCTAAATGTTATGTAATATTATAAATGCATGTATATAATGGATATATA
The DNA here is from genome assembly GCA_963277665.1 of Viscum album. NCBI lineage: Eukaryota > Viridiplantae > Streptophyta > Magnoliopsida > Santalales > Viscaceae > Viscum > Viscum album. The sequence goes on from OY728145.1 coordinate 1,100,377,520, forward strand.
TGATATATATGATATCTAAATAATGAATATAATTCTGGATATAATATATATTTTACCACATGAACAAATTGTAATTTTAAAGAGGTAATTATTGACTCAAGTAGCAATGATCAACAAAACGACCATTATTAACTTAAATAATTACATAGTGTTCATAGAATGGTAGTAAGTGATATAAAAGGAATTAATAAGTTGAAAAATGTTCTTAATCAAGTATAAATTAACTCAAGTATATTATTCAGGAGGTTAAAGAACGATCGAGTCAAGTCGGACCCGAGGTAAGGGATCCTACCCCTCTCTCTCTTTTGAAGTACACTCTTTTATGTCATTCCTTTTAAGCTCATATTTCTTATGATTGGCATGTTATTTTATATTATTCCTACTGTAAGTTTTATGTTCATATTATGAGAGACCATATTTTCTCTCATCAATCCATTTTGGATGTTTTGAGTGACATCGTTAGGCTGCATAATTTTCGTAAGAGATCCAACCCCTCCCTTTTTAATTATTCTCTTTTATGTCATTTCTTTTAAGCTAATCTTTATTATGTTTGGGGATGTTCATTTTATATTCCTCATAATTTACTTATTTATGTTCATATAATGAGACACCCTATTTGATCTCATAATTCCATTTTTAGAAGTTTTAAGTGGCGCCTTTAGGCTGCCGAGTTTTCGTAAGGGATTTTTCATCTCACTTTTATTCTCGTGACATTTATGCTATGTTTTCCACCATTTACATTGACTGGTGTATATACTACCGATTATTATACACTTTGTGTAGTATAATTTCATTTATGGGTATTTACATCTTCATTGTATGGACCTTCTTCTATGGGGTGTACGTTTCGAAAGTTACCCAACTCAGTAAAGGGACCTTTCACCCCCCTCTTTTTAAAAGACTTATTCTGTTATGTCTTTTAATTAACATACTATTATGTTGAGATATGTTATTCTGTATCCTTATTTATGTAAATTTTACGTCCAAGTGATGAGATACCATTTTCTCTCTCATCAACTCATTTTCCGAATTTTCAAGTGACGTCGTTAGGCTATCAAAATTTTACAAGGGAACTTCTTAACCCAATTTCTATTTCATTGGGTTCAACATGTAGTTACTGAATATGTAATCCTTTGAATATGTGTGAATTACCATTGATTGTTTTACACTTAATATCTACTTATATTGGGTTTATTTATATTTGTCACACATAACTATGAGATTGATTTATCCTTAACTTAATGTTAACTTCTTTATAAGGGATTTAATATCATTTTACATTTCTATTGAGACTTAATTGTTGTTATGCACTAATTAACTCTTGTTTGGTGTATATACTATTATTTTGAATATTATATCATGAATCCCTTTATTCTCATTATATTATAATGTTCTGATTAAATGTTATTCCTCAATTATTGTATTCATGTGTCTCTCATTTTGTTAAAAACCCTTTAACTAAAATATCATTTTAAATGTTTTAATGATATCTTCTTATAAATATTTCTCATTAATATCCATGTTTTCAAAATGGTTTATTGTATTTATTTATATGGATATTAATGGTTTAAAATGTTAAAATATTCAAAGTGGTATGGGACACTTTGATTTAAAAATCTCATTATTAAATGTTTTAAATAGGTTTTGGAAATGGTTTTTAGAATTGATTCATTATTTCAATATCTTAAAAGGTTATATTGTTTTTGCAATGTAGGAATGTTATATTTACTCTATTCTTAAGTTATGTGCTATGATTATGTTATGGTTCATCGGCATATTTTTATGAAGATGGGTGGTTCCGTGATAAACTAAGGGCGGGTGAGCCCGATATAGCTCTCCAATGCATTGGGTAACGCGAAGGGGTTAAACGTTGAGGTTTCTCTGAAGAGATTTAGGGAATATTATGTGATGGGTATTCCAAATGTAACCAAGAGGGTTACTCCCTATGCAATAATGTCATCAAGGCCTCAAGTTACCTTTATGGCTTATGATTTCTATGATTTATTCATGATTTGATTAGGTATTTTAAAATGCTTATGTTTTATGAGTAATGTATGATTTCATACATGGACTAATGTTTTCTTTTAATACTTTTATATACCTTACTAAGATTTTTATACTCATCCCAAGTGTTTGAAATTTTTTTCACAGGTCAAGGGAAAGGTGCATGATATGATGATAGTGTCAAGGAAGTGTCAAGAAATAATCCATGTTTTATTTTAAATATGTTTCTGTTGATGGGTAAAAACGAATTCTATCTTTTATGTAACCACATTGTTTAAATGTGGAATGTAATTCATTATTTATGATCTAATTCTCTAAAACTATAAACCTGAAAAGATTATAAATGTGAATTATTTATTTAATTCAATATTAAGTAATGTTTAGGGTCGGGGCCTTATAGTTGGTATCAATGGTCGATTTAGATAACTTTAGATGTTAGGGTATTCTCTAGGGATAAGTGACATTACCATAATGGTTAGGATTTCAGAAAGAGTCATAGTTTTAGATAAAGTGAATTAGTAAGTACATCTTAGTGTTTATCTTCTTCTTTATTACATGATGGTTATGTTGATATACTCACATTGACATTTCTATTTTTAGTGAATAGATGGATCTAGCAGGCACCAAAGTGACAATAGGTTTGAAGGAAACTGTGGTGGTTCTCTGATTAAGAGAATAGATGAAATGTGGGATTCAATGAGGAAACTAATGGTTGTTCTAAACCAACTATCAAGGAGTCATGATCAACCACTTGAACCTTGGTATATTCTGTAATGAATCATGTACGAGATGACCAATTGATGTGGAAGTTCAGGTAATAATTATAAAGGTAACCATTAGGGTTTATATGATCCTTACTTTTGAGGTAATTATGGGTTATTATATATTATGATGGAAAATGAAAGGAATGAGATAAACTTGATGTTAAAATATGTTATGATTATTTTTTAAGATTTTATCTCGTTTTGGGGAATGTTTTATGAATTATATATTTTTGGAAAAAGGACAACACGCAGATAGTGTGACAACCCGTCGTGTCGGACAAAGCTACGAGAATCGAACCCACAACCAAAGTGCGACTGGTATTTATCGCCTGCCAGTGGACTACGTGAAGTCCCTGGTTAGTTTGACTAATTAGTTTTAGTTAGATGATTTCTTGAATCAAGAGTAAGTTTATTTTGGGTTATCTATGGAAATGATTAACCTATCATGGAGGATATGTGATTAGGTTAATTACTTTTCAATGTGAGAATTTAAGAGAAACTGTTGTTATTTGGAGATAAAAGATAATTTTTACCTTCAAATACTATGTGATTAAATCTTTCAAATATTTGGGTTTTGATCTTAGTTTGGTTTACTTTTAAGAATTTTATGGAAAATTGTTTATCGAATGGTCTTCATTGAACTTTGGGTTTATTTTGGAAAAATTTTGGAGATTAAGAATAGATTTTATTTTTATAATGGATTATACTTTTGGGGATTATCTGATCTCATACTAACAATTTTGGTTTTGGTTTTTTTCTAAAGACATGGAAAATATATAGTTATCTTTTTTGAATTAGGTGATTATCAAGAAGTTTATTATAGTACTCTTAATGCGAAAAAGTCTTCCTAAATACTCGTCTTTTGGAGAAAATATTAGTTTGATTAAGGAATCTAGTAAAAGTTAAATGTCTACGTGACAAGTAAGTATGTTTCATTATGATTTAGTTAAGATCAAAAATAAATTCCTCAATGAAGAGTAACTTAAAATAAAAATGTTTTCTGTTAACATTTTCTACTGGGGAATCGAATACCGTTTATCCCACCACAACTTTGTGATTTTATTATGGTTAACTTTCTCCTAGACATGTTTACTATCACTCTCCATCAGAACATGACCCTTTGTTTTTTCTTCCATATCCATATTTTCATACATGGAATCCTAGTATGGGTTAACTCGGGTGACCTTTGTACTTCCCTTTCATTCTTTTAAATTGATATTTTAATTTACTCCTTTTCCGATGTGGGACTTTCAATAGAGTTTCCAAGCCCAATTTTGAAATTGCGAGGAGGCAATTCCCAAAAGGGGAGAAGGATGAAACACCCTAGGTAAATTAAGAATATGACAGTTTTATATTTATCCCAATTTGTGAAAAAATGTTAATATTAATTTAAAGGTAACACTATGCTCGATGGCGTACCCAATACGCGACAACGAGTTCCTTTGAAATCTAACGTTGCACTCTAATAATAAAATAATATTATTCTAAATTGTAGTTAACGCCTAGCCGTTGTAATGGCGGGAATGAATAGAACTAACTACAAAATGATTATATATATTTGTCAAATATTTTTACTTTTTACAATAAATGTTAGAGGATTAAAAATGCGAATGAATCCAATTTTAAGCGTAAACATTCTAATATTCTTTAAAAGGTCGATTAACAGCCTTTTGATGACGAACCTCTTTTAAATCCACTTTTTGACAATTTTATGTGTTATATTTGACAAAAATAAAATTCTTATTTAGAATCGGGACATCAAAATTTACTTTGTGTAAATATTTGGTATTTTTTCGATAAAGTTCAATTTTTAATGAATAGTGAAAATTTTGTATTTTAATTCAAAACATCTTTTTAATCTAATTTAATTATATGATTATATTATCGTTGGAATTGGTTTTAAAGTGAAATTAGAATATATTTTTACCATTTAATCCAATAGTGGTCATTGGAATTAATATCATCTTGAAATTTGACTTAAACTAGTGTCAATCTTTTGATACTTATTATTTCATAAAAACACGCCATTTGCTCTGACATAGGGAATTAATTAATAAATTAATTAATGTAACATATAAGTTTTGAATTTTCTAAAATATAAATCATTTTTGAATTCAGAATATCAAAAATAGCTTAGGGTGAATTTTTTGTATTTTTCTGAAAAAAATCAATTTTTTGATGAATAGTGAAACCACTAAGTGGTAGTTTAAAAACTGATTTTTCGTTTAAATAAAACATTTAAACTTCTATGATTTGAATTTAAAAAATACTACATACATGGGTGTCATTATAATGTAAAATGTGGTTCAATGTGATTAAAATAATTTTTTGGTGAATAGTAACTTTTATGTTTTTAATCGCAATTAGATGTAATTAGTGTAATTTAACGTAAAAATAGTGTTTTAATAATATTAAATGACATAGACACATTTCCTACCCTCCTTGGATGTGTCATGGCCGACAAATACAATCCATGGGTCATCTTGGGGACCCCATGTAGCCACTTTGGTTGGAAAATGACATAAATAACTTTTTATTTAAAGTTAAAATAAAAATGTCACAAGAAAGAGTTGTTTTACTAAAACAATTTTTAAATGGGGTTATACAAGTAATATTTTTTGACTATAAATATTAATTAGAAATCTAAAAGGCTTTCCTACATCATGATATTTTTTTTATAATTTTTAGGCATTAAATAAATTAAATTATTTATGACATCATGATGATGTAGCGATTAACTCATTAATAAAGGATTTAAATAAAATGAAAATATAATGTTAAAAATATAAAATACACATGCCAAATACCTATTGGATGAGTATATTTCGAACCCTTATCACCTTATCCTCTAAATACATCAATGTGGGACCTTTAAAATCCGAAACTCATTTGAAAATAAAGTAACATTTTGTAACATTCCAAGAGTGCCCGTCCTCTCCTCTTATAAAAGGCCCCAACCATTACCACCTTACCCACACCACCCAAGCCCCTGGCTCGGCCAAAACCTGCTCATATTTTCTCTCCACATCCCTCTCTTATTCCTATAAGCCTCACTTTGGGTATAAGTCTTCCCAAGGAAGCCTTTGAGCTCAAATCAAAGAGAGATACCCGATTTTAAGGTAATGTCTTCACTTACGTTATTTTGTTTTATTTGGATTCTCCAACCCCATAAAATCTTTTTATTCATATATTTTGTGACAACTACAGTATCTTCAATATACTAGGATGTTTTTATAAGAAGTATTAGAGCCACACTTACACACAACTACATCTAATGGTTAAAGAACATATTGTTTCTGTGGATGTTGAATTTCTACCTCACGAAACGATGATTGTTCAATATTCTTTTAACACCCTAAATGGTGGCCATTAAGATGTCAATATATTTATATATGATATATAATATGGTTATGTATTACATAATCTTATGTATTTTTCATTTATGGCATACCTTTATGGGTTCCATTATGGTTAAACGTGATATCTTCATTTTATGAAGTGCGGACTACTGACCCCTCAAAGTGATTTGATTCGTTAATACCATATGTGGTATGTATAAAGGATAGATTTAATTATATTATATATGATACCACACTGGAATTATAATACTATTATGTATCATGATTTTTTAATTCCATTAAATAAGAAATAGAAATGGAAGTAGCGTTTATGCGTACGTACGGCTTACCGTCTCCATGAACGGTGCATTTCATTTCTTACCTCTAAATGTTATGTAATATTATAAATACATGTATATAATGGATATATATGATATATATTATATCTACATAATGAATATAATTATGGATATAATATATATTTTACCACATGATCAACTTGTAATTATAAAGAGTTTATTATTGACTCAAGTAGCAATGATCTACAAAACGACCATTATTAACATAAATAAGTACATATTGTTCATATCATGGTAGTAAGTGATATAAAATGAATAATTATCTTGAAAAGGGTTCTTAAGAAAGTGTAAATTAACTCATGTTTATTATTTAGGAGGTTAAATAACAATCGTGTCAAGTCGGACCCGAGGTAAGGGATCCTACCCCTCTCATTCTTTTTCAGTACACTCTTTTATGTCATTCCTTTTAAGATCATCTTTCTTATGAATGAGATTTTATTTTATATTACTCCTACTGTACTTTTTCTGTTCATATTATGAGATACCATATTATCTCTCATCAATCCATTTTGGATGTTTTGAGTTGTGCCGTTAGGCTGCTGAATTTTAGTAAGAGATCCAACCCCACTCTTTCTTTTCAAGTACTCTCTTTTATGTCATTTCTTTTAAGATAATATTTCTTATGTTTGGGGATGTTCTTTTATATTCCTCATACTGTACTTTTTTTCATATTATGAGAGACCCTATTTGATATCATAAATCCATTTTTGGAAGTTTTAAATGGCGCCTTTAGGCTGCCGAGTTTTTGTAAGGGATTTTTATCACACTTTTATTCTCGTGACATTTATGCTACGTTTTCCACCATTTCATTTGAGTGGTGTATGTACTACCCATTATTTTAAACTTTGTGTAGTATAATTTCATTTATGGGTATTTAAATCTTCATTGTATGACCCTTCTTCCATGGGGTGTACGTTTCGATAGTTACCCAACTCGGTAAGGGGACCCTTCACCCTCCTCTTTTTAAAAGACATATTCTGTTATGTCTTTTAATTCACATACTATTATGTTGGGATATGTTCTTCTGTATTCTTATTTATGTAAATTTTATGTCCAAGTGTTGAGATACCATTTTCTCTCTCATCAACTCATTGCTTGCATTTTCAAGTGACGTCGTTAGGCTGTCAAAATTTTACAAGTTAACTTCTTAACCCAAATTCGATTTCATTGGGTTCAACATGCAGTTGTTGAATATCTAATCCATCGAATATGGGTGAATGAACATTGATTGTTTGACACATAATATCTACTTATGTTGGGTGTTTTTATATTTGTCACACATAACTATGAGATTGATTTATAAGGGATTTCATCTCATTTTACATTTCTATTGAGACTTCATTGTTGGTATGCACCAATAAACTCTTTTATGGTGTATATACTGTCCTTTCGAATATTATATAATGAATCCCTTTATTCTCATGATATTATAATGTTCTGATTAAATTTTATTCTTCAATTATTTTATTCAAGTGTTTCTCATTTTGTTAATAACCCTTTAACTAAAATATCGTTTTAAATGTTTTAATGATTTATTCTTATAAATATTTCTCATTAATATCTATGTTTTCAAAATGGTTTTAAGGATTTATTTATATGGTTATTAGTGGATTAAAATTTTAAAAGCTTCAAAGTGGTATGGGAAACTTTGATTCAAAATTCTCTTTATTAAATGTTTTCAATAGGTTTTGGAAATGGTTTTTAGAATGGATTCATTATTTCAATATCTTAAAATGTTAAATTGTTGTTTCAATGTGGGAATGTTATCTTTCCTTTAGGCTTATGTTATGTGATATGATTTTGTAATGGTTCTTGGGCATTTTTTATGAAGATGGGTGGATCGGTGATAAACTAAGGGCGGGTGACCCCATATAGCTCTCCAATGCATTGGGTAACGCGAAGGGGTTAAACGTTTAGGTTTCTCCGAAGAGATTTAGGGAATATACTGAGATGGGTATTCCAAACATAACCAAGACAGTTACTCCCTACGAAAGAATGTCATGAATGCCTCATGTTACCTTTATGTCTTATGATTTCTATGATTTATTCATGATTTTATGAGGTATGTTAATATGCTTATGTTTTATGAGTAAAGTATGATTTCATACATGGACTAATGTTTTCATTTCATACTTTTATATCCCTTTCTGAGATTTTTATGCTCATCCCATGTTTTTGAAATGTTTTGCACAAGTCATGGGAAAGGTGTATGATATGATGATAGTGTCAAGGAAGTGTCAAGAAAGAATCCATGTTTTATTTTAATTATGTTTCTGTTGGTGGGAAAAAACGAATTCTATCTTTTATGTAACCACATTGTTTAAATGTGAAATGTAATTCATGATTTATGATCTAATTCTCTAAAACTATAAAACTGAAAATATCCTCAATGTGAATTATCCATTTAATTCAATATTAGGTAAGGTTTAAGGCCAGGGCCTTATATGAAGGAACTAATAGAATCCATGCTATTGTTCATGGATTTAATCTCATGTGTTCATAGGATGTTTTACATTCATATTTATTTGTTTCCCATAAAAAAAGATGAGTATAATTCAATTTTAGTTTTTTCTTTCAGATGTTCATTGAATATATTATTCTATTATTTATCATGAACACATAAATAAATTATTTAACAATATTTTATGAATGAATTGAAAACAATTCAAGTGTAAATATATTAACTGGATATGTCAAATAACTTTTTTCTAATATAACTATTATTTAATATAAAGTATTAAGTTAAAATGAATGAACTAATTCATATTGATAATAATCCATCAATTTATAATATTCATTATTATAGGCTTCCATATATTCTCGGAAGATAAAATGATAGTTAATGTGTCAGTCAGGAAGATATATAGGGGTACATTCAGTTATTGCACGTATTAACAAATAAAATTGGTAGAAATAATAATTTTTTTATTTAATGAAAAAATTATGTTGTATATATTTAGAGGAACACACTGAAAATAATATGAGTCTATTATTTTTTGATTGGGGATCACACTCCACATATCAACTAGTTTTTGAGTTATTATATTATGAAATACCCTCCAAAATAAAATGATTCATATAATTTTTTCATTATATTCAGGGAAAATATTATGGATATACAGATCATTTACCCCCAAATATCCACATGATATGTTATTATAAATATAAAGGTTTGGAATATTATGATATAAAAATTAATGGGATACTAATAAATTAAAATTTATTACAACATAATTTTTCTAAAACCACATAATGAAACAAAACATTAATATGTTTTATTAGTGGAAATAGAAATGTATATGACTTAAAATTGTCTCCCCCATCCACACAAGTGATTGAAAAAAAATAATTAGTAGTGACTTCCAAGATTTGTGTTGTAAAATTCACATTATACTAAACCAATAAAATATGAATTACGTGATGCAGTCATGTCTTCATACCGCCCATTCTAAAGAGACCCTTGTGGCCAAGAACAATGTATACATGAAACAAATTGAAAATGAACACTCAATATAATGTCAAATATTATCATTCTTGTCTATAAAGAAATATAAGAAAAAAATTGTGGAATTATATATGATAGTTTCTCACAAATGAGATAACTATATAGAGAAGACCATATAAGAACCATATAACATATCCAAATTACTATTGAATAGAATGCAAAGAGAAGGTCCACTAGAAGAGTAACAATTTTTCATGTTTAATGAATATATTGAGATCTTATAATTTTTAGCCTTTAAAATACATGATGATTTCTGCATCAACCTCTTACATTCCTCAGTACCAAAATGTTTATAATATATTTATTATAGTCAAAAAAATAATAATATAGATAATTTACTATATATAATATTTAAAAATATTCCCCAATTGAAAAATGACTTTAGGGATGAGAAACAAGGAGTCTCAAAGATGAAAAATGCATGAGAATGTAATTTACCATAAATTTCTTGTAATTTTTCTTAAAATTATCTGGGTTTATATTGATCCTAGAATCACAAAAAACACTTGATTCTGAGGCCTAGTGATCCTAGAATTGAATTTTCTTTTTTTATCATTTCATATAAATAAATTTAGGTTTATTTTTTATAACTTTTAAACCGGTGCACTTATTATAAATATTAATTCACAATTGAACTCGGAACATTGGGATTCACCTATGAATGACCAAACATTGAATACAGAGGCTTGACAAGAAAAGTATATTTTCAGTGTTTTTGGGAAAAAAATAAAACGAAAAAGAAAATAAATTGTTTTTGGTTGCGTTCAACATTGAGTAGTGAAACATCCACACTGTAGTGTGGAAACAAGGCCAGAATGAGTGGCATGTAATGAATCTCATTAATGGATTGTTAATATGTAGTGTAAAAACTAATTAAATGAAGAACAAAAGATAAGATGTTTCCTAAATGAAATGGTGTAACGACGCAGCGACCCAGCTTAACAGAAACATTGTGACCCGTTTATCTTTTAATGTATTAATGGGTTTTGAGAAACAAGAAGAAAAATAAGGAAATATTTTGATGAATAGACCGTGAATATTCCTATTTAATGAACTCTAGTGAATTTCTATCGACATTGACACACCACGAATAATGGGACATGTGACAAATGCATGCTGATGGCTTCAAACTATTATATCTCCATGGATGGATTTCAACCAACAACTAGATTCACTCCAGAATGAATTTACTCCATGTAGGGTTTATGTTTTCGGTAGTGTTTCCCCATTTTTAATTATAAATAAAAAATCATGGAAGAACTCGTGAATAAAAAGATTAGTGGATCTCTTATTCGGGCAGGAGGGTTCTTTTTCATGGTGATTTGCGGTAAGATTTTTTTCCTGATGGAATCAAAATCATAATCCCCCTTGTTTATAAAACTAATTTGGAGGGTTCGAGGAAAAATTATCAATCCTCGAGCCCCTATGCCTAGTGGGTTCGACATGCCAAAACATCAATTTTGACAATGAAGCGGTTTTGAGGCCTTAATATAGAATTCAGCACCCCCTAGATTTCGAAGGTGGAAAAAACGAGGAACATGCCATAAGAGAGGACATGGAGTTCCATAGAAGGCCCCACCAATGTCGGAGGGTGATGGAAATGGCCCACATCATTGGTAGCGGTGGGAGGTGGCAATGTTCTGAAGGAGGTGCCGCTGCCAGTTCGGACTGCAGCGGATTTTCAAGAGCTGCCAGCACTCGTGCCAGTTGTTGGTTGAGGTAGGACGTGCCCATCCAACTATGTCGGAAGGGTGGCCTGCACCACATGGTTTGTATTGAACGACCATGTGGTATAGTGTCAACCGTGTGAAAAGGGCCGACACACCACACGTTCTAGGGTGTACTGGCACACAATCCAATGGGGAATGATTATGAGAGGATGGGTAGTCAGCTCTTGCTAGCTGTTGTAGTTGAACCATGACTCAAACTGGTCCAGGTGGGAGAAAACGGACCTGTAATTTTGGCTATGCAAAAGGACACAAATCCAGACACCACATGGCATCCGTGCTGGAGGGAACTGGACTATTGGGAAAGCCAAACTAATGTTTGAAAACCGGACTACTATGCAGTCCAGGAAAGTATTAAACTTAGCCTGTGATTACGGGCCATGCTAGTGGGATAAAACCAAGCCGTAGGATAGCCCGAGATGTCAATGAACTGACACGTGGGTTTCATATTGGGTAGGATGGAACTAACCCGAACTACTTCAGTTTTTATCAGAAAAACTGAGTTAGGGAATATGGGTCCCCATGCTGGGATGTTCGGGTCATACCGAGCCTATACAGTACCGACCATAATTACTAAAAATCCAACATCATTCAGACCCGACTTCTAATTGATGATCCATTTTCAGCGTTGGACCCCTTGAGACTTTTCACTCATTTTGGAATACTCTATATGAGATTTCATGGAATTTTAAATTAGAAAATCACTTTAGGAGTGGTTTCTCCTGGAATCCGGCACACTACAAGTGAGAATCCATCAGCTATCTGAGACCCAAAGACTACTGACATTCATCCTTGTTTGGGACATCTACAATTGACCACGTGTGGATCAGCTATGATGGCCATGTGAGAAGTGGCATTATGTGACCAGGTTGGCCCACGGTGGGGGAAAACTCTCTATGACCTGGAATACCCCGGTACTAATCAAGGATGAGTACTAATGTACAATGTCCAAGGTGGGAAGAAGATATATGTGATCCAATAGACCCATGGTGGGTAGCGACTCTGTGGATCAATAATACACATGGTACTCATCCGGAATGAGTACCATATCAGTCCAAGGTTATCAGTGCTGTGACTAATAGTATTACTTTCTATACTATATATTATACAAGTGTAAGAAGATATTTTAATGTGCATTCATTCGATTTTTTAGTTTCATTTGTGTATAGGGATTTCTATGGAGTATTGTGTTACTCACCCCTACATTGGATTTACTCGTACGTTTCATGTCTTGTGGAAATGACTGATGATCAAAAAAAGGGATTTGTGGCCTAGGACTAGGTGGGGCCCATTGATATCAGGCAGTTTAATCATACTTCTACAGCATCTAGATTCTACTCTACACATGCCATCAGATGGTGTTTCAACATATGACTTTACTGAGATATTTTTACATTAATTTTTTTAGTTTTTTTTTTGTTTTAGTATTATGGTCCATTTCTCTAGCATAATGTACCATTAATCTGTGGTTTTTTTTGTGGCATGAAGGTTTACCCTTCTACTTTTTGGGATGTGGATATGCGTGTGTTGTACGGGTACATAAAAAAATAAATTGCACCTGTAGGTTGATGCCTTCAGTGCTACTCACCATCCCTGAGCCTTTTGGAGGTGGGCTTATGGTATGCATGAAATGGGCCCTAAGGGATGGTTCATGACTGGTGGTATTAGAGGTAGTTTGTTCTACCTCAAATATGAAGTGTCTGTTGTTTTGTTTGATGGAAATAATGTTAAATGTTTGGAGTTTTTCATTTTGATTTGGGGAATCCATTGTCGGTGTGGTAGCCAACATATCAATACCACATGACCTTGAATTATTCTTTTCATCTCAATACATAAGAAAATAGGTTGCATGAAAAATATAAGAATTGAATTTTTCCACATATTCATTTTTAATGATATACATCTCTTCATAGATAATCTATTGAAAGTGGTACATCATGATCTGTTTTCTGATTCCTCCACATATATTCCCATCTAGGATTTTGATGCATGATCGTAAAGTAATCTAGCAAGGCATTTACGTGTCTATTAAAGGAACCCTATTAGTGATGGCCCAAGTGAGTGGTGCACCATGGTTTCCACATCCAATTGATTTGAGGTTACTACTGTTGTTACCAGTAGATGATTCATATATGCTCAACACCATGCAAGATTTACACAGACAGAGACTAACTGGGATCAGGGGATAGACATATCTTTATGCTGCTAAAGATTAGATTGATGTGGTGACATGGGACTTACACGTATTGAGGATGACAAATGACTAGATGGAGAACCTAAGCATGTGCCTTCATCAGGGCTTAGTAGGGAGATGGTGGGGCGTGACAATTCAGACTCATAATGAGTTGAGCCACTCCGAGGATGAATTTGATTGCCTACTCTAGGAGGATTTCATCCGTGCAACCTTGAACTCAGTGCACATACACAAGATGCTTCACCGATAGTAGGTCAACATGTTAGTGGATTAGTACTCTATGATTTTTTTAATGGTTGGGGCCAAATCTTCATTTTATAATTAAATCAAAGAAAATACCTCTTTTAACTAGGTATAGGGAGACCGATTACATAGCCCAAAGGCCCAGTGGGCATGTGGATTAGTACTCTACGATGTTTACAAACCTCTTCTACTAATGAATGGATATGGTACGAGACTCTTTTTTAGGGACCAGAACTTTAATCAGGTTCTTTGGTTGGGGATTAGGGAAACGATGATTTCCCTCATCATTTCCACTCTTGTTGAAGTGATAGTGATAGCTCTAAATATAGAGAGTATCCTCATAAAGAAGGAAACAATGGTGGGAGCTTCCATAATGTGACATGTGGTCGAGTCATCTAAGGTAGGTAGCTGATAGAAGATGCAGTGGTCCAAGTGGGCTTGCCCATCTGGAGGCTCACCCTCGAACACAGGGTTGGTAGTGTTGGGATCCCAAATCAGAGGGAGACTATAGGGTTCCAGGATGTGAATATTGTGTGGCGGGCATGGACACATTTCTCATTACTGTCTTAACCTCTTAACATATAATCAATAGACCATTGATGTACCATCGAGGTAGGGATATAGGTTAATTAATTGTGGTCCACACAGTGGCAGATGTGGATGAGAATCAGGATAAGTATTAGGAGGTATAGGAAGGATCGAGATACTTCCACTACCACCCCCATGTTGTCCTTTATATCATTAAGGATCTAGTAGTTAGGGGTGAGCTCAGCTTCATGTAGTAGTTGGATATGACCATGGATCTCTATAAATGATTACAGATATGATATGTGTCTTCTATAACATAAATGTAGTTATTTTAAACACATGTGTCAATCACTCTTTCGTTGAAAGAGATCTTATTTGAGGCTATGATATTTAGGTAGAGTGGTTAGCTCAATATATATGGTTATAGAATCCAACAAGAGTGGATTAAAAGATGAAACATCGGTGTCGACAGTGTCAGCAAACATTTGGAGTAGATATTTCGGCTGAAATCTCATGGTAGCGGTGTCAAGGCATTATGATATCATCTTTGGAATGGACTAGATATCCAAAAATCATGATCATAACGATTTTCGTGGGTTTACAGTGCATTGGTTCTATGAATACATGATCATGGATCCCTTCACCAACGATATGGGAACTCTTGCAGTGCATGAAAAAATTTCTCGGATGATGGTGTAGACGATCACTCACATGTTGTCTATCCTCACACATGGTTTTCTAGTCGAGATGATTCAAAGAATTTTTGTATTTATGGATTATTATAAAGATATTGTTCCATAAGATGTTTCGAGACTACCTCTTTGCCTCAAGGTTGACTTATGCATTAATTTTTACACTAGGATGACACTGATATCAACACTGGAATATCAGATGGATCCCATAGAGATTCTTGAATTGACATTACATTCAATGGACTTGATAGACAAGGGAATCGTAAGTCATATTGTTTCACCATGGGCGGCCCCAGTGTACTTTTCTAAGAATGTAGATGGGATCTTGAGGTAATTAATTTACTACTGGCACCAGATCTAGGTGAACATGAGTAACAAATATCCACTTCTGAGAATTGGTGACCACTTCAACCCGTTTAAGGGAATGAGGAGGATCTCAAATTTAGAACATAGATCAGGCTATGACCAGCATTCTATATGGGGTGAGGACTCACTAAAGGCAGCCATCAGATGATAGTATAGACACTATGAATTCTTGGTGACACCCTTCGGCATGACCAATTCCACAAAAGTATTCATGGGACTAATGAAAATGATCTTTCATCCTTACCTTGATCAATTTGGGGTAGTCTTTATTGAATAAATATTATTGTACTCTATATTAGAATAATATAATGATACTCATCTACAGATAGTCTTGGATAAACACCAAGAAAATCATATTCATATAAATCACATGAAGTGTCAATTTTGGATTCAGCAGCTCCACATTCTAGGAAACATATTCTTAGAGGCTATAGTTGTAGTGGATCTGGTGAAGACAGAGGCAGTGTGTACCTGGTAGACACCTAGAAGCAAGATTGAGGTGCAATGTTTCATGGCATAGGTTGGATAAAATGTTAGGTTGGTGTCCATATTTCATAGAGTAGCAGTGTCCATATAACTTTTTTCATAGAAGGGACATCCCTTCTAGTGTAAAAAGATGTTCCATAGGATTTTCTAGGAGATGAGGCGGAGATCGATGAATGCCCCCAATCTTAATGCTACTATAGGAGATAATTGAGTATGAAGTTTCATGTGACGCATCAGGGACCATACCGGGTTGTGTCGGGATGCAGGAGTGAGAATTGATCACCTACAATTCTTGGATGTTGATGCTACACGAGTAGAAATACAGGGCCCATAACATGGAGTTAGTATTAGAAGGATTTTCTATGTTTATATGGAGACACAACTTTATGGGTAAAAAATTTATTATCTTGTCCGACCACAAGAGTCTCAGGTATTTATTAACCAAGGAGGACCAGAACATGAGATAGCATAGATGGCTAGAGATCTTATAGATCTCTAGATGCAAGGTATTCTATACTCCTATGAAGGTGATCATTGTGGAAAGAGCGCTCAACATGATCTCTTGTTTGTAGATACTGAGTGAGGTTACATAGCAACAAGATACAATATAGATATACATCATGGATGATGATGTATCATCATACCATAAGTGGATGATTGTCACTCCACCACACTTAAAATGAGTTTTTGAGAAAAAATTGAGATTGTAGACTGTGAGGTCCGACATGCTATGTTATCCTTTGGACAAGCTCCTGATTGATTTTTGATAGGTGGGGAGAAAATAATATTTTTTAGAGGGTGCACAGTTGTACCAATGGTATTGTGATATGATGTTTTGAGTGAATTTAATTCCTCCCCATTGTAGCGAAATACATGAGTGGTGAAGATGTACCAAGATATCCGACATTCGTACTTATGTCTAAGGATAAAGAAATTAGTGGCCGAGTTCATATCATAGTGACTCACTTATCAGCAAGTGAGGGCTGAGCACCTGGTTTCAATTGGATTTTCACGAAAAATTAGGTACCAGAGTGGAAGTTTCATGGTATCATTGTTGAATTTTAGAAGGGATTAGCACACACTTCCGTGGAAAATGATTTTATATGGGTGATCATTGATTAACTCACCATATCAGCAGGCATTATAACAATTCGAGAGAATGGATCGGTAGAGGGATGAGATTTCCTCAAAATCTTGGAGGTAGTGAAGCTTCATGGGGTGCCATCGTTGAACGTCTGAGGTCTTGATGATCCCTCCACATCTCAGCTAAGGAAGGGATTACATGGGGCATTTAGGACTCAACTGGACTTGAGCATTGCTTTTCACCCATAGACTCATGGTAAAAAGAAGAAACCATACATTCCTTGGAGGAAATCCTTCATTCTGGCATCCTTTATTATGGTTTAGTTAAGAGAACCACTTGGAACTGGTGGAGTTTTCATACAACAACATTTATCACTCCACCATTGGAATGTATCCATTCTAGTATTTTTCAGGTAGTCTTGCTGAACACCTCTTGGATGGACAAAACTAGGGGAGTCAACACTCATAGGTCTATAGTAGTTACATGAAAACACTGACAAGGTATAGGTAATCCAAGAGTGGATGGAGACTACATAGAGTGTGAATAAATCTTATTCTGATATGAAATGATGGAACTTGGAGTTCGATGAGGGAGACCATGTATTCATTTAGGGCTCACCCTGATAGGGATTGCAGAGATATGGATAGGGCGATCAGTTATCTCCATGATTCATCATACCTTTTACAATTCTGAATAGATGTTGAGTGTTAGTGTACCACATAGCTCTACCCACAAATATGTATAGACTTCATGGTGTTTTTCACATGTTGCAATAGTGGAGGTACATGCATGATTCATCACCCATTTTCGACTGGGGATATATTGGCATTGTTTATGGGGAGATAATTTTTGAAGTTCCAAGGGGAGAAAGAGGATCTATAGAAGTGGGTCTTCCATGGATGGTCAGTTCCTCTACTGCACGTTCAGTGGAATTACATGAATCTCTTGAGGGGAACATGGGAGCGAGAGGTTTAGATTTGTACTCAGTACAACAATTTGTTTATTCAACCTTGTTCTGGAATATGGGGATGTGAAGCCCTAATGGTAGGGATACTGCAATGTCCAATATATTAAATGTAATTTTTTATATTATATGTGATTATTTTTAGACCAGAAGCTCAGATGAAACAAGAATTCAAGGGATGGTGATCCCAGAATAAAAAAAACTATATTTTTAGTTCATTTAAATAATTGTTCATGTGGGTTTTTATAACGTTTAAACTATTGAATGGATTAAAAATATTTTGGCACCGTTGAACTCAAAATATCAATATTTTCAAAGAAAAACCCAAACATTGAATGGTGATCGTCGATCTGAAAATTTATTTTTCAGAAAAATCAAGAGAGAAATAACAATTACGTAAAAATATATATTATTTCTTCCTTACCCATTGAGAAGTGACATTAATACATTGAAGTGCAGCGATGAGGTGACGACGAGTCACAAAAAATGAATCTTATTAATGGATCATTAATGTGTAAAATAAAGTCACATTAAATAAAGCATAACTGATTCACTATTTCATAAATGAAAAACTATAACTATAAGGTGACACTATGTAATATAAATGTTCTTACTTGTTCCATTTGTAATCGATTAATGGGGTTAGAGAAATTTGATAAATAATTTGTAACTAATACGACAAATCAATTTTGAGGAGTCAACTCCAATGAATGTTGGTTAATCAATAGTGAAATAAAAACTCCTCGAAGAATGGGATAGGTTACAAATGAACACTGATATCTTAAATCTCATAAATCGTCATAGACGGATCACCACCAACAATCAATATCTCTCTAGAGTGAATAGATGAATGGAAGGTGTTATTTTTTTGATATTCAATATTCATTATACCAAAACAACAAACAACAATCAACCAATTAATAGGTTTATCTGTGAATCACTTGTTCTAGTGGGAGGGTTCTTTTACATGGGGTTTTTCACTATGATTATTTATTTTCTAATGGAATAAAAATCTTAAACCCCCTTGTTTTAAACTCTAATGAAGAGGGTGAAGGTCAAAATGAAAAAGGTATGAGCACATATTAATTTTCTGTTTTTCATTCTCGAACATCCTTGTTGATGAAAAAGTGTTTTCAAGGCCTTAGCATGTAAAACCGCACCACATTGAGGATGAAGGCATATATGACATGAGGAATGGACCACCGGAGCGGACCTGATGGTCCGATGAAGGTTCCACCAGAACGTCCACACCTGTGGTGGCCACAAGTTGGTGGTAGTGATCAAAAGGAGGTTTTGTGGATAGATCAGTCTAATGTGGAGTATCATGAGCCGTTGGTGCTCTGGATGGTGGTAGGAAGAGGTGTGACATGACAATTGGGCCTCATCGGAAGTGTGGTTGTCATCGCGCGGGCCATTGTGTGTTATAACATGACCCTATGGGGATCGTGTGTGAGAGGAAGGATATTTGGCTCTAATGGGATGTATGCAACTAATCCAGGATGAATAGAATCATGAGCTGGAGAATATTGACCCACCATGTAGCTTGAGCATAGTGTCACCAAACTGGAAGCCTCTTGGTGTCCGATATGAGGGAACCATCCCAGCGTGAGGGGTAGTTCGATGCATGAAACTTTGGTAGATATGTGACTTAGGTAGGAAATAATATCAAGAAACTATTATGAGCAATGATAGGTGGATAAAACTGGGCCTTTGGGAGGCTCTGGGTGATAAAGAACCAACTCAGCGGTTGCAGGTGGGGCCGAATGGAACCAGGTAGCTAGTTGACCTAGTTGGCTGGACCCCCCACCCAATCAAAGATGGGTCCAGTGAAACCCAATTTTTCTAGACAGTTTGGGTCGGTCCTAACACGAACGGGGTCAGTACGTATTAGTCTAAGTGGGAAAGGGAATACAGGGCCCCCTTGCTGGGTTGGTCAGGTTGGTCCAACTAGTTCAAACTAGTCCCTAACATGTCTTGCCCACGATTACTAAAACACCAATATCATTCACACACGGCATCCGATGGAAGATCCATTTTCAGTGATGAAACCCTTTTATAGTAGAAGTTATTTTTGAGAACATTAATGAGGTTTTAATTGCCTTTGAAATGTTATTTTTGGATGGGGGAATAATTTCTCCTGGAATAAATTGCACTATATGTAGGATTCCAGCGGCTGACCGAGACCTGAACCCTATTGAAAAGCGACCATGTGTGGATCAGTTATAGGCGAACAATTCTGGATATTATATGATAGATCGTAGTGAAGAGGCACTATGTCACTTGGAAGTCCCATGCTATTGAGCAAATCTATGTGACCCAAAAAACCCCGTGATACTCATTAGGGATTAGAACCTCAGTACGATGACTTAGCTGGAAAGCGTATATGTGTGACCCAACAAGACTAAGGTGGAGAGCTACTCTATGTGATCTAGCTAACCCATGGAAATAATCAAGGATGAGTACCCTATATCTCCATGGTGTTTAGTGTTGCGAGTCATGGTCTAGCTTTTAATACTCTATATTATACTTGTGTGGGATAACATCTCCATGTGTATTCAATTTTTGTGGTATTTCCATTGTTTTTGAGATATATACTATGTATTGTTTTAATATCCCCTAAACAGGCTTCGTACACATGTGTCTTGTCTTTTTCATATGACCAATTCTCGATTGAGGGAATGGTGGCCTTAGACTAGGAGGGGCACAGTGATATTAGGAAAGCAAGGAAAAAAGATACAAATTCCTGTAACTACTATAAACCTACCATCACGTGGGGATTTCAGCAAATGGATTTCCTAATATCCTTTTACATTCATATTTATGTTTGACTTTTGTGGGGTTTTTATTCTATGATATTTGACTTATAGCTTATAAATTTACTCAATTGTGGTTTAGTGGAATGTATGATTACCTTACTAATTTTTGGGATTGGATTATGTGTGTGTTCGTACTGGTATATAGAAAAATTTCTCCCACTTGCAGGTTGATGACTTCAATGCAAGTCCCTCGCCCCGTGGCATTTGGGTAGAGTGATTTGGGTTGTAATGACAAAGGCCCCAAGGGACGGGTCCGTAAAGAGAAATGAAAGGTTTCCAATGACTCAATCCATGTATAAGGCCACTGAGTAACAATCAAATTATAAGAGTAAAACCCAACTAAAGGAAAAGGAACTAATTATAGTATGTTTTTCATATTGAAAATGGGACCAAATAAGAAGAATATAACTTCATTGAGGTTTCATAGAGAAATGTTTATATATATTCTTTATTGAGTGAAATTGTTAAATTACTATTTTTATACTATTTGGTAAAGGATTTGGTTCACACATTTTTATGAAATACATGATAAAAAAATATTTACAAATATTTAAATATAAGAGGATGAAATTTAATCATCCGATAAATAATTAATGGCTACCCCATCAAAAGTAGACTCTCAATTAATTTTTTAAACATGAAACGACCCTAAAATATCTTATATAAATATTACTTCATAATATATGAATAGTCATTATATAAAATATTGATTCTCATCATAATAAATTAGATCTAGATCATTTAGATACTTGGACACATAATATTATAATTTGGTGAATGTTTTACAACAACTCCTGTAATGATATTTATCACTATAAATCTTCAAATACAAACCCTACTATAATACCTTATTCATAACATAAGGAAATGAATCCTGATAATTGGTCATCTTAGATGCTTTTTATAGTTAATAAAGTAAGATATCAATGGTATTGAAAATAAAAAAAGTCTATATACGAGTTTGATAACATGATTATAACAATTGAATAACATACACATAATATCAAAAACAGAATCTTCATACATATAATAATGAATAGTAGTCCATAAAACATTAATCATAATGAAATCAATGAACATGATTTATGAGAGAATAAAATTGAAATATAACATGAAAATGTGGTATTATGATTATTATATAAAATAATTCCCTTAGTAAATTTAGTTCTTTTACAAAACATATTAGGGAACTCCATATGGAGGAACACCTTCAGGGAGGGAAACCTGAGTATCCACCCTGGGAGTGCACTCCCCATTGTGGAATGGGATCACTTTCGAAACCCTCATAGAAGTGAATGTTCCCTCCGAAAGAAATAATAGAGGAAAAGGTCCCATACTGAACTAGGTTCACTCCCCATTCTAGTATTTTCTTTATCATTAGATATTAATCATTACCCAATCCATTAAAGAGATATTATTGTGTCATCCATCACTGGTTATAATGTATCCACCATCCATATTTAAAAAAACCACTATAATTGGATATAATATATCAACATTAACATAATGTTTATAACACATATGTATTCAAAAGGATCATTAAACATTTATTATTAAATAAACCATAAAAAATAAATGAGTTTCATAAATATTTCATAATGTTATAAAATGTAGAAAAGAAACATGTTTCTCATTCATTTCATAAACCAAGAATAACCAATGGAGAATTGGGGATTCATAAGCATTTATTAATGGTATAACTATTCGAATAAATACATGTTTCATAAGTATCATTTATTCATAAATTTAAACCACTCAGTAATGGAATAAAATTTGAATCCTTAGGTCATATTCCTAGTAAGGTGTATGTCACCTCAATACATGTCATCTCAGATTGGAAATTATTTTAAAAGAACATTTAATAAATTCTTTGAGGAAAATATCTTTTTAATTTGGAATACATTTTTAATGAAATATTTAATTTAAAAATTAATTTTTTGGATTATAATGTAAGATTCAAAGAAAATAATTTTTTGACTATTGGAAATTTCGTTCATGTCATACTTGTTAAAATAAATATTCCATTTACATTTTATATATAAGATAATCATGAATTGTTGGGAATAAACATGATGATTAATTTATAAATATATACTAATTTTTAGAACAAGGCTAAATATATCATTCATAATTCATTTAATGAATGTTTTAGAATAATTCAAACCCTATTTATAGAAAACAATTTTGGATGTGAAACAGGGTATTGAATAGATGGAAGAATAAAGAATATTATTCAAGAATTACATTCCGTTGAACTATTTTATACATAAAGAGATGAAAATAAATGGAAAAATTCCATCCTCATGGAATAAATAATGTAGTATAAAATTTATTATGTTTGTGACATTTGGATCATAATATTTCTACATTTGTTGAATAATCATAAACAATCCATATAAGCATATGAATGAAAATCTATAAACACATACCACTATGATAACATTCAATAATTATATCCAAAAAGATTAAAATTATATAAAACATAAAATATAATGATTTCAAATAAATTCATGATATTACATGTCAACTCTGCAGTATATTCATCAAATGAAATAATGTTGGTGCATAACACAACATATGTATCTACGGTGAATTGGGAAAAAATATATCATGTTATTAGTATATTTTATGTTTTTTAAAATATGAAATATCTGTTTTAAAAATTACTTATTAGTCTCAATAATTTTATAGGAAAAAATTATGAAATTCATTTATGTGTATTATATACTCCATATAGAGGAAAGAGTGTGAATTTGGCATGTGTCTCATTGAAGTATAAAGTGTGATAGAACTCCCCAACCACATTAGTAATATCTTGAATAATAAGATCCATTAATTAATATAATCAAAATAAACTTAATATAGAATTAATATATGTATACTCATGACATTACATGTCAATTTGGATATAAATAAACCACAAAAATTAAATGAGTGTTGATTATTGAATTAGAATCCTAAATAAAAAAGGGTGACTAAAACTCCCATACAATCAATATCAACATCCATCAAACACATTAGAACCTATTATATAACAAATATATGTTTATTATAATTATAATATAACATAATTATATTTTTTATAGTATGATTTAATTACTTCTTTTCTTTTATTACACGTTTATTAACAATTCCATGTAAATGTTTTTGTTATGGGTAATAACCACAATTTTTTTATGCAGTTTTTAATTTTTTATATTTTGTCATGTTACATTGGTTATGGATAAATCATATATATTATTTAAATAATTATATACATGTCATATATATTCAGTATATGTTTATTTATAATAATCCACAATATATAGTGATATAAAATGAAGTACATGGTTCATGCAAACAGAAGGACATATATATGCAAGAAAATTGTTTACATTTTCTTAATAGAAAGAAATAATGGTAAATAATATTTATTTAAATTTTAGTATCATTCATATATCATATTAATAACATGTTTTTATTTCATCAAAAACTTATTACTTCTAATGTAAATCATCAATGAGAAATGAATTAAATCTCTTCATGACAAGATATTACGTCGTACACAAGAATAACATTTTTATATTACCATGGAATAGTAAATAAGAATATAGATGTGATATAAAGAGTTAATAATAATAATAATATTTTTAATATAATAAATATTTTCTAAATACCAAATTATTTCTTGCCATGATATGTGGTAATTTTAAAACATATGAAATTATATTGTGAGGTTGGAATCCATCATTCAAACAAATGATGATTGATTACCCTTTTAAAAGAAGTGAGACACTTTTAGATCATCACATTGACCTAAAATATTCTTAGTATATGTAAGATAATTATTTTTTTTATAACATTATGTTTTAATTAAAATTGAATGAGTTTGTGGAAAAAATTAATAAAATTACATTTCCTCTTCTTATGGTGTCCTGAACAGGTTAACACCAATATTTTGTATATGTAGTATTTCTATCAATAATAAATTTTATATGATGTTGTTGATTTCTTTGTATCACTTATTACATTTCTATTACTTTATTAATGGTATTTAAATACAATTTTTTAAACATGTTTACAAAATTTTCATATCCATAATTTTTTAGTGTGTCTTTTTAGAAAAAATAGATTTTACCATAAACTGAATACCTTATAATATTTTACTATTATAAAATTAGTATTCTTCATTTTGATTTTCATATTGAACATGAGTATTATTATTTGACATAACATTAATTAGAAAATGAATTTGGATTTTTCATTATCTTTTATAAAAAAAGATGTTATTACTATAGGAATTATACTGGTAGGAAACAATCAGACCGATCCAAATAAAGATTTTCATATTGAAAACTGATAAAGAAGTCCATCAGAATAACCTAATATTATAATTGGAATAAATATAAATTTTTAATTAATAAATAATTTCTTTATCATTGTAATGGTGTTAAAAAATATTATGTAAGACATATAATTATGTTATACCATAGTGAGATGTCAAAAAGAAAGATATCTTAGGCAATTTCCACAATCAAGTAAATATTAATATTAGAGGTTCTGGTATATAATTTCTAATTATTTTAAGGGTTTGGAGATGATTAATTTTTGAATTCAATATTTTAAGAGTTTTCTATGCATTATCAGATCGATCTAATTCGCTATAATGATCTAGAGGGTTGTAATTCTATGGAATACTTTTCATGTTTTTCCTTTAGAATATTATTTTTATAATAACATATAATTATTATTTTTATGGTATTATTCCATTGATAGGATGAGGGTGAATCATATCTATCAAATCAATGTATTCTAGGACAATTAAGACCGAATAAAATAATTGTACCTAGGGCTTCCATGTATAGGAAGACATAGCTATTCAGATCACCATCTTGATAGAATTAAATGTAATGGAAGATAATCAATTAGATGAGTATAAAAATGTGGATACTATTATGCCAGTTTATTGACTACGTTATTCTTAAGGTTAAGAGTGTATATCATTTTAATGAATCTTGTATGTTATTTTTCATATTACTAGCTATTTTATTACTCGTTTTACATGTTTTCAATTCATTTTTTATTGTAATAGAATATTGGTAATCGTACTCAACATTATTAACTATTTGTTTTATTAGTGTTACATAGAATAAGATAATAAAAATATCATTACATAATTGAAACCTCTTTTATAGTTATTATTTAACATTATTATAATATTATTTTTTATAGTTCATATGTTTTATTCAGATTATTAGACAGTGCTTGAGTCAGATAAATCTACTATAATAGGAATGTGTAATGGTTTCTAATGATTTATTTAAACTAAATCCTCCACCATGTATTTATAGTATCAATAAGCTAATTTTGTTATTCTACAATTTGTATTTGAGGTAGTTTTTACTACTTATATATGTTCTAAGATTTATGTTATTTTATCATTTTAATGATGTCTATGTTTTTATATATACATTGTTACACAAACGTTTACTTGTAGAAAACGATTTTGGTATTTATTTTTATGGTGGTATGTATGAATGTTAGATCTTATAATATTTTAAATCATATTCAGCTGCATATCATTGATGGAAATGACTATGAATGTTGGTTCGATAGAATATTTAATTTTGTGATAAACACTAAGGTTGATAACCTTTTGAATCTTACTTGAAAATATACTATTTTTGATAAAAAAATATTATTTTTTACAAATGATAATATTTTTGTATATATGCTCAATTATAACATTATAAATACAATAATTAGTTATATTAAAAAGGATATATATCTTCAGATAAAATATTGTGTAACTATTAAATGCATTCGGAGTAACATGAATGTTATCCATTTTGGTACATCCAATATCATGGAAACTTGAAGAAAAATTACTAGTGATGTTTATTAGGATTTAGATTTTCTACATGGGTAATGTATTTCCAAGATTCACCAAAGGCTCATAAAATTTATAAATTTTTTACATTATACTGATTAAAATTTTATTGGTTATGATCTTTTATTTAAAATTATTATATATATAACACCAAATGACTGGGAATCAAAATGAACAATTGTTAATACATTTAATGTATTTTGAAGTATATATCAATCCATTATTATATTCGAATAATCTATATTACAGTGGACCTTAGGTATGGACTATGTTATCCCCCACTGATGATCATCCTTTGGAGGCTTCATTGTAAATATCATCAAATTCCTAAGGAAAAACAGTAATTCCACTTGGGGAAATGAATAGAGGAAGAAATTCTTGTTGAAATATTGTGGTATCAGTTTTTGATAGACATCCATGTGATAAAAATATTCAATCTATTTTCATCCAGTCACTCAAAATAATCAATTAATTTTTGTTTTTTCTCATATGTGGATAGTTGATGACAAATTTCCACATGGATAAATGGAAACTAGACCTCAATGGGATCAAATATGACTATTATATATTCCAGTGGATATGGAGTGTCTCACATAGCATAATAGTTCATCCTATGGTAAAAAAATAAGGCATGCAAGATTTTATCAGGATAAAAATTCTTACCATTATCCACCATTTATCATGAGTGTGATTGATAAGTTCATTTTGAAAGCCAGAATTTGTCGATTGGTTTCTTTATGATAGTCAGATGACTTTCCAAATTTGATATTATATTCCAGATATAGCATAAATACAATAGAATTATTGAAATTGGATGAATTATCATCATTCCAGTATGAGGGACACAAAATATGGTAATGGTTTCAGCTTTGAATATGATAAAGATTCTCTTGGATGTTAATTCATTGAGAGATATTGGATCAACCCATTTAGAGAAGATATAAGTTGAATTAAGGATGTATTTGAACTATGTAACCATAGAATGATGATATTTTTCAACAACATCCATTCCCATGTAAGCAAATGGATATTATTATTTGGTTGTTGGTAGAAAATCAAGGGAACTATGGATGAGGTTGTCTTGCACATGAAAAAATATCATTTCATATTGAATTATATACCATCATGTGTCATAATATTCCACTGGTTTCTAAGTCTTTTAATTTTATTAGAATGTGTATACCCAGATTGGTGGGAAACAAAGGCACCTACATGTACTTCTTCTATAATAGTCACAATCTCTACACTATCCACACATCTGATAAGGACTCCATCAAATACTCACTTGAAGTGGATTTTATATATATTTTTGATATCATTAAATGTAAAATTGTTTGACCTCCACCATATCTACACAAATCCTACAAAATTACATTAAGAGAGTTTCACCGCAATGGTAGTCCACGATGGGAATCATAAATACCATGGTATGACCACCATTAACTGGAATGATTCTAATTTCATTTATATCTTCTATCGGTATTTGATCGAATGGAGGGACCTTGAGATGATGGGAAAAAATTTGGCTATTTCACCCTGATTTGGATCCAGAAAAGATGTAGCTTCATTTTACAATGAATCATCCTGGGAAATATATGATTGTGTGATATAATTCAATATTTGTTTAGTGAAATTATAGCACTAAGAGTAATATGTAATCAAATAGGTGGATTGACCTCTCGTTTTTTGACGGTGTAATATATATTGATCATATAGATTACCAACTATGTTTCACCCTTCCCATCGGGTCATTTACTAGTATTTTAAGTGATAATTATAGACATAAAAAGAGATTATGATATTACACATCATTTTTGTTTCCACCCTCTGATAATAGTTTGGAATATGAAAATACAATGTTATTTTAAGAGATAAGTTCAATCCCTTGCCCAACCATATTAGGCTTCAAGGATTCCATTCTATTCTCTACTGTAATCTTGAATGCACCATTTAAAAAATATCCCATGATTGGCGGATGTCATCAATAGAGAATAAATCTTAATTGAGTAATTCAGTATCTATTGAAGTCCCATCTATAGAAGGGTGTTCAGTGAATAAAATTGTTAATTGATGGCCACTGACTTCTTTTTTAATATCAAATTGTATATGGAAATGATATCTAATAAGATCCTAGTATGACTATTGTACCACTTGTATATGACATTTGGGAATAAATTTGACCAGGTTATTCTGAGAAACTAGGAGGACATCATGATATTTTTCATAGTACCATTGATTATGAATGGAAAAAAAGTAATTCTCAGAAACTATTACTGCTATATTAATATTGAGTATCTCTATCAAAATTGGTTTAACTAAGATAATAAATGCTATTTTCATTCACATAATCATTTTTCTATGGAATAAGTGAACTAATTGATCAGTCGTGGTCTGTCACATAAAAATAGTGGTGTTCATTATACATGTGGAATTAATACTTATGAGATCATGAAATATTTATTTATAGAATAAAATGCTTCATGACGGTAATTGCTGAAATGATATGTGACCCCCACATTCATAAATTATGTGAATGGTAAACACATGCCTATCATATTTTATATTATGAACATGATTTATGACATGTTCACTTCAAGTCCTTTAAACTCATTTGTGATTTGAGGAGGGGACATTCCATGGATAACATTATTCTTAATAGTATTATATTCATGGTCATGATGGTGTATGAAAAAGATGAAAAATTATCACGAGGATGCATAAATAAGAAACATTCAATGGGTTTATCTTTAGAAAATTCTATCATGCCATTATGGATATGGTCTCTAGTTCATCCATGTTGTCAAAACGTTTTTGGATTATATTAATTATATCATCAATGTAGCACTCAAAAATAATACCTAATAAGAGTTTTAAAATTAGGTGCATGGAACGTTGATATGAGGCAATGTCATTTTTAATCCATATAGAATATC
This sequence comes from Viscum album, assembly GCA_963277665.1. Taxonomy (NCBI): domain Eukaryota; kingdom Viridiplantae; phylum Streptophyta; class Magnoliopsida; order Santalales; family Viscaceae; genus Viscum; species Viscum album. Next base: position 1,100,407,392 of record OY728145.1, read on the forward strand.
ATGATATAAAATACTCCCTATGAGGTTCTAAATGATGCGGATTCCTCATATGTTGGGGATAATAAAATAAGTTTATTCCTTGAATAGTCAACCATTGAGTAGAGGGATTATTAGCCTACCATTGCATCAATCAAGAGTTTTGTTATTGGTAATACGAAGTCATGTTTTGTTTAATGACAATTTATATCTCTAAAATCATGGAAAATTTAACGATTCCATTATTCTTCATTATAGGGACAATTTTGGATATCCATTATGGGTATTTTACCTCTCATATTAAACAAATTGGATGAGTTTTCCCACTTCAGCATCAATTTTGGTGATGTGATTCTGGTGCTCCCTCTTATATGTCATCTAATATACATTATGGTATTCTAAGAATTCTATGTTATGGGTTTCAACATTGGGGTCATGGCATATCATCTCTATGTAGTTCTACGAAAAAATATTTCAATGCTGTATTCAGTAAGAGGTATATATATATATCTTATTCTTTAGGATTCATCTATACACTAATTAGTGTGGGAATGGTTCTTATTTTGTTTCCAGATTTATCAATATATGTTCATCTATTGTAGAACATATTCCTTCCTCAAATACCGGGGTGGAATCCCTATGATCTTATTCTTCTTCATCATTCATGTTCTCCTATTTTTGTGCTTCTTTATATGATAGAGAGGATAAAAAAATTCTAATAGGGTTGAGGGAAACCTCAAATGGTAAATCTGAAGGAGAAGGTAATAATTTTAGGATCACATGATATAACATAGCCTTCTTGGAGTCCTGAATGGGAAACCTACGACTAATAATGAGTCCCTTCATTTTCCCATATCATCATGTCAGCCTCATCCAGTTTGGTTGAAAGATTATAGTATTTTAGGAACTCAGGATATAGTGTAGGATCATTTTCAATCAATTATTTACTATCAAATGTAATTTTAAGAATGTCTTCTTCACCATAATTTTCGTCAATGCTGATAGAAATTACTAATTAAATTGAATTATTGAATGAATTCAGGCCAAATATTTTTATTTATTAATTGGAAACCAATAATCTCAAGTAAACTTTTTGAAATGGTTGACTAGGATTATCTCCAAGACATTTATGGAATTGATTACTTTAATATCATATATCATGGTTTGTTTTCTACATTTCAATATAAAATCTTGCATTAGTTTACTTTGTCTCATAATATTTGAATGAGAATTTATCACCATAAAATATACCAACTGGACTTTTAAAATAATATTATAGAAATTGGTGGAATGATTAAAGAATGGACACATCCTAATGTAGCTAATTTTTTCCTATAAATACACTAAGTGCTATATCAGGCTGAAAAAATATGAACTGTGAGTTAGACACGAGATCTCAGAATTTATCTCGGAGTATAATCACCTCGAGAGGGTCCAACTCAATCTTGTCCTAACACTATAACATTAGAGTAGACGGAGACAAGTGGGAATTATTAAGACCTAGATGGTGGAGTTTCTAGACTAAAATTAGTTGACCCCAAATCCATTGTTAATAAAGGCTCACGAGAAATCAATGGCATTCATTATTCCATAGATATACCTAGGACTGACGTGTACTTGTATAACACCATCCTCATCTTGGTATATAAATGATTTGATTGGATGAAATTAAGATCAATCATTATCTAAGTGATATATCTTGATTTATTAATCATTTAATTAAAATTCATGAGGGATTTATATGGTCTCGATAATTTCTTCTTAGAGGTCCATTGTCATACTCAGATCATCCAGGATTGATAAACTTTCCAGAACATTTTCAAGATTCACAAAAAATCATTTTCATGATATAGAGATTTTTGGTTCCCAATCATGTGGATGGTTTATTTCAAACACACTATTTACTAATGTACATGATGTGGATGAGATGTTGGTTGGGGTAGGAGATGTAATTCTTAATGTTCTTGTTATATTGGGCCGATTAGTTTGGCCTACCCATCGAGTAGGTGATAACCTATCTTCTAACCGACCATCAAATATGATCATGTCAAGTATGAACATGTCATGTGAGGCGGAATAACTCTCATGTTCCATCTGTTATGGTCATATAGTGTTCCCATGTGTTTCTTCCACATAGACAGTTTGTGCGGGGGGTATGGTTAATGTATTGGCTCCTAGCATGACCAGATGTTCCAATATATCCAGGAACTCAATGAAATTTTCTCCCAATTTCTTATAAAGAATAGGGAAATAATTTTTACAATCATAATTATCATGTCCATTGTCATCCATTAAGTGAATCACAATAAACAAACTGAAGATCAATTTTTCGTCTGATGAAGATTCTATATGATGGTTTGATTCTTGTTGTACCTTTAGGCGGTGTGGTTCCCATGATTTTGAAGAAGCTGGGATGATGTCAAGTAAAGTCATGGAAAAATATTTTTTGATGTAACCTCATCATCTCCCTAATCTATTTTTTTATTTTCAAGGAATTTTTATTTTTAGAGGATTGTCCTTCACATGATTTTTATTTTAGAGGACTGATCTTCTGATGAAGTTGATTATGTTGTAGCAGAAGTTCTTGAAGGCATAGATCCTCAATTAAACATCGATCAGATAATTGAATGAGGTTGTTTTATCTTTTTTTCTGATCATCGAGTAACCAAACATCCTTTCACTCTTTCATTTAAAATATTACCATGCACCCTCATTCTCTGGTTTAGCTAAAATAATATATACCAACTATGTTGGGGAATTTTTCAATTTCTCATGCCCAGAGTCATCAATATTTTCATGGAGTTACATTAAAACAAATAAATATTCTATGAGGTTCCCAATCATTTTATAGAAGCTGACATTGTTTGGATATTTTCATCACATTATTTTTGGATCTACATGGGATTCTGAAATTGAACTATTTCATTAGGCATTGTAAAAATGAATTAACTATGGACATGGTTATTTAAAAAAAATAGAACATGTATTTCATTTCATCAAACTAATTACTCTATTAATATCTTTTATCATCTTGAAAATATGGTTATTCATTCCAATATTTGTGATGTGGATCCCTACAGAATGATGCAAGCATTAATGCATGAGCGGGTACATGATCATGTTTTACTATAACAAAAGTGGCCTCTTAGGTTCTTATATTCTATCATTTAGTTGAAGAGATTACTCAGGATATTGATTTTATTTTCTATTATAGAGTTTTCACCTTTTGAAAATTTGAGGCCATATATCAAAACCATACAATTTATTTTATAATAACAAATAGGGTGTGAAACTCATCATAGATATTTTCAAAAAAGAGATTAAACATCTATTATTTAGAAAGAAAAATGTTTAAGAAGTATGTTTGTCCATCCAATAGAGTAATTAATAATTATATCACTCTATTATTCCATATTTAATGTTAATAAGATCAAATATTATTGTCCTCTACAATGATTAACTAAAATAAAAGTGGAATTTCATGTAGTGTTTTTTCCATCATTTGAATGACCAGGACAATAATGTCATGTACCACAAAAAATAAGGTCCTTGTAGTGATTTCACAAAACACGGGAGCATCATATCTTCTTTGTGACCCGTGGCACATTGAAAAATGGAAATGTGGTATTCCAAATGATTGAAGGTGTAGGGATATGCTATGCCCCTTTGAGGTATTCTTTCTTTTCAAGATTAACTATTGAATTTCATCCATTAATATAATGCAATCGAGTAATTAAGGACTAAATGGTGTTCTCAACCACTATAAGAATATCTAGAAGGTTCACAACTAAAGCGGTGTGTTTCCTAGAGATATAATGGGTTTGGTGACTAGTATGACCATAGGTGGTGGCACAACTTGTATCATTCATGGGTTACCAAAAGGTGCATGTCTATAAATTTGTATCTAAAAATATTCTATAAATGTAACCAAAATAATTAATTATTGATCAATAACAATCATTGTGACGGTCGTATATATTGAGGTTTTCCCAATAGAAGTGAATGTTGGGGATTTTCTTGTAGTGCAAATCCTATAGATGTGTTTCCATGCAGGAAATCTGCATTGAGTCTTGTCAACTCAATCATATGTTCCTCTTGTGGATAAAATAATTATACTAATTAAAGGTATTGTCCTTCTTCATTAATGAGACGAGACAAACACTACATTTTCTTTTTTTTATTTGGTGGATTTTGTGGATATAAGGAGGGATTTTTTGAGAGAGTTCCATGATTTATGGAAATTATCTTGTTTTGGGAACACACACCACCTTCATTTATTTCAGTCTTGTCCAAATTTGGTCTTATAAAATCTTATACTAACACCAATAATATAGACACATATTTTGGTGTGTCCTAAAAAGATACATTGATGTTGTTCACAGATGTGTAATGCATTCTAGGAATTCTATTGGAATCTCTACGAGGTCACCTTCTCTTGTGAACTCCATGAGACATTGTCTTCTTATTTTTCGATTCCATGTGAATTTTTTGGAGGAAACTAATATGAAGGCAATAATTAGATTGATCAATAGAATATTTTCCATGTGAATGTAATTAATCATGGGATGAGATTACATTGGATGATTCATTACAATACATCTTCCGTACTCGGGAGAAATTTGTTTCCCGGATAAAAGGGGAGTGTAGAGGTATAAAATCCCCCATCCCTGGAGGATGTAGATTTGTTTTCACATTTACAACAACTCAGGAAATATTGTATGATCCATAATGATGGGTTAAAAAATAATTCATCCACATGAGTTGGGATTTTTCTCAAACAACCACGACTACTATTTTTGTGGTTGGTCTTATGATTAAAAGTATTTCTTATCGAAAATGGGGTCGATGAATTATTTTGCACTCACTAAAGCCCCATGTTTTTTATAAATTATTTTTTCTAACTTGTGTAATATTTGATGGATGACAACCTCAATATGGAATTATTTCTCAATATTATCATATTCTTGATGAAATAGTATTTCAATAGCCTACAATATTCTAGGACAATGCAAAGGATAGATGATCAGTTAAATTTTTTATTCAGCATATCCTTAGTTGTAAACATATTCAATTTTTTGGAGGCATTACAGGGCTTTGGAATTGCATGATACAGAATTTAGATGTTTGTTCTTATTAAAGAGTTTATTGAAATTCATTTCTCTATGTGCACCGAACCATCTGATATGAACACTAGATGTGGTGTCAGAGATTATTTTTTCCAAAAAAATTAATGTGTCGATGAGTTCATGTTGGGGGGATGCTTGTAGGATTAAGTGGTTCTAAATGGAAGTTGTTTGTGCATTCCTTGGAGTGCCCACTAGGATAGGCCAATTACCTCTAATAGGAACAAATATATATTCATGGCACATTTTCCATATAATATGGTGGAGTTCTCCCATGACCCACATGGTTGAGAGAATATGTATGTGTCTGCTCCATGGTGTTATGTCGATGAACCAACTAGTTTTTGGGGTAATTGTTATTTTTTTGTCCCTTTGGAACCATATTGCTTTATGTGATGATGACCATGACTGTCTATTAGAAAGGATAAAAGATTTATGACTACCCTTTCATCATTGGAAATTTACTCATGGTGTCATTTGTGACCATAATAGGGATATAAGTACATTCGATATCAGGAAGAGGTATATGTGCATTCTCATATCCTCCATTTACAACAAATGGATGCTAATGGTACTCATTTGATGATATATATAGTCGTGTGTTCCCTTTTCTTTTCATCAACACTTCCTGAATGAATTCCACATTTTCTTCCAGTTGAGACTACATGAATTTATAATAGATGAATGAATGTGTTGTCATCTTCTTTCGGTTCACCATCACACTATGTTGGCAGGATTTGTTGACTTCGTCCATATGAGTCTTCTAGAATTAATTGTAGGTATAGGTAGGTTTATGTTCTATCATTCATGTTTCCATAAGATTTGGTTGTAGGGGTCAATGAATTTATCCAGATGAGTCTTTAGGCTGGATTAATGAGAGCAGAGTGGTGGAGGTGTCTCATCACAATTTCCCACTAATAATGTATGTGGGATTCCTTGGAGGGTTAAAAGATTTTATCATGATCCATGTATAATTTTGTTGTCCCAAATAGACCATATTCAATAATCATGTATAAGGTACCTCATTCGAAAAGTCGAAGCTGACACCTTCATCAAGATGAGGGATAACATATGCGTAGTGTTAGCGGTGGTGAATAAAAACACGAACTCATGAGAAGTGACCTTGTGTATCTTATGTGGGGACTTGAGTGCATGTTTGATCCATCACCCTAAAATAAGAGAGGGATGAGTTGTACCATACTTGGGATAGGCTCCAGAAATGGTCGAAGATGGTTGTAGGAATTGTCTACTTCAGAACAGTCGGTAGTCATTAACTGGACAATTGGTGGTGTTGGATGATCTGGAGGTCCTTTCAGGTGTACTCCTTGGTCGGGATCATACAATTTTTATCGTACTTAAAGACATGTGAGTTGGAGACCCTATGATGAAGATGTTGGGTTCCTGATGACATCCTTTGTGCTCCCAAGTGTCTTTCTTGATTAGTATCCAGAGCATTTGTCGGCGAGAACATGAAGGATTCAATTGGGATGATGTGAGTTCTGAAAAGGATTGGATGTATATATATATTTATTTATTTATTTATTTATATAACAAAGAACTCAATTCAATGTAGAATCTCATTTGAGTTAACACATGCTTACATGATTATCTTGTCTGGACTATTTCATTTGGAATGTATATAGGTCCTGAAAAATATGTGACATCATTAATATTGTTACACTTTCATGTGAGGTTCACCATTTTTATGAATGCCTTGGAAATTTTTTTCTAGTTACGAGTCACCATTTTTTAGGATTCCAACTGTTGATTTTTTCTAAACAGAAACACCCAATGTTTTGGTATCCAAATGGACCTTCATTCCCAAGGCAAGAAATCATTTAGATGATTGGGAAAAGATTATTGGGAACTCACATTGGTTGAGAGTATGGGAGGTCAATCTTGTCATATATTTATGTGGGTAATTACTTAATACATTGAAAATATCATATAGAATTAAGATACGATCGTGAATCCATTATTAATTCCAAAACAAGATGTGGGTCACCCTAGAATTAGCATTCAATTATTAGCATGTCAGGAATATAGAGAAAGTTTCCTATTTATGAGGTTCTTTATTAATAGAGACATCTATATAAATCTGTGGATATCCATTGATAGTATCCTCTCATTTTCATCATATTAAACATGTTATCTTTATTTAGATGTTTCTGGTTTTCTATCCATGCAGTGGGGAACTCTAGAGTTTATTGTTTCCCTTTAGTATAAAATTTTGTCATGAGTTTATCTCCATCCATAGAGATGAGATTTTTTTTATGTTGGAATCTAACCTATGAATGGGAATCCAATATATTATTGTGAAATAAATCGAGAACCACATTGCTTGGTACCGCATCACATGACACATCATACCTTTTAAAATCATGTGATAAGGACCAAACCATATTGTTTTACAACATGTACTAAGGATGTATAAACATAAGGGGCTTAGTTAAGGATTAGTGTGGGATTTATGGCAAGGCGTAGCAAAGATCATTAAAGGTATATGAATTTCCAAGTTCAATTAAATATGACTTGGAATATGCCCAGTGAGAACATAATTGGTTTTGGGGTACTGGGTTTTGATGTAAAGACCCATAAAAATTTAAGGGAAATATTTTCTTAATTTTCTTTGGGATTTTACAAGAACGCGGTTTCTGACGGCACTTGTTCCGAGGCCCGGTGTGCCCGGAATTTCTATCCAAAGTTTAGCTCGGGTATGTTCAGTTAAAGAACGAGTGGGTTTTTCTAACTTTTGAACCGTTTCTCGAAATGAAATTATGAGGGCACCGATAGTTTCGTAGCACTGGTAATTTCTTAGGAACACCTTTTCTGGAGTAGCGTTTTCACGAGAGAAGTTGATAAAAATTGTGGAAGTTAAAATAAAAATTTAGATACAATTTTTATTTCTAAGTGGTTTAAGCTTTGAGTGGAAGTTGGGGTAACCACCCAACATCCCATGGGAGGTTATGAGAGTGGTGGGGTGCACACAAACCCCACCCCTTCATATTACCTAACTCCTTCAACTCACCATTAATTTGAAAACTTATGTTAATTAATTAGGTTAGTTTAATTTGAATGTCTGAAATTCAAAAGCATATGTTATGCTAATAAAATAAGTAAGGTAAATATTTTTTTTTGGTTGGGACTTGTTTCTAGAGAGGATTGGGAGAAATTCTGAGGGAGGCTTGAATATCTTCATCTTCTTCATCGAAGAACATGAAGAATGCGAAGAACACACCGATCTCTGACGAAGAACGCCAAATCCTCGGAGATCGACTATGTGACGACGTGTACCGCGATGCCAATGACGCCTTCTTCTGCGACTATTCTCCATTTGCAACGCCTCCTTCCATGATGGTTATTTCCACAACGAACCTCCGTTCGAGCTACGCTCAATGCAGGGGAATTTTTATTGTTGATGATATTCGTGTTTTTCTTCCGTCAACGTTTCTCGTTCGATTGAACCATTTTCATTCGATTAACTGGAGGGGGCAGGACCACAAAAACATGGCCAACCCTCCTCTCTTTTGTTTTGTGTTGATTACGGTTCAATGGAAAGTGACTCGGTGCCGTCGCACTGCGTGGGAACGAGCGATGAGGATACGTGGTGTCGTCGCGCCCCACAATTGAAAAATCGAACCAAGATCGTGGCACCGTCGCGCCGCGCCAGAGAACCCCAAAGGTACTGCGGCCGGAGTGGGGCTGCGGCGGGGGGGGGGGGGGGGGGGGGGGCACGGTGCCATCGCACCGTGTTGGACGGTCCGAGGCTGCAGAGGAGTAGGGGAACCGACTACCGGTTTCGGGCCGCCAGTGTCGGAGCAGGGGTACCGGCCCTTGTCGGTCTTGTGTCGGTAGCAGCCGGCCGGCTGGAGCGGGCCGACCGGTTAGAGGAAGAGCCGGGGGTTGAACTCCCGGTTGGCCGGATGTGAGCGGCCCCCATTATGGGGCCATGGTTACATCAAGAGGGGGGCAGCGCCCCCCCCCCCCCCCCCTCGACTCCAGGACGGCTCGGCCGTTCGGCCGAGCAACCTAGCTAGCGCGTCGGGCCACCGAGCCAGGCCGAGCCGCCGCCAAGTGGGCCAAGCCACGCCAGCTAGGCCGGACTGCACCCAAGCGGCCCGGACCCAGACCCGGGATGGGTCAACCCGGTTCGGGCCGACCCAGGGGGTACCGGGCCGGGTCGGACCGGGCCCGAACCCCCTAATACCGGACTTTTTCGGTCTATTGCCCATAACATGGGCTACAGAACTCCGATAGATGCACCATATATTGCGTAGTGATCCTTGGATCGAGACGTTCATTTCGGTATATTACGCTCAAGGTTTTGAAGAACATTGAGTATGGCAGGGTTGGTTCGGATACGAAACCAACCTACCCCTCGGAGCGGAAACACTTATATCTCGAGCTCCAGATGTCCGAATGATGTGCCGTCGACTTTATTGGATTCCTCTTGATGAGATGGAACTTTTGGAATTCTTCTCCTGAGTTTTGGATGTAGATAGATAATGGCCACATTTGATTGTACCCGAAATCCAACCGGGCCCCTAGAACGGAAAGGCTGATAACATTCAGACCGGACGTACGTTTGACATACCGTCAGCGGCATTGGTGATCACGTTGAGAAACGGTCTATATGAGCATACCCTATGAGAGTTCATGGTACAGTCGAGATACGTCTTGGTTGGTTCGCACACGAAACCAACCGGGCCCCCGGGACGAAAAGGATAGAAACTCACAGACCAAGCATCTGACTGACACGCCGTCTATTGTGTTAAGACCCCTATGACAAGGCGGTACTTTGAGATACTTCTTAGTGGAATTTTTGATACTTGGAGTATCGACCAGTATCTCATGGATCGGACCCTCCCGGTGATGAGCTTGCAGAGTACAGAGACCTAGTAGCTTGCTGAGACTTGACGACTACTGATTCATCGACTTTGTGTGTTTCAGATAGCCCAGTGGGGAGCGCTTGGTTGTAGAGGCAGACCCATGGAGGAGGAGAGCTTGATAGTAGCGGCAGAGCCGCAGTACTCAACAAAAGATGTACCTCTATAGGCTATGAGGGGGAGCGCTTGGTTGTAGCGGCAGACCCACGGTGGAGGAGCGATTGGTTGTAGCGGCAGACCCGCAGTAGTCAATAAAAGGAGTACCTATGGAACCTATGAGGGGGGGTGCTTGGTGGTAGCGGCAGACCCGTGGTGGGGAGTTCTTGGTTGTAGCAGTAGGCCCACAGTACTCGACAGGGGGAGTACTACAGCACTCCAAGGAGTCTGACGCGCATGGTTGTAGCGACAGGCCCTCTGAACTCGACATAGGAGCAGTTCGACACGCTTGTTTATAGCGGCAGGCCTTCTGAACTCGACAGAGGAGGAGTTCTGTAGAGACCCGAAGCCTGACGTACATGGACATTACATTACTTTTGTGGAATACTTAGCACATAACAAAAACACACACACAAGGATCGTAATAGTTTAGTGTCTTTGGAAACTCGGAACGTAATCTTCTAATCGTGGTGAAAGATCTTCAACATCTCCCATAAATATATTCCTTTTTTTATACCTAAAACCTTTCTTTATATCCTGGGGAAAAGAAAACATAAATGGGTGAGCTCAAATGCTCAGTAAGGGTAAACAAAAGAAATATAAATTTCATCGTATACACAAGCACATAACTTTTGGAAATTTTAACGTGCAAAAGAGATCATAATTTCATAACATGGGATAAATCATCGAAGTGAAATGTAATCACAATAATCATAATCTTAAAACATGTAACTTTGTGGCATACACACATAATCATAGAAAATCATTTCTTGTTAGTCAAGACTCATTGCCAAGACTATCTTAGTGGACAAAGTCCCTTTCTGAATCGAGTAACCCTCGTTTCAGTCCTGTTTCACTGAACCGGTATAACTTACCATTCCAGCCATGTCTATCTCATGAGATTTAAAATCTTTACCCAATGCATTGGAGGGAGATATAGGTCCCACCCATCTCATAATGATACCATTCTTATGTGTGCCACAAAATCATAAATCATACATCATTGCATAACCCATGTAATAAAATGGGATTCTTAAATATCATGCCATCATAATCCATAAACAATTGATATCATTTCATCATAAGAAAATTGAAAACATTTAAATCATAGAGACATTTTACTTGAAACATATATATCAAATAACGTCATCTTAGATGGAAAATAGTTTTGAAAAAACACTTGAAATGAATTCTTGAGGAAAATATCCTTTCTTCTTTAAAAACATTTTTCCTTTCTTAACATGTCATAAAACATTAAACTAAAAGAAGTTGATTAAAAATAAACTTGAAAACTTGTAAAGGGATCTTCTTGGAAATAATGTTTTAAAAATCCATTCATGCCGTATAAGTTAAAAAAAACATTCTTCGTACTTTTGTCGGAAAAGTCAAAAAGTACCTCGTATGAAAAACGACAAAAGATTCCTTTCATACATATTACTAAAAACTCACTGAAGGGTAAAAATGGATTTAAACAATTGTAGGTGGATGGAAATAATATTACATATTGATGAAACATGGATTTGGATGCTAAAATACACCCCATTAAATACTTACGAATAAACAATCTCGGATAAAAAGGTGATTGTGATATTTCCCTTACCTTAGGTCCGATTTGCTTCGTATGTGTCCGAACCTCCTGTATAATGATTTAAATAATGTCATTGACTTATTACAGAATCATATTCATTGTTATGATATCATATATTGTTCACTTGTGACATTATATTACCCGTTCTTTTGTAAATTCCATGTTAAAAAGCGTTTTGGGTAAAATCGTTTCATTTATCGTAGGTGTTTTGACTTGTTGTTCTTGACATTATTATTACTTATATCATGATTTACTTACTTCCAGAATATAAAATATGATATATATATCATATATATTCAGTATATATATATATATAATAGATAGATAAATGAAATGAAAAAACACCGTTCATGGAGACGGTAGTCCGTACGTACGCATGAACGCTGTTTTCCTTTCCTTATTGTCTTGAATGGAAGTAAGTAGATGACATACATATATATATATATATACATAAATCCAGTAGCTTTATAATGTCATATATTTCATTATTATTTCTTATATATACTTTATAATAATTCTTAAATAGTTAACATGGAGAATGAATCTCATCACGTCGTGGAGACGGTAGTCCGTACGTACGCACGAGCGATGATATCATTTCCATAAATATTGAATTGAATTGGAGTGGATTATACAAGATATAAGAATAAATATGATGTTTTAATAACTATGTATAGTTATTCTTTACACCATTATACCCATCCATGTAAGGTGGTGGTGGAAAATAGATTACACCACGACGTGGAGACGGTATTCCGTACGTACGCACGCGCGGTGATTTCTTTTTCCATAGGATGGATAGATGGTGAAATAGGGTTGTTTCATACTTATAATAACATATAAGTATATGATTGATACTGATGTTATTACTTCATAATGAAACAACCAAGAAGAAGAAGTGGAAGAAGAAATAAAGATGAAAGAATTGGTAACGGTAATTACCTCTTCTTTGAAGCGCCTCTTTGAGACCTCCTCTTAGGGAACTAAAATTGGTCTTTGAGGAAGACCCGAACCTCTAGGATGTTGCTAGGGAAGTGGAGAAGAGATTTTGGCAGGGTTTGGACGAGCTTGAAGGCTCAAAGTTGTGTGAGAAAGAGAGGGAGGAGGTTCCCTTTTATAAGGGAGGAGAGGGGCACCTTTGGAATTCTAAAAAATATTAATTTATAATAAATCTAATCCCACTTAAAACCCTCCAAAAATGGCTCATATTCGATGTTTAGATTATATAGGGTTGTAATATCATCAACCAATCAAATTTAGACATGTTTGGATCTTATTTTAAACCTTATCATTTTGATTTATCCTTATTTAATCTATTTAAGTTTATTTGTGGTAATAAAATTCTAAATTTTAAATTATAACAAATAATTACTTATTTTTTGTGCATTTTCCGTAATTGTTTATTTTATAACATTTATAGACCATATAAATTTAAATTTATAATTTTTAAATATTTTTGTGATTTTTAAACTATTTTATAATATGTTATTTTTATGAAATAACAATAGTGTCAATTTTGACACTATTCATTTATTTGAATTTAAATAAACTATATACAGAAGATATGTTCAAAATAAAAGCTTTAATATATTAATGAAAGTTCCTAAGTATCTATAAAATTAGTGGATCACATTAAATAGTTCATATAATATTTATTTTATTATTTTTAAAACCATTTATTTGGTTTATCTCTTAATAAAATAATTACTACATCATTTTTGTATAATTATTTAATATACTTATTTGTTGTATAAAAATTTAAACAAAAATCCTATGAGGAAGATAAATATATTACCTTTCACAATAATACTTTTACTCGAATTCATCATCTTAAAACCACAATATTTAAATTGTTATATTTATTAAATTATGAAGGTGACAACTTTGGTATCATTGAAAATAAAATAATATAAGTGTCATAATCGCTTTTATAAGGCTCCAAATGGTCAAATATTCTACAATTGGATGATTATGGTTTACATTTACATTTCCAATAAGTTTTGGTTAGGTATTTGTGCATTTTATGGTCACTATTAGTTTAATAAAAACAATATTCTTGATTTTTCACTAGATAAACAATTTCTGCATCACTATTGTGTCATAATTAATGATAACTATTTAATCCCTAAAAATTATAAATAAATTTATATGATGTAGATAGTTTCATTAGCTTTCTGGAGACTATTCATGTTATATGTTTCATGAAGTTTATCACTAAATTAAAATTAATATACTTATAAAATTTAAGAGAGTGACATGTTGTCACTTTCTTTGGTTTTAATAATAATTAAGTTATTTTCATAGACAAATGTCCATTAAATGATTCTAATCCGACCCTTAGGTGATATGGGTCGACTTTTATTCATCCAATAAGATTTTGACATTTGTTAGGGTAATTTTAAAATATTATATTTACCCTTAATTACCCGATTTATCTTTAACTATGGTAAATAAAATTTATCGTAGTTACTATTCATAATTCTCAAAAATAAAAAGTAGCTTATTAACATAATTTGGACCCACTGATTCCAAATATGGAATCCATTTTTCCAAATTCAATACACAAAAGATACAGAAATTAAATTAAAATTAATCCCGTTGTCGAAAGGAAACGAATTTTTCTTTAAAAAATTGCAAAAGATTGAATTGATTTAACCTACGAATTCAAGGTAAAATCAATGCTAATGACATAAATTATTTTAAATGGTAAAAATATATTATATTTATACTTTAAAACCATTCAATATTATAATTTAACCACATAAGATATTACGATGAAAAAAGTTGTTTTTAATTAAAATATAGCGTGTTTTTACTATTCATTAAAATATGAAAGTTATTGGAAAAATATCAAAACTTTATCTAATGTAAATTTTTATATCCTGATTCAAAAGAAGAATATTATTTTGTCAAATTTAACATATAAACATGTCAAAAACTATATTTAAAGTGGGTGCGCCATCAAAAGGCGGTAAAACTGCATTTTTTGAAAAATACTTATTTTACCCGAAAAATTTATTTTGTTCTTATACCATGTTCTAGAAATGTGTAAGATGAATAATAATGTTATAAAATTCAAAATTTAGTTAATACTATTCATAACGGCTAGTTCATGACAATATTATAATAATATAACATTGTTTATTAAAACCCGGTATTGCGTACAACACACGCTATCGAGGAAGGTCGCGATTGCGTGTAATGCAAGCCAAGTCAGGGTTGCGTGTTGTGAAAGAATCCTTCGTTGTTTCGTATAACAGAATCCAACCATATTTCATTTCTACACTTAATATATATATATATATACTCAATGTTTCATAGAATAACTATTATCAAAATTATGTGTAACACGGTCCAAGAATAGTGTTGCGTATACTGCAAGCTAATATGGTGTTGCGTATAGCGCAGGGTAATCTTGGTGTAGAATACAACATAAGACATTAATGAAATTAAAATAATATTTTTCATAAAATCGTGGGGTGTTACATTCTACCCCCCTTAAAATGAATTTCGCCCTCGAAATTCGTCGGGGTTATAAATGGTTTACTATTTGAATGTTTCTTTGATAGAAACCCACATCGTAAAAAGGAATACCAAAACTTATCTTTAAAAACAAAAGTATGAAACATAACGGTTACCCAAATAAACTAATCACTAGGTTTCCACATAGGTGAAAATTTGGATATGGAAGAGAAATCTAACCATCATGTTCTGATGAAGATTGGTAGAGAACATGGCTATGGAAAAGCTAGCAATCACAAATCCACAAATTTGTGACGATCTAAGGTACCATCTGATTAATCAGATATAAGAGCACTAGGACATCATTTTTGGTTTTCAAGATCATTTCCCTAAAGTTGATGAAATTGGAATTAGAAGAAATACTTTTGTGATTTTGGTATAGTCTCACTATTTGTCATTCTTTGGACAATTTCTACTTCATCTCTTAAAGAAATGAAGTTGAATTTGTCATTCGTGATGTGTTAACAGATCATGTGATAGAATGATGGGTCATTCCATCTGTCTCAAAAGGTTAGAAAAGTTATCAAAAAATACATAAGTCCATCTAAAATGAACTTATACTTCATATATCATACTGCTTAATATAATAAAACAAGTTTCTACTAAACAGGGACTTCCTGTAGGCCAGTGGTAGGCGATAAAGGCCAGTCGCACTTCGTTTGTGGGTTCGATTCCTACAGCTTTGTCCGACGCGATGGGTTGTCGTCCGTCCTGCAGGTTGTCCTTTTTCTAAAACTATATTACTATAACATCCCATCAATAATAACAAGAAAATTTTGATCCTTAAACAATACTAACTTATTTCCAACAAAATCCATTCTAATCTTTAGGCTTATCTATAACACTGCAGTCCACTCTCATAACATAGTGAAAACGATTACCAGAGATTTAACACCATCGTCGATCCCCATATATCATAAGATATGTTTTGTTGGTCACATTCCAAACATTCAAAGTCCTTAATCATGTATTCTCTTGAATACCCATTGAACCTTAATGAAAGCATGAATGCAGTTAAAAGTTAACACTTTCCACATACCAAAATCCAAAAATTCTATATACTCAAACCATGATATCACTTAGTCCTTATATCAATCATGAGCTCATGAATACTTTCAAACATTTCATTTTCTCCTTATCCCTTCATGATGTGCATATCATATACTTTCCAAAATATTTGAATCACTTTTCATGGTTACCGGTACCTTAAAATTATTGAAAACCACAATAGACCAATACATAAATATTTCAGTACACCATAAAAGTACCTCAACAAAATTATTCTTGAATACCAATACATAAACACTTTAGTCCATCCACTTCAATTATTTTCCTGGAATAATTCCTTCCTTGATTTAGAAGTAACTTTTTAGGTCAGGGCATTGAGTTGGGTAATGCCCATGGTCTCCACAAATAAGACGTTGAACTCCATAACAATCTATCACTCTATGACCCTTTTCTCCACACAGATAACATCGGTCCCTCCATTTGAGGTATTCCTCAAGGTTCTTCTTCCCTTCTTTAGAAATCTCAATCTTCCTTTCTTTATGCTCCTCAACATTCGAACATGCATAATAGTTTATCTTCCTCTTCTTTGATGAATGAGCCATACCACTAAATTTCACCTTGTTAATCATATATCGCGATGACTGATTTGGAATAATCACAAGATCTTTCTCTCTAGGAATTACGCAATTTTTTTGCTCATAGTCACCAATTTGTCCATTGGATTCAATGTTAATCGAATTCCTTCTGGTTCCCTCCATTAACTAAAACACAAAAAGAATCCTGTGAGAGGCAAAAATCATGCTAGGGAAAACAACATAATAAAGGGGGAGTACCTTCAATATCTAACATCTTAGGTTTAATTCTATGATCGTTAGCGTAATTCTAGTACTATAACCTATAAGTATACTTATCCTTATGGACATCCCTAGACATACCTTAGAAATATCTCTAGGGATCTCACTAAAGTTATCACATCCTAGTTTCCAAAGGTTGACTAAACCTTTCCTCTGATACCAACTGTAGAGACCCGAAGCCTGACGTACATGGACATTACATTACTTTTGCGGAATACTTAGTACATAACAAAAACACACACACAAGGATCGTAATAGTTTAGTGTCTTTGGAAACTCGAAACGTAATCTTCTAATCGTGGTGAAAGATCTTCAACATCTCCCATAAATATCTTCCTTTTTTTATACCTAAAACCTTTCTTTATATCCTGGGGAAAAGAAAACATAAAAGGGTGAGCTCAAATGCTCAGTAAGGGTAAACAAAAGAAATATAAATCTCATCGTATACACAAGCACATAACTTTTGGAAATTTTAACCAGCAAAAGAGATCATAATTTCATAACATGGGATAAATCATGGCAGTGAAATGTAATCACAATAATCATAATCTTAAATCATGTAACTTTGTGGCATACACACATAATCATAGAGAATCATTTCTTGTTAGTCAAGACTCATTGCCAAGACTATCTTAGTGGACAAAGTCCCTTTCTGAATCGAGTAACCCTCATTTCAGTCCTGTTTCACTGAACTGGTATTACCTACCATTCCAGCCAAGTCTATCTCATGAGATATAAAATCTTTACCCAAATGCATTGTAGGGAGATATAGGTCCCACCCATCTCATAATGATACCATTCTTATGTGTGCCACAAAATCATAAATCATACATCATTGCATAACCCATGTAATAAAATGGGATTCTTAAATATCATGCCATCATAATCCATAAACAATTGATATCATTTCATCATAAGAAAATTTAAAACATTTAAATCATAGAGACATTTTACATGAAACATACATATCAAATAACGTCATCTTAGATGGAAAATGGTTTTGAAAAAACACTTGAAATGAATTCTTGAGGAAAATATCATTTCTTCTTTAAAAACATTTTTCCTTTCTTAACATGTCATAAAACTTTAAACTAAAAGAAGTTGATTAAAAATAAACTTGAAAACTTGTAAAGGGAGCTTCTTGGAAATAATGTTTTAAAAATCCATTCATGCCGTATAAGTTAAAAAAAACATTCTTCGTACTTTTGTCGGAAAAGTCAAAAAGTACCTCGTACGAAAAACGACAAAAGATTCCTTTCATACATATTACTAAAAACTCACCGAAGGGTAAAAATGGATTTAAACAATTGTAGGTGGATGGAAATAATATTACATATTGATGAAACATGGATGTGGATGATAAAATACACCCCACTAAATTCTTACGAATAAACAATCTTGGATAAAAATGAGATTGTGATATTTCCCTTACCTTAGGTCCGATTTGCTTCGTATGTGTCCGAACCTCCTGTATAATGATTTAAATAATGTCATTGACTTATTACAGAATCATATTCATTGTTATGATATCATATATGGTTCACTTGTGACATTATATTACCCGTTCTTTTGTAAATTCCATGTTAAAGAAGCGTTTTGGGTAAAATCGTTTCATTTATCGTAGGTGTTTTGACTTGTTGTTCTTGACATTATTATTACTTATATCATGATTTACTTACTTCCAGAATATAAAAAATGATATATATATCATATATATTCAGTATATATATATATATATATAATAGATAGATAAATGAAATGAAAAAACACCGTTCATGGAGACGGTAGTCCGTACGTACGCATGAACGCTGTTTTCCTTTCCTTATTGTCTTGAATGGAAGTAAGTAGATGACATACATATATATATATATACATAAATCCAGTAGCTTTATAATGTCATATATTTCATTATTATTTCTTATATATACTTTATAATCATTCATAAATTGTTAACATGGAGAATGAATCTCATCACGTCGTGGAGACGGCAGTCCGTACGTACGCAAGAGCGATGATATCATTTCGATAAATATTGAATTGAATTGGAGTGGATTATACAAGATATCAGAATCAATATGATGTTTTAATAACTATGTATAGTTATTCTTTACACCATTATACCCATCCATGTAAGGTGGTGGTGGAAAATAGATTACACCACGGCGTGGAGACGGTATTCCGTACGTACGCACGCGCGGTGATTTCTTTTTCCATAGGATGGATAGATGGTGAAATAGGGTTGTTTCATACTTATAATAACATATCAGTATATGATTGATACTTATGTTATTACTTCATAATGAAACAACCAAGATGAATAAGTGGAAGAAAAAATAAAGATGAAAGAATTGGTAACGGTAATTACCTCTTCTTTGAAGCGCCTCTTTGAGACCTCCTCTTAGGGCACTAAAATTGGTCTTTGAGGAAGACCAGAACCTCTAGGATGTTGCTAGGGAAGTGGAGCAGAGTTTTTGGCAGGGGTTGGCTGAGCTTGAAGGCTCAAAGTTGTGTTAGAAAGAGAGGGAGGAGGTGCCCTTTTATAAGGGAGGAGAGGGTCACCTTTGGAATTCTAAAAAATCATAATTTATAATAAATCTAACCCCACTTAAAAACCTCCAAAAATGGCTCAAATTCGAAGTTTAAATGAGATAGGGTTGTAATCTCATCAACCAATCAAATTTAGACATGTTTGGATCTTATTTTAAACCTTATCATTTTGATTTATCCTTATTAAATCTATTTAAGTTTATTTGTGGTAATAAAAATCTAAATTTTAAATTATAACAAATAATTACTTATTTTTTGTGAATTTTACATAATTGTTTATTTTATAACATTTATAGACCATATAAATTTAAATTTATAATTTTTAAATATTTTTGTGATTTTTAAACTATTTTATAATATGTTATTTTTATGAAATAACAATAGTGTCAATTTTGACACTATTCATTTATTTGAATTTAAATAAACTATATACAGAATATATGTTCAAACTAAAAGCATTAATATATTAATAAAAGGTCATAAGTATCTATAAAATTAGTGGATCACATTAAATAGTTCATATAATATTTATTTTATTATTTTTAAAACCATTTATTTGGTTTATCTCTTAATAAAATAATTACTACATCATTTTTGTATAATTATTTAATATACTTATTTGTTGTATAAAAATTTAAAATAAAATCCTATGATGAATATAAATATATTACCTTTCACAATAATACTTTTACTCGCATTCATCATCTTAAAACCACAATATTTAAATTGTTATATTTATTAAATTACGAAGGTGACAACTTTGACATCATTTAAAATAAAATAATATAAGTGTCATAATCGCTTTTATAAGGCTCCAAATGGTCAAATATTCGACCATTGGATGATTATGGTTTACATGTACATTTCCAATAAGTTTTGGTTAGGTATTTGTGCATTTTATGGTCACTATTAGTTTAATAAAAACAATATTCTTGATTTTTCACTAGATAACCAATTTCTGCATCACTATTGTGTCATAATTAATGATAATTATTTAATCCCTAAAAATTATAAATAAATTTATATGATGTAGATAATTTCATTATATTTCTGGAGACTATTCATGTTCGAAGTTTCATGAAGTTTATCACTAAATTAAAATTAATATACTTATAAAATTTAATAGAGTGACATGTTGTCACTTTCTTTGGTTTTAATAATAATTAAGTTATTTTCATGAACAAATGTCCATTAAATGATTCTAATCCGACCCTTAGGTGATATGGGTCGACTTTTAGTCATCCAATAGGATTTTCATATTTGTTAGGGTAATTTTAAAATATTATATTTACCCTTAATTACCCGATTTATCTTTAACTATGGTAAATAAAATTTACCGTAGTTACTATTCATAATTCCCAAAAATAAAAAATAGCTTATTAACATAATTTGGACCCACTGATTCCAAATATTGAATCCATTTTTCCAAATTCAATACACAAAAGATGCAGAAATTAAATTAAAATTAATCCCGTTGTCGAAAGGAAACGGGTTTTTCTTTAAAACATTGCAAAAGATTGAATTGATTTAACCTACGAATTCAAGGTAAAATCAATTCTAATGACATACATTATATTAAAATATAAAAATATATTCTATTTATACTTTAAAACCATTCAATATTATAATTTAACCACATAATATATTACGATGAAAAAAGTTGTTTTTAATTAAAATATAGCGTGTTTTTACTATTCATTAAAATATGAAAGTTATCGGAAAAATATCAAAACATTATCTAATGTAAATTTTAATATCCTGATTCAAAAGAAGAATATTATTTTGTCAAATTGAACATATAAACATGTCAAAAACTATATTTAATGTGGGTGCGCCATCAAAAGGCGGTAAAACTGCATTTTTTTAAAAATACTTATTTTACCCGAAAAATTTATTTTGTTCTTATACCATGTTCTAGAAATGTGTAAGATGAATAATAATGTTATAAAATTCAAAATTTAGTTAATACTATTCATAACGGCTAGTTCATCACAATATTATAATAATATAACATTGTTTATTAAAACCTGGTATTGCGTACAACACACGCTATCGAGGAAGGTCGCGATTGCGTGTAATGCAAGCCAAGTCAGGGTTGCGTGTTGTGAAAGAATCCTTCGTTGTTTCATATAACAGAATCCAACCATATTTCATTTATACACTTAATATATATATATATATACTCAATGTTACGTAGAATAACTATTATCAAAATTATGTGTAACACGGTCCAAGAATAGTGTTGCGTATACTGCAAGCTAATACGGTGTTGCGTATAGCGCAGGGTAATCTTGGTGTAGAATACAACATAAGACATTAATGAAATTAAAATAATATTTTTCATAAAATCTCGGGGTGTTACAAGTTTGGCGCACATGGTTGTAATGGCAGGCCCACTATACTCGACGGAGGAGGAGTTCTCCAGCAGTCGTGGTTTCAACATCATGAATTAAATCCTTGTTGAGATGAGTCTATGACCTTTGTGTTTACCTCATGACTGAGATGGGTCACTTGATAATTTAGGTGTATGTATGGGCATATACCTGGGTAGTGGATATCTGTTGATTTCATAATCATTGTGTTTCCTTAAGATTGATATGGGTTACTTCATAACATAGGTATATGTATGGGAATATACCTAACTAGAGGTTATACTTTGAGATCTTCATTGTGGTTATCCTTGTTTAATTTAGTGAGACCTTTAGGGTATCAGGGTCTATACTGAGTATCGTTATACTCACCCCTGCACTGGCTATGCCCGCACCTCGTTGTGTTTGTTACAGACGACGAGCAGTGCTGATGGAGGTCGAGTGTTTGAGGACTGCACAATACCTGGAGGTGGACCATATGACGAGTCAGTATTCGGAGGTGGACATCACGACGAGATGACACTCGGAGGAGGTTGGCGGGCGAGAGTGTTGTGGAGGCTATCTATACCTATCCATTAGGTAGGATCTGTGGTGGACGACCTAGGAGAAACTCTATTTGTACCTACCCTTCAGGTATCCAACAATTGTCTTTTCTGTTTTACTTTCTTTCAGTTGTAGTTGTACTTTCGATTGGGTTTGTATTATGGCCCATTTACTTTTCATCACATCCTATTTGTACATAGTGTTTTACTTCTGCTTGTATTATGTGGTGTTTTGTTACTTTTATAAAGGCAATGCCTTCCAAGTTATCGGGTTTTATGCCTTTGGTGCTTGTCGCCAGCCCCTGGGCTATGGAAGACAGGCTTGGGGTAGTCACAGCACGAGCCCTGAGGATGGGTCGTGACAAATTGGTATCAGAGGAGTTCAGTTCTACCACAGAACTCAGTATTACGATCTTTTTCTATGTGAAGAAGTAGTATTAATAGTATTGAGTGTGGTTATCAGTCCAGGGAGTCCAGTGTTGGTGCGGCGGCCGACATATCCATACACCAGGACCCTGACTTCTGATTTCTGACTTAATGCACGAAAACATTGATTGCATGTGCGTTTCAAGTTTTCGTTGTGATTACTACTGTCAGCTCACCAGATATACTGTTCTGACTGTGGTGAACCTGTCTCTTTTTAAGATGGCCCCATGATGATATCCAACTAGGGTTCCGAGCGTTGTGCATGAAGACAGCCCACCGAGCAACGAGGCCTCAGTACAAGGCCCTTTGACAGTAGACGCACCGACGGTACCTCTACCCGCTGAGCCACCTATGCTACCATCCCCAACCGCTGACGGTGCACGTCGCCTTAGTGCACTGCACGAGTATCAGCATCAGCGACCGCCCAGGTTCCGTTGGGAGACGGACCCTCAGGAAACCGAGGATTGGCCGGAGGCTGTTGTACGAGTTTTCCGTTTGGCAGTGACACCAGCTAACTTTATGGCGGTCCTTGTAGCAAGCCTCCTACACGCGGCAACAGTCAGATGGCGGAGCTTGATGCTCCAGGTGCACGACGAGGTATCTCTCCTTTGGACGGACATTGAGAGCCTCTTTCGCTCAGAGTTCGTCCCAGCCACCCTCCGAGCAGTGCGCATGTAGGAGCTGCTACAGTTACGGCAGGGCAACATGACAGTAACCCAGTACGCGGCGAGGTTTACCGATCTCTCGCGCTATTCCACAGACATGGTACGAGACCCATTATTCAGGGCCCGAACCTTCGAGTAGGGGATCAGGCGAGAGATCAGAGCTTCAGTTGTTTCTCACAGCATTCCGACACAGGCAGGGGTTTTGGAGCGACCCCTCTTAGTGGAGAGTTTCCTTGCTGAGCAGTCTCCAGCAGCAGGACCCACCACTAGCCGGCTTATGGTAGAGTCTTCTGCATTAGGCAGTATATTGATGACGTAGAGGTCCAAGAGGACTATACATACAGGTGGTCGACCGCATGACCCATGATCGTTTGTGCGAGGCACCCGAGTTGGAGAACGACTTACCATGCACGGACAGTGTTACTCCTGTGGCGGGGTTGGTCACATGGCTCGTGACTGTCCGACCCTCCATACAGATGACCAGTAGATGAACAAAGGACCTCCCAGACAGAGGAATAAGTTCGATCGAGGCGAACCGCATGGAGCAGAAGACCGTGGCAGGGGAGCTGGCCGTGCAGCTGGAGGTGGACGAAGGTTCGAGGTGTTTCCACCACCACCACCAGGATGTCCACCCCGACAGTAGGAAACAATTGGAAATGGGAGAGCTCAGCTTCAGGCAGCTGAGGCCTACTATCATGGAGCTCCAGGAGCAGATGGGTAGGATCTGGACTAGCTCCTGACCTGGAGACTTTTGTTCATGTTGCTTCTTGCTCTGTTGATGTTTCTTTGTAGATTCTTTGTGTCTTTGTAATTTGAGCTGCACTAATAAAAGACACCTTTCTTGTGGCGTTTACTTTCCTGTTCCCTCTTTATGTTGTTACCAAGAGGTTCCAGTTTAAAAACCGTTGACTTGACCCTCACTTTGATATATCTACAGGAGGAGACCCAGTGACCACACACTGATGCCGACAGTGTGACTCAACCCTTGGTGGCGAGAGTAACGGTTGGATCTCTTGGTAGTAGCGTTGAGGCCTTACGACGTCATCATTGGTATGGATTAGTATCGTCCATGTCGGAATAGACTGTATTAGTTGAATAACGTGATTCATACAGGGGATGAGACCAGATTTCTCTCATCGGCAAAGAGGAAATCTGTGCATCTCATGTAGGACCAGAAAGGTCCAAGCCATCAACAAGTGGATAAGGACTGCTCAGAGCCGGAAAAAGTCTTGTGCTGACAGGGGGTGGATACCACTAGATAGTTCGAGGTTTGCGACCATGTTTCCCTACGGGTATCACCTAGACGTCAGATACTGAGATATGGCTGAGGCGAAAAGTTTTCTCTGAGGTTCAACGGACCTTTCTAGGTCCTCAGCAGGGTAGTCGAGGTGGTTTACTGCTTGTCCCACCCACCTCAATTACACCAGGTGCACGACGACTTCCACGTATCTCAACTAAGGAGATACGAGCTCGACCATTCGCTTTTCATCATCCACGAGGAGCTGGACATGGGCGATGGGGTGACCATCACGGAGGTTCCAGTGGGGATCGAGGAACGACAGGAGCAGATCCTAAGAGGATGGGTCGATTCCTCGGGTGCGCTTTCACTGACAGTACAGAAACCTTCAGGTGAGCACATGTGAGCGGAAGGCTCAGATGCGTGCCCAGTACCTACATATGTTCCCCTAGTTTTTGATGTATCTTTACGGGGACGTAAATCCCTGATGTGAGAGTAATGTAAAGACCCGTAAAAATTCTAGGGTAATATTTTCTTAATTTTCTTTGAGATTTTACAAGAACGCGGTTTCTGACGGCACTTGATTCTGAGGCCCAGTGTGCCCGGAATTTCTATCTGAAGTTTAGCTCGGGTACGTTTAGTGAACGAACGAGCGGGTTTTTAAAACTTTTGAACCGGAGCTCGGAATGGAATTTTGAGGGCACCGATGGATTCGCATCATTGGTAATTTCTTAGGAATACATTTTCCGGAGTTGCATTTTCACGAGAGAAGTTGATAAAATTTGTGGAAGTTAAAATAAAAATTTAGCTACCATTTTTATTTCTTAGTGGTTTAAGCATTGAGTGGAAGTTGGGGTAACCACCCAACTTCCCATGGGAGGTTATGAGAGTGGTGGGGCCCACACGAACCCCACCCCTTCATATTCCCTAACTCCTTCAACTCACCATTAATTTGATAAATTAATTTAATTAATTAGGTGAGTTTAATTTGAATGTTTGAAATTCAAAAGCTTAAGTTATGTTAATAAAATAAGTAAGGTACTTATTTTTTTTTTGTTGGGACTTGTTGCCTAAGAGGATTGGGAGAAAAGCTAAGGGAGGCTTGAATATCTTCATCATCTTCGTCAAAGAACATGAACAATGCGAAGAATGCGACGAACACACCGATCTCCATCGAAGAACACCAAATCCTTGGAGATGGACAACGCGACTCCGTGTACTGCGATGCCAAAAACACCTTCATCCGCGACGATTCTTCTTTCGCGACGCATCCTTCCGCAATGGTTATTTCCGCGACGAACCTCCACTCAAGATACGCTCGAGGTAGTGGAATTTTTATTGTTGATGATATTCGTGTTTTTATTCCGTCAATGTTACTCGTTCAATTGAACCATTTTCTTTCAATTAACGGGAGGGGGACAGACCGCACAAACACCACCAACCCTCCTCTCATATCTGTTGTGTTGACTACGGTTCAAAGGAATGTGACGCAGTGCCGTCACACATCGTGGGAATGAGCGGTGTGGATTTGCGGCACCGTCGCGCCGCGCAATTGAAAAATCGAAGAAATATCGTGGCACCGTCGCGCCGCGCCAGAGAACCATGATGGTACCGTGGCCAGAACGGGGCCACTACTGAGGGGCGCGGTGCCAGCGCGCCGTGCCGGACGGTCCAAGGCCGCGCCTGAGACTGCGGTGGAGTAGGGGAACCGGCAGCCGGTTCCGGGCCACCGGTGTCGGAGCAGGGGGACCGGCCCTTGCCGGTCCCATGTCGGCAGCAGCCGGCCACCCGGAGTGGGCCGGCTGGTCATAGGAAGAGACGGGGGTTGAACCCCCGGCTGGCCGGACGTGAGCGGCCCCCATTATGGGGTCGCGGTTACAACAAGATGGGGGGAGTGCCCCCACCCCCCCCCCCCCCTCGCGTCACGAACGGTTCGGCCGAGCCACCGGGCCAATGCGTCGGGCCGCCGAGTCGGGCCACGCCCAGGCTGGGCCGCGCCACGCCGCTCCCAGGTCAGGCCAGGCCTCCCCCAGGCCGGGCTGTGTCGTGCCCATGATGGCCGGATTATGACCCAGGATGAGTCGACCCAGTTTGGGCCGACCCAGGGGGTACCGGGCCGGGCCCAAACCCCATAATACCAGACTTTTCGGTCTATTGCCCAAAACATGGGCTATAGACCTCTGATTGACGTACCGTCAATTGCGTAGTAATCCTTGGATCGAGACGGTACTTTAGGTATATTACACTCAAGGTTTCGGATAACATTGTTTACGGCCGGGTTGGTTCAGATACAAAACCAATCGGGCCCTCGGAGTGGAAATGCTTATATCTCGTCCTCCGTACGTCCGAATGACGTACCGTAGACTTTGTTGGATTCCTCTTGATGAGACAGATCATTTTCCATGCTTCACCCATGTTTTGGATGCAGTTGGATAATGGCCGGGTTGGATTGTACCCGAAATCCAACCGGGCCCCTGGAACGGAAAGGATGATAACATTCAGACCGGACGTCCGTTTGACGTACCATCAGCAGCATCAGTGATCATGTTGAAAAATGGTCCCTATGAGAATACCGTATGAGAGTTCGGGGTACAGTTTAGATACGGTCGGGTTTGTTCGCACACGAAACCAAACGGTCCCCTTGGATGAAAAGGATAGTAACTCACAGACCAGGCGTCCGACTGACGCACCATCTGTTGCGTTGAAGCCCCTATGACGAGACGGTAATTTGAGATAATTCTTCATGGAACTTTGTGATACATGGAATATTCACCAGTAACTCATGGAGAGGACCCTCCATGCGACGAGATTGCAAAGTTGAGAGACCAAGTAGCTGGTTGAGACTTGACGACTGCTGATTCATCGACTCGGTGTGTTTCAGATAGCCCAATAGGGAGCGCTTGGTGTAGCAGGAGACCCATGGCGGAGGAGCGCTTTCTATTAGTGACAGACCTGTGGTACTCAACAGAAGGAGTATCTCTTGAGGCTATGAGGGGGAGTGCTTGGTTGTAGCGGCAGAGCCACGGTGGAGGAGCGCTTGGTTGTAGCGGCAGACCCGCGGTACTCAACAAAAGGAGTACCTATATAACCTATAAGGGGGAGCGCTTGGTTGTAGCGGCAGACCCATGGTGGGAAGCGCTTGGTTGTAGCAGTCGGCCCACAGTACTCGATAAGTGGAGTACTAAAGTATTCCAAGGAGTCCAACATGCCTGGTTGTAGCGGCAGGCCCTTAAAACTCGACAGAGGAGGAGTTCGACGCGCTTGGTTGTAGCGGCAGGCCCTCTGAACTCGACAGAGGAGGAGTTCGGCATGCTTGGTTGTAGCGGCATGCCCACCATACTCGATGGAGGAGGAGTTCTCCAGCAGTCGTGGTTTCGACGTCATGAATTAAATCCTGGTTGAGATGAGTCTATGACCTTTGTGTTTACCTCATGATTGAGATGGGTCACTTGATAATTTAGGTATATGAATGGGCATATACCTGGGTAGTGGATATCCATTGATTTCATAATCTTTGTGTTTCCTCAAGATTAAGATGGTTTACATGATAACTTATGTATATTTATGGGAATATACCTAAGTAGAGGTTTTCTGTTGATATCTTCTTTGTGGTTATACTTGTTGGATTTAATGAGACCTTGAGGGTCTCGAGGTCCCTACTGAGTATCATTATACTCACCCCTGCACGGGCTATGCCCGCACCTCGTTGTGTTTGATGCAGATGACGGGCTGTGCTGACGGAGGCCGAGTGTTCAAGGACTGGATGGTACCCGGAGGTGGACCATTCAACGAGTCAGTATCCCGAGGTGGACTTCACGATGAGACGACACTCGAAGGAGGTTGACGGGCGAGAGCGTTGTGGAGGATATCTGTACCTACCCTTCAGGTAGGATCCGCGGTGGACGATCCAGGAGCTACGCTATCTATACCTACCCTTCAGGTAGGATCCAAGGAGGATGACCTAGAAGTTGCTTCCATTTGTCCAGCTGTTGTCTTTTCTGTTGTACATTCTTTCAGTTGTAGCTGTACTTTCGATTGGGTTTGTATTCTGGCCCATTTACTTTTCAGCACATCATTTTTTTACATAGTTTTTTACTTCCGCTTTTACTCTGTGGGGTTTTGTTACTTTTATAAAGGAAATTCCTTCCCAGTTATCGGGTTTTACGCCGGCCTTTGGTGCTAGTCGCCAGCCCCTGGCCTATGGAAGGTAGGCTTGGGGAAGTCACGGCACGATCCCCGATGATGGGGCGTGACATTGGACCTCATAGAGGGTTTCTATGTATACCTCATGTTGCAGAATCCAACAACACATAAATTAAGAAGGTATTATTAGGGATTATTTCCAATTGAGAAGATTATGATGTGTATTGTTCAAAAATATGATGCTACTATTAAAATAACCATGACAATTTCCTAGACTCATTGGGGTTTGGGGGGTTAACATATGTATTAATCATGAGTATAATTATAAATGTAACGGAATTATGATTGGAGTTATTCTTTAGGAATATTCCTATTGAGCTCGGGCAATACATGGGTTTTTTTAACAATCCTAATTTAATTTTATCTTTGAACCAGATATCTCATAGTTCAATACATTAGCTAGATCATTTATAAATCATTATTATCTCAAACCCCGAATCACATGTGAGTCATGATCTGTGTGAGAAACAATAGAAATTATAAGAATTGACCAAACAAACAATTTTCATCCTTCCTTGACAGAAGATGTTGAGGACACATCAGAATAGTCGGGGGACAAGTAGGAAGTGGTGAGGGGAATAATGGATTTCCTAATTTATTTCCATATTTAGGATAATCTCATTTTGTGACCTATATTTCTATGTCTATGGATGAGGTAGAGATGAGGAAGATGGGATTTGGACTACAACCTCATATAAGTAAGGCTAGTAAATCCTCTAGGAGGGAATCAATAAAATGTATCATGTAGAGATGGGTGAGTAAAGATCCCTTATAAAAGGAAAAAAACTATCATCCGTACCTTCCATACTATGAACTAGAAAATACGAGTCTCCAAGAAGAGAAGGGGAAGATAAAGTCCTTTCCAAGGAATCCAGAGACTAAAAACTCCTAAAAAATGTTCCTATGATAAGGGTCCTTATGACAGTGGTGATAAAAATACTTATACATCATGGTTTACCTATCCATATTACATAGTATGTTTGGGGAACCCATAACTATATATGTAAAAATCTATAATGGGAGACATGTTAATGTTTCTTTCTTGAAAGAGTTTTTAAATTAATATTTCATGGTGGAGGTTTTTAATTGAACCATATTTGACAATGGATCGAAGGGAACAGATGTACACACATTGGGTGCTTTTAACAAGGACTGATGAATTGCTCAAGTATGTAGGAGTGATGGGAAAACTAATGGGAATGCTCAAGGGGTGATTTATGCATGTAGGGTTCGGTGAATAGATGATACCATGGTTGACATAAAATCAAGATGACTACACATCGGTGATACCTTTCTCAGGCCTTCAAGGTTTTGCATAGGTGTTCCTGAAGGTATGTCACGATATTCATTGGCTAATAAAGGGAACCTCACTCAAGTCATCGTTTATTTGGGGATGGGAAAATTCCTCACACGTGTGTTAATAATTTTAAACCCTATTAGTACATAAGACCCATTATCCAAATTAAATTTCCTCTTAATGGGAGTTAGAGAGTTATCTATAAGGTTATATAGGACATGGTTGAAGTAATTTGTTGATCAGAGAAGAAATTATCCTTCGAGAGGGTTGTTTTCATACAAATGTAGATCCCAAGGTACTATTCATTGTTAAACATGGGAGGTTGGGGGAAGTTATAAACTCTCACAATTGTGTAATGCATGTTGTTTCGTTCATGTACCTTGCAAGCTAATAGTGTTTTACTCGACATGGGAGAACTACTCTTTCAATCCTTTTAAATATTTTTCATTATAGAATTTCAATCTTCTCAGGTTGATATGGTACTTTCCATTGTTATTATTGTATTCACATCACTGAGGGAAGATTATATAATTACTATGGATGATGTCATTTTATTACTAAAGACTTTGTGAATGATTGAACCCATGTGATTTACTTTTGTTCTCATTACCATGTCCACAATATTCCTCTGTATATAGAAATATATGGGTCTCTTACACTATAAAAAACACTATATAAGTGAATTTATATGACATTATGATATACCTCATTTGATTTTATCTGATCACACATGGTTGTTTAAAATTAAATTCCAGAAATTTTTTATAAAGTTCATCAACATAAATTTAAATTTTATATTGGATTTACATCCTCAAAAAAATGGAATAGTCAAAAGGAAGATTTTTTAAATATTAATCAAGTTGAGGTCATGATTTCTACCCAATAATGTTATGTGGGAAAAATATATTTACCTTATATGGGATTTTAATATAATAACATTTTCTATTTGTAAATTAATATGGTTCAATATATAACATTATAATTGAAATTATATTATTAACAAATTTTCTCTGATAATGTTCTAGAATTTAATCTTTCATGACTAAAAAATTTTGTGGAGGAAATGATGAATGTAAAAGGTAATTGGAGTCATATCATGCCTCCTCAAATAAGAAGAAAATTTATTATTTCAATAACAGATATATATTAAAAATTTCACTTGGGATATTATGTATTCCTAATTATATCTCCATTGAACCCTTTTATATGTCTTAGAAATAAATGGAATCTAAGACATAGGTACATCTATATTTTTAAAATTATAAAAATACTTATAGTAATACATAACCAATTAAATAATCCAATGATCCTCTCTAATGTTGAGGATGTCTTCAAAATCTTTTAAATAAGGAACTATATGCTAATGTTTTTAATGTCCTCCATAACCATTAATAAGAAAGTACATTATAGATCCATCACATGTCCTCATCTCTGAGTAAATTTAAATAAATGATAATTTTTTTATCAGTAAAGAGTCTATTAGAAATGCTAACACGTGTCAAATAGTACTAAAGAATCCGAAGAGTTAGCTGGTAGAGGTGCATTGAAAAAATTCTAATACATATGATAAAATATAAGATCTATAGTAGGTTATGATGAATAAATACCTACATCATTTCATTTTTTCAATTTCATTAAATTTTGTGTGATAAATATTTTGATCTATTCCAGAATGTTACTTCTGATATACAATTATATAAATAATTTATTTGTACAAAAATAATAAAAAAATGCATAGATTTATTAAAATACTATGATTAAAAATTAAATTATCAACTTTTATATACATTTTATTAATTACATGAAGATAAATACTAAATTTCTAATGTAAACATTTTCTTATAGATAATTTTTTATATTTTTTGTAAATAAATAATTTCTATATGAATAGTTAATTATATTGATTTTACAAAAACAATCAATTTTGTAATATATTAATGAAATAATGGAAACATGAAAGATAGATAAATATTTTTCATATAATAAATATATATTTATTTTAAAATATAATCAATATAAAAATATTGCTATAAATTTTTGAAATGGTCAATACATTTTTCAAATATAATTAAGGTTTTTATTTATATAAATTGTACTCTAGTTCTTATATATAAATAATAAATTTACAATGACACTTTTTTTGTTTTAATTGATTGAAAAATAATTATTATATAATTTAAAATAATCAATTAAATTTTATTATAAGTGAAAATAATATTTTTTTTATTTAAAATATTTTTTATTCTAATAAAAATTAATTGAAAATTGTTATTTATTGCAATAATAGGTTTTTTAATTAATGTGTTTCAAATATAGTAAATAAGAAATATAAAATTGAATCCAAATTTGGAATCATCATTTTCAAATTAAAAATTAAACATGTCACATTCATTTTTCATCATTAAGAATAGTAACATTATTAAAATATTCATTTCGAACAATAAGAGTAATAACTGATTAAAATAATTAACAGATATATTTTAATTTTTTTAATCATATAAAATCATATCTAAATCCATTAAGATGGTTATATTCCATCAATATCCCACCTCCACTTCACATATTAGTAATACTCAATCAATTTGGACAATGTAATACATTAATATATTTTAATCATCTGAAAAAGTCACAATGTGTCCTCTCCATCACTTATAATTTGTCAACATCTATCTTCTCATATAGACAATTAAGGAGTCAATTATATCAACCATAAAATCTCCAAATCCATTTCTAACATTGTTTACCAATTCATAATGGTGTTTTTTGTCATAATTAAATCTTATTAAGCCTTTTGTAATAAACTTATGGTTGTTATCTGAGTAATATGAAGATACATAACCAATTGTTTCATTTTTATTTCTTATTTTACCTCCAAAATATCCCAACCATTACTATATATAAACAAAAATATATCCCATAAATTGAAATTTTATTATTCATATTCATAAAACCATTTTCTATCTACTAATATATTTAGTGGATTATATAAACATCTCTTCAATGAATGTACACCCTATAGCCTATGTATACTAGTGTAATTCATTTTCCATCACCAATAAAAATTGATTGTAATAAATATGTGAATATGGAAAATAAATAAAATTTAAGAAGTAATGATGATTTTGACAATATATGATATAATTTATTTTATTAACCTTAAACTTATTAAAAAATATACAGTGTCACTTGTGCGTATTTATGGAATACAATATCCATGAATCTATGTGATTGAATAATCATGGAATCCACTCATGAATGATAATAAATATTTATATACTGAATATATATTGTATGTATTTCATGATTAATGTTATCATGATTATGGATCCATGATAAATATAAAAGGACAGAAAGTACCAACCGGAAGATAACATGATAATTGAAACAATTTAAAGTAAAAATTGATTTTAATAATGAATTATAAATAGCTGGGTGTCAAATGTTATAATTAGATCATACAGGAATTCACAAGTAATAATATGGTTATTTTATATAAGTATAATATATTTTAATAAAATAACAGTCATTTCGGGATTGTGTATGCAAATATACCCATTTGAAAATTTTATGATCCAAATATCTAAATGCCTTTATAATTTATTTTCCTATTTTTTTGTTTTGGGTTTACATTTTTATTTTCCGTTTGGTATATTTCAGAATCATTAATAAAAATGCATGTCACTTTTAAGGGTCTTTCTTTTTGAAATAATAATTTGATATTTTCATTCTAATTTTTTAATTCCTTATCTATATTTTTATATTTTTTTCAATAATTGGTTTATTATTCTATTAATCTATATTAAATTTATTTGTTAAATGTTTTTATTCTGTATGATAATTTTTAAAAGAAATATTTCTTTCATTTTTTAAATGAGGAAACTTTTAACAATGTTTTGAATGAAATCATCAGTTTAATAGAAACTATAAAAATGAATATTATAATCATCAAGAATACAATTTATTTTCAAACCTCCTTTACAAGAATCCATGTTTATTTTGAAATAATTTATTTTACTCTATATTATCAAAAAAGTTATATAATTATGTCATAAGAAAGAAAAATTATTTTCTAAATGATTTGAAAAGAATTCTTAAACATGATTTATAGCTATGTTATTACAAGATAATATAATTTTGTTATTAATAATTTATTACCTTTATTTATTTTATTAATGGTTCATGTTTACTATATATAACTATTTTGTGATGGCTTTATTTTGTTAAATCTCCTTTTCTGACTAATGGACGACACCATATTTTGATATCACTCACTTCCTGGGGAATATGCTCTTTTTAAATATTCAATATTTATTTGACATTATTTTTATCCTTCATGTAAAAATGATTAATATCAAATATGTAATAAAAATAATTTTGATTATATTAATGATGTTTTAAATATATAATATTTCTATAAATGTTATTTATTGAAGGAATCATATTTAATATTCTATTTCCATGTGGAAATATGTATTTCCCTTGTTATTGATTCAAAATTAATAATTGATGAATAATAAATAATTATCAGAATGAATTTTATTGATCACTCTTTGTATGATGATTTAATGGAACACAAATGTGATGGGTGAGGTGTTGTTATAGAATGGAACGTTATGAATTGATAGATCTCATGGGAAAAAATCATGCATGCAATATTAGATAGATAAGTGATTTAAACCTACACATTTTATTGATAATTTTGTGTTTGTTCAAATTCCATGAATTTGGGATTAATGATATTATGGAAAAGAGGTTTAGATTATGATATTTTATATCTATTTGTTTATATTTTTATGGATTTAATTCCCCATATCCATGTTGAATCTATATTGATATTATGCAAGGTTGTTCATTGAACTAATGTTATTGATTTAATGGATTGTGTTTTTATTTTCTACACTATTATATTTACAACGACCCACATATTGATGATAGATTTAATTTCATTTAATCTATGCCATGCATCTTGAATCACCCTTTATCTATTTTACCTTCCAATTTATTTGAATAGGGAGATTATGAATGATTTAATATATGATATAAATTTTCAAATTCTATGTTTTTTCATGTTTTCCACTTACTATTTTAATAATTTAAAAGAAATGTTTTCCCTGAATGTTAATCTGAATAATCATGCATGGTGAGATTTTTTTGAATCTTGTAACAATGTCATAATGTTTACATTAACTCGAGGATTCTGGAGTTGGTTTGTTACATACTATCACCTCATGAAACAAATTATATAACCATTGAATATCCTTATGAAAATATAACAAATTATCTATAAAACTCTATATTAAATAAATTTTTGTTTAACATAAAATAACAATTGCAAAGAAAAATTAAATTATTAAAGTGTTGTTATGGAAAAATATGAACTCTAATAAACATGATGTTAGTTGTATATAACATATAGCATAGAAAAAAAATTCATTACTCTATATGGATGTTTTTATTACAGATATATGATAACATTGTATTATAAGAAGCGTGGATTGATAAACATGGATATGTGGTTTTATAGAAGTAATGATTGGTAACATATAATTAGTTTCAAATAATGGCCATATTTTCTACATTAATGAACTATGTAGTAAAAAATATATTTGACCGAAATATTCAATGATCATAGAGAAATATTTCATATATATTAATAATGTGTGGAATCAAATCAAAGCTTTAATTGATGTAAATATCATTAGAATAAATTGGGTATTACATTGAAAAAAGTGAGAGGATTTTTATGTTAATACATATAAGAAATTGGTACTAAAAACATTTCATAGACATATCAAGGAATTGAAAATGAAATAACCATTTTTCTAGTATATAATTTATAAACTATCATAATTTTACTTTTAATTGAAAAATACCCAGACTAGGAGATTTGGACGAAGGATGTAAATAATATTCCCAAACTCAAGAACTATCTAAAAAATGACTATATAAAATATCCATAATTTATAATGTATATATAGGATTTTAGTAGGGAATAAATGTTATAGATATAATTATATTGATAAAATATCTAATTATTTTCCATTAACAGTTACTCTGAAGAACATTTAGGAAAGTATTTATAATGACACATACTTCACATACATTTTTATTACTTCGGAATTGATGCATACTTATTACAACATATAACAAAACCATTATAGAACTGTATAGGTATAGTGTCTTTAGAAACTGGGGAACATAAACAACTAGTTCATAATCTATCTATATTGTCTCCCATTTATTTCATCAAATCTGGAGTCCCTTTGGGAATATCCTACTTAATACCCTTCTTCTTGACTGGGGGAAAAGAAAACATACCAAAGGGTGAGCTCAAATGCTCAGATATGGTAAACGATGGAGATATCAATCATATCATATTCATAAGAACATAACATTTTGAAAATCTTATCCTTCAAAGGACATAAAAATATCATGACATGGGTTAAATCATAGTAGTGAAATGTAATCCCAATAATCATAACATGAAACATGAAACTTTGTGGCATACACACATAATCATAGAAAATAATTTCTTATTTGTCAAGACTCATTGCCAAGACTATCATAGTGGACAAAGTCCATTTCTGAACCGGGTTCACTCCTCGATCCAGTCTTATATCACGGAACCGGATTAACATGATGTTACAGCCATGTCTATCTCATGAGATATAAATATTTACCCCATGAATTGGACGGAGATATAGGTCCAACCCATCTCATAATGACACCATTCTTATGTGTGCCACAAAATCATAAATCATACATCATAGCATAACCCATGTAACATCATGCCATCATAACATAATCCATATATGATTAATGGACTTCACAAAAATAATTCCATCATAACATAATCCAATCAATGTAATAATAATCATAGAAATATAACCCAATATTATCTTTTAGGGAAAATAAATTTTAAAAAACACATGAACTCCATTCTTGATGAAAATATACTTTCTACTTGAAAAACATGTTTCCTTTCTTAACATGTCATACAATTTGAAACTAAAAGAAGTTAATTTAAAATAAACTTGAAAACATGTAAACAAAGCTTCATGGAAATAATTTTCAATGAAATCATAAAAATCAATTCATGCAATATAAGTTTAAAAAACATTCTTCTCGTACATTGGATGAAAAAGTCAAAAAGTATATCGTAATGAAAACGACAAAAGATTCCTTTCATAAATTTTACTAAAAATTCACAAATAGTTAAAATTGGATTTAAACAACTGTATGAGGATATAAATAATATTAAATATTCTGGAAACATGGATTTGGATGATAAATATGTCCCAGTAAATTTGGAAGTATAAAAAATCTTGGATAAAAATGAGATTGTGAGATTTTCCCTTAACATAGGTCTGATAAGATTTATATGTGTCCAAACCTTTCATATAAAGATTTAAATAATGTTATTGACTTATTCAATAATCATACTCGTGGTTATGATATCATATATGGTCATATTATTAGATATTTATTAGTAATATTTCATTGCTACTTATTATTTGGGTTTTAATTGATTTATGTTTTTATTCATGTTTTGTAAAATAAATTCTTATTCATCTTTTTATATTATATCTATGACATTTACATAGTGGAATGAGTATAATATATATCATATATATTGATTAAATTAATTTACATATCCATTATTCAATGAAGATCATGTAGAATGAGTTGGTCTTTTGAGAATACGAGAACCTCTGTTATATAACTAGAGATGTTGAGAAGATAAATGGTCAAGGGTTGGCCGATATTGAAGGCTAAAAATTGTGTGAATAGGAGAGGGAGGAGGTTGTATTTTATAAGGTAGGGGAGGGGCACCTTTGGAAACCTAACAATATCAATTTATAATACATTCATATTCGGTTTATAATGGATCAAAAGTGACTTATTATGAGGATATGGTGGGGATGGGTTGAAATCCTTTCAACTAATAGGTTTTAAACATGTTTAGGTTACCATTTTAACTTTTTCACTTAGATTTAACTCTATGTTATATAATTTAACTGTTACCATGGCTTCTTGTATTCTTACACTATATTGTTAATAAACTTACTATAAACATCTAATCGAACCCCAATTGGTTTTTCAATGTCATATATATTATTATATATGACTTCTTTCCAAACCATACATTTTTAAGAATATAATAACAATTATTATTATAATATTTGTTTTAAAAACCCTTTTATATCAATATTGACACTATTTGGAATTTTTTTTTCTAAACTCATAACAACATTATTACTTAAAAAAAATTCATCTAACCAACCCTAATATGTTATATTAGCCTATATAAGTATTTTAATTCATAAAAATTCTCAAATTCAATTTATGTGATTATTTATAATATCAATTATGTTAATATTTAATTAAAAAGGTAATTACTGCATCATTAATGTGTCATAAATAAATTCAATTATTTAATGTCTAAAAATTAAAATAAAATAATATTATGTAGGAAATATTTTTATCTTTCTAGTGAATATTTACTGTCAAATTTATCTTATGTATAACCCTATATTAAAAATGTTTTACCTATTAAACTCTGATTTTTACTCTTTTAACTCTTCTTCGAATTAAATAATAATAAATGTACTAATCTAATCCAAGGGGACCTAAAGAGTCATATTTTATTCCTAAGGTTGTTTTTGTATGCATTAAATTTATCCAATAGAATTCAGACATGTGTTAGATTAATAATAATATCATTTTTACCTTTAATTACCCTATATACTTTTTAACTGTGGTAAATAAAAAATAAAAAGTTACTATTTAAAAAAATATTTATCTTATCGAACCACATTTTACTTACTGATTTCAACTATGTCTCTTAGATTTTTGAAATTCCACTCACAAAAGTGGTAAAATTATGTTTTATGAAAATTTGTAAATTCTCCTAAGAGATTGGTAAAATACTGTCACAAGTTCAATAAAATTTTTATATATGTAAAATTTTAATAAAATAACCCCAGTTAATTACATTGAACTGATATAGGTATTATGTATCTATTTTGACCTAAAATTAATTTAAATAAAATATATAATTATTTAAATAAAAAGTCAGTTTTAACCAATAACTCAGTGTTTTCACTATTGATCAAAAATTAAATGTTTTCAGAAAAATACTAAAAATTCACCCTAGGCTAATTTCGATATTCCAAATCCAAAAATGAAGTCCATTTTGAAATATAGTATTTCAAAAATTGGGTATTAAAT
Organism: Viscum album; assembly: GCA_963277665.1. Classification (NCBI taxonomy): domain Eukaryota; kingdom Viridiplantae; phylum Streptophyta; class Magnoliopsida; order Santalales; family Viscaceae; genus Viscum; species Viscum album. Next base: position 1,100,447,021 of record OY728145.1, read on the forward strand.
TTCAAAACAATTATTTTATATAATATTTTAATAACATATCGTTGTTTAGAAAAACTCGGTATTGCGTATAATGCAAGCTATCGGGGAAGGATACTATTGTGCGTAACGTGAGCCAAAACAATGTTGTGTGTAGTGAAAGATTCATTTGGTGTTTCGTATAACATAATAAAAAAAATATTTCTCATAAAATCTCAGGGGGTTACATTCCACCCCCTTAAAAAGAATTTCTCCCTCGGAATTCGTCACTTCGTAACCAAAATATGATGATACCTCTCCCGCATCATATCCTCAAGTTCCCATGTAGCTTCTTCTAATTGGTGGTTCCTCTATATAAATTTCACCATGTGAGTGGTCTTGTTCTGTAGAACATTTTCACTAGGATCTAGAATCTCTATCAGCTATTCTTGGAAAGAATGATCTTTCTCTAGCTGTACAACTTCTGTGATTAGTACATGTGAAGGATTGGGTATGTACTTTCTCATGAGAGATACATGGACCACATCATAAACTTGAGAGAGATTTGGTGGAAGCGCTAATAGGTAGCCTACCTTCCCAACATGACCCAGTATCTCTAAAGGACCAATATACCTAGGGCTCCACTTTCCCTACATTCTAAATCACATTACTCTCTTCATGGGAGATATTCATAAGAACACTTTATCACCCACTTAAAACTCTAGGCCTTTCTTCTGTTATCAGCATAACATTTTTGTCGACTCTGAGCTGCTCTTATGTTTGGTTGAATAGATCTGACCTTTTCTGTCATCTCATCAACAAGATCAGATCCTAATAGATTTCATTCACCAATGTCATCGCAGCAGGTTGGAGTTTTTCATTTCATTCCATAGAGAGCTTCATAAGGAGCCATCTGAATAATGGAGTGAAAGATATTATTATAAGAAAAATCCAAAAGAGGTTAGTGTTGATCCCAAACACCATTGAAATATATAGAGTAATCTCTCAACATGACTTCTATTGTTTGGATTGTCCTCTCAGACTGACTGTCTGTCTGAGGATGATAAGCTGTGATAATACTCAACTCTGTATCTAGAGTATGCTGATGACTTCACCAAAACATTGAGTTAACCTCAGATCCCGATCCGATATAATGTAAAGTGGTACTCCATTCAATCTTACCACTTCCTTTACATATATCCTCGAAGGATGATGAAGGGAGAAATCCTCTCTAATAGCAATGATGTGTGTCGACATCGTAAGATGATCAACTATAACCTAGATAGCATTATTTCCTTTGGATGTTTTAGGATGTCCAGTGACAATGTCCATAGTGTTGTTTTCCCATTTCCATTTTGTTATGGATAATGGTTGTAACATCCCCTTAGATTTCTATCTCTCATATTTTACTTGTTGAAAACCCAAGCATCGAGAGACATATTCAACAACATCTTTTTTCAATCCATCCCACCAGAAGTACTCTTTCAGGTCCCTATACATCATCGTTCTTCGAGGGTGAACAGAAAATGAATAAATATGAGCATCATCCAATATTTCTTTCCTTAATTATGGGATGGGCGGAAAACCAACTCGATTCATGAACCTTATTATTTCATCACAATCAATGAGGAATTTCGGAAGATTTCTCACCTTATTTGGTAACTCTACATCTTCTTTCTGTGACTCATTAATATTCACATGTATAGGTGGTTGAACATTAATTTTAGAAAGATAAGATTTTTCCCCTTCCATTATAATTCCCTGGTCCATCCTTTTTAAATCCAAAAATATGGGATCTTTTGTGATCCTCATCATGGATAAGCTAGCATGGTCTTGTCGACTTAATGCATCTTCCACCTTGTTTTCTTTCCCAGGGAGGTAATGAATTGAGGAATAATAATCCTTAATCATCTCCAACCATCTTCTTTGGTGCATATTCATCTCCTTTTGAGTGAAAATATTCTTTAAACTTTTATGACCAGTATAAATATCAAACCTTTCACCATAATGATAATGCCTCCAAATATTTAATGCGAATATTACCGCAGCTAATTCCAAATCATGAGTTGTGTAAATTTTCTCATGGAATTTAACTGTCGTGAGGCATAAGCTATCATCATATCATTTTTCATGAGAACACACCCCAATCCCTTCTTCGATGCATCACTTTAGATCACAACCCTTTCTCCACTACAAGGCAGTGTGAGCATAGGTGCACTGTATATTTTTCTTTTTAACTCCTTCAAATTCTCTTCTCTCACCTCCGTCCAAACGAACATTACTCCTTTTCAAGTCAACCTAGTTAGTGAATTAGATAATCGTGAAAAATCCTTCACAAAACGTCGATAATATCCAACCAATCCAAGATTAAATCAGATCATTTTTACTGTTGTTGGTCTTTACCATCATTCGATAACCTTCATTTTTGCTGGATCAATACATATCCCATCTTTTGAGATTATGTGACCCAAAAATGAAACTTTTTGATGCCAAAATTCACACTTGGTTAATTTGGCATAAAGCTTCTCCTTTCTTGAGGTCTTTAATCCAATTCTCAAATGATCATAATGTTCATCCTTGCCCCTTGAATAGACAAGAATATCGTCTAAAATAGTACCAAAAACTGATCAATATTGTCTCTAAAGACTCTATTCATTAGATCCATGAAGATAGCATGGGCATTATTAAGACCAAATGGAATAAATATAAATTCGTAGTTTCCATACTTTGTACGTAATTCCATATTTGGTATATCCTCCCTTTTGACCCTTAATTAATGATACCATGAACAGAGATCATACTTGGAAATTTATTGAGCTCTATGTAGTTGGTCAAAAAGTCATCAATGCGTGGGAGATGATATTTGATCTTGATAGTGATTTTATTAGGTTCTCGATAATCAGTGCAGACTCTCATTTATCCATCTTTCTTCTTAACAAACAAAACATGTGCTCTCCAAGGTGATTCACTAGGGCGTATGAATCCCTTATTAGGATTTTCTTGGATTTTCTTCTTCAATTAATGTATCTCAATTGGGGCCATTCTATAAGGTTTCTTTGAAATGGGCATAGCACCTGGTATGAGTTCTATTGAAAAATCAACTTCACGATTTGGTGGAAGACATGGAAATTCCTCCGGAAAGACATCATAAAACTCCTGTACAATGGCTGTATTTTTAATCGAGAGTTTCTCTACAACCATTTGAGATAAATAACATTCTTTTATTGGAATCCAGACCCATAAGATAGAAAAAATTCCACTGTAAGGTTATATTCATCCTTGCTTCGTTATATGATCGTTTATTGATCTGGAATATGAAATGTGACTTCCCTTATTTGGAAATTGATATGAGCTCCATATAATGAAATCCAATCCATACCAAGAATGACATAAAATTACAATATATTAAGGATCACAATATTTGCAGGAAGCACTTTCCCACAAACTTCAATCAGAGAAGAATTGAAAACTTTTTATGCGACTATTGTGCCATTAGGGGATGTCACATCCAACTCAACATCTAATTATTGAGTTAATATGGTGATACCCTTAGAAAATGTGTCAAATATAAAAGTGTGTGTGGATCCGAAATCAAATAAAACATTTTCTTCTTTAGAGTGTATGTTAAATGTACCTTTCACCACTTCATTATCATATTCCACATCACCGATAGAAATTGCATGTGACATTCCTTTGTCTTTGGACATAAGATTTTGTTGACGTAGATCATCATAAACAACCCTAGGATTGGGGAATTGATTTGAATAATGCCCCATTTCCTTGCACTTGTATCATTGAAGTGTGTGAGGTGAATTATGTGTATCATTTTCTATGTTCGCATCACTAGACATATGTTTCCCATCATTGTTGAATTAAAATGTTCGATGACCTTATTTTACATATTTGAATCATTTATTGTACTATTAAGACAATTACCTCCATGTTTCATTCCACACATTGAACATAGGGGAAAACACATCTTATTTTCAGTGTGATCATTAGATTTATTTTTGAATTCCATTTTCCTCTACTTATCAAACCCATAAGACTGATGGGTTACTCCAGTATCTATTTCAACCTTGAGAGCACATCAAAAAATTTCCTTGTAGCTATTGAAGTCCCTTATGGCTAATGCCCTTCGAAGACTTGCTTTTAAGCCGCTAAGGAATTGATCAATCTTACTCTCATATTTGATAATAATACTTGGATGCATAACTTGCAAGTCTTGTAAAATTTTCTTCATATGTACCAACCGATTCATCATCCTTTTTCTTTAGTTCATGAAACTCCTTCTCCATATTTGTTCGAAGAATAAAAAGGAAGTAATTATTAAAAAATATGTTCTCAAAATTGTACCATTCCATGGACTCAATTTCATCTCTTTGCCTCGTATTCTGGATAATATTCCACCATTGATCAGATTCACCTTCAAAACAATTTACTACTATGATGACTTTATCATGTTCAAATCATTGAATAAGTGAAAATATATTTTCTGTGGTATTGATCCACTGTTCTACCACTAATGGATCAGTAAACCCGCTGAATGATGGTGGATGATACCTCTTGAGGTATTCAACAGAATGTTGTTCCTTATATTGCTCGTTTGGTAGTCTAACATGATTTATAGCTTGAGAAAATTGAATGAGCATGCCTACGTGATTTTTAATTCTAGCTGCCATAACATTTGGTTGCTCAGGGGGAAAATCATTACATTTCCCATCTCATTCAACATTAAAGCGGTTCTTTCAGGTTCTAGCCACTGACTAAAAGCAATAAGCATAGTGTGAGAAACACTAATCATAATAGGAAAAACACATAATCAAGAATAAAATTTCACCCTATAGGTCTTATCATAGGTTATTCATGGACATTTCAAAAACAATAATATTGTGTTCTGTACTTAGACATATCCTTAGGCTTCTTACTAAGGCTTTGACATCCTAGTTTCGAAATGTTGACTATACCTTTCCTCTGATACCAACTATAACGACCCATACTTTACATACATTTTTATTACTTTAGAATTGAAGCATACTAATTACAACATATAACAAAACCACGATAGGACCGTATAGGTATAGTTTCGTTAGAAAGAGGGAAGCATAAACAACTGGTTCATAAAGCATCAACATTGTCTACTGTTTATTTCATCATATCTAGAGTCCCTTTTGGCATATTCTACTAAATACCCTTCTTCCTGTCCTAGGGAAAATAAAACATACAAAAGTGTGAGCTAAAATTCTCAATAAGGGTAAACGAAGGACATGTCAATCATATAATATTAATAACATCATAACATTTTGAAAATATTATCCTGCAAAAAATATCATAATATCATGACATGCGATAAATCATAGTAGTGAAATGTAATCCCAATAATCATAAAATAAAACATGAAAATTTGTGGCATACACCCGTAATTATATAAAATCATTTCTTATTAGTCAAGACTCATTTACATGACTATCATAGTGGAAAAAGTCCATTTCTGAACTAAGTTCACTCTTCGTTCCAGTACTGTATCACTGAACCAGATTAAATTGTCGTTCCATCCATGTCTTTCTCATGAGATATATATTTTTACCCATTGTATTGGAGAGATATATAGGTCCCACCCATCTCATAGTGAAATTAAACTTATGTGTGCCAAAAAATCATAAATCATACATCATACAATAACCCATGTAACATCATGCCATCATAACATAATCCATATAAGATAAAAGGACTTCATAAAAACAATACCATCATAACATAATAAAATAAATGTAATAATAGTGATAGAAATAGAACCCTATATTATCATAGAGGGAAAATAATTTTTATAATACACATGAACTCCATTCTTAAAGAAAATATCATTTCTACTTGAAAAACATTTTTCCTTTCATAACATGTCATATAATTTTAAACAAAAATATTTTAATTGAAAATAAACTTGAGAACATGTAAAGGATGATTCATGGAAATAATGTTCTATGAAATCATAAAAATCTATTCCTGCCTTATAAATTTTAAAAACATTCTTCTCGTACATTGAATGAAAAAGTCAAAAAGTATCTCGTACTAAAAACAATAAAATATTCCTTTCATAAAATTTACTATAAATTCACCAATATGTAAAATTGGATTTTAACAATTGAATGAGGATATAAATAATATTACATATTGTGGAAAAATGGATGTGGATGTTAAATATGTCTCAGTAAATTTGGAAGTATAAACAATTTTGGATAAAAATGAGATTGCGAGATTTTCCCTTATCATAGGTCTGATAATCTTTGTACAGGTAAAAAACTCATGTATAATGATTTAAATAATGTTATTGACTTATTCCAGAATCATACTCATTGTTATGATATCATATATGGTCATATTCATAGCTTTTTGTTAGTAATATTTCATTGCTACTTGTTATTCGGTGTTCATTGCTTTATGTTGTTATGCGTGTTTTGTCAAATAAATTCTTATTACTCTTTTTATATTATAGATATGTCATTTACAGAAATTTATTAGTTTAATATATATTATATATATTCATTCAATTTATTTATATAACCATTATTCAATGAATATCATGTAGAACAAATCACATCAGATTGTGGAGACGGTAGGCCATATGTACGCACGAGTGATGATATCGTTCCCATAATTATATGAATTGAATTGAAGTTGATGATATAATATTTTAGAATCATAATAACGGTATAATAATCATATATTATTATTCTTTACAATATTATACCCATCCATGTAAGGTGGTGGTGGAAAACAAATTACACCACAACGTGGAGACAGTATTGCGTACGTACGCATGCGTGGAGATTTCATTTTCCATAGGATGGATAGAAGGTGAAATAGAGTTGTTTAATAATTATAATAAAATATCATTAAATTATTGATTCTAATTTTATATCATTATAATGATACAAATAAATGAGAAGATGTATAAGTAGAATGAAACATGAAAGATTTGGCAGAAGAGATTATCTCTCCCTTGACGTCTCTGTCTTATAATTACTCTTTGGGAACTAGATTTGGTCTTTTGAGAAGACCATAACATCTATTATATAACTAGAGATGTTGAGAAGTGAAATGGGTAGTTTGTTCCGTGCTTGAAGGCTCAAAATTGTGTGATGAAGAGATAGAGGAAGTTCTCTATTATAATGGAAGAGAGGGGTACCGTTGGAAACCTAAAAATATTTATTTATAACAATTTCATATTTGGTTTATAATGGCTCCAATGTGACTTATTTAGTGAATAGTATGGGCATGGATCGAAATCCTATCATCCAATAGGTTTTAGACAAGTTTAGGTTACCATTTTTACCTTATCACTTAGATTTAACTCTATTTTAAATAATTTATCTTTTACAATGTCTTCTTTTATTTTTACACTATATGGTCAATAAACATATTATAAACATCAAATATAACCCCAATTGGTTCATTAAGGTCATTTATATTATTATATATGTATTTTAACCTAACCATAGATTTTTAGGAATAGAATAACAATTAATAATATAATATTTGTTTTAAAAGCTCTTTAATATCAATTTTTACACTATATGGTATTTTGTTTTTGATAAACTCATGAACACATTATTACATAGGAAAAAATTCATCTATCCAACAAAACTATGTTATATTAACCTTAAAAAGTTTTTTAATTCATAAAAAGTCTCAGATTACATTTATTTTGGTGTTTATAATATCAATTATGGTAATATTTCATTAATAAGGTAATTATTGCATCATCATTGTGTCATAAATAAATTGAATTATTTAATGTATAAAAATTATAAATAAATTACCATTATGTAGGAAATAATTTTATATTTCTAATTAGTATTCATAGTAGAAATTATCTTGTGTATAACCCTATATTAATTTTTTTTACTTACTTAACATAGATTTTAACTCTTTTAGTTCTTCTTTGAATTAAATAATAATAAATGTCCTAATCTATTCCACGTAGACCTAAAGGTTAATATTTTACTTTTATTGTTTTTTTTGTCTAATAAAACTTATGAATTAAAATTAGGACATGTGTTAGGATAATAATAATATCATTTTTACCCTTAATTACCCTATTTACTTTTAACCATCGAAAATAAAAGTAAAAAATTACTATTCAGCAAAAATTATTTTTATCTTATTGAACAATATTTTACTTACTAATATCAACCGTGTCTCATAGATTTTTGAAATTACACTCACAGAAGCTGTAAAATTATGTTTTATTAAAATTTGAAACTTCCCCTAGGAGATGGGTAAAAGACCATCAAAAGTTCAATAATATTTTTATATATCTAAAATTTTTATAAAATGACTCCAATGAATTACATTGAACTTATATAGGTATTATGTTTCTATTTTAACCTAAAATGAATTTAAATAAAATAAATAATTATTATATAAAAAGTTGGTTTTAACCAATAAATTAGTGTTTTCACTATTTATCAAAAAATCAATGTTTTCAGAAAAATACGAAAAATTCACCCTATGATAATTTCTATATTCCGAATCCATAAATGAAGTCCATTTTGAATTATAGAATTTCCAAAAGAGGGTATTACTATTCATAACGGCTAGTTTATATAATATTTTAATAACATATCATTGTTTAGCGAAACTCGGTATTGCGTACAATACAAGCTATCGAGGAAGGTTGACCTTGCGTGTAACGCAATACAAGACATTTTTATGTGTAGTGAATGATTCCTTTGGAGTTGCGTATATCATAATACATAAAAACAAAATATTTCTCATAATATCTCAGGGTGTTACAATATTATTTCATAATGAATCAATTTGACCCCTATTTCTATAATTAAATTAACGAGAGTGCAATATTTCTCTTAATTGGATTCATATATTAATTTTTTTATTAGAAATTTGATACATGTGTTACCTATAGATAAAGAGATGTTTACCAACGGATACTCTATGATGTACATAGGTGAAGCTGCCCATATCTAATTGATCAATATCATCTGTAAATGATCCAAATGCTTGATTAGAGTATGTTTTTTCATTAAAATTGAATAGATACTAATGTGATTTAGAATGGAACAACCAATGAGTTGATATGATATAGTACCTCATGGTACACATATCACCATAAAAATGTATCCTTAGATACAAATTGGGAAAAATTATTATAATGATACACTATATATTTATGATAGGTTCCCTCATGTATCAAATTTAATATCATACATGATATTTAAAATTTCTTACATATGATATAAAAAAATTAATACTATCTATATAAATATAATTAAATTAATTTAATGTTTATCTTTATGTGTCTATGGAGTACTATGGAAATGATCTTGTTGAATTTAATAGTGGATGATCTAGTAATCAAGAAATATATATTTTACTGTTTCACAAAATGTTTGAATGATCTGAAAACACACTTATGATATATTTTTAGTCTCTATTGAGTTGTTATGATATGTGAGTTCACAAAGACATTTCTTTAGTTTTTTTCACAGAGACCAATAATATAATCATCTTTGATGAAATTGATGTATCGATTTATATGACGGTGTTTAAGAACACATTCAAGATTTATCGATGTTAATATATGATACGGAGAGAAAAATCTAGATATAGGATAGATATTCAGGGAACATATACTTTTCAAAAGTATTTTAAATTGGGCCCCAATCAAGTTATACTTGTCCAATTAATCATGAATTTCATAATATACCGACCTACCATAACTTAGAGGTTTATAAATACACCAAAACTCTCTATTTTTAGGAGTCACTATTGCAATTCCATGTCATGGATCTCATAAAATGAATCATGTACATTATTTATTTCTATAATCACAATGATCCAAATGGATTTATATGGGTGGAAATATTTCATGAATTACATCATAAAATGATTTAATTAATTATAATTTTTTGAGATTGATTCGCTGAACTCCATACCCGAAAGTGCCACACCTCAATAATGAAAAATGTCTCATGATAATCCATGGTTTACAATACACCCTTCATTTATTGAACACATTCAACTTTTATATATGAGAACATTATGTAGTAGAGGCATAACTGTCATATAATTTTATTATTTTTTTCAATGCATGAGATATATGAAAACTCTACCTGGCGGCCTTTTTATCCCCACCATTCATCAAAAATTATTTTTTCATAGTTCAGTGTACAAGGAGATCATGACCACACATTCTAGGATTACCCATGTTAACTCCATACACACAACCAATATCATGTACATCCTCTTCAAATACCATTTAAAAATAATGTTATATAAAGTATCATTGAATTTTTTCCTCATTGGAAATAATATACATTTTTTGTATAAACTGATCTTGGACACATTTTGGGAATCCAATATATTTCCACCTAGTTATCCAATACTATATCAAGATATGTTTAATTACATGGTTAAGACATACATGTATCTATTATTCCCTTATTTCTTCCTTGTAATACCAAATCATAATCCCATCAAAAAAACATATAATCATCTTTTTAAAAAAATTATCTATAACACATGATATTGAAATGAATTTATCAGTCATGTCCTAGGAACATATATTGTTTAAATTGAATAATTTCATTTTGGATTTATGTACCAATAGTACATATATTATTATTCATTGTGGATCAAAAAAAATTTTTCAAAAAATATTCATTTTCTCTCCTTATGTAGTTATTTTTCCTTGTTGTAGATATTCATATTCATTTATAACACACCTTCCCACATCCACAATAAAATATTAGATATCCTCATACATATTTGATGAGTTGGCTTGGAATGTATGTCTTCTGTGATTAAATCATGTATCCTCTTTTAGGTTGGGATCATAGTGGATATCCACTTATTTTAAGGGAATTATAAACGAATGTTGTTTATAATGGAACAATGTGATGAGCCAAAGATATTTTCAAATTATATCAATGATACTCATTTGATTGTTATCTCACCCCAAATGTGCTATGCATAAGATGTTTTTTGTGATGGTCCCATTATTCAACATGAGATTATAATGAAATTTCTTATGTGAAAATCATAATAAATATATGAATGGATCAATAGATTAATTATCGAAGCTTCCAAAATTCATCATGTGAAGAGAATATGAATCATACTGTGATGATAATTACATGTATATGTGATTAGTATAAGTTTTAATAATAATATTCTTAATTGAATATCCAATTAAAACTAATAAACTTTTATTAATAACATGTAATTCCAAATGTTATGATAGTGAGAAAATTTTTATTAAAATTATAAGTATCTTAATTGGTGAGTATGTGATATCTTCATCCACTCCTTAGGTGAAGAGATTATGATTATATCATTCCCTAAATTATGGTCACATGAATCCTTACATTATTAGTGGGTCAAGCCTCTAGTTATTATCCAAGGATACCATGGGTTAGAAGCCTATTTTTCATGTTATAACGAGCACAACATCCCATATATGATTCACAATAGATTCCACTACTGATGAATCATATTTTCTATATGTGACTATCCAAAAAAAGTTATTGGGTGTGAATTATACTCCCCAATGGATACACATATGTAATATATTTTTCATATTCCAATTTTTCAAATTCAAAATGTAACTATCAATATCATTTTATTAGAAATTTTTTTACCCTATTATGGAAACCCGTTTTATAATATACAACATTCCACATTATGATGGACACATGAAAGGGTACAGGAAAATGAATTATATTTTTATATGATAAATAAACATAGAAGCATTTTATATAGTGGAAAACATATATTGATTATTTGATATCCTATTATCACATTTTAACCAAGGATTCCTCATCAATATCCACAGTGGTGATAAGCCTACTACCATTTTAATGAGTAAAAGTCGGAATAATGTATCAACTATCCTAATATGTGATCCAATTTGAATACCAAGATGTGTTCCTTGTGGATTATTCATAAATTGATTTCTTCTGCCAATTGGGATTTTTAGTCTCTATGAACATTGAGAAAATGAGTCTCATTAGAGCATCGTCACTGAACATGGTGGGTGATAGGTTCACTCAATGCGGACAATATATAAATATATTATTTACCCATATTTAAAGGATGATAACAACAATTTATTTTGGGAATTATCATAAACATTAATATAGTAATGAATAACTTTGAATGTCCTCATATTACACCATCCACTAGACATGCTCTAAGAAATGAAAATACCACAAAATAGTGTTAGGGAAGATCAAAAACCCCTGATTCTTTTGACACATTAATGAACAAGAATATGTACAAATGTGGCCATACTCATTTATTTACCACATAACACATTGATTATATGTGTCATGATAAAAACTCAATAATTTAGATCATCCAACATATGTTTATTCATATCAAGTTGAAATTTTATAAGGAAGAATGATTCATTCCTGCTCAAGATTTTAATCATAATATCAAGGAGGTCATCGACCCCCAAAGATGTACCTAGAAATTAATGTCTTACAAAGAGCTATCCCTAATCCCCGATATGAATTTGTAACCACAAAAAGGTCTTTTCCTCTTTATTTGTTGATGAAACATTCACCTTTTTCATTATGATAACATAAATATATGATGTCCAACTCAACATCCATTATATTTTCATTAATGAGGAATCCACCAATCATGAATCATTGATAGTGTTGAGTTACCAATATCCCATTTTCGTAGATCAATGAAGATTCATGTCCGTCTACTATAGACTATCAAAAAAATTTTCATTGGTGGGGGATGGTAATTACCACAAACACCACATACTATTTCTGCGGTAGTTTCCTCAAAACAAAATAAAATTTGAAAATGTCATGAGGGTTCGGTATTATAGAGGTATGGATGGATATATCAGCTAATATTCAGTCATAGTGGTTTTAATATCTAAGAAACATGCATCATTATCTCTCATAGAGTTCATCCAATTACTAAATTAATATATATTGATATTCTCCCCCTATGTTGGTGATCACTAACAATCAATTTGGTAATCTACACATTAAAAAAAATGAATTTGGGAATGTTATATGACATATATAATGGATCATGCATAGAGAACTCCAACAATAAAATAATTAATAGGTTTGGGTCACCATTAGTATATTAAAATTGATCATTTTAAATTATAAAAAAATTATTATTTAGAATTATAATTCATAATACCATTATGGAAATCATTCAGGTATGATCATTTCATGTGAGGACATCTATTCCAAATGAAAAATTCCCAGAGATCCTAGAATACCTTGAAAATTAATTGATTTTGGATTTTGTCATTTAATATATAAATATATTAAAAATGGATCAAAACATACAACCCTCAACATCTAGACTCTCTTACATTACCCTTGTAATATTAGAGACATTTTGATCTAAATCCATGAGATTTTATGAATAATTATATTTTTAATTCGTATAAACAAAATATAATCCAATTTTATTTGATACTTGAAAACTATCTATAATAAAATTAAATTTTGGATATTCTTAATTTCGAGAATTATAATCCACATCCAGTATATGGAATCACATCTTATAAGAGACTTGAATCAACAATGGAGTAGTACAATATGATTTATTTTTAACTGTCTCCTATATCTATATATTATTATAATATTAGTTTTAGCGGTGATCCATATATATATTGGTGTTTTCAATAAGATATGGTCGATGGGTTCTTATGGTAATTTGTGTCCCCGTACTAAATTCTTGTCAGGTTATCAACACCTTCAACTATTCCGTTCACAATCATAATGATACTCACAAAAAAACACAACATTCCTCTACATGAACATGTTAGTTTCATTTAGGCCTTTCATACATGGATCAAAATTTTCAATTCAATATCGTAGAACCCATTAGCCTTAAACAATAGTAGATAAGGGTCCAAATTATAATAGTTTTAGTTGGATGACACATTAATAACTGTTTGTGTATAATGAAATCCTTACATTACATCCCATGATATCTACATATTTTTAACCCATGTTTGAATAAAGGGATTGGGGGGTATGATAACATATAATTAAGTACTCTCAGATGATGAAAATAAAGTCCCAATGTGATCCCTTCATCTAATGATATCAATTCATCCCAAACACCATCACTATGGTGAATAACATCATCACTGAACATCTTGATACTCAAATGAAAACACTATTAGTGAGGTAGGTCAAGAGGACCCACTCTATGATGAACAATAAATATAGTTAAAAATTATTAAGAATGTTCAATATATTCTTTAAAACATTTAACATGTCATAGGATTCCATAATATATATCACTGGTAAATAGGGACAATAATATTGAAAAATGTAGATTAATAGTCTATCCATATAAAATAATAATATCTATTGATATATTCTCATGTAATGTGTGAATCTCCACATTATGGAATGATATCATTGTATATAAGTGTCTTACTATTATTCCGTTTAAGGATGTTTTCCCATGTGGAATAATGATTTAAACAACTCTATCACAGAACCAATATAAATTTGGAAACTAATTAACCTTAATATAGATATCATTACATATATTGGGGGGTCTTCCAACTCTAGACATAGTCTATTATTCCATGTACACCCATCAACATGTTATAGTTGTGGTATCTCTCTTTATAACAAGGGGGTCCCTAAAAAATATGTGATTCAACATGTTATGTGTAGATATTTTAGGATTAATCCCAGAATAATATTAATAGTTCTCTAAGTACAATAATAGAAAATGAAGATTCAAATAGTGATTTTGTGGATCTAAATGAGAATCTATATCAATAGCGTGTTGAACACATTCACTTGCCTTGTATTTTTTGAACATATGATTTTCCTCATTAAAAGCATGGTGTGATCCTAAGAAGTATATGAACCATAAAGCATATGAGTTGGGCATGATTTTAGGAATCACATCATACATGTTTGTAGAAATACTATGATATTTTATCCACATATTGGATGGATATTCAATTTTTTCATAAAACCACTTGATAATGGGGACATTCACCAGCTAGTATGATCATTATTTTTAGTTACTATATCTATTTAGCTAAACAATGCATATGTATAGGGATTCTAACATCTCACCACATAGTTAAAACTCCAATTTTACAAATTAAATATTCTAATATTATTTTAATATATTTTGGGTAATATGTGCAATGATGTTTAAATATGAGATTACATTTACCAGAATCATTATGATGAACACATGAGGATTTTTAATTCACATAGAGACAACATGTCCTCAGGGAATCCATATAAAACTCCATGAAAGTGTCATGTCTAAAACATCCCTCACCATTGGTAACAGTATACAAAGATGATCCAACTATAGTCATATTAAATTCAAACACTCTATCAATCTTGAATTTTGTAGACTAAGAGAAGAAACATCAATAATCAATGCGTTGTGTCAATATTATTAATATTTAACCTAAAAATATAATATTTATACCATTCATGGAATATTATCCAAATCATTTATCTATAAAAAAGGTCAAATTAATTTGATATGATCATTTCATAGGCTAATTTTTTATACTGTAGATAAGACCATGCCTTTGATTTAGATTATAAAAGCTGATAAGAATATGAGTTGACAAATAATCTCAACAATTCCTTATAAATTAGGTCCCATATACATGCAATAAAAGTGTGATTGATGATTCTACATTAGATCCTATGAATGGAAAATGTATAATAGTTAGGAAAAAATTGTAGTTCATTTTACATGTCAGTTCGCTGCCCAAAATGATGATCAATATTTTGGAAACAATAGAAAATCTTATAGTGATGATCGACAATGATTAATGGTTTTCAATCATGGATGATAATCAATTGGGTCTATATCTTAATTCATTCATGTCTAACACAGTTGTTAATCATCTCAACCAATACAACTCTTATAGTGACAAGATCAAATTTACATCCCCCATGGCTCAAAATAAACATCACCAACATCATATGGGTATTCAAGGTAACTGTCTAGTAGAAAATATTTTCTATACCATTATATAATAAATTTATCCAAATTTTTGGTGGATATCTATGATTAATTATCAATAATTTATTACCTTATATAAAGAACACAAGAATAATTTCATCAATATAAATAGTTTACTAAAATTCTGTGATGTGCTTTGAATTGAATAATATTTGTATGCTCCTCTAAGAGGACATCCTGAGATTTCATAATGAAATGAAAAATTGCACATATATAATAAAATATTTAATGGAATAATATAAAAAAATATATTTTAAATCCTACTGATATATAAAATAGGATTAATATTTGATCATAGAAAATAATTACCTCTACAAAAAATCCCATCAAGTGAACCTCGACATCAAATTATACTGGTGGACTGCTTGAATGATCAAAAAACAAAATTCAATAAATGCAATGTTTTAATATATAATAATTATAATATGGAACTATTTCAAAAAATTGGTTTATCGAATATGAAATTTAGTTAGAAAAACCTATGAAGTATGGAAATTTTAAGGACATGGATGTGTCACATGCACAAGAACATAATTTTTATCATATCCATCATCAAAGTTATACATGTTCAATTATTTCAATGTTATAATAATGTATATGATAATTAATATGAGAATATGTATGTAGAGTTTTAGAATTAATTGATTTTTAGTGACTCCTAAGATGTTGAAGAATTTGAGAAAGAGGAGAGATAGAAATGCAGCCCCATTAGTTGAATAATATGCTTATTCATTAATGGATGATTACAATATTATAAAAATATATTAAAGTAAAATATAATTGACATTTATTGGTGTTTGGTTCGAACTCTCTATAGGATTATTCTGATCCTGAAGAAAAATAACACCATGTTAGGATATACTCATGCCAACCTTACCTCATCAAACATGATTACTCGTGAATATATGAATAGAAAATAGGCAAAACCCAAGATGATCATGATAAATAGCTTGTTGAAATATTTATGATCTAATATCAAATTAATTTTTGTTTCTAAAGACCACTAATTCAATACCTTCATAGAGATGTTATTCTGCCACAAGCATACACTCGTCTCCTCATCATGTCACCTTTTCCTAAAATAATACGTCAACGGTCAATTGGGGTAACATAATTCTCATCCATCACTGATTTACTAATTTTTATCTCACTGTATTGAAGCTATGAGTTACCAACTGGTTAGAATGAAACCCTATATAAAAGTAACATCGCGTGTTAATGCCGACAATGACAAGATGAAAACCATAGTAAACCCATGGTATAAATTTTTAATTCATTTCCTAAAAAATTTCACTATCTATAATTTATTTACAATGATCATGGGATCAATTTTTATAGGAATATAAAAAGAATTAGCTATGATTACATGATACTTGTATGATGTATATGTGATTCAAAATTCCATAAATCTAGCTCACTATAGGGATTTGAAATGTGTATGCTCTTAGAGAAAACGTTTTTCCAATGTATATATTGTACAGTGGGATTAACCAACTAGAGGTCGATAAATCCTCATTGAATAGATATTTTATGCGGTCAGGGAATATGAGGATATAAAAAGATATGTTCCACAACATATACCTCCATAGTATTTGTAAAGGGATAAGGATATGAATATATATATATATATATATATATATATAGATTATTCCCTTACACATGATGACACTTCCATTACACAATTAATTATAAAATATGAGGTATATCATCTCTCCACCCCTCAATATATTTATGGTAAATATAATAGTAAATCACCTCATGTCATACAAAAAGAGATTCAATAACTTTTAATGGTATGACATATATAAACATCATCACATAGAATGGACTAAGGATACCACTGGTTGTTATCATAATTAATATAAAAGATATTTAAATATATTTATAATTCAATATTTTAAATCATAATGTATTTTCATGGAACTAGATGATGATACAATGGATTTATCCAAATATCACAATATAGTATCATTGTCTTCATGATTCCCCATTGATTTAATTATTATCTAAGAATAACGAATTTCCCCCATGGTGCAATTGTTAATTCATATGTTGACACATTTATCAACACAACTATGTTTATGGATGTACATTACAATAAGTTTTTAGGGAAAATAATTTGGATGATGAAAAATAATAACAATATTAGATTAATGTTTTTCTAGTAATTAATCAATGATCACTTCCCAATGGATAAATTCCCTAACATGGTAAATAAATTAATTATTGATAAAATATTTAGCATTAAATTAACTATCTATCATCAATTGGTACACTTCATAAAATAAAATTCATATGGTAACTAAATTTAAATACTCTACAACATTTATGAAATCGTAGTGAACTTATTGTTTTATGGTCGATGCAATTCAGCATGAAGAATATAATAATATATTAGCATCAATCCATGAGTCATATCATCAAGACACTCCGTGATATGTTTTTGGAGTTATATTTGGAGGATTATTTTTTCAAACCTCAACAATTATAGAACAATTTCAATAAAATGAATATCTTTTCAGACATACTCAACATTCATGAAATAATAATGAACTCATTGATTTGTTCATTTGGGGTTACCTCTATGAAATTACATGGAATATTTTTTTGGGTATTGAAGATTCAAGATTTAAAAAATTATTATAAAATTCATTATTTTAATTGAAATATTTTTCTATATATATTAACGTGGTATGAAAGGAGGTTTTCCTTATACAAAAAAATAATCATATTTTTTTCTGATAAAAGTAATTAAACCTCAATGACATTAATAAAATGAGTAACCTACCAATGCGATTAATAATTTATATACATATTATGAAACATATAATTGTATATACTATATACCCTAATGTATATTATTTATATCCATGGGAATAATTTTTCTTTAATGAAAATATTTATTTTGGGACATCGGCACCCTTCTGTCAGAAAATTACGATCAGGGTAATGTGAACACATTTTACAACATCAGTTACATGATATAAGAAACAAAGGATATATACTCTCCCATTGAGAAAATACATTTCCTTTGTATATCAATAGATAAGTAGTGTTATATTTTGAACCATCAAATTGTCTTATTGACTTTCTACATTAACCCAGTAATGTATATCATTTACTATCATATGTGAACATAATATTTGTCCTGGTAAGTATTAATCCGGTAGTAGTTTGATGTCTAGTTAATCATATAAAATTCAATAAAGGTGACTGAAATATTATAATTTAACTTCATGCACCCACATCTCAATCGATTACCGGTACATTTTGAATTTTTCAATAAGGAAATCTTTTTTCGTAAAATATGTAATGCCATGTTAGAAGATGAACTATGACAGTTCCTTCTGAAGCCTAACTAGATGATGGATTGTCATCATGAAACTCAAGTAGGTCATCCTTGGAAGTGTTCATAGTATTAATAGAAATTCTATAAAGATTCACTCATTATTACATTTAGATATGTGAACCAATAGTGGGGCCAAATATTCGTCCCTTATTACTAATCTACTTCGTGTAATTGATTTCATAGTACCAAAGTACCATGTGAAGGTAGATTATGAATTATTAATCCATAAAATCATTGCTGAATATGTTTTTATTAGGACATACATCATAACTTTTCGTGGTCACACCTTCAATTTAATTTCTATATTTCCATTTAAGCCTATATTCTTTTATATAATTCATTTTTAGAAGGACTGATGAGATTATTTTGAAAAATATCTTCCATCTCTTTTGAATATAAACAATAATGGAATAGTTATTGACAAGATTTATTAGATTACCCAAAAATATGATATATGATCATAAAGTGAAACAAATGATCACAAATTCAAACACTAATATAATTTTGCACAAAAATAATTGGAATAGAACATGTAATGATGAATCCCATTATTTATTAGGTCCACCAAGAATCAAAACCCAACAACTGAGATTTTTATATGATAATTTTTAGAAAGGATATAGGCATTACCCAATGTGATGGCCCAAATAATTAAAAATCCATTTATCATTGTAGATTTATTGGATACCATCTTTTATTTATCCATATAAAGTATAATCCATGTGTTATAGATGCTTTTTATGATGGGTCTTATAGATATCGCAAAATAACGTTAATGTTACCAAATAATATAAAAAAATACTAATAATTTTTTCCAAGTATAGTTTATAATCCAATTTTTTTATTTTAATATAATCAATATATTTAACTGCATTGAGAGGGATCTAATATGTTACCAAAATAAAAATTGTCTAAAAAAGACCTATAATTATATGTCATGATTGATTAGTGATAAATGACTTAACTAAAACATATTTTTTGGATATGTGGTTCATTGTAACCACATATATCATCATCCATAATATCTCTACACAATAATGTTGTTTAAGGAATTCTACACCTAAGGGATAGATTTCATGGGACCATACACATCAATGATAGATTTATATTTCATGTTAATTATTACTACCAATAATTTATTCTAGATTTGAAATTATTATGTCCACATTACATATATTATGACCCTAAAACGATTATGTTTATGAAATCCCACACCAAAACTTTTTTAGGATCATGTTAACCATTCTCGTGGGTAGCCAGTCCAACATATGAGCCCTCGATATGAAAGAGGGTAATTCAATATTTATAAATATACCAATTCATAATTATTTCTATCATGTTTTCGTAAATGGGTAGATCCATCTTCAGCATAATTATTTTTTAAAATTATTTAAAATTTGTTTCAAAATTGTAAGATTATATGTCCATATAATATATATAATTTTGTGTGGGAATATCAAACTACAACACTAAATTAAACCTAAGGGAAAGTCTTATCATAAGTATTTGGAAACTATGTAGTGATACACACTATGGTTTAGAAACCATTCCAAAAAGCATTCATTTATAACAAATATTATTTAGTAAAAAATCTCATATTCATAAAATTATTATTATTAAACAAGGATAAAACATATTGTATTCATTGTAAATAAATTTGGTTCATTACATTATGGATGTATCAATAATTAAACCAAAAATCACACCATTAATACTTCATATGGTGTGATATGGTTATGGAATTTAGAATGTTAATGATTTATAGAGTAATATCAAATATGATGGGTCCCAAATGGATGTAATTATCCCCATAAATTATGTTTACTCTAGCTATATAATATCATTGACCAATATGAATGGGGAGAAAATACCTCCCCTAATTAATAGTAATCTAAACAAATAATATGAAAAATACAATTTGGTTTCATTATATACAAAATAATATTAACATACTCTGCTCGATATGTTAGTCCATTATATATATTATAAAATTCATCGAAATAATCCTTATCTGATTAACATAAATGTTATAGAACATGGGTCCAACTAGAAAAAACATTATGGAGTAATCAAAATAATTGTTTATGGAATTTATTACCTCAAACTAAAAAATCTATTCATTAATAAAAATCATATACTACTACAATCAATATTAGTATTAGAATTAGGAATCCATAAAACTGTGGGTTTTTAATATTTGACTCCAATATAGATCAATTACCCTTATGGTTCACGTTCCAATGGAATAATTTTATATAACTTTTTAGTAAAATTGATGTGTTCTAAAACAACAAACCCCAAACACTATCTATAATAACCACAAATTGTTATCCATTAAATCCAAATCGCGTATATTTTAGTATTTTTACCCAATTCACATCATGTGGGGAATTTCATTGTCTATGGAAAATAATGATTGTTTCACATAGATAATTATGTAAAATAATATATTCTAGCAACCATTAGACAATATCATAAAAAATAAAAATCTAGTATCTCTACGGTGTATGATTTTTCCGAATAAAAATATGTATCCCTAAATTCTATGTTATTTGACCAAAAACCTCCTCCATGTGTTATATGGCTAAAGATATTTTACAATGAAATATTGTCCAATCATTATGACAATAGAATTTAGAACATTAATGTCTATATTGATTTTCATATACAGTCCACATCCCACTTTTCTCATTTCATATACCCCTTTGAGATCTCAATATGATCTTACCTATTATGCCTCATCAATATTCTCATTCTATAATGGTTTATCCCTTGGTTAATTATATCATTAATTGGGAAATAAAATTCATATTTTTCTACACATTGTATTTTTATAGTTTGAATATCACATTTTTAATTCATTTTTAAATTGAATTTCCAACGGTATTAGTATGTTGCCTTTTTTTATCAATCTCAAATATATGGTACATAACCCGTATGAATCATCGTATAAATCAATTTATTAATGCTATGTATTGAAAAATTTAAGTCAGTTATCATATATTATTTTACCATATTCTTGGAATAATAATAATGGAATCAATATTTAAAATTTGTTGAGGGATGAGAATAAACCCTTTGTATCTTATTTTATGATTTAGAAATAATTAGTCACAATTCACCAATATTCCACCCTCTATTGTTCAAATATAAATTTTCATAATTATTTTATATTCTTTTTAAATTTATAAATTGAACCACTTTCATATAATCATATCCACCATATATTCCACAATTAAGTATTTCTAAATAAAATTTGGGGTTTCATATTCATGGTGAGGTATAGATAACAAACCACTCAGCCTACACTATAGTACCCAAGCCTAAGAAATTTTAATTTCATTAAAAAAATAAAAATTTTACACATTTAATTTAATATTATACGAGACAACCATGCATGTAAAAAATGTATTTAATGAAATTTCAATAATTTAGACATTTTTTCCCTGGAATTATGATAATAAAGGAATTTTTTTCTAACTTTTGATATTAGATTCGTCGTCTTATAATTTTATAATAATAGCTCATCATTTACAACAATATTATACACATATTCAATTTTTATAGATTGTTGTTACATAATATGTTTTAGAATTTTTTATTTAATGGATTATAAA
This sequence comes from Viscum album, assembly GCA_963277665.1. Lineage (NCBI taxonomy): Eukaryota > Viridiplantae > Streptophyta > Magnoliopsida > Santalales > Viscaceae > Viscum > Viscum album. The sequence continues at coordinate 1,100,469,977 of OY728145.1, forward strand.
GAAATTTGTGATAATATATACCATGTCTGTGTAATCATAAGTGATTACAATAATATATAAAAAGAGATCATAATACTACTATATAGATAAGAATCCAAGATCAATGCATAGAGGTATAGATAATCAGATGCAAAAAATCATATATCGTTAGACAATTATGTTCGAATAATGGTTTTTGGGAAATATAATACATTTTTAATCATAATATTGGAAAATCAGACAATAATAATGAGAAATGAATAACTAACATAGTCATATGAATGTTGATTATATAAAAGAATCATAATTTATATCATTTTTAACATATAAAGTCATAATTAGGTCAATTCATAACCATGTGATCATTATATATTGAAATCATGTATACATATATCCTTATAAATTTATATAATGGTAATATGGAACACTAAACATCATGAAAACATATATAATTGACATTATTTACATAAATCATCCCTTGAACAAAGATAATCAAAATTATGTTAATATATAATCTTTTCAACATAGGAAATCATAATCACATCCACCATTCGATTAATGGGATATAAATATCTACCTATAGCTATATTGGGGTTAAAAAACAGACCCATATAATTTTTAAAAAAAGCATTTAAATTTGACATAATAACATTAAACAATACATAATACAATCATATAATTCAAAATGATAATCATGTTGGAAACATGAAATGATACATAAGATATTATCATAAGGCATTGAAATATAAAGTGTATGGTATACATATTGAAATCACAATTGTTTTATAATAAATATTTTAGGTTTTCAAATTAAATAAAATAAATCATTTATTTGATCACTTGAATATTTCTGTGAAAATGTTAATATTAAATATTATATTATTTTAATAATTCCTTTATTAGAGAGAAATACTCTTAAAAATTAATAATTTAAATTAAATCAGAAATAAAATAAATATTGGAAATAATGATTTAATAAATAAATAAATTAAAAGATTGAAAATTAATTCATGTAGAAATAAATAAAAAATAAGATTATATTCAAAATATTTTAAATTTAGTCATGTGATCAGAAAATTAATAATGTAAATAATGTTTAAAAATAGTCTTTTAAAACATATTTAATGAAAGACAATGTGAGTACGAAATTATAATAATTAATAAATAATGAATATATAAATTTATGGAAAAATTTATTTAGGGAATGCTATCTTCGAGGAGAAAAATGTGTGACATAAAATAAAACAAATGGTAATTACCCATTTATTAAAAAATTTATTATAGATATTTGATCCAGAGGGAGGTAAATGGTAATAATACCTATAATTAGCATGATAACCTTTTTAGATAAAAATATAATGGATTCTCTATATGAATATAAAATATCCAAATATTGAATATAAAACATAAACAGTAATGATTTATAATAAAACACATACATCATTGGTAGACATTGAATCACAATTAAATGAAATAAATTACATACTATGTAAATTTAAATTAATTGAATTAAATATACAATAATTTATTATAAATTTATGTGGTTTTATATCCACCCTAAAAATGATTGAATTAGTTTAATATGGAATATACCTAATTGGGAGAAAATTAAGAATAGAAACCCTTGACCATTAAACCTAACATCGATATAAGTGTTAAAAACTTCAATATAATATTATAATAATTATCTTTATCAATTCATTCATGAAATTATTCATATATTAAAAAAATTAAACATTAATTATAATTAACATTGACACATATATAGGTTAGTTATTAATTATTTTTCTCATCTGATGTTAGTTATTCTAAATATAATATAACTTTTATTATATTGGTGATATTTATAATAATTAGTTGACATAATTTTCATCATTCAAATGTATAAACAATTATTGGAATATATGATCCATAATGATTAATTATGATCTAATTTTATTCCATGGGGGCTTTAGGGATGTCTTACAATGAAAAATTCTATTATGTGTATGTTTTGGGAACATTTTTATGAAAATTTGATTATTCATTTATAATGATTAAAATATAAATATTTTAATTTAACAACGAAATTTTTTATCATTATGAATATCAAATATTAAATATATTAATTTCATGATTCCCATTCATGTTGAAAAGAGGTAAATAACATAAAAAATTCATATAGGTTTTTCATCCAATAAGAACAAGAACATGTAATGCTATCATAAAAGTAATATTAATATGTTATAAAATAATAATAATGTTTCCTCATAAATAAATTGCTGAAAATACAAAATTAAAAATATGGATAATTATACTTATAAATATTTTATTTGAAAAGGCTATTTAAAAATATTTTAATGAACATGGTACTTTGATAAATTTAATACTTGTCCTATGTTATTTTATATTGATGGATTTGGGATTCATTCATGGAGAGAGAGAAAACAATTTATGAAATAATTGAATGATTAAAAATGGTTATTGATAATAGATATTATAAAATATTTAATGTGTTTTTAGGGATAAAATAGGGATAATTTTATAGTCAAGTTTTAATTCGAACTTCTGAAAATATCGATTATTTAATTTTCATGGAAAAATTTTGAAATCGGAAATTGAAAAAAATAGTAGAGTTTTGATAGAGCTCAAATATTGAATACCTCAAAAAAAACGTTTATAAATAATATTTTATAATATGTTATATCAATATCATAATGTATATCAAATTTTTACCTCCTTTTATACAAATCATGGTAACTCAATTTTAACTATAGTTATTCAATTTTATGAATAAAAAATATAACCAACAGTCCCATTTTATATTTTTCCATTATAAATTTACACCCTATATAATTTAATATAATTTATAAATATGATTTTAAACATGTAATGGAATATAGGTATATGTAGTGTTATATTTTTAGAATATTTAATATTTAAAAAATAATTATGCTTAGTAGTTTTTAATATAAATTACTAATTATTTGAGTGATAATATATTTATTATACTTTAAAATATTATATTTTAGTCATTATTTGAAATTCATATATTTTAATTATCATGATAAAAATACAAAATACAACATAAATGAGGTCTTCATAATGTATAATATTTTTTAATAAACAAATTTAACGAAATAAAGTTACAATTTAATATTCATTTTCTAAAAAATCAATTAGGTTTATCCATTTGAATTAAAATTATTAATTATCTTCTACATATAAATCAAATAACATCTTAATAATAAAAATAACAACAAATTTAAAAAATATAATTGCGTAAATTTTTTTTTCGATTTATATTATTTTATATTTTTTAATATTTTCTTCATAATATATCATTTTTATGTCACATTATTTTCTTTTTTACTAATTATTAATATTATATAATTAATTTTTTTTTAAAAAAATACACATTTATCCTATACAGAATCACCATATTTAAAATGATGATATTTCCCAATTTCATATATTTTTGGGCCATATATATAATGGTAATATTTTATTCCTATATCTAGCCTTAAAATCATTCATATATTCATTAATCCATATTCATTCATATCTTTATAAACATGTGGTTTATATTTTAAGTATTCTTCATTCCTTCTATAAACATAATAAGTTTTATTTTCTCAATGGAAAACCATGTGGATAATGGTTTTATAATTATGTTACATTTAATAACATATAGATAATTTTAACATATAATTTCCATTAGGATGTTTTATATATTATTTTTATAATAATCTTATATTTAGAAAAAATTATAATATTGTATCCACACAAATGTATCTTTCTATTTTTTTGTTCGTTGTTATATGTGAAACATGCAACTCAACTAGTATTTACATGAATTAAATATTCATTGTAAAATAGAGGAATGTTATATTCTACACAACAATAAATAAAATTCATCTATTTTTTTATTAATATCTCAAATATAGTGATTTTCTACTGAATTAATAAGATAATATCTATACATTATATAATTTCTAATGACATATCTACCTCTTTATCTTACATAAGAAAGGGAATTAATATTATCTATAAAAAATTATGAATATGAACATAGTTGATGTTCTCTATAATATATAATTATAGTTACCTCTTATTATTAGTTATTAAGACCCGTATTATATGAAAAATTTCTATATTTATTTCATATACATCTATTAAAAAATAATCAATCATAAAATTATTTAGGATTCAAAATTTAAATTCGTATCTTGAAAACTAAATTTCAATCATCATAAATATATAAAATCCATTAAAAAAATCACATAATATTCATATAATTTTTACAAAATAAGATTTATTGTTCAAACATTACTATAAATATTAATTCATAGATAGTTTTATACATTGGGTGTTGTAATAATGACAATTTGACTTTAAATTTAAAATTCCATATTAAATGAAGAACCTTATCTCGAGTTAACCATTGAAGATGGTAATTTTACCATTTTTGAATAATATATAAGTGATTTATTCCTGAAATAATAAATTTTTTATTTATAATGGGTGAATATATAAATAAATGACATATTAATTACACATTAAAATTATCTAATTCAACAGAAATATGTTATAAGAAATTTGAAATGATTTTTGGTATACATCAATAATCATTCATAGATACTATGTTAGTAACTTTGGAAAAGATAATAAAAAAAGGTTGATATCAAATTCTTAGTATTAGAAATCATACAATAGATTCTATTATAGAAATAATATATGATGAATATTAAGACATATATAATCATTAGTCCACAAATCTATATAACTAATATCATAAAAGTGTTATAAATACATGGGTGATATAATACCATATATAGTCCCAGGTATAGAAAAATATTACATCATAATTATAAAATTCATAATATCATACACAATAATCATACTAGCATAGGCCTTATTAGAAGACATTAAAATAAATAAGTAATGTGCACACAATGTTTCAAAACTAGTTTATCTCATAAAACCTACAAATTCACTATGTATCTACAGTAATAACCACAAATAACATACTAATTATAAAGAATTACATATATGAATTAATTGAATAAAAATTAAATATATAATAATTATATATATTCATATTGAAAAACACGAAAAAATGTTAATATCAACTCTGATCAATATATAGATTGATATGAAAATATACAAAATAAAATGATATTTTATATTGTATATTTATGTTATATCCCCTGTAAATCAAATATTCATAAAATGTTATTTATATACATGTAAATAATTTTAGATGATAAATGATAATTTCATACAAAAACCCCATTTTAATTTATGAAATACAATGTTTAAAATAGATAATTTTCGAAAATATTTGGAATATATTTTTTCTAAATTGATCTATTGAAACATATAACGTATTAATCGCTAATAAATATCAGTTTTGATGATTGTAATATCTGTTTTTTTGGTATCGATAGAACAATATTTTCTTAAACAACATCTATAATATGTAAAATGTTTGGAATGGGGAAAAATCCCATTAAAAAGTTTTATGAAAATAATTCAATGAATATAAATTAAATTATTCTTTCATATTTTAATTCTAAATTCATTATAGGAACCATTATTCAGATATTATGGACATGGATGATAAATATAATAATATAAATATAATAAAATTTTGGGTTTTCCATAAAATCATTCATTTGGTGTTATTTGTTCACAAATGGTTGAAAATTAAAGGATTATTTTTATTTTCTATAAAATAATATTGAATTTAAAATGAATGGGTATTCTGGTTTAATTATTAAATAATTACTCCAAATAAAACATAATTACATATAACCCAAAATTTGGATGAGATCGAGAAATAAACCCTTCCCTAAATTTTGAAATGCCTTATATATGATTTAAAAAATCATGTATACTATTTATAAAATATTATAGTTATATTATAAAATCATATTGATAAAAATAAGAACATATATGATCTAATTTTTTCTTTTAATCATATTTATATTAATTTATTTTTAATAAAATAGTCGTCTCTTTGTGTTTACTATTTTAGTATTAATTTATGTTATGATTCATCTATTATTGTCCATGAATCATGATCATTATTCCATCACCACTATAATTAATATAATTATATTAACAATATATATACTCATTAAATATATTTTTAAAATCATCCATAATATACTAACATGAAAAATGAATCTCACTGCTACATGGTTGTGGTAGTCCTTATTTACGCAAATGTGACATATTTTTTGTTTAGAATTATATATTTAAGATTTTATATGAATTATAATTTAAAAAATAATTCTATTTCTAGTAATATCATATATATTCATTATTTCAAACATTAATACCATATATGTTTTTAATTGATGAGAAATTATATACACTACTATGTTGAGACGATAGGATTTCCACACTCATAAAAATTTTCTCATTTTTTAGTGGATAAAAACATGTCAAAATGGTTGTCTTGTAATAATTATAATTTATAAGTATAATTATGAAACTGGATTCATTATTTATGGATTTCTATAAATGATTTTTTATATTCCAAATATGAAATAAAATTTTATTGATTCGGTATAGATTATTTATCATTCCTTGCGTGACTTTATTTGGGATACATTGGGATCCATCAAGGAATGGTCATAAGAGTAGAAAATAGAATAATTAATGATAATAATAAATATAATATTTTTTATTGGGAATACATTAGTAAGTAAAAATCTATCAATATTAACAAACAATGGAGAAGAATATGCAATCTTATATAAACGATAGTACATATACACAAGGACTTTCATAAACAACGTAATTTTTTTATATTTCTCTATGCATGTTTAACATAATTGCTATAAATTTCATTTCTATATAATTTAGTGTATAAATATATTTAAAAAATAAAAATTAGACATATTTATGTGGGGTTTTACACTAATATCTTTATTTTACCCCCCGTAGTAATAATTTCAAACCCTAAATGAGGTAACACAATTTTATTAGTTTAACTATTCATTATGATTAAAAATTATGTTTATCTTATTATATAATATTAATTGTTATGATTAAAAATATGTAATAAATTTTTATTTTTAAAATTTTTTAGGTCACATAATGTAATTTTACAATAAATCCACAAAATACAACACACCCCACTTTTAGAAAAATGATTTTTTATAAATAATTATTATTTTACATAAAAATAATAAATAATATTTATTAAAATGTAATTAATTGGACAATTTTAAATAAAATTACTAATATATATCTGTTAAAAAATACAAAATAGAAAGGAACAATTTAAATACATGATCAAGAGAGTGTGACTAAAAATAGATTTCATAAATCATTGCATAGATTTCAAATGACATAATTGCATAATTTGATAATTAAAAATTATATATTTAAAGACATTATATTAAATATATATATATATATATGTTCTTAAAAATAGTTTTTTATATTTAATGTTATTATAATTTCCTCATAATTTTATTAAATTGTTAGTTTTAGTAAAATATTTATTATTCATTATTCAAAAACAATTATGAATCATCTAAATACTTCACCTAATAATATTTGAACAAGATGTACTCAAAAAAAAAGAATATCATACAAATAGTTTTATAAAATATTTTTTTAAGTTTTTAATCATATTATTTATATTGTTATATGCACAATGTATGTTTTTATCTAGAATTAAATGCATAATATCATTGAAATTGATTTGATATATTCTTTCCCCCATAAAATATTTCATCTCACAAATTTATAGAATGTAACTTTCGGAATATATGTGTGACATTCATTAAAACACATATTTTGGATCCCTTATTAGATATTCTTTAATATTATTTATTCAAAATTCATTTACCATCTGATACATAAAATTCCTCAACACATTTTCCCTATTCTGAAAAATAATGTTATTTTGATTACAATAATATTATTCATATAACAATTATATTTACTCCTTAGTGATAACATTCATTAATTATGCAATTTTCATCTTCGATAAAGATATATGGAATGCATGATGAACTCTAGAGAGGATATAGGTAATTACTCAATTTTAATCCATCGCTCATATTTTATAAAGAATGTATATTGTTTTGATATATTTATAACATTCATTAATTTTAATATTGAATCATGTAACACATTTCCATGGAGATATATTTTTGAAAATATGATCTCCCTGTTCAAATTATAAATCATTCCTATAGTTATAAAAAAAATTTCTTCACGACATTGAGATAAATTAATATAATTTCAAAAATTAACTACATCCACAATTTTTTATGAAAACTTTTTAGGACCATAATTATCCTCTCATAGACCACTTCCCAAAATGTTGGATTAATATATATGTTTCCACAAAATGACTCATATGGTATTTTGTTTATTCTATACTGGAATATATTATTATATGTAAGCACACTAATGTAAAATACTAATAAATAAAACATTTGTATCAAGTGATAGTGACATTATAATGTATTTTAATTACTGAATAGTACATTATGAATAACCATAATTTTGATTTGGATATTTTGTGCATGAACATATATCAATATTGTAAGGCTTCAGGGGGCTATTATAGAATTTTAATTTATGATATTAATCCGGATCAAATACATGTATATGAGTCTCACCCAGAAGTCTCACAACATTATTATTATAGATTCACATGATATATTAATGATTGATATAATAACATTTACATAAAAATGTGGGGAAATTGTAATCCAATCACTAGTAACCCATAAAATAATCATTCATTCAAAGATTCAAAGGATATGTAGTTAAAAATTCCACAGTAACATCATTCATGTTCCCCGCAGTAATATATAGTGGTGTTTCAACTCTAATTTAGTTTTTTCTCATAGCCTTTAACTATTCAAATACCAGGAATCATTACATGTAGTATATAATTCCCCATTTAATAATATCCATCCAAACAACCACACATAAATCATGATATATTTTCATTATAAATGGGAGTATAAAGAAATTTAATCAATGTGACTAATCAAATAAAAATCTTTTCATATCATTAAAAGAGTGAAGTTTTAGAATATTTCCAATATTCAGAATACAATCTTCATAGATGAATTCTATCAAATTTTAATAGGTAAAGGTTTTTATTTTATATTTATTATTATTGTCATAAATTCTATATAAGTTATTTTGTTCCAATAAGGTTGTTTTCAATATCATATGGAATATATGTGAAGTTTCCACTTCCTTAATTATTTGTATATCTAATATTACAACATCTATGAATATAAAATCATTTCCATTCCAAATTCACTGAAAAACCCATGATTTTTCTTAATTAATGAATCAGAAAAAATATTATCCCACACTGGGTTGTACTGTATCAGTAAAACATATTCCTAGTATAGGTTTATCCATTTCCATTGAATCACATTGATATCATTCTGTGTAATGATGTAATTGAAACATTTGTGATAAATTTATATTTCAAATAATTATCTATATATGAAATGTCACCATGTCAATAATGATAATATTATAATATCCAATTAAATATTGTGTGTTGGATATTGATTAACATGATTCATTATATTCATTAATACACAAACAAAAACTCTATCATTCTGCATAAGGTGAACTCCATGTCTAATATTTTATATATTACTATATTTTAGAAATTCATCCCCTATATATTTTAATAGAAATATTCGTTCAATGAAAACTCACCTCATCAATTAATCAAATAATTCTCAACATTTTTATGACCATATGGAAATAACTCATTTACATATGAGAAATTTTATTATGTTATCTAATTGTGAATCATTATTATTGGATCCACAATTGTATCCTGAAAATAAAAGGAAACTATATACACCAATTATATAAATTTTTATTGAACATGCAATAATTACCTTCTTCGTTGAAGGATCAACTCATATTCCCTCGTTAGAGAAATTATTTCCAAGAAACATATACATAATCTATAATTTTACTTTTCTAAAATTTCTATATAAATAAATTTATCAATGATTCATAATAAATATTGAAAAATGTATTTTATACTCATTTTATTAGTTATATTATATAATCATTTAATTAATTAATACTGTATTTTCTTCAATATGATCTATATATACTATATTTATTTGGTTTCTAAAAATATAGTGTGTATTAATCAATCAAAAATGCATTAAGGAATATTCATAATGTATATACCTCATTTGTAAATTTTTCATTAGAATATCTTATTTATTTACTTTTATTAAATGATACGATGAATACTAAAAATTGTTTCAAAATATATATGTCCTTTTAATCGATGAAAAACAACATAAATTGGGGTGAGATGAATCTTTTTTTATAGTAATTATATTACATTCTACAGAATTAATGAATAATCTCCATGATTCATTTTTACTCAAAAAAAATTATTATGGGAATTTAATGGTGAAACACTAGGGAATATGAATACCTCATTAGAAAAATACAATGTTTGTTTTTTCAATTACCCTAAATTAAAAATAATCACCCTCTAGTGAGTGATATATATAGGATTTCCATCATGTTTTATATCAATGGATATATCAAATTCCTTCTGAGGTTGTGGTCCAGGTAGCTTTTAAGGAAGCACATTAGTGTACTCACACAAAAATGTTCAATTAATTATTCTATGGACATATTTTGAAGGCATAGGTAGTATATAATTTTATTCAATATGAATTCCCTTAATTAGAGATACTGGAGGTAAAAGGCTATATAGATTAAAATAATATACTATCCCATATGATGATATAAGAATCCATATCTTCATCAATAATCATAATATGAATCTGTCACAAAATGTTTTTCTCGTTATAATTTAAGTCAATCCATCAAAAAATATTATATTAAATTGATCCAAATATATTATAATATTGATTTAAAAATAGAATTTATTTGTGTGATAATGGTGTCAATCTGATACATTATTGGTGTGGTATGATTTTTACAAGGTTAAATTATTGACTAATTCATAATTATGATTATATTGTAATATCTAATTTTCTTAGTAATCATAAAATATACAAATGAGTGAAAATATCGATAATTAATTTAATAATTAGCTAACTTTTTGGCTATGTATAATATACCACACACAACATATTTTAGATCATCATGATCATATTTTGTGATATCATTATCTTGTTGTTGATCTATTGTCATTTTTTATTGAAAATTCACATGAATCTTGGACGATTTATTTGAATATCTCCCAGTATACTTATTATTGGAACTTTTATTATCCTTTCCTTTCAATGAAATTAGGTTCCTGATAACCCTTCTCTACTCACTTGAAGAATCCTCTAATTCTCATATGGCATGTTCCCATGTCTTGTTTCTACATTAAATAACCTGTAAATTATAGTTTTTATAATATAAAAATTTTAAATCTTTCACCTTGGATTTCTAAAATAATATATAGAATTATTTTAAATATTATAATTATATCATCCTATACAATAATATATTCTTATTTCTTAAGAATATTACTTGAGGGTTTTTCTCTCCATAATAGCTCATCTGAATCGAGGGATATATTATTTAATAAATATATCTTTGGGAATATTACACAAAGTACTATTTATTTATCCCGAATCCTTAGTGTTGTAGATCAATGAACACTGTAAATAATTGCATATTTTAGGATGATAATATACCATGATAAATTTATATCTATCAATATATCCTAAAGTTCGAAGAATCATCTCTATAGACATGAAATGTTTTTTAAAATAAATTAGTAGACTTACTCAATGATAGATGTTGTTGGAAAACAATGAATTATAACAATTTATAACCATGGTGCAGATAAATGGGATGCTCTATATGAGAAATGTTATTAGTCATAACCTTAGTTGTCATCTACTAAATTTTTATAATATTTACATATCCTTCTCTCTCTACAGCTTCATATTCATTTCCATTTTGATGTAAAAAATCCAATCATTGATTACCTGAATTAAAATATAATCCACTTCAAAATATGAGATCCATTTGTAAATAATCGTATCTATTGAATTCTCCCATTACATTATGATTTTTTTCAATGAGTAAAATAATATGTTTTGTGTAATAAATTACATACATTAATAATATATCAATAGACAATATCAAAAATAATTACAAATTGCCTTTTTATATACCCTTTAATCACAAAATTATATATCAATATTTCAAAATAGTTTGTAATAAATATGTAAATCATTTGAATCATATACAATAAGAGTTCTCGGATATGTTTGTTTCCTTATTCCAGTATATCATCCCTAATTGATGATCGAGTTAATACCAAATATACACATTTCAATTTTTTTACTCAAGGGTGTATCTGTCACTAATCCCCACACACATTCCACTAACATGACAATAATATGTTTTTAAGGAAATCCACATAAATTATATGTGACAAAAAGTAATGAAATTTTAATATACATATTGTTATCCCTATAGTCTTGAGTATGTTTTGGTTTTAAAATATCTTTTGTCCCAAATATAGTTACTATGTTATATAATAAACCAACCTTGAACAAAATAAAAATATATTGACTCAATAAACTAGAGACAATGATTGTTTTAATACATTGGTAAAAGATACAATTGATCAAATAATAAATGATCAGACATTTTAGAAGTATTTTGAGACAAGATACATATATGGAACTAAAATTACAATTAAAATCATGAAATAGAAAAAAATTCATTTTCTAGCATTATTATTTCATGTATTGTATCCCCAATATCTCACTTTGTTGTATCCTTGGGAATGAGAACTATTAAAAAAAGGTATATCTTATATTAGTAGTTATGAAAAACATGAAATACAATATATCATTATAAAAATTTCTCTTGAATGATATCAAAAGTAAATGTAGAATTCAAATATGAATTAAAAATTATACGATTGATAGATTATTAAATCCATAGATCGCATTAAAATATAAATAATAAATTAGATATAAAATTTCATTCATAATAATAGAATAACTGATTTTTTATCTCATAATGATATCTCCAAGGAATTTTTCGATTTAATCATTGAAAATTATGTATGAAATTATATAACAGAAATTTTTTATGCAAACATTATACAGTTCAAATATTTAGTGAATAAGGGTTTATAAATAAATATTACTCTAAAATAAATTTATTATCTAATTTTATTTTCTAATCGATATTAATTGAATGTAGTCTTATTTTTAGGTTGACATATATAAAATGTTTGTTACATTTATTTTACGCATACATGTATGCTGCTAATTCATTTTTACATACAATAAAAAGACCCATTTATTTAAGAGATAAATAAAATATTATATAACAACACATAAACCAATTATTATTTTTTAGTTTATTCAAATATTAATATTTGGATTAGAAGATCATTATAAACATTATACAAATACTAAATTATTTTATTAATTGGTATTTTATCATATATAATTAAATTTAAGTAATATTTTTTCACTTTTAATATTTTTATTTATTGGGGGTTTAATTAGATTCTAATATTGAGTAATATATTTATATTTTCAATTTTTTGATAATATAAATATGTATTCATATTCATTCCAATAAATATATCTATATTTTTATAAATTTATTTTTCAGAAATAAAACATATCTATTTAGTCAATATTTTAATTTTTATTAACATTTATATATGTAGTTTCACTCATGTTTAACACGAATTATATTAGAATTAGACATACATTAATAAGGATACCAATATATTTATAAATTAATATTTATTTTATATTTCTTTAGAAATATATATTTATCAATATAAAAAATTATTTATTTTTAATTATTAATAAATAAATAGAAAAATTTTAAATAATTATTTACATGACTATATAAAAATAATTATATATTTGAATAGTTAGAAAATTGTAATAAATAATTTAAATTAATGAATATATTTACAATATTTATTGTTATTTTTAGATTTGTTTTCATTTTAATATTTCTGATTATTTATTAGAAATATATAATTACATACATATAAATAAATATATAATTTTTTTCATTATTATATAAAAATATATCATTACATTGTTATATATAATGATACAAATTTGTAAACATTATGTTTCTGAAAATAAATTATATATTTATATAAATAAAAATATATAATATATACATATGAAAATAAATGTAAATAAAAATTTAAATTTAAATATAATAAATATTATTTATATTTTCTACATAATTATAAAATTATAATAAATATATTTTCATAATAAATATACTTAGTATATTTTTATATTCATTTATATTTATAATTATATCTGTAAATATATTTCTAAATATTATTGTAATATATATATAATAATACATATATATATATATATAATGATTTAAATATATTTATGTAACACCCCTGAGTTTTTATTTTTTTCATTTAGTTTAAATTAAATTTCATTGATTTTTTTTGTTATGCATAATATTGTTCTAGCATACATTATACGCAATAAAGTGATTCTTTGTTAGCTTGAGGTACATGGAAGATCTTGTTTTGCTGAACAAGAATATATTATTATTTAATACCTCGAATAAATATTATAATTGAGGATATATATATTATTAAATAACTGAGGAAAATTTATACATTACAAACATTAGGTTAGTTATCTATTTTTTTAAAAAAAGAATCATTTAGAAGAGAAATAAATGTTTTATGAAAACATATATTTTTATCTAAATGGTGGTTTAGATACAGTGTGCTCACATAATATCAAATAAAATTTTAAAAAATTTTAAAAAAAATTATAAAAAAATTTTAATTTTTAATTTATAATTTCAAAATTTTAATTGGATGAACTGGTGGTATTTTATAAAATGGTACATGTTTTTACGTATAGTGAAAAAAATTAAAATAAAAATCCATTTAAATTTAAAATATTTAAAAATTTATATTTTTTATTAAAATGTTCTAAATTATTTAATATTCTATTAAACATTTTGTAATTGATTGTAGGTAATTGGGATCAATTTAATATTGAAATTTGATGCAAAAATGTTGTAAAATATTCATCTTTTACTATTTAAAACCATGATAACATTTCAAATCTATGAGAATAATGTTTTATTAAAATTTTCTTGTTTTTCTTCCACGATGGAAAGTTTCATGTGATGCTGAAATGGTCTAATTAGAATAAACACCCCTCAATTTTTTTAGGGACAGTATCTTTTCAAATTCACCATTTAATATGTTTTGACCGGTTATTCATATTTATATTAAAATGAGGGGTTGATTAACCCTATGGGAACTAATTAATTTACACATTCTGTACGAAAAAAAGATTCTATAGTCATGTGGTCCCAATATCCGATTGTATGGGGTCATGTACTTGTGCTATTGTACCTCCTAGCATATAAAATATTCAGATGGCTCCCAATGATTTTATTCATGGAGTCAGAAACAACCAATGACCAGGGTGTCCATGATTCATGGAAATCCTTTCCAAAGGTAGGTTCTCATAGATCTATGATTGAGCCATCAACGCTTAAGGAATCCATTGGTAAAGAGGATGGGAAGTAAGGCTCAATACACACTTGTTGGGGAATATTATTTCCTTTCTCATGACACTATTATAGATATATGTTGTGTTCATATGTTCGTGAATCCTTTGTTCATTCCTAAAGAATGTGTCCACAGGCTGCCCTTGCTCTGTAGGATTGTCATAGGGATTCGTGGATTTGATTCTATGGAGGAAATGCAGAAAAAAGACATGAAATAAGCCCATATGGATTTTATCATCATTAAGGGGATCCGAAAAGTGAGATGATGTTAAGATCCAACACATATGATGGGTTTCCTACATATCCATAGTTGTGTAATCAGAAACCATATAGTTCTAAATGGCCGGGGCTTACTAATCATACATCGATTCACTATTCAAATCCACCATTACACTACTTTTTAAAAATGTTTTTGCAATTAATATTCCAAATATAATAATAAATTACACTTTATGTTTTAATCAATTAATTAAAGTTAGTCAATATTAAAATGGGGAATGATAATTATTTTTATTATTTCATTGTAGGAGGAGATGATTTGGGGGGCCTTTGATGAATTGGAAGAAAAATGGGCCAAAATTTCATGGATCCATGATGACTCGTCCACTATTGTTATTGTTTATAAACATTTGTGCATCCAAATGGGCTCATATTTGTTTGGCTGGTCCAAAATAAAATGGTATACATTTCATATTATGGAAAAAAAGTCGCATTCGGGTTTAAGATGCCCATATGAACTAATATGTTCATTTAATCAAATCTTTACAATGTCAGATGATGTGTTCTGTATATTATTGATTTCTCGAGCTGTATGTGTCAAAAGGTTTCCAATCATTCAGTGAAGACACTCATGTGGTGGGGCGACAACTTTGATATTTTTTCAAAAGCGCAATAAATATGTATGTAGTCCGAAACAAGATGTACAAGTGGGTTGAAGAAATCTATGTGCCTTAAACACTGATGTTTTAGAGGCTATGGGAAGTTCGACATCAACTTCTTCTTCTCCCCCCCCCCATGGATTTCTAAACCCATTTATGATCACCCGGGGAGGAACGTGATGTAAATACCAAGATTCTTCATTGTAATATTTCAATTATATTTTTAATTCAACTTTTTAGTGTTGTTTTTCATCATAAACTATTCTTATTTTATTGGGTTATTTACTGGTATGTTATTCTCAACTCATATAATCATGTTTGGGGGTAACCATCCATGCGATGTTTCACACACCGTTCACCACATCTTTTTCACCCTTTCAATTGTGGGGTTTGTGTGGTTTATTTTGGTCAAATTAACTCACCAAAGTAATGTCAAGGTCATGTACAATTATTTCATGGTATCACAATGAAATAAAATACAATCTTGTACAACACATCATGTTTTTATTGTGTTTCCTTGGTGGGGTTTAGTTATGATGTCGATCACAAATCACCCAATCATCGAAGGTGTCCAGTGAATCATTTTGTGTTTTCGACTGAACCCTAGGAGGTATGCAAGTAGAAACTCAGTAAAATTATGGTTTTAGGTGTTACATACCATGTATTAATATATTAATACCCAATATCACGAATAGATGAACGATGAACATCATGAGAGTACCCCAGGTTGATCACGCTTAATTAATTCTGTTAATTTCTACTTTTATTGTCACATTAATTTTTTATTTTCATATTGAATCATCAAACCCCCATGTTTTAAAAAATCTAATTCCCCCTCTACAATCATAGTCAAACCCATATTTTTAAATTAATCATATAAGGCTCTTTCAAGAGACGACCTAGAGTTGCTGCAATACCATAAAAATTCTAGTCAAAATGAAACAACTAATTTGACACACTCGACAATGCAATCAAAATTTCGCACCATTGACGGGGATACTTGATCATTTTTTAACTTTATTTAATTTTATTTATTTTTGTATTCTTAATTAGTTCTCCTTTAATCACCTCATCCCCATTTGATTTTATTTTTTTTGTGTTTTTTTTCATTTTTTGTTGTTTTTGTGTGTCTTTCCTCTCTCTTTCTGTCTTATTCTTCTCCATATCCATATATATAATTATTTATTATAACATTATATTCTATTCTCACCATTCTTAAGTTAATTCATTCCATATTCAATAAAAAAACTTCACAACTAATTTTCATGACCTGATGAGAAAAAGAAAAATTGGATGAATTTGACCCGGTAATTGAAAAGACACTTCATGCACAAATCAGTAAATCTTGGGAAGGCCAATTAAGTGACACTAAGGAACCCATTTTGGAACCACAAGAGTTCATAAACCAATCCCAAATTGAACCCAATATTATCCATGAAAACATGGATGCAAATAATATAACCTTAAAAGAACTGACCACCCAAGATGTGGAGTACCAACTTGCGTACATCCAATATCCCGAAGAAGCAGCCAACATTGAGTTGGGATCAGGCCTCATACACCTACATCCCAAATTTCATGGTCTTCCTAGTGATGACCCTCACAAACATCTCAATGATTTTTCATATAGTATACTCCACCATGAAACCCCAAAATGTTTCTGAGGACTTAATTAAGTTGAGGTCCTTCCCTTTCTCCCTTGAAAGTGTAGCCAATGATTGGCTATATTATTTTCCTACCACGATTGGGGGATGGAATGACTGTAAAATACTCATTTTAGAGAAGTTATTCCCTACCTCTCGAACTCCATCAATTATGAAATAAATCTATGGAATTAGGGATTCACAAGGAGAGACACTTCTTGAATATTGGGAGATATTTAAAAGACATTGATCAAGATGCCGCCACCAATAGATTAGTAAACAAATATAATTTTAATACTTCAATGAGGGACTTATCCCCATTGATCACAAAATGATTGATTCTACAGCTGGTGGTTCCCTATTTGATAAAACGCCTTCTGCTTCTCGTGAATTAATAGCCAACATGGCTCAAAATTCACAACAATTTGGTACACGGTCAATTGCACCAACTTTAGGAGATAATGAGGTAAGTCATTCATCTCTAGAAAAAAAGGTAGATAACAAGCTTGATGAGTTTCATACCCTTATAATACAATTATATCAAGCATGAGGTAACTCACAATCTCCTCTTGTTCCATTACATTGTTGTATTTGTTCTGACAATACTCATTTTTATAACCTGTTCCCACAACCTCAGGATTCAACCGAGTCTTGTACAACTGTCTTCCTAGGGCGTCCATTCAAAGAAGCACCTACCTTCAAGCAGGAAGAATTCATGCCAAATCAAAACCCCAAATTTCAAGCACAATCTGAGTACCAACATGGAAGAAACTCAAGCTACCCCATGAAGAATTGGTATCCACAAGGCCAAGGTATGGAAAAAACATTTCCATCAATATCTCAAAACAAACCTCCTCCTGCCAAAACTGAAAAAATCCTCAAGGATATGGTGAAGAGAATGGAAACCCAGAACCTCAAGTTCCAACAGACTACACAATCGGTAAATCAAGTCCTACAAACTCAAGTGGGAAAAATGGTGAACACCATCGGTGAGATTAAGATGAAAGGTTATAGACAAGTACCATCCCAACCCATTTCCAATCTGATGTTCAAATGTAACTTATGGGTCGTTACACTTCGTAGTAGTAAAGTAGTTTCCCATTGAAATGATTCCATGCCACAAGTATGTACCCCTCTTGAAAAGTCTCTAATTTAACCCTCAAATGTTTCATGTAATAAAAAACAAGAAAAAATAGTAATCAAATTGTCATTTAAGATTCCTATGAAAAATAAAGTCTTCTTCCTTTCCCTCAAATAGTCACTAAATCTAAGAATCACATTGATAATGATATTTACAATGAAATAATGGATAAATTTAAAAACCTTCATGTTTACATTCCTCTATTGGATGCACGTAAGGAAATCCTTCGACATGAAAAATTTCATAATGATCATTTCACCCATAGAAGGAGACTACTGTGGAATGAGAGACTCAGCATGGGAAGGAATGTCTCAGCCTTGATTCCACTAGAAATTCCAACCAAATGCATGGGTCCAGGAACCTTCGCGATACTGTTTACCATAGGGGAGACCTTTTTTCTGATGCAATGCTATATTTTGGTGATTCTATTAATATAATTCCTCACTCAGTGAATTCCCCTCTATAGGTTGGAGATATTCAACCAATGGGCATTATCGTACAACTTCCCAACCGAAGTACTACCCATCCAACAAGAATAATCGAGGATGTCTTTGTAAGAGTAAATAATATCATATTCCCCACTGATTTGTATATACATAAGATGGAAGATACTGGAACCCATGTACATGCTCCTCTCATACATGAGAGGACATTCCTCAAAATAGAAAATACAATCATAAATGTTCACAATGGTATGATGTCCATTTAATTGGGAGGAGAAACTGTAAGTATTATCATCCCTGAGGCTATGAAACAACACATTGAAGAGCACTCCACTCTTCCTATTTATTCGATGGAGGTGCTCTAAAAAATGAACACACACACACACAATTATCTCCTCAACCCATACTCTGATTCCTTTTCCACTTCTTCACCCTAGGACGATAAGAGTTCAGGTTCATTTTTTTAGTGTTGTGTGGGTTCTGAAAATTGTAATTTTTTGCTTTAATTTATGAGTGTGTTCATTATAAGGTACCCATGACCATCGAAGATTCTGAAAATCTCATTTAATTATATTCTATATCTTTAGAGAACAATCAAGAACATATAGACAGTTTAGTGGACCCCATTCACCATAAATCCCCTCCCTCAATAAAAAAACCACCTGTGATGGAACTTAAAAAACATCCTTATAATTTAAAATTTACATATCTTGAGGGTATTGACCAATTTCTCGCCATTATTTCCAACAACCTCTCTCCCCACAAGAATTGAAACTTCCCAAAAATTTGAGAGAGTGTAAAAATGAAATAGTATGGACATTGGCTGATATTCCTGGGATTAACCCTTCTATTTTTATGCACCATATACTACTGGATAATGAGGCAATGCCCGTAAGACAATCTCAATGTCAGTTTAATCCCACTCTTCTTGCAATGGTAAAATTGTAAGTCATTAAATTTCTTATTGTGGGGATAATTTATTCTATATATGATAGTTAATTGTTTATCCCATTGAATATTTTTCCAAAAAATTGGAATAACAGTTGTATTAAATTAAATGAATGAATTTGTTCTAACACTTTTGCAAAATAGTTGGCAAGTCTGTATTGACTACCGTCGACATAATCAATCCATATGGAAGGACAACATTCCTTTACCTTTTATTGACCAAATGGTAGAATGATTGGATAGTATGTCCCATTATTGTTTTCTTTATTACTATTCGGATTATTTCCAAATCCATATAGCCCCCAAGGATTAATAACAGACAACATTTACTTGACCACTCTCCACATTTGCATATAGAATGATGACATTCGGTGTATGTAATGCTCCTGGTAAATTTCGACGATGAATGTTGAGTATTTTTTTCTAAGTACTGTGAGAGTTGTATAGAACTCATTGTGGATGATTTCATGGTATATGGTTCTTATTTTGATGATTGTTGGGAACACCTAGGTTATTTCCTTTGTCGCTGCATTAAAAATTATCTTGTTTTAAATTATGAGAAATGTCATTTCATGGTTGAGAGAGGGATAGTTATTTGGAATTTCATTTCAAATAAAATAATTCAAGTTGATAAATCTAAAATTGAATTAATTTATTCCCTTCCAAATACAAAAATTGTTTATGAGGTGTGATCATTCTTGGGTCATTCTGGTTTTTATCGCCAATTCATTAAAAACATTAGTAATATCAAACTCCAATTGTCCTGGTTATTACAAAGAGATTCGGATTTTTTGTTTGATAAAAATTGTGAGGATGCATTCAATTTACATAAAAGATGTATCACATCACCTCCCATCATCCAACCACCAAGGTGGGATCTCCCCTTCGAACATAGGTGTCATGCCTCTGACTTTGCATTTGGGGATGTTTTTTCACAAAGGGGTGATAATGCTCTTCATATCATCGTGTATGCCTCACGTACCATTGAACCAACCTAGGTAAGATACACAAACACTAAAAAATAACATCTTCCTACTATTTTTACTTGGAAACATTTCGTTCATATCTTCTTGGGTCAAAAGTGATTGTGTTTTCTGACTATACTGCCCTTCGATTCCTCTTAATGAAACCTGAAGTTAAACCTTACATCATACTGTGGATACTCCTCCTCCAAGAGATTGACCTTGATATTAGAGATAATAGGGGAGTAAAAAATGTTGTATCTGACCACATTAGTACTATTTCATCACCCCTAGACCACCATGCCGAATCATCCCTACCCATTGGAGAATTCGTTCCCCATGATAATCTTTGTGATGTTTTGGACAATACCCTTGGTATGTGAACATTGTGAATTTTTAGAAACTTCTTGGTACCCCTCATATTTTAGCACTTCACAATCCCATATACTTATGCATGATTCTCAATGGTGAATTTGGGATCACCCATACTTGTGGAGAATTTATAGTGACCATGTAGTTCGTCAGTGTGTCCCTGACCATGAGTTCACCTCTTTTTGGTCCTTCTTCCACACCTCGGCCTCTGGGGGCCACATTGGCTCTCAACGTGTATCTCAAAAGGTTCATGAATCAGGACATTAAGGACCAAAACTGTATAGGGATGCTCACACATTTCACAAGTCATTTATTCATTGTCAATTCATAGGGAATATATCCAAGATGAATGGAATGCCCCAACAAACCAAGTTATTCTCCAAAATTTTTGATGCATGGGTCATTGACTTCATGGGGCCATTTCCAAAATCATTAGTCTTTTTATACCTTTTATTGACTGTCGACTATGTATAAAATGGTTGGAAGCAACGACCACTATGACCGATGAATCTTGTTTTGTTGTTTTTTTGTGAGATCTCGGATTTTTAATAGGTTTGGTTTACCGAGATTCATCATTAGTGATCTGGGTTCCCAATTTGTCAATCGCAACAAGAAAATTTGGCTTTGTAAGTATGGGGTTGATCATAATGCCTCCACTACATATCAACCCCAAACTAATGAAGAAGCCAAAATCTCAAATTGGAAAGTAAAAAAATCTTGGAAAAACGGTACATCCCAATAGGAAATATTGGAGTTTGTGATTGGATGATGCACTTTTGTCATATCGTAAAATTTTTAAAACCCCAATTGGAATTCCACCATATAGGATTGTGTTTGGAATGGCTTGTCACCTCTCGGTGGAGGTAGAACACCAGTCATATTTGGCTGTTAAACAATGTAATATGAATCTTTCAGATGCAGGTGAGCATAGGAAGCGACTGATTCAATAGTTGGAAGAAATTAGACGTTACGCATATGAGAAATCTTGGATCTATAATGATAAAATAAAGGTTGTCCATGATATCATAATTCATCATTAGAAATTCAGTATTGGTGAGAAATTCCTCATGTGTAAGAACCCGATTCATATTCTTGAGGTATGTGGTTTTTCATTTCCTCTTTCATTAAGTGTTTTTGATAAAATAAGGAAAACGGTGAAATCCCAAATTTTATGGGTACACGCCGTGTACTATTCCACATGTCGTGTACTTAGGCCATGTGGGATGAGTACGCAGGGCGTGTAAACTTATCATCGATGAATGGTGTAAAAAAAATATACATTGTGTACTTTATATTTGAGCATCGTGTAACCAGTTGGCATGTGAACAATATGGCGGTGGAGGTAGCCGCCAAGGGAGAGACATTACACACCATGTAACAAAAAATACATGTCATGGACTCATTTTGGCAGGTGAATAGTTCCGCGGTGAAAAGTATCCGCCAGAGGAACAGTTAAATGATGAAAACTACACACTATGTATTTGAGAGTACATGTCGTGTAGTTTGTTTTTTCCCTTAAAACGGGAAGTGTCATCATCATTATACAGAGGATGCTTATAACGACGTAGGAGCTTAGGAGAGAAGGCTGGATCTTGGGAGAGATCCCAACCGCAATCTGGGAACCTGATTTCTACGCCATCGATCTCGATTGGACCACACGGGTAAGCCCTTACTTCCCATTGAGTAGTTCTTACCAATAATTTCCCGAGGCAACATTATTTGAGGTTTAATGTACGATAATTTATCTTATAACTATGTTGTTCACGGGCATTTTGGGAGGTGTCGTTCACATATAACAATCAGGAGCTATCGAGGTACGTGGTCTGATGCTTATTTCCAACTGTTGGGTTGAAATTGTCTACCGTTGTGCTACACACCCATGGTTGGGGTGAGTTATGGCTGAAGAATTTTTCTGAAAACATATTTCAAATTGCATAGATAATTTGTTGATAAATTAAAATCATTTTTTGGGATCACTGCATGGATCTAAGACCACCCTGGTGGTGTGTTCTTCTGTTTAGCTGTTTGTCCAGGATACCCGAGGGTATCCCTTGATTAGATTGTGTAATGAATTTTCTTGAGAGAAAATTTACATAAATTGGTTGTTTATACTTGGGGGCTCGACTCAGTTACTTGTGCCTGATGGCATTTTTTTGTTTAGCCTGAGGGAAAGTGTTTGTTTAGCTTAAGGGAACATTTTTTATTTAGAATGAGGGAAAGGTTTCATATGCTTGAGGGAAGTTGCTTCCGTGCCTGAGGGAATTCTCTCATACGCCTGAGGGAATTATTCTTTATGACTGAGGGAAATTGTCTGAGGGAGTGATTATGATTATTCTGGGGGCGAGATTCTGATTAGCATGAGGGTGTGATTTTGATTAGCCTGAGGGTGTGATTTTGATTTGCCTGAGGGCGTGGATCTATTAGCGTAAGGGAAAGAATCTGATTACCTGAGGCTACGGTTTGGCATGTCCGAGGAAACTATTTATTTTTTATATTCACTATATTGATTTTTCGATGTTGTACCTTCTGAGCCAAAGCACAAGCTTGGAGGTGATAAGTAATAATTTAAATGACAATGAAATTTTTAGTGATAGATATTTTGATTACTTGCTAGTTTACTTCATTTTACTTTTGCACACTGTTACTGCATATTTCCAATAACAGTTGGGCACGAGCCATTGGTGGGTGCCTACTAGGATTTACTTCTCACACCATGTTTGTGTCATGTCTTCTGCCTAAACAGGCTATATTGTTGCAGATGTTGACATGGGAAAGGATCCCTATACAGGTATATGATTATAGCATAAGAGTATAAGGGCATGGGACCGAACCTAGTATTGCGATGTTTTTGCGTTCTTTTTTACTCTACTTTGTTTTTTTGGTTGTACCTTTTTCTTGAGTTTTATTTTATTTTATTTCAGTGTATCTTGTTTTGTCTTATTTTATAGAATAGTGGCATGCTGCATCTTTATATATATGATTGCTAGTTCTCTTTTACTTCAGTTGTCCATTTCAGTTCATATTGTTTACTGTTTCCTTTGTTTAATGTTATATTTCTTATCCATTTTGCTACACATTGACAAATGAGGGAATAATATCCCCACTATCAGATCTGGGCCCTCGCTACAAGTCTGCAGCCTCTGGAATTTGGGGAAATGCGCTTGAGTTCATGTGACCAACCAGGTTCGGGGCACCCGTTGTGTGGCACCCAAATCCGGGATGTTACGAAGTGGTATCCGAGGAGTTTCTTTTCATTGAATTACTATTTAGAGCCTTTTGTCAGGGATAGGACAGAAATTGTAGTTAGTAATATGTTGTGGCTGATAGTAGCTAACCCGTGTACATGGAAAATCCATTTTACCTCATGTTGCAATATTTATGATTTTTCACATTTACAGTTCATTTGATTTTTACCAATGGGTGACACACATGTGATTATGAAGTTTAAATTTTATATGTGGGTTCTATTTAGTTTCAACCTGATGAGATGAGGGTATTCTATTTCATGCATCATTTAGACACATGATATGAAACACATGTCGTGCATTCCTTCCATGCCATGTAGGTGCATTAGATATTTCATGTTTTTGTGATAGTTGATGTGCTAGAATATCTTGTTGTTCTACTAGCTACTTTAATAAATACCTACTATATATTAGGGTATGGTTTTGTGTGGTATAGTAGAATGGACACCAAACTTTGTTTTTGAAGGAGTATGTGCCCTCACTGACTAGAATTTTGTGGCTCATTTATTGTTTACTTGTTATAACATGTATAAGATGTCAAACTTTCATTCGTGGGGAGTATAGTCCTTCAATGATCTGAATTTGGCACATAAGTGTTGTTTTTAGTATTTTTCTGGGCTCCAGTGTAGTTTCAAAGGCTTACTGTCCAGAAAACCCAGATTAGATGTCGTGTAGTTTTGATTACACACCATTTAATCTTCCTTTCAGGAGGAAAGGATAAATTTTTAAGTACACGCAAGGTACCATTTATACACACTGTGTAGTTTCTACCCATGTCATAGGCTGTGTTGGTGAGAAAATGGGATGGTAAATCATTTGAGACACATGTCGAGTAGTTCTTATACATGCCGTGTTGCGTTGAACCTATGTCTGCGGTGTAAATAAGAACACGTGCAATGAAATATAACCATATACACGACGCATCAATGATGAACACGCCATGTAGTTCAACCTGGGGACCCAGCCGTGTAACTGAAAAACATGGGTTAGTGTTACCTCTTCTAGTACACTCTGGGTGCCTGTGGGACATGCCATGTAGTATTGACCGGTGAGGGACCGTGAAGACTTGACCGTGTGCTGAGAAAGTGGGTTAGTGTACACACCATGTGCGGGTCAAACACGCCATGTGGTTGCAGCTGAGTAGCCGGACGTGTCACTAATATCACAGGTTAGTGTCATCTTCCCATGTACACATTGTGTGCCTATGGTACATTCCATGTAGTTTTGTTTTAGTAGAGCTGTGTGGCTTAAGCCGTGTACAAGAACTCAAGAAGGGAAGAAGGATTCAAGTACACACCGTGTGTAAAGACAACTCCCCATGTAGTTGGGGTGTTATACTACCAATTTAAGCTGGAGTACATGCCCATGTGATGGCTTGTGAGAACATGTCATGTAGTCTTTATACACTCTGTGTAGTCATGTTTTGTGAATATTGAATTATTTTCTTCTAATGTTACCTTCTTCGCCTTCAAGTTTTTTGTCTTTGATAATATTGATCTAAGGTGTGCATTTGTCCTTGTAGAGTCATGCCACCGATACGACCATTGGTGGTTCTCTAGGAAAGCAGAAATGAGTATAATATTGAGATGGTAGTCCATAGGCTACCGATGGATCTTCCAGTAGATCCAGATGTGGCGCCAGCCCTTATACCTGACATAAGCAATGACACGCAGTTCCATGAGGGCTTAATGCGGTTTATGCTGACCTTTCAGGGAGCACTGTCGGCTGCCACATCTATGGCATCTTTGACGTGTATATTCCAGCAGCAGCATCTACCTTTTTTTTCATGGGATGGTGGACCACAAGCTGTGGATTATTGGCTGGGTTCTATGAAGACTATTTTTGAGCATCTGGAGATGTTTCATGGGAGGAGGGTCAAGCTCGCTACATACATGTTGCGTGAATTCACCAAGAGGTGGTGGGATGTTACCACTCAGTCTGAGCATCATCGAGACATGTCATGGGAAGATTTTCAGGCATCCTTCTATGACTTTTTCTTCTCGGAGACGCTGCAGGTAGATTGAGCTCCAGAGTTCATGAATATGCATCAGGGTTCCATGTTAGTGATGGATTTTTCTGCTCACTTTATTGAGAATCAGCATTTTGCACCCGTTCTAGTGGTTGATGAGGCGTTGAGGGGTAGACTCTTTGATGATGGTCTTCCATATGACATTCGAGCGTTGGTAAACATTTTCAGGTTGCCTATTGTGCTTGCTATTGTGAACCAGGCACTGATTACAGAGAGGAACCTGTGAGAAGTTAGAGGTGTGGTCCAGGGCGGTTCAACACCAATTTCTGATACTATTTCTCCTTGTAAGAGGAAGAGACAGATGGATTTTTCTCATGGTGGCAGTACTAGCCAAAAAGTTCTTGCATGTGGCCCGGTTATTTTTTACCAGTGTGGTAGATAGGGGAACAAGCGACCTCAGTGTTCCTGAGACCCAGTGGAGTGACAATCTTGTGGCAAGATAGGTCATCTGTATTGCTTTTTCAGGGCATTTATAACAATGGATAGTGAGAGGGGTTCTGTGCAGACTCCACATGTGGGAGTAGGACCATCATCTTCCTACCAGTTGGGAAACTGGAATTCGATAGGGCGTGCAGGTAGAGATGGTGTTCGTGGCCGTGGTAGCCAGACAGCAGGATCTGAGAGGTAGTAGGACAGGCCAGCTTAGGGTAGCTAGGCTACGTCGTATGGCCATGACACTGGAGAGGAATATGCAGTTCAACAGATAGAACAGGAGCAGGGTCCTACACCTTCTACTATCAGAGGATAAATTCTAGTAGCTTCTATTTTATCATCAATACTTTATGATATGTGTACTACACATAGTTTCATATCTGCAGTTGTTGTGGAGAGCCTTGGTCTATGTGATTCATCTTCTTCTGATATCATGATGCTAAACACACCATTGGGAACTAGAACGGCTGATATGCATTAGTGCAGGGAGTTCCCCCTAGAGGTTGGTGGATGTCACTTCTCATGGGACTTCTATGTCTTAGAGATGACGAGTTATGATGTGATTCTCTGGATGGACAATCTAGAAACCTTTCGATCCTTTTTGGATTTCTATCGTCGAATGGTGATTTTCACATCACCAGAGGAATGTGAGTTTCTATAAATGGGCGAATGGTATTCCTAGGTGATCTGAGCGGGACTCGAGCATCGTGGGTGAGGTGGAGCCATAGCCAAGATTGCGAGTTTATATCTGGATGATCATGGGGCTTGTTAGAATGATTTCCCTTTAGTAATTGAAAATTTTAAGGATGTCTTCAAAGACAATTTTTAAGGTCTTCCTCTGGAGAGAGAGGTGGATTTCCCTATTGAGCTTCTTCCAGGAGCGGCACGGGTATCCATTCCTTCTTATTGGATGGCTACAATTGTGTTACTGGAGCTCAAGAGGCAGATAGAGGAGTTGCAGGCAAAGGGTTTCATTGTACACAACACTTCTCCTTGGGGTTCGACGGTCTTCTTTGCGAAGAAGGCAGATGGTACCTTTAGACTGTGTGTGGATTATCGGAAGTTGTACCAGCTGACGGTTAATAACTGACACCCCTTACCGAGGAATGATGATATTTTTTATCATATTTGTGGAGCACGAGTGTTCACGAAGATTAACATGAGATCCAGATAACAACAGTTATGTATTAGACCATTAGATATACCTCTTAAATCATTTTAGAGAAGATATGGTATATACGAGAACTTGGTTATTCCGTTAGGACTCACGAACAAGACAATATTTTTCATGGATCTAATGAACTGTGTGTTCCATCCATATCTACATTCTTTTTTGGTAGTCAACATGGACGATATCTTGGTGTACTATCACACTCCACATGACCATTCCACCCATCCTGAGGTCATATTGAGTACACTAAGAGAGAATCAGATGTGTGCTAATCTCTCAATGTGCCACTTTTGAATGGACCAGATACACTTCCTAGGTCATATAATCTCAAATGTAGGAGATGCAGTAGACCCAGAGAAGGTGAGAGTAGTGGTTTTCTGGGAGTAGCCTAAGAACATTTTGAGATACATAGTTTATTAGGGCTGGCTGGTTACTATAGGCTTTTTATACAGGACTTCTACCTCTTAGCAGCGCTGTTGAAGGGTTTGACTAAGATAGGTTCACGGTTCATTTGGTCAGATGATTTTTAGACATCCTTTCAGGAGATGAAGGGAATGTTGACATTAGCACCAGTCTTGATACTTCAAGACCAGGGAACGATATATACAACTTTTTGTGATCCATCATGTATTGGGATAGGAGCAGTGTTGATACAGGGTGATCGAGTTGTTTCCTACTGGTCTCGGCAGTTGATTACACATGAGAGAAATTACCAAACACATGATCTCGAGTTGGCCCCATGTTGGCGCCAAAAATATGGCCCGAAAGGAAGGACCGAAAAAGACAGCCGGCGCGCTGCATCGCGAAGCACAGCCGCGAAGCACAGCCGCGAAGCACAGCCGCGAAGCGCCCCAGCCCTGGCGGCGCCGCGAAGCACCAGAGGCGGTGATCCTCCGCGAGCGCGTTTGACGTTCGCGAGCCGCCGCGAAGCACCAGAGGCGGTGATCCTCCGCGAGCGCGTTTGACGTTCGCGAGCCGCCGCGAAGCACCAGAGGCGGTGATCCTCCGCGAGCGCGTTTGACGTTCGCGAGCCGCCGCAAAGCACCAGAGGCGGTGATCCTCCGCGAGCGCGTTTGACGTTCGCGAGCCGCCGCGAAGCACCGGAGGCGGTGATCCTCCGCGAGCACGTTTGACGTTCGCGAGCGCGCCGCGAAGCTCCAGAGGCGGCGCGCCATCCCTGCATCGCGACGCCCCTTCCCTATAAATACTCGACTCCCCCTGAGTCCCCGGGACGGACAATCCGACCTTTCGGCTTCTCCTCTCCCGAATCGCGAAGCAAGCTTTGCCCCGGGAATCACGAGCTCCGCGAGGTATTTCTACTTCGCGAGACGACTCTGATTTGTTTCGTTCTGAGCCCCTCTTCCGAGAGGGATGCCCTTCGCGAAGCCCAAGGGCGTTCGCAAAGGAAGGGGATTCCCAAGGGAACCCGGGCAGCCGCGGAGCACTCGTGCTTCGCGAAACACCCAACCCACGCTAGTAATCCCTATGCCAAGGCAGGGTAACTACGCATCGCGAAGCACATTGCTCGGCAGGACCCTGCTTAGCGAACCACTCCTTCTTCGCGAGGCAGTGCTCCGCGAACACTGTTCCACTTCGCGAAGCACCTCTCACCCTCACCTCTGCCCCATGCTAAGGCCAAGGCACCCCACTTCGCGAAGCACACTCCTCTGCTTAGCGATTCCTCTTTCCGTGCGACCCTCCAGGTTTGCACGATGTGATTTCAAAGTTCCATGGGTCACACCTCTCGTAGCGTTGCTTCGCCTAATGCTTCTTCGCATAGGCACGCTAACGGCTATTGCTTCTTCGCATAGCCACGCTAACGTGGACCCCTCGATGGTTCCTCCCGCGACCCCCCTTTACCATGGCCTTACCGACACCTTCCCTTCCCCAAGGACCAGAGGGTACCGGTTATGTAAGCCCTAGGGGTGTGGAGTGAACCCACCTCGTCCGAGCTGCAGGACGTTAAACTGCCAAGCACCACGTCCTCAACACATGACGTTAAACTGTGACCCAACCTCGTCTCCCTCACGAAGGGTTCCCCCCAGCTCGAGCATTCATTACACCACTCGTCTCCACGGGAATGGAACTCTTCCGCATATGGAATGAGATCCTCCTTGTCGGAGCGGTGTATGTTCGCAGGGGAAGGGTCGCCTCAGAGCGTAAATCCCTAACCTTTGGTACGGATGATTGCACCCGTGCATCTCGGTACTTCCCCACGACTAAGGTCAGTGGAGGACGTGATAGGGAGCGAGGCACCTCCCACTGTCGGACCAAGGTCCATCTTTCCCGCGCTTTGTCGCGCCATGGGCCTCCATCCTGGAGTAAGTCCCAACACCATGGGCCGCTCAACGCGTAAGCCCCTCTTCGCTTCTCACGGACGCACCCTTCGCGACGTGATCGTCAGGTCCATGCAACCTCTTGTTTCTCACACCGAGCATGACTCACGTGGGCTTAGAGTGAGCACCGACCTTGACAAACTTTCCTTCTGAACTACGAGGTCTTTGATCCATGTTAAGGCATGGTACGTAGGAAGCCTCCACGAGGTTCAAGCCCACCATCAGTGGACCAAGGTCTACTTTCCTTCTGAACTACGAGGTCATTGATCCATGTCAAGGCATGGTACGTAGGAAGCCTCCACGAGGTTCAAGCCCACCATCAGTGGACCAAGGTCTACTTTCCTTCTGAACTACGAGGTCTTTGATCCATGTTAAGGCATGGTACGTAGGAAGCCTCCACGAGGTTCAAGCCCACCATCAGTGGACCAAGGTCTACTTTCCTTCTGAACTACGAGGTCTTTGATCCATGTTAAGGCATGGTACGTAGGAAGCCTCCACGAGGTTCAAGCCCACCATCAGTGGACCAAGGTCTACTTTCCATTTGAACTACGAGGTCTTTGATCCATGTCAAGGCATGGTACGTAGGAAGCCTCCATGAGGTTCAAGCCCACCAATAGTGGACCAAGGTCTGCTTTCACGTCGGTTCACCGACACACCCACCCGTCTTTCACGTCGGGTTTCACCCCCGTCTAGCACGATGTTAAACTGCAATTCAGGTCCAGTGGTAAGCCATTGCGACCCACCAACAGTGGACCAAGGTCCTTCATTTACATCGGTTCGCCGACACTCATCGCCCGTCGTTCATTCACGTCAGGGTTCTCTATCGTCCCGCACGACGTTAAACTGTATTCCCTGAACTACGAGGACTTTGATCCATGTCAAGGCATGGTACGTAGGAAACCTTCCCAAGGTTCAAGCCCACCATTAGTGGACCCAAGGGTCTACTTTTACGTCGGTACGCTGACAATGCCCATCGGACCAAGGTCCACCTTCACGTCGGTTTACCGGCACCATCTCGAACTACGCAGACTTTGATTCCCTGCCACGGGGATACGTAGGAAGCCTCTTCAAGGCTCAAGCCCAACTTCACTGTCGCCCCCTGCGATGGTCCCATTTCATGCCCCCCTCCACTTCATTCATTCATCCACCACCCATCCTGATTCCCACCCGGGCCGCCACATCCCGGTGGGATCATGCCATTCACCTCCTCGCTGCTCCTAGCGGCGCATGGGCCGCTTTCCACGTGTAAGCCCCATCATATCTCTAGGTCGTTGTCCTCTGTGTACACCCCAATTCATCACCCTTTTCCCCTCTAGGGAGTGCACCACCTCGGATCCGTCCTCATTGGGCGTTCTGATCCATCGCCTTGGTAAACCTTCCAGGTATCCCCTCCTAGGGATATACCAATCTGATCCGTCTCTATGGGATGTTTTGATCACCCTCATACCGTCTCCGCAAGACGTTAAACTCGCGACCTACCTCGTGATAAACATGAGATGCCAGAGGAAAACCTCGGATGGAACGCCGTTGGTGTAACCGTCTCCGCAAGACGTTAAACTTGCGACATACCCTGTGTTGAACATGGGAAGCTGAGGAAAACCCCAGATACGTGTCTATGACATGTAATTCCCCGCGCTCGATGTGGGATGCCTCGGGCTTCCACGCCCTTGAGAAGCCTCGTGATCGAGGATAACAGACAGACACGCCAGGTACCCCATCATCCAGACACGCTACTGATGCCTCAAACGTGATTACTCCCCCGACCGAAGGTTGCTGCCCTGACTGGACCCTTTGGAATGTCCCGACAGAAGCAGTGTAATTAACCGGTGTCCATGACAATATGGCACTGGGAAGAGTTTCACGAACTACGTATTAAATCTATAAGGGAGACCCGGACTAGGTGACGAGTTCTGAGGAGGAATCCACAGGAGGAAGAACCGACATCCCATCATCCCGTTTCGATCAAGGAGCAGACGTCCCTGAATAAGGAGCGAATGCCGCCCGCCTTTGGAAAGCGGGAATGCGGGGCAACAAAGCCGCGCGTCCCCCACGGACGGATGCGCGCGCCCCGGCGAAAGCGTCGGAAACAGAAATGGTGAACCCGACGTGAAAGTCTTCTCCTCAGCATGGGGATTAGTAGCGTTCGAGATACCAGTAGACTGACGTGTCACCGGATTCAGATATCTGTTGCCTGGTCCCGCCAAGCAAATGGCGGGCCTGTCGTGAAACTCACCGGAGGTCGGGGTAGTAGAACGCGGGGCACCCCGCTCTGCAGCGTGTTGGCGTGGATCCTTCTCACAGACATGGGGGATGGAAGAACGCTGGGGCACTGGCTGTCAATCCTTTTCCTCTCAGTACTGATGAGTTGATCCCTTCGTTTGCCAGGAACCAGGTTGCTATTTCAGAGATGTGGTCACCATCCGCTCCTCGCCCGCGCAGGGGCAGGGGCAATACCACTGCGGCCACTCCACATGGCGCCACTACGACCACGACGGCTGCTACGTCACGGGATGCAGGACGTTCACGTCCCCTCTCCCCATCTGAGGTCATCCAACGAAGGGTGATCAACAGCCTCGTGCGCAGGTATGAGGAACAAGGTGTAATCCCTACCAGGGATATGGCCCGTTCGGACTTGGAGGCTTCCAAGCCCCGCCGTCAACGCCGCCCTAACAGGCCGCGCAGGGAGCCCCCGCTCCCCACCCAGACATTCAATCATTTCGGGAGCCTATCCCCAGAGCGCCTTGACAACTCTTCGCCTTACGCCGAAGAGGCAGGCATGGTCCGGCTCAGCCCACTCAGGGCCCCGACCCAGGAATCCCAGGCGAGAGCTCCCGTCCGGCCACGTCAGCGCCGCCGTCCGGCCCCGCAGGAAGAACAGGCAGACTACGTCCCTGCACCACCTGCACCGGCCCGCCTGACCCGACGTCAGCGCCGGGCCCGGGCTGAGGACGCTCGCCTAGCCGCGTCCACGTCGACAGCTACAGTGGCCCGAGCCACCACCGACGTACATTACGAAGCCCCCGCCTACATTGAGCAGGGGCACCCCTTCGCCCAACCAGGATCGAGACCCCAACCGCCCTGCGGGCAGGCTGGGTTGACTCTTCGGGTTGCAGGCCCAAGTAGTGATCGCCGCGAGTTAACCCGCGGTGATGCCACCCCGTACGGAGGTCCTCCCCGTACCGCTACTCCACAGAGCGTGGGCCTTCCCCGCTCCGAGGTTCGCCATGGAGGCATGCCTCGTGCTGCCCCCGTCCTACAGGAAGACCTGCCCCGTGGCAGTGATGCTCAGCGCGGAAACATTTCCCGCGCCCGCTGTACAGGGTATGAAGTCCATCCTTCTGAAGGCATCGTCCATCCGGTCCTTCGACGTGGGGGCCCCCCCTACGTCCTCTCTGCGACTGGCGAAGGTCCTCCTCACCTCAGCAATTCAAGGAGTGAAGGTCAGCCTCGCTCCACTCGCATCGACCATGGAGGTCTTCCCCATGCTCCTGCTGGTTCCAACAGAGGCCCCGCCCACGTGGGTACTGTTCATGGAGGTCCTCCCCATGTACCCTTTGATATTTGCCCCGGTGCCCCTCGCACCCCGGCTGTCTCAAGTGGGGGCCCTCTCCGCTACGGCGCTAGCGCCGCCCCAGGACCGCCTGATAGGGGTCAACCCCGTCCCGAAGAGCCACCCAGGGGCAGAAGAGCGGGTCGTCGCCGCCACGGGAAGAATCTTGGGAAGGCCCAGGGGGAGATCAAACCTGCTCGCTTTTCCGATTCGGAAGCGGAGGGCGATTCGGCGATGGAACCTTCTCCCAGCTCCTCCGTATCAAGGACTGGGGTAGGAACCAGACGCGTCAGCCTCGTTCTCCCGGAATTTGAAGTCCACCGGATTCCCGTCTCTCTCCGTAGGTACATCCAGGAGGAAGAAGTCCTGGGAATTCCGCAGGTTTCGACCGCGCAGTCACCGCCACCGTCACCCGAAGCGCCCTCTACCTCTACTCGGGATCACGAGGAGCTGTTTTGGGGGTCAACGGTGGTAGAGCCACGACATGACTGGACACCGGTAACGGCAATCCCCGTACCCGAAGCAGTGGTTGTTAGCCCGTCCTATCGTGACATTGTGGTCAGGTCACCTCGCTCTTCAGAGGAAAGCCCAGAGTACGGTGGCCAGTCTGCTCGCACACCGTATTCTCCGCCGCCGAGTTTGCTATCCCAGAGGTCCGCCTCGGTGCCGCTACCAGTCCCCCAGCCGCCCCGGGTTGATGAGTAGGGAAATGTGGGGCCAAACCCCGAGGATGAACCCAGGAGCTTCTGGAGTATTCTTGCAGCAGACTACTTCCCGGAGAAGTTTTGGCCCGCGGCGGCACTGAATTTCCACATACCCGAGTCGTTTACCCCTGAAGAGGTGGGATGCTTTTGTCGGACCCTGTGGGCGACGCACTTCCGCCTCCGTTGGGAACGGGTAGTGTACCCCAGGAGTCGAGAGCACTTTGAGGAGATTGGCAAACAGTGCCGCCTAATTGATGCAGCAGCGCTTCTTGTGGCCCAGCACCCCGAGTCGCCCGGTCACCAGAATGCCCTCCAACGGAAATGCGTTCAGAGTCTCAAGGCACTCCGCAAGATCGTCAGGGAAGCCACCCCCCATGTGCAAGTCCGTGGTTGGGGACGCTACGCTGCTCTCCTTTTCGACCCTATCCGACGACAGCCCGATTCGCTATGCGACATTGGGGATATGCCCTCAAGAGGGGTCACAGTCCACATGGCCGACGTCGTGGATAAGGAAGATGAGCTTGAGTTCCTTGATGGGGACTTACCATCCGAGAGCGTACCGCCGCTTCTTGACCCGTCGGGGAGAGTTACCCGTCATCAAAGGAACCTGCTAGGCCTCCCTGCACCCACCGAGTCACTGGCACTCGGTCGGAGCACTGGCAAGGGTAAGGAGCACGTCGGAATAGTCAAGCACTCCGACCCGTCCGCCTCTGTGCAGAAAACGGACGAAGACCCTGAGAAGGCCACGTTGCGTCAGCAGCTTGCCGAGCAGAAGAGGCTGGTCGACGAACTCTTGGCTGAACGCGCCGCAGAGCGACGACCCGACTATGGTAATCCCAGGCCGGGGCAGCAGGGGCAGGAACAATTCCCCCCGGGTGAGATACCTCTGGGCAACCCTGATCATGCTGCTGCCGCGGACAAGGCGGAAGCCGGAACACACGGCAAGAGGGCGCGATACGTCTCGCCAAACCCCCCTGAGCGACGGGGCAATCTGAAGAACCCAATCCGGGTTCCCCCAGTCGCCCAACAGGTCATTCAGCCAGTTGACCCGCGGGGAGTCGAAGCCGTCTACCGTGTTGAAGAACCTGGCAATGCACTCGTGGTTAGGGATCCCCGTCAAGACAGGGATCCCCATCCGGAGGACCTTATTGCGGCACTCACAGCCCGCCTCGAGGCGTTGGAGACACGACAGGTGGCGGTCCCACCGGATGGCAAGCCTTACCCCGCGTGGGTAGATGATATGCCCGCGCCTCCGGGTTTTGGAAACCCCACTTTCTCGCCTTTTAACGGGACAGGGGACCCACCTCAGCACTTGGCCCATTTCTCTTCCAGGTGTGGCCCCATGCTGGGGACCCCGGCGCAGCAAGAAGCCGCTAAGCTCCGATGTTTTGTACAGACGTTGGAAGGTCCGGCATTCGTCTGGTACAGCCAGCTCCCCATCGGATCAGTGACCGGTTGGGAGGATCTCCGCCGGCAGTTCTTGTACCAGTTCAGTTCCACCACGCGGAAGACCAGCATCGCGGACCTCTTTAAGTGCAAACAGAGGCCTGATGAGCGAGTTGCAGACTTCATCGCCCGGTGGAAAGGACTTACGTATTCTCTCGATATGCCGCAGACTCAGGAGCAATTACTGACGATGTGTGTGGGGAACGTAAAGACGGAGCTGGTACCCTCCTTGATTACCCAGAACTACCCTGGAGGGTTCAGAGATTTCTCGGATAAGGCCCAGCGCCTCGAGGAGGCCCTGCAACAGGCTAGCCAGGCACGTTTGCTTCCCCCTATGATCCCAGCCAGGAGGGCCGCCAGGGCTGAACCCGCCGCGGTGGCTCAAATAGAAGCCCCGAGGCAGTTGGAATTGCTACCGGCGGCACCACCCCCGCAACCTCGCAGAGGTCCTCCACCTCAAGCACAGGCTCCTGCTCAGCAGCGACCACCTCAGAACCGACAGGTTCCTCCGCGCAATGCGCCACCGCCACCTAGGCGAGACAATCAGGCGCCGCCTCCCCGGCAGGCCCCTCCGGTCCCTCGACAGGACCAGGCTCCCAGGGCTCCTTACCCGGAAAGAAAGTACCATACCTATTCGTTTAACGAAAATCAGGTCCCTGGTTACTTCCGAAGTGCCCTAGAGCAAGGGATCGTGCGTCTGCCTGAGTGCAGGAGACCGGCAGAGGCGCATCTCACCGATCACCCCAACTACTGCCCTTATCATCGGATCCTGGGGCACACCCTCAAGCGATGCTATGTGTTTAAAGACTGGCTTCAGGACCAGGTCAACAACAACATAGTCAAGCTGGGCCCAGCGCCAGCGCAGGTGGCAGGCGCCTTTGCGGGATCAGAAATCGGCAGCGACAGCGAGGGTGAGTGGCAGCAGGTCCCTAGCCGCGGGTCCCAGAAATACGACAACTGGATGGCTCGAAAAACTGTCGGTCGTGCCCAGGGTATCATCCGGGCACGCCTGAAGCAGCCGGAACCTTCAGAAGAAACAGCCGGTGCCTCAGCATCGTCCTCACAGTCGACCTCTACCCAAAAGGGGAAGCAGCGGCGACGTAAGAAGAAGCAACGTGCACCGCCAGTGCCGTCGTCATCCCGCACTCTTGGCGACTTTATGCCTCCCGAAATGGGCATTCCTCCCAGAATCCGCCCAGCGGTGGATGACTCTTCGAGCGACAGTCAAGGGTATGCTTCGGTTAACACCGTGGAGCTGGTAAAGCCCTATATGACCCCCGATGAGGGGGAACCCCAGGCAGACCGCCCCAATGTTTCCAGCCGACGTCAACGCCGGCGGAATCGCAATCGCGCCGGTCATCGAGGTGTGTCAGCAGGCACTTGTGACCAAGCCGTGCACGCTACCGAGACGAGGCAGCAGGCTCAGCGTAGATCTCAGCACGCGCAGACCCATTCAGCACCCTCGGCTCTACCTCCACCGCCATTCGTGTTACTGGATTGGGGAGAGCCGCCTCGTTCGTATCACAGGCAGTCTCGCCCGGCAACAGGCCAGCCTCCGCTGTCCAATCTTAGCCCGGCAACTACTCTCCAGGCTTCTGCTAGTAGGCAGCAGGATGTGCCCAGTACTAGCCGACTGCCAGTTCAACCGGCAGGACCCGCTTTGCCTCCAAATGCCGAAAAACCCCCTGTGAGCAGAGGTTCGCGTTTGGCACGCAAGTATGATGTCCTAAAGCACCTAGCCGGCATTCCGGCAAGGCTTTCCATCCTTGAGGCCCTGCGCTTGTCATCCGAGATGCGCGAGGCACTTGCCGAGGCCCTAAGGAGTCCCCTCCAGTTCGAGACGGAAGTGGCGGCCGCTGAGGCCTTCCATACCGAGACGATTGAAAACGCCGAATGTCAGGCGGTTATCTCGTTCTCTGGTGAAGATGAAGACCCTCCTATACAGGGGCACATTCGCCCGCTGTATATCACTGGCCACTTTAACGGTGTGGAAGTCCGTCGCTGCCTCATTGACACGGGTTCTGGAATCAATCTAATTCCGACCCGGACGTTGCGAAAACTGGGTTTGTCCGAAGGTGATTTGACTCCCTCTGACCTCAGGATTCAGGGGTACGACAGGACAGAGCAAACCCCGGTCGGCAAGATCCGCCTGAAGACCCAGTTCGGTGGCTTAATTGCCAGCACCGAGTTCATGGTTGTTTCTCAGGACACCGCCTACAACGCATTGATGGGTAGGCCATGGCTCCATCTGCATGCTGCGGTCCCCTCATCGTATCACCAATGCCTTAAGTACTCGCTCAACGGTCGAGTAGGCGTGATCCAAGGAGACGCGTCCCCCTTCGCTTCTTGTGAGGCCCGCTATCTGGACGCGGGTTATTACAAAAGCAAAGACAAGCAGATCCTGGTCAGCGAGGATGAGCCCGTTCCAATCACAAATAATCCCTGGGCGAGCATGGACGACGCCTACATCCTCCCGATCCACCGGTTGGAAGCCACGACCCCTGACATGGGACAATGTTTTGTTGTTTCGGGTACGCAAGGAAGGCATGTTCCCGCGTCCAAGCGACGGCGGAGAATCACCTCGTACTCCTACACCAACCAGGCTCGGGTCATCCCGGAATCTCCTACCCCTGTACGGTACCGGGACGTCAAGCTCATGACAACGGCGGTGCGCCATACGTGTCTATTTCGACGGGATGGAATCAACCGACTCTGGCCGACACGTCACCACTGCTTTGATATTATCAGGCGTGGCCCCTTGGGCCGAAGGCCGGACGGGATAGGGTCGAATGCATTCATTGCTATGGTCTCCACGACGAGTGAGTCTCCTGATGTGATGACCGCTGCTGCCCAAGCCGGCACCAGCTGCCCCTCGGGTGTTGAGAGCCCAGAAGTATCTTCCGTCGCGGGAAATCCCCCCACGGCTGGGGAGGAAGACTTAGAGGATGCTCCCCCAGCCTTTGAAGAAGGCGTCTCTACCACGGTCGATGAGCTGGTACAGGTGAACCTTGGTAGCGAGGCAGATCCAAGACCCACATTGATCAGTGCGGCCATGTCCCTCGAGGAGCGGCGACAGTATGTGGACTTCCTCAAACAGCACCGCGATGTGTTTGCCTGGAGTTACGATGAGATGCCAGGACTGGATCCCCAAGTGGCCGTCCACCGTCTGGGCCTCCCGGTAAAACATCGTGGGTTTAAGCAGCCCCCCCAGGAAAATGCACCCTTCCCATGGCGCTATGGTTGAGGCTGAAGTTGATAAGCTAATCAAGGCCAACTTCGTCAAAGAGGTCCAGTACCCCAGATGGCTCGCCAACATTGTGCCAGTCAGGAAGAAGAATGGACAGATTAGAGTCTGCATCGACTTCCGCGATCTCAATCGCCACTGCCCAAAGGATGAATTCCCACTTCCAGTGACGGAGCTGTTGATTGACGCCACGGCCGGGTTCCAAGCCCTCTCTTTTATGGATGGATATTCCGGGTATAATCAGATCCGGATGGCCCCCGAAGATGAGGAGTCCACTGCCTTCAGGGCTCCCCAGGGTACCTTTTGTTACCGGGTAATGCCATTCGGTTTGAAAAATGCAGGTGCCACTTATCAGAGGGCCATGCATCGCATATTCAAACCGATCCTCGGGACATTGGTGGAGTGCTACGTGGATGACCTTGTAGTCAAATCATATCAGCGCCAGGACCATCTCAAGGACCTTGAGAAAGTGTTCGG
Organism: Viscum album; assembly: GCA_963277665.1. Lineage (NCBI taxonomy): Eukaryota > Viridiplantae > Streptophyta > Magnoliopsida > Santalales > Viscaceae > Viscum > Viscum album. The sequence goes on from OY728145.1 coordinate 1,100,510,517, forward strand.
TTTCCTCCGTTCTCGTCACCTGAAGATGAACCCACTGAAGTGTGCCTTCGGAGTCACCTCCGGGAAGTTTCTGGGTTTTGTTGTCAGATACCGAGGTATCGAGATCGACCCGGAGAAGATCAAGGCTATCAGCCAAATGCCTCCCCCGAGCAACATTCGGGAGCTCCGAGGCCTGCAAGGCCACTTAGCCTATATACGCCGATTCATTGCGAACCTGGCCGGCAAGTGTAAGCCCTTTTCTCGGCTCATGAAGAAAGGCGCTGCCTACGAATGGGACGAGGAGTGTCGGATCGCCTTCGAGGAAATCAAGCAGTATCTGCTCCAACCTCCGGTCTTGATGCCACCCGTCTCTGGAAAGCCGCTGGTCCTCTACGTGACCGCCTTAGAGAGATCCCTCGGCGCGCTGCTCGCCCAGAAGAATAACGAGGGCACTGAGAACAGTCTCTACTATCTCAGTCGCATGCTTCTCGATACAGAGGTCAGATATTCCCTTATCGAAAAGAACTGCCTTGCGCTCGTTTTCGCCGTGCAGAAGTTGCGACACTACCTGCAACACCACGAGGTGCAATTGATCTCTCGGGTGGATCCGCTGAAGTACATCCTGAACCGCCCCATGCTGACTGGCCAACTAGCGCGGTGGGCGGTGATTCTCCAGCAGTTTGACATCAGGTTTGTGCCTCAGAAGGCCGTTAAGGGACAGGCGTTGGCAGACTTTTTAGCTGCCCATCCAACCTCCGCGGACCAATCCCTGGACATGGATTTCCCCGATGAGACGATTCTCTCGGTTGATCACGCTGTCCCGTGTTGGCAAATGCATTTCGACGGCGCCTCCCGGAGCCCCACCGGTAGAAGGCTCAACGACCCCAAGCTCAACAGAGTGGGTCTGGGTATTGTTTTCATTACCCCGGCGCAAGCCGTCCTGCCGTACTCCTTCTTGTTGTCAGAAGGTTGTACGAACAACGAGGCAGAGTACCAAGCTCTCATCACCGGCCTCGAGTTGGCCCTTGAGATCCACGTGCCCCATCTACACGTGAAGGGAGATTCCGAGCTGGTAATCAAACAGGTTAACGGCGACTACGTCGTCAGGAAGCCAAAGCTTGCACCTTTGCTGGAGTACACCCTCCTCCTGATGGCCCAGTTCTCTTCTCGGCCAGAGGTTACCCATGTCCCGCGGTCGCAGAATGGACAAGCGGACGCCCTAGCTGGCTTAGCCGCATCGCTCGCAGAACCCGAGCAAGATGATTTGGTCATACACGTGGCCCACCGGAGAGTCATTGCTCCCGTCACCCAAGAGGACCGTGATAGCCTGCGGGTAAGCCATCTCACCGCCGGACCCTCCGTATCGGAAGTCCCGGGTTCGTCAGACGCAGTGGTTGAAACGACCCCCGATTGGAGAGCACCTTTTGTCGAGTATCTCCAAAATGGTCAGCTCCCGGACAACCGGGCCGAGCGCGAGCGAATCCGACGCCGCGCACTTCAATTTACCCTCCAGAGCGGCCCTAGTCTTGAACAGACACTCTATAAACGGAGTTTTGATGGTGTCCTCCTTCGTTGCATCCAAGGAGTAGAGATACCTCAAGTTATGCAAGAGGTTCACGCCGGTTCCTGTGGCGCCCATCAAGCTGGGCCAAAGCTGTCCCATCAAATCCGGAGGCTAGGGTACTTCTGGCCCTCCATGATCCACGATTGTATTGGATACGCCAAGAGATGCCACGCGTGCCAAGTGCACGCCAACTTCTTGCATCGGCCGCCGGAACCCCTTCACCCTACCAAGTACTCTTGGCCATTCGCGGTATGGGGACTCGATGTAGTGGGACCGTATCCGCCGGCAACAGCCCGCCAGTATAGGTTCATCCTGACCGCTACAGATTTCTTCTCCAAGTGGGCAGAAGCAGTTCCGCTCAAAGAGGTCAAGGCCCGTTCCGTCGTTGACTTTGTGAGCTCCAACATCATCCACCGGTTTGGAGTCCCTCACGCCGTCCTCACTGACAACGGTACCAACTTCCGAGCAGCTGAATTGAAGAAATTGTATGCTAAGTACGACATCCGGTCAAACCATACTTCCCGCTACTACGCACAGGCAAATGGACAGATCGAGGCGTTCAACAAGACCCTCTCTAACATTCTGCAGAAGATGGTTGGTCAGAACAAGAAAAGTTGGCCGGACAAGCTCCCCAACGCCCTCTGGGCTTACCGGACGACGACTCGCAACTCTACCCAGGTGACCCCGTATTCCCTGGTGTACGGAGCTGAGGCCGTCCTACCCATTGAGATCCAGCTGCCGTCGCTACGCACGGCCGTTTATGATCACCAGACATCAGATGAGGTGGCCGAGATCCGTCTAGCTGAGCTAGAGGCACTGGACGAGAACCGGCTTCGTGCCCTGCACAATCTGGAAAGACATCAGGACAAGATGGCAAGAGCTTTTGACAAGAAGGTTCGTCTCCGCTCTTTTCTACAGGGTGACCTGGTGCTGGCTCTGCGAGCGCCAATGATTCCCGGGAGGAAACCGCCCAAGTTAGAACCCAAATGGGAAGGGCCTTATATCATCCATAAGGTTTACCCCAATGGAGCATACTCCTTGGTGACCACAGATGGAGAGCGTGTAACCCCTCCCACCAATGCCAGATTCCTCAAGCGATACTTTGCCTAGGGCAAAAGTGGTCCAGCATGACCCTAAACTGCGAGAGGGTCCTGCACGACATTAAACTGCGACTTGGTCCCGCATGACCTTAAACTGCGACTTGGTCCCGCATGACCTTAAACTGCCTCTCCGTCCTCACTGCAAGACGTTAAACTGCAAGCCAGTCAGTTCTGCCTGACCGAGGCTCAGCCTCAGGCCCCTCGGCCTCTTTGGGCCCCTGGCCCCGTCTCCACCAAGGTCTGGCCTCACCCCCTTGGTCTCCCCCCGACTTACACTCTTGCGGGATTGTACGGCATGGTGTAGGACTATGTCCCCACTCACGTCGGATTACTTGTCGTACCGCACATATCCCCGAAGGAGGTGTTTCTCATCGTCCCGCATGACGTTAAACTGCATGCCAAGAACTACGTATGGCTTGATTCTCATCCTTATGAGATACGTAGGAACGCTCGGACGCCTCGTCTTGAGCCCAGCCCAAGCTTTTCTCTTCCACTATTCCCCCTGGGGATGGTCTCCTTGGAGGATCTTTGTGTAGCAGGGCGTCGGCTTTCTTGGCCCCGCTCATGCAACCCCACTCACGCAAAGATTGTAAAGGTCGCACCGTGCGCCCACTCCCATTCTTCCACTCTCCCATGTCCTCACCGCATGACGTTAAACTGCATGGCCTTCAAGAACTACGTATGGCTTGATTCTCATCCTTATGAGATACGTAGGAACGCCCGGACATTTCGTCCGTTGGCCCAGCCCAAAAGCCGAAATCTTCCCCTCGGGTCAAGACATGGCAGGGTGCACACTTTTGCCCCGACCCACGTCGAGCAAGCCTCGACCCGGCTGCACATTCCCCCCTGGAGGTGTTTGCCCCTTTCGTGGGACGCTGTGTTTCGAATATGGTCAACAGTGATTCATTCTGCCCCATCCTGAGGTGACAAACTTCCCCCAGGCGGTGCCAGTGATCGGGCCCACAGCCTAGGATTCCTCACCCGGAGTGTACGGTGTGGTGTGGGACTACGTCCTCATTCACGTCAGGATCATGTACCATGCCGTGCAACTCCCTTCCGAGGCCCAGCCTCAGGCCCCTTTGGCCTCCTTGGGCCCCTGGCCCTCCGTCCTCATGTAAGACGTTAAACTACAAACCGGTCAGTCCTTTCTGACCGAGGCTCAGCCTCAGGCCCCTCGGCCTTTCCAGGCCGCGGCCCAGGACCTATCTTATAGAATTGTACGGTATGGCGTAAGGCTATGTCCTCGTTCACGTCGGTTTTTCGCCGTACTGTACACCTTGCTTAGGGGTATGTTATTCCCCTCTTCGTCCGGTATGACGTTAAACTACATTTCGAGAACTACGTGCGGCTTGATTCCCATCCTTATGGGATACGTAGGACCACCTGGATGTCCAAGATCCGGGTCCAGCCCCATCCTTCGGGAATTTCCATCCCATCTCGGGCCTTTGGCTTAGTTGCCTCTGGGTATGCGGCGTATGGTGTGAACGCGGGGCTATGCCCTCATTCACGTTGGTTTGATCGTCACGCTATACGCCCCCCCCCCACGTTTGGGGATGCCTTCTGCTCCCCCTTCTTTCCCCCATCGTCCTGCATGACATTAAACTGCACTTCAAGAACTACGTGCGGCTTGATTCCCATCCTAATGGGATACGTAGGACCACCTGGATGTCCAAGATCCGGGTCCAGCCCCATCTCTCGGGAATCCTCATCCCATCTTGGCCCTTTGGCCTATCCTTCCTCCATGAGGGGATCATATGGTGCGGTATGGGATTATGTCCTCATTCACGACGGTCTCGTGATGACCACGCCATGCTCCCCCCCTGCTGAGTTGTTTCGTCGATCCTTCTTTTTCGGCGATTCTCCAATGTGCTTAAGAGTACTCTGGTTCATTACCTGGAATGTCAAGCTTTACTCGGACACGTCCGCACCCGCTTTCCAGGCTTTGCGTATCCCCGCATTAGGGCTTTCACCATCTTTCACACCCGGAGGGACCCCCAAGAACGGCCTGGATACTACGCCCAAGGGCTCTCCTACCGATACGGGCCAACGCCCCCCAGGATGTCGGACGACAAATCGATAAAATCCCGCGTTGCGAATATGGTCAGCGGTCGATGCTCGTTTGCTGTTCCCACCTCAGGCTAACGCGATACTGACGCTGTATTTCCTTCATGGATAACAGTTTTCCTCTGTCGCCACGCCAACCCGTTAAGCCCAAATGCCGGATAACCAATTCACACCCTTCATCATTCCATCGTGTCCAAGTAGAGTCTTGGGATTTTTGGTACTTTTCCCCCGTGCACGTCCGCACATTGGGAGAACAAGCTACATCAAAGGTGTCCTTCGAAACTCTCTGCTGACTCCCCTTTAATGGATGCCCCAAGTATTGCAATGAGGATCCCCCCCATGTTTCCCACACCGAGTTTATCTCACGTGGGCATAGGGATTGGGTTGACCTCTGTGCTTACTCGGGAGTTGTCACCACCCACGGTCCGAGCTCTAAGACCATAAACTAAGACTCTCATCTGGAACTACGTTCGAGGCCCCTTGCCCCCGAGTCCAGCCTGAGTTCAGCGAATTTACCTCTCTAATCCTACCTTCAGGACCCTGATCACAGGACTGCGTGGCGCAGTGTGGGACTACGTCCTCATTCACGTCGGGTACGCAATAGCTGCACCATGCACGCCCCATTCTGAGGTCCAGTCCTTCTATCCCCTGTCTTGCATGACATTAAAAGGAACCTTTCAGAACTACGTGTGGCTTGATTCCCATCCTAATGGGATACGTAGGACCACCTGGATGTCCAAGATCCGGGTCCAGCCCCACCTCTGGGAGATATCCTGATTCCCCATTCACCTAGGCCACTTGGTCCATCCCTCTCCAGCGGGGGGTGTGTAGGTATGATACAAGGTTGTGGGCATCATGCCCCCCTTCCCCCGGGAATCTGCCATCTCTCGATCACCCTCAAGGTTGAGTCCCTTGGCTCCCTGCAGTGGTTCACCCATGTATTAAGAGTACTCTGGTCTAGGACCAAGAGTGTCATATTCAACTTGGTCAAGTTCCTTCCACTTGTCAAGCTTCGTGTTCTCCTCTATTCGGACTTCCATCATCATTCACACCCGGAGGGACCCCCAAGAACGGCCTGGATACTACGCCCAAGGGCTCTCCTACCGATACGGGCCGACGCCCCCGAGGGTTTCGGACGACAAATCGATAAAATCCCGCGTTGCGAATATGGTCAGCGGTCGATGCTCGTTTTGTTAGTCCTCATTTCAGGCTAACGCGACAGGATGCTGTGTTGCGAACATGGTCAGCAGTAATCCTTTGTCGTCACGCCAGCTCCTTCAGTCCTTGAATGTTGGTTACATGATTCACATCATTTTCCACCCCATTATGTCCAGGTGGAATCTTGACACTTTTGGCACTATCCCTCAGTGCACCTTTGCATGTTAGGGGGACATAGCTGCAATCTGGCGCCCTTTGGGGCTCCCATGGTCCGAGCTCTAAGACCATAAACTAAGATCCATTCGGGACTACGTTTAACTTGATTCCCATCCTCATGGGATACGTAGGACCGCCCAGACGCCCTGTCTCTGGGTACAACCCATTCAGGAAGCTAGTCTCTCTCCCCGTTTCACCTCCGTGTAGGCCCCTCGGCCTAAGGTTTCCCCCTCCGGATGGCGTACAGTCTGATGTGGGATCATGTCTCCGTCAATTGTGTTTTATAACACTGCGCACATTCCCCGCCTAGCATCGTCTCTGCTACGTCTGCGCTGCATGACGATAAAATGCATGCTTGGTCCTATCATACGACCCGAAACTGTGACATTATCGTCCTGGCCGCACGACGAAAAACGGCACCGCATTGTGGTGACATCACGACCTACAGTTCTAGGCCTGTCGCTTCACAAAAAAAAACATTCACCTTAAAGAACAAACAAGATACATCAAATTCCGCTTCTTTTAGTGCAAGGGCCACGCCCGCACTTCCCCTTTCCCCTGGCACTGGTACCTTACCCTGCCACCTTCCAGAACTACGTATGGCTTGATTCTCATCCTTATGAGATACGTAGGAGCTCCCGGGTATTTCCCCCGCGGGCCCAGCCTAACCCTGGTGTTCGGTTCCATGGTCCGAGTTCTATGACCCTAAAATAAGATCACCCCAAGGGAAAGGAACCTGCCCCCCTATCTAATACGTCTTGTTGCCGTATTTAGATGTGTTTCGACAAAGAGTCCGAAGCATGGGATTTTCACAGGGACATTCCCCTCATTCCATGACCAAGCTTCGTGAGCTCGCTATTTGGATCCTCATCCTCTTCCACATCCAAAGGACCCTCGGACGACGTGGATACTAAGCTTAAAGGCTCTCCATGAATGCTGGACCTAAGGGCCCTTCGATCGTTTCGGGCCAACGTCCCCACGGATCTCGGACAACATTTGTGACACGGTCCCGTGTTTCGAACATGGTCAACGGTCGACCCTCATTTGTTTGTCCCCATTCTAGGCTAACGCGACAGGATGCTGTGTTGCGAACATGGTCAGCAGTAATCCTCCATCGTCACGCCACAATCATTGTGATCCGAACCTCGAGCACCATGATTCACACATTTCCACTCCCTCGTGTTCAAGTGAAACTTCATCATACTCGGCTCTTTCTCTTCGCGCATCTAGGTGCGCTGAATGATCATGTTAGTGTCATTGGGCCGGTAGTCACCGAGCATCCCTTTGCCCTCACCTGCCCCTCTCTGCGTCGGGAAATTCCCACCACTACTGCTTGTTTCCCACACCGAGCACGACTCACGTGGGCTTAGTAGTTTTGGTTGGATGTGTACCAACACAGTCAGGCTGCTCCTCGTCCTGCATGACGTTAAACTGCGCTTTCAGAACTACGTATGGCTTGATTCCCATCGTCATGGGATACGTAGAGACACCCAGGCATCTCACCTAGGGTCCAGCCCCAGGAATCGCAAAATCCTATTCCTCATTTCCAGCCCTCGCCAGAGAGGCCCAATCTGGAAGAAAGAACGATCTGGGATCAGACCGATGCGCCCATCTGGCGTACTCCCACCACGGTGGTGTAACTACTGAAGTGTTGGATTCTGTTTGAACAAACCATCACTCCATATTCCACGCTTTGCGTGCCCCTTATTCGGACCCTCGTCCTCTTTCATGTCTGGAAGGACCCCCTAACAGTAAGGATGTCTGACCTATGGTCCACCAACTGTCCTGGGCCAACGTCCCGAAAGATTGATCGACAACAAATTGATAAAATCCCGCGTTGCGAATACGGTCAGCGGTCGATGCTCATTTGTTGTTCCCGTTTCAGGCTAACGCAGTAAGGATACCGTTTCTCCGCCACGGCTAACGGTTGTCCTTTATTGTCACGCCGCCTCCATAGTGTTCCGAATTTGGGCATCGTGATTCACACTCCCCATTTTCATCTGTTTGAACTGATTTCAGCGCCCCTGGCGTTACCCTGTCCGTGCATAAGAGCACGTTGAAGAAACAGCGGTTCGGCTATCCTAGAAGTTCCTTCTCCGATCAAGCCTTCCCCATTTTTTCGGGAATCTGGACTGGTTTGAGGGAATTGTCGTCAAACGTCCCGCAAACATTGCAGGGATGCAACAAGACAATTCAACAGTGGATATCGTGCGTGCTACGAAACTCAAAACAAAGGAGAAAGAAAGAGTTGAAGCGCAAAAGTGTTAATAAAAATTTCTTCGGGTTCGCTACAATACTCGGGGGTTGACTTCCCCCATGGACGGGTTGACTCCGTCAAAAGAGCGTTGCAGCTCCGCCACCCGTTGACTTGCGGCGGCCAAAGCCTGTTGCCGCTGATTCAGCTCTCGCTCCTCTTCAGCAGCGGCGGGGCGTAATTCGCCAACCCTGGCTCTGGCCCTTTCCACCCCGGCTCGAACGGCAGCCAATCGTCCAGAGGTTTGCTCCATATGTTCCTCAGCCTCCGCTAGCTGAGCCTTCAATTGTGAGACCAGCTCAGACTGCGCATCGAGAGTGGCTGAAAGCTCGTTGGCCCGGATCTGCATCTGTTGGGCCTCGCCTTCAGCCTCCTGGAGCTTCCTAATGTTGGTCGCCTTCATCCGCTGCCATCCCACGCTCAGCCCACGATCATGCTCCCGGATCTTCTCAGCCATGAGGTCTCGGATGAGCGCGTGAGGGCGTTGGGCATCCACTCCCCCGGCACACAGCTCGCGCAGCCGCGAGCGGAGCCTATCCATTTCGGCCAGCCATTGCGCTTGGGGAGTGTCCCTGATGAAGCGCGTGATCAGCTTCCACGACCGGCGACGGACTATGCTGCTGTCTTCCTCATCAGAGGCCGTTTCGTCCCAATCCGCGCGATCGGCAGGCTCGTACGCAGGATATGCCTGCAGAAATTCCTCAGCAGGATCCGCATCTGGTGTCGAGTCTGGTACAATGCCTGACGTCGGCGCAGGCACGGCGGGACTGGGACCGACCGGTTGATCCTCTTCCTCAGAGTCCACCTCGACGACTTCAGGTATGGCCCTGCTGGTGGTCCCGCCAGTGATGGTGTGCGCCGCAGCTTGAGGAGGTGAAGGGACTATCGACACCATCACCGGCATGCCCCTGGGAGGAACGCCGCCAGACATCCCAACCAGCCTAGCTGCAGCAGCCCACGCCAGTCGGAGAACTGTATGACAGAAAGAGAGAAAGAGACATAAACGTTAGTTGGCATGGCCCACGTGTGGCAACGAAGAGACTGGTGAAGGAGACTTACGAAGATTGACCTCCGAACACTGCTCCCGGACCGGTACCGGCGGGGCTCCAAGACGAGGCCCCCCGTATACTGTTGGAAGGCCCGGAGAGTCCGGAGGAGCCACCTCGAACCCCCCGGTTCCGCCAGGTGCAGAACTGGACGCAGCCATAGGCGCGGGTTTCGAAGGTCCCGCGACATCACCCGCCAGGGAGCGAGAACGAGGCCTACGAATAAGTTCTTCCTGCATGGCTCGAACATTGGTGAGAAGCCCATAGGGATGAAAGAACAGATCGTAAGAAGAGGAGTTCGGAATACTACCTCGAGAGCCTCCGCGAATTCGTCGGATTCTGAGCTTTGGTCTCCGACCTCGCCCTCCTCCAACGGGCTCCCTCCTCCAGCCTCGTCCCCCTGAGAAGAGTCCCCTGATTCCTCCGGCAAAGGGAAGCGCTCCCTCAGATCGGCAGCCGACAACTGTGGGGGCATCGTCTGATTCAACAGTACCCTCACCCGATCTGTCATTGGGCGAGGAACACCGCTGGAGTGGACGTAATCCTCCAGCTCGTTCAAGTATTGCTCCGCCTCCGCCGGAGACACCATGAATCCAGCCCGAACTGGGCCTATGCCCGGCAGTCTCATCCCGAGGCGATTCAGGTGGTCCCACATCTCGGTTGGGCTGAGAAATTGTCGGTTGACATCCCAGATGTCCCAAGCTTCCGGAAAGACGGCATCTTCCGCCATGTCGACGTGACGCAGCCGCTTCCCCGGAGCCTGAGCGGATACCCGACGGAATCCCCTCGGTGGCCGCCCCTCCGGATGACCCTGCTCTCCCGGAACCACCGGATCCGCCGCTGCTGCCCTACCTTCAGCCGGTGCGGGTCTCTCTGCCATGGCAGCCCCGCTGCCGCGGGCGGCCCTAGCTGCCCTCCGACCCTGACCTCGAGATGAAGGAGGCCCACCGGCACCAACCCGGATCGTTGGCTGCTTCAGCATCTCCCCGGGGTAAGCAGCCTCCCAGCTGAAGGCGTACTCCTTCACTAAGCCGAAGGCGGCGGTAGACGGAGGCAATGTGATCTGCATCTTTCCGTCCTCACGTGTGAACATGAGCCACAGCTGCCTCATCACACACGGGTGCTCCTCGTGACGCACCTCCCAGTATACTTGTGGGGTCAGCCGCTGGAGGCACCGGAACTGCCTCGCGAAACGATGTGGGGTGTACGGTTCGCAAATTGGCTCGCGATCTATCCGAGCCACCAAAACTCTACCTCGGAAGGCCAGGAGATAAGCCCGATGCTCTTCCGTTCCCCGTCCATCATCAGTAAGCCTCCCCGTCGGCAGAGGGAAGGGATGAAAGTTGAACTCGTCCGCCCTCCACACCCTATTCAGCACCATCGGAACGGCCAGTTTGAATGGGAAGCTCCCAACTGCGTTCAGAATGGAGGGGCGAAAGTCCGATCTCGGCGGCGAAATGGGGTTGGGATACTCGTAAATCCCCCTGATATGCGCCGCGATCCACCCGTACAGGAGGTGGAAGGGCCCACATATCCTTGGCGGCTTCTTGCCCTCGCTAATGCGCCGCATCATTCTGTATAGTTTGGCGAGCATCGGGATCCCCAGGTTGATCCGCTGCCCCATTGCCAACATCGATGCCATGATGAATGAGCTGGGCCGTACCCCCATGCTTGTATCTCTCACTGGTAGAATCCATCCACAAATGAGAGCCGCGATGAACGCCGCCAGCCTGACTATTGGCCGTTGTTCAGTGCTGACGCTGAAGCCCCACGTCTTCCATTGGCTGTCCTCCAAAACCCGCCAATACGAGTGTTCCTTGCCCCGTTGGGCTACCCTCGGACAAGTTCGAGGCCTCGGGGGGAACTCTCGATCTTCTGGGAAGTTCAGGAAGCATTTGAACCATCATCTGAAGTGGACGTCCCTCACTGATTCCTTGTCATCCGCAGGGACAAACGCCATCAGCGCTGACGCCAGTCGCGGAATTTGCTCCGCGTCTTCCCACACGTCGATGACGGGGAGGAATTCATCATACATGGCCCCCAAGATCGGGACCCCGGAAATCTGGTGGACATCCCACAGGCTGATGCCCACCTCCCCGTGATGCAGGTGGAAGGTGTTGGTTCGGGACGACCATCTGCTCAACAATTCCGGCATCAGCTGCTTGGGTTGGTAAATGTGGAACTGGGAGGCCCATGCCGCCTCGTACAATCCCACTCTCCTCAGCTCAGCCTCGAACTCCTCGCATGAGGCGCCTACCCAGTAGGCCCAGGCCCAGTCATCGGTAAAGTTGCCGCCCTGGCGCAGGTCCCACTCATCAGACCATCCCTTCATCGGATCCTGCAGAGCCGCCTTCAGTATGGTGCGGTAGAGAGGAGGGGACGTCTCCGGTTGCAGTGGCCTCCCGTCAATGTCATTTACATGGTTGTAAAGGCAATCAGCGGTGATAGGTGTGAAATCCTCCTGTGCATGACCATCGGCCGCCCTGAACCATTGGCGCTGGCATGGTGTGCTCCGGAACCAGCAAGCTGGTTCATCCCTTCTCGCCTCAGGGATGAAGACGTCGTCCCTCAGTCCGAAGCCGTACAACGGCAGTTTCTTGCACTGTGGATAATCCCTCTGACCTTCCGACAGCAGGTCTGTCAAGGAAGTGTGGTCCGAGTGGCTCCGAACCATTTCCCCCAAGCCCGGACAGTTGGCCATCTCATCCCGGCGAGCAGCATCTGCAAGCACTTCCCGCACAGCTTCTTGATGAGCCATGTTAACTCTGGCCCTCAGAAAAGGATTCTTCCGGATGGATCACGAAGCTCGTTCGCGAAGCTCGGTCGCGAAGATGGATTGCGAAGATCGGTCGCGAAATCAGACCGCGAAGTCCGGCCAAGGCAGGCACGCAAAGGTTCGCTTGGCGCGGACGCAGAGTCAGAGACTCGCGGTTCGCCGCGAAGCTCGATTCGCGGAGAGCTATCGCGGAGTACGCGGAGCTTCGCGAAATCGAGAGCGCAAGAAGACAAATAAGGCACGTAAAGACAAAAGAGGGCGGACCCCCTATTTATAGGCGCTGACCCCGGAGCATCGCGGCGCGCCTCACCCGCGCGGAGCATCGCGGCGCGTCCGAATCTGCGGCCCCGACGAGCATCGCGGGCCTCCTTCGCGATGCCGCATCGCGAACCACCGACAGTTTTGGCGATCTTCCCTCAGACTTCGACCCTTCACCCTCCGCGGCTCCAAGTCTGAGGGGGGGCATTTGTTGGCGCCAAAAATATGGCCCGAAAGGAAGGACCGAAAAAGACAGCCGGCGCGCTGCATCGCGAAGCACAGCCGCGAAGCACAGCCGCGAAGCACAGCCGCGAAGCGCCCCAGCCCTGGCGGCGCCGCGAAGCACCAGAGGCGGTGATCCTCCGCGAGCGCGTTTGACGTTCGCGAGCCGCCGCGAAGCACCAGAGGCGGTGATCCTCCGCGAGCGCGTTTGACGTTCGCGAGCCGCCGCGAAGCACCAGAGGCGGTGATCCTCCGCGAGCGCGTTTGACGTTCGCGAGCCGCCGCAAAGCACCAGAGGCGGTGATCCTCCGCGAGCGCGTTTGACGTTCGCGAGCCGCCGCGAAGCACCGGAGGCGGTGATCCTCCGCGAGCGCGTTTGACGTTCGCGAGCGCGCCGCGAAGCTCCAGAGGCGGCGCGCCATCCCTGCATCGCGGCGCCCCTTCCCTATAAATACTCGACTCCCCCTGAGTCCCCGGGACGGACAATCCGACCTTTCGGCTTCTCCTCTCCCGAATCGCGAAGCAAGCTTTGCCCCGGGAATCATGAGCTCCGCGAGGTATTTCTACTTCGCGAGACGACTCTGATTTGTTTCGTTCTGAGCCCCTCTTCCGAGAGGGATGCCCTTCGCGAAGCCCAAGGGCGTTCGCAAAGGAAGGGGATTCCCAAGGGAACCCGGGCAGCCGCGGAGCACTCGTGCTTCGCGAAACACCCAACCCACGCTAGTAATCCCTATGCCAAGGCAGGGTAACTACGCATCGCGAAGCACATTGCTCGGCAGGACCCTGCTTAGCGAACCACTCCTTCTTCGCGAGGCAGTGCTCCGCGAACACTGTTCCACTTCGCGAAGCACCTCTCACCCTCACCTCTGCCCCATGCTAAGGCCAAGGCACCCCACTTCGCGAAGCACACTCCTCTGCTTAGCGATTCCTCTTTCCGTGCGACCCTCCAGGTTTGCACGATGTGATTTCAAAGTTCCATGGGTCACACCTCTCGTAGCGTTGCTTCGCCTAATGCTTCTTCGCATAGGCACGCTAACGGCTATTGCTTCTTCGCATAGCCACGCTAACGTGGACCCCTCGATGGTTCCTCCCGCGACCCCCCTTTACCATGGCCTTACCGACACCTTCCCTTCCCCAAGGACCAGAGGGTACCGGTTATGTAAGCCCTAGGGGTGTGGAGTGAACCCACCTCGTCCAAGCTGCAGGACGTTAAACTGCCAAGCACCACGTCCTCAACACATGACGTTAAACTGTGACCCAACCTCGTCTCCCTCACGAAGGGTTCCCCCCAGCTCGAGCATTCATTACACCACTCGTCTCCACGGGAATGGAACTCTTCCGCATATGGAATGAGATCCTCCTTGTCGGAGCGGTGTATGTTCGCAGGGGAAGGGTCGCCTCAGAGCGTAAATCCCTAACCTTTGGTACGGATGATTGCACCCGTGCATCTCGGTACTTCCCCACGACTAAGGTCAGTGGAGGACGTGATAGGGAGCGAGGCACCTCCCACTGTCGGACCAAGGTCCATCTTTCCCGCGCTTTGTCGCGCCATGGGCCTCCATCCTGGAGTAAGTCCCAACACCATGGGCCGCTCAACGCGTAAGCCCCTCTTCGCTTCTCACGGACGCACCCTTCGCGACGTGATCGTCAGGTCCATGCAACCTCTTGTTTCTCACACCGAGCATGACTCACGTGGGCTTAGAGTGAGCACCGACCTTGACAAACTTTCCTTCTGAACTACGAGGTCTTTGATCCATGTTAAGGCATGGTACGTAGGAAGCCTCCACGAGGTTCAAGCCCACCATCAGTGGACCAAGTTCTACTTTCCTTCTGAACTACGAGGTCTTTGATCCATGTCAAGGCATGGTACGTAGGAAGCCTCCAAGAGGTTCAAGCCCACCATCAGTGGACCAAGGTCTACTTTCCTTCTGAACTACGAGGTCTTTGATCCATGTTAAGGCATGGTACGTAGGAAGCCTCCACGAGGTTCAAGCCCACCATCAGTGGACCAAGGTCTACTTTCCTTCTGAACTACGAGGTCTTTGATCTATGTTAAGGCATGGTACGTAGGAAGCCTCCACGAGGTTCAAGCCCACCATCAGTGGACCAAGGTCTACTTTCCATTTGAACTACGAGGTCTTTGATCCATGTCAAGGCATGGTACGTAGGAAGCCTCCATGAGGTTCAAGCCCACCAATAGTGGACCAAGGTCTGCTTTCACGTCAGTTCACCGACACACCCACCCGTCTTTCACGTCGGGTTTCACCCCCGTCTAGCACGACGTTAAACTGCAATTCAGGTCCAGTGGTAAGCCATTGCGACCCACCAACAGTGGACCAAGGTCCTTCATTTACATCGGTTCGCCGACACTCATCGCCCGTCGTTCATTCACGTCAGGGTTCTCTATCGTCCCGCACGACGTTAAACTGTATTCCCTGAACTACGAGGACTTTGATCCATGTCAAGGCATGGTACGTAGGAAACCTTCCCAAGGTTCAAGCCCACCATTAGTGGACCCAAGGGTCTACTTTTACGTCGGTACGCTGACAATGCCCATCGGACCAAGGTCCACCTTCACGTCGGTT
Organism: Viscum album; assembly: GCA_963277665.1. NCBI lineage: Eukaryota > Viridiplantae > Streptophyta > Magnoliopsida > Santalales > Viscaceae > Viscum > Viscum album. The sequence goes on from OY728145.1 coordinate 1,100,525,739, forward strand.
TACCGGCACCATCTCGAACTACGCAGACTTTGATTCCCTGCCACGGGGATACGTAGGAAGCCTCTTCAAGGCTCAAGCCCAACTTCACTGTCGCCCCCTGCGATGGTCCCATTTCATGCCCCCCTCCACTTCATTCATTCATCCACCACCCATCCTGATTCCCACCCGGGCCGCCACATCCCGGTGGGATCATGCCATTCACCTCCTCGCTGCTCCTAGCGGCGCATGGGCCGCTTTCCACGTGTAAGCCCCATCATATCTCTAGGTCGTTGTCCTCTGTGTACACCCCAATTCATCACCCTTTTCCCCTCTAGGGAGTGCACCACCTCGGATCCGTCCTCATTGGGCGTTCTGATCCATCGCCTTGGTAAACCTTCCAGGTATCCCCTCCTAGGGATATACCAATCTGATCCGTCTCTATGGGATGTTCTGATCACCCTCATACCGTCTCCGCAAGACGTTAAACTCGCGACCTACCTCGTGATAAACATGAGATGCCTGAGGAAAACCTCGGATGGAACGCCGTTGGTGTAACCGTCTCCGCAAGACGTTAAACTTGCGACATACCCTGTGTTGAACATGGGAAGCTGAGGAAAACCCCAGATACGTGTCTATGACATGTAATTCCCCGCGCTCGATGTGGGATGCCTCGGGCTTCCACGCCCTTGAGAAGCCTCGTGATCGAGGATAACAGACAGACACGCCAGGTACCCCAGCATCCAGACACGCTACTGATGCCTCGAACGTGATTACTCCCCCGACCGAAGGTTGCTGCCCTGACTGGACCCTTTGGAATGTCCCGACAGAAGCAGTGTAATTAACCGGTGTCCATGACAATATGGCACTGGGAAGAGTTTCACGAACTACGTATTAAATCTATAAGGGAGACCCGGACTAGGTGACGAGTTCTGAGGAGGAATCCACAGGAGGAAGAACCGACATCCCATCATCCCGTTTCGATCAAGGAGCAGACGTCCCTGAATAAGGAGCGAATGCCGCCCGCCTTTGGAAAGCGGGAATGCGGGGCAACAAAGCCGCGCGTCCCCCACGGACGGATGCGCGCGCCCCGGCGAAAGCGTCAGAAACACCCCAGTTTTTCATACATTACGTTGTTGGAGACATTATATCTTGGGAGAAAACTTTGTGGTGTTTACAAACCAAAAAAGTCTCAAATATATCTTTTCTCGTCGTGACATGAATCTGAGACAGCAGAGGTTGGTTTAATAACTTGAGTCCTACGTCATCGAGCTTGCCTATAAACATAGTATGGGTAACACTGTTGCTGATGCACTGAGTAGAAGGACTCAGATACAGGCAGTGCAGGAAGCCTGTGGTGAGTGGCAGCTTATGGCATCGTTCTCTGAGATTCATTTGGAGATGCATGACAGTCAAGGGAAAATCTATCTTTCTTCCTTAGCTGAGACTTATACCCTCCTGTATAGGGTGAGGATAATACATCTATCTGATTCAGAAGGCCATGTTCTACAGGAGTCGGTGGCAAGTGAGGACCCCTCTTTTGGTGGGACAATAAGAGATGATGAAGTACTATGTATCTATGGATGATTGTGAGTTCCAAGAGATATACCCGAGGAGATGATGATGGATTTTCATGCTTCATCTTGGTCTGTTCATCCTAGAGTCACCAAAATGTACCGTGACTTGAGACGTTAGTATTAGTGGTTAGGTATGATGAGAAAAATAGCTGATTTTGTTACTAGATTTTCCACCGGTCAGTAGGTGAAGGAGGAACATTAGAGGCCAGCTGGACTGTAAAAACAGTTACCCAAACTAGAGTGGAAATGGGATGATGTCGTGATATATTTCATGACTGTTTTTCCAAGGTAACCTCGAGGCACTGATTCTGTATGGGTTGTTCAGACAGACTTACAAATGTAGCTCATTTTTTTATGATCAAGGAGACCATCAGTGTTAATTAGATCAGTAAGTTGTATATCTGAGTGGTTGTACGTCTACATGGAATCCATTGTTCTATCATTTCAGATAGGGACACCCATTTTACGTTACGTTTCTGGAAGAGTTTTCAGAGTGCACTCAGTACGCAGGTGATTCTGAGCATAGCTTAACACCCTCAAACTGATGTCCAGTTAGAGAGTACGATTTAGGTGCTTGAGGACTTGTGCGTGCATGCATCCTTGACCTTTGTGGATCTGGAGAGAGGCACATACCTCTGGTCTAGATTGCCTACAATAACAGTTTTCAGGAAACTATTAAGATGTCACCTTATGCGGATTTATATGGTAGGCCATGTCGATCACCTTTGTGCTGGATAGAGGTAGGTGAGGCATCTTTTCTTGGACCATATCTTGTGCAAAAGACTTCTTAGTATGTACATTTGATTCATAAGTGGATGTCTAAAACACAGTATCTTCATAAAACATAATGATCATAGAATATGAACCTTTGAGTTCGTGTCCGGGGATCATTTTTTCTAGCGTGTTTCGCTGAGGTGGGGAAACAGATAGTTTAGGAGAGAGGGTAATCTTTCACTGAGGTATGTGGGGTTGTTTGAGATTCTGAAGGGAGTCGGGCTGGTTCCCTATCAGTTGCATTACCATAGAGGTACCATGCCATGCACGATATCTTCCATGTATCTCAGCTACGCTGTTATCATTCGGACCCCTCTCTCATTTTTCATACTATGTAGGTTGAGCTTCAGGTCGATGCATCCATTTAGGAGCACCGGATTTGTATTTTTTATTAGAGCATGAAGGTTCTCCGAGGCTGGTCAGTTCCTCTCATATGGGTGCTATGGCAGCATTGCCGAGTGCAGGATAATACCTGGGAGTAGGAGGAAAATGTACATGATCAGTGGAAAAGGTTGTTCACAAAATTATCTTTACCACCCTTGGAAGGGAAATTTGCGGACAAATTTCTCAAAGGGGGGAAGTTTGTAAGAACAAGGTTCTTATTCTTGAGGTACTGGTTTATTCTTTTCCTCCTTCCTTATGTGTTTTTTAGAAAATAAGAAATATGGGGAAAATCCTATATTTTATGGGTACATGACATATACTTTTCCACACATCATGTACTTTGGCCATGTGGGATGAGTAAACAGGGTGTCTAGGCTTGTCGGCGATGAAGGGTGTAAAAACCAAATACATGTCATGTACTTTGTATTTACACGTTGTGTAACCAATCAGCAGGTGAACAGTAAGGAAGTGGAGGCAGCCGCAAGCGGATCGACATTACACGCCCTGTAATCAGAAATACACATCGTTTACTCATGTTAGTAAGTGAACAGTTCATCGGTGCCAAGTAGCCACCAGAGGAACTCTTAAATGATGAAAATTAAAAATCGTGTACTTGAGAGTACATGCCGTGTAGTTTTTGTTTTTCGCCTCAAACGGTCAGTAGCCTCCTCTTTGGAAAAATTAAGGTTAGAACGTCGGAGGAGCTCGAGAGTGGAGGCCGGATATTGGGAGAGCTCCCAACCGCACACTGGGAACCCAATTCCTACGTCATCGATCTTGATTAAAATGCATGGGTAATCGCTTCCTTCTCCTTGAGTGGATCATACCAATTATTTCCTAAGGGAATGTTATTTGAGGTTTAATGTGAGAGAATTTATCCCAGATCTACATCGTTCATGGGAGTTTTGGGAGGCTTCGTTGACATATATCGATCAGGGGCGACCGGGGTAGGAGGTTTAATGCTTATTTCCAACAGTTGAGTTGAAATTGTGAACTGTGGTGCTACATGCACATGGTTGGGGTGACGTATGGATGAGGACTTTACTGAAAAAAATATTTAAAATTTCATAGATAATCCATTGATAAATTAAAACAGTTGTTTGGGATCACTGCTTGGAACCATGACCACCAAGGGGATGCGTACTTATGTTTATCCATTTTTCCACGATACCTATGGGTATGCCATAATTGTATTGTGTAATGAATTATCTTGAGAGAATATATATATATATTTCTTGTTTATACTTTTGGGATCGGCACGGTTCCTTTCTGCTGTGGATAGTGTTTTTTTAGCATGAGCGAAAGTGTTTGTTTATCCTGAGGGAAAGTGTTTCATTTAGCTTAAGGGCAACGTTTCATATGCTTGAGGGCAGTTTCTTTCATGCCTGAGAGAATTATCTCATATGAATGAGGAGAATATTCGTTATGCATGAGGGGAATCCCCTGAATGCATGATTCTGATTAGCGTGAGGGCATGAATTTTATTATCCCGAGGGAGTGATTTTGATTAGCCTGAGGGAATGATTATTATTAGCTTGAGGGGGTGATTCTAATTTGATTGACGGTGTGGTTCTGTTATCCAGAGTGAAAGAATCTAATTAAATGAGATTAAGGATTGGCATGTCTGAGGACACTGTTTATTTCATATATTCACTTTAGTGATTTTTCGATGTTGTACCTTTTGAGATGAAGAACATGCTTGGAGGTGACAAGTAATAAAAAATGGCAATGAAACTAGTAGTGATAGTTTCTTTTCAGTACTTCCTAGTTTACTGCATTTTACTTTTGGAAATTGATGTTGCATATTTTCACTAATAGTAGGGAATGTGCCTTTGGTGGGGACCTACTTGGACTTATTTCTCACACCCTGTATGGTTCTTGTCTTTGGCCCAAAAAAAATATATTGTTTTAGGTGTTGACAGGGGAATGGGTCTCTATACAGGTACATGATTATAACAGTGGAGTAGGAGAGAATGAGACCGAGATTAGGCTTGCGATTCTCCTGTGTTTTGTTTACTCTGTATTGTTTTGTCTGGTTGTACCTTGTACTTGAAATGTTTTATAATGTAGTGTATATTGTTTTGATTGTTTTCATAGAATAGTGACATGATCTATCATTATATATATAACTGCTGGTTCTCTCTTACTTCAATTTTCCATTTTAGTTCATATTGTTTAATGTTTCCGCTGTTGAATGTTATATTTCATTTCCGATGTGCTACAATTTGACAAAGGAGGGTATAGTTTCCCAACTATTATACATGGTCCCTCGCTGCTAGTCGGACGCCTTTGGCATTTATGGAAATGCACTTGAGGTCATGTGACAAACCCAGTTCGGGGCACCCATTGTGTGGAACCTGGATATGGGATGTTACATCATGATAAATTCCAAACAAAAGGTCTACCTAGGTAAAATTCATTCCTGAGGGTGTGGGATTTATACTGTTAATAATGCTAACCATTTTGGTACAATACTGATTTTTTAAGATTAGAGTGGATAAATTCTTAACGTCAATGGGAAGCGACTTAAACACATCTATGAAGATTTTCAAAATAATCGGGTAGAGGAAATCCACCTATAAGACGCAACATACTAGTAAAACACAACAATTTATATCCGTCCTTCTCACATTTTCAATTATTTCAGTGAGGACACTTCACATTCTAAGTGTGTGTCTGGGGGGGTGGGTTGGATACATTCCTGGGTTCATTAAGATTTCTATTTTCTTTCTTCTTTCTTCTCTATCTCACATTCTTTATAGTATTTTCAGTTTTTCCAATCAAATATTCCAACAATTCACAATTTGGTGACTATAAGGGGGGATGAAAAAATACTATAAGGAATTCAAAAAATACAATTAGGGAGTGATTTTTAGTGAATTGGTTTTTAGTCAATTATATAAATGGATGTGTCCATATGAAACCATTGAGATGATTGATGCCCCTTGTGTGTGTAGTTTTTTGAAATACTGTATCACTAATATCTCCACACATTTTTTGCACCAATCCAAAAAGTGTTAATATTTCTTACATACTAGAAGGTAAATATATGTTATGTTAATATTTTTCAACTTAAAATGATATTTACAAACGTGCGTTCATTATCTGATCTCTTTCATTACTTTTCCGGATTGACCTATGAGTGTGTACCTGATATATGACTGTTGTACAACTTAAAAAACAATTTTGGGTTGTGTCTTGGGTAGGTCAAAAACCACTCCTCCTCAACCTTTTATATTGTTATAAATATTATAATTACTGTCGTGATGAGATCAAACAAGGGTTGATAGATGAGTGTGAGATATTCTCCAAATGAAACTTCTGAAAGAAAACAAAAATAATCAATGAGGGAGTGATGAAATGTGCAACATATGGGGATATATATGTCATGTGCTTATGGTTTAACTTCCTATAATTCTTATGTGTGGGTGTCTTGAAATATTATTTCAAAGGATATATGACAAGTTTAGTGTAAAAAATCTTTTAAGAAGAATAATTTTTAAATAAACTATATTTATTAGACAGAAGTGGAATGAATTGCATGGCATGGGTTTCACACATGTTTGCTGTGTTAGTGGCATGGTTAACACTTGGATTATTTTCTCAATTTGGTATCATCAATCTCTTTTAATTTCATATTTCTATTATTTATAAGACATCTATTCCAATTTTAACTTGGAAGAACAATGTGGTCTATTTATTGCATTGATCACATTAATTTTATTTACACACGAATCATTATGTTTTTTTTATATGTGTCTTTTCCCAGGAGTGCAAATTTTTAGGTCTGGGGGTGTGATCACACAACGACTAACTATTCAAATCCACCCATACACTACTATTTTAAACTGGTTCTGTAATAAATATTCAAAATATTATAATACATTTCGCTTTATGTTTCGTTCAATTAATTAATGTTAATCACTTTTATAATGGGAAATGTTACTTTTTTTTATTATTTCAATGTAGAAGGAGATGATTTTGAGGGCCATTGATGATGTTGAAGAAAAATGGGCCAAAATAGCATGGATCCATGAAGACATGTCTACTGTTATTCCTATATAGAAAAATTTGTGCATCCAAATGGGCTCATATTTTGTGGCCTAGTCCAAAATTTAATTTTCTACATTTTATATTAAAGAACGGAATCCTCATTTGGTATATATGATTCCGATATGAATTGATCTATTCAAGTAATAAAATTTGAATGAAGTCAGATGTGGTGTTCTGTATTTTATTAATATCATGAGCTGTATGTGCCCATAGGGTGCCAAAAATTCGGTGGAGACACTCAATAGGTGGGGATAGAACGTTTTTATTTTCTCTAAAGTGAGATAATGTTGTCTAGAGGCCGAAAAAATTTGTACAAGTAGGTTGAATAAATCTATGTGCTGTAAACCACATTCCCACATTTCCTATAAATTTGTATCTTCGGAACCCCATTTGGTAGTTTGAACAAGTGGAAATGTGCTTCCATTTTGGAGTCCCAAAGTGGTAATTTCATCATCAGTAAGTGATCGAGAGGATATGTGATGTTCTTCTTCAATACCATCTTCTTCCTCCCCTTCCCATGGATTTCTAAACCCCTTGTGATCATTATGGGAGGAACGTGATGTATGTCCCCAGAATCATGTTTGTAATATTTGAATGATACATTTAATTCTAGGTTTTTGTGTTGTTTTTCAACATCTTCTGTTCTTATTTTATTGAGTTATGTACTGGTATTTCATGATCAACTCAAATGATCATGTTTGGGGGTACCCATTCATGTGACGTTTTACACACTATTCACCATTATTTTCTATTTTAATTGCAGAGTTTTTGTGGTTCATATTGGTCAATTAAACTCACATTACTAATATCAAAGTAATTGACATTTATTTTATGGTATCACAATGAAATAACATGCTAAACTGGACAACACTTCGTGTTCATTGTGTGTTTCCTTGGTGGGTTTTGGTTATGATTTTGAACAGAAATCACCCAATCATCGGCGATGTCTGGTGAATCATTGTGTGTTTTTTACAGAACCCTAGGAGGTATCATAGTATAAACCTAGTAACATTCTGGTTCTAGGTGTTACAAACTAGGGATAATAATATTATAACCCAATATCATGAAGCGATGAAGGATGAACATCATGGGAGTAACCCGAGTTGATCACGCTTAATTAATTCTGTTAATTTCCACTTTGTTTTATCACATTAATTTTATTTTTTCATCCTGAATCATCAAACCCCCAAGTTTTACAAAATATACATCCCCTTCTACATTCATAATTAAAACCCTCTTTTAAAATTAATCATTTAAGGCTCCGTCGAGAGATGACCAATGGATGCTGTTATACTGCAGAAATTCTAGTCAAAATTAAACAACTAATTTGAAATTCTTGACCACATGATCACGTACGCATGGTATATTCTCTTATGGGGGGAACATTATCAGCTTCACCCTTATAGGAGAAAACCATTTTGAGTGCAGGACTTCTTATAGGCATCTTGTGTATCCTAGTTTGATCTTGAATTAGAGTTCTTATAATTCATATTTGTGTGGATTTTTTAATCATACCAAATAAATAAACCCATCTGAGTGACACTCAGTGTGAGAAAAAAGAGGATGTTTGTTATCAAACCAACAACATGCTTCCTCTTCAGTTAGTGGGAGAGGGATAGCCTGTGATAGACAATGTTGGGGTGACGATTATTGAGGGTGTAGAGCGTTTAACCTTTCAATGTGAAATGACATTAATGGTCATTCTAAGAGGCCATGAAATATTGGGGACATACCTCAGTGAAATTGCAATAGAATGCATTATGTGTAGGGGAGGACTATTATGCTTTTCAAAAGGTGATAAGAATATATAACCTTTTACTGAACAACATTCCTCATAGATTGGAAAAGAAGGTGACCACTATAAATCTCTAGGATGGGGAACTTCATAATGGCTTCCCAATGGTGGAATCTGGGTTACCATGGGAATGTAGACCCATATAAAAACATGGATCCCGATCCGTTGAGGTGAGAGACTTCATGACTATACAATCCATGGTTATTTGGAATCAAAATGGGCTTGATGTTTCCCCTGATGGCTGAATCATATAGTTCTGGTGTCTTTGGTAGAGGCTTTGGCTTGATTCTGGGGTACTGGTTTGCCTAGGGATTATTGAGTATTTCACGATAATGGAGTGGCAGATTGGAACCAGAGGAAATAAGACCGAAAAATACCACTTCATCATACAAATTTCTTAAGTAGGATGTGGGATGCTCCGTATACTATAGTGGTATGTGGCAGTGGGGTCTTTAGTGTACCGATGTTGTATGCTTTTATGGGTATATAGCACCACACACCACAATGGTATGTAGTCTATCACACCGCTTTGGGTTTCAACCGCATAGTGATGAAGTACACAGTGTCGAGTTAAATCTACATAGTGATACAATATGAAAAACACTATATTACTAGAGGGTATGGAGGACTATCATTCATAGGGAGTTCATACGCAAGGAATGTGTGATTCCCAATTTAACCAATTAGGTTCACAGTTCTCTTATTATTATTTATTTCCTTCATTTTATGTTTTGCGGTTGGTTGTACCTACGAAGAGGATGATTCACATTCTAGGATTCTTCAATGATTGAATACTGAATCCATAATCATCCCCATGTTCTTTCATCCAAACCCTAGGGTCCCCTAAAGGATTTCTTTGGCGGTCCTCCTTCCTCAAATAATTTTTTTCTCTTTTTATAGATCATTGGTACAATCATATAAATCGGGATGTGACACCATATGTAGAGGCCCATGAAGATATATCTTGTACCACATAAGACGCATTCAACCAGGGTTTTCAAAGGTTGTAGTTCGCGAACAAGGTTCCCCAAACCCTAACATTTTTTTTGCAATAACTATTGATTTTGTGAGATTGTATGTAGACAATTTTGGTGCACATGATTCATTCAGTGATGTTGTTAAAAATCCAGGGGGTTTTATGTCAATAACTCTTTTATCCCGGACCACATGGATCATTATGTGTACCGGTGATTCGCGGTCTTGGCGGTTTGCAATCCCTTCCCATTGCAGGTATGCAGGACACTTAAAATCATTTTAATACATAAATTCCTTCATGTTTCTTATGAAATTTTTAAATCAATTTGATTCAATTAACCTTGATAGACTTGTATGAGTTCTTGATTTCTTCTTCTAAGTGATTATGGGAGTAATTCCTTCCTTTTAATGGATTTTTAGGACCGTAAAAATTCCGCACATACTAATGGGGTCCATTGAAGAGGAAAAGGGTATTATTCCAATGTAGAAGTCATCCTGAACTATAATGGTTACCAGTAGAAGCGAGAAGCCCCTTATGAGGGAACCAATGTTATATATAGTGGCTCGTGACATTTTTCTTGTATTTTTTATCTCAATGAATATATCTATCGACTTCCTTAACTTCGTCTATATTTATGTTTCTCTCCTTTTACAAAAAATCTGTTCACGAACCACATCTTATGTGTCGTGAAATGATCATTTGGCATTTTATAAATCTATAGACCAAATTATGTATTTCACGAATAACAATGTGGACTATTAATATTAAAATAAAATTTTGAATTAGAGAATGCTACCCTACATGGGTGTTCTCATACCGATCTTGAACCAGCGATATAAACATTAAGAATTTATAATATGATCATAAACTTTTAATCAGTAATAATTGAAAATGAAGTTAATGACACAGAGATTCATAGTACCCACCTTATGTGAACCCTTATATTCAACGGTCAACACTCTCTGGGAGTGTCCAATGTGGTTTCTTTGTCTACCATGGGTATACAAGGTGTAACGCTTCATTGTTCTATATCATTATGGGATAGTTTCTTCTGAACATTATTATTTATAATGAATATGCCTACAACGAACCATTTCGGGGAACAGTACATGGATCCATGTGTGGACATATTTTTAATTCATTCAAACATTCTATTGTATCCTATATCCAACAACATTCATTGGACAAATTTTATTCAGAATTTGAATCATATCGTTCTTGTTGAAATCTCTATTTCACAGGTTGTGACGAAATAAGAAAATACAAGGGTGAAAAAGTTAGTGGAAAGTGATGATCATCATCGATCCTATATTATTCTTCATGATATATTATTAAAATAAAAATGGTTTCCAAATCTCCTAGCCTATATATTGTTCATAAAGATTCCATTTTATGTCTTTGGTCTCTATGATGACATTCCTCTGCAATTAGATGACCCCAATACCCCATTCAATATCTTAAAATCACCACAAGCTAACGCTCTAACTAACAATTCCCCAACATGAAAAGTCATAAGTAATAAAATTCACTAAAAAATATTCATTATGGTAGGATTGGAATGGACTCCAGCCTGTTATAGTTGTCACAATTTTGTCCTGAAACTAGTCACCGGAGACTACCCATCCATTGTCAACATTTCTAAAGAAATCCATAACAGCATGCGGAGCACTATGTGGGATCTATGGGTCGGAGGATGATTTTCTGACGAATGGTCCTAATAATTATATATACATAAAATATTTTTGGAGTCCCCTAACAAGTTGAACATAGTGGGATTATATCAGGAAGACTTTGGCTTTACAGTTTGCATCCTTCTCCCTAAGAGAAATCCTTTTTGACCAATTGAGTTGCTTGTGTACAAGAACCAACACAATCCATTTATCACATGGGTATTTACGAATCAGCTAATGGGTTATGCACTATCTTGGCGGACTACCCAAATTGGAATGATGTAAAACGAGTTTCTACCAGCAGCCGCTGCGTGGAATGACAAAGAACACATTCCCACTTTAACAATAAGTCTACTGGTTATAAAAGAGGGATTAAAATATCATCCCCTCCAAGGATAATATCTTATCCAATTAGAGTCCTGGATATGGATATTATTTTAGGTGAATAGACCTAAGAAGAGGGTCGACCACTATTGAGCTCATCCACCCCATCAGTCCCACCAGACTCCAGGGTCATATTATGCTACCCTTGAAGTGGGATAATATACCACATGGGGATTTGAGAATCAACCATATGTATCAACTGCGTTTGTATTAGCAGGTCTCATTACCATTTTTTTAGTGGTTGGATTTTCCCATCTCTCAATATATATGCCCAGGTTTGGCTATGTACCTTGATGATGGAAGCCATGCTGTCAGTGGGTTGAACCAGTAATTATTCCCTTCCTACTCTTGCATGACATTATCAGTTGTTTTAAAAAAATACAGGAAGGTAGGCCCACACATTATATCTGCAGACCTTTTTAATTTCTTGTTTGGGTGAATGGAAGAACATATACCATGTTATGAATATTTTCATAATGAAGAGGTTCCTCATTTTTAATTTCAACAAACCATTATTATCAATTATGCTATCTGTTTTATTACTCTAGATGTTATTGATGCAGTTGGGCTATTGAATTATTCTTCTTGCTTCTCATTTACATCGTATCCTAACCCTCATTGGTCATTAAGATGTGACTCAAGAGGTTCTTCAGAATAATTCTCATACATCATTTCCCTTCAGGAATGAATACTCACTGCTCGAATAGATCAAATGGAAATTTGTGAGTCAAACATCCTCTACCTATTTTTCATTACATTTGGATTCCTACAATAAGATGCACTTATTCATGCATCTCGGTTAAGGGGAGAGTCTCATCCCATAATTCAATGCTAGTTTAGGACAATAAAGATGTTGGATGGTGCCACTATGTATGTTATCATCCCTATTATGACAGGATACACTTTTCTGCTGTTGGAATATGCCAAAGTGTGGATGGATTGTTACACAATTTGGGTGATGAGGGAACCTGTTCAGTTGGTGGAGAATCCTTTAACCACCATCTGCCACGTCCACACCCCAACGACCATGCCACAAATTCTACCTTCTATAATGAGTATGACATCTATGTTTTATATTTCTTTTAATGAGAAAACCACAATGGATACACCACCGATTACTGCCCTTGTGGTATGAAGTTGTTCGGTTCTCCACCAGAAGCATTCTGAAGGGACTTCACTGGTATAAACAAAATCAGTGGGGATTAATTCAAACTTCCCCTCCTGCAGATATTGTAAAAAAACCTAATAAAGTTGGCCCAATCATAGTATCATCGGCCACCCCGAAAGTTATTCCTTATCCTCAGCACCCATCTCCAATGATTGAACCATCTGGGGGAAAGGAGCGCTTCCCCTCATGGTTAAAAAATATCATGTCCTTTCCCACTCCTGTGATGACACTTCCTACATATAGACATGTTGTAGTGAGGGAGGATCAATGTACTGGTGCCACGAGGAGGCACCGGGTAGTGGGAAAAAATGCATGACGCCAGTTATGTGATATTGACTCGGTGGATCCAATGGCTATTTTTACTGAGAAGACTAAACAGTTTTGGAAATTATTCTACAAGATGTGTTATGATGGCATAGATTATCAGCACATATAACATCTTAACTACAAAATTGTAATAGACATAGAATCCATATATTATTGTGAGGGAATCATACAATGATCAATTATTCCCATCATTAGGTGATGACCATTCGCGATGTTTTAGAGCAACTCAATCACCTAAACACTAAAGATGCAATGGCTCCTGATTAAGTGGTTGCTGAAAAGAAATTATCGATGAAGTGGGATGCATGTGTAAGATGTTTGAGGGATCAAATGGATACTTCACGTGCTAACAACGATGTTATCTAGCATAAAGGGTGGGAACATAATGTTGTTATGGAATAGGTGTGTCCAATGATCATGGATGATTCAGTGGAGATATATTCTTTTTGGAAAACACCTAATGACCCATGATAATCACATTCCATATTTTTCGATATTGATTGATGATACTTGTGGTAGAACTATCCCAATTCACGATATATACTCTTTCTTTTTTTGAAAAATTATAGATACTCCAAACTTGGGAAGATCCTCATTTTTGTTGAACTTAATGAAACTAATATTCCTTTAAATAATTCTTATTTATGTTTTCCTATCATGGAAATTGATGAAAATCAATCATATATACATCATTTTGATCAGGTATTAATTTTAAACCATGAATAATAAATTGAAAAAATGGAATCATACTTTAATTATTTCATGACTAACCGAACTCAGCGAGCAGGGTTCGACTATATTTGAGGATTTATTGAACACCTCATGAAAATTTAAGTATATTTTCATGATTAAAATCATTTTTTCCTAAGATTGCATGACACGGGATTAGATGGCATAACCTGACTTTTTTATAGGCTTCCCATTGCGGGGTTTTGACATAAAAATATTAATGTATCTTATGATGGGTCAACATTTTTTTACTATACCTTACATGGGGAAGGTTTTACAAAATGATACAAGAATTTTATCCAGAGGGGACCTTTTTAGACATTCAATCTGGGAATTATAGAATATATTTCTCTAGTAGAAAATAGTATTTCCAATCAAACTTATTAAAAATGTTCTAGCTCAAACTACTTTGACCAAACATAACGGGTCAGGGGACCCAATTTAGGAGTTGTCAACCGGGAATATTCCAATATCATTCAAGCATGGATTAAGAATTTTCCTTGTCCCAATTTTTCAAATTTTGGAAATGTGTCATGATTGAGAGCCATTTTAGTTGAGTGGAGGTAGGAAATGACTCTCATGTGGGTGAATTTTCCTTTGATTGACACCAGTTTTGTAGGAAACATATACAGAATCCTAGTTGCCTCACGTGAATGGTTAAACAAAGGAGTCTGCAGAACACTATCTTTCCATCTATGATGGACAAGTATGGATAGAAACACATTGAATTTATTTTTTTGTTGGGAGACATAGTGGGTCGATAGTACTAATAATGGTATCTTAAAATATTATGTACATTCATATTGGTATTGAGAGGGTAATTGTTCCCACACGGTTCTTACATTAATAATGGTGAGATGGTGAATGGTCAGTCCGGTTTCAAACATATTTATGCTAGGGGAATTTGGAATGATGAATGTATGTAGGCCATTTTCTATGGTTTTTCCAAATATGGTGGCATGATGGAACATAATGTCATCTGAGCATACATAAACATGAAATGACACTCCTAAGAATGAATTAGCCATTGATTGACAGCCATTTTGTAGGGGTTATATGCATAGCCAACAGGGCATGATGTGAATATCCAATAAAATGTGTCTACAAGACATTGGACTCCAATTTATAATGTTTATGAGTGATTATAGATATTGGGAACATTTCTGAACACTAAATGTGATCAGAAAGAAGGGGTGCACTTGAACACGAAATGAGACAATTCCGTTAACTAATCTTCTCCGGGACACCCATAGAAGAGTGGTGAATTCTTATTTTGAATTTTTATAAACATCATGCATATGGGTGGGGTATATTTATTTTACCCAATACACAAAAAGTGACAAGGGATGAATCGGTCCAACTTGTTCAGATATATCCAGGTTGTGTGTAAGAGGGAGAAAGACAAAAATGGTATTTATTTCCGTTAAATCTGTAGGAATGTTACGGGGATTTAAATACATTAGGCGTACTATGATTGCATATAAATATTCTATCGATGATGTTTCCACTGATTTAAACTGTTTTTGGGTGCCACATATACAGTTCACTAATGCGGGATGTGAATATCAAAAAAAAGGTGTCTACAGGACACTATGTTTGCATCTTAGATGGCCTATAGAGATTGTGGGGATTCACAATCACTTAGAGGACAGAGTTTGAGCTATAATATAAGTGTATACAGATATATTGGGACATTTTTCATGTGATTTAATCCTGGAATTAAAAATCAATTATATATATTTACTCACTAGTAGGGTGAGGTTTTAATCCCATGTTTGGGGTACCCTGTCATTTAAATCATATGTCTAGGATGTGGGGTTCCTCTGGGGAAGGGTAATAAGACAAGAAATATTTTTTCATTCATATGAGAACAAATTATAAGACTATATTTCCATAATTTCATAGTGGATCTCTCACTAAGATCCCTAATGTCACGTGAACAATGATTAGTGTGAGAAATAATGGATTGCAATGATTCCATGTCACTACCTAAAAGTAGAAAAATCAACATCAGAAGGAAATATAGGATAATGTAAATTATATTCAGTTTATTGTCTTACAAAAATGATGATTTTTTTCTTTTATATTAATTTCATTAAGTTAGGACATGATTCAGTTCATTTTATAGTCATTCAATGAGGACGATTATGTAATCATAAAGAGATTTAATAGCATTGAGTTAATCGCAATCTTGATGGTCTGGAATTCCATAGACATTAGTGATATTAGAAATTTTGAACCATAATCCCATTGGAAACATGAATCAACAGGGATGACAAAGGGGTTGGAAGACATCGAGCACACCAATATAGAAGATGACTCTCTTCGGGACGAATATCCCTTTGATTGACTACTGTTTTGCAAGAGACATATGCATTTACACTATTTCATAATGTGAATAGCCAGTCAACGGTTTCTGTAGGACATAAGACTTCTATCTCAGATTTCATTTTTTGTTTATGGATATCCATGTTTTACTAGACTATGTTGTTTTAAAAATAATAATGATGTTTCTATTAATGTATGAAATACCCAGACTGTGATTAAATGGGAACTACTTGTGTTTCCACACAAATCTTTCTCGTATGTACATGGGGGAGAAGGATCATTATTACTTCTAATTAGTGGATGGGGGTATGTTCGGGATCTCGTAATTAATGTGAATCAAGACATACATTACCATTGAAGAATCAAATTGTTTACTCACATGCAGTCAGGACCTTTTATTGACTCCTCACACAATTCTCGCATACACACATGTGAAGGGGTTTTTAATGGTGGTTGGTCTAAGAGGCTAGATACATGTGTCACAACATATTTTTAATGGTAACGAATCGAGACACATGTATTAATGAATGTTCCCTTCAAATATTCAGTATATGTTTAGGGTCATGCAAGGGTATTTTTTTCAGTGGATGGGCCAGGATGCCAAATTTGGGCCTCCCATCGTATCATACAAGGGAAGTAATAAAGATGTGCATAGTTACAAACATTCCCTATACCAATCTATCTCATACCTAGAAGAAGAATCATTTTTTATTCATCCTCTATGGGTGTTGGGTCTACCATACTTACATATAATTCGTTTGTGTATATAGAACAATAACATTGGTTAGTAGATCATGTGAGTTATACTGGATGTGAGAAACAAGGACTGACCTGGGTTATCTGCCCGTCGGTATTGAGATAGAGGATATGATAGAAGATTTTTTTATTTTGGGGGAATGTCCAAGATCAAGGATCAGTGAATCTGTATATATCATTCAATTTCTGGAATCAATGTATACGTAGCTATATTGGAATATAATACAGTTTATCGTCATGTGATTAGGAAAGAATGTGTTATGTAGTTTAATGTCATATAGAGAGGAAATTAGTCAAAATGATTTCCTTGTATCAGGGAAGGGTTCATAATAGTTTAAAGTCATTTGGATAGAACTGTAACTCATGTTTTAGTGTCATAGAGTTTGGACCATGAACGATCATTGATGTCACTTGATTTACTACATAAAATATTTTTCTTTGATGGGGGTCGTGATAAGCATTTCTTCCATTGATATCAAGGCGTATGTTCTATTGTAATAGACCCTATACATAACATATTCTACCTTCCACATTTATTTATGCATTGAAGTTTTAAAAATACGTATTGGGGTTCTAAGGACTCACCCTATTTCTATTTCATTGAATGATCGAATCTAAACATTTTTTTGTTGAAATCTTGTGCGATAAAATTTTCATAGATTTCCTAATAGTGTAAAGTGTGCATCCTCTTATTATCTAGATACTCCAACACATTGAATATTCTCAGGGATTTCCCATCTATGGGAAGATTATAAAAAATTTAAACATAATGTGATGGCTAAATGATTTTGATATATAAAATTACCTCTTTCTTGTATACTTGTTTGTACGTGGTCGCCTGGGTGAATGTGCGGGTTGTGGTCTTGTATGCCCAAACAGCATGAAGAAGCGTGTCTGGCCAAAAAATATTTATCCCTATCTACCATCATATGTATTATGATGGATAAAGTCTTTTTGAAATCTTCTATCATCCCATTTTCCACCGCATGGTACCAGGTTGAAGGGTTGGAGTTGATTCCATACTCCTGGTATAACTTTTCCAAATTAGAAGTGTATATATTTGTGCAGTTTTCCATCAGTATATTATTAGGGACACAAAATATAGTAATGATGATAGATTTCACAGAGGTAATGATACTTTTATTTTTTACTTCTTTAAGAATAATGGATTCAGACCATTTGAAAAAAAAGTTGGTCATTGTGAGTATGAAAGTGAATTGTCTAGACGTGTATAGAAGATATGGACCCAAGAAAATTGATCCCCTATATGGAAAATGGATAGGATTACTTTTTTTGTATGATGTAACTATAGAGGATGGTGTTTTAAATTGGAATAAAAATGGAATGAATGACCCTTTTTGGAGAATACAGAACAATCCTAAATCATAGTGGTCTAATAATACCCATGCCTTCAAATTTGGTGACAGGCCATGGTTATTGATTATTGTGCTCCACAAGATCTAGCATGCACTACTTTCATGATGTCCACAGTCTCTTCTCCAACAATTAACCTTATAAAGACACCATTAAGGTCTCATTTATAGAGAATCCTATTATAGTATACCCCATTGAACATGGAAAGATTAAAATCTAGTCATCGAACCAGTTCCCTTCCATCCCTATCTGGTTGGACTTCCCCATTCCGAATGAAATTTTTAATGGGTGTCATCCAACAAGTGCTGTGAACATAAGGTTCAGAAGAGGGGCTACATCCATCAATTTTATAATAACCATGCTCTTTATTTCACATATAAACGAAATTTATAAGTAAATTATTAACATTAAAAAAGATATATGATCAATAGGTCTAGTGTCATTCAGGCTTATGAACATTACATAACAACATAAAATATAAAACAAAAAATCATTATTGAAATCTTCTTTTACAATACCATAACATTCCTTCATACTTAGCATTGTATGGGATACCCTTGGGACATGAATAAAAAATGGGTGCGCTATAAATCCTTATAAGGGAGTAAACAAGTCATAACATGGATAATACATTTCATGTTAGGGTATAGGTATATCAAAGGAGCATAAGAGATAAATGAGCATAAAGGCTTGATATAGCATAATTATTATAACATGGAAATGTGGAAATAAAATTTAACATGATGTTAACATGATCCAAATCTCTTTGCACATGGAGTAATAGAAAACCGTTATTTCACTTGAATTATCATGAGTAAACCCTTGTTTCACATGACGTATCAGGATACTTTTCCTTACCATATTCATTGAAGCTCTATCTGGGTGCACCCTTCTTAATTATTTCATTTCATAAATAAGTGTGCCACATATGTAATTCAACAAGAAATCATTATACCTCGTCATTTGGTAAATGATAGATGAATGTGTAATACATATATGATATAATATAATCAATAAGTAAATTTTCATAATGGTGTATACCCTTGGTAGTGAAATTACTATAGTATCCACTACACAAAGACATTGGAATGGAAAATAGATATACAATTTCTTCTGCATAATGGCATGAAACAAAATATGATGATGATAGTGATAGGGTTATCTCATCTTATTCACATTAAATGGACAGTAATGGGATATTATAGATATATTTTCCGAAATATGTAATGGAATTTTGATTCCTAATATAATATAATTCCTTGAATATAAATGAGAAGAGACAAATCCATTATGGAATGTTAACGTATTAACAGGTGTAAATGAGATGCATTAATGAGGGAGAAATACGTCTATAATGAATAGAAAATTTGTACGACAGTATGGGGGAGGATAGAAATCATACCCAAAATTTATAAATTTTAAACAAAAGGGTATAACAATAAAAAGAAATGTTGACAAAAAATTAGAATGGAAGAAATCCATTATGGAATTTCTTTACGGTACTGGTGTACATGGTAGGCATTAATGAGGGATAAGGGGTCTCTGATCATTAATACATAATTAGGGTGGTATAGGGAAGGATATAAATCATACCCCATCATTTATAATTGAAAATAAAAGGTTATAGAAACATAAAAATCATGGACAAAAATGAGAGAGGAAGAAATATCAAACGTTATTTTGGCATTGTAATGTGTGTAAATATGAGGAATTAATGAGAGAAAATTGTTCCTCTCATCATTAAAACATATGGAGGGAAGTATTTAGGTGGTTCAAAATCATTAACCACTATTTCTATTTAACAACAAAATAGTATTAAAAATAAGGAAATTTGGACTAAAATGATAGAGGAAGAAATCCATTACTTGGAAGTGTTATCCCAAAGGCATGGGAGAGGCTTGAGAGAGATATTTTGGGAGATTGGGGAACCTCTGTAGGATTATGGAGAGGGGAGGTAAGAATTTTTCGAACTCCAAAGGCATCTAGTGAAAGGGAATTGAGAGCATCAGTGGGTTTATTATAGAAAATATAAGGAATTATTGATTATTTCAGTTTTGGAAACCACAACTTATACTAATCAAAACCACATACCAATCCATGGTTTTCCCATTTTTCTTAATGGGGAGTGGAAAAAATTAATTTATAAGTCCAATTTCCAAACATATTAAAAAATTAGGCTTTCTTATGTTGAGGTGAGTCACAATCTTAAGGAAATAAATTTAAAATGATAAAATGTATTTTATGTCTTAGAGGGTTCACAAATGCTTTGTAAAATATATGAAAAAAATCTAAAATCACATAATTTTAATGTTAAAACATATATTGGCCGATCATACAATTTATGGTATTTTATTAAATCACTATTGGGTCATAATTTTCTCCAAAAGCAGATTATATATTTAGACGATATTTAATTTTTACCCAACAATTCAAATATATTAGAACATTATGAAAGATACCATATTGGATAATTTTGGCACCCAAATTCCAAAAATATTATTCATTTTATCTAAATAAATTTCAAATTAATTTATTTTTTACATTAAAAAACAGATATTTTTAAACAATTCATGGGTTTTGACAACAAAAACATTTAAACCTTAATAAAAACAAAAATTGTATTCATAAAAATTAAATAATAAATTATATATAACAAATAGTAATTTTTAAATTTTATTTTTTAAAAAAATTATTTAATTTAAAAATAAATTTAATTTTCAAACTTGATTTTATAACTAAATATTAACTAAAAAAATCATTAAAAAATATTTACAATGTAAAAAAAATAAAATGAATGTATTTTCATTATTCGATACAAGAATAATGAAAATAAAAAATGTTCTAGGGTATTTTTACATAACCCCTTCTAACACCTACAAAAGACTTATGGGTAAGGAGTGTAAAGTTGACAAACACTTGTGGTGGCTCGGATAAAATCGATTTGGTGGTAATATCTATCAACTTATACTTTTCTTGTATGTGGTTCCATTTGAGCTTATCATGTTAATGCTCACCTTGGTCTTGGTCTTCATTGTATCCCATTGACACCACCTCCTTTATGAGAACTAAAAATTGGGGTTTTCATGGTGGAATTCTACTAGATGAGTCATTGCTTCTTTTGTCTGATGAAATTGGATTTGTTAAAGACCTATATTTATATTAATCATGTGATCTCTTTTCAGGGGAAATATTACCAACTATAACAAGTTTTAAGGTTATATTAAATTCCAAACTCATAAAACCATGGATGTGAATATGTTATATAACCATCTTTAATAATAGTAAATTTAATTAGATTCACAATGAATTTTCATTAAAGAATTTTTGCGTCAATATAATATTCCCCCTTATAATATTCTACCCTCAAATTTTAATTTTCCAACACTAAAATATATGAGGCTATCTCTTCATCATTACTTCCTCTGATTCCAAGGTTTTCATTTCAAACTAGTCATTTCTCCACAAAACCATGATGAGGGGAATTTTATTCATTCGTAGATATTATTCTCAATGATCTATGATCTTCACTGACTTGTCTTCATAGGAGAGGAAAATCTACATTGGTACAACCCCTAGAATGAGTGCATGTGGTCGGTCAGTTATCTACTTTCTCAAGAGTGATACATGGAATACATCTTGTATTTGATGTTAGTTTGGTGAGAGTTCATGTAGATAGGACACTACTCTAATGTGATCAATGATCTCAAAAGGGCCGATGTAACTTGGATTAATATTTCATTCTTCCAAAATCCCATAAATATATTCTATGGTGATATGGACATGATTTCTATGTCTCTGACATCAAACTCTATGTATTAGTGATGATTATTAGCATAAAACATTTGATGACTCTGAGGAGATTTGATGTGATGTAAATGTTCATATCATTCTCAAATCTTTTTGGTCATTTCGGGAACTAGGAGTTCTCTATCACTAACTTCATCCCATCTTGTCGATGTTTATCACCTCATCCCATAAGGAAATTTATAAGGATCCATTTGGTTGTCTGAGTGGAAATTATTGTTTTAAAAGAACTGAACTATAGGGATATGTTGATCACATACTACTTTGAATTCTATTGAGAATTCTCTCAACATGTCCCCATGTGTTTGGATAGACTTCTCAGATTGGCTACTGATTTTAGGATGTTAAACCATACTAAATTTCAGCTATGTATCAAGATCATGTTTATGAAACATATAAAACATCGAGGTGTATCATGGATCTCGATGGGATACAATCTATAGTGGTACTCCATGAATCATTACCACATCTATGATGTATATCTATGCTAGTTTATCTAATAAGAAATCCTCTCAAATTGCAATGATGTGTGTAGAGTTTGTAAGACAATACACAACAACTCAAATAGCATTATTTCTTATTTATGTCTTTTGATGTTCGATTACAATGTCTATGGTGATGTTCTCCCTTTTCCATAATGGTATGGTCAATGATTTCATCATCCCCTAATACTTCTATGTCTCAAACTTCAAATTCTAACATACCAGAAACATTGATTTATACTCAATGATCTCCTTCTTCCTATTATCCCATCAATAATTCTCTCTGAAATCTTCATACATTTTGTGTTTCACAAGTGATTCGAGAAATTTGAACTATGTGTATCATTCAAAAGTTAAGTCTTCAAATCCAGATTTGATGGATCATATAGTTTTGTCCCAAATCTCCCAATTTAACATCATTAACATTGAACACTTAGAATTTCAATTTTTTGATAGTTTCGAATATCATATAAATTCCAACATCATTCATTTGAGAATCCTTTAACATATCCAAAAAAGTCGGTTGAAAACCCATTTGTGAAAGGGTTGATGATGTTCCCTTTTTTCTGATTACCAAGTCCATCTTCATCAAATATAAAAATATCAGATCCTTTTAAATTCCCATAAATGATCGAATCATTGGACCCCTTCTACATAGTGTATATTCTATCTTGTTTACTCTTCGATGGTGTTAATGGATTGAGTAGTCATAGTCTTCGATCATCTCTAAATACTTTTGTTGGCAAATGATCGACTCATTCGGTGTGAATATATACATGAGGCTTTTGTGGTCTGTATATATTTCACACATATCTCAAAATTGGAAATGTCCCAATTTTTTTAAGATAATATCACATCAACCAACTCCATGTCATTAATTAGATAGATTTTCTCATGAAATTTCAATTTTCCTGAAGCATAGTCAATGAATTTTTTATTTTGCATCAACGCACATCCCATTCCAATCATTGAAGCATCATGGAATGCCACAAAATTTCTCCACATGCGGATATTATGAACAAGAGAATCGTGATAAGCCTTCCTTTAAACTCCATGTTTCTCTCTCGCATTCATCACTCCAAGAAAACATTACTCCCTTTTGAGTTATCTTGGTAAAATTGTTGGATATTTTTTTGAATTTTATCAGAAATCACCGATAATATTTAGCTAACCCTTGGATATTACATATATCAATTACAGATGATCGCATCAACCATCCCTCAATTGTATCAATCATGAAGGGATCAACAGATATCCCAGTTCATGTGATGATATACCCCAGAATGAGACCTCCTTCGACCAGAACTCACAGTTGCTTTACTTTTCATAGGGCATTTCCTTTCGCAAGGTCATTAGAACTATGATTTTAAGCTTCTCATGATCCTCCTAGGATATAGAGTATACTAGAATATTATATATATATATATATTAAAAAATTATGTCGGGTTAATATATAAATAATATATTCATATTTTCCATGATAATTTAAAAATAGTTAGTGAGTATGATAGTCATTTCTCGAAATTCATAGTTCTTTTATCTTGTATGAAAATAAGTCATGAGGATATCATCCTTCACCAACCATACATGGTAATATCACAACCACAAATCCTCATTAGAGAATTAATTTTCTCCATTTATCTAATTGAGCAATTCATCAATTTGGGACATAAGGTTATTGTTCTTTATCATGATTATTTGAGATCACAGTAATCAATGCAATGAAGCAATTACACATCCTTCTTCTTGACGAGAAGGAATGGTGGACCCCATGAGCACAATAATCAATTAAAATGGTCATTGATACCGTTATGAATATTATATTTCCACTTCGAAATTGAGGGCATATCAGACAATTTCTATATATCTCTCAATGTCCTGATCCAACAATTTCCACATAGCTCTCAAAGTCACTAATCACAAGTGATTTCTGTATTCTAGGGTTTATCACACAAAAGAACCAGTCAACCATGCATTTGGGAAACAATAATTCAATATTATTATCATGATAGTCTTGTAATGTCTTCCTCATTCAATCTAATGGATTCATCATAATTTTTCATGGGGGAAATGGAGTACCCTCCCATCTTATGTCGGAGTGTGCAAGGAAACTATTTTTCGAATTTTTTTACAGAACTCCATCCATTCCAATTCCACGATCTCCACCTCAGTCTTTGTATTTTTGATCAATGTCCACTAGTTATTATCTTTATCCTCAATTCGATAAGTTTCCATAGGTACCTTCTCTTTTTCAAGACATGAAATTATATAAAACATCTTTTTATTGGAGTTGATCAATTTTTCAACAATTGGGGTATCTCATGGTCCATTAAAAGTAAGAGGCATTTGCCTCATGATGCTCTTAATTGTGACTTGTTATTTCTTGGGGGGGGGAGGTTGAACATTTATCTGTACCGATGATTCTATTCAAAACATCAGTTAACTTGATGGTATAGTGAAAAACTTTGTGATTCATACTCTTATCAGATTGGGCATTTCATTAGAAAAATCTTCACATTGATCATCAAATCAATTGATAGATAGATTCCTACTATTAATGACCATTGGAGGGAATACAAATAATGATAGTAATAACACATAAATGTAAATTCAATGACAAAAACAAATGACTTATAAATTAATTTTTTTCCCTGACTTATGAATTTATAGGTACCAATCTCTGTTATCCAGTATTTACTTCCCAACATTTATTCTTAGTGATTTTTTTCCCTTTACAACCATTCATACTAATCTCATGAATTTACCAAAGCATATATCCCAAGAGTGTTGTAAATAACAGTGTATCATGGTCGGTTGTCGTGCACCAGATCCCATTCGAGTCTAGCCCAAAGCCTTATTTTTATGTTTTTCGACAAGATGCATTTGTGTCGGAGCCTCCTGAACCCGCTCGTATTGAGATAGGGGTGTATTTTATTTATTGGCTTCTTATAAAATAATCTCCACAATTTATGTATTTTTTATTATAATTTATCTTATATCAAAGGCTTCCACTATTTCTTTTTAATTCTAATCCAAAAATAATTAGACATATCTAATGTTACAAACTACAACAACCCTTATCTTTACATGACACATAAACATAAATAATTACATAATATATTCACTTGAAACAAGATATATGATTGAGAGTGATATTGTAATTAGGGATTAGGAACCCTACATTACAACATAGAACATTCAAAACTATATCTTTATTGAATACTTCTTTTACATGTCTTTTACATTCTTTCGTACCTAACATTGAATGAGATAACTCGAGGACATACATATGAAATGGGAATGCTATAAAGCCCAGTAATGGACTAAATAATAAAAAAATAAAGAATATAATACATGTTAGGAAATAGTAATATTAATGGATAATAATATATACATGAACATAAAGGAAATATATACCATGATTATCATAACATGGAAATGTGGCAACAACATTTAACATGATATTATCATGAGATAAGGATTGTCTCACTTGGATCATGGGTAATATCTCATTAAACATGAATTATAAAGAGTAAACACTCATTGCACTTTACATATCAGGAAGCTATTCTTTACCAAATTCATTGGAGCCCTATCAGGGATCACCATTCTTAATCCTTTATTTTCATGCATAAGTGTGCCATATTGTTCATACAATTGGAATCATTAAACAACATCATTTATTCCATGATAAAATAATGTGGAATATATACATGAATCTATATAATTAGTAACTAAATTTAGAAAAAGTATAATACTATATAAATATAAATGGGCAAGGAATCCACTTTACAATGTCTTTAGCTTGGAAAATCGCAGGACAATTTCGGCAGCATAACAACGGGACATTAAAATGCTTGATAATAGAGATAGGGGTATCTCGTTATATATAAATGAAATGGAGAGTAATAGATTAACATAAATACGTGTATGATCATATTTAATGGAATTTAGACTCATAATATAAAATAATTGCTTGAATGTAAATGAGAAGAGGGAAATCCCTTAATGAAATTTGGTATAGTAACAGGATTACATGGGAGGAATTAATTAGAGGGAAAGAGGTCTGTAATCAATAAAACTAATGATGGAACTATGGGGTGGGGGGTGTTTAATCATAACCCAAAATTTTCGATTTAAAATATGGTATAAAATATAATGAAATTTGGACAAAATGAGAAATTAAAAAATTTGTTAAGGAATTTTTGCATGGTAATGGTTGTATATGGGAGGCATTAATTGGAGATAAATGTGTATAAAATCATTAAAACATAAGGAGTAAAGTATAGGGGATTTATGAAATCATAAAAACAAATTTTTTTTCAAAATACAGGGCTATTGTAACATAAAAAAATCATGGGAAAAATGAGAGAGGAAAAATACCTTACAATATTTTGTCATGGTACCACATGTACCTGGGAGGAATTAATAATAGTAAAATTTTCCTCTCATCACTAAATGATACGGATGGATGTCTAGGTTATTATATAAATCATAACCCAACATTTTTAATTGATAAAAGGTTTTAAAACATAATGAAATTTTGAAAAAATAGATAGAGGATGAAATCCCTTACAGAAAAGTGTGATCCCAAAGGATTGGGGAGGCTACAGAAAGGATTATTGGGATATTTTATAACCTTGAGAGGATTATAGAGAGAGTATATCAAGGTTTAGTATTGATTTGAATGCTTTGAGTGAAGAGGATGTGGGAGCTCGAAAGCGTTTACGTAGGAAAAGAGATGGAATTATTTATTATTTAGTTTTGGACACCACCCATTAAACTAATAAAAACCACAAACCAAACCATGAATTATGCCCATTTTTTTTGTAAAATGGGAGTGGAAAATAAATATTATATGGATAACGGCCAAAATTATAAAAATATTTGTCTTTCTTATGTGAAGGTTAGTCACACTCTTAATGAAAATCAATTTAAAAAAAATAAATTGTTTTGTAAGTCTTGGAGGGTCTACTAATGATTTTTAAATATAAATAAAATAAACCTAATTTCAAATTATTTTAATGTTAAAACATATATTCGCTTAGAATATGTTTTATAGTATTTTATTACATCACTATTGGGTCATTATGATTTAATAAAACACATTATATATTTAAAAAATATTTAATTTTTACCCAATAATTGGACTCTCTAAAAAATTATGAAAAATTGTGAGTTGGTTAATTTCAACATCCGGATTCAAAAAATAATATTAATTTTATCTAAATAATTTTTTAAATATGTGAATTTTTATTTTTGAAATAATAACCAATATTTATCGAAAATTCATGGGTTTTGACAAAAATGTCTATCAAACCTTAATAAAAATAACAGTTTTATTCAGAAAAATTAAATGATAATTTATTTTTTATTAATCATAATTTAGTAATAATATATTATTAAAATATTTATAAATTCAATAATCCATTAATTCATGAAAATATATTTCTTAAATGTATATTATCTCAAAATTCTATTGCATCCTTAAAAACTATTTAAAAAGTAACAATAATAAAATGAAAGCATGTTTCTTTATTTAATATATAAATATTTCACATAATAATAGTGCTACGGTCTTTTTAAATAACTACTTCTTATACCCACAAAGGTCTATAGTGTAAGGTGTCCATTGGTGACAGACTCTTGGGGATTCATGAATAATATCACTCGTGAGGTAATCATTATCAACACTAACATATGTTGTAGGTGGATATGTTGGAGCTTAACGTGTGGAAGCACAACATAGGATTGGTCAAGGCTAATGCTAAATGACACGACATCCTTTCCATGATTTGAAAATTTGGCATCGTACTGAGATATTCAATTGGATGAGGTCATAACTTGTTTTTTCTGAGTAAATTGGATTTTTTAAATCCCTATATTTATACTAATCATGTGATCACTATTCAAAGGATATATTTCCAATGTTAAAGATTCATAATACTATTTGAAAATCCAAAAACATAAAACCAAACAAGATCATCTGATATATAACCATCTAACATTATAATTCATTTAATTATATTGAAGTTGAATTTACATTAATGAAAGTTTGGTATGTTAAAGCTTTTCTCTGTTTTGATATAGATAAATGGGAACACCATCCAAAGGTGAGCAACGCTATTGAAAATTTCTTTTATTATGGATCGTCCATGGTTGTGGATGCATTACCCATGTATCGACATCAGTATTTTGAGACCAAATGACACAGGTCAAGGTTGCTTTTATGGGAATTATTCCATCAGTTCTAAATCATTTTTAATAAATGGGAAAATACTTCATTCATAATTGAAAAGTCACCATTAAAATGTTTGATGATTAGCTCTAAATCAACCATTATCTTGTGGTGTTTTCATTGTACATTATGTTTCATTTCTAGGCCCGCAATGAGGGCATGATATTCTACTTCATTATATTTACACCCATCCCAAATATTGATAGATTAAGGTCGGATTGACTTTTCGGGTGATAGAGGTATAACTCCCACCCCCACATTATTGAGATTATGATCCCCAATTCTTTTTCCTTGCGGGATTCCCAAAGTACAATTGAATTACATTTCCCATGTTTGGGAGTCCTCATGTAAGGATAACACTTCCTCTTCTTAAATTTCATCATCCTATAGTGTTTTTTTCTAAGGGGTGATCTTCCATTAAGTCTACTAATTTGAGGACATGGATGGCCATCAGAGGTACGTATTATATGTCTAAATATTTTAGGATCACCCCCGATCGCGATAAGTGACGATTTAGCATGGTACGGTTGAGTATATATTTGAGTGGGTTGTAGTGGGAGACTAGGTTTACCTCATGGTGCTCCATGTAATGCCTTAGCATCTGACCAATGATTATTAGGGATAGGCAGTTCTTTTCAATTTTTGAATACCGTGTATTCGCATAAATCATTGTTTAGCTGGGGAAATAGAGGATTCTCTCGATATATTCATCATTCCTCTGCGTGAAGATGGTGTCTAATGACCACTTTCAGGCATTTATGTACAAAATGAGTCATCTACCCTAAACTAGTGGCATCTGTAGTGGTGGGCTCATGAGATAACTTTTTATATTGAATAATTCTTCTTGGAAATCACTATTCCACTCATTTTAAACCCCTTTCCTCATTAACACGGTAATGGTTAACATATACCTACCAAGTTGGCTATAATGCGCCCGGTGTAGGCCAGGTTACCCAGTAAACCTCTATACTCAGTGAGTTTTTTAGTTGGGGACTTGCCAATGATGGTTTTTGTCTTATTAAGGTTATCATTTCTGCCACTATGGAGTACAATGAATCCAAGAAATGTTTTATAGTTGACACCAAAGGGGAACATTAGGGGATACATCTTAAAACTATTCTTTTGTTGTTGAGAACAATCGTGATTTAACAACCAGATATTCTACATAACACCTGATGAATATTTCCCTGATGGGATTGAAGAGGCGATGCCTGGTGTGCTGATATATGGCTCCAGTGTGTTTAGACCAAAGACATCACTTTGTTGAAGAAAAATCCATGAGGGGCCATAAAATTAGTAGCTTATTTATCTACCAAGGACATCCAGATCTTGTTGTATATAGAGTCGTTGTCCATGAAATGGACGACCTCATATCTTGTAGTTGAATATGTCAATAGTTCTGTGATTGGGACCATGAAATCATCTTTTAGGAAACGCCAATTGATGTCCCTGAAGTCTATGTAGATTCTAATATGTCAATTCTTATTTTTAATATGTACTATGTTCACTAGCTAGATGAATTACTGGACTTCTCATATGATATTGGATCTAATCATCCTTTCAACATCTGCATCAATTTTTGCAGCATGTGTTAGATGGTTCCACCAAGATGCATTCATGTATCCCCTAATGATCTTCTGGTAAACTTAGTTGATGAGTGGAAACCTCGTCATATTGGACTAGAATTTCTAGTTAAGTCTAGGAAAACACATTTCCATTTTCTATTATTAAGGAGCTATTTGTTTCCTGACCCTCTATAGGCATATACACACTAATCAAATTGTGTCCTAGGTCATTTTTGGTTCCCATGTTTATATAATTAAAATAATCGATTGTGGTAGACACACATTCTTTTAATGCGTGAGGGTCATCTCTGAGGTCTTCTTCTTCGTCTTCTTCTTCATATTCTCTTTATTATCATTCTAATGGAGAGAGGATTATTGAAATGAATTCTGTAATGATGGGATGTATTTTTTGTTTAGTGAGTAAGTAGAAGGCAGTTTGGGGTCCTCTGGAAGGGTTGGGAGTATCTTCGGTAAGTATTTTCTAATCATCAAATATGTCCGTCCTTTCACCCACATCTTTTGACTTGTTGGCAGTAGCGGAGATCATGCAGAAATATGAGTATGCTTCCATTAATT
Organism: Viscum album; assembly: GCA_963277665.1. Taxonomy (NCBI): domain Eukaryota; kingdom Viridiplantae; phylum Streptophyta; class Magnoliopsida; order Santalales; family Viscaceae; genus Viscum; species Viscum album. Next base: position 1,100,556,675 of record OY728145.1, read on the forward strand.
CACTTATGTAATTAACTTGGTTGATGTGTAATGCATACTCTTCCCCAAGCTGCTAGATGGGGTCATTGGTAGCTATCTCCAATCCAATTTGGGAAGTAATACAATAAATTTCTTCGACTAAATAATTTTTTTCATCCAATTCATAGAATATTACGTCTATATAATGTGACTCATTTGACTCAAATAATGATTTATCGGTGTGTGATATCCCATTTAATTCCATTAGTGTAATAATTTACACCTAGATGGTATGATGAAGTATTTTAAGTGTGTTGATGCATCCAAGGCCTCCCCAACAAGATGTTGAAGGCCACACATTGCCTCACTACCAAGAACTCATAATCAAATGTGACATATCTAAGACATGTTTTAATCTTGATTTGTCACAATGGTTTCTGTTCACGTTTTTCATATCCTCATAGAGTTATGGTGTAGTGTGTCATGTTGTCTTCATCATAGCCCAGTTGATGAAGCATCTGCAGTGAGAGGGGGTTGACCCCAGAGCTATTTTTGATTAAAATCCTATAGATATGAATTCCATTTATCTTGTGGGACACATATAAGTTTTGTATTTTCCCTTGCATGATGGTGTCTTCATCCCTATCAATGAAGGAGATGATGGAGTGACGTTCTTTGAGATTGGTCTCCATCTTATAGAATTCTATTACAGCTACTTCGTCCATTAATTCCTAGAGACATTGTATGGATTAAATGAGTGACACCCTGAGGTATATAGATATACTCATAGGATCCAGGATTGATATCATTTCTAATACAGATGCTAGTAGCTTTTGAATATCATATTTCTTCTCAAATGGTCACTACATCCCAACTTTAGGTTTATATTTCATAGATTCTATAGGTGATTAGCTTTGGACATAGATGGTTTAGCCACTGTGATAGGAGATGGTGGCACTATTGTATTTTTTCGGGTTTGGCTCGATTGGTTCACTTTTATTCCATGGGAAATTTTCTATTTGTCCTTCCTATGATGGGTACTCTAAGATAACTTGACTTAGATTTCTTTCGGTGTGAGCGTATGTGAATTCCTGGTCCCATTATGTCTATTGAATGGTCCTTCCATGATTTTATGCGATGATAACTATTTGAGTTATAGAAAGGATGATAATTTGACTCCTACCATGATCAGATCATCCATGAACCCTATGGGCTCGATGGCCTATTCTTCCGACTCTCTGGTTGGGTGTGGGTAATACAGGTTCATGGTATGAGTTCCCATCCGAAAGGGTCCATAAAATGAATGACATTAATGGATATGATGACTTGTTCTTTATCTGACAATGTTTCTCTCTAACGGTCTTCTTCTGATGGTGTCATTTCGTAGGGTGGTGCATGTTGTACCTTTTGGCATGGCGGTGGCCATTGTACCAAGTCTTTTTCAATGATTTCAGAAAGATCCAGGGATGGCATTGTGTTTGGGTCCATTACATTTTCTTTCACATTCTTTCTATCCTTCTGGCCCTTAGAGATGTATGAGGCTGATGGTGACGGTTGTGTCGCATCATAGGAACATTGGGGGCATGGTCGGTTGTTTTAATAGTGGATAGAGGATATAATGAACATAGGTGTCTTTTTTCTGGGTCATCTAATTGTTGAATTTTTTATCCTTAGTTAAAATAGTTTTACATTCCCTTTCCTCTCAAGAGTCTGATGTGGTAACACACACCACTTGTATTGGCGGCGGGCCCCGTTTGACTCTCCTAAAACCACCATCTTTTTCAGGTGATCTATGAAGATGAAACATTCTTGAATGGTGTATTATATTATTCAGTGATAAAGGATATAATTTTCATGGTCGCCCAGACCCTCTTTATCATCTCGCTTTGGATATTGTGTCCAAAGCATGTTTAAATTCTTGATGGCTATGAAGTAGACGCAGACCTCGTCATCTCGAAATGAGTATACAATATTTCTTTATTCTTCGAACTAATTCTTCTTAGTACCTTATCTATCCTCTTTACAAGTTGGGGGTGGTTGTTGGTATCTAGGGTCCCTACATAGTTTGGTGGGGCTCTCCCAACTAGAGCTGCTGTCGGGGTGGTTTAATCATGAAAAAATCCACATTAAAATTTTCTTCCCTTATCCCTAATGGTGATGGGGCCACTCAGGGCTCGGGATTGGATTATTGTAAAGAGTATTCTATCATTTGGCTGATCGTAGAATAATATCTAAACCAACTTTTGTACTTCACTGGGATGAGAGGTGTTCTTAAATCATCATGATGTTTGTCGATACACATGTTGATAATTCCATCTTGCGGTAATCATCGGTTCATGGAATATGTCTGGTCATTGCATTATGAAATGAAGTATGAGACTCATTCATTCTATCATTTATTTCATTTCATGAGATCATTGACTATTGTGTTCGGAAATTTTGAACTAAACTAGAAGAGAAACTATCGCAGGAGGTCACCCAACTTCTGATCAAGTTACCTGGAAATCAGGTATACCATACCAAAGCCGATCCCTATAAGGTTCAAACGAATAACCTGTGTTTTACTGCTTCTTTCCACTCCAGATTTCCCATCATGGTCTGAAAATAAGAGGCATAGTGAAACAGATGCTATTTTATTTCCCCAAATCCATTGGATATTAAGAATACATGGTTTCCAATGATTGTAGGTTTTTGAAAATTTCTTAAACAATATGGGAAGTGTTTTCACACTGGTTATATCAAATCATTACTCCCCTCCATGGTTTCTTGTATAGTTTTTTGTTTCATGACAGTGTTCAGGATCCATTTATTCAAATACTTCTGATATTGAGCATGGGATGTTGCAGTAGTGGAAAATTTTGGGCATTCTAGTGCTGCTAGAATTCGGGGTGGATATCTAGTTGTGGTTATCCTTTGTGGATTTACATGAATATATTCTGGTTTCCTTCCATGTGGGTGGATGTAGAGATATCCTCCAAATACATAGTTTAGGTAGGTTGATGTTGCCAATTATAGATTTAATGCACCACTGAGCATGTCTTTATTCATCAGGACGAGTTCATGTGGCAAGGGAACCTCTTCTAGGAACACCTTCTGATGTTATGTACTTGGAACACATACAACGTGGTAGGTCACTTGATGCTTCTCAACATTATTTATCTTGAGATATTTCAATTATTCTTCAAACATGGAGAACCATAAGTCGAGGTCGATAGAATAAATATTAGAGGGAGGATGATGATCGTAGAATAATGTGGTTTTATTCTTCTAATTGTTGGGGTTTTTGTTATGGAGTAAGTGACAGATTAACTTGGGGTTCCTAGAGTTATGACTACTCTCTGGTTCTAGGAATGCACACCATCAGGTACAGTGAGGGATGAATCTGGGAGAGAGTCATCTTCCATTGATTTCTCTCACTTGTTGACACTTTCTGGGATGTCTATGTTGTAGATTTTTTCCACATTCACTAACATACACATTATTGGGGGTGGTGTTCCTGGGGCCGAATGGTAGGAATGAATTATGCATCCATTTTGGAACTTTCTACTTATATTCGGCAGCATTATTCTGGTTTATTAGTGATGATTGACCTAAAGGGAGCACTGGTCCGACCTCGTAATTCCCCTTTTTCTCAGAGGGTACAATACATGGGAAGAGCTAGAACATGAGACTCCTCTTCCCATTTCTCTTCCTATGCAGTGGAAGACAAACCTATGTTGATCAAGGATTTGATATAAAAATGCCCCCAGCTTCGTGGGTTGGGTATTTTGTCCTTCATCCCTTAATGAAATATGGTCTGTGTTTTTCAGACTTGAGGGGAATTTGGATTTAAAAATTCTGCCAACTCTATGGGTTGGGGTTGTTCCTGCATCCTGATAGAATCCTCCACTATTGAAAACTTTTCAATATCACGTACGCCCATGTAGGGGTTATCTGAGTATGGCATCGGTCCTGCATGAAGTGTATGTTCTTTTAAAATCATGAGCACTTTTTTCTGGTTATCTTCCCATAGGTATAAAACATGTTAGATGTTCACGGTTTTCCGACTAAGAAGTTATTCTATGGAATGATCTCTTTGGTATTGATTCTTTTGAGACTTAATTTAGGTCATCTTTCATTGAGTATCCCAATATATCTAAACAATGGTTTTATTTTATTTTTCCCTTTGGGTGACTACATTGCAATAAGTCATTTTCCATGGAGTTTGCAGGATGGGATGTGGGGTGTAGTGAAGAGGTCCATGTTCTCTCCATCATTGAATATGAACTCTAGTTAAGGAATCATTAATGAAGTTACAAAACATTTGCAGTGCATGTAGGCATTCCATTTCAATAATTTTCATTTTCCATTATAATAATGGTTTCTATGTTGGAGGGAGGTCGTTCAGGTCTATTAGATGGTGAATTTCTCTTAATGTGTTGATATGGTCTTCATACCCATAATTGTGTAGAAAATGATCCTTCAGATTAAAAATAATAGTCTATATATTGATGTAAAATACTTGTATACATTCGCTAGAAAACACTAATGTTATTTCAATATAAGAAGTAGACATAGGAAAATACATCACTGTTATATTATCATCAGCTTGATGTGTTCTCACAAGCATCAAATATTGCAGTTGTTCTTATTGAGGCTTCTACAGAGGATATTCCCATCTGGACAGCTTCTTAATAATTTCATTATAATCCACCATGTTGGTGGGAGCCTCATTGAAATATGAATGGCCCGGGGGTGTCCCAAATGATTAGTGTGTCCCCAACCATCCTCTGGCTGAGGAATTATATCACTCATTATTAACAGAGCTCCTAATGTATCAGACTTCTTTTTGAGCACCTCATAATAAAAGGTATTTCACATATTATTCCACCTAGGGGTGACCTTCTCACTATTATTAATTTTGGTTGTAGATAGGACCTTAAGAATGGGTGCTGCAATGGAGAGGTCTCATACTGAAAATTGATGCTCGACCACGGGAATTTTTTTATGGCATATACCCTAGGGAGATATTTTAGGTTGGGATGCAATGAGGGGAGGACCTTCTTGTTTCATGATATCACTAAGGGTATGACCTTCTTGTTGACATCTATGATGGAGAAGAAAACTATCACAGTTGGATACCCGGTTGACGGGAGAATTTTTGTAGTGCACGTCAAGGGGAGGGCCTTCAGAATATACTGCAATGATGGGAGAACCTTCTCATTGTATGTCATTATGATATGGAGGGACTTCGTAGAAACTAACATTTCATGGATGGCCTTTACAATGGTTGCCATCATGGTGAATACTACCACCATAACATGATGTCATATGGCAGGGAGAAGCATATCTTCAGTGTATATCCTTGGGAGGAACATTAGGGTGGACATCATTCAGGGTAGGACCTTATTGTTTTATGATATTCAGGACAATTTTAGAGATACCCCTAAACAGATCAGGTGATATGCTATTGTGATCAATAATTACTCGACCATGGATTGATCCTTAGTGGGTGCTCTACAGAGGGCCTTCTGAGTTGCAGGTTGCGAAAATGCGGTGATGGCCTTCAAAGCATCTATTTCCACTTCAACAATTTGGTAATGGTCTGACACAATATTGAGCCATTATTGATATAATTTATGACATTCAGGAATCCCAACATCCAATATAATAGGATCATATATGTTATATTTATTTTCTATAAGCATTTGAATCATTTTATTTTTGAGTTCTCTCTTGTGGGTAATCGGGTCTAAATGTTATTGGTAACCACCTTCATTTATGGATTCCAATCCTTTTGTTTCCATAGATCCCACTGGGATATGCTGATGGGAATCATGTTTTTTAGAAGGGATACATGACTACCATGAAGAAGCCACTATGTTGGTCCATTGTCCCCCAACAAGAACATGTGTTTTTCCATAATCTGATGGATCATGTATCACAGGATATTGTGGTTGACCCTCCTAGACTATAGCAGGAATGCCCGAGTACTCTAGAATTACTAACCCATTTTGTGAGTAAGACATTCCATTCACAGAAACTGGGTCATGGTGTAACACCCCAAGCTTCCAAGGTATGTTTCCATTTGAATAATGCAATTGCGTTTGTTGTACGCAACATCGAGTTCTAACACACAACGCAACCGATCAAACTAGCTGTTATGAATAGTAATACCTACTTTTTGAAATTTTATACATTTTATCTTTAAAAATGGACTTTATTTTTGGAACTGTGATATCTATATTATCATAGGGTGAAATTTTGGTACTTTTTGGATAACTTTCATATTTTGATGAATAGTGAAAATTATTAATTTTAATTAAAAACAACTTTTTTAATCAAAATAATTAATAATGATAAATTATAAATTTGAGTGGTTTTAAAGTATATTTACAATATATGTTTACCATTTAATACAATTTTGGTCATTGGAAATAATTTCACTATTAAACTAAACATAAACAAGTATCATTCTTTTGATAGTTATTATATCTTAAAAACACTCTTTTTGATTTGGCAGCGAGAATTAATTTTAATTTAATTTATGCCACTTATGTGTTCTGAATTTGGAAAAATGGATTCCATATTTTGAATCAGGATGTCAAAATTGTGTAAATAGGTATCTTTTATTTTTAGACATTTTGAATAATTACTTCGGTAAATATTTTATTTACCATGGTTAATGGGTAAATCCGGTAAATAAGGGTTAAAAAAAATATTATAATAATACTAAATTACCCTAAAATGTGTCCTAACCTGAATGGTAGATACATGTCCGACCATGGACATCTTTGGGTCGATTTTGGGACCCCATGGAGCCACTTGTAGGTGATAGGGACACTTTATTTTAATTATGTTAAAACAAATACAAAAATGACATTAGCATATATCCTTTAGAAAAACAATTTTTAAAAAGGGTTATATATGTTTTATTTTAGACTATAAATATTCATTAGAAATATAACAAGATTTACTATATAAAGGTATTTTATTTATAATTTTTAGACATTAAATAATGTAATTTATTTATGACCCAATGATGATGTAGTAATTACCATAATAGTGAAAAATTAAAATAATTGATATTATAAAAAACCAAATAAATATAATTTTATACTTTTTATGAATTAAACTAATTTTATAGGTTAATATGACATGTTAGGAATGATTTAATTCACTTTTTTAGATGTAATCATTCTGTTATGATTTTCACAAAAATCAATTTTCCAAATAGTGTCAAAATTGACATAAAAGAGTTTCTAAAACAAATATTATATTATTAATTTATATTAAATTCCTAAAAATTAATGGATTGACAAAGAGACTTATATAATGATATTTGTATCATTAATTGACCACCTTGGGGATGGTGGGACGTATACAGTTATTTTATTAACAATATAATATAAAAATAAAAAGAGACATTGTAAAAGTGAAACTAATTAACTATGAGTTAATACTTAATGATAAGGTTAATATAGTAACCCAAACCTGAATAAATCCTATTGTATGTGTTGTTTTAGACCTATCCCCACCTTAAACTTTAAATAATCCAATTTGGAGCCATTATATACCGAATATGAATTTATTATAAAATAATATTTCTAGCTTTTCCAAAGGTGCCCCTCACCCCTCTTATAAAAGGTCACTCCCCCTACTCATTAAGTCACAACTTCAAAGCCTTTTGGTTCGGCCAACCCCTACCCAAATACTCTCTCAACTTCCCACAATTCATCCTAGAGGCCTTCTTTTAGTCATAAAGCCAACATATGGAGACCTTTTGATCAAATCAAAAGGAGGAACCCGAAGAAGATGTAATGATTTCACCAACCATTTTCAAGTTCCTTTCTTCTTCCACTTCATATTTATTTGTTATTTCTATTATAAAATAATAACTGTAGTATATTATATATACAATTATGTTATTATAAACATGGTACAACCATATTTAAGTATTCTATCCATCCTTTGAATGACATATCACCATACGTGCGTACGTACGACTTACCGTCTCTACGTCGTGGTGTAATTGTTATTCAAAAAATTATTATTTGTATGGGTATAATAATGATATTTAATTCATGTAAATAATAAATATAACATGATAATTATTCTTTATATATGATATAACATCCAATTAAATATTTTTTAATATCAAAAGAATGATATTGTCACTCGTGCGTACGTACGGACTACCGTCTGTATGAACGTGATGAGATTCATTCTCCATCGTATCCATTCAAGACTAATTCTCATTTAATGATTAAAAATAATGTTTAAAGATTTGACATCATTATGGATATGAATAATATATATCCCATTAGTAACAAATATGGCTCAAATAACAAAGAATATTAAGGAAAATGAACCCGTTAACACCCGAAACAACGATAATTCTAAGATATTATTAACAAATCAATGTTAAAAGATCATATTTGATATAATATTAATTAATATGATTCTATTATAATTCAATAACAATTATTTCACCGTTATACAGGAGGTTAACCTATGATCTACCAAGGAAAAAGTCGAAATTAAGGGGTTTCTTATCTCACTCTTAATTTCGTGAGAATTCCATTGTGCACGACTTATTTATTGAATGTGGTGTATGTGTATTTCCCATGATTGTATTCATTGTGTAATATAATCTAATTAATGTGTATTTACATCATCATTGTATGATCCTTCTTTCATGGTTGTATGTTTCTTAAGTTATCTAATCGATGGGGGAATTTGAAATTTTAATTTGCACTCAATCGGCTTTAGGCATACATCATTGATTATTTTACTCCATGATTATGTGTAGAATCACTATTCAGTTGATTATCTCATAATTTCCACTCCCCTTTATGTGGATATAATTTTTATACACATAATAACTCCATTGATAAATTCTTAAGTCCTCGGTATGAACTTGATAAGAGTAATTTTAACTCAATCTCCATTTGTTGAGTTAAATATCCAATTCATTGGTGTTGTTTTTACAAGAATATGTGTGAATGTAATCTGATTTATTTAAACTAAATATCCAATCATATTTAGTGTATTTATATTTTTCACACATAATTATGTCATTTATTTATCCTTAACCTAAGGATATGGTCTTTATAAGAGAATTCATTTCAATTTACATTCCATCGAGTCTTATTTGTTGTTATACACCAAATCACTTTTATATGGTGTATATAATGTATGTTGAAATAGTATATCATGAATCCCATTATTCTCATGATATTAAAATATTTTTACTACCTCAATTATTTGTATTCAGGTTTCTCTCCTTTGGTTAGAAACTCTAACTAAAATATCTTTTTTAAATGTTTTGAAGATTTATTCTTCTAAATCGTTCTCATTAATGTTCATGTATTAAAAATTGTTTTAAGGATTTATTTATATGGAAAATAATGTTTTAAAATTAAAATTACTTTTAAAAGTTTCAAAGTGGTATGGGGCACTTTGATTAAAAAATCTGTTTTAAAATGGCTTCATGACATATAGAATGACTTTTAAATGATTTCAAGAAAAAGGGGGATATTTCTCTCTAATAGTTTTGATCATTAATTTCATCTATGTAAATATCCTTCATTATTCTTGATTGAGGTTAATATGATACAATAAAATCTTCCATATTATATCGAATGAGTTAGGTTTGACTGTGGATGTGCTTTTTTTTATACCATTCATGGTTTGTGGATCACGTATTCACATTTCGTATGCTAGTTTTAATATGAATGTTTCTGTCATATTTCAAACATTTCATACGAGGAATGCATTGGACTTAGTAAGTGATGGGTGGAGCCCGCTATAGCTCCTCGATGCATCGGTAGGTATCATGAGACAAACTAGTGTCTTGGCACAAGGCCTTGGAAAAATCTTATATGTAGTCTTGGCATGAGGCCTTGGCTATGTTGTTATGATAGTCTGGCATTATGCATTCCATCATTATGAATTTTCATATTGATATTGCAAGTGATTGTTAGACTAGTAGAATATCCATGTGAATATGTAAATGGAATTATTTCATTTTATCGTTGCCATATTATGTTGAAGTTAATGTTTAAAACCCTTTTTTAGTTATAAACTTCTTTAAGTGTTTATGCTTATCCATGAAATCATCTGCTATATTGTTATCCTTAATGAGCTTCTGAGATCACCCCTTTCAATGTTTTATTTTTACCAGGATGTGAAGAAGTAATTTATAAATGACCTACAGGGATACTATGAGGGGATATGAAGACAATATGTTGTTGTTTTTTTACATTATGATGTAATGTAATACTTATGAATATATATAGTGTTTCCAAGACTACTAAACTAATCGGTCTTTCGAGACTTGATCCATTGTGATCATACCAATGTTATGTAATAATGCACCGACTTTGGGTAACTGGGGTCGGGGAGTTACAGTTGGTATCAGAGGACGTTTAGTACAATCCTTGGAAGATAGATTTAGATAAAATCTGATTAGAGCGCGTAGACCTATGATTAACTTTGAGGATTAGTATAGAATAACTTTCTAGAATTTTTTTATTATTGATATTTTGTGAGTTTTCCGAAAAATACATCCATGTCTGGATACGATCAGGTAGAGGCGGCTCTCGAACAGATGTATCTAGGGGTAAAACCTAAAAACACCGCTTTGATCTTGACTCGAATGGGAACTGGTGCATGACAACGGGCCTTGCTGCACTCTTGGTTACGACACTCCCGGGGGCTATGCTTAGGATAATTGACATTTTCTTTACAAACCAATTTGAAGTATTATATATATAAGATGAGAGTAAATGACCTTAGATAATCCTAATGTGTTTCAAATTGAGAATATGGTGACATTTTAATCTCTTAATGATTTTATGACTACTGTTACTCACATAATGCTTTCTGGTTTTAGTCAATGGATGGATTCCAAGGAAGTCATAGTGACTTTGAGACTGATGTACAAGGTGGGAACGATGGTGGCTATGAGCAAAAAAAATGGAATGTTGATAGGCGTAAAAGATATCATCTTTATGGCAAATAAATTTTCCCAAAATATGATCAAAAATATATATATTAAAAAATTCTCGAACTCAACAAAGAAGAGAAAGGTGATGAATGATAAGATCTCTAGCAGTGGAGACCATGGGGAAAGGAATTATCAATTTCCATCATGCAGGAAATGTGGAAGGAGACACCCAGGAAAGTGTCTCAATGGGACAAAGAAATGCTTTACGTGCGAGAAGGAAGGACATAAAGTGAAGAATTGACGAAGAAAAATGAAGAGCACTATGGAAGAAGATAAAAATTGTCCCAAGAGTCCATTTACAGTCATTTTCCGTAAATGTAGGGGACCTGGCCATTACCCATGTAAATTCCCTATTCTATAGGATATTTTCATGGTCATAGAAGAATCTATGTGGAAATAAATGGTTGGAGAAATGTTTAAAAAGTATTAGTGCTCCTTGTGGCTGGGTTTACTTTGGATCAATTTTCTCTTGTATTTGTAACCCTGATGTTCTCCATGTGAGAATGATATTTGAGGAATAACTATCTTTTCTCTTGTGGATTTAGTTATGAATAACCATTTGGTTTTATATGATCATTGGGTTTGAGGATATTATAAGTTATTATAATTTGGGATGAAAATGCAAGGTATGAGATAACATTTGTGGTTAAATTATGTTATGGTTATTTTGAGGAATTTATCTCATTTTCGAAATGATATAAAATATAGTTTTTTAAAAGGGACAACGCGTAGACCGTGTGACAACCCATCACGTCTGACAAAGTTGTGGGAATAGAACCCACAATCAAAGTGCGATTAGGATTTATCACCTACCACTGGACTACGTGAAGTCCCCGGTTAGTGTGACTATTATTTTTAGTTAAATGCTTTTATTGATCAATAATAATTTGATTTGGGATCTTATGTCTTATCAAATGAATACCCTTAGTATAGGAAAATGATTTGGTGATTAAGTGATAAATGTTATTTTGGAAGTTGTTCGCTTTGTTGTGAACACTAATGCCCAAGGAAAATAGAATATTATGGGATTTCATTTGAGGAGTAATGGTGGATTTTTAACTATTTTTTTATTGGGGGTTTATAGTGATATGGGTTGTTTATGGAAATGATTAGGTTTATTACTTTTAAGTAAGTGACCTTAAGAGTACTTAATGTCATTTAGAAATACAATTTAACGTGGAAGACTACATTCTTATAAGTTTTGGGTTTCAATATTAGTTTGGAATATATTGAAGGATTTTAAGGATAATTGATTATTGAACGATATTTATTTAACTTTGGGGGTATTGATGGTTTAATTTTAGAAATTAAGATTAGTGTTTTTTTCTCTAATGGAATATCCATTTTGGGGATCATCAGATATTATACTAATCATTTTGGTTTTGATTAATCACTAAAGGAAAGGTAAATATATAGTTTATCCTGCAGGGATCATGTATTTCTATAGAATTTTATTCTAGCTCTTCCATTGTGACCAAGTCTTCGTGAATACTCATTGTCAAAAAAATGCGTTAGTGGTAAAAATTTATTAATGACTGAAACTCTACTTAAAAAGTAAGTATATCTCTTTATGTTCTTAGTCAGTATCATAAATTAATTCCTCATCCTTATGTAATGTATCTTAAAACAAAAAAATGTTGTCCGTTTACTTTTCCTACTGGGAGACTATGGAATGTTTGTCCCAACACATGTTTGTGATTTTCTAATTGTTATCATTGTCCTGATCATGTTTTCTATCCATCTCCATCAACACATAACACTTAGTTTATCATCCTTATCCATGTTTTCCTACATGGAATCCTATTATGGGATATCTTGGGTGACCTTTATACCTCTCTTCCTTTCTATTAAAGTGATAGTTATATTGACTCTTTTTCCGATGTGGGACATTCCATTATATTCTCAAGCTCAATTTTTTTAAAAAAAAATTGCGAGGATGCAATTTATTGAAGTAGGGGAGAGTTTAACACCCCAAGATTCCATGGTACGTTTACCTTTGAATAATGCAATGGCGTGTGTTGTATGCAACATCGAGTTCTAATAGACACCGCAACCGATCAAACTAGCTGTTATGAATAGTAATACCTACTTTTTGAAATTTTATACATTTTATCTTTAAAAATGGACTTTATTTTTGGATTCTTAATATCAAAATGATCTTAGGGTGAAATTTTGGTACTTTTTAGATAACTGTCATATTATGATGAATAGTAAAAATTACTAAATTTTAATTAAAAACAACATTTTTAATCAAAATAATTAATAATGATAAATTATGAATTTTTGTTTTTTTAAGTTTATTTAGAATATAGTTTTACCATTTAATACAATGTTGGTCATTGGACATTATTTCACAATTAAACCGAAGATAAACAAGTATCAATCTTTTGATAGTCATTATATCTTAAAAACAAGCTTTTTGTTTTGACAGCGGGAAATAATTTTAAATTAATTTCTGCCACTTCTGTGTTTTGAATTTGGAAAAATGGATTCCATATTTGGAATCAGATTGTCAAAATTTTGTAAATAGGTAACATTTATTTTTAGACATTTTGAATAATTATTTCGGTAAATATTTTATTAACCATGGTTAATGGGTAAATCCGGTAAATAAGTGTTAAAAAATAATATTATAATAATACTAAATTACCCTAAAAAGTGTTCTAACCTTATTTTTGGATACATTTCCAACCGTGGGCATCATTGGGTCTATTTTGGGACCCCATGGATCCACTTGTAGGTGATAGGGACACTTTTTTTTAATTAAGATAAAACAAATACAAAAATGACATAAGCTTATATCTTTTAGGAAACAAATTTATATAAAGGGATATATATGATGGAATTTCTACTATAAATATTAATTAGAAAGATAATAAGATTTCATACATAATGGTATTTTATTTATAATTTTTAGACATTATATAATGTAATTTATTTATGACCCAATGATGATGCAGTAATTACCATAATAGTGAAAAATTAAAATAATTGATATTATAAATACCAAATAAATGTAATTTGAGACTTTTTATGAATTACACTAATTTTATAGGTTAATATGACATGTTAGTAATTATTTAATTAAATTTTTTCGAAGTAATAATTCTTTTATGATTTTCACAAAAATCAATTTTCCAAATAGTATCAAAATTTACAAAAGATCGTTTTTAAAACAAAGATTATATTATTATTTGATATTAAAATCCTAAAATCTATGGTTAGGCCCAGAGACTTATATAATGATAGGTGTATCATTAATTGACCTCTTTGCGGTCGGTTGGAGGTATATAGTATGTTTATTAACCATATAATATAAAAATACAAAGAGACATTGTAAAAGTGAAACTAATTAACTAAGAGTTAATACATAAAGATAAGGTTAATATAGTAACCCAAACTAGTCTAAATCCTATTGGTTGACTGGTTTTCGACCTATGCCCAACGTAAACTTTATATAATCCACAATTGAGCTATTATAAACCGAATATTAATTTATTATAAAATAATATTTCTAGATTTTCCAAAGGTGCCCCTCACCCCTCTTATAAAAGGGAACTCCCCCTTCTCATTAATTCAAACTTTCAAAGCTTTTTGGTTCGGCCAAACCATGTCCAAATACACTCTCCAATTCCCTAACTTCATCCTAGAGGACTTCCTTCAGTCAGAAAGCCAACCTATGGATCCCTTTTGATCAAATCAAAAGGAGGAACCCGAAGAAAAGGTAATGATTTCACCACCCTTTTTCAAGTTCCTTTCTTCGTCCACTTCTTCATTATTTGTTATTACCATTATAAAATAATAAATCCAGTATATTATATATACTATGATGTTATTATAAACAAGTTACAACCATATTTCAGTATTCTATTCATCCTTTTAATGACATGTCACCATATGTGCGTAGGTACGGCTTACCGTTTCCACGTCGTGGTGTAATTGTTATTCAAAACATTATTATTTGGATGGGTATAATAATGATGTGTAATTCATGTAAATAATAAATAAAACATGATTATTATTTTGTATATATGATATGAAATCCAATTAAATATTATTTTAATATCAAAAGAATGATACTATTGCACATGCGCACATACGGACTACCGTCTCCACGAACGCGATGAGATTCATTCTCCATCATATCCATTAAAAACTAATTGTAATTTAATGATTAAAAATAATGTTTAAATATTTTGACATAATTCTGGATATTAATAATATACATCCCATTAGTAACAAATATGGCTCAAATAACAAAGAATATAAATTAAAATGAACCCGTTAACACCCGAAACTACGATAATTCTAAGACATTTTTAACAAATCAATTTTAAAAGATCATATATGATATCATATTAATGCATATGATTCTTTTATAATTCAATAACAATTATTTAACCATTATATAGGAGGTTAACCTGCTCTCAACCAAGGAAAAAGTACAATGTATGGGGTTTCTTATCTCACTCTTAATTTCGTGAGAATTCAATTGTTCACCACTTATTTATTTCATGTGTTGTATGTGTATTTCCCATGATTGTATTCATTGTGTAATATTCATAAATTTATGGATATTACATATTCATTTTATGAGCATTATTTCATGGTTGTATGTTTCTTGAGTTACCTAATCGATAAGGGAATTTGAAATTTCAATTTTCACTCATTCGGCTTTAGGCATACTTTATTGAATATTTTACTCCAAGATTATGTGTGGAATCACTATTGATTTGATTATGTCATAATTTACATTCCCCTTTCTATGGAAATAATTATTATACACATAATAACTCCATTGGTAAATTCTCATGTCATTGGTATGAACTTGATAAGAGTAATTTTAACTCATTCTCCATTTGTTGAGTTAAATATCCAATTCATTGGTGTTGTTTTTACAAGAATATGTGTTAATGCCATCTGATTGATTTACACTAAATATCCAATAATATTGACTGTATTTATATTTGTCACACATAATTATGTCGTTGATTTATCCTTAACCTAAGGATATGGTCTTTATAAGAGAATTCATCTCAATTTACATTCCATTGGGACTTCTTTGTTGTTATACACCAAATCAATTTTATATGCTGTATATAATGTACTTTGACATAGTATATCATTAATCCCTTTATTCTCATGATATTAAAATATTTTTATTACCTCAATTATTTGTATTCAAGTGACTCTCCTTTGGTTAGAAACTCTAACTAAAATATCATTTTTAAATGTTTTAAAGATTTATTCTTCTAAATCTTTCTCATTAATGTTCATGTTTTAAAAATGGTTTTTAGGATTTATTTATATGGAAATTAATGTTTTAAAATTAAAATTACTTTTAAATGTTTCGAACTGGTATGGAAAACTTTGATTCAAAATTCTATTTTTAAATGGCTTCTTGACATATATAATGACATTTAAATTATTTCAAGAAAAAGGGGGATATTTCTCTCTAATAGCATTGATGATTATTTTCATCTACGTCAATATCCTTCATTATTCTCAATTGAGGTTAATATGATATAATAAAATCTTCCATATTGTATCGAATGAGTTATGTTTGACTGTGGATGTGCTATTTTTATACCATTCATGGTTTGTGGATCACGTATTGACATTTTGTATGCTAGTTTTAATACGAATGTTTATGTCATCATTCAATATTTTCATATGAGGAATGAATTGGACTTAGTATGTTATGGGTGGAGCCTGCTATAGCTCCTCGAACCATCGGTAGGTCTCATGAGACAAACTGGTGTCTTGGCACAAGGCCTTGGAAAAATCTTATTTGTAGTCTTGGCACGAGGACTTGGCTATGTGGTTATGATATTCTGGAATTATGCATTCCATCATTATGAAAGCGGTTATTGATATTTCATCTGATTGTTCCACTAGTAGAATATCCATGTGAATAAGTAAATGGAATTATTTCATTTTATCTTTTCCATATTATGCTGAAGTTCATGTTTAAAAGGATTTTGTTTTAGTTATTAATTTTTTTAAGTGTTTATGCTTCTCTATGAATGCTTATCCAATATTGTTATCCTTACAGAGCTTCTGAGCTCACCCCGTTCAATGTTTTTTTCCCAGGATGTGAAGAAATAATTTATGAATTACCTGCAGGGATAGTATGAGGGGATATGAAGACAAGATGTTGTTGTATTTTTTTTACCTTACGATATAATTTAAGACTTATGAATATATCTAGTGTTTCAAAGACTACTAAACTAATCGGTCTTTCGAGACATGATCCTTTGTGATCATTCCAATGTTATGTAATAATGCACCGAATCTGGGTAACTGGGGTTGGGGCATTACAGATGGGCCCAGTTTCTCGCATTTCCTTATGATGAAAAAATGTCTTGGAATGTTTGGATGATATGCTTGGGGATCGACATCTGGTCATCCATCGTGACATAATGTGATATGATAAAAATTTGGATAGAATGGGTATGAAGGCCCATTCCGATATAGGAGAAGTGGTTTGTGCCTGCTCTGGTCCTCCATGAGTTTGTTGTAAATATTGGCTATCCCCCTATGTTGGGATAGAGGAATGATCATTCCTCTAGTTTCTTCTCTAGTTTCCATCGTATTTGAAAGATGGTCTCCATATTCACCATCGAGTATTTTCATCGACTCACATACCATTGTATTTTTCACATGATCATTTTATGTATCCAAATGTATTTGAATCTGCTCATATTTTCAATCCTCCCTATTTGGATGGAGGGATAGAAATGCATCCTCATGAATTTGAATCTAGCCATATTTTATTTACTACCTATTCGGATGGTATGTTTTATATGGATAAATAGGAATATTACTATGTACATATTATTTTACCTCCCAATTTTGTTGACGAGATTATTGTGCATCAACATATACCTTAATTTGCAGGTAATTTTCCATTCTATATGCACAATAAGAATAGAGAGCACTATAAGAAATGTTCATGTGATCATATTGTACCACATTATTTCTGTGGTGGGTTTCAATGGAGGGGTAAGAGTTGTATTGATTCCAGTTGAATGCCACCACGTTAGTATAGAGTAGTTGATATTGAATAATAATGGGGATGGTGTAATCATAATTTTATGTTATCCACACTTTGAAGGCCACCCGAGGGCCTTGGGACTTTTTTAATTATGATAGTGTGCTTGGCATACTATCCACTTCATCGTGAGGAGGCCCGGTCATCTTGTGTCGGGGACGACACTCTATAGTAAGGGCCCATGACTATGACCCATGTAAAGATGAGATGATTTTATTTGGAACTGACTTCATATTCTTCCATACGATATGGGAGGTAATCATTTTTCGTGTTCTAGAGAAAGGCTACCAAAATAGTTTGAATTGACCACTGGGGTTTCCATCGGTTGGGGTGCCAGCCACAACTTGAGAGGATATTGGAGAGACATCATAGACTACATGGCCTTTATCATGGACTTTATCATGGGGAGAGTACAATTTTGGTGGTACTAATTGATCAACATGTTAGAGACATAGCTTTGATGATGTTGGTTAGGAGTGGGGGTCCTTCTCTTCTTTGGGGCACTGGCCGCCTAGGGAATTTCTCAGCAATGTTTCTTCATTGGATATCAGGATTCCATTTGGATTGAAGGTTCCTCTACGGGAAACAATAGTATTCATATATTACATACATACCACAAATCCTTGTTAATGTATCATTCATTAAAACATATGAATATCTAAAGACCAATCATTCCCCCCTCACTCTCTTTTATTTTCTTGCTGTGGGGTGAGGGGGAAAGAGATGGGTATGACAGCCATCATGGTTAAGGATTCGCATTGGGTTAATGATTTTTGTTTCACCTCTGAGGATGTGTGTTTTGTGAATAAGGGGGTGAAGAAAAATGTCTAACATGAAATAAAATTTTCTCTATCATAATTGGGGTACAACTTCCTCCTTGGTTATGAATTCCCGTCAGATTCACCATTTTTGTTTCTCCTTCGAGTTGTAAAATTTGACGCATAAAGGGGAGAAAATAATGGTTTGATGTATAACATCATTTTTTCATGTTTCAATGTCATAGAACCACCTTCATGGTTAAGTATTCAGTTTAGGTTCACCATCTTTTTTTCGCCACTAAGGTGCAACGTTTCACACATACAGGGGTGAACAAAATGATATGATGTGCAACATCCTTTTGTTTAGTATCATTGGGGTTGAACCTCCACCTTAGTAAAATATTCAATTCAGGTTCACAATTTTTGTTTCGCCTCCTTGGTGTTTCATTTCGGGTGATGGTGAAATAGTTCGACGATTTTCATGAACCATCTATTTTTTCAGGGATGGTATGTTGTAAAATTACTCATTTATTTTGTCTCAACTTGTTCTGTGTCATTATCCTTTAAAGGAGGGATATATTAACAATGCAGGGACTAGTTAATTTACACAATTCATACTACAAAGGATATTCCACAGTTTGGAGGTCCCAATTGGCGATTTCATGTGGTGAAGTACTTGTGCAGTCATTCCTCCTAAGATACAACTTCCTTAGTTGGTCTCCAATGCATTTATTCATGGATCTATAAACACCTAATGGACCTGATATCCAAGATTCAAGACCTTCATTCCAATGGCGAGCACTTGTGGGTCGAAAAATCAGCCAACACCACTTAAGTACTTTTTTGGATGAGAGGATGAGAAGTCAGGCTCACCAAATCCCTTTTGGGGGAGGATTATTTCCTATTCAAGGACTCATTTATAGATTTTATTCGTGTCCATATGTTTGTGAATATATGGTTAATTCTTAATGAGTGTCTCCATGGGATAACCTAGATTGTAGGATCATCATAGGCATGAATGGATTTGTCGCTATAGAGGTCATTTTGACATAATCAATTAAATAATGCGCTCTGGAGTTTATCATCATCCATTGCGGATAGAAGGTGACTTGAAGATGGGATCAAACCCATAAAATGGATTCCTACGTATCCTCAAGAGAGAAATAGGAACCCACATTTTTTAGAATTGCTGGGGATTATGCCTGGAAGCTACGCATTTGAGGGGTAAATTATCTAATGAGCCCTTAAGTGAGGGAACCATTATGAGATTAGGTCTTTAAGTAGGCGCCATATATATCCTGGTTCGATCAGGAATTAGAGTTTTGTAGACCATAATGGTGTGGTTTTTGTAATCATCACATGTCTTTATGCCCATGTGATACATGCACGGTGAGTGAAACCAGATGCTGTGAGAGATCTAACAAAACACATTCTTCATCTCATGATGGTGAGAGAAGGAGAGACCACGATAGATGATATCAGGGTCAATGTAGATAAGGGTGTGGAGTGATGAACCTTTTAATGTGAAATGACATTAATGGTCATGTGACTCAGACGCAGATGAGTGGGGTCTTTCCTCAGTGGTAGTTCCCCAGAAATAATTTAGGTGTGGTGATGAGCGTCTTCTTCGTCAAAAGGGGAGGAAAACAAAACCTATTTGACTGATCAACATTCATCTTTGAATGGAAAAGAAAGTTATCACCCATTATCCCAAGAATGCAGAGATTCATGTTGGAATCCGATGGATGGACTCAAAGATAACATGGGGATGTAGACCCATAGAAATTCCCAAATCATTAATCATTTTGGGGAGAGCCTTCAGGACTGTACTTACCATGGTTAATTAGTCTCAAAAGGGGCACGATGATGCACCTGATGGCCTGATCATATAGTACATGTGGATTTAGAAGAGGATTTTTCCAGATGTCGGTAGACTGGTTTGTGGAGGGACTATGGTGTACTTGATAGTAATGGAGTGGTAGATTAGAACCGTAGGAAACAAACCCTGTAAACACCACATTCTGCATACTGGTTTCTTATGCGGGGTGGGGGAAGAACTGCATACCGTCAAGGTATGTGGTTAGAGGGGTTTTCTGCATATCAATGTAGTATGTAGTAATGGGTATAAACCACTACGAACCATAGTGGTTCACTGTCTTTCACACTGCTTTGGGTTATATCTATGTAATGATCCAGTACGCGGCACCGAGAAAAAGCTATCTAGAGATACACTACAAAGAAACCCATTTTGAAGGAGGGTCTGGGGGTCTATCATTCGTGGGAGATCATTTGTGAGGAATGTGTTTCTTACAATTTCAAAATTTTGGTTTATAGTCCTCTTATTATTACTGAGATACATCGATTTGTTGGTCTTGGAAACTTGTAACTACGGAGATCGTGATTAGATTTCTAGGATTTGTCGATGATTGAAGAGATATGCTTAAATATTCCCCATGTTCTTTCTTCCATCCTCTTTGGTCTCTTTAAACATTATTCATCTATCATCCTATCTAAATTCATTCAATGAACTATTAATATATATTTGGGGGAATCTTATCTATGGGAATGAGGAACTATTTGCAGAGTCATGTGATGATATATCATGACCCGTAGAAGACTCGGTAAACTGGGGATTGCAAAGGCTTCTATTTTCAATCATGGTTCACAGAACCCTATTAGGTTTTCATAGTCAGAAAACTATTGAGTTCATGAGATGGTATGAAGATGGATTTTGTGTGCATGATCCCTTCGCATTGTAGTTTGCAATCTATTGGGTTCACAGTCCATCTCTCCATGGGCCCGCGTGTCGCAAATCATTTGATGTACCAATGATTCGCAATCTATTCGGTCATCAAAACATTCCCTATACTAGAACACAAGCCCCAATAAATCTATTGAAAAATAAACTCTTTTGGGTTTCATCTAAATATTGAAACTCAATTTGATTTTATTCACCTTTCTAGACTTATAGTAGTACTTTCTTCCTTTATCAAAGTGATTCTGGGAGTATTTTATTCCCGTGGTAAAATTTTAAGGACCCTTGAGTTCCACTATAAATATGTGAATCTGGAAAAACGTTTTCAATAATTTGAATCATAATAATCTATAATTTCTTATAAATCCAACTTACATTTTGACCATCATTAATAGTTAATTATCTAAAAATTAATTACCGCTAATAAAGTAGAAATGGGTTTAATAATGGATTAAACTTCACAGATAAAAGTAATAATGACAAAAAATATTATGTAAATTTTATTTAATAAATATATTTATATATTTTTGATAATATTTTCTAAAATATGGAAATCATGTGCCACATTATTTTGAATATGACCCATGCATTATGTTATTTAATGAAAAAGACAGAAATTATTCATTCCTTATTTTTTTATCTATAAGGTTTTGTGTATTGAACTAAAACAAAATATGTTATGTTATAATATATATTATCAAATTATATATAATTTTTATCTTAATTATTTATTATAAAATGAATGATGATATAATTGCTTTAAATTATAAAAAATTTCAATAATGTAATTACATAGTAAAAAATAAATTAAAATATATAATTATCCAAATATTAAAAGTAATGTAAATTGAATGAATTATTATGTTCTATTATCTTTAAGATTTATATATAATCTTAAAAGTTTTTATGGTAATATATTTTATTTCCTCTGTTGTGTTTCTATTTATAAACTAAAAATAAATTAATAATTTGACAATTGACATGTATGTTATTTTATAATTAATTATATATTACTAAATTATTTAAAATTAATAAAAATGTATATTCAAACAAACGATTTTTAAATCTAAATAAATAAATTATATTGTCCATTAATGGACTAGTTTATATTTTATATGTAATATATTGACTTAATAAATAGTAGAAACATCGTTAACACAATTATGGTTAATGTTGTGTTTTTGCAAGTTAACTACATTTGTTAAACATTAATTCTCAACACACATAGTATATTGATTTGATAAATTTTAATTCATATTTATAATCATTTGGTATATATTATATAATTGTTATGAATTTAATTTATTCTTATTGGATAACATATATATGTTACAAAATAGTTACCATACTGAAAAATGAAAATTTTAAAAATAGAGATAATTAGAAGTTAAGGGTTGAAATGTGTAATAATGATATTAATTTTATAGTGGTTGTTTGGATGAAACCATAAATTTGAATACAACGTTATTTATCATATTTTGATAAAATTGTTGTATGATTTACCTAAAAATAATGATTACATTTAAATATTTACCATAACAAATATCCCAATTAACTATAAAATTTCACACACTCTCCCTAAGTAATCAAACCTCTTAATTGATTTTTCCTGACCGAGAACATAACATATCACTTCACAACCTCCCAAACCTAATAATTGTATCATTATTTTGAATATAATTCCAACCATGAAAAAAGCTACTATAAACCTACGAAGGATAACCCAATCAGAAGTGACATACATCAATGAAAGAGATCATTTAATTTCATCCCCCAACACCTCGAATTCATATTATTACATTATTAATTAAATTTCTCTATAACATTTATATAAGATGATTTTTTCATTTTAATGGTAATACCTATAACCTCACACACATATATCAAATGGGTTGCAAAAGCATCTTTCATGTGAACGTGAACAACCGTTTTTCAATCTATTGACATTAATTTATCAATTACCACATATTGATGATAGTAATAATGATTAATCTCTTTTTTAGATATGATATATGAGATATTTATTTAATTATACTTATTAAGTAATTGTATATAACACATTCTATAATTCATTACATTTTTTGTAGATGATAACATTGCTTGTGTGAACGGAGGACTACCACCATGTGAAACGATGAGATACAATCATGATTTACATGGAATATATTAAGGATGAGTTAAAAAACTGTTATATTTTACATTACCCTAATTTTTTAATTATATTATACATCCTTTACTTTTATTTATTTTAAACAAACAAAACAATGAGAAATTTTGTTCATGTGTAAGTATGACCTACCCTTCCTTGAATGATGTATTTCATTTATTGTCACTAAATTTAAGGTCTTAATAAATATAAATATATAATAAATAAATATTATATATATCATGGTTCTAATTTCTTAGAGGATGTAATTATTATAAATATATTTGTAAAAAATATATATGAAATCAAAACATACACAGAAGAAAATGTAGTTACTACTTGAAATGTAACATTTAACATGGTATTGTTAATAAATGTGTAATAATGTTCGTAATAAAATCATATATAGTATGATATATATGATTATTTATCTAAAATAAATGAATAATAAAATTATAATTATAATACAGGATGGTTGAACTATTATGATAGAAGTCAAATCTTTAGTTATAATGATTTATAGTCTCACATTTAGTTATGATTGAATTTTGAAATATTCTATAATAATTTCAATTTTTTCATGTATATAATACCATGTGGCATGTTATCAAGAATACAATTTTTTTTTCAAATTTATGATCTCATTGATATTATTATTTCTTTTTGTATATGATTAAAAAGTTATTAAAGATGTATTTCATTTCAATGTAACTTTTTCTTATGTGGGACATAAGCTATATTCATAATCTATTTATTAAAAATGTTGTATATACTACATGTGAATGTATATTAATGTTTTTACAAAAAACTTTATTTTTATTTTAACATCCACATTTTGATCTCTCATTCATTGGTTTTATGCTACCAATGTTACTAATATGGTATGTGATTTGTTTCTCAAGTCAAATTCTTTGAGATGTGTATTATGTCATGAACCAATATTATGATTTAGGTCTATATAAATTTCATATGACTCATGTTATAACTAATTTATTCAGCCTCATGATGTAATATATTTTATTTCACACAATTCATTCATTCCTCTAGTGATTCAATGTTACCAATGAGTTCATTATTTTATCTTTCAATCTCACCGTTCATCGATATTGATAATACTTAAGTCTCCAATATGAATATATAATTATCTACCTATAAGGAATTATCTATAATTTTATTTATATATGTTTATTAATGATATATTCATATAATGGTACCATTTTTCAAATCGTTTGTAATTAAAATTATAATAAAAATTATATTACTAAAACCATAATTTATTTCTCTATTTTTACATAAATATATTTCTGAACTAATTTTTTTCCTAAAAATTATTTAAAAAAAGTTTTTTTAATCTGTTAGTATTTTAAAATTTATTTTTACCGATTGATGATTTTTACAAAGTTTTTTGAATTAAATATTCATATTTCTTTCCAAATAATGATCGTTTGGATAATAATGAAATTGTGAAATGAATATTTATTTTAAAACGTTCTACAAGAAGAATGACTTATGATAGTATCACCAATCATTTCTAAAAATATTCAAAAATATGTATCCAATTAATTATGAATTTAATTGGATTTTAAAATGTTTTATGATATAAAAATAATTATTTTTCATAAAGGAAAGCAATTTTTTTTAATATTTATTAATGACCATTCAAAATTAGTTTTCATATAAGATGACATATATTAGTGTTACATATTATTTAAGGAGGTTTTCACCAATGCCTTAATCAGGATATTACTGATGGAAATCATTTATATTTTTTTCTATGAATGGTTTATGTTTTCATAAAAATGTGATTATGTAATATGTTTTTCATACATGTTTTATACCAATATAAAATACATATGAAACATGGTTCATTTTATATGTTATTCTATGATGAATATATAAGGAATACTTTCAATTTTACATTGGTTATAATATGTAGTAATTGTAAGGATTTTTGTCCTAGAACCAACTGGTTTAACCTTGATTACATGGTTATTTATTGTATTATAACATATTGTTCATTCTTTGACATGATTATTATGTAATAATGTCATATAGTATTTGTTCCATTGATAAGGTCATGTATGATCCTTTCTATGATGAGAACTATGAAATGTTGTAACAATGCTTTAAAATATGGTTTTTCAATTGGATGACATGCTATGATGGGACACATAGCATGAATACCATCATGTGCGAGTACTCATAAGAAGATGTCACTTCCTCTCATGAAGATCACACTTGGTATCCTCCTAGATAAGAGATTATGTAAATAGACATACTAGTAGTAAGTATTCATGTTTTGGTGTCATCCGATATTTCTATCTACGGGCATGTGTAATGATATTTAGAATCTAAGATTATCATTAATATGTGTCACGACATACACACTTTTAATGTGAGAGGGTCATCTCTGAGGTCTTCTTCTTCTTCTTCTTCATATTCTTATTCAGATTCTCCTTATTACTCTTCTAATAGAGAGATGGTTATTTAAATGAACTCTCTAATGATAAAATAGACATCGTCTTTTTCCTTAGTGAATAATGTGTGGGAATTTTAGGGTTCTCTGGATGGGTCTGGAGTATCTATGGTATGTATTTTCCAATCATCACTCAATTTGGTCCTTTCTCCCACGTCTTTTGACTTGTCGTCAGTAGCAGAGATCATGTAGACAGTTTAGTATGCTTCAAGACATTAACTTATTTAATCATCTTGGTTGATGTGTAAGGCATACTCTTCCCCAAGCTGTTAGATGGGGTCAGTGGGATCTATCTCCAATTCATTTGGCGCAGTAATACAATCAAAGTCGTCGATTGAATAATGTTTTTCTTCCAATTCATAATACACTACATCTATATAATGTTACTCATAAGGCTCAAATAGGTATTTATTGGTGTGTGATATACCATTTATTTCTATTAGAGAGATAATTGACACCTCATAGGTATGATGAAGGTTTTACAGTGTGTTGATGCAGCCAAGGCCTCCCCAATAAGATGTTGAAGGCCGCACATTGCCGCACTACCATGAAATCATAATTAGATGTGAGGACTCTAAGACATGTTTTAAGCTTGATTCATCACAATGGTTTATGTTCACGTTTTTTATATCCTTGCAGAGTTGTGGTGTAGGGTATCACATTGTCTTCATCATATCCTAGTCAATGAAGCATCTACAATAAGAGGGGGTTGACCCCAGAGCTGTTGTTGATGAAAATACATTGGATATAAATTCCATTTATCTTGTCAGACACATATATGTTTTTTATTTTCCCTTGAATTATGGTGTCTTCATCTTTATCAATGATTGAGATAATGGAGTGATGTTCGTCGAGAGTGGTCTCCATCTAATAGAATTCGGTTTCAGAAACTTCATCCTTGAATTCTTGGAGACATTGTATAGATGAAATGAGTTCCTCCCTATAGTATGCAGACAAACTCCAAGGATACAATATTGATAGATTTCCTGATACAGAAGCTAGTAGATTTTGAATTTCATATTTCATATCAAATGGTCGGTACATCCTGACTCAGTTTTTATATTTAATAGATTCATTAGGGTTCAACTTTAGACATAGATGGTCTAGAAATTGTTATAGGAGATGGTGGCGCTATGGTCTTTTTCAGGATTGGATGGACTGGTTCACTTGTATTCTTTGGGCGATTTTCTATTCCTCCTTCCTCTGATGGGTAATATAAGAAAACTAGACTTAGATTTCATTCAGTGCGAGTAGAGGATCATCCAGGGTCCCATTGTGTCTATTGAATTGTCCTTCCACGATTATATGTGTTGATAACTATTTGAGTTATTACATGGATGATAATTTGACTCCTACCGTGATAAAGTCGTCCATGAATCCTATGGCCTCAGTGACTTATTCATCCAACTCCTTGGTTTGGTATGGGTAATACGGGTTTGTGGTCCTAGTTTCCTTCCTAATGGCTCCACCATGATAATTACATTAATTGACCCAATGACTTTTTCTTTATCTGTCAATGTTTCTCTCTAATTTTCTCTTTCTGATGGTGTCATTTTGCAGCGCATTGCATGGTGTACCATTTGGTAGGGTGTTTCCCATTTTACTAAGAATGATTCTATGATGTCAGAAGGATATAGGGATGGCATTTTGTTTGGGGCCATCCCATTTTCTTTCACCTTTTTTCTTTCCTTCTGTCCCTTATGGGGCTATGGGGATATAGTGACGGTTGTGTGGCATCATAAGCACATTGGGGAATTGTTTTTTGTTTCAATAGTGGATGGAGGATACCATGAACTACATTGACTATTTGTAGGGTCATCTAATTGTTGAATTTTTTATCCTTAATTGAAACAGTTTTCTATTCCCTTTCCTCTCTTGAGTCGGATATGGAATCATAAACCACTTGTGATGGCGGCGGGACATGTTTGACTTGCCATTATACCACCATCTTTTGGAGGTGGTCTGTGAAGATGAAATATTCCCGAATGGTGTATTATAGTATTTGGTGATAAGGTAAATAATTTGGATTGCCCTCCAGAACCACTTTATCATATTGCTTTTGCTATACTAGCCAAACCATGTTTCAATTCTTGGGGGCTCGGAAGTATAAGAGGACCTCATCATCTCAGAATGAGTATACATTATTTCTTTATTCTTAGAAATAATTCCTCTTAGTACCTCACCGCTCATCTTGAAGAGGTGGGTGAGGAGGTTGGTATCTAGGGTCCTACATAATTTGGTGGGGATCTCACAACTGGAGTTGGTGTCAGGTTGCTTAATCATGAAAAAATCCGCATTAACATTTACTTCCCTTTTCCCTAAGGATGATAGGGCCACTCATGCCTTGGGATTTGACTTTTGTAATGATAATTCTATCCTCTGGATAATGGCATAAAAATCACTAAACAAACTTTTTTACTTCACTGGGATGAGATGTGTTCTTAATCCACCATGATGTTTGTTGATACACATGTTGGGATTCTCATCTTGGGGAAACACTCAGTTTAGGGAATAAGTCATGCCTTTGC
Source organism: Viscum album (assembly GCA_963277665.1). Taxonomy (NCBI): domain Eukaryota; kingdom Viridiplantae; phylum Streptophyta; class Magnoliopsida; order Santalales; family Viscaceae; genus Viscum; species Viscum album. The sequence continues at coordinate 1,100,585,340 of OY728145.1, forward strand.
ATCATGAAATGAAGATTGAGACTCTTTAATTCTCTCATTTCGTTCAGTTCATGAGATCACTGACTTTTTTGTTTGGAAATGTTGAACTGAACTAAATGAGAAACTGTCGCTGGAGGTCCCCCAACTTCTGATCATGTTTCCTGGAAATCTGGTATACCATACGAAATCCGATCCCTTTAAGTTTCATACGAAGAACATTATTTTTACTAATTTATGCCACTCCAGATTTCCCATCATGGTGTCACAATAATAAGAGTAGTGCAATGGATAATATTTTATGATCCTGAAGCCATTTAATACTAATAATACAGGGTTTCCACTATTTGTAGGTGGTTGTAAATTTAATACACAATCTGGGATGTGTTTGCACTATGGTTATATCAAAGCATTCCCCCCTCCATGGTTTCTAGTAATGTTTTTTATTTATGGATAGTGTTAAAGATCCATTGATTCATATACTTCTAAGATTGAGATTGGGATGTTGTAGTAGTGGAAAATGTGGGGCGTGCTGGTGCTACTGAAATTTGGGTGGATATCTATCTGGGGTTATCCTTTGTGGCTTTACATGAATATATTATGGTGTCCTTCCAAGTGGGTGGATGTAAATATGTCCTTAAATTTAGAGACCCAATCTTGTCCTACATAGATATTACATTACTTTTTTGGAATACTTAATACATAACAAAAACAAACACCAAAGGACTGTAATAGGATGATGTCGTTGGAAACTCGGAATATAGTCTTCTAATCATGGTGAAAGATCTTCAACATCTCCCATAAATATTTCCCCTTTGTTTTGTTATCTAAAACCATTCATTATATCCTGGGGAAAATAAAACATAAAAAGGGTGAGCTCAAATGATTAGTAAGTGTAATCATAGAGAACAAAAAAGAATCCATAAACATTTGAATGCAAAAACTTGAACATAAAACTTAAACATCTAAATCTTGAGCAAAGACATAAATCTTGGAAGTACGTAAGGAATATATCATCAAGGAACATAAATCATGATAAAATATCATGGGAATAAAACAAGTAATTGTTTAAAACCATTAAGAACATTATATGATTTCCATAGTAGCCATGGAATTGCTGCCAAGACAATTTTAGTAGAGAAAGTCTCTGTCTAAATTGAGTTAACTCCTCGTTCCAGTCCTGTATCACTGAACAAGAATAACTTATTGTTCCATCCATGTCTATCTCAAGAGATATAAATCATTACCCATTTCATTATAGGGAGATATAGGCCCCACCCATCTCATATTGAAATCATTCTTATTTTTTCCACAAAATAAACATAAAACATTCATCATAACACAAATAATACCATCGGTTTCATAAACGTCATCCCATCATCACATAATCCATATAAAACAAATGGATATCATTTCCTCATAAGAAAAATTACTCCATATAAATAATAAAGACATTATACTTGAAACATAAACATGCTAAATAATGTCATATTATATGGAAAATAGTTTTGATAAAACACTTGAAATGAATTCTTGAGGAAAATAACCCTTCTTCTTCAAAATCATTTTCTTTTCACAAAATGCGACAAAATTTTAAACGAAAAGGACTTGATTGAAAATATCCATGAAAACATGTAGAGGAATCTTCATAAAAATTATGTGTTATGAAACCGTAAAAATCTGTTCATGTTGTATAAGTTATAATAACATTCTCCTCGTACTTATTGTGGAAAAGTCAAAAAGTTCCTCGTTTGGTAAAAAAAAAGAAAGATTCCTTCCATAATACAATATAAAAGTCAAATCGGGGTAATCCCGACTTTAAACATACATGGAAGAATATTAAAAACTTTATGAAAAACATTTTTATGGACATGGATGAAAAATATAACCCCAATAAATACTTACGTATAAGCAATCTTAGATAAAAATGAGATTTGAAAAATCATCCCTTACCATAGGTCCAATATGCTTTGTATGTATCTGAACCCCTTGTATAAGGATTTAAATAATGACATTGAATTATTTAAGAATCATATTCGTAGTTATGATATCATATATGGTTAACTTAGGACTTTATATTACACGTTCTTTTGTAAATTCCTTGTTAAAGCAAAATTTTGGATAAATTCATTTTATTTATCGTACATGTTTGGACTTGTTGTTCATGATATTATCATGATTTACTTACTTAAAAAATCTAAATCATGATTTATATATCATATAAATTCAGTATATATATATATATATAATAGATCGATAAATGAAATGAAATACACCGTTCATGGAGACGGGAGGCCGTATGTACGCATGAACGCAGTTTTCCTTTATTGACTTGAGTAGAAGAAAGTAGAAGAAATATATATATATATATATAAATAAAGTATCTTTATTATGTCATATATTTCATTATTATTCATTATCTATACTTTATAATCATTCTTGAATGGTTAACGTGGAGAATGAATCTCATTGCGTCATGGAGACGGTAATCCGTACATACGCACGAGGGATGATATCATTCCAATAATTATTGAATGTAATTAGAGAGGATGATATAATAAATCAGAATCAATATGATTTTATAGAAACCATATATAGTTATTATTTACATCATTATACCCATCCAAGTAAGGTGGTGGTGGAAAAACAGATTACACCACGGCGTGGTGACGGTACTCCGTACGTACGCATGTGCGGTGATTTCATTTTCCATATGATGGGAAGAAGGTGAAATAGTTTTGTTTAATATTTATAATAACATATAATTATATGAGTTATACTGATGTTATTACTTTATAATGAAACAACTAAATAATAGGAAGTATAAGAAGAAAGAAACTTGAAAGAATCAGTGTAATAGATTACCTCTTCTTCAACGCACCTCCTTTAAGCTTCCCCTTAAAGCACTAGAGTTTGTCTTTTGAGGAGACCAAAACCATTATAATGTTTCTATGGGAGTTTATAAGGTAAATGGGAAGGGGTTGGATGAGCTTGAAGTCTCAAAATTACGTGAAAAGAAGAGGGAGGAGGTGCCCTTTTATAAGGGGGAGAGGTAAACTTTAGGAAAAACATAAAACATTATTTTATAATAAAGTTATATTTTGTTTGTAATGGATATAAAGTGACTTATTTATAATATAAAGTGTTTATGGGTCGAAATAATCTCATCCAATAGGTTTTAGACAAGTTTAGGATACTATTTTAACCTTATCATTTAGATTTAACTCTAAGTTAAATAATTTTCCTTTTACCGTGTCTTCTTGTTTTCTTACACTATATGGTTAATAAAGATACAATAAGAAGCAAAAATAAGCCCAAGTGGTTCATTATTCCTATATATAACCTTATATTTGTCAATTGGAAGATCCTTAGATTTTTAGGAATAGAATAACAATTAATAATATAATAAATGTTTTAAAAAATATTTTATGTCAATTTGGACATTATTTGGTAATTGATTTTTGTGAAAATCATAAATGCATGACTACTTCTAAAAAAGTTAATTGAATAAACACTAACATGTCATATTAACCTAAAAATTAGTGTAATTTGTAAAATCTCAAATAACATTTATTTGGGTATTTATAACATCAATTATGTTAATATTTCATTAATAAGGTAGTTATTGCATCATCATTGGGTCTTAAATAAATTAGATTATATAATTTCTAAAAATTACAAATAAAATACCATTATGTAGGAAATATTTTTATCTTTATAATTAAAATTTATAGTCTAATTTATCATATGTATAACCCTATATTAAATATGTTTTATCTATTAAACATTTATTTTAACGATTTTAACTCTTAATTGAATTAAATAATAATAAATATCCTAATCTAATCCAAGTGGACCTAAATGGTCATATTTTATTTTTAAGGTTATTTTTGGTCGAATAAAACTTATCCAAAATAATTATTACATGTGTTAGGGTAATAATAATATCATTTTTACCCTTAATTACCCTATTTACTTTTAAACGTGGTAGATAAATGTAAAAAAGTTACTATTCATAAAAGAATATTTTTAACTTATTCAACCACATTTTACATACTGATATCAACTGCGTCTCTTGGAAATTTTAAATTCCACTCACAGAAGCGGTAAAATTAAATTTTATGTAAATTTGCAAATTCTTCTTGGAGGTGGGTAAAAGACGGTAAAAAGTTCTATAAAATTTTTACATATCTAAAATTATAATAAAATGACTCCGATGAATTAAATAGAACTTATATAGGTATTATGTATCTATTTTGACCTAGAATAAATTAATATAAAATAAATAATAATATAAATATAACGTTGGTTTTTAAATAGTAACCTAGTGTTTTAACTATTCATCAAAAATTGAATGTTTTTAGAAAAATAACAAAAATTCACCCTAGGATAATTTTGATATTCCGAATCCAAAAGTGAAGTTAATTTTGAATGTTAAAATTTATATAATTTCAAAAAATGTTTATTACTATTTATAATGGCTAGTTTATTGAATACTTTAATAACATATTGTTGTTTATTGAAACCCGTTATTGCGTACTACACACGCTATCGAGGAAGGCCGTGATTATGTGTAATGCAAGACATGTCAGGGCTGCATGTAGTGCCAGATCCCTTTGGTGTTTCGTATATCATAATCAAAACTTATTTCTTTTATTCATTGAACAAAAACAATACTGATTGTTGCGTAGAATAATTTTCACAAAATGAACTTGATATTGTGTGTAACACGATACAATAATAGTGTTTTTTATACTAGAAGCTAATACGGTTTTGCATATAGTATAAGCTAATATTGGTGTAGTGTATAATAGAATACATCAATGAAATTAAAATAATAAATCTTATAAAATCTCTGTGTGTTACATTCTACCCGCCTTATAATGAATTTCTTTGTCGAAATTCGTCGGGGTTATAAATAATTTACTACTTGAAAGCTTCTTTCATAAAAACCCACAACATAAAAATTAATACTAAAACATAATTTTAAAAAGTAATGTAAGAAAAGTAACGGTTACACAAATTGGGTTTGCAGATAGGATAACATAGTTGAAAATATTGATATGGAAGAGAAATCTAACCATCAAGTTATAATGGATAGTTGTAGTGAACATGGATTTAAAAATGTCATCAATCAGAAAGCTATAAATGTGTGATGATCTATGGTACCATCTGATTCATCAGGTATGAGGGTACTGGGACAACGTTTTTAGTTTTCAAGATCACCTCCCTAATGTTGAATAATTGTTGAATTAAAATAAATACTTACTTGATTATGGTACTATCTCACTGTTGTTCATTCCATGAAAAATTTACACTTCATCTATTAAAGTAATGAAGTTAAATTTGTCATTAGTGAAGTGTTAGTAGATAATGAGATGGAATGATAGTTCATTCCATCTGTCTCTATCACAAAAGATTAGCATAATTTATTAAATCTACATAAGTCCATCTAATATGAGATTAATCATATATGATTTCTAAAATGTACTTATACTTCATCTATCATAGAGTTTAATAAACTTGTTTCTACTAACAAGGGACTTCATGTAGGCCATTGTTATGTGATAATGGCATGTCACACATCGGTTGTGGGTTCGATTCCCGCATCTGTGTCTGACTCGACGGGTTGTTGCCCGTCCTACGTGTTTTCCTTTTTATAAAAATATACTATTATAACATTCCAAAATTAATATAATAATGTTCAAGACTTATACAATACTATCTGATGTCTATCTTAATCTATTCCAATTTTTTGGTTTATCCAAAATAATTCTGTCTAATCTCAAAGTATAAATAAAATGATTACTAGAAAGGTCATCTACCAAGCATGTGAATACTATCATTTATCCCCCATATATTAAAAGATATATCTTGTTGGTCACATTACAAACATATGAATTCCTTAATAATGTATTCTCTTGAAAAATGAATACCAATTAAACCTTAGTGAAAATAGGAATGCTGTCAAGAAATAACTCTTTTCACCTACAAAAATCCCAAAATTTGTATATACTCAAACTATGATATAACTTTGTCCTTATATCAGTCATGAGCTCATTCAAAATATCCAAAATATTATTTTCTCCTTATCCATTCATTATGAACATATCATCTTCTTTCCAAAAATATCTGAATAACCTTTCATGGTTACCAGTACGATTAAGCATATAATTTCAAATACTCAGGGAAAAAAAATAATGTAACAATCCTTAGATGTTTTGTTATTGCATAGTACCATTAAATTACCTATACAGCATTACTCATGATAAACATAAAATCATTCCACTACCTTGTTAAAACACTAACTGACCTTCATCGTTTCTTTCATCTCATATATCATTTGTAGTCTCTTCATCATCATCAACATAAATACTGCCCATATGACCATGCTGATTCTATTCATGAGATTTTCCATTAGGGCATCTATTTGCATAATGCTCGTACATTCCACATTTAAAACATTTAACTATTGGTGTTGTCTTAGCAGTACCAGTAAACTTTTCCATGGTGTTAACTGAACCTTTTTCTTTGCCATTATTGTCTTTGTGTACTTCTTTTCCAAACCCAAAGCATCTTCTTGTTCCATTGAAACATTCTCCCTGATTCCTATTCCCACATGATCTACATGAGGGGAATTTAACTTTCTTTCCTCTATGATCATCATGAAACTCCATCAATATCTTATAAGTTTAGGTGGGATACTTACCATAGTTGATATTATTGATCATATTATGAGATTGTTGATTAGGCATAATAATGATTTTTGGAATTTCAAAACCTGTTTCATTTGGTTGCTCATTAAGAATATTATTCCATTTTCCATCATATCCTCCATTATCGTGAATGTTCCTATTTCTATCCATTTTCTAAAACCCAAATAGAATAGTTTGAGAGGCAAACATCATGCTAGGAAAACAGCATAATAAAGGGGGTGTACCTTCAATATATAAAATCTTAGGTTTAATTCTAATATCGTTACAGTAATTATAGGACTATAACCTTTATGTATACTTAACCTTAGAGACATCCCTATACATACATTAGAAATATCTCTAGGGATTTCACTAAAGTATTCACATCCTAGTTTCCAAAGGTTAACTAAACCATTCCTATGATACCAACTGTAGAGATCCAATATTGATGTACATGGACATCACATTACTTTTGTGGAATACTTAATACATACCAAAAACAAACACCGAAGGACGGTAATATTATGGTGTCTTTGGAAACTCGGAATATAATATTCTAATCAGGGTGAAAGATCTTCAACATCTCCCATAATAATCTTCCCCTTTTGTTTTCTTAGCTAAAATATTTCATTATATCCTGGGGAAAATAAAACATAAAAATGTTGAGATCAAATGCTCCGTATGTGTAAACATAGAAAACATAAAATAATCCAAAAACATTTGAATGAAAAAACATGAACATAAAATCTAAACATTAAAATCTAGAGAAAAGACATAAATCTTGGAAGTACGTAATGCATATATAATCAAGGAAATTCAATCATGATAAAATTTCTTGGGAATAAAACAAGTAATTGGAGAAAACCATTAAGCACATGATATGATTTCCACAATAGCCAAGGCATTTATTCCAAGACCATCTTAGTGGACAAAGTCCCTTTCGGAATCGAGTTCACTCCTCATTCTAGTCCTGTAACACTGAACCCGATTAACTTACCATTCCCTCCATGTCTATCTCATGAGGTAAAAATCTTTACCCATTTCATTGAAGTGAGATATAGGTTCCACCCATCTCATAATGAAATCATTCTTACTTGTTCCACAAAAAACATAAAACATTACTCATAAACCAATGAATAAAATGGGTTTTATAAACATCATCCCATCATCACATAATCTATATAAATGAAATGGATATCATTTCCTAATAATAAAAATAATACCATGAAAAAATAGGGACATTATACTTGAATCATAAACATGCTAAATAATTTCATCTTTGTTGTAAAATAGTTTTGATAAAGCACTTGAAATGAATTCTTGGGGAAAATATCCTTTCTTCTTCAAAATAATTTTCTTCTCACAAAATGCCAAACAATTTTAAATGAAAATGATTTTATTGAAAATAATCATGAAAACATGTAGATGAAACATCATGAAATTTAGATGTTATGATACCATAAAAATCCCTTCATGTTGTATAAGTTAAAAAAACAATACCCTCATACTTTTTCCGGAAAAGTCAAAAAGTTCATCGTATGGTAAACAAAAGAAATATTCTTTCCATAACATAATGTAAAAGTCAATGAGGGGTAAACATGACTTTAAACATACATGGAACAATATTAAACACTTTATGAAAAACATTTTTATGGACATGGATGAAAAATATAACCCTAGTAAATAGTTACGTATAAGAAATCTCGGATAAAAATGATATTTGAAAAATTATCCCTTACCTTAGGTCCAATATGTTTCATACGTATCCGAACCTCCTGTATAATTATTTAAATAATTTTATTGACTTAATAAAGAATAATATTCATTGTTATGATATCATATATGGTTTACTTATGACTTTATATTACCTGTTCATTTGTAAATTCCTTGTTAAAACTACGTTTTGGGTAAAATCGGTTTATTTATCGTACACATTTGGACTTCTTATTCATGATATTATCATGATTTACGTGCTTCCAGAATTTAAATAATAATTTATATATCATATAAATTCAGTATATATATATATATATATTTAATAGATAGATGAATGAAATCAAATACACCATTCAAAGAGACGGTATGTCGTACGTACGCATGAACACTGTTTTCCTTTACATATTGACTGGAATGGAAGTAATTAGACGATATATATATATATACATAAATAAAGAATCTTTATTATGTCATTTATTTCATTATTATTCATTATATATAATTTATAATCATTCTTTAATGGTTAACATGGAGAATAAATCTCATCGCGTCGTGGAGACGGTAATCCGTTCATATGCATGAGCGATGATATCGTTCCCATAATTTTTGAATGGAATTGGAGTGGATGATATAATATCTCAGAATAAATATGATTTTATAATAACCAAATATTTTTATTATTTACACCATTATTCAAATCCAATTATGGTGGTGGTGGAAAAACAGATTACACCACGGTGTGGAGATGGTAGTCCGTACGTACGCTCGCTCGGTGATTTCGTTTTCTATAGGATGTATAGAAGATGAAATAGGGTTGATTCCTATTTATAATAACATATCAGTATATGAGTTATACATATGTTATTACTTTATAATGAAACCACTAAATAATAGGAAGTAGAAGAATAAAGAAACATGAAAGAATTGGTAGAAGAGATTACCTCTTCTTCAATGAACCTCCTTTAAGATTCCCATTAAGGCACTAGATTTGTTAGTTTTAGGAGACCAAATCCTCTATAATATTTCTAGGGAAGTTGAGAAGTGAAATGAGAAAGGGTTATCCAAGCATTAAGGCTCAAAATTGTGTGAAAGAAAGAGGGAGGAGGTGCCCATTTATAAGGGAGGAGAGGGGAACATTAGGAAAAACATAAAATATTATTTTATAATAAAGTCATAATCGGATTATAATGGCTCCAAAGTGACTTATTTAGAAGATAAAGTGGTTATGGTTCAAAAAAGTCTAAACCAATAGGTTTTAGAAATGTTTAGGTTACTATTTTAACCTTATCATTTAGATTTAACTCTAAGTTAAATATTTTAACTTTTACCATGTCTTCTTGTTTTCATACACTATAAGGGTAATAAATATACAATAAAAATCCAAAAGACCCCTAAGTGGTTAATTATTAATATATAAAACTTTATATAAGTCATTTGGCTGATCCTTATATATTTAGGAATATAATTACAATAAATAATATAATATTTGTTTTGAAAACCATTTTATGTCAATTTCGACACTATTTGGTAATTGATTTTTATGAAATTCATAACAACATTATTAGTTAAAACAATGTTAATTTAATGAACACTAACATGTAATATTAACCTAAAAAAGTAGTGAAATTTATAAAAAGTCTCAAATTACATTTCTTTCGGTATTTATACATCAATTATGTAAATATTTCATTGATAAGGTAATTACTACATCATCATTATGTCATAGATATATTAAATTATTTAATGTCTAAAAATTATAAATAAAATACCGTTATGTTGGAAATCTATTTATCTTTCTAATTAATATTTATTGTCGTATTTATCTTATGTATAACCCTTTATTAAAAAGGTTTTATTTATTAAACATTGATTTTAATTATTTTATAACTTCATTGAATTAAAGAATAATAAATTTCCAAATCGAATCCAAGTGTGCCTAAATGGTCATTTTTTATTCCTATGTTTGTTTTTGGTCGAATGAATCTTATCCAATAGAATTAGGACATGTGTTAGGGTAATAATAATATAATTTTTACCCTTAATTAATCTATTTATTTTTAACTGTGGTAAATATAAGTAAAAAGGTATTGTTCATCATACAATATTTTTATCATATTGAACCTCATTTTAATTACTGATATCAACCGTGTCTCTCAGAATTTTAAAATTCCACTCACAGAAGCAGTAAAATTATGTTTTTTGTAAATTTGAAAATTTTCCTTGGAGGTGGGTAAAATACGGTAAAAAGTGCTATAAAACATTTACGTATCTGAAATTATAAAAAAATGACTCAAAGGAATTAAATTTAACATATATAGGTATTATTTATCATTTTTGACCTAAAATAAATTTAAATAATATAAAAAATAATTTAAATAAAAAGTCTGTTTGTAAATAATATCCCAGTGTTTTCACTATTCATCAAAAAATTGAATGTTTTGAGAAAAATACCAAAACATCACCATAGGATAATTTCGATATTTTGAATCTAAAAGTGAAGTCCATTTTGATAGATAAAATTTAAAAAATTTCAAAAACTAGGTATTACTATTCATAATGTCTAGTTTATATAATATTCTAATAACATGTGGTTATTTAGTGAAACCCGGTATTACGAACTACACACGCTATCGAGGAAGATCGTGATTACGTGTAATGCAAGAAATGTCAAGGATGCGTGTAGTGAAAGCTCCCTTTGGTGTTGCATTTATCATAATCAAAACTTATTTTATTTATACATCAAACAAAAACTATACTTAATTTTACGTAGAATAATTTCGACAAAACAAACTTGAAATTGTTTCAAACATGTGCCAAGAATAGTGTTGCGTATACAAAATCCTAAAACAGTGTTGTATATAGTACAAGATAATAATGGTGTATTGTATAATAGATGACATCAATGAAAATAAAATAACATTTCTCATAAAATCTCAGGGTGTTACATTCAATGACATGGTTTAAATAAGTTGATGATGCCAATGTCATATTGAAAGGACCACTAAGCATGTCTTCATTCATCAGGATGAGTTCCCGTGGCATGGGAACAACTTTTGGGAACACCTTTTGACGTTATGTACAAGGAACATATCCAGTGAGGTAGGTCCCTTGACGCTACTCAACATTAATTATCCTGAGTAATTTCAATTCATCTTCATACATGGAGAACCATTCCTCATGGTCGATGTAAAAAATATTGGGGGATCATGATAGTCATAGAATACAATGGTATTATTCTTCTAATTTTTGGGTTTTTTGTGATGGAGTTAGTGACAGATTGCCTAGAGGTTCCCATATTTCTCACCGCTCTCTGTTTCTAGGTATCCACAACACCTGGTACGGTGGGGGATGAATTTGGGAGGGAGTCATCTTTCATTTCTTCTTCTCCCTTGGTTCCATTTGTTGAGAAATCTGTGGGGTTTATTTTTTCCACATTCACTAACATACACTATATTGGGGGTGGTGTTCCTGGGGCCGAATGGTAGGAATGAATTATGCATCCTTTTTTGGAAATTTCTACTTATATTCTGTAGTATTATTCTGGTTTATTGGTGATGATTGACCTGAAGGTTGCCTTGATCCGACCACATAATTACCCTTTGACATAGAGAGTACAATACATGGGAAGGGAATGAACATGAGACTCCTATTACCATTTCTCTACCTAGAAAAGGGTAGAATGATCTATGTTGTTCAAGGATTTGATGTAAAAATACCCACATCCTCGTGGGTTGGGTTTTTTCACGTTCATCCATTAATGCAATACAACCTTTGTTTTTCGGTCTTAAGGGAGAATTTTTATTTACAAATTCCCACAACCCTATGGGTTGGGGTTGTTCCTGCATCCTGACAGTATCCCCCAATGTTGACAACTTTTCAATATCAAATACTAACATGCAGGGGTTATCTGAGTATGACATCAGGCCTGCATGAAGTCTATGGTCTTTTAAACTCATGGTCACTTCTATCTGGTTGGCTTCCAATTTACAGGAAGCATTTTGGATGTTCATGGTTTCCTGACTCAGAAGATTTTCGATGGAAATATCTCTTTGGTCTGGAATCTTTTGAGACTTAATTAAATCCATATGTCATTTAGTATCCCATCATTCCTAAATAAGGGTTTTATTTTATTGTTCCCTTTTTGGTGATGACACTTCATCAAGTCATTTTCAGTAGATTTTGCAGTATGGGATGTGTGGTGAAGTGAAGAGCTACATGTTCTCCCCATCATTGAATATGAACTCCAGTTAAGGAATCACCAATTAAGTGAAACAACTTTTATTGTGCATGTAGGAATTCTAAATCAAGGATTTTATTTTTCCATTATTATCTTGGATTATGTGCTGGCGGGGGGGGGGGGGGGGTCTTTCAGGTCAATTAGATGGTGAATCACCCTTAATGTGTTTACATAGTCTTTATTCACATCATTTTGATGAAAATGTTATTTCAGATTTCAAATACCGGTCTATTTATTGATGTAAATTTCATGTGTACATTCTCTATAAAACACTACTGGTATTTCAATGTATGAAGTAGACATAGGACAATACATCACTGGTATATTATCATCAGCTTGTTGTATTTTTTCAAGAAACAAATATTGTGGTATTTCTTCCTGAGGCACATATACATGATATTCCATGTATGTAAAACTTCCTAATAATTTCATTCTGAGCAACCATGTTGGTGGGATCCTCATTGAAATATGAATGGCGCAGGGGTGTACTAGATGATTACTGTGGCCCCCAACCATCCTCAGGCTGAGGAATTATATCACTCATTATTAACAGAGCACCTGATATATCAGACTCTTTCCTGAGCACCTCATAAAAAGAGGGATTTCTCATATTTTTCTAGCTAGGGGGTAACCTTCTCACTATTATTAATTTTGTTTGAAGGGATGACCTTCAGAATGGGTGATGCAATGGCGATGGAAAATATTGAAAAATGTTGCCTGACCACAGGAATTTTTTTTCTGGCGTATACCATAGCGAGGAATTTTAGGGTGGCATACAGTGAGGGGATGACCTTCTTGTTGTTTGATATCACTATGGGTAGTAATTTCTTGTTGACTGCTATGAAGGAGAAGACTACTATCATATCATGATATCTCGTTGCAGGGAAAAATTTGGTAGTGTTTGTCATAGGGAGGGCATTAATGATATAATTAAAAGATCGGAGATCCTTCTCATTGTATGTCATTATGATTGGGAGGGACTTCATAGAAGCTAACATTTCATGGAGGGCCTTCACAATGGTTATCATCATGGTGAGTTCTACAATCATAACTTGATGTCAAATGCCAGGGAGAAGCATATCTTCAACGTATGGCCTAGGGAAAACCATTATGGTGGACAACATCTAGGGGATGACCTTATCGTTGTATGATATTCAGGTCGATTAGAGGGATACCCCTATACAGATCAGGTGATATGCTCTTGAGACCAATATTTACTAGACCATGGAGTGATCCTTAGTGGGTGCTCTACAGAGGTCCTTCTGAGCAGTAAATTATGACAATGCGAGGATGGCCTTCAAAACTTTTATTTCCACTTCGAAAATTTGGTAATGGACTGAAAAAATATTGAGCCATTATTGATAAATTTCTTGGGTGTTAGGAATCCCAACATCTAATATAATAGGGTCATGTATTTTCTATTCATTTTCTAGATTCCATTGAATCATTTTATATTTGAGTTATCTCATGCGGGTAATCGAGGCTAAATGGTATTGGTAATGACATTCATTTATGGATACCTATCTTTTTTTTTCATGTGATGCCTCGGGGATATGCAAATGGGGATCATGTTTTTTAGATGGGATACATGCCTACCCTAATGCAGCCACTACATTGGTCACTTTCCCCCTTCAAGAACATGTGTTTTTCTATAATATGGTTGATCATGTATCACATGATATTGTGGCCGACCCTCCTATACTGGATCAGGAATGCTTTACTGCTCCAGATGACTGACCAATTTTGTGAGTAAGCCATTCCATTCATGGAAATGGGTCATTGTCCCAGTTTCTCACCTTTTCTTCGGATGAAGCAACATCATGGAATTTTTGGATGATTTTCTTGGGGATCAACATCTGATAGTCCATCATGACAGTATGTGATAAGATAAAACGTTGGATGGAATTGGTATACAGTCCCATTTCAGTATCAGAGAAGTGGTTTGTGCCTAGTACGATCCTCCATGAGTTTTCAGTAAATACTGGCTATTCATTTGTGTCAGGATAGAGGAACGAGCATGCATCCGGTTTCTTCTCTAGTTTCCATCTTATTTTAAAGATGGTCTCCATTTTCACGATCAAGTATCTTATCCTCTCACATACGAATATATTTTTTACGTGATCGTTGTATGTATCCAAATGTATTTGAATCTACTCTTATTTTCTTACCTTCCTATTTGGTGGGAGGGATAGATATGGGTCCTCATGAATTTTACTCTTCAAATATTTTATTTCCACCCTATTTGGATGGTAGGATTTATATGAATCAATAGGAATAGGACTCTGCATATATATTTTTACCTCCCAATTTTGTTGCTGAGCTTATTGTGCATCAATATATACCTACATCTGCATGTATTTTTCTATTCTTTCTGTACAATAAGACCAGAGAGCACTGGTAGGAATGTGAATGTGCTTGTATTGTACCACATTATTTCTGTGATGGGTTTAAATTGAGGGGTAAGAGTTGTATGTCTTCCCGTTGAATGCCATACCCTTAGTATAGAGGAGTTGATCCTAAAGAAAAAATGTGATGGTGTATTCATAATTATATATTATCCACACATGGAAGGCTGCCCGAGGGCCCTGGGTATTGTGGAATTATGACGGTTCCCATGGAATACTATCTTCTTCATCGTGAGGATGCCTGGTCATCCTGTGTCAGTGAAAACACTCTCTAGCAGGGGACCATGAGTATGACCCATGTCCAGTTGAGATGAGGGTTTTGGCATTGACTTAATCCTATTCCCTATGATACGAGAGGTAATCATTTTTATGTTCTAGGGAAAGGCACCCAAAATAGTTTGAAATGACCATTGGTGTCACCATCGGCTGGGGTGCCATCTGCGACTGAAGAGGCTATTGGAGAGACATCGTAGACTAGAGGGCCTTTCTCGTGGCCACCATCATGGGGATAGTACTAGTTTGGTGGTACCAATTGATCAAATTGTAAGATACATATAATTGATGATGTTGGTTAGGCGAGGTGGTCCTTATCATCTTTGGGGCCCTGACCTCCTATGTAATTTCTCAGACAACTGTCTTCATTGGTTTTCAGGATGCCATTTGGATCGATGGTTCCTCTATGGGAACCTACAGTATACATATATGACATACATACCACAGATACCTGAAAATGTAAAATTCATTAAAACATTTGAATATATGAAGATTCATCATGGACCCCTCCCCTCTCTTTTTTTCTTGTTGTGGGGTGATAGGGAAAGAGTTGGGTAAGACCGCCACCCAAGATAAGGATTCACGTCGGGTTCACGATTTTTGATTCACCTATGAGGAGGTGTGTTTTGTTCATACAGGGGTGAAAAAAATCATATGACGTGCAATATCATTTTCTCTATTATCATTGGGGTAGAACTACTTCTTTGGTAAAGGATTCATGTTAGATTCATCATTTTTGTTTCGCATCCGAGTTGGTAAATTTGGCGCATAAAAGGATGATAATAATTGTCCGATGTGAAACATCATTGTTTCATGTTTCATTGTGGTAGAACCACCTTCTTGGTTAAAGATTCACGTTAGGTTCACAATCTTTGTTTTGCCACCAAGGTGGCTCGTTTCACACATACAACGGTGACCAAAATGGCATGATGTAGAACATCCTTTTGATTATTATCATTGGGGTTGAACCACAACCTTAGTTAAGGAATCAATTCAGGTTCGCCATTTTTTTTCACCTCCAGGGTGTTTCATTTCCGGTGATGGTGAAATTGTTCGATGATATTCATCACCCATATATTTTTCCTGGGATGGTCTATTGTCAAATTATTCTTTCTTTTATCTCTATTTGTCCTATGTCATTATCCTTTAAAGAAGGGATTGATTAACCCAATAGGGGCTGGGTAATTTACACAATTCATACTACGAAGTAGATTCCATAGTTTGAAGGTCCCAATGGGTGATTTCATGTGGTGAAGTTCTTGTGCAGTCAGTCCTCCTAGGACACAAATTCCTTGTATGGTCTCCAATGAGTTTATTCGTGGATCCAGAAACACCTAATGGACCTGATATCCACGATTCAAGGACCTTCATTCCAATTGAGAGCACTCATGGGTCGAAAATTTATCCTACAACACTTATGTACTTTATTGGATGAGAGGATGGGAAGTCAGGCTCACCACACCCTTTTGGGGGAGGATTATTTCTTATTATAGGAATAATTTATAGATTTTATTCATGTCCATATGATTGTGAATCCATGGTTAATTCTGGAAGAGTGTGTCCAAGGGATATCCTAGATTGTAGGATCGTTATAGGCAAACATGGATTTCATGCAATGGAGGAAATTTTGACATAATCCATGCAATAATGCGCTCTGGAGTTTATCGTCAACCATTTGGGACCGATGGTGACTTGAAGATGGGATCAGAGCCATAAGATGGGTTTCCTATATATCTTAGAGAGAGAAATGAGATCCCATGTTGTTCGTAATGGTTGGGGATTATTCCTAGAAGCTACCTATTTTAGGGGAACATTATCTAGTGAGCCCTTGAGTTAGGGAAACATTATGGGATTAGGTCTTCAAGTAGGCACCCTATGTATCCAGCTTCAATCAGGAATCATAGTTTTCTATATCATAATTGTGTGGATGTTGTAAGAATCACAAGACTTTATTCCCATGTAATACATGCATGGTGAGAGATAGAAGATGATGTAAGGAATATAATAAACCACATGCTTTATCTCATGCAGGTGTGAGAAGGAGAGCCCACGATAGATGATATCGGGGTCATGGTAGCCAAGGGGGTGGTGTAATGAACCTTTTATTGGAAAATGACATTAACTGTCATGAGAGTCGGCATCAGATGAGTGGGGTCTTACCTCAGTGGTAGTTCCCCAGAAATAAGTTTGGGGTGGGGAGGATTGTCATCTTCATCAAAAGGGGAAGCAAACATGACCTCTTTGACTGATCAACATTCATAGTTGAATAAAAAAGAATGTGATGACCCTAAATCCCATGAATAAGGAGGTTCACATTGGCATCCCATGTATGCACTCTAGGTTAACATGGCAATGTAGACCCATATACATTCCTGAATCTTTAATCGTTTTGGGGAGAGCCTTCATGACTCTACATACCATGGTTTATTAAACTCAAAAGGGGCATAATGATGCACCTATTGGCCTGATCATATTGGACAAGTTGATTTGTAGGAGGTATTTTCTAGATGTTGGGAGACTTCTTTGTCGAGGGATTATGGTGGACTCCACAAATATGGAGGGGTAGATTAGAACCAGAGGAAACAACACCTGTAAACAACCCATTATGCGTAATGGTTTCTTATACGAGGTGGGGGAAGCTCTACATACTCTCATGGTATATGGTAAGAGTGGTTGTCCACATACCAATGTTGTATGAAGTAATGGGTATAATCCACCACGTACCAATGTGGTATATTTTCTATCACATCGCTTTGGATTCCATCTGTGTACTGATTCAGTATGCGGCACGAAGATAAACGTTTGTAGATATACACTACATAGAACCCTATATTGATGGAGGGTCTAGGGGACTATCGTTCATGGGGAGTTCATTTCGGAGGAATGTGTGGTTAATGATTTAAAAAATTAGGTTTATAGACCTATTATTATGACTGAGATACTTCGTTTTATTGTCTTTGGATACTTGTAACTGTGGAGATCGTGATTCGAATTCTAGGATTTACCGATGATTGAAGGCATATTCTTAAATCTTCCCCATGTTCTTTCATCCAACCACTTGGGTCCCCTTGAAGCATTCTTCATATGTAATCATAACTAATATCCTTAATTGATCCGTTAACAGAAAATTTGGGGAATCCAATATATGGGCATGCGGCATTGTTTTCAACAGGCTGTGATGATATATCATGACCCGTGGAAGACTCAGTCAACTAGGGATTGCAATGGCTTCTGTTTGCAGTCATGGTTAATAGAACCCTACCAGGTTTTCTTAGCCTGAAAACTATTTAGTTATTGAGGTGGTATGAATATGTATTTCATGTACATGATCCCTTTACCATTTTGGTTCAAAATCTATTTGGTTGACAGTCCTTCTCTCCATGGGCACACGTGTCGCATATCATTTGATGTACCAGTGATTAACTATCTATCTGGTCAGAAAAACCTTCCCTTTGCTAGAATGAAAGCCCAATAAAATCCAATGAAAACATAAAATCTTTCATGTTTATTCTAAAATTTGAACCTAAATTTGAGTCCATTCACCTTTCTAGACTTATAGAAGCACATTCTTCCTTTTTCAATGTGATTGTTGGAGTATTTTCCTCCTGTGGTAGATTTTTAAGGACCCTCGAGTTCCAGTATAAATATCTGAATTTGGAAAAAAAAATCAATAATTAGAATCATCATAATCTATAATTTATTATAATTACAGCTTTCATTTTGACCATAATTAATAGGGAATTATATAGATATTAATTACCGCAAAATAAGTTGAAATGGGATTACAATTTGATTAAACATCACATAAAAAAGAAATAATGACTAAAAATATTATGAATATTTAATTTAATAAATATATTTATATAGTTTCTTTAATATTCTCTAAAATATGGAAATTGTGTGCCACATTATTTTGAATATCACCCATGTGTTATGTTATGTAATGAAAAAGACAGAAATTATTCATTCCTTATTTGTTAATCTAAAAGGTTTTGTGAAGGAAACTAAAACAAAATATGTTATGTTATAATATATATTATCAAAATATATATAATTTTTATCTTACATATTTATTATTAAATTTATGATGATATAATTAGATTAAATTCCTAAAAATATCCGCATTATAATTAGATAGTAAACAGTAAAATAAAATAAATAATTTTCCAAATAATAAAAGTTATGTAAATTGAATGAATTATTATGTTCCATAATATTTTAGATTTATATATCATCTTAAATAGTTTTTATGGTAATATATTTTAATTCCTCCATTTTCATGCTGTTTATAAACTTAAAATAAATTAACAATTTCACAGTGGACATTTATGTAATTTAATAATTAATTATATATTACTAAATGATTTAATATTATTAAAAATGTATATTCTACCAAATGATTTATAAATGTAAATAAATAAAATATATTGTCCATTTAATGGCCAATTTATATTTTATATGTAATATATTGATCTAATATATAATAGAATCATCATTAACACAGTTATGGTTAATGTTTTGTTTTTTCAAGTTAAATACATTTGAAAAAAATTAATTCTCAACACACATAATATATTGATTTGATAAATTTTAATTCATATTTATAATCATTTTTTATATATTATTTAATTATTCAGAATTTAATTTATTCCTATTGGATAATATACATATGTTACATAATAGTTACCAAAATGAAAAATGAAAATTTTAAAAATAGATATACTTAGATGTTAGGGGATGAAATGTTTAATAGTGATTTTAAATTTTTAGTGGTTGTTTGGATGAAACCATAAATTTTTATACAACATTATTTATCATATTTTTATAATCTTGAGGTCTGATTGACCTAAAATTAATTATTACATTTGAGTATTTACCATAACAATTTTCCCACTTAACTATAAAAGTTCACATACTCTCCCTAACCAAGAAAACCTCTCAATCGACTTTTTCTGACCAAGAACAAAACATATCACTTCACAGCCTCCCAAACCTAATAAATGAATCCTTATTTTTATATAATTCCAACCAAGAAAAAATTTATTATAAAATTACAAAGGATACCCCAATAATAAGTGACATACATTAATGAAAAAGTTATTTAATTTCACCCCACCACATTCAATTCTTATTATTCCATTATTATTTAAATTTATCTATATATTTTATATAAGAAGAGTTTTTTATTTCAATTTTAATACCTATAACCTAACACACATCCATCAAATGGGTTACAAAATCATCTTTCTTGTGAACGTGAACAACTGTTTTTCAAACTATTGTCTTTAATTTATCAATTACCACATCTTGAGGATAGTAATAATGAAGAATTTGTTATTTAGATATTCTCTATGATATATTTATTTAGTTATAATGATTAACTAATGGTACATCACACATTCCTTAATTAGTTACATTTTTTAGATGATAACATTTTTCGTGTGATCGAAGGAATACCACATGTGAAACGATGAGATACATTCATGATTAACATGGAATATATTAAGGATGTGTAAAAAATTGATATATTTTAAATTACCATAATTTTCAAATTATATTATACATCCATTACATTATTTTTTTAAACCAACAAGAAAATGGAAAAGCGTGTTCATGTGTACTTATGACCTACCCTCCCTTGAATGATTTATTTCATTTATAGTCACTAAATTTAAGGGATTAAATAAAATAAATATATAATGAATGAATATTATATATTTCACGGTTCTAATTACTTTGAGGATGAAATTATTATAAATATATTTGTAAAATTTATATATGAAATAAAAAAATAGAAGAAAATATAGTTACTACCTGAAAAGTAACATTTAACATGGTATTGTTAAAAAACTTGTAAACAAGTTCATAATAAAATAATATATAGTATGATATATATGATTATTGTTTTATAATAAATGAATAATAAAATTGTAATTATAATACATGAAGGTTGATTGAGTATGATAAATGTCAAATCTTTAGTTGTGATGATCTATAATCTCACTTTTAGTAATGAGAGACTTTTGAAATATTGGCAAATCATTTAATTTTTTCATATATATACTACCCGGTGACATGTTATCATGAATATACAAATTTTTTTTAATATTTATGATCTCACTGATATTATAATTTATTATGGTATATGATTCAAAAGTTACACAAGATGTAATTCATTTCCATGTAAATATTTCTTATGTGGGACACGAGCTATATTCATAATCTATTTATTCAATATTGTGCATATAATAAATCTGAATGTATTTTAAGATTATTATAAATAAAATCATTTTTATTTTAATATCCATTTTTTATCTATCATCTATTGGGTTTATGGTTCAAATGATTCCAATATGGTATGGTATTTTATTCTTAATTCACATTCATTGATATGTATATAATGTCATGACCCAATATTATGATTGAGGGGTATATAAATCCCATATCACTCTTTTTATCACTAATTTTTTCATCCTCATGTTGTTTTATATTTTATTTTATGTAATTCATTTATTACTCTAGTGATTCAATGTTACCGATGTGGTCATTATTTTATCTTTCAATCTCACCATTCAACGATATTGATAATGATTAAGTCTCCAATATGAATATATAATGATCTAGCTATAAAGAATTATCAATAATATTATTTATATATGTTTATTAATGATATATTCATACAATGGAACCATTTTTCAAATCATTTGAATTAAAATTATAATGGAAATGATATTACTAAAATCAAAATTTATTTCCGTATTTTTTCATAAATTTATTCCAAAAATAATTTTTTTTCTAAAAATCATTTAAAAAACGTTTTGTTAATCTATTAATTTTTTAAAAACTCATTTTTCCCATTTAATATTTTTATAATGTTTTTTGAATGAAATATTCATGTTACATTCCATATAATGATCTTTTGGATATTACTGAAAATGTGAAATGAATATATATTTTAACAAGTGCAACATGAAGAACGACTTATGAATGTATCACCAATAATTTCAAAAAATATTATATTATATGTATCCTATTAATTATGAATTGAATTGGATTTTAAATGTTTTTTGATTTAAAAATAATTTTTTACATAGAGGAATTATTTTTTTTCCTTATTAATATCTTTTAATGACATTCAAAATTATTTTCCATATAAGGTGACATATATTAGTGTTACATATTCATTAAGTAGGTTGTCAACAATGCATTAATTTGGATATTACTAATGGAAATAATTTATATTGTTTTCTATGAATGGTTTATTTTTTCATAGAAAGGTGATCATGTAATATGTTTGTCTTACATGTTTTAAACCATTATAAAATACTTATGAAACATAGTTCATTTTATATATTATTTTATGATGAAAAGATTAGGAATACATTCAATTTTCCATAGGTTATGATATGTAGTAATTGTAAGATTTTGTGTCCTAGAACCAACAGGTTTAACTTTGATTACATGGTTATTTAATGTATTATTACATATTGTTCATTGTTCGACATGGTTATTATATAATAATGTCCTATAGTATTTCTTTCATTGATAGGGTCACGGATGATCCCTTCTATGTTGAAAACCTTGAAATGATGTAACAATATTCTAAAATATAATTTTTCAATCGGATTACATGCTATGATGGGACACATAGCATACAGACTGTCATGTGTGAGTACTCGTAAGAAGATGTGACATTACATCATGAAGTTCGCACCTGATAATCTCTTAGATAAGAGATTGTGTAAATAGAAACGCTAGTAGGAATTTTGTATGTTTTGGTGTCATTAGATATTTCTATCTGTGAGCATTTGTAATGATCATTATACTTGAAGATTATCATTAGTACATTTCACTACTAACACACATTGATTTACTGACAAAAACTGTCATCCAGATAGTTGGTTGGAAGTAGGGTATGTTGTGTGCATCATGAGTTGAAATTTATTTTTGGATAACTGTAGTCTATATGGTTTCCATCCATTTATAGAAGAAGATCTCTCTTCCCTTTGATTGAAATCACACTATCGTGGGAAAATCCCTGGAAATGGAATAATGAAGAGTTTATTTTAGGTAATCAAAGAATGATGTATCAAGCATAAAAGTTGATGGTAGGGTCATGAAACCTGCTTGATGAGATATTGTGACAATGGGATTATATTTCATAGTGAGTGTTCATATGTGTACTTTGTAGTTGCAACTTTTCATTCAATCTCTTGGGTTCCCCGACCCGTTTCTAGATAGTCCTCTTGGACATTTGGAAAGCCCGCCTAATGACAATGAGAAAGAATCCTAGAGGGTCACACACTAAGCGTTTTTCGTGGTCTCAGTAAAATTATATTTGAATTATATTAATTAAATAAATATTTTTCTCAATACTTTGGAATAATTTTATTGAAGTTTAAATGATCTCATAAAGTAAATAAAATATATATTTTTATAATATTTACCATTAAATAAATATTTATTTAGTAGTTTGTAAATAAAATATTTATTTAAGAGAATAATTTATTTATTTATTATTCGGGTGTTCAATAGATTGATGAGGAGTTTGAGAGGACCAAGGATAGTCCCATACTAAAATAATTATTTGCAAGATAGTAAATAATTATTTAACTGGCTGGAACAAATTAAAATAATGCAGCTATTATTTTGTGATGTCGAAATTTATTTATAATTCTGTTTTCTATATGTTGGTGCACCATCAATAATGACATTGTATTATTAATAAATGCATGGTTTATCTCTATTTTCATGAATTTATTTAAATGTTTCTATGAAATTAAATATTTTAATTTAAATTCCATGTATATAAATTGGAATGTACGCCTATTGTGCCACACATCACACCACATGACTGGTGAATTGAGAATTGTTGAGACAAAGCAATTCAATCTAGAATCCTCTTATCTCCCCTCTCATGAATGAGAGATTTTCTTCAAGTCCAAAGAACATACGATCAAGGACATCTGACACAAGACACTCAATTCACTATGCTAGCACCCGGAGAATGAGCAATGTCGATCAGAGTATATTGGAGCATGCATGGATTCCCTCTAGAGGGATTCTAGTTTGGATCCTTAGAAACCCAATAAGAAAATCTGGAATGGTTTTTTTGGATGATCAACATCATCATCGAAGAAAAATACCAAATATCCAAGTATTAATATTCATTTTGAAAATAATTAAATAAATTATAATCATGATGTGCAAGATAATCTCTAAAGGTTTTGGGGCCCTTTCATCTTTATCTATATATTTGATTATATTTCAGGGAGACTAGTGTTTATCATCGAATTAATCCTGGAATAATCATTGATCATGGTAAAAATCTAAATTGGGTGTCATCCCAACTGTGCAACTACTGCTCCCAGAACCTTCATGTGGTATCATAAGGGTTACATCATAGTTTTTTATTATATAAATATTTCATTGATGATTTACACATTTAATATTTTATTTTTTTCAATTCAAGTTAATCATTCTGCAAATCTGAATCTCAAGATCTATTCCTCCACTTTCATTTCTCATACACCTCAATGAAATGATATTTTATTTTAATTTTGATTAAAATAAAATAGAGTATCTCATCGTGGAGGTTCCAACACTTCTTAGTTGTACAACATAACAACACACGTTGTGTATTCGACAATAAATATCATTTAGTCTAGATTCAATGCATCTGACCGGTTCTCCAAACCAAGTCATGTGTTGGAGTTTTTCTATGTCATAAATGACTCCCTTTGTTGACTAGGAATAGGTGGCACGCTGTTTTAGGATTTCCTACTGTGTGGCCTAATTGACATGATGTGTAGTCCCTTCATGTTATGGTTGGACCATGTACCTTGTAAACAGCTTTCCCAGTTGGAGACCGTGAAATGAGGAATTACATGGCATGTTGTCCACAAGACATGTCGCGTACTCAAATTATTTCAGACGTATACTCACATGATGTTTCCTCGGGTGTGTACATCAATTATACGATAAAAAATAGTACAATCGATGTAATTTTAACTACATGTCGTATACGCATCCAAATTACACCGATTTATTGAAATTTATTATTATATTATACAAATCCTTGAGACGTGTATCATCGTGTGGGAGTAATGATGAGGCACAACATGTGATAGTTGTTTTATATATGTAAATTTAATTTAATATCTATGTAATGTTCATTTCCACTCATTGGGTAGTTATGAATAAGAACTCCCTGGGTTTCCACAATGATACAAGTTACGTACAAAGATAATATTTAATGAATTTATTCGTTTAAAATCATGACAGATGAGAATATCAAGGATATTAAGAAAGGGGTTTATGACTAAAGAATTGATTATTTAAAAATGATAATTAATTTATTTGAGAGTGATTTATCATAAACAATAACTGTTAACAAATTTATTGCTTGTTTTATTTATGCATAAATATCATTTCTTGTACGAATGATCATTATCTTCATCATGACCGTTGTATGTGGATGGATTCTTTTAATTTTTTTTATTTTACTTAAATTTGTGGGAATGTGAGCTTTATACTCATTAATATGTAGGGACTATGTGCCCAAGCATTCTTTTATGAAATCCACCTTTTTACCCTTCACCTATATATAAGTTAAAAAGTGCATATGTAATGGATTGAACACACATGCAATTGGAGGTGGTTCATTCTAGAGCCAAGACGAAATTAATCCCAAGAGACACAAAGGTGGTAAGGTGGAATATTTAAACTTGAATCCAAATGATTCAATGGGTTTCACGCCTAGGGTAGGGTTTTTTTATCAACTTCTATACAAACTCTCCATTATAAAATCTTCGGATAAATCCTTTAAATTATTTTATTTTTGTTAGTTGCATGGTTTATCTTTATGGATGTGTTGTCATGATCCCACAATTAATGAATTAAACATACATGCATGTTGTAAGTAAAATAATCCATACATATCTGTAAATATTATCAAGGAATGGTTAATCAATTTATTATGTTCCACATAATATTAACAAGCATGTGATAAAGATAATAAGAAATTCTCAAAAATGAGATAAAAACATCTCAAATAAAATATTAAGTCAGAACAAGCCATTTGTTACATGATTAAGGGAAAAACTCAATAAAACTATGTGTTTGAAGAACCATTGTTGGGACTCATACTTTTATACAGGAAGCCCTTTTTATGGGTTTCGTTTTGACATTACCATGTTACATCAATAGGTTTTTTCCTTGCTAGACATGGTGTAATATTGGAGGCAAGAGTTGAGGAAATCAAAATTCATGATTTCTGAATGGGGGAGTCCACTCAACAAATCATGGATCTTCTAGCCCAGAGTTGTCAAAGACCTGCATATTTAAATACCTTCTAATAGAATGACCAACTCTTGTGGGGGTTATGCAAAGAGGAATATGGATCATTGCAACTAGAATTTCATGGAAACAATATATTCTAAGTTCAATGGTGAGGGAAATTGGGACTTGAAAAAATAGTGGAAGACTTAATAAAATTTATTATTTATCATACTATTTCATAAATAATGTAATAATAATCTACTATTTTAATTTCACAATAAAAATGTAAAACTCGTCAATCACACTATCCCTATGATCAAATCTAAATAAAGACAACAACGTCTGTGGTATTAACTTCCACTAATGGTTTAGACCCCTTCAGTTTAACCTACGCCATGAATGGAAGCCTTACGGGCTAGAGTCATAATTACCTGATCTTCCTACCAAATGGGTGAGTGATCATGATTTTATGGTTAATGAGAAACATATGAACGATATGGTTTACGTTCAATGTTTGATGATATCATCAATGTATACTAAGCTCATGATGTCTTCAGAAAACATGGATTATTATAGCATCCTCGAGCACCTCAGTTGTCTTTAACAAGAGGGAGCAAGAAAGGAAATAATTGTGATCTCTAAGGCACTCTATCAGAGTAAGATTGGAGAATCTACCCCACTAGGACACATGTAGTCAATTTCATCGGCTACATTAAGCGCTTGGAGGTTCTAAGGTTTAAAATCCCCAAATAAAATGGCACAGATTTAATTCTCACATCACTTCCTCCAAGAATCTCTAACATTGGTGTAAATTTACATATGAGCAACATTAAGAAGTAATTATCTGATATTCATATCTTCATTCTCTAATTAGACAATTATATGAAGCGTGAAAAGATTTTTGTCCTTATGGTGAATAAGAGGAAAGGGAATGTAAAGAGATTTAAGTCCACAACTTCTTCACAAACATACGAGAAAATGAAGATCAAATAGGAGGAAAGGGAACATAAGGTTGTTTGTTTTTCATTTGTCATGAAGGGCCACTAGAACTATAACTCTACCCACCCTAAGAAGCAAGGGGATGCTTCTGGTGCATTTTTTATCGAATGAAATCAATCTGTTTATACAAATTGGGTATTAAATACAGCTTATGATTCTCACATATGTATGAAAATACATGAACCATGTAGATTAATGATGATTTACCGAGGAGTGGTAGATATACAATAAGCTAACAGAGACAAACTAGTTGTTGCAGCTATTGAGGACTACCACCTCACATTTCCAACTATGACGATCTTGGTGTTAAAGGGTTGTTTTTATGTGCCTTCTATAAACATAAACATAATTTATGTATCCCGACTAAATATTGATGGATTCATATTCAATTTTAATAATTAATTTTTCTTTTTTTATAAATATAGCATTTGTTTTGTCAGGGAACATTTATACAACAGACTTTATTTGTGATATTACACAAACTAGGTAATAGAAATTGATGACAAAGATACATCACATGACTCCTTATACACCAAACATTGGATTCTCCTGCTTGGTCATGAAAATGAGAAATTCATGAAAAAAAGATAAATGAATATGGATATTTGAATTTATGGAACTAAAACCACATGGCGTATGTCATGCACATTTTCAAGGGAAAATGACCATTGCCCCATTTGGTGGTAGTTGTTAAATTGCTAAAGAACTTATTGAATTGGTTCATACTAATGTGTGTAGACCAATTGTAGTTGAAGCTAGGGGAGGGTACTCATACATAATAACATTTAAGAATTATTTTAGTAGATTTGGATATATCTACATAATGAGGTATAAGTCGGCTTCTTTTAAAAAGTTTAAAATATATGAGATCGAAGTTGAGAACAATCATGGTAAGAAGATTATGAATCTTCGTTCAGACAAATGTGGATAATATCATAATCAAAAATTTATTGATTTCTTGCGGGAGTTTGGGATCCTATAAAAACTCACTCCTCCAAACACACCATAGTGGAATGGTGAGAGAAAATGTAGGAATTGATCTCTGTTGGACATGGTAATATCAATGATGAGTCATTCGAGTCTTCGAGTATTTCATTGCAGATAATCGTTATGAAGAGAAGCACCCATACTAAACCAAATGCCAACTAAATTGATAAAAGGTATTCCATACGAGTTATAATATAGATAAAAATCCATGTTATCAAATTTACATGTGTGGGGTAGAAAAGTATTTGTTAATTCCTCTTCAGGTAACAAACTCACCCCCTGAGGCATAAAGTGTTTCCTTATAGGATACCCAAAGGAAACAAGGGGACATTACATATACATCCCCATATACAAAATGGTTATAGTGGAAATATATACCATATTCCTTGAGGGGATCACATCAACAAAAGGGATAGTAGGAGAGACATAGACTTTAATGACGTCGAGGCTCATGGTACACAAGAGTTGTTGTAAGAACAGATTTCACAAAGCCCCGTGGAAGAAGAATATATTTTATAGACACAAGTTCTACGTATGAGTACATGAGAGGTTATAGAACTGGAATGGTTTGTTTTTCTAATTACCAAGGATGGTGACTCATTATTAGTTTGTTATAATGACCCACTAACCTATATGAAACTAGTAAGTGGCACATAAGATGCCATGTGGCAACAATACAATAATTATGAAATGGATTCCATGTACCAGAACCAAGTCCTTAATTTGGTCGAACCATAAGATTATGTGAAGATAGTTTGTTGGAAAATGGTATTCAAGAACAAACAGGACATGGAAAGACATGTCGATACCGATAACGCATGATTGGTTGCAATAGGGTTTGAACAACATCGAGGAATCGACTTCGATGAAACCATCTAACTAGTTGCAATGCCAAAATCCATCATAATTCTACATGCCATTGTGGATAACCATGGCTATGAGATTTTGCATATGGATGTCAAAAAAACATTCCATAACGGCAACCTTCAAGAAGATGTATGCATTCCACAACCCAAAGGGTTTGTAACTCTAAAGGATGCCATTAAGGTATGTAATTTGAATAAATCTATTTATGGATAAAAGAAAAAATCTATGCCATGGGACATTCATTTTAATGATTCCATAGAAGAGTTAGATTTTGTCAAAAATGAATTTGAGCCTTGTGTCTAGAAAATGTTTAGTGGGAGTGCAGTCATTTTCCTAATAATATATGTTTATGACCTATTAATTATTTGATATGAGATATCAGTCTTACATTTTGCAAATGAATGGTTGAATCAATACTACTCAATGGTAGACTTGGGCGCGACATCATATATTCTTGGGATCTACACACATATTGATATATCCAAGAGATTTCTAGGACAAAGTTAATGTACATACTTTGATAAGATATAGAAGAGATTCAGTATAGAACAATCCAAGAGGAGATTGTTTCTAGCATCACATGGCATTCAACATTCAATGAAAATGTATGCTGAGACAGATGAGGAATGAATGATAATGACATCTACTCTATATGCATCATTGATTGGGTCAGTCTTGTATGATATTTTTTGTACAAAGGAAGATGTCGACTACGTATTGAGTATAGAAGGATGATATCAAGCTGACTCAAATGATCACCATTGGATGGCAGTCAGGACTATCTTAAGGTATCTATATGTATATAAAAAATGTTCCTGTTTTATAGAGGAGATGTGGAACTAGTCATTAGAGGATGTACAAATTCTAGATTCCAGAAATATCATGATGACATGAAGTCGCAAACGGGATACATCATTATATTGAATGGAGGTGCAATGAGCTGCAAGAGGTCATTTTAGAGTGTTCTCGCCAATTCTACAACATATTCTGAGTATATCACAACTTATGAGGAAGCTAAGGAAATAGTTTGGATGCGGCCCTTCATCCATGAGATAGATGTGATACCTATCGGTAAAGGTGACATCACATTGTACTATGATAATAATGCAACAGTGGTTGTTCCAAAAGAGACTACGTCACAACAGCATAAAATGCACATACATCTATAGTATCATATCTTGAGGGATTTTTCTCAGATAGGTGATGAAGATGTGAGAATTATTTCCATGGAAGACAACGTGGTAGACCCCCTGACTGAATCCTTGACTCGGGAGAAACATGACCATCCTTTGAGGTTTATCAGAATGAATGTTGTAGGCAGTTGGCTCCAGTATAAGTGTGATTTTGTGTGAGTTGGTGTCCTAGAACCAACTGTTTTTACTTTGATTACATAGATATTTAATTTTTTATTACATATTGTTCATCGTACATCATGATTATGATGTAATAATGTCCTAGAGGGTTTTTTTCATTGAAAAGGTAATGGAATTTCCCCACTATGACGAGAACCTTGAAATGCTATAAAAATATTTGTATATATAGTAATATGTTTGGAAGACATGCCATGATGGGACTCATAGCATGTAGTCTGTCATGTGTGAGTACTCGTAAGAACATGAGACATCCTCTCATGATTTTCGCACTTCGAAATCTCCATGATATGAGATCATGAGAACAGACCCGCTATTAAGAATTCCACATGTTTTAGTGTCATCAGAAATTTCTATCTGTGAGTATGTGTAATGATCATTTGAAATTATGATTATCAATAATATGTGTCAATACATACACACTTTTATTTACTAAAAAAACTATCATACAGATATTTGTAGGGTAGTATGATGCGTTGGGTTTGTTACGAGTGGCATGTTATTAATGGAAAAAAACAAGGAAGGATTTGTCCCTTCCATTTATGGATGTTGATATCTCATCACTTTGATTGAAATAGAATGATCTCTTTAAATTCCATGTCCATGCTGTAATGACGGGTTTATTTTTTGTAGTCAATGAATGGCGTATCAAGCATAGACTTTGGTGACAAATTCATGAAACATGGATGATGAGATATTGTGAAAAATGGATTATATTAATCATTGAGTGTTAGTATGTGGATTTTTTGTTATGACATTATGTTCTTTCTCTAGGGTACCTTATCACGTTGCTAGAAATTGCACTTGGACTTTAGGCTACCCCCTATTGCCAATGAGAAATAATATTAGTGGGTCTCAAACTAAAGGATTTTGGTGGTCTCAGTGAAGTAATATTTTAATTTAATTAATAAAAATGATAATATTTTCAAGACCGTGGACTAATTTTATTCAAGTTAAAATGGTCACATAAATTAAAAAAATTATTTATTTATTTTATTTAACATATTATAAATATTTATTTACATGTTTTTAAATAAAATATTTATTTGATAGAAATAATTTTCTATTTATTTATTCAAGTTTTAAATAAATGGAAGTAGTGTTTGAACAGAACAAGCACAATTTGAGAATCTGGAAGGCTCATTCTAAACGATCAACATCATAAATGAAGAAAAATACCAAGGATCAATCTATTATTTTTTATGAAATTAATCAAATTAATTATAGACATGATGCGATAGATCCTCTCTAATGGTACCAGGGCTCCTTCCTTCTTTATCAAATTCATTGACTATATTCCATGGAGACTGGTGTTCATCATTGTATTGATCCCTGAATAATCATTTATCATGGTAAAAATCAAAATTGGGTGTCATTACAACCACACTTCTGCTACTCCAAGAAAATTCAGTAATGTCTGTAATTCCAATTTTATTTCATGGGTTATCATATTACAATGGATTGGAAAATTGTGGAACACATAAATATGATTTTCCTTATGAGATAGGCGGGACCAATATATCGCTGCAATGCATTGGAAAATGATTAAATCTATATGATCTCAAAGGGTAGGCTACTAGTTAGATGATGCATGAAATGAAGGGTATATGGGTTGTAATCCCATGACTACAAAGGAGGTTATATTTTTTGTTATCCTAATACCAAATGTGTGTACACATGTGGTCATCCCAATTAAAATAAGGGGACACATGATGATAGATGAAACCTAACATTTTATGAATGTATTTGTGGGAGTTGTTGAAATATGATGTTTTATGCTTATAAGTATGACATAAATGTATGTTTTATACATATTTTATGCTATCATGGATGATGTTCATAGATTATATTTTTCTTTAAGCCTTATGAACATTACATCATTATTCTATGATGAGTGATTATGATATATGATATGTAGGATGTGGGTTTTAATTTTTATGTTCATATTCTCATAAAAATATGTTGATTTTATGCTTGCATTTCATTTTTGTTTACACATACAATGATTCTAAATTCACATTTCATATTTTTATTACAGAGGTTACGATGAAATTTGTTATGTATGTCGTGTCTATGAATATTACTAAATTGGAAGTTCTTTTTAAAAAATATTGATGATATTTCACTATACTCGACAATTTTTATCCATGCATCAAATGTAACTAAATTATAATTGTATTCTTGTATGTATATTGTGTAATTAATGATTATTAATCTTAATGATATAATATCCATGTATCAGAATCATATGTTGCTATAGTTGTTAACAAATTAAAGGCTTAGTTAAAAATTTTAAACTTGGATGTGAAATCATTAGTTTGGTCGTTGAGGATATTTTTATGGTTATTTATAGTGGTGTCCCTATTGATATGTATAAGGACGAGTTATAATATATTTAAACATTAGATAAATTTTTGTAATGGATAGAGTGAGTGGATTCCCTGATATTACATTAGTGTATGGATATAATAACTATATGATGATGTTTTATTGATGTACATATTGTTAACAATCCCATTAACATTGTATTAAACTAGTCATTATTGGGAACTAGTGCATCAAAATGGGCCTTACTTCAAAAATAGTTTGGCACACAATGGGGTTATTATTTTGAAATTTACTTGTTCGGAGGATTTATGTATATTTTTAAAATGAATGAGATATAATATACATTATATGTCATTAAAAAAAGTTTGATGATTTTCAAACATATTAGTGATATTTTTCTTGATTACCTTATATTCCAATAAGAATAGAGTTTCTTAAAATATGTTTTCTAGTATTATCCAATGGTGGGAAATAAAATGATCTTTATTAACATTGAATGTGATTGAATTTTTTTTATGAGAATCCAAAATGGATGATGACTTGAGTGAATGTATTTAGGATTATTCTTATTTATCATTCACCAAACTCGATTAAAAATGGGTAACATAACCAACTATACACTCCCAAAATAAGAGATGGAAAGTGTTCTCTAAGGGTTCGGTTAGTGGTGACTATGGTTGAAAGAAGATTAAATTTCAAATCTTTTGAGAATGTTTTATGAAGAACCCAAATTAATGTCGTAGGGGAAAATGATAATGTAATAATTATCGGGTAGAAAAACACAAAGCAATTAACTACATAAGAAAAATAAAATGTTCAATTAATTGAATAAATTGGAATAAATGACTTCAAAGGAATCCATTTTATTTGTTTTATATATATATTTATGGTCTATAAATTTAGAATATTAGTGTTTTATAGGGAATTATTAGTAATAAAATCAACAAGTATTTATGAGTAATGGTTATATTTCAAATAGTGAAGAGAGTGAAAATGAAATATAAATGGAAAGTGGAATTAAGGAATGGGATGATGGTCTATAGTTAATGGATTCCGAAAGAAGTTGGGTGAATGATTTTTGTATGTATTGGTATTGAATTATTATGTCATATGGATCATGATGTGTTTGATTATTGTTTAGTATATTTATTCCTCAAAATTGTAAAACAATATATTGAATGATGCTCATGGGCTAGGGGTGTGATTCAATACAATGTGATATTTTGATTATGGGAAGGAAACTATTAATATGTTCCTGATGTTGAAAACATGGTTTTTATTTTTTAGAAAGATATTATTTATATGAATAAGGATAATTATATATTATTTATAACCTCATCGTTGATAAAAAAAGTTTTTTTTGGAAATGTTGATTATTTTATCATAGATATAGTTTATAAAATTTTATTATTTCAGAAATATAACATAAAATTTATGACTTATATAATTAATGAGGAATAAAATATGTTTTCAAATATTTATATGTTAATTTATGATATTACAATGATTCTAGATAATATCAGATGTTGAAATTCATGGGTTTCTATATGAAAATATAGAGCAACATTATGGTATATGGGAGATGAATGATAATCACAATATGGGAAATTTCGTGAACATCTTTATAAATTTCTGGAAATTAATAATTTATAATGTTCAAAAGTATAAAAACTTATTAAATGGTTTTTTGTTAAAATTGAATGATGTTATAGTGATTAATTTATTATTTCCCTACATAAATATTTATTCATATTGGATTACAGTGGCTAACCATTTTTAAGGATAACATTTTTTAGATGGAACTATGTATCATTATATCTGTTGACATTATGATCCATTACTTGTTAATTCATAAAAATTAAACATTAATTTATTATATTAAGATAGTTATAAGAAATTATACAAAGAAAATCCATCTTATGAGATTATGTTTATGAAACATAAAATAAATTTAGAATGCATATATTCACTTGAAAATGTTTCTGCTTTATAAAAATGGCTTCGAAGTAATTTTTTCCAATTATAATAATTTTTTGGATATAAATGGAAAATTTGAAGCCTCTTGGTTATATTATATTTTTATCATTAACATTCTCTGAACCATGTTCTCTATTACTATCTATCGGTATTTTCATGTCATTTATCTCTTCTATGACAATGTTTTCACTTCCAACCTATGTTATCCTATTTTGAAGCGTAGTTTGTTTTATTACATGTGACCATCAAAATCTATTTTTCTATATCCATTTTATTTTTTATATTCCAAATCCCTGATGTTGGTTTCTCTGAAGGGAATTTAAAGTATTAATCCTTCGAGGACAAAGATGAATTTCATGTGGGATGTTAATTTTAAAGAGGATAAAATGTATTGCCCAAAGATTATATAAATTATTTTTTAAATAATAACATAAATATCATTTAATTAGTGTGTTACATGGAAAATTTTAGGTCATTTATTACATGGAACAACAAGTTTACTTGATAGCTTGCATTTCATGCATGTTTGTGTTTTACTAAACACCAATATATTTTTATTTATAACATTATCGAGCTATTAGAATGGAGTATATGTATATAATTATATAAATTATGATAAAATATAGTATAAAAAATATATTAAATTATAAATTGATTATAATTAAAATTCAAATCGTTTAAATAAAAAACAATTTTCCAAACAAAATTGCAACTTTTTACAAAAGGTGATTTAGTCATGGTTTGCGCTCATAATTAAAAATTAATTTTTGATAGTTTTATAAAATTATTTTTATACAATTTATTTTAATTTGTAATGAAAAATTTTTAATTAATTTTAGGGTCCATTTTTTTAAAGCATTATTAGTTGATGCATAGAAAAAAAATCAATTATTAATTAAAACATTATATTCATTTAATGTTTTAATAGAGCTAAATTATGTTTTAAATGAGTTTTA
Organism: Viscum album; assembly: GCA_963277665.1. NCBI lineage: Eukaryota > Viridiplantae > Streptophyta > Magnoliopsida > Santalales > Viscaceae > Viscum > Viscum album. The sequence continues at coordinate 1,100,621,406 of OY728145.1, forward strand.
AATTATATTTAGGTCAATAATAAAATAGTAATTCTGTATTAAAAATTTGGATAATTTTTATATATGAAATTGGATATAAAACCAAATACCTATTTATCATTTTCTCTATAATAAGGAGCTTCTTCATCACTTTAGCATGATTAATTTTAATTACATATTCACAATATTGTGATTTGAAATTGAAAAAATAAACTCTTAATTCGAATCAAAATATTTTTTCTTTATTAATTATCCCAATATAATTTTTGACCATAATGAATATATAATTTAATGAAAATTAATTCCCATAGTTGAGGAAAAAATGTGTTTACTATGAAGTAAACCATGAATGATAAGTGTAAAAATTTCCTAAAGAAATAAAACAATATTTTAAAGAGTATATTTATATATTTTATGATATATTATCTGAAATATGTATATTACTTATCAATTTTCAATGAATATGACCAATATATTATATTAAGTAAAGAAAAAGAAAAAATGGGTAATTTTCAAAATTTTAAATTACATAATGATTTCGGATAGGGAAAAAAACACATGTTATGTTATATATATATATTAAAGTCAAATATTTATCTTTATCATGATATATTATTTTGATTTTTATATGATGAAACAAATACATTAATTGATTATTAAATTCAATTACAATAATTATTATTATTACAATAATATATAATAAATGACATTGAAAATATTAAAAGTAATGTAAATTAAAATAATTATTGTGTAAATTGTGACACTTGTTAATATAACATCATAAAATGGTTTTTAAATATTATATATGTATTCTATAATGTTCATTATATTAATAAATATTTTTAAATGAATACAGTCAGAATTGGCTTGGGTGTTATTATATAATAAGTGATATTTTATTAAATGATTTAAAATTACAAAAAATTCAATAATCAGGAATGTGATTTTTATATTATAATTAATAATATATATGGTTCACTGATGAAACAATATATCATATTTAATTAATATATTGACCCTTAAATAGTAAATCTTTTTTTATTGATAAGGTTAGTATAGTGTTTTTACATGTTAAATGTAATTATGCTGAAATTAATATTCATTAAAAAATAATATTTTAATTTTATAAACTATATTTTATATTTAAAAACAGTGATTTCAAATTATATAATATTTTTCACCATTATTTCTTCATAATGGGTAATTATACTAGGTTAGAATACTTGTTAATGTAGGGAAAACCCAAATAGGTAAAAGGTGGGTACCTATTAGTTAGAAAATTTAATTTTTAAAACATTTATTTAATTTTTCTAATTGTTTTTCTAGCGAATATAATTCATAAAAACCATTTATTATCATATTTGGAGACACTTGGGATAATAGTGTCCTCCCTGTAGTGAATAGCCTTTAGTATTTACAATAACGCCACTCCTCCTCAACTATAAAAGGGAAATTACTCTCCCCTCTTCTTCACACATCACATGAAATTTGGATCGACCAATATATACTAAAAACACTTCCAAAATACACTTATTTAATCATAGATTCATTATTTAGTAATGAATTCATACAATGAATGGCTATAGTGAAAACCTAATAGGGCTTCCCAAATATTTGTTAACATTCATAAAAGAGAATATTCATTTATTTGTTTCCTCTACCACCTTAAATTATAAATATAAAATTATTATATAGTAATGTATGTATCAAAAATATAATTTTAATTTGTATGTTATGGATACAACCAACATCCACATACACTTATTTTAAATGGGTTACGAAATCTTCATTCATGTGTATATAAGACAACATCCACACAAACCATTATCTACAATCCATTAATTATCACCTCTATTTGATGATCGTAACTGTGGATAACTTGTATATATATTATATATATGATATTTAATGTTTTATTATCGTATTGGAATTTTGATATCATAAATAACTTCTTTACAATTTGAGGGAATAACATAATGTCGCTCATGTGTGAAACAGACTACGATCTCCTATAGCATGGATCATCATTCATCCTCTACATATAATGTATTACGTATTATATTATAAAACATTTGAGATATATTTTACATAAATATGAATCTATGATGATAATATATATCATTTGATTTTATTTATTTCAACCAAATACGGTAATATAAAATAATGTTCATGCGTATGTACGACTTAATATCCTTATGAAAGGTCCTTTCATTTCATATCAGTAATTTTAATTAATTTTAATAAATGCATATATAATGAATATTTATGATATTTATGTCATTTTTATCATTATGGATATGATGGAACCAAGGCCAATTTGAGAGGACCAATATTATAACCAATAAAACCAAATCAGTTATTACCCAAAACGTATCATTAAAAAGGAAATGTAAATAAATGATTAACAATGGTAACTGAAAAATAATATATGGTATAAATTATAAGAATATATATGTGTAATATATGTATAATAAAATTTTATTTATTATATATAATGTATTAACAAGTATAACACAATTCGATACTTATTCTATGGTGATTTCTTATCTGACTTTTATTTTCTACAGACTAATTCAATATAAAACAGTTTTTTCATTGTTGTGATGCATATACTACCCCATGGCATTATTTTTCAATAATATATATAAATTCATGATATATAATGTTTCAATGGATATTATTAGATCTCATGGAATATGATTCATAATTAAGTCAAGGTCTCACTTTTTTACTTTTTTGATAAACATTCAATATTCAAACAATCTTTCTTCTATATAGTTTAAATATATTTACCATTAATTTATTTTATAGTTATTATAATAACAAAATTTATTTAATAATCAATTATATGATTATTTTTTATGATATTTTTAATATATAATTAACCAAAATTGTAGACAATTCATATATTGTTTTCCTTCCTTGAGACATATGTTCTGTCAATCTCTTGTATTCATTCAAGAGGTGTATATACTACCACATTAACATGAAATATAATTACGGTATTCACCCTTAGGATATTTAATGATTCATTTTATTTAATTACTTCATTGGTATTTTTTTATTTTTTACCATTGTAGTAATTATTTTATGTTATAATATCATCCTTTATAGTGATTGCTTATAATTAAGTCTCCAATGATCAAATATCAGGATCAAAATATAAATAATTTTCATACATTTTCAAATACATGGTTTATTCATGATATCATCCAGTAATGGAATCATTTTCCACTCATTGGAATGTAATTGTTTTTAGAAAATTCTATTTAAAAAATTAAAACAGTATTTATCTTATTGGATAGAAAACTGTTTTCTTCAAAATCCATGATTACTTATACTAGTATCCAAAAAAAAATTATTACTCAATAATTATTTTTAAAATAATTTTTTTCCAATGAGTTATTTTTTAATTTTTTTTATGATTTCATCATGACATTCAAATAATTCTCATTTACACTATGGAAATAGTGATAAAGGAATCTTCATTTTGCATGGACAACATCAAAATAATAACGTAACATTAAGAGTAATCATTAATTAATAGATTCCATAATTTTTTATCAATGTTACATTCAAAAAAATGAAAATTATTTATGGATTAAAAATTATTTTTTCAGGTGTCAAGGATATTCTGTTCAATTAATTTTTATATGATATTTAAATATTATATTTTCCTTATGATGAAATATGTTAGAGTTACATATATCATACTTTGGATGTGATCCAAGGATTCCATTCATATTCTTTCTGTGAATAATTTAGCTTATGATAGAATAATATTTAATAATTTCATTTCTATTGTATGGGTTATAAAAGGATATAATACCCATAAATCCATATTCATTCCATGGTTTATGATAAGATGATATGATTATGAATCCCATAATTATTTCACACGTTATGATATGATGAAATTATTTTGATTCACAATTCTTTTCGCGTGTTATGGTGTGATAATTTTTTATGAACTAGTATAAAATATTATTATAGTTTTCATTATGTGACTAGTGGGACCTATATCTCCATGAAATGAACGGGTTAATGATAAATGATATATGGAATTAAAGGGCACCTATATTGTTAGTCAATGATCAAAATTTTGGGTACACCAATGGTTATCCTTGGCCCATGAAGATGGGCACACCATTTGTTATACTAATCCTAAAAGATGATACATGAGAGGCCATTCCAAACATAAATAAGGGAAAAAGTGGTTATCCCAAGCCTAACATGTTATTAATATCCTGATGTGCATCATAGACATAATATGTTTTATTCATGTTTTTATTTGGCGAGTTTATGTATTAATTCAATGATATGATCTTCTAGATCATTCTTATTGATTATATTGTGATTCATGTCTTATAAAATGATAATATATATTTTATGACTCAATATATGATCCTTTTTATGTATGGTATGGTTTTCATGTGTTAGTAATATGTTATCATACTTTTATGTTCATTTTATGATTACGTATCTCCCTTGTTTATCTTTAGTAATCATTTGAGCTCACTTTGTGATATATTTCCTATCCATAAGATATAATTATTGGTTTTAAATATTAAAATATTTTTAAGAGTACTAAATTGGATAAACATTTTGGGATGAATTTAAAATACTTTAGTAGTGCCTCTAAATCATTAACAGATGTCCATAACTATTATCGCCACCCCTCGAATTTCTCTTTGACAAATGAAACCTTGAATCTTTGTTTTTTAATTTATTTTAAACCACAATAGTTTTTTTAATTGTCATGTCATATCATGTAAATTATTATTATGTTTTACTAGGTCAATTCTGTTATGGTTTCCATGATTTAGTTATATACTCATTCACATTCAAGTGTTAATGATATGACAATATTGGTTTAACAAAACCTTGCAATTCGAGTTCAACATCCCCCAAAACACTATAAGGACTCATTACAATTTAATTTTTGTACCAGAATCATATATCCCTGTTAATTTTTTGTTTTTTTATTGAGTATTGGAATATTCTCAACGAGTAAAGTGATTCAACCATACTATATTAATTTTTTCCAATTTTGGGATTATGATTATAGTTCTTTCATTGAGAAATTGAATTAATTAACCTATGAAATAAATAACTGGGATGGAAACATTATGTTGTGTTATTGAATATTATGAATTTATATATGTTTTCTAGGGTTCATTATGTCATTAATTATTTTTTCTTTTGATTCGTAGAGTTTCCCTACTATTTTGAAATATTTTTCTCATTGATCAACTAAATTTTAATATTACCATCGATAGAATAATATATATTTGTAGTAGGAAATGAAATTAATATAACAACATTAATATTGAATGGATGCCTATGTGTTTCAATGAATGAATATTATTAAAATTACGATTTAATGATTATTTTTTATTTTTATAATATGTCTCATTTTCTATAGATAAATGTTTTTTGTTTAAATATCACTCAAAACAATATCATCATTCATCGTCTTCGATATATCCCTTGTTCGTTCAACACTCCTGCATATAAAACACAAATATATTGATACAAAATCTATATATTTCTTATCAAGAAACTCTTGACATTTTAGTGATATTCTCTACATTTGATTTTTAGTGATTTATTTAAAATTTCAAGAAATAAAAATTTATTAAGAGATAATGTTCTTGTCCAATAGTAAAAAAATATATGAATATATAATCTCATCATGATCCTTATATTCGTGAGATTATTTATTTCAGATGATTCATGTGATACTTTCCACATGATCTCAACTATCATTCTTTCTTCTAATATAAACAAAATGGTTACTCCATAATTGATTGTATGAGATCATTTTTTTCATCTGAAAATATTCCACTAATTTAAAAAAAATAATTCTATATTTATATATTAATGAAATTTACAACATTGATTATATATAGGTTGGATCGTCCCCATTTTGGTATGAGATATTACCACAGAACATGTATATAATAATATTGAATCTACACAAATAATAAAAAAATCTATCGAATTTTTATTTTCATTATGGTATAGAACCATTTTTTGTGATATTTTAAACAAAAAATTTTAATTTTACAACCATATAATTTCCCAAAATATTTTCTCAACTATAGATAGTACCATAACTATAAAAACATTTATATAGAATACAGACTATCTCATTAATCATTTATGAGAAGGGATACTCACCAAGAAGAAAAATCATCTACATTCCATTTCTAGAATATGAATATTAGTCTATCACATGTCCAAATATTTCGATGTTGAGCAACATTTTTCTTTAAAACATGTTGAATATATATAAAAATGGAAACTAAATCACAAAAAAATATTACTACAACCAATGGTAACATCATTGATCAGTTTAAATATTTATGATTAAAATTCAAAATATATATGAAAAATAGTTCCTTGAAAAAATAACAAAATTTAAAAATTAAATAATTTAAACATCCTCCAATAAAAGAAAATTTTTCATCATCAAACCATTTAATGATTTTTTTGTAACATATTTATTTGTGTATAGTATATTAATATATGAATTTAGGGGATTTGGTTGAGAGTAAAATAATTATTGTTGACTTTTTTAATAAGATATTTTATATTTATACTTGAAATAATGATTTGAATAGCTATATATTTTATGTATTGTATATAAGAACACAGTAAATTGGTATAAATGGTAAAAGAGATATTTATGATGAATGTTTCAAATTATCATTTTTATGATGTAATAATTAATAGACATAAGGACGCTGGTTTGAATCGTAGTTGTCTGTGGTTAAAAGTCCCATTTGATTTAAATTTCTCACCATTTTTTCTTATTCATCAAATCAATCATATGAAACTTATTTTCACAGAAAGGTTAATTTCACCTGAACATTTTCACTCTTTTAAAATCTAATAATACTATCAATGAAAAACCATAAGAACCCCCATATACAAAGTGTTGAATTGAATACAAATAAACTACACCAACTAGTTGGACTCCCACCTATCCTAGTTATAAATACAATAAAAAAATTATAGTTTTGTTGTTAATGGAAGGCATGTGCTTCATAAATTAAGTGATTATACCAAAGAAAGTTCATGATTTACAATGTAATTGATGTCATGCATTAAATTTTGAAACTATAATAGCTCTATTAGATATAGAGTGTGTAAGATCATATAGATATGTCTTTTAATTGTCACACCAAACATGGATCCCTAGTAATGATCAAAATATTTCAACTTCTTTTTCACATATAGGAAAAAATATATATTATTTTACTTAAATTCATCACAAAATCCCATACCGGAATGTTTATATTTAAGGATAATACTATCATCATCATAGGTTCCAACATATGAATATCTATTATTGATTCTTGATTCTTGAAACTCATTACCCATATCATTAGGAAATTCACCTATGTTTAATGAAATCCTCAGAGTAGTATTAATTTCACAATAGGTGTTATTGGTGATTTTTGGTTAATTCAGAGGATAAAACCTACCAATAGTGGTGTAATGACAATCAGATATTTAAATAAACAATTTGTTCAAAAAATATTAAGATTATATGAATTAATCAAATGTTGGGTTCTCATTATATGTTCACCAACACCAAAAAAATATTTTTGTTTATTTTTAAAATGAATTTACAAGGAATCACATGACCTAAAAGTGGTTGGGGAAAGAGGGGTTCCGGGAATCAGGGGGTCCGAAGATGTTATGTCTGAGGGATTAAACATGTTATAGATTAACTCCATCAGGTGAAACATATTCAATAACTATGATACATGACAATGGAACAACATGAGTTTCCTTAGAATAAATAATTTAAGAATATAAATTTACACCGTTCCTTGTTTGACAAATTTTCTTACATCCATTCATCATCATATTGCATATTTGATTGGTAATTTAAATTTTAATGGGATGGGAAAATGTCCAAAAAGAGAATTATAAAGAACATTCAAACCATTTTTTACTACTGTAATAAAGATATTATTCTGTAACATAGTTGAATGCATGTGAATATTTTATGGGCCTCTTTATGAATGGAATCCCCTATAACTAAGAAATCACACTACGAAATTATCAAGTATCATTTTTAATCTTAGATCACTCCACCTCCCAATATCTAGCATGTGTTTCATGATCATTATATATATATATATATATATATATATATATATTAGTTCTTATTCTCTGTTGAAGAGTTCAGCAACATACCCATCTTCTTTGCCTTCCTTGATCGTTAATTAAATAAGAAGAGCTAGCAATAAGAGTACTGATATAGGGGATGTTTCAATTTTTTCATAGTCATACTATGTCATTTATGAAGTTTATAGTCTTGAATTAATGTTCCATTATTGTATCCGTGATTCTATGGTGATTATCTCAATTTTTATCCTACCATACAAAGGAAAATAATACAGTATGTGCAAGGGTATGAGCCACTTTTTCACTACCAAAATCTCCCTCACCATTGAACCATTGGTTGGAGAATTTGGGTCTCGTAACCTCGTGGTAAGATATTCCAATGAAACAAAAAAACCATTAAACACAATTTTATTAAAATAACTATTAAAAAGAGATTATATGTGTCATTATTCTACAATTACCTTCTGTACTAATATATCTATGAAAATTTTACCCCCGATAATTTTATGTTCATCTTGTTTGGGTGTATTTTTCAATTAACTCTCAACAACTATAAATTTAACATTGAAAGTATTTATTTGAGATATATAACATCACCCTAAAAATCCCTACAATGGTCATCCAATCGCACTCTTTGGAAATCTTTGAATTAAAAGGATCCCATGGATGATCATTTGAAAACACAACAAATATATTTTGAATTCGTGACAATGGTATCAATTTAGGAATTCTATCGCAATCTAAGATGGAATTGATAAATTCATTATGGTTACATTAAATTCATAAGGTGATGTTTGGGACATGTCATCTTGTAAATATGAGCCTCGTGCCTAGCTAGTTGCACAAGGGATGATACAATGGTTTACAATGAACAAGATATATATACATGTGTAAATGATGATCGATATCATATGGAAGAAATAAAAATGGAAATTGAATATGACATTAATGATAGTCCAATTATTCTTGAGATGATAAATATTTGTTTAAGAGATCATTTACTTCCATTTGTAAAAAATAACCAACACACTTAGTTGTATTTATGTTTTAAAATTTGAAACATGACAACAGATGGAGTGAAATTAGGCTTACATGACAACACGTTATCCAAAATAAAATATTATGATATGGTAATAAAATTACCTATAAAAAATATGATTCTAGAGAAATTATAGGTTTAATGGGAATGATCTACATCTATTTATATGATTCTAAAAGTGATTATATAATGTTTCTCAAGGACCATGAGTCACTAATAAAATGACCGAAGTGTGTTGTGGATTAATATAATAAATATTAATCTTTTCCATAAAAATTAATATTTTACATTTCAATCGTTCAATAGTATATAAGTCTATATAATTGAAAGAATACCATAAGATAATTGACCTGGAATATAGATAAAATAATTAAATATGAGAAATAAATTCATCTAGTAGAATATCCTCAATGAAAAAAATTATTAATATTATGATATTGTAGATGAGTTCATAAGCATCCCTATTTCTTTATATAAAAATATAATAAATCCAATTGTTGTACATAATTTTTCTCATACTACATTTATAGTGATTTTGGTAAATTATAACAATCCATTGTGGTTATGGATGATGAAAAAAAATTATGTCTCTTCTTATGTCTAGTCCAAATCAACATGGATAAGTTATTGGTTGGTTATGGCTCAAAGGATAAAAAATCAAAAATTGATGAGGGATATTGGTGTTATAATGTATGTTTCTCATGTTAGTGAAGAATTGACAATGAGGACAATCTTGTATGGGATCATAAATTACATTTATGACATTGGAAATATTTCAGGAAAAAACATTAAAGGAATAATTAGGAGTCCTAATTCTGTATAATTAACATAGACAGATCTTTTCAAACATTATTAAATGATTTTTTATTAAAAATTTGACAATTTTACCTCGATGAAATAAATACTAATCTTAGATAACAACATTGTATTGGAATAACAAACACGTTACAATGCCACATTCACTAACCAATCGTCAAATGTGGGAAAATGTATAATATATAGACACTATATTGATCATTCATTTACTAAAAACATAATTATATCATTTTCTAAAAATAAAGAAATTTTAACTATATTATCAAAATGTTTTTATTTTTACACAAAATGTTTATTGATATAAAGCATGTAGAAATAAATTTTTTTCATAGTGTCATTGGAATGTTATTATTGGTCAAGGAAATAAAAAAATATGTCTTATATTCTTGGTTATACTTCATTAAAATCAATATACAAGTTGAGTTTTCACATGTGATGTGTAAGGGGTGGTCTTTTCCTCCTCGAGTAGCTTATAATATATATAAAATGAAAAAAAAATTTCATTCTCTTTAATGGTGAACAAATTACAGGTGTACTACTTAATTATTGATAGTAACATGTAAATGAATAATTTAATCTTAAAAGGAATAAAATTACCTCAATATCATTTTATATATAATACTTGATGCTAGTCGCATTATGATGAATTATTCCAAAAAATTTATTGCATACATTGACGAGCATATACATGTTTTCCACATCTATATGAATTAATGTTTCAGAACCAATAATGTTTTTAATAATTAATTAGGATTTAGTATTCATATAATGTTAATTAGAGATTTTATTCCAACAAAAAATATTATATATAATAGAAAAAATAATGCTTTACTTTGATAGAGATATTAATTTATATTCTCTTGTACATTACATTAGGATAAAACCCCTTGAATTATATACAAAAATTTTAGTATGGTATGTTAATAATAAATATATGCTAGAAGGATTCATTCTGAATGATATATTGTTGAAGAAGACATTGAATTATATATCTATTACCTATCATATATTGATAACATATGTCTCCTAATGTCCTATCACAACAAATGTCTTATTTTAAAACGTATTTTCATAAGATATATTGTTACAATTAGAATCAATGAGTTGGTGGAATCAAAACATGATATTGTAAATAATTTTTATGATGTTGATTCATATGTACAATACCAAAAAAAAATTTAGTGATTTGAATACATAAATATATCAATGATTGATATCAAATAGACATGATAAAAAATTTATATGACGATTCAATGGTCATATTGATAAGTAAATATCTAAAAAATAAAATAAAATTTGTAAATGAAATTTTTTGATAACCAGGTGGCCAAATGAAAATTATAAATCTTACGCTTGTTTTTTAATCAATGGGTATATTATCTATACCATGAAACATAATGGAAACACTATGATGAAAAACCTTGGAGTAATGAAAATGGTGGAATTTATGAACATATTTTTTTCAAGGATATAATTCCAAATAAAACAAATATGTAATATTGTCAAATTATTGAAACGATATAGAATATGGAGTATAATAAATTTAAATTTATAATTTTCTACTACAAATGGGGTGACAGCAGATTTGTAGTGAATGTAAGTGATAAGTTATTCATTATGGTGAATTACAATTTTAACATTGAAATAGATGAGAAATTAATAAGGGGATCATTAGAAGATTATTTAGTTTATCTCATAGATCAAGAAAACAAAAATTTTCATTCTTGATTCTAGAGACATAAGAAACTATAAGGTTAGATGAATGTTAAATAGTGGACGACCCTTTCATTAGGAGATCAAAATCAGTTTATGGAGCCTCTAATGTAGAAAAAATCATGTTTATTTGTGGTTAATTAAATGATTTGATTTCAATTATAAAGAAATGACAAAAATGAATTCAAAAAAAATGTGAGTTAAATGAGATGTTTAATGTTAATTGTACATAATTATTCTCTTCATTATATTTTATTTTATCTACAATATTTGAATAATTTTTGTTAAATACATTGTCTAATCACAAATAAAATGTAATCTACACATGTTGATTTCACCAATCTCAGGGATGAAAAGATATAAGATGCTAGACCTGCTGAATTATAAAGGATTTAACTACATGTTGATGAAAAATAAATAACAACACAACATAATGGTGTAAATAAAATTATAATGTAACAATATAGGGGTATAAAAGTAGGGATTGTATTTGATCGACCAAAACAGTCTGTTGATCCTAATACAACAATGATCATTATTTATGTTGGGGTAACAACGAAGATGAATTTTCTAATTAATATAGAGACTTCAATATTAGTCTATCCTGTAATGAATGAAACCCATTGGAATGATATAATAGGGTTTTAGGATCACCATTATCTATATTACTATAAAAATCTATATTAAATCCTTAATGTAATTTTAATCATTTATTGATGTGTTTGTTTATTTTAGACAATATCGATAAGAAATTTGTCTTAATGAACATTGTAAAATCATGTAGGGATTATAGAATTTTATTATCATGATATGAATTAATGATTAATAATGGAGGGTAATTCCCCACCCACATGTTACTTATGAAAATCATTCAAGGAAGAAAACATTGAGTAGCATCATTTGTAATTGGGATGATAAATAATTTTAGGTTTATTGTAGTTGATAATATATTAATTATTATTATTTATTTCATATAATTTGATTCAAAATTTTTAATTTTTTAAAATGAAAAAGATTTATGAATGTATATAATATTAATTAAAACCAATGTACGCATATCAAAATAAAATAAAATGTTACAATTAAAATGAAAATAATTTAGAATGTTTTTTAAATCAATAAAATATTTTTTTATGATATGGAATGACATATGTTATTTTTATTTTATATTTCTTCATGAATCAAAATCTAAACCCACTTTTATCCAATGATATTTTTGATGAAAAATAGATTTCATAAAAAAGTAGGGTTAACTAGTTGATTAGAATAAATATATATTTCTGTAAATATGTGTAAATTTGAAAAAAGAATTGTAATTAAATTTGATTTAATAAAGTATTAAAAATATCTACTTATATTCATATTTTTAATACATTATAGACATAAGAAAAAGGACTATCTATAACTAATAAAAAATACATTTATTACCATTAAATCAAATGGAACAATATGATCACATTAGAGTTTTTTGTTTTGGAGTGTCCTATCAAACATATTTTGAGTTGAAAAAACAACATGAAGATATATATATCATAAATAAAGGATTGTAGCCATAAATCGATTCATTGTAAGATAATTTAGTTCAGACTTGTTTATGAAAAAAATGTACATGTAATGATCAAAAAGAATGGATGGGGATATATATTTCAAAAAATGAACAAACAAACGACCCAACTATATTTGAGGAAATTCATTCCCCTCATCCACATAACATATTTGATGTAATAAAATTTTAATTACACTTCCTCATAACTGTGACTCAAAGAAATTCTGATAACTTTATACAAATAAAATAATTTCAAATAATGTTATATGTGTTTTTTTCCATTAACAACCATGAACCACATTATTTTGAGGGATATGGGATATAATATCCTATGATACATTTTACAGAACAATTAACTACAAAAAGATCACATGAGAGTGTTTATTGAGGTTACAAGAGAGATGGCTGTTGTGATTCATTTACCACTTGATGATCAATATATTACAATATTCAATGATATTATTGGAACACACCTAGCATTTCTGTAGAATAATATAAAAATACATGAGGTATGTTCATAAAAAAAATAAAATTAAAATCATATACAATTAATGAAAAAGGTCTGATGTGATGTCAGATATTATTGATGGATAAAAAATTTAGAAAAGATGGTCAGATCAGGAAAATTTATTCAAAAAATTATGAAAAAAGACCATTGGTGAGTACCATATATCTAAAAGTTAAATTGAAACATATTTCAGGATTATAAGTAACTGCAAACAACTAACATGAATTTTTATATATGTCATTCATTTAATAAAATAATGAAATATTTGTAACATTCATTATCAATGTCATTTTTATTGAGAGTATAAATGAGATTCTAAATTTTTAATGGCTTGGAGTCTCAATTGTGAGATCATACATATGGTAAATTTTAAATATATGTTTTCCCAAAAAAATGATCTAATTTATCCATTAATGTTAATTGGTATACATGTTTTCTTCAAGAATATATATTACAAATTTTTACATAGGAAAACCATGTAAATCATGATTAAGACTCATTAAACCCTTTTAAATTTAATGTAATTTTTTTATCATGTTTGATGTAATTTATAAGAAAAAATATGCTCTAAACAAGTAGTTTTTAAAGAAAATAATTGAATACAAACTCTCTTTGTTTCATAGAAATCATGGGTACTATACATTTATATAATCATATAAATTACACATATATATTTTTTCAGTAATTATATTTTTAAGAATTACTGGATCCTGATCGTGATCAATATGGATTCCCCCAATTTGTATTTATTGGGTCTAATGAATTGATATATAATGAACTGAACACACATGATGTTTAATATGATTTTATAATTCCGGCAAATAAATATTTTATATAATAATTTTGGGATTTATTTTTCAATCAATGTTTTTACACGAAATATTATATGGTGATATCTCTATATATACCAAACCATTCAATGATGTCACTGACATAATATAAGAAGAGTTTTTATTACTTCACGTTAATATAGATAAGGTTATATATTGAATGAATTAATTATGATAACATATTTTAAAATAAGTTAATTATTTTATTTATTTTTTATGCAGTTTCTGAATAAGAATAATAAAAAAGATTGTGGATATTATGTTTGAATTTTTTTGCTAGATTTTATAATCCATGTAATGACCAACATCCATTTATGTGAAATTTATTAACATATTGATCATATAGTTGAAATTATATCATAAAAATTTAAAATCTATATTTTCTCATTACATCCAAAATTTCTAAAATCCTTCAATCCCAAATAATGAAGTATATTTTTATATATTAGTGGGAAGAATATATTTTGTTGAAATGTTTTTCAACATCGAACATACAAGATTACTTACTCTATATGTAATCTAACATAAACTCTGACCTTATAGATATATTTGGGGTGTGGTAAATTAATAATTTAATGCATAAATTTAATATTTGATTTCTTTTCTCATTAATATGTATAATAGTGGAAACAATTTGTATAGAAATGAATAATATATATACATGGTGTAAAGATTTCTATATATATCTTGAAGTGGATCCTTCCTAAAATTAATTTATCTAATATTATCATTATTTCATCTAAATTAAATAATTCATTTAATTAAAATTTTAATTTGATAATTATATTTTCATATTTTCATATTTCTTCAGAACTCTCATCACATGCTAAAAACTGATAAAATTTACTAATAGTGTCATAAAAAATTTGACAAGTGGTATGTAAGTCATTATTTATTTTTTGGAATTGAATATATGTTAATCTAACACCTAATTTCGTTAGTATGACTCAAATTACATGTTTAAAATTCTACATTTTCATTTTATTTTAAAACATGCTATAAAATTCCCAAAATTAACAAAGGTGTTTGGATTGTTTTCATATTTTAGGAAAAAGACCCATAATTCATTTTCCATGTGTAGAAATTTATCACATTTGAATATGTAAACCGATGAGGTTTTTAAAACTCTATTTTTTATTTTTTTCAATATAGATGTGTCATATTATATTAAAAAATACATCATGTAGTCCAACCCGATAAAAAAGCTCTTATTTTACAAATATATCATGAATATGTGACTTCCAACTATACATTTGAGTGATTATCTCATCATTATCTCATCTTATATTAGTTAATTTCCATAAAATGTTTAACTCATACTTATTTTATGAATTTTCCCAGTTATAATAAAGAAATTAATTTTTTTTAATAGCATAATTCACTTTTGTAGAATGATCTTACACTCAATAATGATGATTCACTCATGATGATGTGATTTTCAAAGTATCCTCAAATGAATAAAACATTCTGGGTTATTAAATATCATTATTTATAGATAACCTAGAATAATGAGTGCATTTAAACATAATAATACGATATGTAATCTATTAGTTCTCAATATAATAAAAACTTTACGCAATATTAATCAAATTACAATGTTTTTTAGATGTTAAATGTTATAAATGTTTTGTTTGATATTTATGATAAATTTATTTGATAACAATATTACTTGAATATGACCTAATTTCTTATATAGATGGATTATTTTTCTACAGATTGGGTGTTTTGTTCAATGTTACTCATGATTGTGATATATTGGACATGATGGTAGATTATATGATAATATAAATAAGGAAATTTCTCAAGAATGCATATATAAATCATGAAAAGGTGACCTTGTAATACTTATTTAATTTATTTTTTTATAATTGTATCTTTTATTTTTAAATAAATTCCTATATCAGTAATATATAACAGTTATTTAGTTTTATATTGTTATTTTTATGTAATATTTTTCATTTGGCTATCTGTAAGAATTCATAAAATGGTGTTCATGATCATTTTTGAAGGAAGAGGAAAACCCATTCATCATGAAATGTAAATTGTTTTTTGAAGAATTTAGAATACATTTCCCTAAAATGGAACATATCATATCATTCTTAGAGTGTCGATGATTTTTTAGAAAACACACATCAGATACCCAATAACCCTAAACTCATTTTGATACACAATGTCCTCATTATAACTCAACCAATTTGTTTTTATAATATAATTTATTATTTAGTTCGAAAATAAAATCACATACTCATATCTGGGGAAAAATTTTATGTTTATTTTGTAATATAAGAAAATTGTAAATTTTTTATTTATGACTTGCTGGAATTTGCCACACCATAATCTGATGTGGTGTGTTTCTATAAAGACTACAAGTGTTTGTTTTTATTTATAATTGAAATTTATTTTACTATGGAAGTATTGGAATGTACTTAAAATTAATAAAACACCTTCGAAATTATTTTATACCATGGTAAAACGAATCATTTGAAATTTATGATATATAGTAATACTCGATATATCAATCTGCTACACGGTTTTCTCAATATTACTAAATTTGTTTGTTATCAATTAAAAATTGACATTATTGTCAATAAACTAAAAAAATCAATAATAATGGAGGAAAAAAACATGAATTTTCATTATAATTCTCTAAAGTGATTCATATATCTTTTTTTCTTGTATGAATCCTTATCATATACAACCAAGACATGATTTGACCTGTATGATAGAATATGTATGTTATCAATGCGAAATTATTATTTTTTAAAACCAAAATGTCAAAATATTAAAAAATGATAAAAAATATTCACATTATTTTAATAAATTTGGAAAAGCACCCATAATTCTATTTTGACCTTGAGGAGTCATCCACACCATAATCAGAAGGATTGTGTGACTGGTATGTCTCCATTTGTATCATTTTATTAAAAATTAACATTAATTTTAGTAAAAAACATAGCTAACATACTCCAAACTAAAAAATCTCTTTAATATTGTTTAATAACATAAGAAAATGATTTTTAATATAGTTTTTATGTGAAGGGTTTAGTTTCACCTCATTCATATGACTATTTATTCCCTGACTTCATGTGTGTCTTTCTATTAAAATGGACATTAATTTTATCAACATATACAAGTTATGTACTCAAAACAGAGAAAAAACATTCACAATGTCTTGATACATTAAGGAAATTATGAATAATATATTTATGGTTTCTAGAAATCAGCCACAACACAATCAAATACATCATTTTCCGAGTGTGACTCAATGTGTCAGTTATCAGTTTATAATTGAAATTATAGTCCAAAAATTGTGTCACTCATTCAAATCTATGTAGAAATGATTAATTTATCTTGATCATTAATTTAAATTCTTCATATATTTTTTATGTGATATATTCATTCTCAAATAAAATAATCACATGATGTGACTAGTATGATTCAATGTTTGTATTTTTAGTTAAAAATAAAATTTCAGTAGAAATAATAGTAACACAGTAAAAACTTATAGACTCATGTAAATTTTTTTAAAACCTACTTAAAATGATCTTCATGTAAATTTTTGAAATTTAGGTATGATCCACACCTGAATCTCACACATGGGGTGGCTATTATGGCTCACAGTGTTCCTTTGAGACATAATATTGTTTCATAGTTTTCCCATGGTTAGTTATAATGTGCACATAACTGTGTTGGGAGCACCGTTGAAGCGAAAAATGGTTCATGGTTGGAGCATGGTTTGGCCAAAAATTCAACCAAAACATGAACCATTTTTTTAGTGTGATATTATGGTTTTACATCCACATTAATTATTTATTACTATTCTTATTTCCTCTCATTTCTGCTCTATTAATAATCTCCTCCACCCATTTATGGTGCTCTTTATCTCATCTCATGTGTGTTCATGTTATATCACTACTTTCACCAACGAATCAATCACCATAAAACGCATTTTAAAACCCTACATAAACACTTAAATCCTCTACCTTCTTTTTCATGGTTCATCCATAGTATCATATTCTATTTATATTTGAATTGTTTCCACCTATTTCTTAGTAGTTTGAAAATTTGTTTCCCCACTTCTAGTTCAATTCATCCATTAAAAATATAATATTGGAGCACTACTACATCATTGTTGGTTTTATTGGTCTTTACCACTATATTTTCACATTTTAAAAAACACACCACTGTTTTGTAGGCCGTATCCCATCATTAATGCTTCAATTGTGTAAAATAAATAAATTAATTTAGTTCTCCAGGTAATGTGTATACATATTTCATGGGAGATCCTATCAGTGGGGTCTTAATCTCATCATTGACCACCCCTTTGGGTGTTCCCATATTAATAAACTATTTACCATTACAAGAATGGGTAATTACCTTGTCTGTGTGTTTCCTTTGATAAATTCCATATATTATTATTTTGATTTAGAATAAATGGTTATAAATGAGGAGTTCCTTTAATGTTTATGACTGATAACTTATATTTAAATGACACTTATTGATTATTCCCATTGAATTACACAGGCCTTTTATTTTAATTTCTAATTCTTGACAAACTACACATGACTTATGTGTTTGAAAAATATTTCAATGAATTCAAAAAAAATTATGTCATTTAATTATGATAAATTCCTTATGGTAATTTTTATTTCATGAATTGAATTATTTGGATACCTTATTTCCCTGAGATATTCAGATTCCTTATTGATGCCATCTGAATCTATATGATATTTCATGTGACATACATGCCTTTTTTTACTATGCACAACCACAATGGGTCATGATAGAACATGGATCATTATTCAAGGATTCCGTAGATGTACTCTCTATGTCCGATGTGAATCTACATGATGTGTTGGGTGTGATACGTTTTCTTTGTCGTTATAGTCTCCTAGTATGGATTACATATAATCTTGATTGACACCATTTTCCTAAGGGATAATCCATGAATTGAATAATTGAAAAAATGGCTAGTCAATGCCATTGTTGATACCTAATCACGTATTTGAGATACATTGTACAGACTTAGTGTCACATTTTCATGACTTGTGGGAAACTATAAGGTTTTCAATTATTAATGTCTACGACATTCTATATATCATATTCTCCTGTAGTGACACATGGTATTTTTTAGATCTCGTTGGATACGCTAAGGTCTCCACCACCTATGGCTTTGATGGAATTTAATACATGTTCCAAATGTGATATTTCAAGTTAATATTATGATAATGGTTGATTAATGACATTGAAATTATAATTCTAATAGAAAGAACAATCATGGGGTCATTTTCCATTAGATTCATTTATAATGAAGGCCTATAAATAGAACTTATTAGTTGTATTGTACCTTGGTTCTGACATCAAATGTAAGATGAAGAAGGCTTTTCTAATTGGGTTTCCATTTCGGAACCCATAACAATGTGTTTTTATTGTAGATTTTTTTATTAATAATTATTGTGGAATATCATGCATTAATCATTTTAGATAATGGATCTTCTTAGACAACATGATTGGAAGCCTACTGATATTTTATCTCACACCATGCTTAGGATGCCATAGTTACCCAAGTGGACTTTGTGATTGCATGGATTAATAATAGTAATATTATAGATTATAATGAATGGTTGAAATGAAAATCGTTGATGGATCATGTTGTAGATGACTGATCCTATGCTCAAGATACTAGATCTATTAGTTTTTGTATTTTGTATATTCTGCTTGCATGTGGTATATGCATGTATCCCTTAATCCCCATGTACAGTAATCATTTTAATATGCATGACATATCATCATTATCATTATTGTATCATATATTATTTATTATCCTTCAAATTTTTCTATTTATAATGATTACATAATCCTTATATTATACTATTATTGGTTAATAATATTTTAATCAACTATTTTTTATATATTGTTGTTGTTATGATCACTATTATCTATAAGGGAATATTCTCTAAATGGACACACTATAGGCCCTTAATTAGATTTAAAAAACTAAATATTTTGGGTGGTGTACATGGGGTCTTTTGACCACCATCATTGGGAACGAGTAAGTGGAAAATGAGGTGAAATACTACTATGTTGTATCAGATCAAAATTTCCTTTTTATCATTATATATTGTTATTAGACATGATTCTATGAGTTAATGGAATTTGGAAAAGAATTTTCCTATTGATATAGAAAACCCATGTGCATAACAAACCAAAATTATCTTGGATCTTTAGTGCTCGTAATTCTTGCATTGTAAGATTATCATGAATTTCAACACTAGACGAAACACTCATCTTATTATTTTTTATTAATAGAAATTTTAGTTATAATAAAGGATTTATTTTACCATAGTGATATAATATGAGGTTTAATAAATTCAACAATAATTTATTTACCTTAGTAAAATAAATTTCATGCAGTATGAAATTTTATATTTATATATAAGTGTGAATTACATGTTTCACATGTGAATGATGTATATTCCATGTTTTTATACATTCAATTCATGATTGTTATATATAGAAATGTGCCAATTTTTCTTGTAGGGAAATGTTATGTTCATGATTAAGTGGACACTAGCAACTAGTTTTTAGGATTTATGTGCCCTTATTAATTGGACTGGTGATCCACCTAGTACAACCATTTGAATATTTATTTAAATATATTAATGTGTTTGAAGACAAAATGAAAAACAATATTAAAAAATAGTATCGTATCTGATAAATGATAGAAATTGACCCAAATAATACCAATGTGTGGGTTATAGTTTGAGCGTACTATGGTTTTATATTTATCATTGTCATCAAACCCAATATCTAGAAGAGCTTGATAGTGTTATATTCTTTATAGGGAGGCATGCACGTACCATTTCATTATTTATATCTTATTCGATATTCATATATTTTATAAATCATATCTATGTATTTTGATTGGTAATTATAGAGTTATGCCATTGTGTTGTCCTCGTGTTGTTTGCTATGAGGGTGGTGATGAGAACATTGTAGATGTGGTGGGCCCCAAGCCACCCATTGTACATTTTGTAGTTCCAATAGTGGAACCTTATACTATTCCTCTATTTGGAGTTGATGCTCAGTTTCATTACATTTATTTAGGCTTAGGTTGAGTTTTAATGGTTTCCCTCTTCCATCCCAAAAAATGGAAGAGCTTACATCGGACCTTCAAAAGCAGCATCCACCCACCTTCTTAAGGTATGGTTTAACACATGCTACTATTCAATTATTATAATCCATGGTATAATTCCTCTACCACAATGAGATAATTATAGAGTGAATGGTCAACCTCACTACCTACATGTTACATGATTCCCCCAAGTCATGATCAAATACCACATCTTAGGATGAGTGTTATCAGGGTATTGTATAAGAAGACTTCAGACTAGATTTTTATAACCACTAATTCATGCTCAATCAATGAACATAGTGTTATAGAGATAGTAATCATTTTACGAATGGAATAATGAGTATGATAGACTATTCCTATCATTTCACTGATATCCTGTGATTCTATTTATATAAAATCGGTGATGATTTTATGGTTCTGAGGGGTTTTGAGGATGAAATTATGCATGTTGTCTTCTCACATGTTAACATATTCTACTATAATACCACCATAAATTGAGTGCACCACAACATTATTATATATTGAAACCTCATATGATCTGTAAATGTGATCTATGGGGGTTCTGTTCTGAGATAGGGTGATGATTTATTTTTTAGTAGAAAATGTAATTTTGTGTGTGAACATAGAGGTGGATCTAGTCTGGTGATATGAATTCATATCTATATAGCGGGTCACAAATGATAAATGCTAGGTCAAGAAAATCCCCATTACATGTTGAACTAGATCGAGTTCCAATCTTTTTATAGGATGGGTCACCTTTAGTAATTATTCCTGTATTTTCCTCTACTCTCTAGTGAGAGGGGATCTGTACATACAACATATTTAGGTAATATATATATATGGATACATGATAGGTTTGGAGACAGTATTCTAATTAACAATTAAAATTAGGTGGTAGTTGTATTAGATGAGTTAGTTAGGGTTTAAAATAATAATATCAATATAAGGGACCTTCCCCAGTTAGTCAGGATGCATCTTCGGTTTAGAGATCATTCCAAATCTATATAGTGTATCCTACGAATAAGGGGTAGAATCTTGGTCCATCTAGAGTTAGTGGTACTATTTTGGTATTTTTTATTTTATTTTAATCCTAATTAAATATAGATGAAACACACACTTTTCTATGTGATGTGTCTCTAGAATTTATGCTAATTGGAATTGATACAGTTTTTGGTGCCATATTTCTTAACCCACCACTAAGAGATAGAATATAGAGAATAATCATGTGCTATTAGTTACCCCTTATGGTTGGTGGGTACATTTTCTCATGGATATTCATCATCATTCCTATGATAATATTCGACATCATTCTCAGAACTAACTAAACTATTTGTTATTATTCCAAAGTTTATTGTTATCAATGCCACATGTCTTTCGAATAAAATGAGGAGAACCATATGTCCATAAGGGTAAATGGGATATCATAGATAATTGGAAGGGAGACATTTTCAATGAACTGAGAGGATTAACATATCAGATGTAGAGTTTCCTTATAAGTGATCAAGGGATGCAGTTAGTTGAGTTTTATCCCATAGGGTATCCTACCAAGGATATCCTCCATGAATATTTATTTGGCATACCATCCAAGAGAGTCGTTTAATAATGGATAAAAAAACTTATTCTCACACCATACATGACCATATCAATCACCTAGAGATCATACTGAGTTTAGTAAGGGAGAAAAATATATATATTAAGATCAATAAATAAAACTACTAGATCATTATGGTTCAGTTTGTGGGTATTATTATATTTTATGTTGGTGTAACTATTTACCTAGATATTGTGAGTTTCATGGTTTCCTTAGAGTATCCCATGAACATGATTTACATGCATATGTTCTTGGGGACATATCGTTATTACATGTGATTAATCATGGAATTATCTTTTCTGGAAGCACCATTTACGGTCTCAGCCATGAAGGGTGTTTTGTTTATCTATACCAAACATTATGAGACAACATTTCATGAGATTAAGGGATGACTTACCTTAGATATGATCCAGATTATTTTAAAGCCATGTAGAGGCTATACTATTTACCATGATGCTTATGGAATCAAACTAGGAAAATTAATTATTTGAGGTAACCAGTTTATTATGTACTAGTCTTATATGAATATGCTTTATTGGAAGAATTATCATTGGTATGATCATGAGCTAGAAGTTGGGGTTCAATAATAACAGTGTTCAGGGAACTACTTGTAATGTGAGAGATTGTTTTTTACATGAATCAATAAAAGTCTCAAATACAATTCAGCATAGTGATAATTGAATCAAAGGAGGTGATGGTTTTGGGAATACAATAAATCATTAGACATTGAGCATGAATACATACATTAAATGGGAAATTCTGTATGTGATTCATGGTGTGTGAAAATGCATAAAGAAGTCGTCAAGGAGGTTAGAAATGAGTTTCATAAGTTGTATTTGTTATTTGAGATGAACTTGGACGTTTAAGAATAGCATGTGATACATGTATTTCAATCTCTATACGTGACATCCCTTATTCATGAGTGGGCCTAGATGAGACATTTAACTAATTTCTTGGGCCATTTAATGTGGAAGTATGTTAAAGGTAAAAGACAACATCCAACTCAGGTTGTTGATGTGAAAAAAATCATTATATATAGTGGGACTCAATCAAAACCCTATGATATATAAGAGGATTTGATGAATAAATATCATGCCACATTTGGGAATGTATATCCTTCTCTCCAAAATATTTGTCGAGATATCCTCCATTAGTATATTCGGCAATGTATGATGAGGATTATAAAAAATTATCTCTTATGTTCACCAGTCATCTAGTGAAGGATATAGTAAAGAAAAATGGGCATTTGCCTGCGGGTTTTGCAAATATGGGGATGATAAGGGGCAGGGGGGCCAGAAAAAAATTGTATGTTTAAATTGTGGGCCTATGTGAGCTAAGCCCATTTTGGTGCGGGCTCATGCGGGGAGGCCCACGCAGGAGCGGGCTGTCCCGTGGACTTGTTTTTTTATGTAAAAATATTTTAAAAGGAATTGTTGATTTTCATATTAATTATCTCAAATAAAATTTATTGGATTCTTTGAAATGACACCAAGGGTAGTCAAAGTTCAATTTTTAAGGATCCTCCATCAATATGAGACCATAAATAATTATCTGGCATGAATCTCTCACCAAACCCTCAGTGTGTGTCCATTTTTTATGGGAAACCCAGACATTCGGCATGATAGCCTAGGAAACAGGAATAATCCACGCATGATGATGTTTCTCATCCTTTCCTCACACAATACACATATATAGTTATCATAAATTTTAATTTAATTCTTATTTTTCTATTAAAACCTATGTGCATTACCCCTGCCTTGAATATATTTATATATATACATCATTGGTGCGCGTTTAATTCGTTGATGACCAAGGATATGGGGTCAGAATATAATCAATGGTCAAAACCCTACTTGTGCGGGGTGTATGCAATGTCTTTTAAAAAAAAATAAAATATATTATTTTATATGTATGAGTATATTTAATGGCCCAATAATATAAATAGTGTAATTATTATATATATATTATATATATTAAATCAAATATGAAACTCATTGTATATATATATATATTAAAATATATATATATATATAGGAGTGGAATGTCTTTTTCCATGGTATACCATTTTTCAAGGTTCAGGCTTCTGAAAAGATAAATATAAAAAATAACAAGTGAATTTGCAGGACATGTATGGAGAAAAAAATAAAAGATAATGGCCTTGAAACCAATAGATCATCCCCACTTCTAATTAAATAATTCAAATTTATTTTATTTGGGGTTCCACCCCCTATACATGGAGTTCCCAAGGCATATCAAAAAAATATTTTCATTTTTTGGGTGCCACCCCCTTCTGAAAAAACCCTCACAATGTGTTGTCGTATCTGGTTGATATATAAAACCATCACCGTAGCTTTTTATTGGCTTGAACGGGAGGATTCAATGAACCCTAGTGAGCAGGTTATCAACATTGTTGTTCAGCCCAAACAGGTTGATCCATGCAATCAATTAGTTGTGAAACATGCACCACATATAAGTATAGAACTATCGTAGAAAAAAATAATATTTAAATAAAAATTATTAATAGCTTAAAACAATTCATGCAAGACCACGAGAAACCCGTTGATTAATGAGGGGCGGGGAGGTATTGAAATTATTTATCTGTTTTGTATAGAGTCTTATATTGACAATCTTGTGTGAGCTCAGACCCATGCAGGCTTGACCCGCGTCACCCTGCCCTGCCCATTTCGCATTACTAGAAGGATGAATACAATATCCTAATATAAATTTACATAATGAATCCATTATTGAGAGGATATTTAATGACATTATAATAGTTTTGTGACTGGCTTTACAAAATCCCATCAGGCCATCGATGTGATATGGGTGACCACTGATATGTGGTTCCTGATTGTATACATCATACATATAATATAATCAATCACTATTGATAATCATGGATGAATTTACCCCCCTGAGATACTTCCCCTTCACGGTGTTCACGGACATATCATTTTAAATAGAGAAACCATTTTGACATCATGGTTCTTATAAGGGTTTCCAATGCAACTGGGTTTAGATGTTCTTGGGATTAAATCCTATCACCCTCTGACCAATGGAAAATATGAGTCGATGATATATGTTTTCAATGATATGATCATGTAATGTAACCTTGATTCTATAGGTTAATTGGAAAAGAATATTCCCCCATTCAAGTTTCTGTATAATAATATTTTTAATGAATTATTCATATGGAACTATATGAGGCCCTCTCTAGAAGGCCATGTCGTCAATCATTGTGTTGGTTCGAGAGAGGGGATTCAACAATACTGGGTCCTTGTATCCTTCTAGACACATCAGATCATGCCCATCTAATTTATAATAGTGTGGTTAAGGATCAAACAAGAATTTTTTATTTTAAAAATCATCAATGTAGACCTTTGGAGTTTATGAGTAAACATTAGGTCCTTCTCTGTATATCATTGAGAATGGGTCATAGATGATTTATAAGACAAGGAAAGTTATCTCCTTGATATGTCATTAACTTAATGATAGTAGAATGAGTTAGTCTAGTATACTATAGGTTTGGTTTACATAATAGGTACCACTCCATGCATGTTATCTTCCATATATCACAACATCGACAATGCCATGTTGACCAGTCTCATTCATATAACACATCAGATATTGAAATGGAAGTAGATTCATCCTTTGAGTATAATACAATATGAATCATTGATCAGATAGGTTCACTAAGGATGGTTTCTTTATTTTTTCCATGTTCTCTGGAATCACAGATGTGTACATGGTATGTCGTGGGAGAGGGAGTTTGATGTACATGAATAGTGTCCAGACCATTTCTCAAATGATTTCATAAGAACATCAGATGAGAAAATTTGGCATTATCTATCTAAAAAAGGGATTTTGTAATGTACTAGCTTTTATAAAATGTATATATATTTAGTTTTTATTATAATAAATTCTATAAATGTACATTATAAGATTACATAAAGGAGTAATGGGGTTCTCAGGCAGTGTCCAAGGCTGTCTCACAGCTTGAATCCGTGGATTTCTAAAAGGTAGTGTATGTTTCATAGTTGGCATAAATTGTTCATCCCATCAAGCATAGTTTCCCAGAACCATTCCATTGTATATTGTGGGGTATTTGGGGCTACATATATATGTATTGATATAGAGATTTTGGAAAAATAATTTGTACGGTTATCTCATAGATAAGAAAATAGTGTCCCTTACCATGTGGGGATACAAATTGATGTTGAAACTGGAGTACGATTTGGCCAATAGTGAAGCCAAACCATGCACCCTTGTTTTGAGGAAAAAATACCCATTTAAAACTGTAAAATGATTTTAAACACTACTCATTTCCACCAAATTATTATATACATGTTTTTTCCACCCTCTAAAAATGGTTTTGTTACTCCCATCTCTATTGGGGTATATATATATACCTCATTTATCTTCTGAATCTCACAATGTATGAAGCATTGTAATTCACTTAGAAATATGTTATGTCCCCCAAAATCTATTTATTGGATAATCCTCCATCTTTTGTTCTAGTTTGGTGTGACTCCTTTGTTACTTTTTTCTAGATATTTGATGTTTCTTGAATTTTCTCCCTTTCTAGGTCTATTCATGATTCAACAACAGATGAGTCGGGAGCTTCTACATCAAGGCGGTTGTTAAATGTGTTTACCACAATTTTCATCACATTTTAAATAACAAACCATTTTCTACACAACAGATCATTTAGATAACAATTTAAATTTGACATATAAATTATTATTTCCGTTTTATGTGTAATGTGTGATCCTATATTATGACAAAACACATTTGTGTAGTGTTTGACGCTTCATTTACCACTAGTTTGGGTGTTCCCATATTAATTTCCTATTACCCATGCCTTAAAAATTTATATACCATGTGTATGCTTTTTCATTTTCAAATTTTATTAAACATTAATTTTAATAGTAACAAATATTTTTCCATCGGATGTGGCCTTGTAATTTATACCTCATACCTTATATTTTTAATCTTATGTTGTATTTTTCACAATGAATTACACATGACTTATATTATAATTTAAAAATATTGAGCCTCTGCTAATGCCA
This sequence comes from Viscum album, assembly GCA_963277665.1. Classification (NCBI taxonomy): domain Eukaryota; kingdom Viridiplantae; phylum Streptophyta; class Magnoliopsida; order Santalales; family Viscaceae; genus Viscum; species Viscum album. The sequence continues at coordinate 1,100,649,774 of OY728145.1, forward strand.
TATCTGTATGAGTTATAAATCATTTTTAACATGAAACTCACATAGATGTTCTTTATGATAAATTATGCATTCCATTTTAAATGGATTAATTTCTGTAATTTTGATATATTATTAGCATATGTTATTATGATGACATATTTAAGACATTTGTTTGTATATATTATTCTATGAGTAATATGTGGCTGGGATTCTATGCTCACCTTTTATGTTCTATGAGAGAACATGTATCCCAATTTAAGGACACCAATGATGGACTCAACGTATCTAGTGTGTATCTATATGATTTAGAATGAGAGACAACATGGAATCTTGGGTATGGTCTCTCCCTATGGATACATATACTCATGAGTGACACCAGTTAAATATATGAGGATATGTTGATAGACTTGTTTCCAAGATGAAAATACTATTCCTCAGTTGATAACAGATCCAATATATGATATATTTGGTAAAAACTGAAAGACCCCATTTCATGAGTGATACAAGGAAAAATGTATGGGTTTCCATGGATTTACTCAATGAAATAGGTAATATTTTATGTTATTATAGATAAAATTTATATTCTTTTTAGATCAACAGGTATGTGCTCCGGACTCCAGCACCTATGAATTTCATAGAATGACATGCATATTACATATGTGGTGTTTCTTATTTTTAAAATGAGCTTGATTGAATGATGTCTTGGGAATTTAATCGTCAAGCCAAAGAAAAATCTAATGGTCTTCTTCTATTGGATTATTTATTTGTGATGTAATATTAATATACATAATTACATGAACAAGGACCATTGTTCGGAATTTCATCATAGAGAAAAATTGGTGATGTCATGAAGGATTCCATTTTGGAACCCATACAGATGTTTAAATTATTATGGAATCTAATTGATTAATTATTATTATCCAAGATCATTCATTTATTATTTCATGAAATTGGTTTTCGTATAAATAATCATTAGATTCCCTATGAGATTATAAATCACAGCCTTTTTAGGATTCCATTAGTACCAAAAGAGTATTCACGATTACATGGGATGATAAAGGGAACCATGTAGCTTCAAATATTTGATTGAAATTTTACTCATGGATATAGGGGGAAGATAAGGACGGATACTATGCTCCGGTTGATAGTTATAAAATATTGTGGATTGTGTATATTTTGTTTCTTTGTGATATTTTTTTATATCCCCATATCACCATGAAATATTATTTTCTATAAATACAAGAGATATAAACATTATCATGTTTGTATGATCTATTATTTAATCAATGTCTATTTTTTTAGCATATAATGATTGGTATATAGAAATATTATGATACTGTCATTTTATAGTTTTTCCTTCCACTATTGATTAAATATTGTTCCCACTATTATAATTTCGATTTATGAGTCCATAGAATCACATAGGACACACAATAGGCCCTCGATTTATCCCATATGCCTCTTGCATTCTAGGAGGCTCACATGAGGTCTTTTGGAAACCACCTCAGGGAATCGATAAGTTTCACCCAAGGCAGAACACTATAAATTTATTATGAACTTATAAAGAATAATTATATTTTTATGATCTATGAATTGATTTGTATGATTTTATAATGTTAATATCATGTCCCCAAACTCTTATTCAAATGATATGGCTATATATGATCATTCTTTCATATCATATTTCTCTACCCATATTGAGAATATTAGGCGACATTGTTTTATTTTTCATGATCCCTAAAATAAAAAATAATAGTTTAGTTTTTTAAACACATGGTTCTAGGTGTGGATACATAATGTATAATATTAATAATATATTATTTCCCTTTTTTAAAGTATCAATGGGCATTAAAACATCACGGTTAATATTACTTTATTAATATGAGATGAATTTAATATTTATAAAAAATTATTTAAAAATTATATTCAATGTTTGGGTTTCATCAATAAGTAATAGAGATGGGTTAAATTTATATTTAATACTGATATGTAAAATATTTTTTGAGATCTGTTACGATAAACCTATATATAAGAAAACACTTGATGTTATGGTAATTAAATAATGGTGATTCCACTAAAAATAAGTTCATGAATAGATACAAGACTGCTTATGAGGATATGTAAAAAGGATCACCTATGGGTTACATCTTTGATCCACATGTATTAATTATTACATAGATTGTCAATTAGTTATGAAGAGTTATCATAATACTACACACATTGATAGAAACTATTAGGTATTATACCTCGCTTAATTAACATTCTATATATCCCAAATTATTAGATTGTCAAATATATAACTTTTATGGATGACCATGCTTAAACCTAATGTTTCATTTCTTTAATGGTTTCATGATTTTTAATTTCTAGGAATTATTTTCATAATAATATGATTGTTTAGAATTAAAATTATTTCTCACAATATCTATTTTGGTTTAGTAAATGGATATAAAATGGGGGAACCATGTGAATAGTGTGTGTAAAAACAATACAACTATCATCTCAATTTAATATTAAATTGGATATAATATATAATGTAAACTATAATGGTTATTTCTAAGTAGATATCACTATTTATGATTAAAACCCATTATGTAGGTGGGTTTCATTATACACCTAATAAATGAAAATTGGGTTTTATAAATGTTAATATGATAATTAAAATTGTGTATGGATAGTTCCCACTCCATAATCAATTTAATGGGGGAATAATTACTCAATTGAAATTCTCAAATGAGCGAGAAAATGTTTTATGTGTGGAAAAAATGTAACAATTTGGTTTGATTTAGTGGGACAATTAATTATTTTGTCAATATAATAGATGTAAATAATAATTTTAAAAATGTATCACCTCGGATTGAATTATTTAAAAATGGAATGTATTAGAATTAATAAATTAGAATCCCTAGCGTGTAACGCCCCGACCCTCGTTACCCAGAGTCTGTGCATTATTACATAACATTGGAATGATCACAAGAAAGATCAAATCTCGAAAGACCGATTGGTTTAGTAGCCTTGGAAACACTAGATATATTCATAAGTTTTACATTACATCATAAAGTGAAAAACTAATATGACAATATAATGTCTCCATTGTCCACACTATTATCCCCTCATAATATCTCTACAGGTCATTCATAACTTACTTCTTCACATCCTGGGAAAAATAAAACATAGAAAAGGGGTGAGCTCAAATGCCCAGTAAGGATAACAATATAGCGGAACATTCAAAAATAAGCATAAACATTTAAGGCAACGCATTACTAAAACAAAAGACTTTTAAACTTGAACTTCAACATAGTATGGAAAAAGTAAAATGAAATAATGTCATTTGCTTATTCAAATGGATATTCTACTAATCGAATAATCACATGAAATATCAATAACCACATTCATAATGTCGGAATGCATAATGCTGAGCTTTAATTTCTTTGTCAAGGCCTCGTCCCAAGACCTAGGGGCTAACTATAACCGGAACCCAACCCGGAGTGCCTCAAATAACCGGACACCAACCCGGAGTGCCTCTAATAACCGGACACCAACCCGGAGCTCCTCTAATAACCGGAGACCAAACCGGAGTTCCTCTAATAACCGGAGACCAAACCTGAGGGCTTACTTTTACCGTTCCCCAACCCGGAACATACTTGTCTAACACATTCATCTGAATGAATGGTTGAAATATAACATAAACATTCGGATTAAATATGACTTCTGAAATGTCAATACATTAAAAAAAACCATGAGTGACATAAGAATAGCTTATCCACAGTAAAAAATATCACAAAACCTTCAACAAAATATGGATGTTTTGTATCATAATAAATCAACTTCAAATAATCTTAAAAGCCATCAAAAGATGTTGACATAGATGAAATCAAAACTATTTTAGAGAAATATCTCTTTTTTTTAAATCATTTTAAAAGTATCATAATTATAAAATATTACATTCAATTTGAAATTATTCTTATAAACTTGTAAGGGATGCTTTGACGATTTTATAACGGTGGTAAATAGCCGCACCCGCCGTATAAGTTAAAAAAACATTCTTACCTTAATTTTGTCGAAAAGGTTAAAAATGACCTTGTTTTGAAAACGACGGAAGGATTCATTTATAAACCACTTATAAAAAGTCAAAAAAGGGTATAAATGACTTTAACCCATATTCTTGTAAATAATAAAAATGTTTTGAAATATATTTTTAAGAAAACATGGATGTGGATGATAAAGAGATCCCAGTAGAATTTTACATACAAACAACCTCGGATAATGAAGAGATTGTGAAATAACCCTTACAAATTTGGTAACTTATGAAACATACAACCCATGATAGAGGTATCATACAATGAATATGTAAATACACATAAATTAGAGTGTATTACACAAATAATATAATTATGGGCAGTACATACACCACACAAAAGGTGATGGTGGCAATATGGCATGAATCTCACAGGAATAAGGAGTGACATGAAAACCCCTTACCTTGTACTTATCCTTGGTTGGGGTAGGTTAACCTCCTGTATAATGGTGAAATAATTGTTATTAAATTATAAAATAATCATATACATTAATATGATATCATATATGATCATTTAATATTGATTTGATAATAATATCTTAGTATTATCGTTGTTTCGGGTGTTAACTTACTTGTTTTCTTTTATATGTTTTGTTACATAAGCCATGTTTTTAATGGATAGGTTGTATTTTATTCATATCCAGAATGATATCAAGTCCTTAAGCATCATTTTTAAATCATTAAATGATAATTATACTTGAATGGATACGATGGAGAATGAATCTCATCGTGTTCGTGGAGACGGTAATCCGTACGTACGCACGAGCGACAATATCATTCTTTTGAAATAATATATAAATGGTTGTTATATAATATATAAATAATAATTAACATGTTATATTTATTATTTACATGAGTTACATATCATTATTATACCCATCCAAATAATAATATATTGAATAACAATTACACCACGACGTGGAGACGGTAAGTCGTACGTACGCACGTTTGGTGACATGTTATTCAAAGGGTGGATAGAACACTGAATATGGTTGTACCATATTTATAATAAAATCACGGTATATATATGATACTGGAGATATTATTTTAGAATGGTAATAACAAAGGAAGAAGATGTGGAAGAAGAAAGGAACTTGGAAAAGGGTGGTGGAATCATTACCTCTTCTTCGGGGTTCTTCTTTTTGATTTGATCAAAAGGGATCCTTAGGTTGGCTTTCTGATCAAACTAAGGCCTCTAGGTTGTATTGAGGGAAGTTGGGAGAGTATTTGGGCAGAGTTTGGCCGAACCAAAAGGCTTTGAAGGTGTGACAAAATGAGAAGGAGGAGTTCCCTTTTATAAGAGGGGTGAGGGGCACCTTTGGAAAAGCTAGAAATATTAATTTATAATAAATTCATATTCGGTTTATAATGGCTCAAAAGTTGATTATTTAAATTTTAAGGTGGGTATAGGTCGAAAACAACTAAACCAATAGAATTTAGACAGGTTTGGGTACTTATATTAACCTTATCTTTAAGTATTAACTCTATGTTAATTAGTTTCACTTTTAAAATGACTCTTTGTATTTTTATATAATATGGTTAATAAACTTACTATATACATCCAAGAGACCCCCAAGTGGTCCATTAATGATGAACCTATCATGATATAATTCTCTTGGCCGAACATTAGATTTTTAGAAATTTAATATCAATTAATAATATAATATTTGTTTTAAGAACACTTTTATGTCAATTTTGACACTATTCAATAGTTGATTTTTTTGAAACTCATAACAGATTTATTACTTCGAAAAAAGTCAATTAAATCAATCCTAATATATTATATTATCCTAGAAAATTAGTTTAATTCATTAAAAGTTTCATATTATATTTATTTGGGTATTTATAATGTCAATTATTTTAATTTTTCACTATTATAGTAATTACTTCATCATCATTGTGTCATAAATATATTAAATTATTTAATGTCTAAAAATTATAAATAAAATATCATTATGTAGGAAATATTTCTATCTTTCTAATGAATATTTATAATCTAAAATACAACATATATAACCCAATGTAAAAATTGTTTTTCTAAAAGATATATTCTTGTGTCATTTTTGTATTCATTTTAACATAATTAAAATAAAGTGTCCCTATCACCTAAAAGTGGCACCATGGGGTCCCAAAATCGACCCAATGATTCCTATGGTCAAACATGTATCAACCAATAAGTCTAGGACACGTTTTAGGGTAATTTAGTATTATTATAATATTATTTTTTAACCCTTATTTACCGGATTTACCCTTAACCATGGTAAATAAAATATTTACTGCAGTAATTATTCAAAATGTCTATAGCATCCCGTCTTTTTATAACATAAACTTTCATTTCATTACACAAAATTGAGGATCGTTAAGGTTTAGTGTCTTGGAAACAAGGATCATAATACATAAAAAAACATAAAACATTCTTCTTAAACACTTGAAAGGCTTCTCCTTTAGTTCATCCTATGTTCATTATGCATCTCATAACTTGGGGACATACATCAAAAGAAAGGGTGAGCAGAAGGCCCAGTAAGGGAAACAAGAGAAACATTTTATATGTGAACTTGAGATACTTCCCCAAGGACATGAAAAGAACTTTAAGGCATGAGAAATAAATCATGAGATACATCATAATAAAAATAAAATTTTTCATAACATGAAGATGTGGCTGAAACATTTTATATTGAAAATCGTTTCGTTTCACCAAGGTCCATCCCCAAGGTGTCGTTAAAAATTACCAAGGTTATTCACCAAGGCATCGTTAACATGGTCATCTCTAGAGATTAAGTCTTTACCCAACGCATTGGAGCGCTATCAGGGCGCACCATTAAATTTTCCTTTATTATCATGTGAGCCACATATATCATCATCAATAATTTCATAAATAACCCATATAGCATAAAATAAATGGGTTTCATTTCATAATCATAACGTTTTAAAAACTGCTTTAAAGACATGATCTTTACGTTACTTTAAAACCCACGGAAAGGGAAAGCGAGTATCATGTATGTAAATCCCAGAATTTAAAATAGAACATTTTTATATATATGTGAATACCCCTTTAGAAATAGGATCTTTGAGTATTCACTTTATAACATAAAATAATTTTGAGAAAAGAGAGGCATTTTGAGACGAAAATTCTGCAGCATAACGGCTTTGTTACAAGGTTTTAGAAAACTTTGAAAAGAGAGGGAAAATGTGTTGAACAATCATAATTGACCCATAAAACAGTAGAGGGACAGAATAAGAAGGATATATGGACATGGTGATGCAATTTCAAGGACATACCATTTGAAATGAAAAACATGGAAGGAAGACAAAAATTTGATTTCTCTTATGAAAATTCGGCAGCCTAACGTCGTCACTTAAACTTCAAAAAAAATGAACTGAACAAATCAAATAGGGTATCTCATCATATGATCATAAGAGATCAGTATGATATATATAGAGATCATACCCCAACATAATAAAATGGAACTTGAAATATTTGACATGAAAATCGAACTTGAAAAATGAGAAGGGTGAAAGAATCACTTAAACATTCGGCAGCCTAATGGCGTCACTTAAACATTCAGAAAGAGAAATGATGAGAGTAAGAGGGGATCTCTCATCATATAAACATGAAAGGGGCAGTAAGTGGAATATAAAATAACATCCTCTCACATAATAACATGGATCATAAAAGGAATGACATAAAAGAGATTACATGAAAGGAAAGAGAGGGGTCGGATCCCTTACCTTAAAACGTGACTCTTGAAACTCAATGGATTGGACCTTGAGGGCTTGGGGGAACCTTGGGAGGACTCCTTGGAAGGTAATAAGACCAAAAATTTTTTGGGGGAGAGTTGGGAGTGAAAAATAAAGGAGGAAAGGGTGGGTATTTATAGGGAAAGTGAGGGGACAAGGCATTAATGGCCAAGGGACACCTCACATGTGCTTTTCTCAAACCCATGTGCTCTCCCTTGGAATTTATCATGGAGTTAGGCCACATGGGGCCCCCAAAACTATAATTCATCACCATTAGCCGGCCAACCCTCAAAAGATCTCATGACATTATCATGACACGGTTATGATGTCATTAAACATACCGAAACCCTAAAACTGTAATTTTACTATTCACTGAAAATTCAACTTTCTCAGAATAATCCCAAAATTTCACCTTAACCAAATATCGATGATCTTAGTACATTTATGAACTCCATTTTATAAAAATAATTTTCTAAATATTTTTAATTTAATTTTTAAATAAAAGCATTATTCATCGAAAATTCATTTTTTTCAGAAAAATCCCCAAAAAATTAACTTACACAATATCGATGCTCTGAGTTCAAAAATAAAGTCATTTTTATAAAACTAATTTTATAATCATTTTTAATTAAATTTTTAATTAAAAAACACTATTCACCTGAAAAAACTAATACTTGATTAATCATTTATGAAACCGTTATTTACCCATTTTATTGAATCACATTACTTAATCTAGGTGTCCAAATTATATTAAAACTTTCTTTGAGTGAAATCACTAATCCATTTGGTCACATTACTAAACCTAAGCGTAAAATCACTATTCATAATTTACTATTCATCAAAAATTATGTTGATCTTATTAGACTCCAAATTCCTTACTGAACACTTTTTTAGAAGACCATTTTTTTAAAATCATTACACATCATTAGTTATTTAGGGTTTACATAAATATTTTAAAATATCACTTTTTCAAAATTCATCAATAAAATACATTCTAAAATTATCTAGACATTTGAAATTTCACAAACATCACTAAAGGATGAAATCTCATTTTATTCACCCAAAAGGATTACACAAGGAAGCTAGGGTCTCCTCACATAGCCCCTTATAACACCGGCATAAGACCTAAGTGTAAGGTGTGCTATGGTGAGAGAATCTGAGGGAGGCTCAGATAACATTGCCCTAGTAGTAATCTCTACTAACTTGAACTTCTCCCGCAGGCGTTTCCGTTCAAGCTTGACACGCTGGAGTTCGGCTTGGGCTTCGTCCAAAGAGAAGCCCACAGATGCTACCTCCTTCCCAAGCTCTGATAAGTGGGCTTCATAAGGGTTGAGTCTACTGGATGAAGCCATCGACTCCTCTTTCTACATTAACCATTAACGTCTTATTAAATCAATAAGAGTAAGTTAATATACTACTCAAAAAGATTGGGTCGTTACATTCTTCCCCCCTTAAGAAATTTCGTCCCCGAAATTTATACTTAAGGCCTAGTCGAAAAGGTGAGGGTACTTTTGCTTCATCATTTCGTCAGGCTCCCAAGTCGCTTCTTCATACTTATGATACCTCCACAACACTTTCACAAGGTGGGTAGTCTTGTTTCGTAGGACCTTGTCTCTACAGTCCAAGATCTCCACTGGCTGCTCCTCGTAAGAGAGGTCATGTTCCAGTTGTACCACCTCTGGGTTCAGTACATGCGAAGGGTTGGGTATGTACTTCCTCAAGAGAGATACATGGAAGACATCATGAACTTGAGCTAGGTTCGGTGGAAGTGCTAGACGATAGGCCACTGCTCCTATGCGTTCAAGGATTTCATAGGGTCCAATGTACCTAGGGCTGAGCTTCCCTTTCTTCCCAAACTGCATGACTCTCTTGCATGGAGAAATTCGAAGGAAGACTTTGTCACCAACACCAAACTCCAAGTCCCTTCGACGATTGTCAGCATAGCTCTTCTACCGACTCTGAGCAGCCTTTATGTGTTGTTGGATGGAATAAGCCTGTTCCGTCATCTCTTGCACGAGATCAGGCCCAAGAAGCTTCCTCTCACCAGTTTCATCCCAACAAGTAGGAGTTCTACACCGCTTTCCATATAGAGCTTCATAGGGTGCCATCTGAATACTCGAATGGAAGCTGTTGTTATAGGTGAACTCAACTAATGGGATGTGTTGATCCCATCCACCTTTAAATTCCATTGAGCATAATCTCAACATGTCTTCGAGTGTCTGAATAGTCCTTTCAGATTGGCCATCAGTTTGAGGATGATAGGTCATACTAAAATTCAATTCAGTATTCAGAGCATGCTGAAGACTTCTCCAGAATTTTGATGTGAATCTTGGGTCACGATCAGATACGATGGATAGTGGTACCCCATGCAGCCTTACCACTTCCTTCACATATATCTTGGCAAGCTGATCCAGAGAGAAATCTTCCCGAATAGAGATAAAATGGGCTGTCTTGGTGAGACGGTCCACAATAACCCATATCGCATTGTTTCCTTTGGATGTTTTTGGGAGACCAGTTACAAAGTCCATAGTGATATTATCCCACATCCATACTGGTATGGGTAGTGGTTGTAATACCCCCTTAGGAAGTTGTCTTTCTGCCTTTACTTGCTGACACACCAGTCACATTGTAGTGTAATCAGAAATCTCACTCTTCATGTTATCCCACCAATAATGATCACGAAGGTCTCTATACATCTTAGTGCTTCCCGGGTGTATAGAGAATGTAGAGCTATGAGCTTCATCCATCAATTCTTTCTTTATCTCCGGAATAGATGGAACACATAGTCTTGTACGAAATTTCAATACACCTTCTTGATCAATATTGAAATCAGGGAACTTCCCATCCATTACAGCCTCAAACTTCTCATGCAGCAAAGGATCTTCTTTTTGAGCCTTCTTGATCTTCTCTAGTAATGAAGGTTGAGAAATCATTTGGGATAGGGTTGATGATGTCCCTTTCCTTATAATTCCCATGTCCAGTTTTACTAGATCTTTAATCAAGGGATCTCCTACGATCCTCATTGTTGCCAGAACAATAGGATCTTACCTGCTTAACGCATCCGCGACTTTGTTTGCTCTTCCAGGGTGATAATGAATTGAACAATCATAGTCTTTAATAAGCTCCAACCATCTCCTTTGTCTCATTTTCAATTATTTCTGTGTGAAAATATACTTTAGACTTTGGTGATCAGTGTATATATCACATTTATCTCCATAAAGATAGTTCCTCCATATCTTTAGAGCAAAAACAACTGCCGCCAGTTCTAGATCATGCATAGGATAATTCTGCTCATGAATCTTCAACTGTCGAGATGCATAAGAAATTACTTTGTCATTTTGCATGAGGACACACCCAAGCCCTTTCAGAGATGCATTGCTAAAAATAACGAATCCTTCTCTGATAGAGGGTAGTGTTAACACAGGTGCAGTAACCAATCTATTCTTCAGCTCTTGGAAACTTTCCTCGCATTCCTTTGTCCATATGAACTTAACCACTTTTCGAGTCAACTTGGTTAGTGGATTAGAAAGCCGTGAAAAGTTTTTCACAAACCTCCTATAATATCCTGCTAAACCAAGGAAACTACGAATCTCAGTTACTGTTGTGGGTTGAGGCCACTCCTCCACAACCATTGTCTTTGCAGGGTCAACCGAGATTCCTTCATTGGTTACGATGTGCCCCAAGAAAGCCACATGTTGTAACCAAAACTCACACTTGCTGAACTTCCCAAAGAGCCTCTCCTTCCGCAGAGTTTTCCATATAACCCTTAGATGATCTTCATGCTTCTCACAACTTTTTGAATATATCAAAATATCATCAATAAAAACTACCACAAAGTTATCAAGGTTGTTCTTAAAGACTCTATTCATCAAATCCATAAAAAAGCAGGAGTATTAGTCAAGCCGAAGGGCATAACAGTAAACTCATAATGCCCATATCTTGATCGGAAGGCAGTCTTTGGGATATCTTCCTTCTTCACCCTCAGTTGATGATAAACAGATCGAAGGTCAATCTTAGAGAAGACTTGAGACCCGCGAAGTTGGTCAAATAAATCATCAATTCTTGGAAGAGGATATCTGTTCTTCACCGTGATCCCATTCAGTTCTCTATAATCGATGCATAGCCGCATTGATCCATCCTTCTTCTTCACAAAGAGAATTGATGCTCCCCAAGGAGACACACTTGGTCGGATAAACCCCTTCTCCAACAAGTCTTGGAGTTGTTTCTTTAACTCCTCTATCTCCACATTTTCCATTCTATACGGAGTCTTTGATATCGGTTGAGACCCAGGTACGAGTTAAATGGAGAACTCTACCTCTCTTTCTGGGGGAGGTCCAGGTAACTCCTCAGAAAATACATCAATGTATTCCTGAACAATCGGAACATCTTCTATTTGTATTCTCCCTTTTCCTTCTTCATCATCACTGATTAACTCCATAAAGAAAGCTATAGGAGGTGCTTCTAGATAGGGGTCAGTTCGGGATATCTCTCCTTAGAAGATAATTGTAGGTCGTTCATTCAAGACTACTAAGATTTCCTTATATCTGCACTTGATCTTAGCATTATACTTTGAGAGCCAGTCCATCCCTAGTATAATGTCGAATTCCATCATGGGAATGACTACTAGATTTGCGATAAGATTGTGCTCACCAAACAAAACACAGGAGTCTCTAAATACTGTTGATGCAAGGATAATCCCACTTGGAGTCTTGACAGACAACTCTACCTCTAGCAGTTCGGGGATTGATTCTATATTCCTTGCAAACTTGGAGGAAATAAAGGAATGCGTAGAACCAGAATCAAATAATGTACTTGCTAGTTTTGAGAGGACAACAAGAGTACCTGCTACCACATCGTTCGGGACTTCAACTTCAGCTGTTGTGATAGCGAAAGCACGACCTTGCTCTCTTGGCCTCTGCTGAGGTTGGTGGTGATTCCCCTCCACCGCCCTCGGATTTGGACATTGGTTAGCAAAGTGCCCAAGCTGTCCACACTTGAAGCATGTGACTTCGGGTAGGGCCAGAACCATCTTTCCTCTATCGTTAGTGTTGGGAAGCTGAGGCTTCACCTCACTATGACAATTCCGAGCAATATGGCCTCCTCTTACACACTTGTAGCACTTTCCACTTCCGTTCAAGAAGTTCCCCAGATGATTCTTCCCACATTTATTGCATGTGGTAAGTTGCATTTGCTTTCCAACTCTTCCCTGATCAAAAGACTTCCCTAAACTGGGCTCCAATGATCTCTTTTTTTCATTTGGTTTATAAGACCACTGTGTCTCACCAAACTCCAGCTCGACTTTCATAGCACTACGAACTATTTCTTCATAGCTATTGTAGTCCCTGTTGGATAGATTCTTCCGTAGATGAGGTAGTAGTCCACCAAAGAATCTATCAACCTTCCCATTAGGGTCCATGACAAAGCTTGAGGTATAATGGGAAAGCCTTGTGAAGTTCATCTCATAGCTTCCGACAGATTCGTTCTCCTTCTGCTTCAGCTCGAGGAAAAATTTCTCCATTCTCGTTCTCATGGAACGAGGGAAATACTTGTTAACGAAAATTCCCCGAAATTCTTCCCACTCCATAGCTTCTATCTATCCTCGTGGCTTCGTGTTTTTGATCAGTGACCACCACTGATCAGCTTCTCCCTCTTGGCGGTAAACAGCAAGGGTGACTTTTTCTTGTTCCGAACAATGAAGTACAGAAAAGATCTTTTCAATGGAGCTTATCCATTGTTCCGCAACCAATGGGTCAGTAGATCCGCTGAATGTTGGCAGTCGTTGACGCATGAAGGACTCAACAGAGTGTTGTTCCCTTCGTGGTGAGGTCAGCCTCTCAGCTTGATTCAAGTTATTACTCATAACTTGAGTCAGTTGGTTCATCATTCGCATGAATGTTTCCATTCCGGCTTCCATCGGAGGGCCGTCAGCACATGGTGCATTGCAGTCACCATCGGCACAGTTCCTCCTATTGCCCGCCATCTTCTAAAAGAATAAAACCTTAGTGAGAAACTTATTTCATTTATGGATCTTTTAACTAAGACTTCATGCTTAGACAATTACACTTTTCTATAATTCCTTCATAATGATTCATAAAAATCTTGTGATTAACCAAACTTATCCCCCAGGAGTGTCGTAACCAAGAGTGCAGCAAGGCCCGTTATCGTGCACCAGTTCCCGTTCGAGTCTAGCTCAAAGCGGTGTTTTCGGGTTTTACCCCTATGTACATATGTGCCAGATCCGCCTCTACCTGCTCGTATCCAGACAGGGATGTATTTGTTTGATAAACCACTTACTCAATACTTACAAAAATACCAGGATGTTTTCCTATATTTAAACTTCTCTATAGGGTTCTTACTAAAGTTTTAATATCCTAATTTCCACAAATAACTAAACCATCCTTTGATACCAACTATAGCATCCCGTCTTTTTATAACATAAACTTTCATTTCATTACACAAAACTGAGGATCGTTAAGGTTTAGTGTCTTGGAAACAAGGATCATAATACATAAAAAAACATAAAACATTCTTCTTAAACACTTGAAAGGCTTCTCCTTTAGTTCATCCTATGTTCATTATGCATCTCATAACCTAGGGACATACATCAAAAGAAAGGGTGAGCAGAAGGCCGAGTAAGGGAAACAAGAGAAACATTTTAAATGTGAACTTGAGATACTTCACCAAGGACATGAAAAGAACTTTAAGGCATGAGAAATAAATCATGAGATACATCATAATAAAAATAACATTTTTCATAACTTGAAGATGTGGCTGCAACATTTAATATTGACAATCGTTTCGTTTCACCAAGGTCCATCCCCAAGGTGTCGTTAAAAATTACCAAGCTTATTCACCAAGGCGTCGTTAACATGGTCATCTCTAGAGATTAAGTCTTTACCCAATGCATTGGAGCACTATCAGGGCGCACCCTTAAATTTGCCTTTATTATCATGTGATCCACATATATCATCATCAATAATTTCATAAATAACCCATATAGCATAAAATAAATGGGTTTCATTTCATAATCATAATGTTTTAAAAACTGCTTTAAAGACATGATCTTTACGTTACTTTAAAACCCACGGAAAGGGAAAGCGGGTATCATGTATGTAAATCCCAGAATTTTAAATAGAATATTTTTATATATATGTGAATACCCCTTTAGAAATAGGATCTTTGAGTATTAACTTTATAACATAAAATAATTTTGAGAAAAGAGAGGCATTTTGAGACGAAAATTCTGCAGCATAACGGCTATGTTACAAGGTTTTAGAAAACTTTGAAAAGAGAGGGAACATGGGTTGAACAATCATAATTGACCCATAAAACAGTAGAGGGACAGAATAATAAGGATATATGGACATTGTTATTCAATTTCAAGGACATACCATTTGAAATGAAAAACATGGAAGGAAGACAAAAATTTGATTTCTCTTATGAATATTCTGCAGCCTAACGGCGTCACTTAAACATCAACAAAAATGAATTGAACAAATAAAATAGGGTCTCTCATCATATGATCATAAGATATCAGTATGATAGATATAGAGATCATACCCCAACATAATAAAAAGGAACTTGAAATATTTGACATTAAAATCGAACTTGAAAAATGAGAAGGGTGAAAGAATCACTTAAACATTCGACAGCCTAACGACGTCACTTAAACTTTCATAAAACGAAATGATGAGAGTAAGAGGGGATCTCTCATCATATAAACATGAAAGGGGAAGTAAGAGGAATATAAAATAACATCCTTTCACATAATAACATGGATCATAAAAGGAATGACATAAAAGAGATTACATGAAAGGAAAGAGATGGGTTGGATCCCTTACCTTAAAACGTGACTCTTAAAACTCAAAGGATTGGACCTTGAGGGCTTGGGGGAACCTTGGGAGGACTCCATGGAAGGTAAGAAGACCATAACTTCGTTGGGGGAGAGTTGGGAGTGAAAACTAAAGGAGGAAAGGGTGGGTATTTATAGGGAAAGTGAGGGGACAAGGCATTAATGGCCAAGGGACACCTCACATGTGCTTTTCTCAAACCCATGTGCTCTCTCTTGGCATTTATCATGGAGTTAGGCCACATGGGGACCCAAAACAATAATTCATCACCCTTGGCCAGCCAACCCTCAAAAGATCTAATGACATTATCATGACACCGTTATGATGTCATTAGACATACCGAAACCCTAAAACTGTAATTTTACTATTCACTAAAAATTCAACTTTCTCAGAATAATCCCAAAATTTCACCTTAACCAAATATCGATGCTCTTAGTACATTTATGAACACCATTTTATAAAAAATAATTTTCTAAATATTTTTAATTTATTTTTTAAATAAAAGCACTATTCATCGAAAATTCATTTTTTCAGAAAAATCCCCAAAAATTACCTTACCACAATATCGATGCTCTGAGTTCAAAAATAATGTCATTTTTATAAAAATAATTTTCTAATAATTTTTAATTAAATTTTTAATTAAAAAACACTATTCACCTGAAAAAACTAATACTTGATTAATCATTTATGAAACCGTTATTTACCCATTTTATTGAATCACATTACTTAATCTAGGTGTCCAGATTATATTAAAACTTTCTTTGAGTGAAATTACTAATCCATTTGGTCACATTACTAATCCTAAGCGTAAAATCACTATTCATAATTTACTATTCATCAAAGATTAAGTTGTTCTTATTAGACTCCAAATTCCTTACTGAACACTTTTGTAGAAGACCATTTTTTGAAAATCATTACACATCATTAGTTATTTAAGGTTTACATAAATATTTTAAAATATCCCTTTTTCAAAATTCATCAATAAAATACATTCTAAAATTATCTAGACATTTGATGTTTCACAAACATCACTAAAGGAAGAAATCTCAATTTATTCACCCAAAAGGATTACACAAGGAAACTAGGGTCTCGTCACATAGCCCCTTATAACACCGGAATAATACCTAAGTGTAAGGTGTGCTATGGTGAGAGAATCAGATAGAGGCTCAGATAACATTGCCCTAGTAGTAATCTCTACTAACTTGAGCTTCTCCCGCAGGCGTTTCCGTTCAAGCTTGACACGCTGGAGTTCGGCATGGGCTTCGTCCAAATTGAAGCCCACAGATGCGACCTCCTTCCCAAGCTCTGATAAGTGGGCTTCATAAGGGTTGAGTCTACTGGATGAAGCCATCGACTCTTCTTTCTGCATTAACCATTAACATCTTATTAAATCAATAAGAGTAAGTTAATATACTACTCAAAAAGATTGGGTCGTTACAATGTCTAAAAATAAAAGTTACCTATTTACACAATTTGAAAATCCTGATTCCAAATATGGAATCAATTTTTCTAAATTCAAAACACAGAAGTGGCATAAATTAATTCAAAATTAATTCCCGCAGTCAAAACAAAAAGCGTGTTTTTAAGAGATAATAACTATCAAAAGATTGACAATTGTTTGTGTTTGGTTTAATTGTAAATTTATGTCCAATGACCAAAATTATATTAAATGGTAAAAATATATTATAAATATACTTTAAAACCACTAAAATTCATAATTTATCACTATTAATTATTTTTATTAAAAAAGTTGTTTTTAATTAAAATTTAGTAATTTTCACTATTCATCAAAATATTAAAGTTATCCGAAAAGTAGAAAAATTTCATATTAGGCTAAATTCGATATTCCGAATCCAAAAATGAAGTCCATTTTGAAATATAAAATATATATAATTTCAAAAATTAGGTATTACTATTCATAACGGCTAGTTTGATCGGTTGTGGTGTGTGTTAAAACTCGAAGTTGCGTACAACACACGCGACTGTATTATTCAAAGGAAAGCGTACCGTGGAAGCTTGGAATGTTTCATTTTAAATTTTTGATGTCCCCATTTAGTAGAAAAGTTTATAATATTGTATTTAAAAAGGTTTCACTATTAAAACTTGATAAAAGTGCAATACTTAAAATGAATTTGTTCTTGAATTATATCTAAGAAACTCATAATATGGATTCTAAAATTATAAGGATTATATAATGTTTAAAATTTATTTAATACTATTTATAACCTCATTTTAATGGATTTTTTTGGTAAGTCATGGTGCGATTGAACTCGGTGTTGCATGTAGTTCAAGTTATTGAATTATTTTGAAGATATAACACACTATGAAATCTTGTGGTGTTACATTCTCCCCTCCTTCAATAAATTGCATCCTCGCAATTTGAAATTATTATTTGAAAATAAAAGGTTGAAAATAGAAAATATATTTGTGGGAAGACCCACATCGGAAATTGGGTTACTAAAATTTAGTCTTAATATGAGGAAAAGAGAAATGAATGGGTCACCACCAAATTATGATCTCAATTAGGAGAACATTGGTGGAAATTAGAGACATATAATTGGAGGAAAAACATAAATATTTATAGGTAGTGATTGAGGTCATCAATCACAAACAAGTATAAAATTGAGGTCCTTAAATTCATCAATCTATGATGATTTGAAATACCATTGGTTCAACAAAACATAGGGTATTGGGATAACAAATTTTTGACGTTTCAAAATATCTTAGTTTAAATCCCACATCGAAAAATGAATTAATGAGGCCTCTATTTAAAATAAAGAGTGGAAAGTATGAAGATTACCAAAAATAACACATACTAGGGTTCCATGTAGGAAAATATGGATATGGAAGAAAAATCTAACCATCAATTATCTGATGGAGAGTGGTAGAGAACATGGCTATGAAAAGGCCAACAATCACAAAGCCATAAATTAGTGATGATTTAAGGTACCATCCAGGACAACATTTTTGTTCTAAGTTCCTTTTCTTAATGTTGATGAATTTATTTATGAGATTGGCTAAGACCATAAGGAGATATACTTACTTTATAATTAGAGTTTTATCCGTTAAGAAATTTCTACCACAAACTCATCTTTCACTCTAAAAGATAATAGAACGTAAAAATATTCTATTTATACTATTCATACAGGGTTCCAAAATAAACGAATATATAATTAATCTACCAGATCTTTTAATAAACACTGCATTATTTAATCTAGGACATCTCGTGGGCCAGTGGTAGGTGATACACCCTTGACGCCATTCGGTTGCGGGTTTAAGTCTCGTGGCCTTGCCGGTCACGACGGGTTGTTGTCCGACCTCCGGGTTGTCCTTTTATGGCAATCCAAAATTAATCTCAGACTAGAATTTATCCAAAATACTTCTGTCCAAACTCACAGTCCAACATTTATATGGAAGGTAAACATAATGTAGATCCTTTTTACCCCGTAATATCATATTAATACCTTCATCGTGTATTCTCTTAAAACACTGAAACATCCTGAATTACCATAATCCTTATTGACTACATTCATGCTCCCTTATTCCATATAGAATGCTAGATATACTTCATCAATCCAAAAATGTTTTAAACCTCAACAATGATGGAATATACAAATCATTAATCAGCTTCATGGTAGTCAAGAATATCCAATATAATTTATCCAAATCAATCATGTATTATTCTAAAATCACTACCTCGGATATCAGAACCATATTATGGTTTATCATTCTCTCAACCATATATTTTCCAAAAATTTAACCTGATATTGATTCACTTTTCTTTGTTCCACACAATCTCAAGTCCTTAATGAAATAGTACTACAGTACAATCCTTATATACTCCATATTTATTATAACAAGTACATTGTTGATACAACACTCAAATGACATAATCAACATAAGAACTCTAATCATTCCTCTTCATTTGTGGTAGTATCATAACTTGATTATTATCTAATAGAATCATTTGCAGCATAGTCCGATGACTGGGACATAGGTTCGCGTAGTGTCCAAACTCCTTTCAAATGAAGCATTGTACATTTGAAACCATTTTCTTACCCTTGCAGTCAAGTAATTTGTGCCCTTTCCCTCCACACTTATAACAAACTCCCATTCCTTTCATGAAAGTTCCAGGGTGTTTCTTTCAACAGTTATTACATATAGAAAAATTATTCTTTTCCCTCTTCCCTTTATCCATCTTTCTATCTTCCATCCTTTTCTTCTATTGCTTCCCTTCAAAGCCATAGGACTCAGTAAACTCTTTACTTATCTTATCAACACATGATATTATTTCTTCATATGAAAATAATACATGCAAGACTATTTCTCTTATAAATTCTGGCTTAAGACCATAAAATATATGATCCTTCTTTCTCTTTGTATCATGTGCATTGCTAGAGTTCTCATTCCTTCTACTGGGCGCCATTTCTAAACAATGGCATACATTATATTAGTTTATGAATAACAATACCTAATCCCAAACTTGAAAAACACATAACATAAATTAAAAAGTTTATGGATATAATCCATAATCATAAAAATGTTTTCTTTGAGAAGTATATACTCATAAACCCTTCATAATGATTTGTATAGAAAATGAGAGTTATCCTAAGCATATCCCCCGGGAGTGTCGTAACCAAGAGTGCAGCAAGGCCCATTGTCGTGCACCAGTTCTCGTTCGAGACTAACTCAAAGCGGTGTTTTCGGGTTTTACCCCTAGGTACATCTCTGCCAGAGCCGCCTCTACCTGCTCGTATCCATACAGGGATGTATTGCTCGGAAAACTCACAAAATCTCTACAATACCAAAATTCTAGGAATTTCTTCTATATTAATCCTCAATGTTCATCTTAGGTCTACGTGCTCTAATCAGAGTTTATCTAAATCTAGCTTCCAAGGTTTGTACTAAACTTCCTCTGATACCAACTGTAACACCCCGACCCTAGTTACCCAGAGTTTGTGCATTATTACATAACATTGGCATGATCACAAGAAAGATCAAATCTCGAAAGACTGATTGGTTTATTAGCCTTGGAAACACTAGATATATTCATAAGTTTTACATTACATCATAAAGTGAAAAACTAATATGACAACATAATGTCTCCATAGTCCACACTATTATCCCCTCATAATATCTCTGCAGGTCATTCATAACTTACTTCTTCACATCCTGGGAAAAATAAAACATAGAAAATGGGTGAGCTCAAATGCCCAGTAAGGATAACAATATAGCGGAACATTCAAAAATAAGCATAAACATTTAAGGCAACGCATTACTAAAACAAAAGCCTTTTAAACTTGATCTTCAACATAGTATGTCAAAAGTAAAATGAAATAATGTCATTTACTTATTCACATGGATATTCTACTAATCGAATAATCACATGCAATATCAATAACCACATTCATAATGTTGGAATGCATAATTCTGAACATTAATTTCTTTGTCAAGCCCCCGTCCCAAGACCTAGCGGCTAACTATAACCGGAACCCAACCCGGAGTTCCTCTAATAACCAGACACCAAACCGGAGTGCCTCTAATATCCGGACACCAACCCGGAGTTCCTCTAATAACCGGAGACCAAACTAGAGTTCCTATAATAACTGGAGACCAAACCGGAGGGCTTACTTTTACCGGTCCCCAACCCGGAACATACTTGTCTAACACATTCATCTGAATGAAATGTTGAAATATAACATAAACATTCGGATTAAATATAATTTCTGAAATGTCAATACTTTAAACAAAACCATGAGTGACATAAGAATAGATTATCCACAGTCAAAAATATCGCAAAACCTTCCACAAAATATGGATGTTTTGTATCATAATAAATCAACTTCAAATAATCTTAAAAGCCATCAAAGGATGTTGACATAGATGAAATCAAAACTATTTTAGAGAAATATCTCTTTTTTTAATCATTTTAAAAGTATCATAATTATAAAATAATACATTCAATTTGAAACTATTCTTATAAGCTTGTAAGGGATGCTTTGACGATTTTATAACAGCGGTAAATAGCTTCACCCACCGTATAAGTTAAAAAAACATTCTTACCTTAATTCTGTCGAAAAGGTTAAAAAGGACCTTGTTTTGAAAACGACGGAAGGATTAATTTATAAACCTCTTATAAAAAGTCAAACAAGGGTATAAATGACTTTAACCCATATTCTTGTAAATAATAAAAGAAAATTGAAATACATTTTTAAGAAAACATGGATGTGGATGATAAAGAGATCCCAGTAGAATATTACATATAAACAACCTCGGATAATGAAGAGATTGTGAAATAACCCTTACCAATTTGGTAACTTATGAAACATACAACCCATGAAAGAGGTATCATACAATGAATATGTAAATACACATAAATTAGAGTGTATTACACAAATAATATAATTATGGGTAGTACATACACCACACAAAAGGTGATGGTGGCAATATGGCATGAATCTCACGGGAATAAGGAGTGAGATGAAAACCCCTTACCTTGTACTTCTCCTTGGTTGGGGTAGGTTAACCTCATGTATAATGGTGAAATAATTGTTATTAAATTATACAATAATCATATACATTAATATGATATCATATATGATCTTTTAATATTGATTTGATTATCATATCTTAGTATTATCGTTGTTTCGGGTGTTAACTTACTTGTTTTATTTTATATTTTTTGTTACATAAGTTATGTTTGTAA
Organism: Viscum album; assembly: GCA_963277665.1. Taxonomy (NCBI): domain Eukaryota; kingdom Viridiplantae; phylum Streptophyta; class Magnoliopsida; order Santalales; family Viscaceae; genus Viscum; species Viscum album. The sequence goes on from OY728145.1 coordinate 1,100,672,125, forward strand.
TGGATAGGTTGTATTTTATTCATATCCAGAATGATATCAACTCATTAAACATTATTTTTAAATCATCAAATGATAATTATACTTGAATTGATACGATAGAGAATGAATCTCATCGTGTTTGTGGAGACGGTAGTTCGTACGTACGCACGAGCGACAATATCATTCTTTTGAAATAATATATAAATGGTTGTTATATCATATATACAGAATCATTAACATGTTATATTTATTATTTACATGAGTTAAATATCATTATTATACTCATCCAAATAATAATATATTGAATAACAATTACACCACGACGTGGAGACGGTAAGCCGTACGTACGCACATATGGTGACATGTTATTAAAAGGGTGGATAGAATACTGAATATGGTTGTACCATATTTATAATAACATCACAGTATATATATGATAATGGAGTTATTATTTTAGAATGGTAATAACAAAGGAAGAAGAAGTGGAAGAATAAAGGAACTTGGAAAAGGGTGGTGGAATCATTACATCTTCTTCAGGTTCTTCTTTTTGATTTGATCAAAAGGGCTCCATAGGTTGGTTTTCTGATCAAACTAAGGCCTCTAGGTTGTAGTGAGGGAAGTTGGGAGAGTATTTGAGCAGAGTTTGGCCGAACCAAAAGGCTTTGAAGGTGTGACGAAATGAGAAGGAGGAGTGCCCTTTTATAAGAGGGGTGAGGGGCACCTTTGGAAAAGCTAGAAATATTAATTTAAAATAAATTCATATTCGGTTTATAATGGCTCAAAAGTTGATTATTTAACTTTTAAGGTGGGGATAGGTCGAAGACAACTCAACCAATAGAATTTAGACAGGTTTGGGTACTTATATTAACCTTATCTATAAGTATTAACTCTAAGTTAATTAGTTTCACTTTTAAAATGACTCTTTGTATTTTTATATAATATGGTTAATAAACTTACTATATACATCCAAGAGACCCAAAAGTGTTCCATTAATGATGAACCTATCATGATATAAGTCTCTTGGCCGAACCATAGATTTTTAGGAATTTAATATCAATTAATAATATAATATTTGTTTTAAGAACTCTTTTATGTCAATTTTGACACTATTCAATAGTAGATTTTTGTGAAACTCATAAAAGATTGATTACTTCGAAAAAAGTCAATTAAATCAATCCTAATATATCATATTATCCTATAAAATTAGTTTAATTCATTAAAAGTTTCATATTATATTTATTTGGGTATTTATAATGTCAATTATTCTAATTTTTCACTATTATAGTAATTACTTCATCATCATTGTGTCATAAATAAATTAAATTATTTAATGTCTACAAATTATAAATAAAATATCATTATGTAGGAAATCTTTCTATCTTTCTAATTAATATTTATAATCTAAAATACAACATATATAACCCAATGTAAAAATTGGTTTTCTAAAAGATATATTCTTGTGTCATTTTTGTATTCATTTTAACATAATTAAAATAAAGTGTCCCTATCACCTACAAGTGGCACCATGGGGTCCCAAAATCGACCCAATGATGCCTATGGTCGAACATGTATCAACAAATAAGTCTAGGACATGTTTTAGGGTAATTTAGTATTATTATAATATTATTGTTTAACCCTTATTTACCGGATTTACCGTTAACCATGGTAAATAAAATATTTACTACAATAATTATTCAAAATGTCTAAAAATAAAAGTTACCTATTTACACAATTTGAAAATCCTGATTCCAAATATGGAATCCATTTTTCTAAATTCAAAACACAGAATTGGCATAAATTAATTTAAAATTAATTCCCGCTGTCAAAACAAAAAGCGTGTTTTTAAGAGATAATAACTATCAAAAGATTGACAATTATTTATGTTTGGTTTAATTGTAAAATTATGTACAATGACCAAAATTATATTAATTGTTAAAATTATATTCTAAATATACTTTAAAAGCACTCAAATTCATAATTTTTCACTATTAATTATTTTGATTAAAAAAGTTGTTTTTAATTAAAATTTAGTAATTTTCACTATTCATCAAAATATTAAAGTCATCCGAAAAGTACCAAAATTTCATATTAGGCTAAATTCGATATTCCGAATCCAAAAATGAAGTCCACTTTGAAATATAAAATATATATAATTTCAAAAATTAGGTATTACTATTCATAACGGCTAGTTTGATCGGTTGTGGTGTGTGTTAAAACTCGAAGTTGCATACAACACACGCTACTGTATTATTCAAAGGAAAGCGTACCGTGGAAGCTTGGGATGTTTCATTTTAAATTTTTTATGTCCCCATTTAGTATGAAAGTTTATAATATTGTATTTAAAAAAGGTTTCACTATTAAAAGTTGATAAAAGTGCAATACTGAAAATGAATTTGTTCTTGAATTATATCTAAGAAACTCATAATATGGATTCTAAAATTATAAGGATTATATAAAGTTTAAAATTTAGTTAATACTATTTATAACATCTTTTTAATGGCTTTTTTTGGTATGTCATGGTGCGATTGAACTCGGTGTTGCGTGTAGTGCATGTTATTGAATTATTTTGAAGAAATAACACACTATGAAATCTTGGGGTGTTATATAGCGTGTCTTGAAAATAAAATAAATATGATTGTATGTGTAATAGTTTTACTGTCAATATCAAGGATGGTTGATTTTTTTGAAAAGTGATATTTTATGTGTACATGAACTAATGAATATTGGATACATAAATCATAGAGGTAATAAGAGATTAATAAATATAAAATAATGTAATATTTTGATTAATTGTTTTTTGATATTTAAAATTTATATTAGTATATAGTGGTGAGCTTGAAATTTCATTATGGCTTGATGAAAATGTTTTTTCTATTATCTCTATTCATTTGTTTTTAATTTTTTGAATAAATTAGAGAACTTGTATATTATTTGAGGAATAGTGAAAGAGATAATTATTAGATGCATATTATGTTTTATTGGGATTATATATTTATTTATTTAAGTATCATTTTTATAAGAAATAAATGATAAATGTTTTCATTTGATTCCTAAGAATAATTAAAATATAGTTTAATTTTTGTGAAGAATAAACAAAATTTCATCTTAGAAATTTTGTATATAATTTTTTCATAAAGATTTTGTGGATTGATTATTGGTTTATAATTACTATAAGAATTTTTTAATTGATTAATTTTTTTAATTAGTTAACTACATCAAATTATAATATTATTCATGATATTCTAAAAAATAAACATTTATTCATATTATTTATCATATAATATACTAGTAGTTTATGGTTTCATTACCCAAATTAAAATGGGGAACCCATTTTTTCATTTTAATGATATTAAGATCTTAAGAAATTATAATATAGTTTTTTATTAAAGAAAAACTCACATTGTCAGTTTATCATTGGAATATGGATGAAAAGTGGTTGAAACTGACTCAAACAAGATTTAATAAGTTTAAAATAATTTTATGGATTTCAATAAATCTATTATGTATATTTTATCTTATTACATTGAAAAAAATTCCCAAAATTTTGGAAATTGGACGTCGAAAAATAATATTTTTCCTAATATAGTTATAATTTTTTATTTTTATTGATTTCACCCATATTTGGAACGTGATTTTGATATCAATAACATTCTAATGATAAAGTTTTCAATCACACTCCACCACACTTTTTATATTACATTTCTACATTATATCCAAAATTTTAATTAATGAAACTTTTTTCTTTCCTGCAAATATGATTAAGTGTTTTCCTTGTAATATTTATGATTCCCACACCCCTATTTCATGAAATGTTTCATTATTCATATGAATGATTTGGATTTTCAATAAGGATGTTTTCAAATACATAAAATGTAATTATATAGAATAACAAATGTGTGGATGAAAACTAATTGAGGGGGTATTAATGTAAAATCATAAAAAAATTGTTTAAAATAATACATATATTGATTTTATTCATAACATATAACACTAAAATTTATTCGAACTGTGATATACTAAAAAATTATTATTATTTAAACATGACAATTATAATCTAGATTCTATGTTAGAAGTATTAACAAGAGTTAACATATTTGGAATAATATTTATAATGTTTTTATATAATCCAAATATAATTATCATTTAAAAATAAAAATATACTCAATATTTGGAAATTTCATTTTAGCTTTCAAAACTGTGTTTTCATAAAATAAATGTGTTTTAATGGATGTTATTAATAGAAATAAAAGTTAAATTCGTCTACTCCTATAAATTTTACATTATAAAAATAATATAATGTTCTAAATATTTATTTTGAAATTATTATAGGGTTTAATTTATAAATTTTTTGGAAAAGAATTAATTTTTACTCAAAAATAAAAAAGGAATATTTTTAAAATCATTGACGTTTTCCATTTAATCATGTAATTTAATGAACCCATTATATTTCTTTTTTAATGTAAATGTAACCCACATATCCTTTAATTATTTCTAACATAACTAAATATATTGTTATCATTATTATATTTTTTTAATTAATATGCTTGTTATTGGATTTAGAATGTATTTTCATAAATAAGCATTTGTTGAATTTCAATGATATATGTAAAATTTTGATCATAACTTTATATAAATTTAGTCTCACTAAATATAAAACATGATAAAATTAGGTAAAAATGGGGTATGGATTTATAATATCCATAAAACAAAAATCTATCCAATTAGAAGAGTAGAGTTTCCAAAATATTCCCTTGTTATAAAAAGGTATAGATTACATGCCACTATTCAATGATTTCAACAATTCAATTATTTTTTTAAATTGATAAATCCAAAATGTCACTCTGTTGATTTTACTTTAATATATATGATTTAAATAGATAAAAAATATTATTATTCAGTCCAAAATGTTATTTTGAAAAAAAAATATTCTTCCTGTCAATTAATTTATAATTTTTAATTATATAAAGAAATTAAATTATTACCCAACACTAACACAGTGCTTGAGAAAATATTAGTATATATTTAGTAAATTTTTTAATTATGATAATTTTTTTGGATTAATTTTTCAATTAAATTAAATAATAATTATTCTTAATTGGTGGTAAACTTTTTTATATTTGATATAAATTGTTATCTTGATGAATATATATTCAATGTAAATAAAAAATATGAAAATAACTTTACGGGAATTTTATGTTTTATAATTTTAATAATTTTTTTAAACGATGAAGCATTGAAGAGGTTATGTGTAATTTTTAACGATAATAACGTTATTACCTGATAAAATATTGTTCTAATTTATACCATTGAAGTAAATTAATATCTCTTGTATGCTATAAATAGTTTATCATTTTTGTGGTTAAAATGAGATAATGATGAATCTAATAAAAAATTATAGTTTTTTCAATAAAAAAACACATATACAATTAATTTAGTTGATTAATTATTAAAAATACATCTTCAATAAAATGAATATCCATTTTGAATCATTTAAATTATGAAATTCATCATTTGTATTTAAATATTTTATATAATTCATTGACTTTCATCTATAATCTTATAAAATGGAATGTCCTCTCCTCCTTTATTATAAAAAATATAAAATTTTATATGAATAATTACATAAATAAATAAAATATAATATTCATTCACATAACCATATAAAATATTGTGTTCCGATAAGAATATCCTTAAATGTGTTAATGTATAATCTAAAGGAGGTCTCTCGATGAAAGGGTAATAGTCTTAAATAAATAATTTAATGTTTAGTTCATTTTCATCCATATATATATATATATTCAATCCTTATGAAAATAAATATTCTATTATATTCAATATAAAAATGTTCTTTTGATTATGGGCCAATTAATATAATACTCATATCCCTCAAATTGGAAATGAAAGCATCACATGTGTATACTTGTGGACTACCACATCCAAATAGGGATATAATTCATCAAACATAAATATAATTCATGGATGTAAATATTTATATATTAAAAAATAAAATAAATTTATTTTATAAATAATATTATTTAATTAAAAATTAATATTTATATTTATTTTATTATTTATACAAGAATGGAAAAAAAATATTTCATGTGAACATTTGAACTACAATCTCAATGCATGTTGTAATTCATTTTTCTATAACCAACATTAATAGAAAATTATAAATCAACATAAATTTATTCTATATGACATTTATATCATGTTCGGGATTATATTAGTTGTTAAACCTTTATCATTATTCAATAACTGCTTCTTCCAAAAATCACACTTATGAAATGTAGCAGATAACATATAGAATGACAACGACAATATAAGATTGGTAATATAGATCAACTGAAATGATAAAAATTAATCATATACTATATTATTTGTTTTTATATGGTTATTTTATATATTTATATTATTTCTAAATTTATAATACTTCATATTAGAGTTATTATAGATCATGTAAGTCTTAAGGTAAGGGTTCTTCTTTAGGATTTTGTTTATTGAGGCATATTTAATGTTATACACCAATTTATGTTTATAAGGTATATATAATTTGTAGTTAAAATATTACAAAATTGATCCTACATAATATAATTTATTTAAAATTATAATTTTTTTTAATTTTTCTAGTAGTGTTTTATTCAGATGTATATAATGTGGTAGGGGTTTACAATCTCAAATATTTTTCTCTGGAAAATATGTTACGTTATACCCCTATATCATCTTCTATGGTGTATATAAATCCAAATTGATTTCTATTATCATGAATATCATTATGTTTATTTGTTATTATGATATTATTTCGTCCATGGGATTTATGAATCAGATTTCAAAAAATCATTAAGGTTCTTATGTTGCAATTTCACAATTTACTCAAATTCCTTATAAATAAATTTCAGATAATCAAGTTATATGATCTATATCTAGTAAATTTAATTAAATATATTGTACTATATTATTTTTATTAATTTATAATTTTTCCTAACATTGATAAATTTTTATTTTGTTAAAATATTTATAGACGATTTTAGTTAAAATCCAACATTACTTCTATCAATAGTCAAAAATATTTTCCCTTACATAACAAGGTTATAAATTTTTTTTCCAATAATGTTATTTCTAATCCCCAATGACTATTTAAATGAATTTTCTTAAATTATTTACTATCTATATAAACGTTTAAAAGATAAAACATTGTAGTTTTTGAAATTTGTAATATTTTAATTTTTAAAAAAATGTCAAAAGAATATTATTTTTTTAATTTACTACCCAGATGCATTTATCCTCAAACTTGAGTACTCCATGAATTTTATATTTCATTATAAAATTTTATTTTTTAATTTCATTGTGATTTTTATATAATATTTTAGAAAAATTACATATTTATATTATCAATCTAAATATAATAATGGTTTTTTTCTCAATAATTCTTGTTGTGATATTTTGAAATAATTTTCATACTAGATAAAATCATTGAATTTACTCTTTATTAATAGGGTATATGTTATTATATAAGAGTAATTATTATTAATATATACATTAATTGAATATGATGATGAAATATTGATAAAACCCTTTTTATTTTTCCATTCATTAATATATGATTGAATGATAAAATATTTCATGATCATATGGAACACATAAAAATTGAATATGATTATGTGATTTGTGGTTCCACTGTGTCTTTCTAATTCATTTGTTAATAAGATCTATTTTATGATATCAAATGGTATTAAATCTGTTAGTTAAAGTAGAAATTTATATTGTTATGTGTTTTACACAATCAATATGAAATTACATTAGTGGTTTTCCCTAGAAAATTATTTAATTAAGGGAATTGGTGTTTGTTCATGACTAACAAGAGATGAGTCCACTCTATATAGAATATTTATATGAATATTAAATTATATTATAGCCCATGATCTTAGATTTTTTATGATTCATGTCTTATTATATTAAAAATAATTTATTCATGATTATTAAATATAAATATGTGGATATGGTTTCCAAATGATAAAATCATATTCTTTTTCCCTCATTATATTTGCATTATTATATATTTCATTTATTAATAATACCTTTGTATACTATTACTGAACATCTACACTATCCCTTTCTTAGGATTCAATTTCCCTATTATTTGAAGAAATAATTTATGATTTTTCAATTGAATTGGTATATGTGTGAAGAATATAGTGTGAGATGTTTTAAATATTTTATACCTGTTTTATCCATTTTTCTTAAGAATGAAAAAATTTTATAGTTCTAGGGTGTTAATTATTATTATATTTTAAGAATATTAAAAATTTGTTTTTATTTTTATTTAGGTTATTCTTAGATCACCTAAATAAATAATTTATTATATTATATTTTCAAAATAATATGTTAGTGGCTCCAAAAATAATAAAATGATGCATTGATGGATGATGATGATAATTCATAAGTGTCACATGTTACAAAAATTTTCTCCAAGGGGTGATTTAATGGTATGAAATATTTCTATTGAGAATCAAATTTTTTTTACCTTAACTAATGCTATATTTGAATATATGTAGAAATTTAATTTGATTAATAGTTGAATAAATTTTTTATTATTTTTCACTAGTGTTTGTGGTAGTCTATTTTAATTTCATCTCTATAATCAACTTAATATATCATCTGATTACATATAGGTTCATTTATTGAATATTAACAAAGGTTCATTTGAAATCATAATTGATATTATATGTGTCATTTTCTGTTATATTTTATTAAGGATTCTATTTTTAATAAAATTTAATCATCATCTATTATAATGACAACCTTGATTTTTAATGAATGTATTCATAGATAAATGGTCTATGTTGGGATGATAAAATTTAAGGGACATATAATATACATGATATCTGAGGTAGGGTATTATATCATATTAATACTTATTATCATGACATTATCTATTTTTAATCTATTGGATGAGAGGATATATGATATCACCCACCTATAAAAATTTCTCTCCTTATATATTTCATTGTATTTTATTATCTAAATACATTTATTTCCATAAGTATAATATTATGATTAATTAATTTTATGAGTCATAAATTTTTAGGTTTTGAAACAAATTATGGTGAGATCATATTGCGATGATTTAGGTTATGTATTTTGTGTCATGAGTGATATTTAATATGTGAATTTTATAATAAGTGATCCATCCCTTCATAGTTATATTGATATAGAAATATAAATTCCTTTAATGGGAACAGATTATATTGAATAATTCAAAAACCATAATAATTTATAATCATAATTTTACATTATATAAATTTATTTATATAGATTAAGAATATAGGAAGATTAAAAAAGTGATGAAACTAGCATGATATGATATTTAGATGATGGTATTATACAACAGAGTGAACATTTATTAGGGTTTGTAATAATTATGACATAAAAATATTATATTTTGTTTCATTGATGTTTTAATAAAATTTATTCATGTAGTGTATATATATTTATCATAATTCTATAGAGAGAGGGACATCTAAAGATACACACTAATAATTTCATATCATTAATTACATTTTAACTGAATTTCATATAACAATAATAATTTTTCTTATTATCCAAGGTATTATAATTATTTAGTTTTTCTTAATTAAAAATAATTTTTAAATATTTATTTTAATGAATTAACATTAGAGTTTAATGTTATATAACTATTTATTCAGATGGTAATTAATAATTCATTCATTTAAATTGTTAATTTAAATTTATTTTATATTATTTTTTATGGTAAAAAATATTTTATAAGTTGATATGTCAAGAAAAATATTTATTTACTCAAAATTTGAGATAAGATAATAATATTTTTTATTTAAAATGAAATTTCAAGTTATAAATATTTAGAAAATTAATTTGACATTTTATAGTATAAAATAAATACATTAGAGGAATAAAAAATTGACATAATAATTGGGTGGAATGTCATATTTAATATATAATTAATGTAATTGTTAATTTATTTATTTACAAAATTAATTTCAATTAATTCATGAGTACATCAAAAATCAATGAAATAATAATATTTTTTTAGTATTTGATGTCATGTTCGCGATGGATTACCATAATACTGAAAAGCCTATGAGAAAATATGTATTCATTATTGTATCTCTATAATTACTTGGATATATGAATTTTTTTACAAAACAAACAGTCAACATGAACAAATAATTACATATTGTAAATTATTTCAAACCTATAGAATTATTTATAGAATACTATCATGAATAAAGAGAAGGAATTTTGTTGATACCTATTTAGTATTTCATGGTACAATCATAATTATTATTGCCTCAACGGAGTTCATATCATGGGTAATTAAAAATGATGTGAGTATTAAAATCATTTGTGATATCACCTGCATATTTTTATAATGATATTCTAGGGATCTGGGATAATGTGTGGATCACATCATGATGTATTGTAGAACCCAATAAATATTCACATCGATGGTATTAATATATTTTATCAACGTATTCTTAAATTATGAATGTAATTTAAAAAATATAATTTGTTTTATGAGTAAATAATATAAACAAATTATTTCATAATCTAATATTAAGGGATTCAACTAAAAATTTTCTTATATTTCAAAGGATTATACCAAAAAATGTTATGGAAACCCATGGTTGGTAATGTACCATAATACCTTTGATGCACCCATGAAAATTCATTGTGGTGGTTATGGTGGGTAGTTGTGGGGAGACCATTGTTGAAATGACTCCCGATTATCCTATATGAATACATTGTTTAAAATCAAGTAGTAGTGAACATATGAGTACTATATCATCACCATATAACTATATTAGTGATTATTTTGTAAAAAATTCTATAGTAAGATAATTTAGTGGGAGTAATATTCAAATGAATATGCCATTCAATATATATTAGGCTTGCAGGATATTGGAAAACGTATGGATAAATGATTGTGATTAAAAAACAAATCAGATGTCTCATGATGATGTATTAGAGTGGATTAAATCACATAGAAAATATAATGTCACATGACATATTGGAGGGACATGGTATACATTGAATTTTGATTTGAAATCATGTATCTCTATGTGAATAAATGAAATACTAACTATATATACATGTGTTAGGAGAGATAAATATTTTGAATATGTGTTAAGATGTGTTTTTAGCAAAATAATGTCAAAATATCAAGGCCATCATTCATCTAGGCCTTCATATCAACTCATCTTAGAATACGAGTCACTGAACTATTCCATATTGTACATAATATATACTGGGGTTATTTGAAAATTAAAAATATAAAATTGACAATTATTTTGAAGGATATTATGGAATGAGTTATATTTGAATATAATAGATTTTATATTGATATTGAGTGTGGTTATGTTTTATGGTTTCATATATTATAAATATCCATTATATTAATGATTTTATTTATTTTCATTATTCAAAGTACCACTTTGCATTTTTATGTGACAGTTATTCTAATATATTTTATAATATGTTTCTAATTAGTATTGTGACTTTTAGAAAAACAATATCTTGGTTGATGATATTTATAAAAGTAAATATTTTTGGGATTTTAAGAATCTATGGGTTACCAAGAGAAGATAAAAGTTAATGTTCTTAAAATTATATGTGGATTTTATACATGTATCTTTGTATAAAAATCAATTTTTTCTACTTTGGTAATATTTTTCATGGGGAATTATATAATTTATTCAATATATAGAATGGTTTAGTTTTTTTATTACAATGTTTAATAAGGTCATTTCCTTTTATATTCATAATTTAAATTCTTTTTAATGTTTTATCATATGGCCAATTAAAGGTAATCATTATGTGTATCTCTACATATTGTATATAATTATTATAGAGTTTAAGTAAGACTTTGTTTTTACACTATAACATTTGAATAGAATATTTCCTCTCAATATTACATTTTTTCTTTAAAAAATTAGTACAAAAAATGACACCTTATTTAGCTTAATAATGAACCCAATAAATATATATTTAGTTATTAAATATTATTCACCATCAACTAGAAGGTGATATCTAGATTACATAATTTTATATTATTAAAACCTTATCTTAAAATATATCTTATATCTACCCTTTTTGTATTATCACATTTAAATCCATAAAAGAAGTCACTTTAAAAAAATATTGAGATATTGATAAATGTATTGGTTCTCATCACATCAAATGATAATATCGCTATTGTCACGCAATTAAAAATACATTAATTAATAGTTAATGATTTTTTACATTATAATTGTTTTAACCCTTATCACAAAAAAACCATATAAAAATAATGATTTTTGAAATAATCCTAATTTCCAACATCTACTAAATATAATACAAAAAATAATTTTATTGTGTTATGAATTTAAAATTTTTCCTCCTTTAAAAATATTCATTTAGCTTACATATAATCATCTACAATTTTAGTGCGATTTAATTTTATAAAAATATTTGTGATCAATCCATATTATAATCACCACAGTTAATATAGGTAAATTCATAATCTATAGTCATTATTTTTTATATAAACTAACAGTTTAAACATATATCGTATTACCCTTTCAAGAAAAACATTATATAATACTATGTGTTCCTTCATGTTGAAACCTTATTTTCAAAATACACAATATTAAAATCATTCTCTATGGACCATCCAAATTAAATTATTCATTTTCTTTTTTTATCTAACTGAGGTGTCGTATATATGTTTCTATTTTGTTAAAAATACCCCACACTAGTTAATATAAATAATAATTTTTGAGGTTTTCTAATATTGATGATTATAAAATAATAATCGTAATTTAAAAATAATAGATTTATACCATGATAAATATTAGTGAGGTTTCATTTGTTTTAATTATTCGGGATCTTTCGACACACCAAGTAAATATATAATTGCTTGTGTACCACATGGTCTTGCTCCAGAATGACTGTACGAAAAAGCAACCAAAGCTATGGTCGAAAGATATGATCTAGAACCACTACCACCTAAATAAATTTCACTATGTAATGGGGTATCAAAGATCCAAAACGTATTTATAATGTTCATTAGATGTGGTATTCTTCATTGGTTCATACTCAATGGTTGGAAATCCCACATGTGCAATAATTTGTCCAAGGCACTCCGTAGTATGAAACTACCAACCACATGCATTCTAATTTCAATAAAAATTTACCAAGGCCAGATATGTAAATAAAAAATATTGCATTTCTAAAACATATTAATGGAATAAATAATAAATAGAAATGACATAAAATATTTCTCTCATAAGGTCATGGAAATTCACACATGTAATCTCACACATGTGAAACATAGAAGTATTTAATTTGAAGTTATATAATCTAAATTGTCTCTATATTATGTTTTTATTTACTATTACCATTTATTAAAATCATATTCAATGAACCCCCTACATTCCCAACTATGATATCCAATTATAATGATGGATCCAATAATGATATCACATTAATACACTCTCTTGGATAGGTATTCAAATATTATCTATCAACTAAAATTTATAGGATATAAGGATCTGGGATTTAATTTATGATATTAACCGAATAAATTTTACTATTTAAAATTTCATAATATTGAATTATCAATGGGATTTGAGATTCTATACATGGGTAGAAAAAACTCAACTGTAAACCCTACTCATGTCATAAAAGTAACCAAGATGAATCCAGGGCCTCCTATAAAGTGAAATCCCAAACTAGTGAATCATCAATATAAAGAACCATTGTCCACCATATGTTCCTTTTTCTCATGGGTGATTTCTATATCATAATCCATAAATAACATTTTCTGTCTTTATCCACCTTAAAACTTAAATTGAAATGAAAAATTCCATGAATGTACAATTCACTCAAAATGATATATTTCCATATTTGGATATAGCCATGATTAATTAAATATATAACCCCTAATAATAATTATTATAGTATTAATGATACATATGTTCTGGTAACATTTTGTTAAATAAGAAAATCTATAAAAAAATCTAGGCAACAATGTACACTTTAATCACAAAACCGTAATCTATTAACCTATAACATTAGTAGTCATGATTCCTATCAAATGTAATAAACTAGGAACCACCCTCAGTCCCAAAGGAAGTATCTAAAATTATCCTCTCTTTATTTTTTACTATTATAATTGGAATCATTCCCCAAACTGAGGGTGGAAAAATTCATTCAATATTATTTCCACATCATTCTAATTTGGAACAAATTTCATAAGAAATTACCTATAGACCATATAAAAACTATCCAATTTAAAAAAATATCCCACTTTTAATTATTCCTTATGAAATAAATCTATATCCATTGGTTTATATACCAATGGAGGATAATCATAATTGATCTATTTGTTAATTTTACATCTTAACTAATTCATTGATCCTTTCATCTAGAAGTAACTATTGGTAATGGAATAATAACCATAAAACAAAACGCAATGGTATTCACAACATGAATAAAAACGTTAAAAGTATTCCCTATTTGGGGAACCAAAATATAAGTTTTATAATTATTTTTATAATGATATAATGGAATCTCATCAAATCAATTGATCAAGACAATATAAATATCAACTATCTCTCTAGATTATGAAATATTCTAGATTTATAAGCTAAGTAGATATAAACCATTTTATTGTGATTTTAATAATAATTAAGTCATATAAACAACATGGATAACCTTAGATAACTATATATTCACACCCTGATGTATTTTCATGATAAATCATCAAAATTGGAAAATAATCTGATGTTAGGATTTGTGAACTATTAGGAAATATGTTTTAAATATAAAATATTTTCAATTAGTTGGAATAAATTCATCATAGATATTTGAAATGGAAATAAAAACTACGAATATATTGACCATCACATTATTCTTGGTGTCATGGAAATATTCACAAAGGTATCCTATAATTGGATAGTTGGTTTTGACAAGATTTAAAATAGTGTAATATGGTTTCATTTGAAGTTTCTATTGAGAACAATGAAGGTGAAGTTGAATCAAATTCTCCAAAAATATTCAATATTCAATTATTTGGTATTTATGATTTATCATTATTTATGAATAAATTAAACCTGGTTAAATCACATGAATACATTATCCATGAAATAATTAGTGAAACATGTGATTTGTTTAGATGTTTCATAAACATGTGTTATTGAAACTAGTGTTATTCCGTGAAAGGTACCTATTTTGAGAGACCCTATAAATCTAATAAAATATTATATTTTTATGTAAGTACATATGATAATTTCGATTTTAAGTTGTCCATAACCTTAATGATAATAATATTTATTTCACCAAAACAGCTCCTTGAGAAACTGATGAAAGATTCATTAGTGTTAGTGTATCACAAAAACATCTCCATTATTTCCCTTAAGAGTAAATGATAAATCCTCCAAGAACTAATGAGACATATCTTATCTCGTTAATATGTATCAATTATTAATATTTTGGTTCATTTGGATATCATAAACATCATTTATTGTCTCTCCCTCAAGTTTGTAATTTAATTTCTCCTAAATTTTACGATGGAAGATAAAGATGTAGATAATGAGCATGATACTTCCGTAGAGTTTGTTATAGGGGAACCTTTCAGCCAACATAACCATTGAATTCATTATATAGTCTATAAAGTTTCAATATATAATACATACCTACATATATCAATATGATAATCTTAGGAATGCATTCTCTAGAGTAGGTATCACATGTGATAGAAAACACACAAGAATCAAGAAGAGACAAAAATTTTTATTATTTGATACAAAATCTATAAATTAATTTTATTATAATATTATTACAATATCCATGAGCATGGAAATATATCCCATCATTGAAACTTAGTTTTTTTAGTATTATGTCAACATATATCAACATTGACAAGGATAAAAGACCATATACCAGATCCGACAAACTAATTCAACTAGCATATTCCAACTATGATGTTCTTAAATAAGTTTAATATACTCCCACTAACACTGATGGATATGATTCTATAAATTCCAACAAAATTTCATTATAAATATATTATACATTCTAGAAGGACCCACTAGTTTTAGAAAAAATAAGTGAAAATAAATCTTATATAACTTAACCATAATATAATCTTAACTAAAGAGTTTTGCCACATTAATGGTACTAGAGACTTACTTTAATACAATACATTCCATGAACCATCACAAATTCTAATTTTTTTCCTAATAATAGTATCATGGACAATTTTAATAACATGATTGTTTTTAAAATTACAAACTTTTGTTTCTATGCTAAAAATACATAATATGGTTCTGAATAAAAATAGAAAATATTGTATGATAACATATAGAAATATATCATACATAGAAATTGATCATATTATCTATGTCCAACATGAAATATTATCTAAATTGTATCTTCAATATATTTTTATATTTATTCATTGAAACATTATTAACATCTCAGTACTATTTGTTGAGATTACTGGGTCCTTGTATTCAAATGAGAAAAAAGAAATATTTAGATTGATTTAATAAAAATGATATAAGACATACATGAACTCGGATGAAAGAAAATATAGGTATACAATATATAAATAGTTATATCTTGAATGGCCATTTTTATGTTTCCGTAAATTTTATGCCACTATTTTCTATGTTTTATAAAAAACTGCTTAATTCCCCTATTTGTAGTATTATATTTTTAAAGAATCATCACATTATTCTCATATTTTTTTTCATATAACGTCATATAGATAGTCCAACAATGTATATTAATTTATGGATCCTTAAATGATGATGATATGTAGTGATATGTTATTGAAATCGATAATCTCAACCCTCTTGTTCGGGAATGATGTTATTTAACTTCAAAAACCATTCCCCGAGGTTTTCCACATTAGACAAATTGGGGTATCCAATCACATCATGTCATTCATTATTCTTGTTTTTTGGTAGACTGATTCAACTTTTTTATAGTTCACAAACATAAAAAATAGCTACATTGAGTTGAACTTCATAATAAAAAAATCCTAAAAGAGTGACATATATCTCACTATGTAGAATATTCTCAAAGGGATACCTCAGGAAAATTCAATTTCCCCCTCCTTAGAGATGGATCATGCATGACCAAAAAAATATAATTTCACTGATGGAAGAGTGAAAGTAATTATTATATCAAATCATATAAAGGGTTTCCTAATAAAATATATAGTTTCTTCCCACTTTTATTTCAAATATACGGATTTGTCAATATTATGGTCACAATAAAGAGACAAAAGGCATGTGGTCCTAGAATATAAAAATAGAAAAAAACCTACTATTATATGTTAGTCACTTCACTAAGGATAAATTTCAGTCAGAAATCTAATATATCAAATTAATATACATTGTGAATATCATAATGATATAAAATTTTTGTGTGTAAACACATATAGAAAATGAAATTAATAATTAAAATTCCACCTTCCAGACCCTTTTCGCCTTAATTTAAATCATGTACATCAAAATAGACTACTATAAAAATATAGTGATGGTATTTCTACTTATACAAATTCATGATCCATGCAAAGGTTGAAATAATAATAACATTAATAGAAAAAAATCAGGTGTACACTAATGGTGTTTCTTTCTATACCAATATGTGATCCACATACCGGAAAGAATCATTCTGATTAATTGTTTGCGACCCAAATTGATATATTCCATTTCAAATTCAATGTTAAAATGTTTTCATGTTATCATGTAAATTAGTTTTTTAGAGTTTCATATGTTATTAAAAATTAGTGATGACGATGATAAAGAAATTCATGATGAGAATTTTACAATGGTAGGAAAAATAACATGTTTATATTATTTTCTAGAAAAGGAATATGGGGATAATACATAAATTTAGTTCTATCTGTATAAAATGTTATTATGATAATATGCATACTATATATACTCAGATCATATTAATTGATTATATGGAATCGTTTTTATCATGTTGAGGTTCAATATTCTCTTTATACTATAAATATGTAGTGTAGTAGATCTATATTACCTATATAGTAGAATACCATTATATATATTAGACATCTCCTAGTAACCAATGGTGATACTTTAGTTCTCTATGAGGGGTGCCTAGTTTACACTGAGAAAGTACAATCTGAAAAATTTCTATGACAACCACGCACCAACGTTATATAAATACTTATGTATGTTTTAGCTATTCATTGGATGTTTTATTTTAGTTACTTGAATATCACGTGGATTATATTTCCTAGAATTTTTTTTTGTGATTTCATATCCCACACATGTCTTTGAAAATCCTATGTTATGACAGCACGGATGGAAAAATTATTAAGTTATCTATATCCTAACATTGTGAGAATACTCGAAATCCTAGGATGATTTGAGTGTATGTACTCTAGGGGATACATTGAGACCATGTTCTATATGTCCTACTAGAAAAATCAATTGGTGAGGTTGAATGAGACATGGGCCATAAATCTGATTTATATGTGCCTAATGATTGCGAAATGTTCTTTGGAACCAATAGAACAATGTAAAAAATTATATTTAATCTATAGTGTTTATGGATACAATATAAATCTCAATCCTTATATGACAAGATGATTGAATCATATATTCCAGAATTCTATTAACAAAACCCATTTTATTTGTTCTCCCAATTTTATCTAGTGACTGAAAAGTTTAATTTAACCAAAAAAAGTTGAATAAGGGATAATTCAAATGTTATAGAAATGATTTATATTTAATATATCCTAGGGTTTTTGTTAGTTTCTATCTATAATGAATTTTTTTGGGACATCCACTTCATAAAAGTTTTTACAATGTTGGTAGTGGAATATGTATTTGTTATAGATTTCTATTTTCACGTATCACTAGTGATATTAATAGAAAAATAATTGGAAACATTATGTTGTCTTATACATTGTAATGAATCTTTTCCAATGTTGAATAAGTAAATAAATGAGGAAATCATTTTTAAGAAACATTAGGATCTATGTGAAGATTCCATATGGTGATCCCCTTTTACAGAATCATTCTATAGATAAAATGAAAAATAATAATAAGTGAGGATCATTTTCTATTTTTGATGATGTATCTCGGTGATATTCTTTATAGAAAATTTTACTATTTCAATCCACCTAATAATAACATAAGATAATTCAACAAATGTATCATTCATACAAAATTAAAACATAGGAACTAAAGTATCACCATTGGCTACTAGGAGAAGTCTAATATACTTTAGTTCACTATGAGGGGTTCCTAGTTTACACTGTATGATTCATATGTAGAATTATCATCACAATGATAATATATTTGAAGTGATTCAGATTAGGGAGATTTTTTGTCTGCGTAAAAGATTTCTATAAAATATATAATATGTTTTAGGGTGGTTAAAATATCATTTAATGTATATTTTGATATGTTTTAATGTTATAGATTTATAAACAAAAAATAGAATCTATATTTTTAAATTTTGATATTATTTTGGAATAATTAATAATGATTTAATTGTATATTTTATAAATTCTTCAAATTTGTGTACTAACACAAAGATATCTATTGTTCAAATAGGGAATTCAATATACTATTTTAGGGACACAATATTTGGGAAAAATAAATGATATATTGAATGATAATACCAATTAATTATATTCATGTATTTAATAGAATGGGATTAATGATTCTATGGATTTAGTAATTGACTTGTATTATAATAATATATCTAAAATATCAAAAAGAGAATGAAACCATATGAATTTAGTGTTTTATGTGTATGCATTAAATTATACTGGTAAATTAATCTGAAAAATGTTCCAGAAATAATCACTTACGTTCAATTTTCCAAAATGAACAATACATGAAACATTATTGACGAATATACATTACGTTCTTCTGGGAATACTCTATGTTGTTATATAGAGAAATAAAATTAAACTATAATTCATACATTTAAATAGATTAACACCCTGATATTATTGATATAATACCATGATATTTAGTGCATTTAAAAAACATCAAATATATGTATCTTTTTATATTCTTAATATGGAATATTTCAAATGGATATTTCAAAATAATAAAAAAATATCATTATACTTTTCTTTATTTCATTTTTTTATTCGAATAATTCGAAATTGTTTTTATGCTGATACATTGGTTTCATCAATTAATAATTATATTTCTCAGTATTTGGATTGATCATGAATATTTTATTGTATGTTGATGTTAATGAAATATAATATTTATATATATCTCCCTATAAATGAGTGAAACATGATTAATAAATTTTTTTAGGAATTCAAGTAAAACAAAAAGGCATGTGGGAATACCCATAATCCGGTTATAAAACAAAGAGAGTATTTCATGCATATAATAAAATACAAGTTTTTTGTTATAATAAGAATAACGAAATACAGTATAATAATTTGTACTGAAAGCACGTGAAATAGATGATAATTATTATCACTACAATACATAATTTTATAAAAAATATATTGTAAATAATAATTCCAGCTAATGAATTATTTTATAGAGAATGGGGGGTGAGAGTTTTGATAAAACACACGACCATAGTGATAAAAATTTATTAGATGATTTTAATTGAATAAACTATTATGAACCATAATTGGTGTCAGTAGAAATCAATATCAAATTACTCATTCCATCCTTGTATGTTAGGAAATATATCTTCATGTCAAAAAAATATAGTAAAATAATAACACCATCAATAAAATAACAAAATCATGTGTAAAAGTATAGTGTGATTTTAGAAATGGTAGTAAGTGATATTTGTATCATATGATTGGATGTATAAAGTTCTTATATTAAAATTGTGCGATTGTTTTATCTTGCTATAACACTAAATCATTGTTGGAGTGTTATCCATGGATTAGACCCATTTGTTGAACCAGATAAGATATAGCCTTCTAGTGTGATTAAATAAATAATTTGGCTATATTTTGAGTAGATATATTCATGATAAAATTGTATAGGATAATAAATTCCCCCAACTCATATGAAAACATCATCCCATTGAAATAAAATGAAATACAATTCTTTATCATAATAACCCATTGATTCACCCCCAGTCATGGTGACTGAGATTAAAAATCTAGAAAATACATTCTTACAACAATGTGAGTTGTGACTATTAGATTCTTATCAATATTAACGTCGATATATAATTTTAAACTATATACTAATGACTTTATTAATTTTTCTTTAGTATGGGAAAAAGAAATATTCCACTTAATGGATGACCTCTGCAAATCCATGGATAATATAATTGTACATGGAAAAATATATCTTTCATTATGGAAATAACCATAAATAAAATGTTCATTGTTTAATGGAACATTTTTATAGTATATTTATGTTATGATTAATTTTATTGACTTCTCATTCATCAACATATTGATATCCTCAAATATAAGATACAATAGACATAGTAACAAATGTATATATTTGTAATATTTAATAGCTGTTGGAAATCGCTAACTTCATTTTACATTCCGAACCTAGTGTGAATGTTCCTATGTCATCTATTCCATTTTTATGAGAACCTAATACTTTTCAGGAAACTCTAATGATATATACAAGATATATGGATTGATGATTTTATTATTCATTCAACTATGTGAGTTGGAGAAGTAGTTAGTTACACTATGAGAAAAGAATATAAATCTAGGCTCATAGAAGAGTTTTCTTCTATCCTCTTCTTGAGATGAGCTGATGTTGAGGGTTCCAGCCTCATTGCATACATGAGTTCATAGTAACATATTGATTATTTCTACGTAAAAAAAATTATGTACTTAAATGATTTTGTAGTATCCCCTAAATAATTAAAGTAACCTTTATCATCATGGGGATCAAATTTATAATATGTACCAATAGGGATGATGAATTCTCCTAACCCTATGAGAAGAATGCCTTACTATTGATGAATAACCCATAATACCATAGTATAAGAGGATTCTCTCCATAGATACCACACTCTCAAGAATACAGATAAATTAAATTAGAAAAAACCTAGGAGAGTGAGGATACTCCATGTCATAATGGTGAGGAACCTAATTTTTCACATACTAGTTTGGAAATAACAAAAATTATGGAATGTAAGAGATAAAACTCTTAATTTGATATTATTCCATAGTGGTAGTCATGTGTCCTATTTTAATGGTCATTCTCACGATACCTTTGGTCTAATATTCCTCACAATTATCTATTGGTCTAACATTATAATATATAACTATATCATCCAATTTTCAAATCGGATACAACTTGATTCATGTTATTTAATATTATATTATAATATTGAGAACATAATCAGTGGGGGAAAAGGTCACATCAATACCCATATCCTAATATTTCATCATCAACAATAATTGTAATTTTATCATTGAATAATTCAAAAATTAAACTAATGGAAGATGAATGAGGGATTTCTATTGAATAGATATGAATTTTATCTAATAAATTTACTGGCGCCAATATCAAGACCATTAAAAAATAAGATATGAATTATAAAAATTTTTTAAAATTGGGATTATTCATGATGCATCTTTGGGATGAAAACCAACACCACACTAGGTGTAATGATGTTAGTCATCTTTATGATCACTTAATAGAAAAACAGATGGTCTCCTCTATGAGACTGATGAAATTGATAGTAATCATTTCTTTGATGAAGAAGGAAAATAACCACTACAAGTACTTCGAACATGATGTATACCGTTGAGACTTTTGTAGAGGGAATGAACGATTATTCTATTTTGTAGATGGGATGATAGTTGATTCCACTACTCTAAGAAACTTGACGAAATCAGACTCCATTTGTGGGAAAAAAGTCAATTTTCTAAGATCTCTCAATGAAATGCATAGCCTTACACTGCCTATAAATATGCCACATATCCCCCACCAAAAACCATCGACAACCTGACATCTTACAATCTGAATTACCAAATTTCGATCCATTGATTTCCCTATAATCCAACTGGGAAAATGAATCAGATGTGGTACTTGAGCATTAAGAAACACTAACAACATTCCTAAAAATTACCCCTACATCAATGAGGTATTACCTTCACAACGCCTATGGGAAATAAATAAGGAAGGATACCCCATTGGGTACTCTAGATGTTATGATGAAACCATGCTTCATGATGAACCCTCCAATAATATATAATCTTTATGATTATGAAGGTTCAATATACTTTGCAATGGCTGCTACATTGTGATTCCCTATGTTCTGTGATACCCTATGCTCTACGAACCCCCAATCACTATGTATCCATGTGCTCTGTGATCCCTTATCCATTGCGATCCCATTATCATTGTGAATATCCTCTATAAGATAATGCTTGTTAAGTGAAACCCTCTTACTTGTGTTCGTCGGAGATTGTAAAATGTTATTTCAATTTCCCTTTGTTATTTCTTCTTGTTGATTTTCATTACCCATTCCTTAATCTAATATGCTTGATAATTGATATTTATTCTTCACATATACATGATATCATATACCCTTCTATGGATTACTCCACAACACCCTCTCCATATGGAATTTCTGGTTCCATCCCTTCACCATGTGCTAAAGTGTACATGTTTTGTAAGGCTTACAGGTGAAGAGTGAATCATCATAATCCGAACTATAGGAAAATAAACAGCAAAATACCCATTTCTACAACACATGACATTATATCGTGACCACAACATGAGGGTCGTGCTTGAGAGGACCATGAATGGGTTATGAAACATTACCAAATCTATCCACTTTCATTGATCTTTGTTTCCATGTGCATCTAGGATAGCCCTTTTATAATCCCTAATCATCATGATATGGTGATTCTTGTTTTATGACCATATTATCCACATACATCTGAAAATACACCTCGTACAACCCTCATGGAGTAAGTCCAATTGTTTTTATCATGGGCATCTAACCACGTGTAATACCTACTTCATTCCTCTAGGACACACATTTCATGATGCGATCATCTTGCCTTTGTATATTGTTGTTTCTCAAACAATTCATGAATCATATGGGCTTAGATTATGCCCCATATTTGAAATCCTCTACGAGACATATTAGTGTGTTCACCCCATACCCCTCTTACGAAAACAATGTGGACATTGATCATTTAACATTTTGACCAAGGTACGTTGGAGTCCTCCATGTGGTTCATGAAATTTACCCATCAGTCTAAACCATTTCATGTCAGTTCTATCTCGTCCCACATGACGTCATAAAATGTGTCTCATTAGTCCTCTAGGTCATTAAACTATATATTGTTGAACTATGTGGGCTTTTATCCCTTTATTTTATATAGGTTATGTAGGAATCCTTAATGAGGTCTAACCCCATACAATGGTATACTTGGGTGTCACATTTAATTGGTCCCACAACCTTGGTCCTCCCTTAGTGGTTTTAGATTGTTTCATGGGAAGATAAATATACATATTCTCCACACATCATTGTACTCCTCTGAACACGGATGTCCCTCTTACAATAAAATTCTAACTATGTGTAATCCCGTCATGTCTGTGGGTCTTTATCCTTTATTTACACCCCAATTGTGTGCCACATCTTCATGAACTATATAGACTTTGATCATTTCCCTTTTTATCAAGGTATGTAGGAAGCCTCCATGAGGTTCAAGACCATCACAATACTATCATAATGGTCTCTCGTTCGAGCCTTTAATTTAATGGAAGATAATTCCCTATTTTAATGGTTCTACATTGTTTGTATCCCCATCCATGTACTCCACTCTCATAGGACACCTCCTTAGGTGATCATCACCCCATTCCAGAACAATGTGGACTTTGATTCCCTTCCATGAGGATACGTAGAAAACCTACCTGATGATTGATCCCAACACCATCATCATAATTTTGGTCCTCAAATCCATCCAGATTTCATTCAGGCCGCCCCATCCTGGTGGAATCATGTCATTCATACCATTTCTAATCATAGCATTTATGATACCAACCATGATTACATACCAATAGTTTCTCAGATTGTTGTCATTCATGAGCACCATGACTCATTATCTTACCCTCTTATAATATCTGGTATTTGATCCCTTGCTGTGTAACTAGGAAACCTCCTTGATGGGAAATCCAAACCAATGGTATGGCATGTTTCACCTTTTTTGGACTCATAATCTTTTCTAATCCACCTATTAAGGTGTCATGATCAACATTTTCAATGTGAAATATTCCACTTTTTGGGACAAACCAACATAGGTCCTCTCTTTTTGGATTTCTAAGCCATCAATCTAGTAAAACTTCAAGGTTATCCCTCCTAACGAAATACACATATGATCCACTCATATTAGAGTTCCGATCAGTCTAATCCATCTCTGATACATGTTAAACTATCTTCATTCCCCATGTTCAGCAATGGAAGCTGAGGAAATCCTTAGAGAGATGAATCTAGGATCAGATACTCCACATTGAATGCGAGATTCATTGTGATTCTCCGCTCTTGAGAATCCATATCATAAGGGGAAGAAACCCAGTTGTTGTAGTGTTTTAGAGTCCAGACATTCCAGTGATTCCCTATGTGACTACTCTTCTAACTGATGGTTGTTGACCTCACATGACCCCATGGTCTGTTTTGAATGAATTAGTGTAATTACTATCTTCCACAAAGACATGGAATTGGAAAGAGTCTCAAAAACTACTTCTTAATAATTATGGGAGACAATGATGAGGCAACAAATTCTGAGGAATAATTTCTAAATGGAGAGGCTGACATACCATCATCCAGATTCAATCAAGGGGAAAATGTCCCTGATGTAGAGATATATTCCACTAACCTTTGACAGTGATAATTTAGTGCAAAAAACTAGAATGCCATCAAAGATGATACACGCCCCAGAAAAATCATCGAAAACCGAAATGGGAAACCTAAAATGATGTTCTTATCTTTAATATGGGTATTAGAGGAATTCAAGGCATCAATAGGTAAGCATTTCACTAGACCCAGCTATCCAGAAGAATGTGCCACCATGAAAATAGTGGGTCTGGTGTGAAAATCAACATGATATTGGGTATTTAATCATTGGGAATCTAATTCGACAATGTTGTCATCCCGGATCTATCTTTCAAGACCTAGAAGACATAACATCGATGAGGCACTGAAAATCACTTCCCAACTACCTATATTGACGATTTAATCTTCAAACATTGTAGGAACCAAGAAACAACTACAGAAAACTCATCACCTCCCACCCGTGGACAATAGGTCATGGGAAACACAAAATCAGATATCCTACATGGCTTCACTTCTTCTGTATAAAGTCCCATGATCACATCAACATGGAACCCACGCCCTACATCACCTTCTAAATTTATAAAAAGGAGAATGATCGATACTCTTGTCCATCAATATTAACATGAGAGGGTTATACCTACATTGTATTTGGAATGTCATGTCTTTAAGGCCTCCATGCCTAGGCAACGCCATCGCCCCCATGGTCCTCACATGGAGCTGCATCTTCCATTACGACCTTCAACCACTTCATGATCCTATCCTTGGTGAATTGTTAAGATTCATAAATTTATGTGGATGATGTAATGTATAAAAGTTTCCTCCTAGATATGACTTCATCTAGGGAACCACCGTGGAGGGATCCCACCTGGGCATAATGGAATAACACATTATCCCTTAGACCGATGAGCTGAGGGTCCATAACCCTTCAAAACTATCTTAAAAGACCCAGCGCCAATGTCATGTAGAACCTCAAGAAGACTCAAACCATAGGGAATCATCGTACATGTATTAATTTTCTCAAACCATCATTATAATTATATATTTACCCACCAGTTTCTGTTATGGAATATGGGAACTTCCTTACCCTAGATCTAGTGTGATTATGTAATATGTCTAGAGTATGGACCAGACACCCAAAAATCAGGATAAGTAGACTCCATTGGTCATCAGTGCAAGTGAAAATTTTCATAGGCCATCCTGTGATGAATATTTTTAATATAGTGGTCCTCCCCATACCATTAGCAGAAATGGCGGAGGACCTTCCTACACTCTCATACAGCATGGAGGTCCCACCCATTCCACTTTTGGTTTCCATTAAAGAGTTCATCCCAATCCTATTGATGCTTAACATGAATTTACTCCAAATTGTTATGGTCTCAGGTATGAAAATTTACATTTTTTTCTACCATGTTATCAAGGTGAGGATCCATCATTCCCTATTAGTTTACAGCATGGAGGTCCTCCTCATGTTCGCACTGACTTTAGTGGAGGCCCTCCTGGATTCATCAATGTTCATCACAATTTTCAATACCATATCTAATATGGTATGTATGCAGGCCATCCTCGTACCAATGATACCAGAGCCAGCCAATGAAATAGTCCTCATCATGCAATAGACGACAACCACGAAGGTCCTCCCCATGTGGTTACCAAATCCAGCGGGTTCCCTCCACAATTCAGTACTCTGAATCATAGTGTTATTTATATTATTCCATTAGACCTATGCATGGGTACCCCACAATCCTTGTCTTTTGAAAGAAGAAGTCATCTCCATGTCAATGACCTACCCTTCCCAAAAGGAACATCATCGGGTTGGAGGACAGGTCAGAAATTCTATACGAATAAATATGAGAAGCCTTAATCTAAAATCAAACCATTCTGTTTTTTGAATTCCCATGTGATGTGAGATTTGATGAAGAAAAATTCTCCATGATCATCTGTGTCAGGAATTGGTTGAGGAACTAGGAGTATCATCATTTCCTCTGAAAAAATGGTTGAACAATATCCCTATGGTTTTCTGAAGATACAAATGAGAGGAGGAATATATTACTCTACTAGAGGGTCTATCCATGAAATCCTCTATATCATTAATGGGACCATTATCTACCAAAACAAGATATCATGAAGAGTTGTTTTGGGGACTAATAGTGGATGGGAAATAGCGTGACCCATTTCCAATGAATGCAACCCCTACATTGAGAGCATTGGTCATTAGTCCATTTTAAATGGATATGGTGGTGCAATTAGTTTATTCCCCATGATGTAGCCCATGATGTGTTATTTTTTTCCCATGAAACATATAATCCACTGACCACTCTACCACTTCAAAAATCTCCATTAGTGATGTTACTTGTCCTTCAACATACCCCTGTCGATGAATTGGGTAATCAAGGGTCGGATCCTGAGTCCTAGATGAGATGTTTTGGGGAAATTCTTGAAGAGAACCACTTCCCAGAGGTGTTTTTCCCAATTGCAACTGAAACAACAAAATTATAGAGTCCTTCACCATACATAGGGTTATATGTTACCATTGACCCATAGGGATAAAACATTTCTATCTCTCTCAATAATGGTTGTTTTACCATTAAAGTTAAGAAAACTTCATCGATAATGGCCTACAGTGTCTCCTAGTGTATTTGGACATAATCACTATTTATCAGTACCCTATGTCTTCAGTTATCATCAGTAATCATAGACTGAAGAAACAAGGGTAGGGGCATGTATAGCTTCTTTCCAATGAGTACATTCTTGATGATACTGTCATCCCATCCCATACAGATAAGGGAGAGGTTGGTGTATATTGAATGCAGATTCAATATGCATAATCAAATCTACTTGGTCTTTATAAAAAAAACTACCTCTAGACCTGTATTAGAATCCCCCAGCTGCTCCTCAATTTCCTTCCACATCCCCATAGTTTATTCCACTAACTCCTTGAGTAATTAATTTAGATAATCCATGAGCTACTGGATCTGCATACCATGTTGAATATATTTCCAGTGCATTGGTGTACAGGTACCCCCAACAAGATCAGAATCATCTTCAAAATGTTCTGATGGTATCACTCATTCCCTACCTCAAGGATCGTGAAACTTGATAGGTCTAAATCCAACATTTTGGAAATCCATACCATGGGTGGGTGGATTATATTCAAACACTCAAAATTTTTTAAAATCATACCTTATCCCCATTCAATGGGATGGGAGAACCATTACATCACCTGCCCCATTTTTTAAAGATGGTGACCCATATTGGGAACTACAACACAAAATCAAGTGGCAATGCTTTAGTGTTTCAAAAAATATTGGAATTACCAATTTTTAATAGTAAACCCAATTATAAAATGGGTCAATAGCATGTTCATAGGATCTTCATTGGCTGTTTCTTTACAAGTTCATTTCCATGACCTAGAATATTTTTATTGATAACCTATTAACCTGTAAATAGAGTATTGACATGTATATTGCAGATTTTGTTTCGAGGTGGAAGGTCTTCACTTGTATGCGAGATATGAGTATAAATTAAGAAAAAACATCTAAATATTTTATTAGAGAATGTGAATACAAAATAATTCCTTCTATCATCACTCTGAACTCCATAGGTGGGTTCTTGTATTTCTTTGACAAATCTCAACATCTAGAAGAATCCTTTCAGCAGTAAAAGATGGCATGTATATTGCCTCCAGTATCTCTC
This sequence comes from Viscum album, assembly GCA_963277665.1. Lineage (NCBI taxonomy): Eukaryota > Viridiplantae > Streptophyta > Magnoliopsida > Santalales > Viscaceae > Viscum > Viscum album. Next base: position 1,100,701,627 of record OY728145.1, read on the forward strand.
GCAAGATGACCTATCAAAACAATGAACACTGCTATTAGAAAAATAGAGCCCAAGGTAGCTGTAATTATTTCAAGAACATCCACCTCTACAGCCTTGTTGAGGCCCACCACATCATGTGGAGCCCCCTCCTCCACAGCACCCGACTCATAATCAATAGGCTCCACTTCTTAACACACCAACACCTCCTTGGAGATTAATTACGTTACAAATCCTCACCAGTCTCCCCAAGACCCTCGTCAGGGCCAGGATCTCATTGGCCCTTTCATGGATTTGAGGAACTTTACCTACTAATTTAATGGGGCTCTGTTTCCTTGTTATTTCTAAAGAGCATTGGACTGGGGAATCCTACGATATCTATAATGGATGTTGCCTGAGGAGGTAGATCTCACTGATCACACCAATTACTCCCCATATCATAGGTTTCTTGGGAACATGAGATTGAAGTGTTATGTGTTCAAACAAAAGATCCACGACCAGGTCAATAAAAACATAATCAATATTGGGTCCATCCATGATAGAGAATGGATGTGTGTTTATAATACCTGACAACAACAACAATGGTGAATGACAGCAGGTTTATAACTGTGGGTCTCAAATTTAGGACGATAGGATTTCTCAAAAAGGAATCTCCCATTAACATGGTATTATTAGTCTATGATTACAATGTATAGAGCCTTAAAAATTCACTACACTACCATCTTAAACTACCATGGTATCATTATATAACCCTTTGTCCTCATAGGACAATAAGTACTAGTGACACAATCAAAAAACCACTCAACATATGCCAAATCTATCCCATACTCTGCTAGTTTTATGCCCCCAAAATCCTCCCATCAATGGATGATTATTATTGTGATGTTCATGGGTACATTTCGGTCAATATAATCAAACTTGTAATCCTTTACATGGTTCCCCATGATGATGAGGACCAGGAAAACACTCCCAATGTCCAAAATTGATGCCATCATTGTCGAAGAATTGTATTTTAGAATCATAAGAATTAATTGGTCAGAGCTTCTATACATTGCATGTAATCCACAAAGAATATAAACTATGAACCTCATAGATCTCAACAAGTACAACCTTCTCATATTGTTTGATCAGATTCTCCTCCATCACCAATGGTGTTGCTCGAGTAGGTAGAGCAACCACTATTATGGTGCGATCATCTATGTTATATTATGGATGGACCATATTTATATGGAAATCATCTGGTATTCACTCTATGAGGTTTGACTAGTGTGCAATGTGTAATTCTTATAACTAACCTGAATAAGACAATTGAAACAGTAGTGTATGTCATACCTCATACTGTAGAGAAACCCCCAATTAGTTTAAGTGTACGACTAGCATAAAAATAGGATTTTGTCAATAATATTTTCATTATTCATTCTCAGCTATCGATCCTTGAGGACAACCTCTAGTCACAATTTATGTGTGAGTGCCTCACATAGGCTTTAAAAATCCAACTCTAGTTTGAAATGGGGGTCACAATTGTAGTATAATTCCATGGGGAGGAAATTGAACTAGAAGAGTTTTAGGCCATCATTTCATTCTCATGAGAAGATGTAGGTTCTACTATACAAAGTCTCATCCACCCACTGTACATCACTGGATAGTTCAGCAATATAGAGGTATGTCGTTGTCATGTTGACATGGGCTCTGGAATCAATCTTATCTCGATCCAAAAACTCCACAAGATGGTTCTGTGTGCATTATAGTTGAGTCCCTATAACCTCAAGATTCATGGCTACGACATGATCGAGTATACATTGGTTGGAATTATTTTCCTGAATACCCTATCCGGTGGACTATTTTCCAGCACTGGGTTCATAGTTGTTTCACAGGAAACCTCTTAAAATGCATTAATGGGTAGACCATGGATCCACATGCATACAGAAGTCCCTTCCACATATCAAAAATGCCTCATGTACTCCATGAACAGTTGAGAGGGAGTAATCCAAATGGATGTGTCTTCATTTTGCACTTGTGAATCCTATTACCGATATTTCAACTACTACAAGAGAAAGTACAACTAGATTTACTCAAATGTGGTTGAGAATACTACAGTTGTGACATTCCCATGGGATGAAATGTATGACGCATAAATTTTATGAATTCATGAGTTGGAGGCCACAACACCAGACCTGGTGCATTGGTTAATCATTTATGTGATAAGGGGGATGATTGTTCATCGATCTAGGGGGCACTAGAAGACTACATTGTACTTCATCACAAATCGGGCTCATTTAATCCATGTTCTGCTTAACCTTATGAGGTATCAGGTAGTTCTACCATTGGAAATGAAGAAATTTTAGAGCTTCATGTTTTTTGGTGCTGAGATAAAAAAAAGATCAACTTGAAACCATATTATTCCATTGATATCATCAATGGTTCCCCCTTGGGTTGAAGTCTTGTTTGAATCAAATCAACATATTTCGTCACCATGATTTCAATAGTGCAGGAGTTCCCTGACAAGGTTCCCATCCCTCTATAGCTGGCACCAAAATATTGTTAGTATTCAATCAACATTAATTTATTGTATCTTATAGATGATCCCCTCACAATCGATGATTGAAAGGATTGGGAATATTCCATTCCCACATTCAAGGAATGTGGCTCCACCATTATTGATGAGTTGGTATATGTGAATAATAGTATCTAGATAGATCTGAAACCTATATGGATCCATGTAGCCATGTTAGTAGAAGAATACAAATAGTATGTGGGTTTCTTAAATCATAATTATGATGTATTTACCAGGAGATACTGACGCACGCCTGTCGTGGGGCGTGGAAAAAGCATATTTAATTTTCCTAATGCAGCACAGTGGCTGACCAGGGTCATCTCACTTGAGGAGCATTTCAGTCGGTTCAATCACTTATACTAATTCACTTAATCTAATTTTTATAAATTTTTTTATATTATTTATGAATATATATATTTTTATAGGTTTAGAAAATTTGAAATTTAAATTAAGCAATGAAATATTAAAATCTAAATGAAAATTATTACCGAATGAAATTATAAAATAAAGGTCTTGGTCCTAGGTTTGGATAACACGAGTCCATTCATTATTTGTTGATTATTTAAATTATATTTGATAATTCATTTCGTGAAACCTGATTAATGAATTACATCCCATTGATTTATTATGTGTGTGATTTTAACATGCCTTCTACACACCAAACCACACCTCCTCCAGTAATCCAGTAGAGTAACACCTCAACCGAGAATATTATCCCTACAAGACCCGACTCCACCGTATGCCATTTCAAACCTTATGGAAACCCCAACTACAACGTATGATGTTTCTTCCTAAGATAAGGGAGGGGAAATGATTAATCAATGAAAAGAAATGTAATTGAAAATAATGTCGTAGTGGACGACCGCCACACCCGTGCAATATTCTCTCCTCCACCACAAATAGATTTAAAACATTTTTCTTAATTTGGAGTGAAATAATGAATAACTTCATTAATCCTCCCCTATTTCCAAGCCTCAAGTTAGTCACTTTCCATGGCGAAGTGAAAAGATATCACAATGGAAATATGGAAGAGAGATAAGAAAAATTAAAGTTATAAGTGAAAAGGGGTGGAATAAGAAATGGGAAACACTTTAATAAAATTATTATGAATGTATTACATAAGAAATGAAAACTAAAATAAAAAAAAGGGAAATAAAGAAATATAAATCCTAAATGGCCCTTTGGCCTCCTCTCCTTGGTGCCCCGGATGTTGTTGGGAAGGAATTGGAATGTGTTGAGGAGGAGGAGCTATCTTCCTTTTATAGGCAGAATTCGACCCCCGAACGATTGAGCATTTTAGACCTCATTAATGACCTCTTCACACGTTCCACCCTTCACGAATGTTGTTCAAAATTATCCTGGCCGTCTCTCCAAGAAAGTTCAGCTAATTGGAAAACCGGAATAAGGAGTTATGAATTTTTCATTCTCGATTTCAGTTTCTAGACGAAGCTTCCAGGATGGTTCCTCCAAATGTATGTCGTTTAATGGACTCCTTAATGACTTCCAAACTTCTCCAAATTTCGTGTAGAGTCTTCACTATATGTCTTAGTCATAGACCAGGTGGAAACACATCATTTAGATATTTGTAGCCGAGTTTGATGTCCATTATGTCGGGTGGGTCCATGCTGTCTGCCCGGAAAAATTCCCAACTTCAATGATTTGTTAGACCCTTTAGATGGCCGAATAAGCTCCTGGTTCAGAAGACAAAAATGAAGAACATACAATATGGATTATAAAAAAATTTAATCACAAAATTTGGAATTTTATTTTTCCAGAAATAACCGAAATACCCCTAACTTAAAAATCTGTCAAAAATCCAGAAATAGTCGTTTTTCACATTTGGGTTAAAAATAACACTAAAACCTAAAAACATGACAATTACCCATCAAATAACACTTTTTTGGGATTATAAACAATGATATTAAATATAAATTAATTGAAAATATTTGCTCTATCAATTCCCCCACACAAAAACTATGCTTGTCCTCAAGCATAAAATCTCAACATGAAATTCAAAGGGCACCAATGTCACCAATATTTAAATTTCAAATGGAATAAAATCAACTGATTATCAATGTCCAATCAAATTTTCCAGTTCCACAAAAAAAATAACAATTTAATTTCCCATTTTTCAAAGAAAAAATCAATTCATGCATTTTACTTTTCCCCTTTGAAAAATAATGAAGCTTCTCCTTTCATTTATTCAAGCTTCTCAATTTATTATTATTAAACATGCCAAATCATGACCTACCTCACTTTTGAATATTTTATCTCATCACTCATGATACATTTAATAGTGGAGTTATGCTCATATCATGAGAACATTCTCCTTACCCATAGGATTGCAAAGTAACTACTTTCTCCACTTTGTAAAGACAAAACACACATAAAATCATGAGGACTTGCAATAAAGGTTCAAATGACTCTGTGGCATAGGGTTGGTGGGTAAATGATTGAAATAATTTAAGGCCAGAAGTATAAGGTTTGACTCTTAAGTACAATTCAGGATTAATCAAGTGAAAACACAAGATGAACCTCACTCAAATCCCCTTGAAATGTGAATCACAACACCACTCCCCTTTTAATGACATGGGTCATGAGTCAATAAATGATTACATAGAATGATATCATCAAAGTTCTCCCTATTTTTTTTGTAAAGCTCCAGAAAGGCACATCTTTATTTTCTTTTTCTTTTTTTGTGTAAAGCTCCAGAAAGGCACAGCTTTATTTTGAATTTTTTTTTCTTTTTTTTCTCTTTTTTTATGGAGAACCGAATGAAATGAAAGAAGCATAATGAAATGATGACTCATGCCCAATTTTCTAATAATACATTTCCCAAAATGATGATGCACACATTACACCACCCAAAAATGATACATATCCCAAGGAATGCACAAGAAAGGCCCTTCCCCCACACTCAAACTTGGAATAACCATGCAAAAATACTAAAAGTGCGGGTAGGTAAGGAAAAATTGGATTGTAATGTGGCTTAATCCTATAAGGAAATTCATGGATTCTAAGGGCTTACGAAGGATAAATGTAAAGGTGGGTCTTAGGATAAAATGTGGCTAGCCAAAGAGATGCCTCAATCATTTTAAATGTGGTTTTGTACAGTCATAGCTTTGACAAGTTTCAATACAAGTTCTAGTAGGCGGCACATCCCAAGATCACACGAGAAATATGCTCAAGTTAAAATAGGAAATATTTGGTGTTGAAATCCTCTCAGGAATGAGAATATGATATTATAAAATCACTCATGGCATGATTAATAATAAAAAATTAATTCACATGAATTTCAAAAATTAAAGAATGTAAAATGTAAGGGAAATTTCATTTACATGAATCAATTAATTCCCTTAAATCATGAGTCCTTATTTCAATATCCTTGCTTCAATTTAATCATCTAATTATCCATTTTAATCATTCAATATCATTAACATTGAAATCTAAAACATGGAATGACAAGATTCCTAAGAAACTCATGTCTCCTAGATAAGTTGAGTAAAACATTAATTCAAGTGTGGGTATGCAATTCTTATCATTAATGATTAAAACAAGTTTTGGAAAAAAAATTAAGGAGGTTAAAATTTATAATTAAAAAAAGAACTCCCTTTTGAAATAAAGATTCAGACCCCTTTAAGAAATTTTTGGGGCTTCCTTCTGCCATCATGATCCTACAAAAGAAAATTTCAAAATTAAGAACAATTATCATGTCATTAAAGCTCTAAATGATAAAGATGAAAGGGATGAATGCTAAAATACTTCTAAGAAATGAAATTGAAATCTAAATTCCTAGAAAGAAAGGGATAAGTCTTGGTATGATCCCCCAAGTGGGCCTTGAATTTTTACTGCCTCTAGTGGGCAGTACCAGCTGTTATCCAAAGTCTGATGGTGGATGTAGCTTCTTTGATTTGAACCACCACATTTGGCATTTCCCAGATTGTGCTTAATTTTCCTTGTTGAGGAGGATTCCATGTATAGAGTACACTAGATCCACCCCCTTTTCAATGGGGTATAGCTTGCATGGCGGGGGTAGGTTGAAGTATGGATCCTCCTCCATCATCGTTTCTTCTTGTGCAACATCTTCTTCTATTTCCAGTGGTTGCTTCAGATGTGAAGCAGCATGTGTCTCTGGTTCATCAGGCAGAGCCACTAGAATCTCTTCATGATGGGGCTCCTACAGTAGATGTTCAATGAATTCAGGAAGCTCTAGGTGTTCCTCAACAGGTGCATCTTCTTTTTCCACATCATCCTCCAAGACATAATATGATTCACACAATTATGAAAAATCAAAAAAGTTGGGAGTTATACTCAAATAAGATTTAATTTATTTAAAAGAGTTTGAGTTCATGATTGTGTCATCTCCCTCAGTCGGTTTGGCTTGAATATCTTCTTCAATAGAAAATGCCACTTGGAGTTGATCTTTAATACATGAAGATAGATAGTCAGACTCCTCCACCTTGAGTTTGTGTTCAACATCATGGATGTCTTCAATGAAATTTGGGAAGACCAGTGGCACATCCTTGTTGGCCTTGAATCTTTGAATGTCTATTTGGAGTTCTTCGGCCAAGGCCATCAAATATTCTAGTGATATCCATGTTGCTAATCCTTTTTCCTTTTGTTTGAGCCTTATCATTAGAGCATCAGCCCTTCGTTGGAGGGACAACTCAGTGTAGTCGGTTTCTTCTTCCGTCACCTGTGAGTAATTGTTCCATGCATTTGAATTTGAGATTGAAGACATTATGTGAAATGGTTTTTTTTAGGATTTTTTTTAAAAAAATTACAAATATTAAAAAAAATTGTGAATTTAGAAAAAAGTGATTTAATTAGCTACTTAGCTCCCCGGCAACGGCGCCAGTTTTGACGCACGACTGTCGTGGGGCATGGAAAAAGCATATTTAATTTTCCTAATGCAGCACAGTGGCTGACCAGGGTCATCTCACTTGAGGAGCGTTACAGTCAGTTCAATCACTTATACTAATTCACTTAATCTAATTTTTATTTATTTTATTTATATTATTTATGAATGTATATATTTTTATAGGTTTAGAAAATTTGGAATTTAAATTAAGCAATGCAATATTAAAATCTAAAAGCAAATTATTACAGAATGAAATTATAAAAGAAAGGTCTTGCTCCTAGGTTTGGATAACACGAGTCCATTCATTATTTGTTGACTATTTAAATTATATTTGATAATTCATTTCGTGAAACCTGATTAATGAATTACATCCTATTGATTTATTATGTGTGTGATTTTAAAATGCCTTCGACACACCAAACCACACCTCCTCCAGTAATCCAGTAGAGTAACACCTCAACCGAAAAATATTATCCCTACAAGACCCGACTCCACCGTATGCCATTTCAAACCTTATGGAAACCCCAACTCCACCGTATGATGGTTTTTCCTAAGATAAGGCAGAGGAAATTATTAATCAATGAAAAGAAATGGAATTGAAAATAATGTCGTAGTGGACGACCACCACACCCGTGCAATATTCTCTCCTCCACCACAAATAGATTTAAAACATTTTTTTTAATTTGAAGTGAAATAATGAATAACTTCATTAATACTCCCATATTTACAAGCCTCAAGTTAGTCACATGCCATGGTGAAGGGAAAAGATATCACAATAGAAAGATGGAAGAGAGATAAGAAAATTTAAACTTATAAGTGAAAAGGGGTGGAATAAGAAATGGGAAACACTTTAAAAAAATTATTATCAATGAATTACATAAGAAATGAAAACTAAAATAAAAAAAAGGGAAATAAAGAAATATAAATCCTAAATGGCCCTTTGGCCTCCTCTCCTTGGTGCCCCGGATGTTGTTGGGAAGGTATTGGAATGTGTTGAGGAGGAGGAGCTCTCCTCCTTTTATAGGCAGAATTCCACCCCCGAAAGATTGAGCGTTTTATACCCCATTAATTACCTCTTCACACGTTACACCCTTCATTAATGTTGTTCAAAATTATCGTGGCCGTCTCTCCTCGAAATTTCATCTAATTTGAAAACCGGAAGAAGGAGTTATGAATTTTTCATTCTCGATTTCAATTTCTGGACGAAGCTTCCCGGATGGTTCCTCCAAATATATGTCGTTTAATGGACTCATTAATGACTTCGAAACTTCCAAAAAAATTTTGTAGGGTCTTCACTATATGTCCTAGTCATAGACCAGGTGGAAACACATCATTTAGACATTTTTAGGCCGAGTTTGATGTCCATTATTTTGGGTGGGTCCATGCTGTCCGCCCGGAAAAATTCACAACTTCAATGAATTTTTAGACCCTTTAGATGGCCGAATCAGCTCCTAGTTCAGAAGACAACAATGAAGTAAATAAAAAAAGGATTATAAAAAAAATTGAATCACAAATTTTGAAATTATATTTTTCCATAAATGACCGAATTACCCCTGACGTAAAAATCTGTCAAAAATCCAGAAATAGTCATTTTTCACATTTGGGTTCAAAATAACACTATAACCTAAAAACATGACAATTACCCATCAAATAAAACTTTTGTGGGATTATAAACAATGATATTCAATATAAATTAATTGAAAATATTTTCTCTATCAGATATGATGATATATCAAGGATATATCTTCATGTTTTCTTCGATCATTTTGGTATCTCAAAACACTATCATTGGTTAAAATAGACTCCCAGAATGATGCACCCTTACCATGATGATATGGTCGAGGATGAGGTATATTATCTCATTAATGCTGAAAAATTCATGAATGACAATCACCAATGATGGTTGTCCAATATTTTACCCTCAGCAAGATCACCCACACATCAAAGCCAGTATCAACTTCCAGGATCTCAATAATCATTTTCTAATGGATGCCTTTACCCATCCTACGATGGAGCTGTGGATCAAAGATAATGTTGGGTTCTAAGCTCTCTCATTCATGGATGGGTATTTTAGTGATAATTAAATATGAATGAATCAAGAGGAAAAAAATTATACTTCCTTCAGGTGACCATATTATTCCTTTTTCTACCATGTAATGACGTTTTATTGAATGAATGTCGGATCCCCCTAACATTGTTCCATGCAAAACATACTGAGGACAATCATTGGGACATTTGATTAGTGCTACATTGACAATCTTGGGGTCAAATCCCATCATCTCTTGGGCCATCATAGATTTCATGAGAAAGTGTGCATCTTCCTCTGTTCATGACACCAGAATATGAACTGCATGAAATGTTCCTTCAGGGTCACCTCAAAAATATTTGTTTGCATTGTTTTCAGATACAAAGGAATTGAGTTAGATTCACAGAAGATCAAATATATTATCCAGATTCCTCCTCCAACCATAATATGGGAACCCCAACATCTTCCAGCCCTCTTTGACTAAAATTCTCTGTTTCATGAAAAAATTTCTTGGAAAGTGTATGATCTTTAACCAACTCATGAATAAAAGTGAAAATTATTAGTGGGATGAGGATTGCTAGAAGATTTTGAGGAAATCATGATGTATCTACAAAAACCTCTTGTTATTATATTACTGATTTCTATATTGTTTCTGGTTATTTTTCCACCATCGTGGAATGGTACCTCAGTTCCATTCTCACTCATAAGAACCATGAAGGGGTTTTGAATATTTTACATTATCTCAGCCTCATGATTGTAAATTGCAAGGAATTATATTACTCTATCGTGAAGAGTTACCATACCTTGGTAATCGAAGTGCAGAAATTGTTACATTAGTCGTAGCATCAAAATAAACAACTAGTGGCCCACATTTATCGCCTGACGTACACCGCAAACCTTCCCGTTTTTGTAGACCTTCTAGACTAGTAAGAATTCCTCCTTCCATAGTATGACATCAGATTCATTCCCTAGAAGCATATCAATGAGAAGAAACAAGAATACATTTTTCTGCAAATCTATCCCCTACAGAGAAGTCTCTTGACTGTGATTTCCAAGATGATTCAATCCTCTCTGTGGATGAAGAAATGTTATCTAAGAAGATTCAAATTTATGGTTTTTTATATAGTATGACTGGAATAAGTCTCAATTATCCTAGAAATAATAGTGTAGGCCTAGGAATCATATTCATCAGGCCAGTAGATTTTTTCTTCCACTTTAAGATGTCATTGTCAAAATGATCTATGAAAAATGATGTTGTGTATCAATATCATGTCAACAGTATTGACCAATCCATCGATATAGATGTTCATCATCTGCATGTGAAGGGGATTCTGAACTAGTCATCAAATAGATTAGTGGTGACTATGTTTTTATGAATATGGAGCTCGGACCTTTGATAAAGTGCACTCACTAGCCAATGACCCAATTCTCTTCCCCACCCATGATCTCTCATGTTACCAGTTGCAATACAGTCGAGATGATTCCTTGACAAGACTTGCTGCATCTCTTCCAAAACCCGAACATGATTATTTGATCATTGATGTGGCACATTGTGGATTTATCACTCCCTTTACTCTGTATGATGATGATAGACAATTGTTAAATAATATTTCAGCCATTGTATCCACATATATAACCTGAGGTCTTTTTATTGTGGTGAAGAGGTCAACAATTTGAAATCTCATTTCATTGACTACCAAAAACATGTAGATCTCATGGATTTACTAGAATCCCTTCACGATAATATGCTCCGATCCTCGTATAATCTAGATTGACATTACTATAAGACATCCATATAATTCAACAATAATGTTAGTCTATGTTCTTTTCTTCAAAGTAACATGGTATTTTCCATTAGAATGTCAATGATACGTGATAGGAAGCCACCAAAGATGTAGCCTATATTGGAGTGACCTTACATCCTTCATAATCATTACCCCATGGACACATAATCAATAGAGACTAAGGATGGTGAGCATATTACTCCTCCTATCAATGCCAAATTCATCAATCAATATTTCACTTATGAATACCTACTTTTTTCATTACATCACATTGTTAAATTATGTGTTCCATATATGATGATGGAATGAATACCGCCCATAACATATGCCATGTGATGATAAACTACAAAATTTTCAGAGTTCCAGGGACATAAATTAAGACCCCACTGGTCATGTATGATATTAAACTATACATAGAAAACAATCTATGGTCGGAGACCTACGCCTCAAATTTATGATCACTTTTGTCCAAACCTTAAAACACTAAACATTTCATCCTAGCCACTGATAATGATAAACTATTTCTTCCATTCCTCATGATGCTAAAATTTATAGGTTGGTCATGTAATACATCCTTTAAAAGTGACAGTATCGTTCTGAACAACTGATAAATAAAAAACAACACCTCATTGTGGTTTCCTCTTCTAAAAAGGCATCACATTTATAATTAAGAATTCACCATTGTATTGGTCATGCACTAAATTCATTTTGATTCCAACAGTGACACCTTTAATCATCGTCTTTGAAATTTTTCTCGAAAAAATTAGGGGGGGGGAGAGAAGAACAAACAAGATACATTTATTGTCTCTTCTTCACATGAATGGGTCCTTTCTAAACAGAGAAAAATCTACAAAACATCATGTTAAATGATTATAAACTGTAACAGCCCGAGATTTTATGAAAAATATTCTTTTTTATTTTACTAATGTCTTTTGTTGTACGCTACACCAAAAGGAGCTTGCACAACACGCATCTTTGACTTGCCTTGCATTACACGCAATCGCAACCTTCCTCGATAGCGTGTGTGGTACGTAATACTGAGTTTCACGAAACAATGATATGCTATTAAAATATTATTAAAACTAGCCGTTATGAATAGTAATAACCACTTTTTAAAATTCTGTAAATCTTATTTTTCAAAATGAACTTCATTTTTGGATTCGGAGTATCGAATTTAGCCTAAGGTGAAATTTTGGTACTTTTCGGATAACTTTCATATTCTGATGAATAGTGAAAATTACTAATTTATAATTAAAAACAACTTTTTTAATCGAAATAATTAATAGTGATAAATTATTAATTTGAGTGGTTTTAAAGTATATTTAGAATATATTTTTACAATTTAATACAATGTTGGTCATTGGATGTAATTTCACATTTAAACCAGACGTAATCAAATGTCAATCTTTTGATAGATATTGTTTCTTAAAAACACGCTATTTGTTTTAACAGCGGGATTTAATTATAAATTTAATTAATACAATATCTATGTTATGAATTTGGTAAAATAGACTTCATTTTTGAATTTGGAATATGAAATATAGCTTAGGATGAAATTTTGGCATTGTTCTGAAAAACATCAATTTTTTATGAATAGTGAAACTACTAAGTGGTAGGTTAAAAAACTGAATTTTGCATAAAACTTAATTTTACCGCTTCTGTGAATAGAATTTTGAAAATCTGACAGACACGGTTAATATCAAGGACTAAAATGTGATTCAATGAGATGAAAATAATTTTTGGTGAATAATAACTTTTTACTTTTTTTTACCGCGGTTAATAGTAAATAGGGTAACTAAGGGTAAATTTGATATTAATATTACCCTAAAACATGTCCTAATTCTTTTGGACAAGTGTAATTCGACCAAAAACAAACTTAGGAATAAAATATGACCATTTAGGCCCACTTGGATTAGATTAGGACATTTATTATTAATTTATTTAAAGAAAGATTAAAATAGTTAAAATCAAAGTTTAATAAGTAAATCATTTTTAATATGGGGTTATACATAAGATAAATTCGATTGTAAATATTCATTAGAAAGATAAAAAGATTTCCTACATGATGGTATTTTATTTGTAATTTTTAGACATCATATAAGTTAATTTATTTATGACACAACGATGATGCAGTAATTATCTTATTAATAAAATATTGACATAATTGATGTTATAAACACCAAAATAAATGTAATTTTAGATTTTTTATGAATTAAACTAATTTTCTAGGTTACTATGATATATTAATGTTGATTTAATCAACTTGGTTCGAACATTAAATTCTGTTATGACTTTCAAAAAAATCATATATCAAAAAGTGTCAAAATTGACACAAAATAGTTTTTAAATCAAATATTATATTATTAATTGTTATTTTATTCCTAAAAATCTAAGGTTCGGCCAAATGACTTAGATAAGGATATATATATTAATAATAAACAATTTGGGGTTCGTTTGGCATGTTATAGTAAGTGTATTAACCATATAGTGAAAGAAAACAAAAAGACATGGTAAAAGTTAAATTATTGAACTTAGAGTTAAATCTAATTGATAAGGTTAAAATAATATCCTAAACTTGTCTAAATTCTATTGGTTGATAGGATTTAGACCCATCCCCACTTTAGCTTCGAAATAAGACCCTTTGGAACCATTATAAACCGATTTTGACTTTAATATAAAATAATATTTTGAGATATTCCTAAGGTGCCCCTCTCCTCCCCTATAAAAGGACACCTCATCCCCCTCCTCCTCACACCAATTTGAGCACTCAAGCTCGGCCAACCCCTACCAAAACCTCTTCTCCACTTCCCTAGCAACATCCTAGTGGTTCTGGTCTTCCTCAAAGACCAATTCTAGTGCCCTAAGAGGAGGTCTCAAAGAGGCACTTCAAAGAAGAGGTAATTACCGTTACCAATTCTTTCATCTTTATTTCTTCTTCCACTTCTTCTTCTTAGGTTGTTTCATTATGAAGTAATAACATAAGTATCACTCATATACTGATATGTTATTATAAGTATGAAACATCCCTATTTCATCATCTATCCATCCTACGGAAAAAGAAATCACCGCGCGTGCGTACGTACGGAATACCGTCTCCACGCCGTGGTGTAATCTATTTTCCACCACCACCTTACATGGATGGGTATAATGGTGTAAAGAATAACTATACATAGTTATTACAACATCATGTTGATTCTGATATATTGTATAATCCACTCCAATTCAATTCAATAATTATAGGAATGATATCATCGCTCGTGCGTACGTACGGACTACCGTCTCCACGACGCGATGAGATTCATTCTCCATGTTAACCATTTAAGAATGATTATAATGTATATATAAGAAATAATAATGAAATATATGACATTATAAAGCTACTGGATTTATTTATATATATATATACATATGTATGTCATCTACTTACTTCCATTTCAAGACAATAAGGAAAGAAAAACAGCGTTCATGCCTACGTACGGACTACCGTCTCCATGAACGGTGTTTTTCATTTTATTTATCTATCTATTATATATATATATATACTGAATATATATGATATATAAATCATATTTTATATTCTGGAAGTAAGTAAATCATGATATAAGTAATAATGATGTCAAGAACAACAAGTCAAAACACCTACGATAAATGAAACGATTTTACCCAAAACGCTTCTTTAACATGGAATTTACAAAAGAACGGGTAATATAATGTCATAAGTGAACCATATATGATATCATAACAATGAATATGATTCAGTAATAAGTCAATGACATTATTTAAATCATTATACAGGAGGTTCGGACACATACGATGCAAATTGGACCTAAGGTAAGGGAAATATTACAATCTCATTTTTATCCGAGATTGTTTATTCGTAAGTATTTACTGGGGTGTATTTTATCATCCACATCCATGTTTCATCAATATGTAATATTATTTCAATCCACCTACAATTGTTTAAATCCATTTTTACCCTTCGGTGAGTTTTTAGTAAAGAATATGAAAGGAATCTTTTGTCGCTTTTTCGTACGAGGTACTTTTTGACTTTTCCGACAAAAGTACGAAGAATGTTTTTTTTAACTTATACGGCATGAATGGATTTTTAAAACATTATTTCCAAGAAGTTTCCTTTACAAGTTTTCAAGTTTATTTTTAATCAACTTATTTTATTTTAAAGTTGTATGACATGTTATGAAAGTAAAAATGTTTTTGACGAAGAAAGGATATTTTCCTCAAGAATGGAGTTCAAGTGTTTTATCAAAATTATTTTCCATCTAAGATAATAAAGGGTTCTGTTTCTATCCATATTTTTACATTGATTTGACTATGTTGTGATGGAATTATGTTTATGAATTCCTTTATCTTATATGAATGGTTTTATGATGTCATGTTGTTTAAGAATCCCATTTTTTATTACATGGGTTATGAAATGATGTATGATTTATGATTTTGTGGCACACATAAGAATGGTATCATTATGAGATGGGTGGGACCTATATCTCCCTCCAATGCATTGGGTAAAGATTTTACATCTCATGAGATAGACATGGCTGGAATGGTAGGTTATACCGGTTCAGTGAAACAGGACTGAAACGAGGGTTACTTGATTCAGAAAGGGACTTTGTCCACTAAGATAGTCTTGGCAATGAGTCTTGACTAACAAGAAATGATTATCTATGATTATGTGTGAATGCCACAAAGTTTCATGTTATAAGTTATGATTATTGTGATTACATTTCACTGCCATGATTTATCCCATGTTATGAAATTATGCTCTCTTTTGCAGGTTAAGATTTCCAAAAGTTATGTTCTTATGAATATGATGTGATTTTTATTTCTTTTGTTTACCCTTACTGAGCATTTGAGCTCACCCTTTTATGTTTTATTTTCCCCAGGATATAAAGAAAGGTTTTAGGTAAAAAAAAGGGAAGATCTTTATGGGAGATATTGAAGATCTTTCACCACGATTAGAAGATTACGTTCCGAGTTTCTAAAGACAGTAAACTATTACGATCCTTGTGTGTGTGTTTTTGTTAAGTACTAAGTATTCCGCAAATGTAATGTAATGTCCATGTACGTCAAGATACGGGTCTCTACAGTTGGTATCAGAAGAAAGGTTTAGTCAACCTTTGGAAACTAGGATGCGAAAACGTTAGTGAGATCCCTAGAGATATTTATAAGGTATGTCTAGGGATGACCCTAAGGATAAGTATACGTATAGGATATAGTTCTAGAACTATGGTAACGATATTATATTAAAACAAAGATGATAGATATTTAAGTTACTCCCCCTTTATTATGATTTTTGACTCTCACACTATTCTTTTTGGGTTTTAGAAAACGGCTGGAATCAAGATGATTCACGATAATGGAGGATATGATGGACAATGGAATGATATTCTTCATAATGAAATGGGATTTGGAAGTCCAAACATCATTATTATGCCGAATCAGCAATCTCATAATATGATCAATAAAGTAAATTTTGGTAAGTTTCCTGACTCGACTAATAAGAGAAAGATGGAGTTCCATGATGATCATAGAGGAAAGAAAGTTCAATTTCCCCTATGTAAATCATGTGGGAAGAGGCATCAAGGAGAATGTTTCAAGGGAACTGGAAGATGCTTTGGGTGTGGAAAAGAAGGACACAAAGCAAGTAAGTGCAAAGGAAAAGGGTTGGTTAACACCATGGATGAGGATAATGGTATTGCTACGACATCAAAAATGGTTAAGTGTTTTAAATGTGGAATGTATGGGCATTATGCAAACAAATGCCCTAAGGGAAAGACTCATGAAGAGAATCAGTATCGTCATATGGGTAGTATTTATGTGGATGATGATGAAGAGACTACAAATGATATGTGAGATGAAAGAATTTTTGAAGCTCCGTCAATGGTTTGAGAATGTAGTGGAATGATTACATGTTTATCATGTGTAATTTTGGAATAAATAGACATCTATGGATTGTTACACTGTTGTCTTTCCTTGTGTTTTGAAAGTGTATGATTAATGTTACCAGTATCCATGAAAGGTTATTCAGATATTTTTGGAATGTAGATGATATGCGCATAATGAAGGGATAAGGAGAAAATTAAATGTTTGATAGTATTCATGAGCTCATGATTGATATAAGGACTAAGTGATATCATGGTTTGAGTATATAGAATTTTGAGGATTTTGGTATGTGGAAAGTGTTAACTTTTAACTGCACTCATGTTTTCACTAAGGTATTCAAGAGAATACACGATTATGGACTTTGAATGTTTGGAATGTGACCAACAAGACATATCTTATGATATGTGGGGATCAACGACAGTATTAAATCTCTGGTAATCGATGTCACTATATTATGAGAGTGGACTGCAGTATTATGTATAAGCCTAAAGATTAGACTGGATTATGTTGGACATAAGTTAGTATTGTTTAAGGATAGAAGATGGGATGTTATAGTAACGTAGTTTTAGAAAAAGGGACAACCTGCAGGACGGGCGACAGCCCATCGCTTCGGACAAGGCTGTAGGAATCGAACCCACAACCGAAGTGCGACTGGCCTTTATCACCTACCAATGGCCTACAGGAAGTCCCTGTTTAGTAGAAACTAGTTTTATTATATTAAGAAGCATGATATATGAAGTATAAGTCCATTTTAGGAACCATATATGATTAATCTCACTATAGAATGACTTATGTATATTTAATAACTTTTGCTAACCTTTTGTTTGAGACAGATGGAATGAATAGTCATTCTATCACACGATCTGCTAACACTTCACAAATAACAAATTCAACTTCATTTATTTAAGAGATGAAGTAGAAATTGTTCAAGGCACGAACAAAAGTGAGATTGTACCAAAATAAAGTAAGTATTTATTCTAAGAAAATTTTCAACTTTAGGGAAATGATCTTGAAAACCAAAAATGTTGTCCTAGTGATCTTATACCTGATGAATCAGATGGTACCTTATATCATCAAAAATCTATGGATTTGTGATTACTGGCTTTTTTATAGCCATGTTCTCTACCACTCTCCATCAGAACATGATGGTTAGATTTCTCTTCCATATCCATATTTTCACCTATGTGGAAACCCAGTGATTAGTTTATTTGGGTAATCGTTACATTTCATAATTTAGTTTTTAAAGCTAAGTTTTGGTATTCCCTTTTACGATGTGGGATTCTATTAAAGAAACTTTCGAATAGTAAACCATTTATAACCCCGACGAATTTCGAGGGCGAAATTCATTTTAAGGGGGGTAGAATGTAACAGCCCGAGATTTTATGAAAAATATTCTTTTTTATTTTACTAATGTCTTGTGTTGTACACTACACCAAAAGGAGCTTGCACAACACGCATCTTTGACTTGCCTTGCATTACATGCAATCGCAACCTTCCTAGATAGCGTGTGTGATACGTAATACTGAGTTTCACGAAACAATGATATGCTATTAAAATATTATTAAAACTAGCCGTTATGAATAGTAATAACCACTTTTTAAAATTCTGTAAATCTTATTTTTCAAAATGAACTTCATTTTTGGATTCGGAGTATCGAATTTAACCTAAGGTGAAATTTTGGTACTTTTCGGATAACTTTCAAATTTTGATGAATAGTGAAAATTACTAATTTATAATTAAAAACAACTTTTTTAATCGAAATAATTAATAGTGATAAATTATTAATTTGAGTGGTTTTAAAGTATATTTAGAATATATTTTTACAATTTAATACAATGTTGGTCATTGGATGTAATTTCACACTTAAACCAGACGTAATCAAATGTCAATCTTTTGATAGATATTGTTTCTTAAAAACACGCTATTTGTTTTAACAGCGGGATTTAATTATAAATTTAATTAATACAATATCTATGTTATGAATTTGGTAAAATAGACTTCATTTTTGAATTCGGAATATGAAATATAGCTTAGGATGAAATTTTGGCATTGTTCTTAAAAACATCAATTTTTGATGAATAGTGAAACTACTAAGTGGTAGGTTAAAAAACTGAATTTTGCATAAAACATAATTTTACCGCTTCTGTGAATAGAATTTTGAAAATCCGACAGACATGGTTAATATCAAGGACTAAAATGTGATTCAATGAGATGAAAATAATTTTTGGTGAATATTAACTTTTTACTTTTTTTTACCGCGGTTAATAGTAAATAGGGTATCTAAGGGTAAATATGATATTAATATTACCCTAAAACATGTCCTAATTCTATTGTACAAGTGTAATTAGATCAAAAACAAACTTAGGAATAAAATATGACCATTTAGGCCCACTTGGATTAGATTAGGACATTTATTATTAATTTATTTAAAGAAAGATTAAAATAGTTAAAATCAAAGTTTAATAAGTAAATCATTTTTAGTATGGGGTTATACATAAGATAAATTCGATTGTAAATATTCATTAGAAATCTAAAAAGATTTCCTACATGATGGTATTTTATTTGTAATTTTTAGACATCAAATAATTTAATTTATTTATGACACAACGATGATGCAGTAATTATCTTATTAATAAAATATTGACATAATTGATGTTATAAACACCGAAATAAATGTAATTTGAGATTTTTTATGAATTCCACTAATTTTCTAGGTTACTATGATATATTAATGTTGATTTAATCAACTTGGTTCGAACATTTAATTCTGTTATGACTTTCACAAAAATCATATATCAAATAGTGTCAAAATTGACACAAAATAGTTTTTAAATCAAATATTATATTATTAATTGTTATTTTATTCCTAAAAATCTAAGGTTCGGCCAAATGACTTAGATAAGGATATATATATTAATAATAAACAATTTGGGGTTCTTTTGGCATGTTATAGTAAGTGTATTAACCATATAGTGAAAGAAAACAAAAAGACATGGTAAAAGTTAAATTATTTAACTTAGAGTTAAATCTAATTGATAAGGTTACAATAATATCCTAAACTTGTCTAAATTCTATTGGTTGATAGGATTTCGACCCATCCCCACTTTAGCTTCGAAATAAGACCCTTTGGAACCATTATAAACCGATTTTGACTTTAATATAAAATAATATTTTGAGATATTCCTAAGGTGCCCCTCTCCTCCCCTATAAAAGGACACCTCATCCCCCTCCTCCTCACACCAATTTGAGCACTCAAGCTCCGACAACCCCTGCCAAAATCTCTTCTCCACTTCCCTAGCAACATCCTAGTGGTTCTGGTCTTCCTCAAAGACCAATTCTAGTGCCCTAAGAGGAGGTCTCAAAGAGGCACTTCAAAGAAGAGGTAATTACCGTTACCAATTCTTTCATCTTTATTTCTTCTTCCACTTCTTCTTCTTAGGTTGTTTCATTATGAAGTAATAACATCAGTATCACTCATATACTGATATGTTATTATAAGTATGAAACAACCATATTTCACCATCTATCCATCCTACGGAAAAAGAAATCACCGCGCTGCGTACGTACGGAATACCGTCTCCACGCCGTGGTGTAATCTATTTTCCACCACCACCTTACATGGATGGGTATAATGGTGTAAAGAATAACTATACATAGTTATTACAACTTCATGTTGATTCTGATATATTGTATAATCCACTCCAATTCAATTCAATAATTATAGGAATGATATCATCGCTCGTGCATACGTACGGACTACCGTCTCCACGACGCGATGAGATTCATTCTCCATGTTAACCATTTAAGAATGATTATAATGTATATATAAGAAATAATAATGAAATATATGACATTATAAAGCTACTGGATTTATGTATATATATATATATACATATGTATGTCATCTACTTACTTCCATTTCAAGACAATAAGGAAAGAAAAACAGCATTCATGCCTACGTACGGACTACCGTCTCCATGAACGGTGTTTTTCATTTTATTTATCTATCTATTATATATATATATATACTGAATATATATGATATATAAATCATATTTTATATTCTGGAAGTAAGTAAATCATGATATAAGTAATAATGATGTCAAGAACAACAAGTCAAAACACCTACGATAAATGAAACGATTTTACCCAAAACGCTTCTTTAACATGGAATTTACAAAAGAACGGGTAATATAATGTCATAAGTGAACCATATATGATATCATAACAATGAATATGATTCTGTAATAAGTCAATGACATTATTTAAATCATTATACAGGAGGTTCGGACACATACGAAGCAAATTGGACCTAAGGTAAGGGAAATATTACAATCTCATTTTTATCCGAGATTGTTTATTCGTAAGTATTTACTGGGGTGTATTTTATCATCCACATCCATGTTTCATCAATATGTAATATTATTTCCATCCACCTACAATTGTTTAAATCCATTTTTACCCTTCGGTGAGTTTTTAGTAAAGAATATGAAAGGAATCTTTTGTCGCTTTTTCGTACGAGGTACATTTTGACTTTTCCGACAAAAGTACGAAGAATGTTTTTTTTAACATATACGGCATGAATGGATTTTTAAAACATTATTTCCAAGAAGCTTCCTTTACAAGTTTTCAAGTTTATTTTTAATCAACTTCTTTTATTTTAAAGTTGTATGACATGTTATGAAAGGAAAAATGTTTTTGACGAAGAAAGGATATTTTCCTCAAGAATGGAGTTCAAGTGTTTTATCAAAATTATTTTCCATCTATGATAATAAAGGGTTCTGTTTCTATCCATATTTTTACATTGATTTGACTATGTTGTGATGGAATTATGTTTATGAATTCCTTTCTCTTATATGAATGGTTTTATGATGTCATGTTGTTTAAGAATCCCATTTTTTATTACATGGGTTATGAAATGATGTATGATTTATGATTTTGTGGCACACATAAGAATGGTATCATTATGAGATGGGTGGGACCTATATCTCCCTCCAATGCATTGGGTAAAGATTTTATATCTCATGAGATAGACATGGCTGGAATGGTAGGTTATACCGGTTCAGTGAAACAGGACTGAAACGAGGGTTACTCGATTCAGAAAGGGACTTTGTCCACTAAGATAGTCTTGGCAATGAGTCTTGACTAACAAGAAATGATTATCTATGATTATGTGTGAATGCCACAAAGTTTCATGTTTTAAGTTATGATTATTGTGATTACATTTCACTGCCATGATTTATCCCATGTTATGAAATTATGCTCTCTTTTGCAGGTTAAGATTTCCAAAAGTTATGTTCTTATGAATATGATGTGATTTTTATTTCTTTTGTTTACCCTTACTGAGCATTTGAGCTCACCCTTTTATGTTTTATTTTCCCCAGGATATAAAGAAAGGTTTTAGGTAAAAAAAAGGGAAGATCTTTATGGGAGATATTGAAGATCTTTCACCACGATTAGAAGATTACGTTCCGAGTTTCCAAAGACACTAAACTATTACGATCCTTGTGTGTGTGTTTTTGTTATGTACTAAGTATTCCGCAAATGTAATGTAATGTCCATGTACGTCAAGATACGGGTCTCTACATAAACCACATGAGATATATTGAAATATTGGAACATTGCCTCTTTAGGTCAAACACTATGCTCGAGAAATCATCTCTTTCTACAAGCCTGTTAGCACCGATCCTTCGGAGATTCCGTGGTGTGCCAAGAAGCCTATTTGGTATTATTTCACAGCAGGTTTGTAATAGCCCCACCATGTACCTCCTATAATAACTGTATTTTGTCCTCACCACGCAATGTTAAAATGAATGGAATTAAATAACTACATATGTCTTGATTCCATCCATATGGGTTATGTACGAACACCTAGCATTTTTTTCGTTTCGGCCAAACATAGGTCCATCTAGTCATTCTTTATGTCCGAAGGAAAAAATTCTCTTTTAGAATTGAGAATTGTATGGAATGATTTCTATTTGGAGACCATTTACATCGTGATATTTTTCCAATCCATACACATTACAATTTTGAGATATCTTTAATTCTACATCCTCACTTAATGATGATAAATTGAATGTTGTTCAGGAACTATGTATGTATTGATTCACATCCATATGGAATACACTGAAACACAAGATCATTTTCTCATTGTGTAGGACTTAGGTCCCTAGACCTATCTATCACTTTTGGCCCTACCCTATGGTCTGATCTTTATGACCTTAGAGTAATATCTTCCTCATCCTTAGCACAATACATTAAACATCTTGGTTACCGCGATGCTTTACACATACCATTCATTTGGGCCTTCATTATCTTTTACATTTGAAGTACCAAATATATGCCCTATTTAATTTCGTGCTGGCTTACTTATCATTTGGGTCCAACATCATGGATAATTTTTACTGAATATATAATATGATTATTACATTGTAAATATGGTTAGTGGTCGATGTTCAATTATTTGCCCCCATTCCAGGTCAAATGATATGGATTCTACGTTGAGAACAGGGTCAGTTGTTTCCGTTTATTATTATTTCCAATCCCATGGTTTCACAAATATCATGTTTGGTGATTCGCCATTTTTTACCATTCTATCCCACACACATTAAATTAAACAAGGAATCAGGGTTCGAGCTCTATGACCTTAAAATAAGATCTCTACCACCTAACTACATGACGTTAAAATATATGTTATCTCTTGAACTATGTATGGATCGATTTCCATCCTCGTAGAATATGTATGAACACCCGACTATTTCATATTCTGGTCGAGCCCCAGATTTTCCCATCTAAGGTCCCACTACAAACAAAACCGCCGTTTAGTGGCAGTTTTTTCGCGGGGGTTTTTAAAACCGCCGCCAAACAGCAAAAAAAAAATTCTTTTTTTTAATTTTATTCGAGGATTAGCAGCGGTTTTTTAAAAAACCGCCGCGAAATAGCGGCGGTTTCGGTAAAACCGCCTCGAAATGAAATGAAAAAAATAAAAAAACACGAGAAACACCGAAATCACTAAAACAACCATAACTTGTGATCCGAGCGTCCGTTGAACCGCCACGAACAGTCAAATTGAAGCTCATAAAGACATATAGAGGCACATATAATCAAAACTGTGAGACGGTCTAAGGTGTGGGAGATATTAGAGTTATAAGAAAGTTAAAAAAAGTTATCCAACTTCAAACGACCATAACTTTCGTTCCGGGTGTCCGTTTGGGCTCTACCACATATGAAATCGAAGCCAACAAAGTGAGCTACGAACCAAATCAATAGAAAAATCCTTCTGTCGTGATTTTAGACCCCAAAACCCCTCCGAAGGCCTCCAAAACCTTGTTTTCGTCACAGGTGTCTCGTCGAACTTGTCTTCAAACAGAACTAACTTTCGATCCGCGTGTCAGTTCGGCCTCCTCCACCTGCCAGATGATAGCTCGTTCCATGAGCTTCAGTTTGACTAGTTGCGCTGCCCACATGCACTCCTAGATCATATGTTATGACCTCTTTAGTGGGTATCGGGTTTGTTATGTTTTTCAATGCCTTGTTTCAAGCACCCGTTCCCTGTCAGCCTTTCTTTAAATGGTCGTAACATCCGATCCGCCTATCCATTCGGACTATTTCACCTTTCAGGTCGAAGATCGTTTCAGGATCTTTGATTTGACAGGTCGTGGATCTAAAACGGTCTCTCAGATCCTAAGTTATCTCCGTTAATGTGAGTCCAATATTTTTGTCTCTTTATGAGCATTTGACGGGTTTTAACGGTTGCTCCATTTAATACTGTTTATTTGGTTTTCCATAACTTATTATCTTTATCAATGGTTATTTGTGGGTTATTATGATGATTATGTTGAATTATTAAGGAGGTTTCCAGAGTTTTCACGAGTTTTCATGCGTTCTCATTCTTTCTAATGCCTCATTATTCATATGCCTTTTCATCCTTTTTCATGCGTTTTCATGATTTTTAATCCCTTATCACGTCTTTTCATACTTTTTCATGTGTTTCCATTATTATTTATTATTTATTATTTATAATATACTTTAATTTATTTATTATCTATTATTTGTAATTGGTTATTTCTTATTTATTATTTATAATTTATTATTTATTATTTATATTTATTAATTATTTATGTTTATTTATTATTTATATTTATTTATTAGTTATTATTTATTAGTTATTAGTTATTATTTATAATTTATATTTATTTATTATTTATATTTATTTATTATTTATTATTTATATTTATTTATTATTTATTTATTATTTATTATTTATTATTTATTATTTATATTTATTTGTTATTTATTATTTATTATTTATTATTTATATTTATTTATTATTGTTTATTTTTTATTGTTTATTGTTTATTTATATTTATTTATTAGTTATTATTTATTAGTTATTATTTATTATTTATATTTATTTATTATTTATTATTTACTATTTATTATTTATTATTTAGTATTTATATCTATTTGTTATTTATTATATTTAATTTATTAATGATTATTTTTATTTATTTATTTAATATTTATTATTTGTTATTTATTATTTATTATTTATTATTTATTATTCATTACTAATTACTGATTATTGATTATTGATTATTGATTATTTATTATTTATTTCTATTATTTATTATTTATTATTTATTATTTATTATTTATTATTTATTATTTATATCTACTATGTATTTATTATTTATTATTTATTATTTATTATTTATTATTTATATTCATATTTATTTATTATTTATATTTAATTGTTATTTATTATTTATATTTATTGAATATTGAATATTTATATTTATTTTTTATTTTTTATTTATAATTTTTTTATTTTTTATTTATATTTATTTATTATTTATTGTTCATTATTTTTTATTTGTTATCTATATTTATTTATTAGTTATTATTTATTAGTTATTAGTTATTATTTATTAGTTATTATTTATTATTTATTATTTATTATTGATATCTATTTATTATTTATATTTCTTTATTATTTATTATTTATTATTTATTATTTATATTTATTTATTATTTATTATTTATATTTATTTATTCTTTATTCTTTATTCTTTATTTTTTATTTATTATTTATTTTTTTATTTATTTTTTATATTTATTTATTATTTTATATTTATTATTTATATTTATGTATTATTTATTATTTATATTTTTTTATTATTTATTATGTATTATTAATTATTTATTATTTATTTATTATTTATTATTTATTATTTATTATTTATTATTTATATTTATTTATTAGTAATTACTTATTAGTTATTATTTATTAGTTATTAGTTATTATTTATTATTTATTATTTATTATTTATATTTATTTATTATTTATTATTTATTATTTATATTTATTTATTTTGTATTATTTATATTTATTTATTATTTATTATTTATATTTATTTATTATTTATTATTTATATTTATTTATTATTTATTATTTATTATTATTTATTTATTATTTATATTTATTTATTTAATATTTAATATTTATTATTTAATATTATTTATTCATTATTGATTATTGATTCTTTATTATTTATTATTTTTTATTTATTATTTTTTTATATATTATATATTATATATTATATATTATATATTATTTTTTATTTTTTATTTTTTATTTTTTATATATATATATTATTTATTATTTATTATATATTATTTATATGTATTATGTATTTATTATTTATTATTTATTATTTATTATATATATTTATTTATTATTTATTATTTATTATTTATTATTTATTATTTATTATTTATTATTTATATTTATTTATTATTTATATTTATTTATTATTTATTATTTATTATTTATTATTTATTATTTATATTTATTTATTATTTATTATTTAGTATTTATTATTTATATTTATTTATTAGTTATTAGTTATTAGTTATTATTTATTATTTATTATTTATTATTTATATTAATTTATTATTTATATTTATATTTATTATTTATTATTTATTATTCATTATTTATATTTATTTATTATTTATTATTTATTATTTATTATTTATATTTATTTATTATTTATAATTTTTGAATCTTTATTTATTATTTATATTTATTTATTTAATATTTAATATTTAATATTTAATATTTATTATTTAATATTTATTATTCATTATTTATTATATATTATATATTATATATTATTTATTATTTATTATTTATTATTTATTATTTATTATTTATTACTTATTATTTATTATTTATTATTTATTATTTATTATTTATTATTTATTATTTATTATTTATTATGTTTATTAGTTATGTATTATGTATTATTTATTATTTATTATTTATTATTTATTATTTATTATTTGTCTTTATTTATTATTTATTATTTATTATTTATTATTTATTATTTATTATTTATATTTATTTATTATTTATATTTATTTATTATTTATTATATATATTTATTTATTATTTATTATTTATATTTATTTATTATTTATATTTATATTTATTTATTATTTATTATTTATTATTTATTATTTATTATTTATTATTTATCATTTATTATTTATTATTTATTATTTATTATTTATTATTTATTATTTATTATTTATTATTTATTATTTATTATTTATTCATATTTAATTATTAGTTGTTATTTATATTTATTTATTATTTGTTATTTATTGTTTATTATTTATTATTTATTATTCCTTATTTAATATTTATTATTTAATATTTATTCTTTATTATTTATTATTTATTATTTATCATTTATTATTTATTATTTATCATTTATTATTTATTATTTATTATTTATTATTTATTATTTATTATTTATTCATATTTAATTATTAGTTGTTATTTATATTTATTTATTATTTGTTATTTATTGTTTATTATTTATTATTCCTTATTTAATATTTAATATTTATTATTTATTATTTATTATTTATTATTATCGAGTTTAGAGGTTCAAATCTCACCAAACGCAGAATTTCTCTATATTGCATGGTTAAGCATGTGCATGTGCATGTGCATGGGATGTGCATGCATGGATAAATAAAGTAAATAAAATAATACGAAATAAATAAATAAATAAAATAATTACGAAATAAAATAAATAAAAAATAAATAAAAAATAAATATGAAATAAAAAAAATAAATAAAAAATACGAAAATAAATAAATAAAATAAGTAAAATAAATAAATAAAATATATAAAATAAATAAATAAAATAAATACAAAATAAAATAAATAAAATAAATAAATACGAAAAATAAATAAATAAATAAATAGATAAAATAAATAAAATAAATTAATACGATAAATAAATAAAATAAATTAATAAAATAAATAAATTAATTAATAAATATGAAATTAAATAAATTAAATAAATAAAATAAATAAAATAAATAAATAAAATAATTAAAATAAATACAAAATAAAATAAATAAAATAAATAAATACCAAAAATAAATAAATAAATAAATAAATAAATAATATACGAAATAAAATAAATAAAATAAATAAATATGAAAAATAAATAAATAAATAAATAAAGACATAAATATATATATATATATATATATATAAATATATAAAATTAAAAAAAATTAAAAAAATAACAAAATTAACAAAAAATAAAAAATAAAAAATAAAAAACCGCCGCTAAAAACCCGCCGCGAAACGTTCTGCGACGGTTTTGAAAACCGTCGCGAATAGTTTCCCGAAGCATGATTTTGCGGCGGTTTTGAAAAACCGCCGCCAATCGATTTAGAGGCGGTTTAAACAGCCGTGAAACGAAAAAAAACCGCCACTAAATGCCTTTTTTGCCGTAGTGTCCCCACTATGAGAATGTTTTGCGATGAAGCCTCTTTGGGTTTCATTCACATCAGGCTTGCAACAACCACAACATGTGCCTCTCTAAAGAATATCATATTCCCTTAACGTCATTTTTGTATTATGTTTAACTACACAACATTGAAGAATTACATGCAGCATGACTCTCACCCATATGCGATATGTAGGAGAACCCATACATCTCTATGTAAAGACAAATGTTCAACCTCATTTTTGGCCCCATGGTGAGAATATCTATATGTAGTTCATGGTGCTATGTGGATTCTTTTGTCCTCATTCACATCTAGTTTACCACTACCACATCATGTATCCCATTTATAGATCCCCCCTTCCAAAGAAATCTTCAATGAAATACATTAAAATTCATGTCATTTCAAGAAATACCTATGTCTTGATTATCATCCTTATAGGATATGTAAGAATGCATATTCCCATTGTCATTGGGGATAACCCCTCAAATCTTTCCATAACATTAGTATCAGTCTATGGATTTAGATATCTTCGAGGTCTACATAAGGTGTAGTGTAGATGTTTTTTGTCCTCATTCTCATCGTGAATGCTTTCTCACTCCACAAACATTCTCTTTATGAACCTCATCTTTTACACTCACGTCCTCTCCACATGACATTAAACTGCACGACATTTAAGTACTATCTATGGATTGATTATCATCCTCATGGGATACATTCAAATTCCCTGAAACGTTGTCTTTGTTTCCAGCACAAGGTTCCCCATTTTATAGTCTTGTGGCCTTAAATATTCTTTTGGAAGCATATGGTATGGTGTTGACCTATTGTTTTATCATTCACATCAGGTATATGATAGTTTCCCCATGTACTCTCCCCCACTACGTGACTTCCACTTTCTTCTACATTCTCTGTTCATGAAATTAAACTACAAGGCATTCAAGAACTACGTATGGGTTGATTCTCATCCTCATGGGTTATGTAAAAATTACCAGACACATTGACTTCATGTCTTAACCTAGGTTTATCCCCCCATTTTCCATCATTCCCCCACTCGTCTTCCTATGTCGTCCACCGTTAAATGGACCCATCAACCATTGTTATCCCTAGTTATGTCATTTATATTCATATCATGATAGAAATAACCTTCCACTCCATCATTTTCATGTGGAATTTTTACACCCTTGGTGTTATCCCTCCGTGCACATTTGCACATAATGGGGATGAATTATCATCGTAGGGTTATGTTTGACTACACACCGTCTCCCCTAATGAGAATTCAATTTTTATTAAAGTATTTTTCCACCATTGATTACAACATCGATTATAGATCACAAGGGATTTCAGATATTGGTATGGTTTGTTGCTACATGGAATAAAAACAATTCCCATGGTCTAATCGCTATGAACATAAACTATGTTCGACTACATAATTATTTAATTATGTTAAAATACATCTTCCTCATCCATTTATGGCGTGGATAGCTACAATGTCATATGATGTCATCATTATATAAGACATTGTACCTCTGTAGTTGCCTTTTATATTTCCATATTAACAAACATTGTGTGGATTACTTCTCAGTATTTGGGGATATGTAGCTATTTCTGGGCACTTTTCAATTGGATCCTTCAACATATTTACGAACCTTGTTCATTCCAATTATTTGAGATGGGGTCCATTATTCATAGAATGTTTTGATTTGATGTGGATTTATTGTATCGTACCGAAGTTGGGTCTACACGTTGGTGTAGGCCGCACCACTTTACAACTTACACTCTTATGTCTGTGACATTAATCTCAGATCCAATGTCTTAATGTCGAACCATCATGAATGTGAACTGTGTTTGTTCTCTCAGAAGTGTGTTGTTTGGGGTGGAATTATCTACCCTCCTTCACATTGGTTTTTCAATAACCACACCACATTCCATCCATATGATCTTTTCATCATTCATCCATACTGCATAATGATAAAATGCATATTCATGTCCCAAATACATTACATAAAATAGGGAAATTTTACGTTCTGAGCACTACAATATGTGCTCGGATTCTTCCTTCTTTTGTTCACGGGATTTTTTACTACATAACAATTATGATATTCCTCTTTAAGAAAAGAAATATTTCCCTTTTGATATTTTCCACCTTCCAACCATCCTCCAACAACTATATGTTTCTTGATTCTAATTTTTATGGGATATGTAATGACACTTAGATTTCATACTTGTGGTTCAGCCGCAACAACTTTTTCCCCCTTGTCCCTTATGTCAAAGGTTATCCAAGAATTCCATGGTGTGGTGCATAAATCATCAATCCACATTGATGATAGGTTAATAATAACTTTTCAATGTACTTACATCTAGATTAAAACTCCTTTTATTGTACAATAAGACTGTTATATAGAATGAATAATGTTTTCACTTCGTACATTCCTTCATTTGAGTTGTTGTTATATTTCACATACAAAAGGACCCACTAACGACATGGATTCCAAGACTTAGTGATATACTACTATCCGGGAAAATGTCTCGAATTATTTTGAAAGAAAATATGAGACATGTTCTATGTAGAAAACATGGTCTATGGTAAACCCGCATTTCTTTGTTCCTATTCTAGGATGATGTGAAATGTATTTTCTATTTCGACCATGGTCAACAGTTACTATTCATTGTCATGTTTCTCCAATTATGTCCCAAAAATCAAATGATATGAATAATATGTTTAATGTCGCATTCCATTTTATATTTCCTCGACACCCCTGGTGTTGTAACAATGAGCAATCATGCGCATCGATTAGGAATGATAGTTCATCTTCGATTTTCACCACAAAAAATTTCTATTCCATCATTTCACACTCTCAATAGATAGTTAAGACCAGAAAACACACCTCTTTCCCACATTGGGCATGGCTCACACAGGATTAGGGGGTGTGGTATGGTAATATTCATATAAAAGATTGTGTGACCCATTTTTTCTAAAATGTGACTATAAACTGTGACATTAGCATCCTCACGATATGACGTTAATATGTTTGGAATACAAATAACTATGTATGTCTTGATTCATGTACTTGCTGTATATTTATAGACATTCAAGCATCTGATACTTGGGTCTAGCTGCTAAATGATAAACTCACTACATTGGCCTTCAAGGCCATGAATTTTAATTTAGGAATGTACAATGTTCTTTGAACCCCTATGTTCCTCATTCAGGTATGGTTATAAACCGCTCCAAAAATTTTATCTTTGGGTTACCCATGTCATAAATTCATGAAATTATACTGTGACAAAATCGTGAATAATTTTAGGATGCCCCATGAAAATTACGGGAATCATCATATTCCTCTTTAGATATGATTTCCCCTACCATCATTGGCCTCTGAATATAAAATTCTAAATAAATATATTTTTCATGATTCTCATCTTTATGAGAAACACAGTGAAACTGATTCATTTATCCTCAGTCCTTTCCCCAAGACGGTTAATTTTCTTGGTTATTTTCCACTAATCATTTTATAAAATCTATGAAGTTAAACAAGGGGTTACATGTCTATTTAACATGAATTTATGATGTGGGGTATGGTCTATAACATACAAAATTAAAATGTGTTCTTATCATCCTCATTCGTAAGGCATAAAAATGTTAAACTGTCGTTGGTCCTATCAAGAGAGGTCCCTTTTAGAAATAGGATTGATCTTGATTCAGAGTGATATGCTCACCCAATGTATATTTATCATTTTTGTGTAATTTCAAGAGATTTGGACTTTATTTGATCAATGTGTCATTCTATCAACACTCTTTTCATAACCTTTTTTTTGAATCCTTATTCGCTTTCATGTTTGATAGAACCACCTAATTGTAAAAAACATGGCCTTAATGCTCACTTATCATCCTATGACAACGTTCTAGAGTATATCGAACAACATTTCATGTTTGGCCTCATGTTTTTGAATATGGTCAATGGTTATCCCTTACTTATTTTTCCATATTCTTCTGTAACATGATATGTATTATGTGTTTTGAATACGGTCAATAGATATCCTTCATCATCAT
This sequence comes from Viscum album, assembly GCA_963277665.1. Taxonomy (NCBI): domain Eukaryota; kingdom Viridiplantae; phylum Streptophyta; class Magnoliopsida; order Santalales; family Viscaceae; genus Viscum; species Viscum album. Next base: position 1,100,734,594 of record OY728145.1, read on the forward strand.
GACACATTCATTGTGTTACAAATTTTTGGTATCCTGATTCTCCAAATCCATTCCCATTCATTTAAATTTGTTCCAATTCCCCTAGTATCATCCCACTTGTATGCTAGATCATTTTAGAAAAGAAAAATATAGTTGTTTTGAGGATCTTATTCGCTAAATTACAACGACCTCATTTTCCTCTGAGAACCCCAAAGTGCTGATTTATACCCCAAATGTAGGGTGATAGGTTGGAATAGTAGTATTAACTAAAAATAATCATGTTTTCATCCATTTTTTCTCACATCAGTCACGAACCACGTTTTCATAGAGGTTGATAACTAGTTTTTTCATGTACATAATTTAGATGCTTTAATGTAGGCCACTATACTAAGTTGGAATGCACAAAATTATGCTTGAGAGTGAGTGTGAATTACATCCCCCATGGATCGTCCCCCCAGATAAATTGTTTAAACTCTTTCATGGAGTATCCAAGATTCATCAACCTCATGCTTGTGGCCATAAGAGTTTGATGTTGCATGATAAGATCCATATCTTCATTGTAGGAAATGGGTTGCAGTTCATCGGCCCAAATCAATACATAATCATCATCCCCTTGGATGTTAACAATTTGTTCGTATACTTGCCTCGTCTGGTCTATGTCCTCTTTCAACAATTCCTTCAATCACTATTTGTGTTCTGATTTTGCATTGACGATTTTAGAATGTTAGTTCTCCCGCTCCCTTATGCATTGGATATCTTGCACAGCCTCCTAGTGTCTCTTGGTGAAGAAATACATTATCTTCTTCCTTACATCATCGATTCCATTGTCTTATTCACTTATTTTTACCACCCATAAATCATTAATTAGCATATGATGACGTTGAGGATCCAATCCTCTTGTGCATAGTTTATGTAGCTGGGAGCGAAGTCTCCCCATCTGGTTTATCCACTCAGCTAGAAGGATGTCCATGATGAAGTTCATGATAATTTTCCCAGAATATAAGTGGATGACTATTCTATATTCTTTATTAGCTCCATTCACATCCTATTCATATGGGTAATAATGTTCGTGTGTTGGGTATATCTCTAGATTTATCGATGTAATATATTCCTATAGTGTCATGTTAGGTAGGTTGGGCTCCACATAATTGTCTATTCTTCAACATTCAATTCCACCTCGATGATGTCTCATTCACCTTCACAAGTAACCACCCCCCATATTAAATCTATCATGAAATGTTCTATGATATCATGAATTCCCCATGGGAATGGATCGTCGAGAGCCCCAAATGGCCTATCCATTATTGACTACACCATTTTATGAACTATTCATATCGAACTACGATTTCTGTGGGTCGGTCTCAAAACACAATTTTTTTGAATCATGTGAGGGAGATTATACCTAGTTCAATAAATGTGACTCACTCTCAAGAAGATATATTCAACATCCATGGTCGTGGTCCAACATATATGGATGTGAACATAGAAGAATCCAGAAGAAACACCTAAGGTGTCATATTCTAGCTTCATTCCGTAATCACCATCATCCATGGCATAGGCCGTGAGGCTATAATCATTGTCATATAAGAAGGGGTCTCGTGTATGGTGCCCATATGCATAGAAAAAATATCAATCAAGAAACCAAGTCAATATGAGTAAGAACCATACAAGAATTGTTCAAAATATATGTCATGTGTTTCTACAAGATATTATAGTTCCGAGGCTACAACCTCACCTTCATCAAAATGGATACCCATATCATCATTTTCCCAATAGGATGACCCCTCAGATTCCGTATGTAATAGGAATCACTCCCTCAGCTCAGCGACAAATAATTGGGGTGGGACTGTTTGACCGAGAAGTAATTTCACCAGATCCATCATTGGATGTGAATTATCTCAAGAATGCATGAAGTCTCCCAACTTAGTGATGTATTGTTTCCCTTCTACTTGAGACCCCAGCAATCTGGCCACGACCTGACTGATCTCGGACAGATCCATCCCGTGACGATTGATGTCATCACCCATATATGAAGGAATGAGAAATTTGTAGTTGACATCCTAGTTTTCCCAAGCGTTTGTAAAGACAGTATCTAGAGGAAAATTTATGTGGTGGAGCCACATCCTAAGAGCCTTGGTTTGTATCTTACAGAACCCAATGAATATCCTTGTTCTACTCTAGACCTAATCATCAAGTGCTACTGGGTTCATCACTATTACCTGATATCCACAATGTGCAGGCCTTGGGACCACAGTCTCTACCACAACCCGACCACAGAGATGTTAACTAGCCTCACCACCATGTGTGCTTTTTATATCTTCCATCCCTAACCACAATGGTTATGGGGAACCCTATCGTTGACATGAATGGTTCGTTACATCTGTACCTCCCCTTGGTAGGATGCTTCTCAACTCTAAGCATATTCTTTGACCAAATCATTGGCATCAATGGTGATGGTAGGTCATTATGAATTTTCCATCCTCTTGCATCAATATGACCCACACATTATTCATCATTTTTGGAATTTTCAAGTAGTGTACTCCATGGTAGACTTGTGTGGTCAACCTTTTCATGCACTATAACAGCCTCATCAAGTGGTTTTGTGTGTATTGCTCTTAAATAGGGTGTAATTATACAAGTTCCACAAAAATGTACCAATAGAAGTCTATGAGATAAGGCTAATGCTCCTCATTTCTGTGACCATCATCAGTGTGTACAACTATTTTCTGCAGAAATGGATGGAAGTTGAATTCTTCCACCATCCAGAACCTATTCAGCACCAGTGGTGTAGTCAGCCTAGATAGAAAGCATTAAAATGCATTTACGATTGTTGGTTGGAAGTCTGATCTAGAAGAGATATATGGTTAAAATAGTCATAATCACCCATATGTGTCACAATCCATCCACAAATGAAATGGAGTAGTCTGCATGCCCTCTTTGGCATCTTTCTCCAACAAATGTTATACAACTCCTTGTATAGTTTGGTCACCACTGGGATCCCCAGTTTGACGCATTGATTTGTTTGAAGCATGGATACCATAATTAATATTCTTGGCCATAAAATAATGTTTATGTCCTTAACCAGAAACGTCCAATTATAGAGATGTGTGTAGACAAAACCGACCAGCTATACCACAGAATGTTGCTCAGTGTTGACACTATACCCCTATAGACTCAATTGGATTTCCTCCAGGATTCTCTTAGAGGAATTATATTTACTATGTTGTACATATTTTGGATATGTGGGAGGCATGTCTGGTAGCTTCTGGAGTGACTTATCCCATTCTGTGGCATGATCTAGTGGGATTTTTAAGAAACCCCCAATCCACAACTTGAAATGGAAGTCCCTCATTGTCTTATTTTCTCCTCCCATCAGCTGATGCATTAGTGAAATTTATAGTTAGAAAATCTATTCCAGATCCTCATATGTTTTCTATGTAGGGTGGATCTTTTCATACATATCCCATATAATTGGAATCCCCTAAATCATATGATAGTCCCAAAGCATGATTCCATCCTTCCATTGGTTGAGATTAAAAGTGTTGTTCCTCGACGACCACCGTTTCAAATAATATATTATCTTGATTTTCAGCTGGTAAATGTGAAATTGGGAGTCCCATGTAACATTATACAACATTAGTCTCTTCATATCAACCAATAATTCTTTGTAGAATGCAAAAATCATATTATAAAAAGGCCCAATCATTCATGATGTTGCTTCCATAGGGAATGTCCAAATAGTCCGTCCATCCTCTATGTGGATTCCCTAAAATCACAATAAAGGGGTTATAGTAAATACGTGGAATACTCTTGGAATAGTGATATGGTCCATCCTTACATGCTTCATGGATTAAAATTCCATCCCTCATAAAAAAATATAAATAGAGATAATATCATGTAGATTGGATAGTTCTTTTCGATTTCCATAAGGATATCCACTTGGGATTCGAAATTTGAATATCATTGCACATATTAAATAATTCCCAGACTATTCTCCATCTCTTCGCATTGGGTATCACCTTCAATGACCTCTTAATAATAATATTGGAAGGTTATTATATCCCAATACATAATTATTATTTATATTCTGGTTTGAAGATCCGAGTTGAAATGTTCAATCGCAGAGCTTGGTCATGGAGATCAACCACCGAGATCACAAACACTACTTGTGGAGTGCATGATCCCATTGTTTAAGGACTTGCAATGAAAACAAGTGTAATACAAATATTATGATGCACGATTTAACTGAGTAGTATTCTCAATGCTCTGGTTGGTGAACCTAGTTCACAATGAGCTTTGTGGTGATTGCTGAGATTCACGATTTGAGAGCATAAACGGAGGAAACATTGATAAATATGAAAACAACACTATAAAGTAGTGTGAAAGTGGAGATTTCTTAATTCATCATTGAAAATACAATCATCACCTTGGTTGGTAAAATGATATGGGATGTCTCAGAAATCTCTATAGATAAAAAGAGAGAGTCACCTCTATGATTCTGAGGAAATTGACAGATGTCGCTACTCCCAAGAAGGAATTGTGGTCACCTCCAAGAGTACTTGGAACATGATGAATGCCTTTTGGACTACCAAGGTAAGAATGAAAGAATCCTCTACGCCACATATTTGAAAAAGTATGGATCTATAACTCCATAAAACATGAAAAAACATACATTCTGTGGCTGAGTGAATGTTACCTCATGACACAGTGTCTGAGCATCCTGCCACCACACTACCTATAAAGAATTCGCCTTCCCCCCGCAAAAATAAAACAACACCAACCATACCATTTTCATTTCAAATACCCAAATCAAAAAAAATTAATTTCTCGATGAACTAATTCTGAAATTGAATAATCTGTGGTAATTTATCATTAAGGATCCTTTTTCCCATTTCAAAAAATTACCCACTCTAAATAAAGTGATGTTAATTGTGATTCTTATTGTCCATCACAATGGTAAGAGGAACCTTTGGGTTCATGGGACATCATAATTCCCTCATTCTTCATGAAACACCCTCCAATAATAAGTTATTTCTATGTTTAGTCTTGGTCACTACGGTTTTTGAAGTCCCCTCATTTCAGAATCCTTGTGCTCTTTGATTCCATACTCTCTATGCACTCTTGAGATTTGTGAATCTCTATTATCTTAGAGATCTTATCCTTTGCAAGCCCATTAGCATTGAAGAATACCTCTCTACAAGGCCTCTTGTTTCATGAATCATTCTTCATTGTGACCCTCCAGTCTAGTATAATGGGATTTCAATGTCCCATGGGATAGTTATTCAAGCTACATTCATTGCCTCCTACTGCTTCACATCGGCACAATAATCAATATTGCATCATCTCATAGCCATGCATACATGTACCCTTCAATGGATCACCCTGCTACCCTGTCCTAATAGGGCTTTCCTTGAGCCTTCTATTCACCAAGGGGTAAAGTGAACCTTTTATTTATGTCCTAGGGCTGAGTAGTGAATCCTCATCATCTGAGCTACATTATGTTAAACGTCCAATAATGCATTTCCTAAAAACAATATTTTAAATTGTGGCCACTACATGAGGGCCATGATCAAGAGGCCAAGAAGAAGATGTGGGCCAGTTTCCTCTCACTCCTCATCTCCCTTTGAGCTTTGTTGAAATGAACCTCTTGAGAAGCCTCTGCATAAGCCCTGACCCAACATGATATAGTCCTCCTTGTTTGGAGACTATTTCAACCATGTACATCTAGTAATCTTTCTTGTGATTCCCTCCATGATTAATTCCCAATCATATTATCACGGACTACTAACCATGTTTAATACCCTCTCTATTCCTTGTGGATGAACATTTAATGATGTGATCACTATGTATTTGTTGCCTCCTGTTTCACACAATGTGAATCAATCATGTGGGATTAGTGTAAGAATCTACCAGGAAATCCCCTAGGGGTCACCTTAGTGTCTATTCATCGAACTATGTGGACTTTTATTTTCTCCAATTTTTAGAATGGTGCTTTGGAATACCCCTCGAGTTTCAATGTCATTACCAATTAGTCCTGGCCATTTCACTTTAGCTTATCCATGTACCACATGATGTAAAACTATATGCCTCATTTTTCCCACATGACATTAAAATTCATTCTTTCAAACTATTTGGGATTTGATCCCTATATTTTATAAAGGGTACATAGGAATCATCCTTATGGTCCAACCCCAGACATTGGTAATAATTTTTGTCCTCATTGTTGGGGTCAACATCCTTGGAAGGATTGTAGTAGTGTTTGACCGGTTATTGTTCATTTGACCATGCATATGCCCCAAACATCAATATACTTCTCCAACAAATAATTTCCCTCTTGAGATAGACTACTAACTATACGTATGACCATCTTGTCTCTAAGTCATTGTAATTATTGTACACCCATATTATACACTGCCTCTTCATAAACAACGTGGACTTTGAGCTTTTCACTTATTGAGCAAGGTACGTAGGGAGCCTCTCCATAGTTCAGGCCTGACTCTCATGTCCCATATTTCTCTCTCCTTCAGGTCATTGGTTTTTGGGATGATCACTCCCTAGCCCTAGAGGTTCTATATACTTCTGGTCCCCAAACATGTGAATCATTCCCATGGGCCAACTCCATAGATTTGTCATCTCCCATTCAAAACCAATTTATTCTTTGATTCACTACCATGTAGATACATAGGAAACCTCCATGAGGTTCAATCCCAACACAATCATCTTCACCTTGGTCCCCATATCAAAATTGATTTTATCTGGGCCACCACATCCTAGCGGAATCATGCCCTTCCTCCCAATGCTCTATGTAGCACCCGAAATTCTAACCATGCTAATGTCCCCACATTTTCTTGTGATGATTTCTTTCATGTCCAAAAAAATTACATGTCTTACCCACTCTACATACATGGTTTTTTACCCCTATTTGTTGTGTAACAAACATCCTTGAGGTGAAATAACATCAAATGAGAAACCTTGTCTTCCAATTTGAATGGACCCATCCTCTTCTCTTTTCCAACTTCTAAGGTGTCTTGATCAAATTTCATGGTGTGAAATCTTCCACAGTGTGGGAAATCCCATCATAGGTCCACACATAATAGGGTTCTAATCCATCAATTCATTAAATATTTCATGTTCTCCCATCTAGGGATGTAACTGATTTATCCACTTTTAGTAGTGTTCTGATTAGTCTGATCAGTCTCCTCTGGACATTAACCATGCAAAATACCTTGTGTTAATAATGTGGGGACTCAGGAGAACATGATTATATGCATCTATCATAAGATATCCCACATTCTACATGGGATGCCTTGGAAATCAGTGCTCTCAAGAAGACCTATAAGATAGAGAATAAATCAAGGTGTTCCATTGTTTCAGTATCCAAACATGCTAGTGACGACCCACCTGACTACTCCCCATACTGATGGTTGTTTCCCTGAGTTGACCCTGTGTAATTTAATGACAACAGAAGTGTAATTAAGCTCTATCCACAATTATATGGCACCGGGAAGAGTTTTACGAACAACATCTTAATATGTATGGTAGACATGGAAAAGACAATTAATATCAAGTATAAATACCTAGAAAGGGAGGCTGACATCCCATCACACCATTTTAATCAAAGAGAAAACATCTTTGAGAAAGTGAAGGATGCCACCTGCCATTGGAATGTGGGAATGTGGGGAATCAACCAACACATCCTCATAGATTACGTGTTCCCACAGGAAATCATTGGGAAGAACCTAAACAACTTTTTTCCTTTTTATATGATTTCAATAGATATATTAGATAATAGTTCACCCACTTTTAGTGATAATTAATAATCTCCAAATATATTGGTCCCCAGTATCTTTTAAATATTTTTTTTCAGTGATGGATTTATATGGTTTCAAATTGAATAGATTATATATGTTAATATTTTCATTTACATCATGGAAATTCAATAACAATTTATTTGACACCACTTATACTCTAGATAATTGACCAAGAAAACTAAAAAACTATTCATGCTAAGTGATAAAATAATATATACTGATAAACTATTCATGCTAACTATTCATGCTAAGTGATAAACTATACATGATGTAATCCAATCCCATAATTAGTAGATGTATTTGAATAATTTGAAATGTCACATTGAAATTTGGGATCTTTTCAAGATAGTAATATAACATACCAAAAACTAGAACTAACACTCTGACCTACCCCGAAAATTATTACATAGGAATCCCTTTCAATGGTCTTAGACAAAAATCTATCAATAAAATCATTGAACATTAAAATCTAACCAAAAATTAATATTACTATGTGGGATACCAGGGGAAAATTTTACATCCATGAAGGCGTCTTCCTATACTTAATTATTAAATTTATTCTCGTCATGAATTTAACAATAACCCTCATTATCTCTTCATTTTTGATGAACCGATAACTTTTTTCATAAATTCTAATGAGTTTCAATATGATTTTATTAATGATATTGTTTTCATGCTCTAATGGGGTCATTAAATGTTTTTCAAAAGATTCTCTCATTCCGCCTCCTTTGAATGTTACTATAGGTTATTTCAACATGGAGTGATTCTGTTTGTTTCATTCACTACTAAAGTCTATGAATGAAATTTGTGAAAATTATTCTTATGAAAGGATTCCCATTGGACATATTCATGTTTCAAAGGTTAATAATACATCTCTATTTAATATTCAAAATGTGTTTTCATATGCGAAACACCTATTAATGACAACCATAAAAAATCATGTTTCGATGTGATATGGTTTTTGAAATAGAAATTACATAATATAAAAATTAATCCTACATATATTTCGTTAATTTCATTCATCACCTTCATAACTAGAATTTACACCCAAAATCATTGCTGAATTACCTTATATTAAAATGTTCATAGAATTTTTAACATCATAAATTCTGATTAATTTTCAATGTATATAATATAAATCAATATATTTTCACTTCTAGATCAACTATATGTTGATGATATTTTTGGTATAGAAGAGTGAAAAAACTAATATATAATTCAACGTGGATAATATCTTTAGAAAATATAATGACCATTGATTTCCTAGATTGATATATCTAACATTTTTTTAATCCAATGAAGAAATATAATTAATACTCTTGAAATTGGAATTGGAGAATCACATACATTTCTACATCTATAAAATGGAATCCGATCATATAAATTATTATCTAGATATCACACTCATATGAAACATGAAAAAAATTGATTCTTTGAGTGGATTATCATTTGTTGGAAAAAATCAACACTATCGAATATCTTGATTAATCACATGGTTTTGTATTTAAGAGATTCATATTATTCAGGGGATTTTATTCTATAAATTATTATACTGAACATAGATAAAAATAAATGAAATTTGAATTGTATGGTTTAACATGATGTAAGTATGTGAAGATGTGAAATAAAAATGATGATAGTGTCATTACTATGTCATTGAAACAACTCCATGTAGTATCCCAAAATACATATTTCTATCTACAGGGAGAAATTTAAATCCTAATTACATGATCATGAAAACTCATTGTTCATGAATAAATAAGAAACATTTATCTCTTTTAATGACCATGAATGTATTAGTTTTTTATAAATTAAATATAGAAGAAAACAATACAACAAACCTGCTATTTATTTAATATTTACACATGATTTATTACATTATATTACACTAAATACAACCTAAAATATAAATAGGTATAGTGTATTTGGTTATTAGGAACATAACAAGACAATTTTAGGCAGAAAATAAATCATCTTAATTGAAAACATATTTTACATGACCATTACAATCATTTGTACTTAGAATTGCATGGGATAACCTAAGGAAAGACATTAGAAAATGTTGACATGTAATCCCTTGTAAGGAATTAAATAATGTAAAACTTGTTAGGAAATAGAAATATCAAAGGATAAAAAGATAATCATGAACATAAAGTCATGATATTACAATATCATCATTGCATGGAAATGTGGAAACAACATAAAACACCACATCATTAACATAAAGTAATTAGGTAAACTATTGTACCAACTAGGTTAACTAAAGACCTATTAGGAAAAATGGTAATCCATAGTACCAACATGATGAATCATGATACTAAACATTACCCAATTCATTGGAGTTCTATTAGGGCACGACCTTCATAATCATGTCATTCCCATGCTTATATGTGCCACATAGATAATATAACATGGATTCACTCAACATCATCATTTATTAAATCATAATTTATTTTGAAATGCATACATTTTTGTATCATTCAATAAGTATATGTGCAGAATGGTGAATACTATTGATAGATTAATGGGTATGGTATTCATAATATGATAAATTTTTCATGGGAAATTTATGTGCATATTTGGTAGCATAGTGGCTTCATATGGAAGTTTATAAATTGGGTTGATTGGAGAAGAATAAGTTTATCGTATTTTTAAAATTATATGAACTGTAAGGGAAACATGGGAAATAATATCCCATCATGTTAAATGGAATGTATCTGCTTTATATAAAAGAAATGCTTTAATACAATTGATAAGAGATAAATCTGTTAAACAATATTCCCATAGTAACATATGTACATGGGAGGGATTAAAGAGAGTAAAGGGTCTCTCATCTTTTAAAAAATATAAGGAAAGAACGGAGGAGGTGAAAAATCATACCCCAGTAGTTTTAATTTAATATAAAAGGATATAATAATATAAGGTAACTTGGATTGAAGTGTTAATGGAAAGAAATTTAGGATCCCTTAATAGACAATGTGACTTCAAAAGATTTAATAGGGGATTCTTGGTAGCTTGGGGCACCTTAGAGGTAATTATAGAGAGGTGAGTATAGAGTAGGGATTTTATAAAAGTATTTTTATTATATATATTTGGGATATTGGGTGGGTATATTTAGTAAATGAGATGATAATTCTTAAATATTTCACAAGCATAGTTTTCAGAATCTATATATTAAAATATTCAAAACCAAAAACAATCCAATCATTTTTTTCCATTTATTCGGACAAATTTGAATGTAAAATATATTTTATATGGCTATGTTCTGACTATATTAAATTATTTTACATGCTTTTGTGGAGGTGTGTAACATTATTAATGAAATGGACCTAATATCGAAAAAATATGTTAAGTATTTTGATGGATTCACTAAGGAATTATATAATTTATTGAATAAATATAAAAAATCATTACTAAAAATAAAGAAAATATATTATGTGTATGATCAATTTTATGGTATATATTACATCGTTATTGAGTCATTATGATGTCATAAAATCACTACATTTATGTATTTCTTATTTTTTATTCCAAAAAAGTGAATGTATCAAAAATATTAAAAACATACCATTCGAATGTTTTGATATCATGATTCCAACAAAAAGATTGAATTTATCTAAATAATTTTATAAATATGCGATTTTTCACATTTAATATGAGAAATAACATTTTTTGATAATTTGATGGGTTTTGAAAAAAAATAGTTCTGAAACATTAAATAAAATTAATTTTGACTTATTAAAAATTATTCACAAATTTATTATTAATAAAATCCATTTCAAAATAATATATTATAAAAATATCAATTATTTCATAAAATTCATTAATTGTTTTACATAAATAATATAATTATTTATTTTATCAAATAAAAATATAACACTTATCAATTTGATTACCTAATAATTTAACAATAATTAAGTTTATTTTTCTCATTTATAAGAAAAATATTTGTTACATTTTTAATAAAAACATAATAATGAAAATATTTTTCACAAGAGCAATTTTTACCCACAAAATCAATTTTTCAAATTTCTCATTTTTATGAAAGTCATTTATCATAAATGAATTTATTGAATATGAATTATATTTATTGGAATGGAATACAATATATATTACTAACACCTCAGTACATAACCCCTTATAACACATTCATAAGACCTAAGGGAAATGTGTGTGATGGTGACAATCTATTGTGGTGGCACAGATAACATCACCCAAATGGTAATCTCTATTAAATTGAACTTTTCTAGTAATAAATTTCATTCAAGATTAATGTGTTTAATCATAGATTGGAATTGATCAATCGGAAATCCTAGAAATGCTACCTCCTTTATGAACTCCGACAAATGAGCTTTGTACGGACGGAGTGAACAAGATGAGGCCATTATCTATTTATTTTGTCGAAAGTATTATTTTAAACCATATATTTATTTTATTTCTGTGATAACTGTTCAATGGAAATATTATCCATAGTAATTATGCGCAATGTTTATTAAAAACTAATAATAAAAAATTGTTCATGTTTTTTTTATATCTAGAAGACAATAAAATAAGGGAGATTTTATTCATAAATGATCGGTCTATATAACCTCTGCCTGTCTAAAATTTCACCATCAAAATTTTCATTTTCCCATAATAAAATGGATGAGTGTAACTCAGCCTCATCACATCCTCCAATTCCTATGATGGTTCTTTAAACTATTGGTTTCTCCACATTAATTTGAAAAGGGGAACTGTCTAATTTCGTTGAAATTTTTCCCATGGGTCAAATATCTTCCTTAGGTTCTATTAATAGGAATGGTCATTTTCCAATGGAACAACCAATGGGTTCATTATATCTTATAGGATAGGTATATACTTCCTCAAGGGAGATATTTTAAATAAATTATGTTCTTGAGATGTATTTGGATGGAGTTCTAGTTGATAGGCCACTACACAAATGTGATCAACAATCTCAAAAGGGTTGATGTAACTTGTAATAAGCATTACCTTATTTCGAAGTCGCACAACACTCTTCCATGATGATATATAGAAGAAAATGACATATCCATAATCAATCAATAGGTTTCATTTATTGTTTTCATTATAGATCTATTGTCGAATTTGAGCCTCTTTGATGTGATGTTGGATGGTCTTAATCATCTCCAACATTTCTCTGACCTATTGTAGATCTAAATTTTTTTCTCCCCAACATCATCCCAACATGCCAGTGTTCTTCTCCTCTTCTTATAAAAGACTTCATCAGGATATATTTTAATAATTTTGGGGAAACTTTTTCTGTAACAGAACACAACTAGAGAAGATGCTCATCCTATACTCCTTTTAAGCCCTTTGATAGTTCTATCAACTATGTCCTCATCTGTTCAAAATGTTTGATCCTATTGGACAATAGATTGATGATGATAATCCATATTGATGATCCTATCATTATCCAGAGTATGTTAGTGACTCTTCTAGATCATATATGTGAATCTTGGATCTCGATTGGATATAATCGATAGTGGTACATCATGAAGCATTACCACTTCTCTGATGTATATCTGTTCATGTTGATCAATTGATAAATCCTATGTAATCACATTGATTTTTACAGTCTTTATAAGATGATCCACCACATCTTAGATATCATTTTTTACTATGGATACCTTCAAATTCTGATGATTAATTCCATATTGATGTTATAACATTTTAATGTGGGTATGGGTAATTTTTTGCATCATCCGCTTATACTTATGCATCACTTCATACAAAAATTTGGTACACTAGGAACATTTATTTATATTCAAAAATCTCTTGTTCGATGTTATCCCACCAATAATTCCCTTGGATATCCTAATTATTCTTTTTTGATTCATGGGGGAATGAAAAAATTCAAACTATTTTCAAAATCCAAAACTTCACTCTTTAACTCATGATTTTGTGGAACACATAGTCTTGACATAAATATCACAATTCATTATTAATTTACATTTAAATCCAAGGATTTCCACTTTTTTATTGCTTCCAATTTATTAATAATTTGAAAGTCATCTTTTTGATCATTTTTTATGAGTTCCAAAATATATGGTTGAGCAATACTTTATGAAAGGATTGATGATGTTCCCTTATTTATAATTCCCTTGTTCATCTTCACTAAATCTAATCATACTGGATATTTTTTCATTTCACATTAACAATATAATCATGGGGTCCTTTCTATATAGAGAATCTAACACATTATTTTCCTTTAAAAGGTGGAAGTGGATTGAGCATTCATATTCGTTTATAAGACCTTACCATCTTTGTTGGTTAATGTTCACATGGTTCTACGTGAATATATAGTTGATACTTTTTTGATACGTATATATTTCACACTTTTATTTCAAGGATATAATTCTGCTATATTTTCAATTCAATGATAATAGCGACTAGCACTAGATCATGGGTGAATTAGTATTTTTCCTAAATTTTCAACTACATTGAAGTATATGTGATGAACATTTCATTCTACATAATCATACATCCCATTACCTTCTTATTAAAATAACTGAAGATTATTAAAATCTCACCACATGCGGGTACTGTGAGAACAAGTGTAGTAATAAGCCTCTTCTTCAAATCCCCAAATCTTTCTTCAAATTAACCACTCCAATAGAATTTGACTCACTTCTTAGTTATCTTTGTTATTAGTTTTTTAAATAGTGATAAATTTCTCAGAAATCAACGATAATATCCAGTTGACCCCAAGAAGTTATGGGTATCCATTATTGATGTTTGTCTTTCCCATATCTCATTTTCTATTTTTTTGGAAGGATCAATAGATATCTAATTACTTGTGATGATATTACACTTTAATGAGTCTTCCTTTAACTATAACACACAAACTATTTACATTTCATAGATATTATCTTGTTTCATGGTCTCTTGTATAGTACGTAGATGATCCCCTTGCTCCTTTGTGGTTTTAGAGAGTATTATAATATCATCTATAAAGCCTTGATCAAATTTTTATAGGTAATCTATAAAGACAGTACTCATCATTTCCATGATTATTTTTCAAGAATTAGTGAGTTTGAAAGTCATTACAATGAAATCATTTTTCCCGTAAGTTGTACGAGAGGCAGTCATAGTGATATCCCCCTTCAACTGTACATGGTAAAATACTAACCACATATCCACCGTGGATAAGTACTATTTTACAAAGACCTGATAAAAAAATTCATCAATTCATGATAAATGATACTTGTTAATTGTCATAATATTGCTGATCTCATCATGATCTATGAAAAGATTCACTGACCCATCATTCTTCTTGACAAAGTGGACTGGTGCACCCCATGGTGAATCACATGGGAATATAATCCCTTTATATAGATTACCCTATAATTTTTTTTAGCTCATAAATATCTACAAAATTTAGTCAATATAATGTTTTGGATATTGGCAATACCCCATGTATAAGATCAATCAATAATTGAACATCTATTCTAGGAGGAATACCAGGAAATTTCTCAAGAATCACATTAGTGAATTCCATCACAGTAGACATGTCTTCATGGACAGTTTCTTCCTTATACACTATTATCTGAGAATGATACACATACTCATGACGA
The DNA here is from genome assembly GCA_963277665.1 of Viscum album. Taxonomy (NCBI): domain Eukaryota; kingdom Viridiplantae; phylum Streptophyta; class Magnoliopsida; order Santalales; family Viscaceae; genus Viscum; species Viscum album. The sequence goes on from OY728145.1 coordinate 1,100,749,976, forward strand.
ATTATTATACATACATGTGATGATGTTGTTAATGATGATTCATCCTCCAACTTACATGTTTAGAATCGGGGCCAATTTTACATATAGAGAGTGATTTCTCTCTAATGAAATTTTTTGATAAATCTATATTGTTAAATACAATCCTTTCCATGCATTACTTAAAATTTCACCAAGGTATGTATGATGTGGATTTCCAAGTAGTTCAATAATCAAATTTTAATATGGGAGGAGTTATATTCATGGGATGAAATAATTTCCAATTTTTTATTTTCACCATGATCTCTATAGTATTATGTAGGGTAGGTTTTATCCCACTAAAGAAGTAGTCAACCTTACATTCAAGGGTAATTACATAACCAGAGGTCAATCATGAATGTCAGTTGATTTTTTCCTCATTCCCCCAATAAGATTTATAATTATTTTTGATGAGTGTATGAACTCTCTTTCCATATTATTATTGAGGGAGTGGAGAAAATATTTATCAAATTATATTTTCAGGAAATCCATTCATCCCATTACCGGAGTCTATTGCTCATAGAACATATTTTTGTGCAATTTCCACCATTGATCAGCATTAACCTATAGACAACAAGCACATATAATAACCTTATCATTTTTGGAACATTCATGGATGAGGAAGATCTTATCAATAAGGTTGATACATTGTACAACTACTGAGGTATCATATTATCAAATTAAAGTAGGACTTCATTTCCTCCAAAAGAACATTATTTCAAAGTGTTCCTTCTAGGGGGGTGGGGTCGGATTTTCTTCTTGAATCATGTTTCTATTAAAAACATGAGTTATTGGGGAGAGTATCATGACAATTTTTGAGATTCCAGCTCCAACAATTAAGGGATTCACATTAGAACATTAATCACATTGTTTGTTGCATTGATTTTTATCCAATGTCCTCATATTACTGACCATCAGAGAGAATAAAAGGAAAAATATAGGTAATTATTTTGGGATATTAATCACATAATGTAGAATCCGATTAAAAAAATTGACAACTTATAAATTACATTTATCTCTTTATCTTATAAATTTTAATACATTGATATTCAGTATTCATAATCTAATTCTTAATAAATTTTCATAGGTGATTTTTTTAGTTCCATTTACAATGGTACATACTAAGAATCTAAAATTACCAATGAATATTCCCTGGGAGTATTGGACCCAGAGTTCATTAAAGACCTGTTTTTATGCACCATTTCTTCTTTGAGTCTCACTCAAATTTTAGTTTCGATGGTTTCCCCTTGATAAAATGTGCTAGAGCCACCTCTACTTGTTTTTTTCCATAAATAGATGTATTTTATTGATAAAAAAATTACTATATACTAAAAAACAGAGATTCTTTTACTTATACATAGTATTATTCATTAGGCATTCCCTAGGTTTTTCTAATTCTAATCCCTAAAATATCATAACCTATCCTTTGATAGAAAATATAGTAACCCTGCTATTTATTTAATATTTATACATTATTTATTACATAAAAATACACAAAATACATCTCATATGATTGATAGGTATAGTTTATTTAGGGCATAGAATCATTAAATTTCATCGTAATACATAAAATAGACTGTCCTTATTCAAAATCGATTTAACATGACAACAACATTCCTTAATAATTAGCATTTCATGGGATAACATGATGACATACATTAGAGAAGGTTGTGATATAAATCCTTGTAAGGGATTAAATAAGTCAAAGATTGTTATGAATTATATATATCAATGGATAAAAAGAATAATACAGACGTATAGTCATGATACAACATGATCATCATAAAATGGAAAGGCGGGATAAAATTAAAACACTTCATAATTATCTTAAGGATATCAGCATTAACCATGTCCCACTATGAATGACTAAGGAACAATTAAAAAATCATGTAAACCAAAATAAAAACTTGACCTATCATGATACTAAACAATACCCAATGTTTTTCATGGCTATTATTGTGAGCCCTTTTTAATCAGTTCAATCACATACATAAATGTGCCACATAGATCATATTACATGGTATCATTAAACATTTTCATTTATTCCATGAGCATGGACTGTGGAATATATATATATATAAATATATTTATTTATTTATTTATTTGTGTGTGTTTGTATGTAACATTAAATATGTATATCTTCATAAATTTGAATACCCATAATAGGTGAATAGTTATGGTATTCAATAAATGATGACTTTGGCATGGAAAATTACGCTGCAAATTCGCCAGCATAACAAAGTTATATAACTGATCATATATTGGGTTGATGAGAGGAGAGGGTTATATTAGCATTTATATATGATATGAATAGTAAGTGGTTTACAGAACATAATATCCCAACATATGAAATGGAATTTAGATTCATAATATAAAAAAATAACTAGATGAAAATGGATAGATAGAAATCCCTTATGAAATTTCGACATGGTAATTGGTGTATCTGGGATGGATTAATGAGAGATAAAGTGGTATATCATCATTTAGCATAATATGGGATGTATGTGGGATGAGATAAATCATAAAAAACATATTAAATGTTAAATAAAAGGTTGTAACAACATAAATAACTACAATAAAAATGGAAAAAAGGAAAGTGAGGATCCCTTACTTGAGTGTGTGACATCCAAATCATTAAGAGTGGATTAATGATATCTTCATACACCTAGGGGGAATTATAAAGATGGTAGGAATGTGTAGGGTCATGATCAAAGGATTTTGAGGGATGCTATGTCCTACCATTGGTGGGTTTATATAGGAAATGAGAGGGGAATTTGTTAATATTTCCCAAATATAGTTTTTGGTATCTGTGTAAATAAATATTAATATCCATAAATCTTACCAGGGTTTTTCCAATGAATATTTCCAAGTAATATTTGATAAAATTGTTTTATAAGTCCATGGGACGATGATATTAAAATATTAGCCTTCATTATGTGGAGGTGAGTAACATTATTTAGAAATGAAGTTAAAATTAAAAAGATGTTATAAATTTAAGTGGATTCACTGGGTGATTATATTATAAGTCAAATAAATCTAAAATTACAATATTTTAATCATAAAACATATTTTTGGTTGACTATCCCTTTTACAGTATTTATTATATCACTATTGGCTCATTATGTTGTCATAAATCACACTATATATTTACATATTATTTAATTTTTTTCCAAAGATTTACAATCTATGAAAATTATAAAATATTCACCATTGGATAATTTTAAAATCATGTTTCCAAAAATAAAATTCATTTTATATAATTAATTTTATAAATATATGAATTTTCATTTTTTAAATGATAACTAACATTTATTGAAAAGTTGATGGATTTGACAAAAATAGTTTTTAATAATTATTAAAAATAATGATTGAATTCATATAATTTATATACTCAATTATTATAAAATGAAATTTATAATAATATTTATTAAACTATTAATAATTTAAAAAATTCATTAATTCATGAAAATAATTAATTTTTAAAATAAACTTTCTATTTTATCGTATAATAATATAACTCGTATCAAAATTATTACACAATCATTTACAAATATGGAACTGATATAATAATAAATTATTAGAATTGTTTTTTTATTTTTATTAAAAAACAAAATAATGAATATATTTTACAACTGTTTTGTTTTTATCCAAAAAATTAATTTATCAAATTATTCATTTTTAAAGAAAGACTCATAAAATAATGAAATTTATTGGATACTAATTTTATTTATGAAAGTGTATTACACAATATGTAAATAATACCAAACAAAATAAAGTCTTATATCACCTGCATAAGACCTAAGGGTATGGTGTGTGGTGGTGATAGACTCTTGGGGGGGCACTGATAACATCACTTGGGTGGTAGTATATATTAACATGAACATACCCCGTAGGTAATTACATTCATGATAACATGTTGAAGCATTTCTTTGGCTTGGGAAATAGTGAATCAAAGTGATGCTACCTCCTTTCATGAACTATAACAAATGATCTCTATATGGCATCTGTCTTCTGGATAAGGCTATCAACTTATTTGACTATGTAAAATGGTTTTATTAAAACCATATATATATTAGTTATGTGATCAATATTCAATGGATATATTATCAATGGTAATGATTCTTAATGTTATTTAAACCCAATAATAACAAAAATATTACATTTGTTATCAATATCCACAATACATTAAAAGAAATGGAATTTTATTCATAAATTATTGGGTAGTTACAAATATTATGGGCTATACCCTATTTAAAAAATGGGTTATACCTGATGTGGCCTCTATATAGAATGATAAATTCCCTATGCATATTTCAATCCTCAGAGGACAATTGTGGGAAATGAACAATTTCTCATATTAATGACATGTAATTGATTCCACTTTGTTATTATGGGGACAATTTTTTAATCATGGAATAATTGATACAAAACCAAAAAATGGATAGGATATATGAAAAAATAATAATTGATAAATAATATTTAATGTCTTGGTGATGATGTGTTCTCTATTAATGCATCATTTCCCTAGACCCACCTAAGGAATGAATGATCCTCTATAAATAAATTTAGATGGATACAAGATAACCATGAACCCAACTACTTTTATGTAGTTTGAATACGATATCCACATCACAAACAACCAATATACATCATTATATAAAATAGAGAACCAATAAGTGTCTATTTAATAACTATGCTCCTATAAGGTCTTAATTTTCATGTTCTTTCAATGAGCGGGTTGGAATCCCTCATGCATGGACATATGGTAAAGGAACATTGTGGTCGAGCACTCTATACATCGAAACCTCAAATTTCAGAATTGGTTTACATGGTATATTTATTTTAATAATATATTTAACATTTTAAATTATTGGCAAGGAGTGAAGGATAAATTGAAAATTATATAAAATAATTACCCCCATATGGTCTTTTATAAATTCATTGGTAATTCATAATCATAAAAAATATATATAATAATTGTAAATTGTTTTATTACAACATGATCTGCATTTCATGAGGGGTTTCCTCTATCCGATTTCATGGACATCGTCCTCTCCACACCATTTACATGTCTATATATATAATATGAATTCTCAATATGTAAAATAAAACCATTAAGGCTATCTTCCATAATGGATACCATGTGGACCATCTCTCTCTATGTCTATATCTCTCAACATCCATGTGTATCAATATCCTCTATGGATAATAATTACGTCAAAATCCTCCCTATCAAACATCCCTATATGATTTCTATCATTATATGTCTCTCTAGGGGAATCTCTTCTTTTGTGAGGCCACTACATGGATACAAATATAGTTTACCAACTTCTACTATGGAATTTTCCTATATTCTACATAGACCGAGTCTTCCGATTAATAATACAACATGATATTTTATCTCTTAATGTATCTAGTACTCTCATCTTACCATTTTTATGTGGAGGGTATTTTAAAAGAAAATTAAATTTTGGAATAGTATCTTAAATATAAGACATTACAGACTTATATAATGTAATACATGCCAATAAAATTGTCTCCAAATGGAAAACAATTTCTAATACCAATTTTGTATTCAATTTACCGATTCCAAATCCAAAAAAAGAAAAAAATCGACAATCTCTTAAATTGATATATCTGCATGACCATGGAATTGAAACAAGTGTCCATCTAAAAATCATAAATTCCATGGAAAAATCTGGAATCTTGGATTTTGAACCATTATATATGAAACACATAGGGTAATTAAAATCATTAACTGCGTTGATAATGAATGTACCTATCATGATGAAATTAGTTTCCCTTAACCAACCTCATGACACTCATATGGTATCGTTATTCTAGTTAACATTCCATGGGGTTTGGTATTCCTTTCATGATGAAAGACCCATTCATGTTCCAAATGATTATATACATACATTAAATTATAAAATATTTAATATCCTTAGTAAATTTGAATAACACTCATGTGCAGCCCCACATAGGTTCCCCTAGTTATTGGAGTGAATTGAAGTCCTCTTCTTAGGTATAATATCACATAATTGAATCCACAGGGGAACTACCATTTTATATTTAATAAAAATTCCCCCACTTTATATATATAATGTATAAGACATAAATCATATTCACATGGACATATATACCTTTAAATCCTAGATAAAGTATAATTTTCTCAGTGAATAATATTCCAATAAATGTCTATGATCCCAGTGATGTACATATCCACAGTATCCAAATTGTGTGAATCCCAATATATAATCTTGTTTCTAATGTTTCATGAAATATAAATCTTAGTGAATATTTGTAAAATGACATGACAATGTCTTGAAAATCATTCTATAAACTATATGATATGATCCTGAAAAACATTATAAAATTATGCATCTCAAACTATGTTGTATTTGATTTATGTTAACCATGATATCTAAGTTGAATTTCATTGGACAAACCATAATACATAATAATTTATTTTATTAATTGGGAAATATTTACGAAGAAATCATTCCCCAATCATTGTTTTAAATTCCATCTAGAAAATTTCTATATAACTCTCATTTAGTCCATGTTTCATATTTACATATTAGGTGACTATGTCCATAGAATCCAAACCAAAATTTAAACATAAAAAACATGTTACCTGTGATGTAAACCAATAAATATTGATTGATATCTATTTTGAATTACTATTTAAAGGGACAGTCATGAATATTTTCCTCATAAATTATTTCTTGGATATTTTTTTATACTTTTCTGCAACAGCTCGTTGTCTTATGATCATAATTAGAAACTCTAAAACACAAATAACAATGATTTAAAATGAATGAACATTCCATTAATATTTAAATAAACTGTCCATATTTGGTCTCCAATCAAATGGTTACATTTGAAGCCCTCAATAGGGGCCAAATGAAAACAAAAAAAACCACTTACCACGATAGAACAAAAATCTACACAACTAAGAAATGTCGATGAATACCATTGTATCCTAAAGATAAGAATAACTATCAAATAAAAACATAATATATAATATTTTATACATATAGATCTTCACATCGATGTTTTCAAATATCACATGTTCAAACGGATAAAACATTTATTTCGCCATGCTTTAAGACTAACTAAATAATATATATATATATATGTAATGTCCCAGACCTCTCCGGCCCATTCCATTGTCAAAAATAAGGTCATGAAGTGTTCTGGAGGGTAAAATGGTCATTTCCCACACTTTCTAGAATTTTGAAACTACACGCCGTGTAGTTTGAGTACATGTCGTGTGCCCACTTTCCAGGAATACCCCGTGTTGCAGGTCGTCTCCTCACTGTGTGAAATAATGGGTGGATGCCGTGTTCCTAATTCTACACGTTGTGTAGTCCTTCCCCACGTACGCGTCTGTGTACCGTGTTGGATCCGTGTCCCTGCCATGTGCAATAAATGAGTACACATTGTGTGTCTAAACTACACACCATGTAGTCCATCCCCACGTATGTGTTACCCGCAAACCATGTGTTTACCAGTCAATGGCAGCAGAGCCGTCTTGGAAGCCGCCTAGAGATAGTGTAAAATAACCATGTACACGCCATGTACCCTAAAGTACACGTCGTGTACTTTTCCTTTTCACACCTATAAAATAAGGGGTCCCCTCCTCCTTTGAACTCACTCCTCTCCTCCCCATTACTCTGAGCAGAGCTCTTCCCAGAGACTCAAAGTCTTCTTTTCTTCCATAACTTCTTCGTCCAAGCTCCGATTTACGATCCTTCAGTGGCCACGGGATCGTAACAATGAAGTGGAACTTCCGAGCTTGGATCCGTTGACTTTCCTTCAGCCTTTCCTTTCCAACTTCCACCTGAGGAGGGTTTTCAGGGACCCGACAGAGGTGATGGACGCCGACAGACTTCTTCTAATGTTGATCTAGGGGAGTGCTGTGATCAGAACCTATTGAGGTAGGGATCTTACCTTTGTCTCTCAAATTTGTGCATCATGTGGGGTGGGTATCCTCTTGTTTTCATGATAATCAGTTGAACCATTAAATGAAGATAATAACTGGTTAATAATGGGGATGTGAAAGTTGTTATGTTTATCTTGTTTATCCTATTGATATGTTATGAATTGTATATGATTATGCATAATGAAAACCACAATCATCGGGGGCCTTTGCTTACGCAATTAAATGTTGCCCTATCTTTCAAGACTGTTTTGTTGATGGAACATTGTGGAATGTGGAAATTGGTTAATCACGTAAAGTTAGCTGATTAAATGAAAATTTGGAACCCCTGTGTGATCACCCGGTTCAACAAAACGGATTAATGAACATGTGGGTGTTGTCTTGGTTTTCGTGGAATGTGATGGGGGTGTTTTGTGGGTTGTTGTGGATAGGGGGCATCGGGGCTGCAATAAATGGTATTAAAGGGTTAATGATGTACGAGTTTCGGTGCGGTTGTGGTAATGGTGGTTGGTAGTGGGGTTGCAGGGATGGGTTGAAAGTGAACGAACTATTGGTTGTGAATAATAAATAAAAATTTGAGGAGTTAATAAATGGTGGGTCGTGATAATGAAACAGGTTTAATAATCAATGGGGTTGTTTGGTTAATAAGAAGGGCTTGGTTGTGTTGCTTGTGTTTTCCTAACATGATTTGTGGATGGCCGGGATATGTTTTAAGAACGATCAATGTGGTTAGTTATGGATAATTTCCCAGTATTTAAGAAACTATATAAACTAATTCTGCTGAAACGTGAAAACCTAAATGGGGTTGGGGTTGTTTTTTGTATGCATACTTCGTACTAGCAGTGTCGAGGCTCGTGCTCAGTTTCTATGTTTAAAAGCCATAGGATGGGATGTGTGTTTGGTATGCATATATATATATATATATCTGTATCTTTTGTGTTATATCGCACCCCACCCATGTTGAGCACTTAGTGCCGAAAACTCCCATTTCATGGGAGAGGGTGTTGTTTCCTTAGTTACTAGCTCCTTCCTGCTCCTTCTCCCCTAGGCTGTGATGGCTTGAAGAGACCTTAAACCTAAGACTCTTCGGGTAGGTTTCGATTGGGGTGTCTTTAGCCCATGACTCTTAGGGCATGTTCTACTATTTCCCAAGAATATTCGGGATGAGGCCCAGGTGTGTGCGGGCAGGATAAGTGGTTGTGAGGCGTAGGTGTGTGCGGGCGGGATACCTTGTTATGAGTCCCAGGTGTGTGCGGGCGGGATATGTGGTGGTGAGGCCCAGGTGTGTGCGGGCGGGGAGAGTGTGGCAGCGTTAGGACATTTTCCGTTAGGAAGAGTAGGTAAGTAAAGGGAAATGGTGCGGGGTACCCAATACTCTGGTTTCTTATATACTACTACCTATTGTTCTTGTGTTTTGGTGAGTGTGGATGGTGAGGTTGGGTGGATATAATTCCTTTCTAGGATTCTTCTATTGTTATCGTGGGACATTAAGATGTCTCCCCACTTGTGCATGAGTGATTTATGATTTCCTACTGAGTATACATGTTTGCTCACCCTAAGTTTACTTTCAGGTTTCCAGGAGGACTACCAGGGCCGTGCGGGACCCTACTAGTCGGACAGTTGGAGTTGTTGCAGTTGATGTTCTCTTATTTTCTTTTGGTGTTGTACTTTGAGCTTTCTTGTACTTGTACCTTTTTATAAAATTATTTAAACATGCATGTGGGTTTGGTTTGGGTTTATTTATATACACATGTTCTTTTTTTCGTTTTGGTGGTTGACTTGCGCAATTTCCCGATCCTAATAATAAAAAGGGAAATGCCTTCCATATTTGTGAAAACTCATACCCTTGGTGCTAGTCCCCATCCCAGGGCCTACTAGAGGTGGGACTTGGGGGTCATTATCTCCCTTTCACCATTTCCAGCTCAGGAGGGGCATCTTTGGTGGGAGGGGGTCATGACAGAATGGTATTAGAGGTGATGGTTGAGAGATAGGATGGAGTCTGGAGTTAGGCATAGTGAAGATTGCATGGGATGGTTGGGTGACAATGTTAGTCAATCTTTCTGCGTGACATAGGCCAGGGAAGACTGGATAAGACACATGATTTTAGGCCCCCCTGTGATCTGATGCAAGGACTCTGAGCCTATCGGACGACCAATTGAAACTACATTGATTTCAGAGTAGAGACCCTAGGAAAGGTATATGCATCATCATGATCGTGTTTTACTTGATTTGGGTGTTCTGGGAAGGAAATTGAAATAAAATGATAAAGTAAAACCTTGAGTTTTCCTTACTACATGGGCTTAGGTGATCCTTATTTACCGTACAGCTATGGTAGCTGGACATCGTCCCCGGGTGGCTCAGACGGTCGTGGCACAGCAGATTCAGGCGGTTGATTAGCTGAGGATTGACCGAGATGAGGAAGATATCCAGTGGCAGAAGACTCTCCATTCGTTCCAGTGGCAGACCCTCAAGATGTACGACGGTAGTACTTCGGATAAGGAGATCGAGGGGTGTCTTGAAGAGCTAGGGATCGCTTTTACCTTGATCCATGCTACGATGGAGTACTGGGTTCCCCTAGCAGTCAGTCAGCTGAGAGGTGTGGCGCGACAGTGGTGGACGCTCTACCTCGGAGAGAGGATAGAGGCATAGGTTCCTTGGGCTGACATTAAGAAGCAATTCAGAGAGGAATTCCATTCTTCCATGATGAAGGTATAGAAGCGGCATGAGTTACTCTCCCTTCAACAGGGGATTATGTCAGTATGAGAGCTAGGGATCAAGTTCAAGGATCTACTACACTTTTCTCCAGATCTCTTTCCGGATGAGGAGTCTTGGGCGAGACGTTTGGAGGAGGTGCTTCGTCCTTCACTCCAGTATGTTGTCACCCCCTCCACTCTTCTGACATACATGGTAGTACATAAGAAGGGATAAGTTGTAGAGAGGATGCACTCATTGGGAGGTGCACCCAGAGAGGGGAACCATCCAGGCTCATCGAAGGGGAAGGCAGTCAATAGCAGGTCTCCTGCGACGGGAGCTTCCAGGTTCAGGCCAGTGGGGAGCAGGCCCCAGCAGTTTTAGTTCAGATCTTCGGGTCCTCGCCCAGTTTTTCACGAGACCAGGACCGAGGAGTTTTTCTTGTGGAGGTTTCAGAAATATTCAGAGTCGTTTCTCGACCCAAGATCAGTACTGTGGAGGTGGGGAGGTTAAACACCCACCTCAGCAGCACCAGTTTCCGGCGAGGCCCATCCAGCAGCAGCATGACCATGCTCCTCCGAGGGAAGAATTTGCGGGAGTAGGCCGACCTCAGGGTGATCCATAGGGACCTCGACCATGGCATGGTCGGGGAGATGGACGACATCAAAGAGGCAATGGAGCTGGGTGTGGACAGTTGCACATAGCAGAGTTCACAGCTCCAGTAGGACCAGAGGATTGTGCGGGCGGGATACGTGGTTGTGAGGCCCAGGTGTGTGCAGGCAGAGAGAGTGTGGCAGCGTCAGGACGTTCATCGTTAGGAAGAGCATCTAACTAAAATGAAATGGTGTGGGGTACCCAACAATCTTTTTTCTTATACACTAATACCTGTTGTGCTTTTGTTTTGGTGAGTGTGGCTGGTGAGGTTGGGTGGATAGAATTCCTTTCTAGGTCTCTTCTGTTGTTCTCACGAGACATTAGGATGTCTCCCCACTTGTGCACGATAGATTTAGGTTTCCATATTGAGTATACTTTTATGCTCACACTACGTTTACATTCAGGTTTCCAGGAGGACTACCAGGGCCCTGTGGGACACTACTAGTCAGACAGTTGGAGTTGTTGCAGTTGTTGTTCTCTTATTTTCTTTTGGTATTGTAATTTGAGCTTTCTTGTAGTTGTAACTTGTTATAAAATTATTTAAACATGCATGTGGGTTTGTTTTGGGTTTATTTATATACACTTGGTCTTTTTTTCTTTTTGGGTGGTTGTCTTGTCCTATTTCCCGATCCTAATAATAAAAAGGGTAATGCCTCCCCTATTTGTGAAAACTCATACCCTTGGTGCTAGTTGCAACCCTGGGGCCTACTGGAGGCAGGACTCGGGGGCAGAGGAGGTTTGGGAAAGGGAGAAAGCTCTTACCTAGGATCATCGGACCTTTTGAGGTGCTGAGGAGAGTCGATGAGGTGGCATATCAGTTAGCCCTGCCACCTCAGTTGGCGAAGGTTCATGGCGTCTACCACGTATCTCAGCTTTGTCGGTACTTACACGACGACTCCCATGTTATCAACAAGGGAGAGTTAGATATGGGAGACGATGCGACCTTTGAGGAACGACTAGTCAGAATCGATGATCGTAAAGAGAAGGTGCTCCGTGGACAAACCATTCCATTGGTTCGTGTGTTGTGGAGGCATGGCGGCCTCGAGGATAGCTCTTGGGAGCGGGAGACCCAGATGCACGCTCAGTACCCGGAGTTGTTTTGACTTGTGTTTTCCCTTGTTCTTCTGAGCTTTGTGTTGATGTTGCAATCTGTGCCTTTGATATATGGAGTGCTTTTCTTGTTAGACGTGAGACCTTTTTTTCCTTGTTCCCTGGAAATGTGTGACACGTCCGGATGTGTGGGGAAAGGGAAAAACCTAACCCATAATCCAGACGCATTAATGCGGATGCGATTGAACCCGTGCAGGAGAGACTGTGCCGCCTAAAGAGGATAGTATCTCGAAATTGGAGAAGGAATTTCCCAAACCCATGTGTTCGGGAAGTATGTTGGTTGTGTGGTGTTGGGGGTAGTGCGAGTTGAAAAATCCTAATGTATGAAAGTGGTAAGACCCAATTCTTAATCTAGACACATTAATGAGGATGAGATTGAACCCGTGAAAGCGAGTCAGTACCGCCTATTGTGGATAATATCTCGACATAGGAGAAGGAATTATTAACACATATGATTAGGGTTGTTGGTTGGGTTCCTGTTATAACGAGAACCCTAATAGGTATCTTGTTGGGTTCCTCTGTGTTGGTTTTTGAATTCTCAATGACGAGAATGTTTTAAGAGGTATCTGATGTAATGGCCCGGACCTCTCCGGCCCATTCCTTTGTCAAAAAGAAGGTCACGAAGTGTTCTAGAGGGTTAAATGGACTTTTCCCACACTTTCCAGAATTTTGAAACTACACGCTGTGTAGTTTGAGTACACATCGTGTACCCCCTTTAAGGGTATACCCCGTGTGGCAGGCCGTGTCCTCACTCTGTGAAATAATGTGTGCACTTCATATTCCTTGTTCTACATGTCGTGTAGTCTTCACCGCGTACGCATTACCAGTCAACAGTCGTGCATCGTGTTGGAGCCGTGTGCAATAAATGAATTCACGCCGTGTGTCTAAACTACACGCCATGTAGTCCTTCCTCGCATATGTGTTACCCTCAAAATGTGTGTTGACCAGTCAACGGCCGCAGAGCCATGTTGGAAGCCGCGTGGAGACCATGTAAAATAACCAAGTACACGTCGTGTACCCGAAAGTACACGCCATGTACTTTTCCTTTTCTCACCTATAAAAGGAGGGGTCCCCTCAACCTTTCAACTCACTCCTCTCCTCCCCTTTCCTCTAAGCGGAGCTCTCCCAAGAGACTCAAAGGCTCCTTTTCTTCCATAACATCTTCATTCGAGCTCCGATTTATTATCCGTCAGCAGCCACGAGATCGTAACGATGAGGCAGAACTTCCGAGCTTGGATCTATTGTCATTCCTTCAACCTTTACTTTCCAACTACCACCTGAGGAGGTTTTGTCCGGACCCAACAGAGGTGAAGGACGCCAACAGACTTCTTCTAAAGTTGATCTGGGGGAGCGCTGTGATTATAACCTGTTGAGTAAGGGATCTTACCTCTGTCTCTCAAATTTGTGCATCATGTGGGGTGGGTATCCTCTTGTTTTCATGGGAAGCAGTTGAACCGTTAAATGAAGATATTAACTGGTTAAGAAAGGGGATGGAAAATTTGTTTTGTTTATCTTGTTTATCCTATTGATATGTTATGAATTTAATATTATTATGCCTACTGAAAATCACGGCCGTTGGGGGCATTTTCTTGCACAATTAATTGTTACACTTTATTTCTAGACCGTTTTATGGATGGAACTTTGTGGAATGTGGAAATTCATTAATCACGTAAAGTTGGATGATTAAATGAAAATCTCAAACCCCTGTGTGATCACCCCGGTTGAACAAAACGGATTAATGAACATGTGGGTGTTGTCTTGGTTTTCGTGGTATGTGACGGTGGTGTTTTGTGGGTTGTTGTGGATAGGGTGGGAAGTGGGGCTGCAATAAATGGTATTAAAGGGATAATGATGTACGGGTTTTGGTGCGGTTGTGGTAATGGTGGTTTGCAGCGGGGCTGAAAGGATGGGTTGAATGTGAATGGACATTGGGTTGTGAATAATAAATAAAAAGTATAAGATTTAATAAATGGTGGGTCGTGATAATGGAATGGGTTTAATAATCAATGGGGTTGTTTTGTTAGTAAGAAGGGCTTGGTTGTGTTTCTTGTGTTTTCCTTAATTGATTTGTGGATGGAAGGGATATGTTTTAAGAACGATCGATGTGGTTGGTTGTGGATAGTTTCCCAGTAGTTAAGAAACTAAATAAACTAATTCTGCTGAAACGTGAAAACCAAAATTGGAATGGGGTTTTTTGATGTATGCATACTTTGTAGTAGTAGTGTCGAGGCACATGCTCAGTTTTTCTGCTTAAAAGCCATAGGTTGGGCTGTGTGTCTGGTATGCATATATATATATATATATATATATATATATATATATCTGTATCTTTTGTGTTTTATCGCACCCCACCCATGTTGAGAACTTAGTTCCGAACACTCCCATTTCATGGGAGAGGGTGTTTTTCCCTTAGTTACTAGCTCCTTCCTGCTCCTTCTCCCCTAGGACTGTGTTGGCTTGAGGCAACCTTACACCTAAGACTTATCGGGTAGGTTTCTATTGGGGTGACATTATCCCATTAATCTTCGGGCATGTTGTACTGTTTCCCAGGAATATTCGGGATGAGGCCCAGGTGTGTGCGGGAGGGATACGCGGTTGTGAGGCCCACGTGTGTGCGGGCGGGATATGTAGTTGTGAGGCCGAGGTGTGTGCAGGTGGGATACGTGGTTGTGAGGCCCAGGTGTGTGTGGGCGGGATACGTGGTGGTGAGGCCCATGTGTGTGCAGGCGGGGAGAGTGTGGTAGCATCTGGATGTTTTCCGATAGGAAGAGCAGATAACTAATGGGAAATGGCGTGGGGTACCCAATACTCTTGTTTCTTATATACTACTACCTGTTGTGCTTGTGTTTTGGTGAGTGTGGCTGGTGAGGTTGTGTGGATGGAACTCCATGCTAGGTTTCTTCTGTTGTTCTCACGGGACATTAGGATGTCTCCCCACTTGTGCACGAGAGTTATAGGTTTCCCTACTGAGTATACTTGTATGCTCACCCTACGTTTACTTTCAGGTTTCCAGGAGGACTACCAAGTCCATGCGGGACCCTACTAGTCGGGTAGTTGGAGTTGTTGCATTTGATGTACTCTTGTTTTCTTTTGGTATTGTACTTTGAGATTTCTTGTTCTTGTACTTTTTTATAAAATTATTTAAACATGCATGTGGGTTTGGTTTGGGTTTATTTATATACACTTGTTATTTTTTTTCCTTTTTGGTGGTTGACTTGTCCTACTTCCTGATCCTAATAATAAAAAGGGTAATGCCTCACATATTTGTGAAAACTCATACACATGGGGCTACTCTCCACCTCGGGGCCTACTAGTGGTGGGAATCGGGGGTCATTATATCCCTTTCACCATTTCCAGCTCAGGAGGGGCATCTTTGGTGGGAGGGGGTCATGACAATATATATATATATATAACATATTGTATATTCATAGGGATGTAAAAACATAATCCCATAAAATTTTCGGATGGGTGTGACCATCTTTCATCTGAACTTTTTATATTCCCAGGTTCCAGAAAAAATATCATTATAGCTGCCTATATTTGTAATGAATTATTGAACTAGGTCATGACATCATAGATGGGTCACATTATGAAAATAATGGAATACACTAAACATAAAATATAGAGTTTCTGTAAATATATTATACATAAACAAATATACATTAAAGTTATGTTATTTAATTTAATAGATATAACCTCTTCTAATCCTCCAAACATTACTATTAATTATATGATATATGCCTATTTATTTTATGAGTCCTCTTAAAGAATGATATAATATTTCATGAAAAAAATCACAAAATTTAGATTATTATTTTTTATAAAAAGGTTTTACTATATATTTTAGATAAATGGACACTATATTAGTCATAATAAATATAATAAATTATATTGATAAATATAACAATATTTTATAATAATATATTTATAGTTTTATATATTTTTCTCAAAACACTATTGTATTCCCAAAAAATTTCATTTTTCTATAATTTAATTTCTTAATTTTTTTAGCTATTATAAATACAATATTTATGAAATATCATTATATTTAGAAATAGAAATTTATATTAAAAACAAAATTTGATATACCACTTGAATTTGAACAAATATCTTTTGGGCTTTATGCGATATAATTATTTGTCGAACAATAATGTATCATGAGATGAAACGTCATCACATTTACATTATTATTATAAAAATTATTTTGTTCTATAAATAATTATATTGAAATTGTATGATAATAATTATTCCAATTATACTGACAAGAGGTTAATGCAACATTATTTGAATATAATATAGGTATACCAATAATGTCTAGGATTTAGGGAAGTAAATCCTAAATGAAATTAAAAATAAAAAGTAAATATATAAATAATATCATGTGTTATAAGTGTGTTTGAAAATTTTAGAATGAAAAACACCTCGCATGGAAACATTTATTATTGAATTGAAATAACCAAGGTATTAATGGTCTACATCATGCATGATTCATGGACTATCATCATTGACAATGTATCTGCCACATTCTACACCTCCTTATAGGCATGTGAAACAAGCAGATTAAGCTATTGAGAATGACTCATGCACGTGACCTTGTGTGGAAAGAGCATATGTGGTCCATTTGTGGTTCTTGGCATTCATACATAGAGTTCATTTTCAAAATCAAAATATATCCATAAAGCATACAATTAATGATTGAGAGTATACTTAATTTCAAAAACAATACCTAAAATTTTAGCTTTATAAAATGTCCCAATTTTGTTGTTTTGAAAAAAGAATCCCTTTATAACTGTACAATATTTTCTAAAGACACCTCTACAGCCCCCCAAACCAAGAATGCATAAGGTCAGCAATTAACATTTCCATTGTCCCAGAGTACGATGGGTAGGGGGGGGGGGTATCCACCACACAAACATTAGGACCAAGGGCTATTTAAGCCAACCTAAAACTCCCACTAGTATATATTCTATAATTATAATGATTGTAGGATTATAATACTATGAAAATAAATATTATAAATGAAAATATGACTTAAGATTAAAGACATAATGTTATAGACAATTTTCTAAGAGAAATTTATATAAAAATAACTTATTAAAATTTTTAATGGGGAGAATACAACAATGGGAGATGGTAATGTCTATATAATGCTTCTTAAAGAAAAAATTAAATAAAATATTAATGTAATGGCCCAGACCTCTCCGGACCATTCTTTTGTCGAAAAGAAGGTTATGAAGTGTTCTGGAGGGTAAAATGGACTTTTTCAAGAATTTTTAGAATTCTGTCACTACACGCTGTGTAGTGTGAGTACAGGCTATGTACCACCTCGCTGGGTATACCCCGTTTAGATTAAATGTCTGTTACATGTGAAATAAATGAGTACATGCTATGTAGCCCATACTAAACGTCGTGTAGTGTCTCCATGCGTACGCGTTACCCTCAAACCGTGTGTTGACCAATCAACGGTCGTGTGTTGTGTTGAAGACGTGTCCTTTCCGTGTGAAATGAATGAGTACACGACATGTATCCCATACTACATGCCATTTAGTGTCTCCCCGTGTATGTGTTACCCTCAAACCGTGTGTTGACCAGTCAACGACCGTGTGTCGCGTTAACGGCCGTGTTGGAAGCCGTGTGGTGACCATGTGAAATGGCCAAGTACACGCCATGTACTAGGAAGTACACAAAATGTAATTTTGTTTTTCTCGCCTATAAAAGGAGGGGGCCTCTCCTCCTTTCCAAATCATCCATCTCCTCCCCATTCCTTCGAGCAGAGCTCTCCCAAGAGACTCCAAAGCTCTTTTCTTCCATAACTTCTTCGTCTGAGATCCTATTTACAATCCGTTAGTGGCCACGAGATCGTAATGATGAAGTGGAACTTCTGATCTTAGATATGTTGCTTCCCCTTGGCTTTTCCTTCCCAACTTCTACCATATGAGTTTTTGCAGGTTTTTTCCCAAAGCGACGAACGCCGATAGAAGTCTTATAAAGTATATCCTTGGGAGTGTTGTGATCAGAACCTGTTGATGTAGGGATTTTACCATCGTCTCTCTAATTTGTGCATCTTGTGGGATGGGTGTCCTTTTTCTTTCACGATACATAGTTGAACCAGTTTAATGAAGATAATAACTGGATTAAAGAATGGGGATGGGAAGTTGTTATGTTTATCTTTGTTTATACTATAGTTATATTTTGAATTGAATATGCTTACGCCTATTGAAAATCATGGTCGTTGGGGGCCTTTGATTGAGTAATTAAATGCTACCCTATCTTTCTAGACCGTTTACGGATGGAAACATTGTGGAATGTGGGAATTGGTTAATCATGTAAAGATGGGTGACTAAATACATAACTGAAACCCTTGTGTGATCACTTCGGTTGAACAAAACTGATATAATAAACATGTGGGTGATGGTTAGGGTTATTTATGTGAATGGGGTGTTTTGTGGGTTGTTGTGGATCAGGTGAGAAGTAGGGCTTTGGTTGTCTTGGTTGTGGGTTGGTGTGAATGCTATGTTGGTTGTAACACCCGAGAGTTTTATGAGTAATATTTTGTTTTTATATCATCAAAGGAATCTTTCACTACACACTTGCTTGGCTTACTTTACACGCAATCGCGACCTTCCTCGATAGCTTGTGTCGTACGCAATACTGAGTTTCACTAAACAATGATATGCTATTAAAATATTATTAAAACTAGCCGTTATGAATAGTAATAACCACTTTTTGAAATTTTATAAATTTTATCTTTCAAAATGGACTTCATTTTTGGATTTGGAATACCGAAATTAGCCTAGGGTGAAATTTTGATATTTTTATGAAAACTTTCAATTTTTGATGAATAGTGAAACCACTAAGTGGTAGGTTAAAAACTGAATTTTGCATAAAACTGAATTTTACCGCTTCTGTGAATGGAATTTCGAAAATCCGAGACACACGGTTAATATCAAGGTCTAAAATGTGGTTCAATGAGATGAAAATAATTTTTTGGTGAATAGTAACTTTTTACTTTTTTTTACCACGGTTAAAAGTAAATAGGGTAACTAAGGGTAAATATGATATTACTATTATCCTAACAAATGTCCTAATTCTATTGGATAAGTGTAATTCGACAAAAAACAACCTTATGAATATAATATGACCATTTAGGTCCACTTGGATTAGATTATGACATTTAATATTATTTTATTTAATGAATAGTTAAAATAGTTAAAATCAAAGTTTAATAACTAATACATTTTAATATTGGGTTATACATAAGATAAATTCGACTATAAATATTCAATAGAAAGATAAAAAGATTTCCTACATAATGATATTTTATTTATAATTTTTAGACATTAAATAATTTAATTTATTTATGACACAATGATGATGTAGTAATTATCTTATTAATGAAGTATTGACATAATTGATGTTATAACCACCAAAATAAATGTAATTTGAGACTTTTAATGAATTCCACTAATTTTCTAGGTTACTATGATATATTAGTATTGATTTAAACAATTTGGATCGAACATATAATTCTGTTATGACTTTCACAAAAATCATATATCTAATAGTGTCAAAATTGACACAAAATAGTTTTTAAATCAAATATTATATTACTAATTGTTATTTTATTCTTAAAAATATAAGGTTAGGCCAAATGACTTAGATAATGATATATATATTAATAATAAACAATTTGGGGTTCGTTTGGCATGTTATAGTAAGTGTATTAACCATATAGTGTAAGAAAACAAAAATACACGGTAAAAGTTAAATTATTTAACTTAGAGTTAAATCTAATTGATAAGGTTAAAATAATAACCTAAACTTGCCTAAATCCTATTGGATGATAGGATTGCGACCCATCCCCACTTTAGCTTCGAAATAAGACCCTTTGGAACCATTATAAACCGATTTTGACTTTAATATAAAATAATATTTTGAGATATTCCTAAGTTGCCCCTCTCCTCCCTTATAAAAGGGCACCTCCTCCCCCTCCTCCTCACACCAATTTGAGCACTCATGCTCGGCCAAACCCTGCCATTTTCTCCTCTCCACTTCCCTAGAATATTCCTAGAGGTCCTGGTCTTCTTCAAAGACCAATCTTAGTTCCCTAAGTGGAGGATTCAAAGAAGCGTTCCAAAGAAGAGGTAATATCCATTACCGATCTTTTCAATTTCTTTCTTCTTCAACTTCTTCTTCTTTAGTTGTTTCATGATAAAGTAATAACATCAGTATTACTTACATACTGAGATGTTATTATAAATATGAAACATCCCTAATTCACCTTCTATCCATCCTACGGAAAAATGAAATCACCACGCGTGCGTACGTACGGAATACCGTCTCCATGCCGTGGTGTAATCTATTTTCCACCATCTCTTTACAAGGATGGGTATAATGGTGTAATAAGTAACTATTTATGGTTATTATAAAGTAATATTGATTCTGAAATAATATATATATATACTCCAATACAGTTCCACGATCAAAGGAACGATATCATCACTCGTGCGTACGTACGGAATACCGTCTCCACGATGTGATGCGACTCGTTCTACATGATCATCATTACATAGTAATTATATAAATGAATTGAATGAATAAATATTATATATGTTACACTAATACCATTATGGGTATAAGGTATCTATAACCTTAAAAAAAGAATAATATTGTATTCGGCAAAACACGCATAAGAACAAAAGGCAATAAAGGCCCGAGTAACAAGTAACAATGAAATATTACTAACAAGAAGATAATAATATGACCATATATGATATCATATCAATATGTATGATTCTGGAATAAGTAAATAACATTATTTAAACCATTATACAGGATCTTCAGACACGTAAAAAGCAAATTGGACCTAAGGTAAGGGAAAATATCACAATCTCATTTTTATCCGAGATTGTTTTTACTTTGGCATTTACTGGGGTGTATTTTATCATCCACATCCATGTTCCCTCAATATGTAATATTGTTTCCATACAATTACAATAGTTTAAATCCAATTTTACCCTTTGGTGAGTTTTTGGTAAAGAATATGAAAGGAAACTTTTGTCGTTTTTCGTACAAGGTACTTTTTGACTTTTCCGACAAAAGTACGAAGAATGTTTTTTTAAACTTATACGGCATGAATGGATTTTTAAAACATTATTTCCATGAAGCTTACTTTACAAGTTTTCAAGTTTATTTTAATCAAGTTCTTTTAGTTTATAATTGTATGACATGTTAAGAAAAGAAATGTGTTTTTGAAGAAGAAAGGTTATTTTCCTCAAGAATGGAGTTCAAGTGTTTTATCAAAATTATTTTCCATATAAGATAATAAAGGGTTCTGTTTTTATCCCTTTAATTACATTGATTTGATTATATTGTGAGGGAATTATTTATATGAAGTCATTTGCCTTATAAGATTTATGATGTCATGTTGTTTCAAGAATCCCATTTTTTGTTACATGTGTTATGCGATGATGTATGGTTTATGATTATGTGGCACACATAAGAAAGGATTCATTATAAGATGGGTGGGACCTATATCTCCCTCCAATGCATTGGGTAAAGACTTTATATCTCATGAGATAGACATGGCTGGAACGGTAGGTTATACTGGTTCAGTGAAACAGGACTGGAACGAGGGTGACTCGGTTTAGAAAGGGACTTTGTCCACTAAGATAGTCTTGGCAATGAGTCATGACTAACAAGAAATGATTTTCCATGATTATGTGTGCATGCCACAAAGTTTCAAGTTTTATGTTATGATTATGGGGATCTCATTTTCACTTATATGATTTATTCCATGTTAAGATATTATGATCTCTTTTGCAGGTTTTGATTTTCAAAAAGATATGTTATGATTTTTATTTCCTTTATTTTCCCTTGCTGAGCATTTGAGCTCACCCTTTTATGTTTTCGTTTCCCCAGGTCAGGAAGATGGATATTAAGTAGAATATGCTAAAAGGGACCCTAGATATGATGAAATAAATGGGAGACACTATAAAAGATTTATGAACCAGTTGTTTATGTTTCCCAGTTTCTAAAGACACTATACCTATACGGTCCTTTGTGGTTTTGTCATATGTTGTAATAAGTGTGCTTCAATTTTGAAGTATTAACAATGTATGTAAAGTATGGGTCGTTATATTGGTGGTGGGAAGCGGGGCTTCGATAAATGGTATCTAACGGATTATGCTGTATGGATTTCGGTGTGTTTTTGGTTATTCTGGTTGGAAGTAGGGCTGTAGGGATGGGTTTTAATGTGGACGAACTCTGGGTTATGAATAATAAATAAAAGATGATGATTTAATGAAAGGTGGGGCATGGTAATGGAATGAGAATAACAATCAATGGTGTTGGTTTGTTAATAAGAAGGGACTTGTTTGTGTTGCTTGTGATTTCTTAACCTTATTTGTGGATGGAAGGGATATTTTTTACAAATGATTGATATGGTTGGTTGTGGATAATTTCCCAGTAGTTATGAAACTCATTAACTAATTATATTGAAACATGAAAACCTAAATGGTGTTGGGGTGTTTATTGTATTCAAGCTTCGACATAGCAGTGCCAAGGCATGTGCTCAATTTCACTATTTAGAATCCATAGGTTGGACTGGGTGTTTGGTATACATATATATATATTTGAATCATTGTGTTTTTTCTCACCCCACCCATGTTGAGCACATTGTGTCGAACACTCTCATTTAATTGGAGAGGTTGTTTTCCCCTTGGTTACTAGCTCCTTCATACTTTTTCTTCCATAGGATGTGATGGCTTGAGGTGACCTTACATCTAAGACTCTTAAGGTAGGTTTCGATTGGGGTGGTTTTAGCTCAAGACTCTTCGGGAAGGTTTACTTTTTCCCAAGAGTCTTCGGGATGAGTCCCAGGTGTGTGCGGGCGTGATGTGTGGTTGTGAGGCCCATGTGTGTGCGGGAGGGATGTGTGGTTGTGAGGCCCAGGTGTGTGTGGGCATGATGTGTGGTTGTGAGGCCCATGTGTGTCCGAGCAGGAAGAGTGTGGTAACGTAAGGACGTTCTCCATTAGGTAGATCAACTAACTAGTGGGGGAAAATGGTGTGGTGTACCCAATACTATTGTTCTTATATACTACTAACTGTTGTTTTTATGTTTTGGTGAGCGTTGCTGGTGAGGTTTGGTGGATAGAATTCCTTAATAGGTTCTGGTTTCTTCTGTTGTCCTCATGGGACATTAGGATGTCTACCCACTTGTGCTTGAGAGCTTTAATTTTCCCTACTGAGTATCCTATTATGCTCACCCTATGTTTACTTTCAAGTTTCCAGGAGGACTATAGGGCCGTGTGGGACCCTACTAGTCTGAATAGTTGGAGTTTTTGTAGTTTGATGTACTCTTGTTTCTTTTGGTTTTGTACTTTTGAGCTTTCTTGTACCTGTACTTTGTTTTAGAACTGTTTAAACATGCATATGGGATTGGTTTGGGTTTATTTACTTGTTACTTTTTTCATTGGTGGTTGACTCATCCTATTTCTCGGTCGTAAATAAAAAAAGGGTAATGCCTACCATATTTGTGAAAACCCATACCGTTGGTGCTAGTCACCACTCTGGGGCCTATTGGAGGTGGGACTTGTGGGTCATTATCTCTCTTTCAGCATAGCCATCTCAGGAGGGACATCTTTGGTGGGAGAGGTTCGTGACCGAAGGGTATCAGAGATGATGTTTGAGAGATAGGATGGAGTCTGTAGTGGGGAATAGGGAGGATTTCATGGGATGGTAGGGCGATAGTGTTGGCTGATCATGGTGCGTGACATAGGCCAGGGAAGACCGGCTAGGACGAGGGTTTTTTGGGCCCCCGTGATCTGATGTAAGGACTCTGAGCCTACCGAATGACCATGTGAGACTAAATTGCTTACAGGGTAGAGAACCTAGGGAAGGTACATGCATCATCATGTTTGTGTTTTACATGATTTGGGTGTTCTGGGAAAGGAATTGAAATAAAAATGATAAAATAAAACCTTGATAAATTTCCCTTACTACATGGGATTTGGTGATCCTTGTTTAACATATAGCTATGGAACCTGGACGTCGTCCCTAGGTGACTCAGACAACTAAGGCCCAACAGATTCAGGCAGTCAATCAATTGAGGATTGACTGAGAGGATGAATATGGCAAGTGGCAGAGGACTCTATGATCATTCCACCAACAAACCCTCAAGAAGTACGAGGGTAGTACATCACATATGAAGATAGAGGGGTGGCATGAGGAGCTAGGGATCACATTTACTTTGATCCGTGATCCGAGGGAGTAATGGGTTCTCCTTGCAGTCAGTTAGTTGAGAGGTGCGGCACATCAGTGGTGGACGCTCTACCTCGGGGAGAGGTCAGAGGCAGAGTTTCCATGGGCGGATATTGAGAAGCAATTCCAAGAGGAATTTGTTTCTTCTATGATCAAGGAAGAAAAGCAGAAGGAGTTGCTCTCCCATCTGTAGGGGAGTATGTCATAATGAGAATAAGGAATCAAGTTCACGTATCTACAACGCTTTTCTCTGGATCTCTTTCTAGATGAGGAGTCTAGGGTGAGATGTTTAGAGGAGGCGCTTTGTCCTTCACTCTAGTATATTGTCACCACCTCACCCTTTCGACGTACTTGACAGTACAGAAGAAGCAAGAGGCTATAGATAGGATGAACTCGTAGGGATGTGCACCACGTGAGGGGATCCATCCGGGTTCGTCGTAGGGGAATGCAGTCTGCAGCATGTCTCCCGTGACAGGACCATCCAGATTCAGGCCAGTAGGGAGTAGGCCCCAGCAGTTACAGTTCTGATCTTTGGGTCCTCGTCCCTTTTTCATGGGCCCCGGACCAAAGTGTTTCTCTTGAAGAGGTTTTGGGAATGTTCAGAGTCGGTGCCCGACCCGAACTCAGTTCGGTGGAGGTGGACAGGTTCAGCAATGACCTCAGCAGCACAAATTGACGATGATACCCTTCCAATAGCAGTAGGACCCTGCTCCTCTGAAGGAAAACATTTCATGAGCGGTCCGACCTCATGGTTATACTCAGGGATCTCGACCAGGGCATGGTCGGGGAGGTGGTCGACATCAGAGTGGCAGAGGATCTGGGCGTGGACTGTGGAACACAGCACAGTTGGTAGCTCTGGTAGGACTAGAGGTGGTGCGAGGTACGATTTGTTTGTTCAGAACTCTGGTTTTAGCTTTATTCGATTCATGAGCTTAGCACTCCTTTGTTCCACTAGGTCTAGCCCATGCTTTGGGTCAAGACGTAGAGAGACATTTTGTACCCCTGGTGATGAGTACACCAGTTGGAGGCCAGACCGGCGTATCTTGTGTTTGTCGGGGATGTGGGCAATCGTTGGGACCGCATCTATCTAGTGGGGACCTTTTTTTCTAGAGATTCAGCCATATGATGTCATCCTTGGCATCGACTGGTTGTTTTCTGTTAGTTCCATTATCGACTGCTTTCGAAGAAGGGTCGTGTTCTCCGACGTGGATGGGAAACACATATCATTTGTCAGCGAGAGGAGCTATCAGGTGGGAACCCAAAATGTGAAGCCTCTCCTTTCCTTGTTAGACAATTTATCGGTGATTTCAGCTGATACATAGATGATGGATGTCCTAGAGGGTGTTGGGGGAGTTCCTCGATGGTTTTCCCAAGGAAGTTGTGACTCTACCCCCCCCCCCTCCGACGTGACATTGAGTTCGGGATAGTCTTATAGCCTGGAGATCATCCGATTTTGATGGCCCCTTATCGGATGGAACCTTCTGAGTTGCGGATTCAGATTGACGATCTAATGGAGAAGGGTTTTGTTTGACCCAACATGTTGCGATGGGGTGCTCCGGTTTTGTTCATGATGAAGGCTGACAGTGTTCTCTGGATATGCATAGACTACCGAAGGGTGAATCAGGTAACGATCAAGAACTTTTACCCCCTTCCAATGATAGATGATCTATTTGACCAGCTGAGGGGAGCAGTTTTGTTATCTAGGATTGATCTATGATCTTGATATCATTAGTTGAGGGTAAAAGATAGTGACATCTCGAAGATGGCACTCAAGTGCATGTTTGTGCACATCGAGTTTTTAGTGATGTCATTTGGAGTTACAAATTCACTAGCTGTGTTCATGGGAATTATGAAATTTTTCTTCCGAGAGTTTCTAGACCGGTACGTCATTGTGTTTATTGATGACATCCTGATCTACTCAAGATTATAGGAGGAGCACGGTGAGCATCTCAGGGCAGTACTGGAAGTACATCGACACCACCAGCATTATGGGAAATTGGAGAAGTGTAAGATCTTGACACAATAAGTTCACTTACATGGGCCTGCAGTGTCTCAGCATGGAGTCCCAATGGACCCGTTGAAGGAGTAGGCAGTTGTTTATTGGGCGGCACCCAAGAGCATGGTAGAAGTTTGTAGTGTCTTTGGGGTGGAAGGTTATTATCGGAGGTTCATTTCAGACTTCTCTCGAGTTGCTCCTCCATTGAATGATTTGACTAGGAAGAAACAGGTATTCCTATGGAGCGAGTAGTTCCCGAAATATTTCTACTACCTGAAGGATAAGCTGGTCAGTGCTCCAGTACTCAGGTTTCCAGAGGAAGGGTTGTTGTATGTGGTGTTTTGTGATGCTTATGGCCTTGGTTTGGGGTGCGTACTAATACAGAAGAAGGGTGTGATCTGTTATGGGTCTAGCCAGTTGTTCCCTCACGAGCGTAACTATGCCACCCATGACCTTGAGCATGCAGCAGTGTTGTTTGCACTGATGTTTTAGCGACATTACCTCTTTGGGGAGGGCATTGTGGGCTTCTCAGATCACAAGAGCTTACGTTATATCTTCTCCCAGCGTGACCTGAACTTACAGAAGCGGAGATGTGTCGAGTTTCTCCAAGTCTATGACTTCGATATCTCTTACTATAAAGGTAAGGGAAATATTGTGGATGATGCCCTGAGCAAGAAGTCACATAATGAAGTGGTTCGGGAATCCTTTATTGCCTGGAGAGCGATGGGAGAGTTAGCTGCCTTGCACATGGATGCAAGGGTAGAGGGTGTTAGAAGCTGTTTGTTTCAGATGACGGTGCAGTCCTCCTTGTTGCAGCAGGTGGAACAGTCTCAGTGGGGAGACTCTGAGGAAGAAGTAATGAGGGATCTTATCGATCACCGAAATGCTCCAGAAGGGTTGTTAGAGTATAGATGACATCAGGTGCTTTTTCATGGGAGGATGTTTCTTCTAGAGGCGATGCACAAGGGAGTTATTCGTGAGTTCCATTGCTCAGTATTGGCGGTACATCCAAAAGTTTCAAAAA
The DNA here is from genome assembly GCA_963277665.1 of Viscum album. Lineage (NCBI taxonomy): Eukaryota > Viridiplantae > Streptophyta > Magnoliopsida > Santalales > Viscaceae > Viscum > Viscum album. The sequence goes on from OY728145.1 coordinate 1,100,777,674, forward strand.
TGTACCAAGGCCTAAGGGAACAGTTTTGGTGGCCCGAGGTGAAATGGGCAGTGGCGGAGTTTGTGGCTAAGTTCATAGTGTGTCAGCAAGTAAAGGCTGAACACCATGTTCACAGTTGTATGTTACATACATTAGATGTCCCCAAGTGGAAATGGGAAAACATCTTAATTGAATTCATCACAAGACTACCCAGAGCTCAGGTTGGTTAGGATGCTATCAGGGTAGTGTTGGTTAGGCAGATGAAATCAGCTCACTTCTTTGAAATTAAGGGGTCCGGCCTAGTGAGTACAATAGCACATAGGTACGTAGAAGAGGTGGTGCGTTTTCATGGAGTTCCAAAGACTCTCATTTCAGATCGGGATACTCTATTTACCCCACGTGTCTGGAGGGGGTTACAACTTGCTTGTGGAACCTAGATACGCCTTAGCACTGATTTCCACCCCCAGATCGATGGGCAGATAGAGTGGACTATCAAGATGTTGGAGGACATGCTGCGAGCATGCGTTCTGGATTTCAGAGGATCATGGGTGTGACACCTGCCTTTAGTAGAGGTTTCCTACAAAAACATCTTCCACTCTACTATTGGCATGTCACTGTTTGAGGATTTGTATGGAAGACCATGTCGATCACCCATTTTCTTGGCAGAGGTTGGTGAGACAGGTGCTCTTCATCCATAGATAGTACATAGCACCACAGAGAAAGTCCATCTTGTGCATGAGAGGATGAAAGCGGCTTAGGACCGATAGAAGTCTTATGCTGATTATTGGAGGAGGTCCTTGGTGTTCAAGGTGGGAGATCATCTGTTATTGAAGGTTTCCCCTCGACTTAGGCAGTAGAGGTTTTGGGAAATGGAGCAAGCTCTCCACTAGGTTCATCAGACCTTTCGAGGTGCTGAGGCGAGTCGGCAAGGTGGCATATCAGCTAGACCTTCCACCATAGTTGGAGAAGGTTCATGATGAAATCCAAGTCTCCTAGCTTCATCAGTACTTTCACGATGAAAATCACGTTATTTACTGAGGAGAGTTAGATATGGGAGATGACAGGACCATCGAGGAACGACCAGTCAGAATCGAGGATCTTAAAGAAAATGTTCTTTGTGGTTGAACCATCACCTTGGTTCATGTGTTGTGGAGGCATGGAGGCCTCGAGGAGATCACATGAGTGCGGGAGGCTCAGATGCATGCTCAGTACCCAGAGTTGTTTTGACTTGTGTTTTCCTTTGTTCTTCTGAGCTTTGTTTTGATGTTATACTATGTACATTTGATATATGGAATGCTTGGCTTGTCAGTTGTGAGACGTTTTGTTTCCTTGTTCTCTTGAAGTGTGTAACATGTCCGTATGTATGGGGAAAGGGAATAAAAACATGTTCCTTAATCAAGATGCATTAATGCTGTTGCGATTGAACCCATGCGGGCGAGTCAGTGCTGCCTTAAGTGGATAATGTCTCTACATAGGAGAAAGAACTTCCCCAAAAAACGTGTTCGAGTAGTGTGTTGGTTGTACGGTGTTGGGGATAGTGCAAGCTAAAAAATCCTAATGTATGGAAGTTGGAAGACCCAATTATTAATCGAGACACATTAATGATGATGCGATTAAACCCATGCAGGCGAGTCAGTGCCGCCTAAAGCAGATAATATCTCGACATAAGAGAAGGAATTCCTAAGCAATATGATTAGGGTTATTGGATGAGTTCATGTTATAACTAGATCCCTAAGAGGTATCTTGTAGGGTTCCTCTATGTTGGCTATTGAATTCCCGGGGGAGAGAATGTTTTAAGAGGTATCTGATGTAATGGATCGGACCTCTCCGGCCCATTCCTTTATTGAACTGGTCATGAAGTGTTATGGAGGGTAAAATGTACTTTTCCCAGACATTTCAGAATTTTGTAACTACACGCCGTGTAGTGTGAGTACACTCTGTGTACCACCTGGCCAAGTATACCCCGTGTCGAAGCCGTGTCCTTGTCGTGTGAAAGAAATGAGTACACACCGTGTGACCAATAATACACGCCATGTAGTGTCACCCCACGTACAAGTTACCCTCAAACCGTGTGTTGACCAGTCAATGGTCATGTGCCATGTTGTAGTCGTATCCTTTCCGTGAAAAATAAATGAGCACATGACATGTATCCTATACTAAACGCCATGTAGTGTCTCCCCGCATACACGTTAACCTCAAACCGTGTGTTGACAAGTCGACGACCGTGTGACGCGTTGAAGGCCGTGTTGGAAGCCGTGTGGTGAACGTGTGAAATGGTCGAGTACACGTCGTGTACTTTTTTTTCTCCCCTATAAAAGGAGGGAGCCTCTCCTCCTTTTTAAATCATCCCACTCCTCCCCATTCCATCGAGTAGAGCTCTTCCAATAGACTCCAACGCTCTTTCCTTCCATAACTTCTTCGTCCGAGCTCCGATTTACAATCCGTCAGCGGCCACAAGATCGTAACAACGAGGCATAACTTATGAGCTTGGATCAATTGCTTCCCCTCAGATTTTCCTTACCAGATTCCACCTGAGGAGGTTTTTCCGGGTTTTTCCAGAAGCGACGGACACTGACTGACGTCTACTAAAGTTGATCTGGGTGAGCGTTGTGATCAGAACCTATTGAGTTGGGATTTTACCTTCGTCTCTCTAATTTGTGCATCATGCAGGATGGGTGTCCTTTTGCTTTCACGAGACATAGTTTAACTAGTTTAATTAAGATAATAATTGTCTTACAGAACGGGGATGGCAAGTTATTATGTTTATCTTTTTTTATCATATTGTTATATTGTGAATTGAATAGGCTTATGCCTACTGAAAATAACGGTTGTTGGGGGCCTTTTCATTCACAATTATATGCTGCCCTATCTTTCAAGACCATCTATAGATGGAATCCATGTGGAATGTGGATATTTTTTAATCACGTAATGTTGGCTGATTAAATAAATAACTGGAACCCTTGTGTGATCACCCCGGTTGAAAAAAACTGAAATAATAAACATGTGGGTGTTGGTTAGGGTTATTTATTTGAAGGGGGAGTTTAGTGGGTTGTTGTGGATATGGTGAGTAGCAGGGCTGTGGTTGGATTGGTTGTGGGTTGGTGTTAATGCTATGTTGGTGATGGGTAGCAGGGCTGCGATAAATGGTATCTAAGGGATGATAATGTACGAATATCGGTGTGTTTGTGGTTATAGTGTTTGGCAGCAGGGCTTCAGGGAGGGGTTTGAATGTGAACAAACTATGGGTTACGAATAATAAATAAAAGTGGAAGAGTTAATGAATGGGGGGTCATGGTAATGGAACATGAATAATAATCAATTGGGTTGGTTGGTTAATAATAAGGTACTTGTTTGTGTTTCTTGTGATTTCCTAAATTGATTTGTGGATGACAGGGATATGTTTTACGAACGATTAATATGGTTGGTTTTGGATAATTTCCCAGTAATTAGGGAACTAATAAACTAATTCTATTGAAACATGAAAACCTAAATGGGGTTGGGGTTGTTTGTTGTATGCATGCTTCGACATAGCATTGTCGGGGAATGTGCTCAGTGTCTCTGTTTAGATGCCATAAGTTGGGCTGTGTGTTTGGCATACATATATATATCTGTATCTTTGTGTTTTTCCGCACCCCACCCATGTTGAGCACTTAGTGTCGAACACTCCCATTTCATGGGAGAGGGTTTTTTCCCCTTAGTCACGAGCTCCTTCCTGATCCTTCTTCCATAGGTTGTGATGGCTTGAGGTGACCTTACACCTAAGACTCTTCAGGTTGGTTTTGATTGGGGTGGTTTTAGCTAAATAATCTTTGGGCAGGTTTACTTTTTCCCAAGAATGATCGGGCTGAGGAATAGGTGTGTGCAGGAGGGATGTGTGGTTGTGAGGGCCAGGTGTGTGCGGGCAGGATGTGTGGTTGTGAGGCCCAGGTGTGTCCGAGAAGGATGTGTGGTTGTGATTCCCTGGTGTGGGGTACCCACTACTATTGTTCTTATATACTACTACCAGTTGTTTTTGTGTTTTGTTGAGTGTGGCTGGTGAGGTTGGGTGGATATAATTCCATGATAGGTTTTGGTTTCTTCTGTTGTTCTCACGGGACATTAGGATGTCTCCCCACTTGTGCACAAGAGCTTTAGTTTTCCCTCCTGAGTATACTTGTATGCTCACCCTATGTATACTTTCAGGTTTCCAGGAAGACTATCAGGGCTGTGCGGGACCCTACTAGTCAGGACAGTTGGAGTTATTGCTGTTTTTTTACTCTTTTTTCTTTTGGTATTGTACTTTGGAGCTTTCTTGTACTTTTACTTTGTTTCAGAATTGTTTAAACATGCATGTGGGATTGGTTTGGGTTTATTTACATGTTCCTTTTTCCTTTGATATTTGAATCATCATATTTCCCAATCCTAAATATTAAAAATGGTAATTCCTCCCATATTTCTGAAAATTCATACCCTTAGTACTAGTCGCCACTCCGGGGCCTACTGAAGGCGGGACTCAGGGGTCATTATCTCCCATTCACCATTTCCATATCAGGAGGGGCGTCTTCGGTGGTAGGTGGTTGTGACAATTAATAAATTAAAATGTATATCCATGAATAAATTATAGTAGCATAGTATAAAACTTTAATAGATTACATATTATAATGAAATATTGAGTTATCACTCTCTTGAGATATAATATGTGTTTTATTGAAATAACATGTAAAACTAAATAATGAATATTTTGATGATAAATATAAGGGTATATAGATAGTTTCATCTAATGAATGTATATTAAAAAATTATATGGAATATTTTAAAATCTTAATACTATATAATGAATATTATTTATCTTTTTAGAAGATAAATAATATAATCATTACTTGTTAATATATATTTTTTATAGAGTTCGAAAATGTGGATTATTTTTGTTTTTGAAAATATTCTAATAATAAATTAATTATGTGTAATTTTAAATGTCATTGTACATAGAATGAAATATTAAGAATGAAATAGGTTTATAGTGGTTATATTTAACATTGTGTTTTATTTTATAAATATTTGTGGTGGTTTAGTTTTCCCTTAGATATTAGGTGATGGTCTAATTGAAAACATTATATATTTATCAATGTATTTATTTCTAGAAAATAATATAGAAATTATTTATTAATATTAATGGATATTTTTTTTACTGAAACTACTATTAATATTGGTGGAGATAAAAAATTAATATGATGAAATTTCATTATTTAATGAGATAATGATGGGATATATGGATATTATTTTTTAATTTATAAAATTTATAAATGAATTAAAATTATTTAGATAATATTTGTGTTATTGGACATTCATTATTCGAAACATCATATTAAATGAATTTCAAATTTACTAATCATTTTATATTCCCACTATTCTCTCATGTGAGGTAATTCTAGAAATTATTTTCTCATAATAAATCAACATGCAGAAATGAGGGTAATTGAATTTGAATGGATGCATATTAATGATATTCAGGGTATATTGGTGATTTTAAATAGGTAATCCATATAAGTGAATCAAAATTCACATCCATTAAAATTTTTCTTTTGAACATTTCATGTTTTTTATTTTTTATAAATGGTGGAATTTTTTTTTGAAATCAATAATGATGAACATGTTGTTATTTTTTATTTTAATTTTTTGATGAATATGATATGTGTTGAATGATATTTCTTATTAAAATATTGAATTTGAAATGAGTAATGAAATGAAGGTTACTAATTTATAATTATTATTGATGGAATATGAACATGAAAATAGATTGAAATATAATTCAATGATAATATAAATATGATTTTATTTATAATGGATTCATTATGATCATTTATATCATAAATTTTTTTTTAAAAATGATATAGAATATATCAGTATTTTTTATATTTATGAAATTTTGTTTATTAGTGATCATCATATGCATATGATTTACGTGAGAAGTATTTATTGATATATATTTTAATTTATTTTTTCTACTAAAAATTATTGCAATATTTTATATGACGTGATGTAAAATTTCGAGCATAAAATCATTTAATATAGTATAAAATTCATGTGGGTGGGTGGGTTATAGTTATGTACATTTTATTACTCTTTGATAGATTGGGATAGTTGTAATGATATATATATGAATAATGGGTAAAATGTTGTGGATATTAAAATATTAGGTGGAAGTGTATTTTTTGAGATATGTTCAAGGAATGGAAGAGATAATGAATCATTATGGACCTATAATAAATTTACGATGTGATTTATAGAGGGTGTTTGGAAATCCATGTGGGTTGTATAAAATTGGAATAGTTTCATTATAAAGTGAGATATGTTTATTCCACATTTTAAATTTTATATGTCATTATAATATTTTATAGAATATTCTGATTTTATGAGGTGTTCTGATAGTGTTAGTATTTAATTACAGTGGGAAAACATGATTATAGAACAATACCTTATAGATGTATCTATACAAAAAATTTATAGAGTGTTAGTCATATGATTTTTTGATAATGAAATTTATAGATCAAGTGGAACCTTTTAATATGTTCCAGATTCATGATCATGTTATAGGCCATTTTTATACCAATGATATGTAGGGTGATAGTAATGATGATAATTAATATCAATGAATTATTTATAATGGACCATATATATATGTTGGTGTTGGCTTATTATGGTATTATATTTTATATTGAATTTTTTTGGGGTTCTATATTTAAAAATTTTATCAACGGTTTAGGGGGGATTAAAATTAAAAAAATTTATATTTTTTTTTGAATTATTGATTTGTAATGTTGAAAAGATTTTCTATTCACATTAAATTTAATATGGATAATTATGATAGATTGTATAATACATTTAAAAAGTTCACATATGTGATGTGCTCGAGTTGAAAATTAATATAATGGAGAGGATAACCATTGAGGGTGGATAACATCTAAAACAATATGAGATCCCCTGAATGAAAAACTAAAAAAGAAGTTTAGGTTTATCTATTGAGGGTACATGTTGTTGAAAATTGAAAAATCATTGAGATTACCCACTATTATAATGTGTCCACACTAATTGTTATAGATGAGATTTAATGTTCCCTAGGAGTGAAGAGAATAATAGTGATTGATATTATATAGTGAGCTCCCCATAGATGGATTTCTACATGGTTATGGATTTGTGATATCAATTTCTCAAAAAATAGATAGTTACTCAGCGATGTACATTTGATAATTAATTCAATGTAGATGGATTGTTAATTTTTATGAGGATTTCATTATAATTTCCATATAGTTATATAACCAAATTTGGAGGAAAAATATATAAACATAATTATTATGTGGACTTATTTGTAAATAATAATATATAATTGTTTTTTATTTTTTTGGTTTTCAGTGATTTTTGAAATTTGATGAAGAGTATGTTGTGATTTTGAATCATTGATTAATATGTTGTGTTACTGAAATCATTTGAAATATAAATCTTGTGATATTATTTTAGTTTGTTCTTTTATATTATTTTTTATACACATGGACGTATTATAATCTTTTTTAGAGGAAAATAAAATTTATTTTAAGAGGATTGTGAATAATATATTTATATGTTCAACCTTATTATTTATAAAACTATTTTTAGATTATAATTATTGAGTTAGTGAAGGTATCATGAGACTATAACTCAAAAAACAATAGGCAATTTGGACGATTTGGACTTCATTATACACTATTTTATGTATATATGATATTATATTGTGGTTTTTTGTATATTTATTACTCTATTATATATGTGGATTGATGCACCCTTTTTGGTTATTTCTGACCGATGAACAATTGAATGTGTGTTTTGGGGGGTAATAGTCCAACTCCATGTTAAAAAAATGTATCCTGAGTGAGATTGTGTTATGGATCAATTTTTATTACATTTATTTAATTTAATTATAGATTTTATGTTGAAGATGGTGAATATTTTTAGGGTGGCAATTTCATAGTATTCCATGACATTATAATTTGAGAAATGGGTCAGGCACCCATTTTGATCAGAATTTAAAATCTGATCTATAGAAGGTATCTATTACCTAGTACACATTTTTTATTATATATATTAAATGTAAAATATCATATTTTTTTAAAGATAATATATATATATAATTTTTAAAATTAATTTTTATTTAGTGAATAATATGTAATGAACATTGTTTATAAACACTATCTGAAACAAATATATATTTTTTGAATTATTATAATTGAATATAATAATGAAAATAATCTATTCCCAAAAAACAATGTGAATAGAAGAAGAATAAATTGTAGTCAATTTAATCTTGTATTTTGTCATAGGTGAATTATTTTTCAATGTAAAAAACATTACATTATTAAAACTAAACTTTATTTATCATATGGATGCATGTATTTTGATTTATATGAATTTTTTTAGTATAATGATTATTATATTGTTATATTTTATTTATTTATGATATTCTCATGTAAATAAGAATTTTCCAGAAATAGTTTTTCACCAAATTAAAAAATCCCACACAAAAAGTTGTATCAAATTTTAAAGAATACATAAATAAATTTTTTTTATCATTTCAGTTTTGATGTATTATTATACATTATTCATCACTATAAATGTATTTTATTTATTATTATTGAAATATTTTTTGAGTTTTTTTGTACATGATGGAATATAATGTTTTTTTAAAGGAGGATGAAACTCAATGATTCTATCATTGTTATTTCAATAACTAATTTATGATAAGTTCATTCATTATTATTAAATTTATTCATTATGAAAGTGTTAGAAATAATGAATGGTTTAATGAGTTAATATCAAACTAATTTATACGATTATTAAATATTTTATAGATGTTAGAATATTTAACCAATTTTTAGTAGATGAATGTGGAATGATGACAAAATTTTGATATTTTTCATAAAAACTCCAAATAACATCATTGATTAAAATAAAAATATAATAATCGAATCCCATCAAAATAATGATCTATCCCTAATCATATAATGATATATAATTAACAAAATTATAAATATTAAACTATAGAAAAAATTATTTTTTTCATAACAATTATTTTTAAAAATATGAAATGATATAAAATATAATTCATCTTAATTTTTTCTATTTCCTGAAGAATTATGTATACCATTGTTCATTAACAAAACATAAATGAAAATGAAGAAATATATTTTTATGGGGATAATATTCTATAAGTGGTTTTCAAATATTTAGTATGAGGTTATACTAAAAAATAGCATTCTTTAAATTTAATTAGAGTGAAAAAATTTGAAATATATTTTTTATTTTTTGGTAGGGCTTGGAACGTGTTGTATAATAATTTTTAAAATCACATACATGGTGTACTAATAGAATTTTCCACTAATTCTACTAAAAATTATTATTTTTTGTAAATGGTTCTTAATAATATAGCCTTATAATCATTTTTTGTTTGTGGATGTGTTGGGGATTGTCTTAGTAACCTCAAATAAATATAAAAATCATATTGTGCACTGACTTTTATTTTCATTAATTTTATAAATCTTACCATTTCAAGGATAAAAAAATAATAAATGTAGTTATATGAAAATGATATATAATGATGTGGTTAATATAATGAATAAGGTCCTTCATAGTAATATATTTTGATATAACATGGTATCATAGTCCTTATTTTGATTTCATTTCAATTTGTATAAAAAATTCAATGATTTATATTTTCTAAAATGATTTATCTCTTTTGAGGAATGTCGATGTTATTATCCCAATTCAAAAATGGATTTTGTACAACGAGGATGAATATATACCATACAATTTTGGGATTGAAAATCTTAATTAATTTTGTACATAAAAAAATTATGTCTACTATTGAAAATGTCATATTATTTGTATTTGAGGAATTAGAATTTTAAAATAATTCTATAGTTATGAATTTTTTAATTTTTTCTATTTAAAGAAATAAATTTGAGTGGGTTTCAAAATATGTTGATACATATGAAATATCAGAATCCATCATTATTTTATTATAATGTTCTATTAATTTTTATTTGTTTCGATATAGTGCTAAATTTTTTTAGATACATTAAAAATGGTTCATGGAACTATAATTAGGCAAATGAATGATGGATTTACTAAAATTGATTAAAATCACACCATAATTTATTATTAAATTATATTTAACATGTAAATAACTAAATTTATTTTTATAAAAAACATTATAATGGTTTTAAAGAATGTAAATAATTTACACAGGTTTATTATTCATTATAATAAAGACACATGTGATGAATCCGAATCGCAGTAAGGGATTTAGTATCAATTTAATTTAATTGAGTAAATTCAATATGTTATGAAAAATTGTTACTTTTGAGGGTTAATACACAACCCATTGGCATTATATATCCTGAATTTATCTATTCTCATATTTAATTATTTGATAATGTAATTATATAATTAAGAATGATTTATATATGTACAATGTTATAAAAGAAAATTATTCTAAATATATCATCTTTTAATGTATTTCATCAATCTGACACACATATCCCTTTTAATGTTTTTTAAATTAATTTTAATTTTTTTTAATTTACATATTATAAATATTATTTTTATTCATATATCTCTTTTTATTTATTAAAGTATCTCAAAATAAATATTTTAATGTTCTTTACACAGAACCGAGATAATGACATTTTCAACTATAATGACATTTATTTCTATTATATATTGTATTAAAAATTTATATGAATTCTAATTTGTAAAAACCTATTTTTTGGGGTATTTTGGTATTGGATAATTTTTTAAAATAAAATGGAATATTTACATCTACAATTTCTTTTCATATTAGTTTAAATAGGTTTTTTTGAATAATATATTTTATTAATAATTTTTTGGGCCATAGACATTAAATTCAATGGGTGTGCCCAAATAATTTCAGTTGAGCCCATTATATCACAATTGAGGGGTGTGACTAGATTCCATCAATATGAATTGGGTAATTATTATGATCATTGAATAATTATAATTGATGTTTTTTTATGTTTACCTATATCCCAAAGGGTTCTATAATAGTAAAATGAGATGATTCTCTAAAGTATACACATAAATTTTCTATTCTTCCAAATGATTTTTCATTAAAATAAAATTTCAAAATGGTAAAATAAATCATCATATTAATTTTGTGATATTTACTTTTAGGGTTAAAATATTATTTTTTAAACAATATTATTTTTATTGGTTGTAATTTTTTCCCTAGAGAAATATTATCCTTATTTATGCCCCTTATTTATCATTTTATTCTTATCCCACATTTTTAAAAATATTTGACATTATTTTAATTATGTTAAGGGGAATGACGAATTATGTTGAAACATATAAAAGTGATTCTCAGAAAATAGAACATGATTTATTTTAAAAGTTTAAAATTATCAGAAAATTTCATATAAATTGTATTTTTTTCACTTTATAACTTCTTTGTTTTTTTGGTATATGAGTTTTGACATGCTTCCCAAACACACTAAAACTGATATGATCTTAAATGTGAGATAAAGTAAATTATTGACAATAACAAATTATTTTATGAATTTAATCATCATGTACTTATATATTGTATCAAATGATGAATATATAACACTAGAGTTTAGGATAATATCCATAAATTTCACTTGGATTATTTTTCATCATTGTTAGATTAAAATTGTAAAGCCTTTAACTATTACAATGTTGATTCAAATAATTTTTTAGAATGGTTTTAAATGGAGGATGAAGATAAGATGTTGTTGGATGTAACCAAGTGGGAAATATCAATACAAATTAGAATACCTAGATACTTATAAGTTGAAGATGAAGGTTTATTGTATCAATTCCAATAAGGAAGGAATCTATATGTTCTGGTTGTATCCATAATATTGAGGGACCTAGTTTAATAATTATGAACAGGTATCTCCTCCAACAATTTATAAGGAAACATCCCTGATCATTCATTATATCATATGACCAAGTTGTAGCTGAATGATTGATCAAGGATATGGAGAATATATTTGGTGTCATGATATTCTTGAAATTTAATAATTTAACTATTTTAGTTTATTATTTTGATTGTGGAGAAAATTTTATTATGTTCATTTAACAAAAAAGAAGTAGTGAAATAGTTTATTAATTCCCATGAATGGAAACTATTTTAATATATTATATTTTAAAAATATTTACTATTGTTGTTTAACTCTGAATTAAAACAAAATCTTTAAATAGATATAAAAATTGAAGATTTTGTAGTTTCATATAAAGTAAACATCACATGTTATGATATGTATGTGCCATATATTATTAGAGAAATAAATTTTAATATTACTATGTTTTACTCAGGATTGAAACCATCCTTATAAAGAGCTCTCACCACATGATAATTTAAATTGGATAATAATGTTTTAATTCTATTAAAAAGGATGAGAAGGAGATTTAAGACTATTATGTTCCTTGAGGCTATGAACATAAGAATAAATTAGGATTTTAGTTGATAGAGAAGCATGGAAAAAAATATCTAAATGAAAGTCAATGAATTTCCCATCATGTGGTATGTGTGGAAGAAATCTTCATAGAGAGTGTATTCTGAAATCATGGAGGTATTACCAATGTGGAATATTTGGCCACTTGGGGTATTAATGAAAGGAAATGAATAATGAGTATCTACATAATAAGGTGATTGATAGAAATCAAATTGTATGTTTTTTAGTTTCAATGAGTTCAGTTATGTAGCTAATGTGTGTCCAATATTAGTTGAATAAGTTTGAAATACTATATTTGTATATAGAAATGTGTAGTGAGGTTATTTCCAATTACAATTTTTGATTTTGGGTCATCAATTAAGTGGAGACATATATGTTACTGTTTATTCATATTATAAAAATACATTGTTTGACTCGAGAGCATTATTTCCATTCATTTATGATAAAGGTTTTTTGTAGATTGGGAATATCACCAAATAAAAATAATATTGAAATTATTCTGAATACTCTTGGTGGAAGTATTAATGAATCCATGATTTATAAAATCATCCTAATGTTATCATTTCTATAGTATTTTCAACAAATCATATTCAAATTTCCATTATAGAATGTTATATCATTATTGTTATGGATTTTAATTATGATTATCTTGGTATGATATATTGTAAGTCTAGTAACATTATTTTAAATCATTTTATTCATTTGATATCATAATTAGATGTTAATAAATTGATTTGAGTCGACAATGAGGGTTAACATGGCCATTTTTTCCAAAAATATAAATAGTTAAAAATATTTATGTTATTGAAGTAAATGAAATCATGAATGGTTTTTCGGTTAATTTACCTTGTGTTATTCTTGAATGAGAGGTTAATTTTACTGTTGACTTAGTTGATGATTATAAAAATATTTCAAAACCAAATATTCTAATAGCTCATGTGGTATATCTAAAATTTAAAAATCAATTTCTGGAGTTACTTGATATGGGTTTCATCTTACCAGGAACTTCAAGAGTGGGTTGATAATATATTGTTTAAGATAAATATAGTTTAATGAAACATTTTATTGATTATATGGCCTTGAATAACATCATCTTTATGAACAAGTTTCGTGTTCCTTATATATTTTATGGTATTAATCAACCATAGGGAGGGCATTAATTTTTTATGTTTTAACCTCATGTTAGGGTACTATTAGTTGGGCATTAAAAAAGAATACATTCAACAAACTTTGTTTATGTTTAGATATAGGAACTGTGAATATTTATATACATGTTTTCTAATAACCAATTCACATTCTTCATTTATGGACCATATGAATAAAAATTTTCATGAGTTATTTTACAAGTTTGTTATTGTGTTTATTGATTTCAATATGGTATAATGTGAAATATCATATTTATATGAAAGACACCAAATGTTTTTTTAAATACATTTAAATAATAGAATATATAATTAATATTTAATAATTTCAATTTTTGTTTTAATAAATTTTTTTCGATTAGAATATTATATATATATATGGAATAACATTTAACCATTCAAAAACAAAGTTCTTGAAGAATTGTATGGACCTCTAAATCGAAAAATGATTCATAGTTTTCTTGGATTGCTTGGTTAACATCAATTGTTGGTTGAAAAATTTGAACAGTATTATAGACCAATATCTATATTATCTCAAAAAAGTGTTATGTTCATATGGTAAAAATATTATGATAATTATTTTGTGGAACTAAAAAAAGATTTGTTATTTCACGGGTTTAGGACTTGCCTTCAAGAAATGGTGGATTATTCATCACTATTGATTCTTTAATGAAACAACATGGTTGTGTCAAAATGAGTAAATATTAGTTAATTGATTATGTTTCATGTTCTTTTAAACATCCTGAGTTAAATTACCCTACCCATAATTTGGAATTATTTTGCAGGGTTATTTATTAAAAAACATAGAGCCGAATATTTTCTGGGATAAACTAAAAAATATATACTATTCAAAAAATATTGAAGTATATATTTACTAATAATTAATTGAACATAATATAGAAAATATGACTATAAATTATCAATTATTTTAATTAAAAAATTAAATGTCATCCTATACATGAAATGAATGTGGCTATTGCATTGAGTTGAAAATTGAATGATACATTTACCATTTTTGGTTTGGAACATGTCCATTTAGTTAAATGATTGATGAATTGTTTCATAAAGTTTATGTATCCTGGTACATAAAATATTTTTATTTCGGATATAGTACATTCTAATTTGCATTATAAATAATGATATCTTAATTGGAGGTTTAGTCTTTCTAGGTCTGGATATAATCTATTAAATTGGTTATGTTTTCTGATTTTCATGTTGACGAATAAGTTATTTTACAATTTTGAAAAATGTTATATCTTCCTCATGATTCCATGTCGAGTAAAAAAATTTAATGTTGAAACTCATAGTTCATTATTTTCCATTAATCTATCTAACACTATGTTGTAAATAGAACATCAAAGGTATTAATGATGTGTTGTAATTATAAGAGGTATCTCTGAATTTATCCTGATGTGTTTTATATATTATATGGATAAAAATAATAATAGTTATTGAATGGGATAAATCAACCATTTCCAAAACTGGAGTTGAAATTGGATAATATATCAATGGATTTAGGGGTAGAATTTCATGGAATTGTCAATGTAATAATGCCTTATGGTTTATTATGGACAAATTATCATAATATGAAATTTCATTTCTAATTAATGATATAATTACATTAGATCAACATTTTAGACTATATAAAAATGAGATAGTCAGGTTTAATAGAGTCCCACTATTCATTATGTTGGACCATGGTCATAAGATTATGACTAATTTTATGAATGGGCATCAGAATTCCAGGGGTATTGAAATAAATTTTAGTACACCATTCCAAGAAAAATATAGTCAAAAGTCTAGGTAGAGAATTCATAATATGGTAGATATTCATCATTAATGATAAATCTGTTACCATTGGTGTTGGGGAAAACATCTTGTTATGATTTTGTTTTTTTATATTATTTTTTTTCATTCCATTATATTGATTGAATCTTTTGAGAAATTATATGAAAACTAGTCATAGATGAATTTTTCTTTGATGATTTCAGATAAATGATGTTAATGGGAAAATATATTTATTACAAGATAATATATAAATTTTATTTGATATGAGAACACATGTGTACAACTTAGACCATGTAGAAAAGTTATAAAGATAACTAGAAGAGAGATCAATAATTTAAGGTGGGTGATCATGACATTCTCAATGTCTATCTATGTAAAAGTGAGTTGATTTTTTTTTGTAAAGAAATGTATATCCAAATTTATATGCACAATATTATATTAGAGGGAATGTTGGATTAGTTTTCAATATTGTGTAATTAATTTCGTGTTTATGTCATGTGTTATACATTTTTCATGATTCAATGCTGCGAAAATATATGACAGATTCATATCATGATTTGTGCACTAATTAATTTTATTAGTAAGAGAATATTTATTTGAGAAATATAATTATATGGTTTTTAATGACGAAGAAAAATATTTTGGGAATAAATTGATTCCTTCGGTTATGGTTTTATAGAAACCGCATTAAGTAGAAGAGGCAACATGGGGATCTGAATATTCAATGAGGGAATGATTTCCACAGTGGTTTAATAAATGAATAAAAACATTAGGATTACATTTAAAAGTGGGGAATGGATGTAACAACCATGATAACTATAGAGTAAATCATTTTCAAACAAATTAAAATCAATTATTATGTTTAATTACATATAAAAGTATTATATAATTTTTAAATAATTCATTATAATTAAACATTTTACATATAAAGATATATTTAAAATATTAATTTATATGTATTCAAAAATTAAATTGGGAAAATGAATATTGTTTTGATTATTATGACAATAAAATTTACATTCAGTGATATTTTTGATGCATGTGAAAATATATTTTTTATGTAAATAGTAAAAAACTACTGAATTTTATCAATAATCATTAATTTTTAATAAAATTAATTATTTAAAATTATTATTTTTAATTAAGTATTTATTTTAAATTAAAATAATAAAAATTATTTAGATTTAATTTAATTAAATAATTTTTGATATACATTATATTGGTTTTTAATAGAGGGTTGTACTAAGTGTTGAATATGGGGTTTTATAGAAAAACTATTATTAAATGAATAATGCTACTCTATTTAAATAATTAAATAAATTGATAATTGGGATTTTTTATGAAATATTCATATTATATAAGAGAAAATAACCATTGAGTTTCATGAATTAATTATTTTTAGTCATACAGTTAATATAGAATAATAAATTTCCAAAAAAATACTCTTCATAAAAATCTATTGTATCACCACAACTCTAGGATAAATATAAAATTAAAATTTTCAGTTATGTTATATATATTTGGGAAAATAGATTCTATATACTAAATTAGAATAATTTATATTTACCTGTATGTTCAACAAAATGTTTGACCAATGTGATTAGAAGAAATAATTAATATTAACAACATCTATTATGGTAAAAATAAGTTTACTTAATTGTTAAAACAAAGCTGTATAAAAGCCCCAAAACATTTATAGAACACCTTTCATTACATATTTTAACATTAAAGATTATTATATCTAGTAAAGTGTTTTATTGGGGCCTAGGGATAGAAAACAATATCTAGGTGGAATTTCATCTTTCAAAATAATACATGTGTGCTATTCAAATCACATATAAAAGGGAACCCATTGACCTATTATAGTCACACCATAAAAAGAAATTAATTATTAAAATGAGTACCAAAATAACATTCCAAAATCCCTATTAGAATAATATAATTCATACATTGGGAAAAAATCCATCCAATAAAGGCCTCTTGTGTAATCCAAGTGATGTTATTTGAAAAAAAAGATAACAATTAACAATGTTGATTTTTATTTTATTTCTTTCTACACCCCATTAAACCATTATTATACCATTATTATATAATAAAAAAAGTATCATAAATAAAATTAACTGATTTAATGTTAATAGATAGACCTATATATAATCATACATTCATTAAATGGTCTACAACATCATTATTTTATGTACTACGGACAATCGTCTCAAAAAATGATGTTGTTAATTTTTCTATTACCAGCTATCAACGATGGGAAAACTATTAGAAGTTATGTTTATATTTTATATATATCATAATTATATATCATAATTAATTATATTATATACACACATCTATACATTTCATACTGTATGGGATATGATAATATCGCTCATCTGTATGAAATACTTCCACCTTCCAATGTGTTGTGAAGCGTTTTCACTAACGCTTATTATAAAGGTAATAATGGTAATTATTGTTAATATATATGGAATAAATGATATATTAAAGATATTTTTACATGGTTAATTTTTTTAAAATATAATATGAAATTTACTTTCTTACATAATCACATTGAATTAAAATGATAAAGTTGTTCGTGTATGTGTGGACTACCGCCTCCTAGAAATGATGAGCTTAATTTTTTCATCACTGCATAAAAAATCATATATATATATATATAAGTATTTTTGATAATCTCATTCTGTATTTTTTATGAATTTATCATTTTTTAAATATAATGTTTTACTCGTAATATTTCTAAAATGATCATTAAAAATTGAAATGTTACTCATGCGCAAGTGTGACATATCGTCACTATGATTGTAATGTTAGATAATTTTTTATAAACATATTCATGATTGGGGTTAAATGGATAATTAATGTATAAATATACTTCTTATGTCACACTTATAATTCTAGATATATTTATATAATAGATTCTCTGGCATAGTGAACACACCAAATCCATTTTTATCAAATAAGCCATGCATAGTCAAATAATCCAACTAAAACATAATTTATTAAGTAATTGAATATAAAAAATAATATATAAAATTAAAATAATAATAAACATTGAAAAGGATCACAAGAATGTAAATAAATAACAAATTATAATAATTGATTAAGATAATGAAACTCACGGTAAATCACACACAAGGTAAAGGACATCATATCAATTTGTAATTCATTGAGCAATATCATGATGTTATGTGAAATTATTTTATTAAAAACACCATGAAAGTTCCAATAGACGTGTTATATAATTAATTTATATATTCTCATGGTATTTAATTTTTTTAATGTTTTTAGATCATGGGGATTATTATTTAAGTATTTCAAAATTTATCATGGGATTTTACACTAAATAAAACATATTTTAATGTTTTCATTCAAACTCCCTTTATTATTAGTGTACATGTATTACAAATAATGTTTGAAATGATTTATATAGACATATACAAATCAAAAATTACATTTTTTGAGACTTTTTCGTTTTTCAAAATGATTTAAAATGTAATATTTTTATGTGTTTAAAATAGAATGACTAAGATGACTTTTCCTATCGTGGGGGCTATTATTTACTGTAGATTTTTTTGTAGGATTATATATTATATTAAATTAATACCCCACTATTATTGTTTTTTTATTTTGTAACTTGAAATATATATTAATAAAAAATGTAATTGTTATAATCGAATGTTATTTACATATGTATTTAAAATGTCTATTCAAATGTTAAAAATTTATAATATGGTTCATGGACATTACAAATGTTTGCTACAACAAAATGTCACTAGCTGGTCCCATTATAGCACAATGGATAGGTTCACTGAGATAGGGCACCAATGCATTGGGTAACAATTATGATTTCCATTGAATTGAAATGAATGGTGACCATACAGTTATTCTAATATATATGGGTTCTTTGAGATGATGTCCCAAGGTATAAATGCGATTTTATATCATCATAAATTGTTTTCATCTAAAAACATTATTTACTAATGATGAAATAAAAGATAATTTTAATAGAATTATGTTTTCTTTTTGTGTAAAATGTTTTATTCATGGAGGGTATCTTATGGGTTCTTTTTTTCAATTGAATAAGGGTTTTCCTAAATTTATATACCGTTATGAATTTATTTTCTCATAAATCATTTTTGAATGTTTTCAAAGGGTTTAAAATATTGGTAATGGAAAATAATTTTTTATGTTTAAAGGAATTTAAAGATTTCATGAGAAAATAACATACATTTTTATAAAAGAATAATATTATTGATAAAATTGATAAATAAAATGTATTCCTAAACATTATTATTTTGTGGTAATTCGAAGTATGTGCTATGAATTAATTATCTAAAACAATAAATCATAAACTTCCCTTAATGTGGAAGAATGTATATTCGGGTTTAAAATCCAACATCATGTACTTATTATGGATGATTCCTTTTATGAAATCAATTTCAGAAAAAATATATAACTACTTTAACAAGAGGGATTATTTTCCCACTCTTCTGATGAAAGAGGTGTTTGTAATTATAAGTATAATAATGAGAATTCACAAATACCATGAAGATATAATTACATATAAAAGCGGATAATTAGATTCAGAAAAAAACCTTTAATATTTTATATGATTGATGATACATAAAATGATGTCTGATGAAACAAATGTAAAACAATAATAAAATAAAGCATTATTGTGTATTTGTTTTAAAAAATAAGATTTAAAACATAAAATTTAATCAAATATTTACTTTAGAAAATAACCTAATGACCAAAATAAATGATAGTGGGGCTCCTTTTGAAGGATAAAATAATATATCTAATTATATAGTTGATTATTTAATTTTAAATAAACAAGTTAAAATAATTTTTTTGGGTTCTTATTAAAGATGTAAATAATATTATTCCAAATTATGTAAAATTATTTTTTACAAATTGGGTTAGATTAATTAATATTTCCCCTTATATAAATAAAATATGATTATTTCAGGAAATAATAAAATATATTATTAATTCATATGATTATGTATTTGGAAAATGGTTAAGGTATCTAATAAACATTTAGTAAATAAATGCAAATTTTAAAAAGCCTAAACATACAATTCATTGAATGAAATTAGAATTAATGATTTTTTAAAACTATAATATTATTGATGGATTGCTATAATAATATTAAAGATCAATAACATTCATTACATTAATAGGACAGATAGATGAAATCGTGGGATCTGATTCTTGATATAGAATCATACCGTAAATATATATTACAATTTTCTAATATCTAGCAAACAAATGACATTTGATGTTATCAATATTCAGGGTGTTATAAGTGTTAATAATTAAAATAATTATATATTAAATTATTTCAGTTATATAATCTAAAGGATGCGTAAATTATAATTATTTATCTACATTGATAGACAATAATATTTTACAATTACTATTTTTAAAAATAATTCTCATATTTTAACATACCTGATGCCAAAATCACATGGGTACTAAAAAATTGACTTGTTTTCTATTTATAAAATGATTTATCCACAAATAAAAAATGTATTATGAAGAAGACATCAATTTATCGAATAATTTTTTTTTATTTTTCAATTTTTAATCTTTCTAAAATGTATGTTTTATAATAAATTTTTTAATGGACTAATTGTGATTGATCTATTAGTAATAAAAGTTTATTTTTATTCCCCTAACCTAGTATCCCATAGTTGGTGGTTACATTATCAAATTATTACTAGATACAAGAAATGAAATCATAAATGATAGAATATTTTTGTACTCTTTCTAAAAAATATATAAATATTCTTCCCATGTGAAATTTTTAATAAATAACAAAATAATAAAATTGATTATTTATTATCAAGGAACTCATTCAATAAATCCTTTATCAAAACGTGAGGGAAAAACATAAAAAATAAAAGTTATAATATTACCTAAGGGAATGTTTGTTGGGGAAGATAATGTTTAATAATTAATGAATAATATATATATAAATAAAAATAACAAGAAACACATTAAAATTAATTAATTACATGATAACAACAATAATATGGTTGGATTAAATGATTGTCATTTATTAATATATAAATAATCACATGATCTTGAAACTTACACACATATTTCAGATGATTTTAATATTCCAATGGACATTAATGATTCATTTTAGGATGATGAAATGCATAATGTTTGACCAGATTAATGTACAGTCATTGCCCCATGAAAAGAGAGATTAAACTATCATTAAACCTTCACCAACACCTGACTAAAAATAAGGCTATCCACATGGATTTTCTAGTTATAGATATTGATCAATAAATGGGATGCAATTTTAGGCCTCATAGGTTACATTCAATGTCCAATTGATCACTGATATTTAGAATGATCATGTCAATTTATATGAAATTTTCATTATCAATACCTATATGTATTTAATAATGTTTATAGATTTATCATGATTTTCATAATAAATTTCAAATACTAATAATGAAATACCATATGTAAATATGTAAATATTTTAGAGAATATTGTATCTATGATTCAAAAAATAGTTATATGTAAGAGTAATGTAATTTCCAATGAAATATGTTCATATAAAAGTTGAGGGTTAATGGAATTTATTTAGAAATTTTAACTAATCAATAATGTTTATATCAAAATATTCCCTCCTTATGTAGATTATATAAATTCCATATATATAGTAAGGATAATATAATGACAACATATTCATAATCTTTTATTAATAAATAACATGTTGTTGTGGTTGATGAATATAAATACCCTTAAAATACAATTATAATATTATTGAGTTAAATTTCCTTCTAACATTTAAAAAACATTTAATGAAATTAAATTTCTAAAATACAATGTAATATATTTAGTTTTAATATAACATTATTACAATGTAATTTTGGATATTAAATATTGACACATTATGATTGTGTTATATTCTTTTCATATAGTATCTGTTAAATGAATACATTAATTCACACTCTTGTAATTTTGTTAAAAAGAACCTCATATGGAAAATAATATGATGATACCATTTAAATTTTTGTACATAAATTCAACAAAAAATTAAATGTAAACTAACATATCATTTTCGAATAATAAAAAACACTTATTAAAATAATTTTAAAATAAAATTGATACTCCATAAAAAAATTTGTCAAAGAGTAAAAAAAAATTCAATGTTCCTTTAAAACATTATTTTGTTATCATGTATTCATAATGTAAGTATAAAGAAATTAAAAATTCTAATAAATAGAAAATAATAAAATTATAAGGTAATATATTTGTTCGATGATATAATTATATAATAATTCCCCAATCATAGGCATAAACATATTTAATTCTGAATATCAATATTATTTTGAAAAAAAACCAACTATTTTCGTTATTAATATTTAATGACCACCATTTAAAAATAACATCAAATGTTTCTTAAAATACCATGAATATAATATTTTTCCAGATTTATAATATAAAATTAAAATTATAAACACCCGAAAAAAATAACGTACTGTTGAATAACAAATTGATCCCATAAGAGTAAAATTGAGATGATAAAACCTTTACATCAGGTTTAACATCCTTCAAACATGTCTGGTCCTCATTTATAATATAAATAGATTTTTTATAAATCAATTTAAAAGACATAAAATTACATGTCATAACATATATTATTTAAATATTTTATTTTATTAACTATTTATTAACAATCATATGTTAAAATTACTGTTCTATGTTATTACTACATCATATTCCATGAATATTTTAATTTACTTATGTGAATCCATGGATGATGATTACATCCTTAATTTATAGATTGTTATTTACTATAATAATATCATATTTATTAATATTATAAGGATATTTATTACCATCTTTAACAAATGGTTATAAAAAATTAATTACACCCACCAAGGAGAGGTAAAATCGTATGTATGCATTAACTTCAGATACAATTTTTGATAGATGAAATAAAAATTAATATATAATAATTAAACATTAATGAGTGATTTATTATATCATATATATAGAATATATTCACTATATATATATATATATATATTTAATATATACATGAAATGAAAAATGATTCACAGCGCTTCGCTGAGGTTTGTAGTCCACATGAACACACATGTGACATTTTTGTCGAATAATAGATTGAAATGTTAAAAGCTTGGAATGATAGTAAAACATCATATTAATAACTGTATGTAATAGTTTATATATATATATATATTCATTAGTTCTATCCATATAAAAATACTTTTATTGTTGTGATGTAAAACGATTTACACCATCTCATGGAAAGGATATGTCATATATAAGTTTGAATGATATTTCTATTCTTAATTAGAATGAAAGGGTATATAAATTAGTAATCTTGTTGTCATGAAAATATATAAATATATATATTATACATGTGTTTATATTTTTTTATATGTAAAACATATTTATACGATGTAGAAGAAGAAATTATATTTAAGGGAATTTTAAAAATGACTACATTCTCTTTGAAAATCCGTATTGGGATATCATCTTAAAGAAAATATGGTTTATATGTTTTTAATAAATAAAAATCCAAAACATATATAAGTATGTGGATAAGAGATGATGGAAATTTTGTTTCATTCTAGATGGTAAATATTGTGTATATAGATGATATGGAAGGGGTTTCCAACTGTAAGTGTTAAGAGGTGTATTCACGAGGGGAACAATAATTTCATCCTTTCTAATATGGATATGTTATAGTTATTTTTTCACACTTATCATTAATTCTAATCCCTATATTAACAATTTATATAAATACCATAATATTAAACATTTCTATCATTTAATTACACATAAAATTATCATAATAGTATAAAAAACAAAAAATCGATCTTGGATGCTGTTTCCCACTATAACTAGATCATTTTGATGAATTTAATAATTTAATGAATTTTAAATCATATAATAAAATATTTTTTTAAAAGAAATATTAAATTAATTCTCAAAATAGTAATTTAAATTGATAATTATGAATCATGTAAAATACATATATTTAATTTATTCAATTCAAAAATACAAGTCAATTTGTATAGATCTATAAAATGCTAGGGTCACAATTATGAATTAAAATTATGTCACTTTTAATATTTTAAAAATTGTTAATTTAATTATTCTTTTACCTGAAAAAATAATTTATTATCATTATGAAAACAATTATGCTAATTATTTAATCTCTAAATTCTTCAAATATATAAAATCCTTGATGAGATTTTAATATACATAATAATATTATATTTATTTATTAATCAGTTGATCTTCTCCCTATGTGAACACATAATACATATTTAAAACTATGAGACTGATAATGTGTAACATTATTTTATTTAAATATTATATATTTCATTTATAGTTTCTATTAATCAATACAAAAATTAATTTTGAGTATCACATGTAAGTGGTATAACTCCCTTTTAACCAATATAAATTATGATATATAATTATTTACTAATTATATAGTTTTATCCTAGATTAGATTTATTTTCCCTTTATTGAGGTGATAATATTTACTAACGTTACTATTAATTTTCAAAAAATAAGAGTTTCCTATTTACCAAATTTATTCCTCCAAATTTTAAATATTAAATCCTTATGTTATATTCTCATTTCTATAAATTATATAAATAAATATACAATAAAAATTCATAACACAAAGGAAAGTAATTATTCAAAAAATTGCATCTATTTATATACATGTTTTTATAACCAATATAATAATAAAATTGATTCAAATTAAAATAAATTAACTATTCATAATATAATACATAAAATTTAAATTTAAAATAACATTAAAATAGAATAGACTTTTTTAAATCCTTTAAAATGAAATATTTATTAATTTTTTTTATTTTTAAATTTTCATTGAAAAATAAATATTTCTATAAAAAACTGAAAATTTCCATAAATGAGAATTTTTAAATAATTTTTTTCAAATTAACTCAACTCGTATAAAATAATATTTATAGATTATCCGGACATTATTTAAAATAATTTTTCTTAAAAACAATAAAAATAATTTTTTTAATGTAGTAGTCTAAGTAAGTATACAATATCCTTACTAAAAATAAAGTACATATTTCAAATGATTTAATAAACTATTTTTATACATAATTTATATATACATCATATCATATTAAATTTTATTCATACATGAAATTTCAATTACTATGTGATTATTGTTACATTATATTAACATGTTTTAAAATAAAATTATGGTTAAATCTGGATTAATGATATGTTATGTTCCTACCATTGAGAGTATTTTTTATATAAAATATAACAAAATTATATTGCACCCCTTCTCATTTAATGATATGTATCCTTAAAATTTCAACATTTTCTTTATATTCATGGGTATCTTATTTGAACATTCCTTTGTAGAAAAATAATCATAAAAAGGGATATTGATACATCCTCATAAATAATGGAATGAGATATACCAATGATAGAACAAAACTATGCATCCCAAAATGAGAACATTAGTGGAAGTAGTTGTGTTAATCTAGAAAATAAAAATAATCACCAATGATTACTTGTGAATGATAGAGAGCATGTTTTATAAAATCATAATGAAAAAAACAAATCATTTAATGATGATGAGACCGTCAAATCATCCGAAATATAGGTAACATGATAACAATTTAATTTTTTAGTAATTTTTTCATAATTAGATGGATTATTTACTATCCAGATAAAGCTATTATGTGTTTCATTTTCATTTAAAAATAAAAATCCCACCTTTTCCATATGATATAATAAATTTCCATATCAATACATTACCCAAGAAATGGATAGGAATTTTTTATGTATGAAGAACTATAATTAAAATCTTACAAGTAAATAAATTCATTAAATGAAAACCAACTTATCACATTGTCAATAAATATTTTAAATCACTAAAGATGATATCACCTGGTAAGATAATGTATAAACCATCATATTTTGAAATAATGAATTTTGGATTAAAATATTCTTAATGAAACAAAATGTTATATATAGATTTTTCATCATAATAAAATAAAAAAATCAAAATTGACCACTGTGAATTTTTTTCCAATTTTATACTCAAATATTATCTCATTCCCTTTATATAAAACATATAAAAATATAAAAGTAATCTTTAAAAGTAATTAATTACCTTGATCATAAATTTTAAATATAACTCAAACTAACAAAAGGTATTGTAAAATATCATTAATCACATCAAAAACCATAAACCATAAAAAAATTGAACCTATAATAGATTTCCCAATATCTACATATCATATAAAAAATAATTCATGTTATAGAAATTAATACTAACTATGAAATCATGTATAATGGTTGAAGGAGATAAACCCTTGTCTCCCTTCTGTTGTGTGTTTAAACCTAGTGACTTTTCAAGATGCAATGAGTTTCATTCATCATTTTGTTTTCCTTTTTCCAAAAAAATATTATTAATATATATATAATTTTCTTATAAATACAATTAACAACACCAAAAGTAACATCAATCAAAAATCAATTTTTTATCACCAATGGTTTTTGGTATAACATAATTTTTATTCACCAATATGTAATAACTTATATTTTTTCCCAGAATATAAATAACATATTAATATATGAGTTTTTTATACTTCAATATAATAAATCCCCAAAAAATTAACCCCATAATTTATCGTTATTGGTTACAAAAAATGTTTTTTTTTCAATATTTAAAAACCATGGCTATGTATAATAGTATTTTTGTGTTTCCAGATTGGTAGATTGTCCTGTCATTTGGCCTACTCTTGTCTTTGGTTGATGTTTTATGCGTCCCAGATTAATTACCATGTCTTAGAACTTTAGTATAGAATAAGTTCGGGGTCGATCCACAGGGAACCATGGCATGCATGAATTTAATTGAGTTAATACTTAATAAGGTGAAGTTTGTAATGTTTAGAAACGATTGGGTTGGTTTTTGGGTTGTGATTTAAATTAAGTGATTTACATTGAAGAATGGATACAGTTTGAAGGAAAACAACGGGTAAATTTAAAGAGTTCTTAGAAATGGAATGAAATGACGTGTCTCGGTTGTGGTGAATAAGGAGTTCTGATACATATTGTTTAAATGGTTGTTCTATTCATAATAATTCAATCGTTCAGGATTTCATTTTGTTATAAGATTTCCTTGGTCCGGTTCTTATTGTTTGGAAATAGAGCAATTGACTCCTTGGTCTGGTAGTCAATGTCCATAATTATTTATTACGTCCAGTCCATTAGATGAATCGGTGAAAATCCTTCCAATGGTCATGGATGTTTTCACCGTTACATTTCTTTTGTTTTGCTAAGAATCCTTCCCTTGGTCCAGCTAAGAATTCTTAGTTATATTAGACAGTGGCTTAAGAAAAGTAAGATGAATTACAATGATTCAAACACAGCTATATAAAACAGTATACAAATTATGATTCCATCATCCACAGCCCCAACACAAGAGGTTTAATTACACATTGAATTTATGAAAGAAACGACACAAGTGATACCTGACGGATTCATCGTGTAGGCGTTGAGGTAGAGTATCGGAGGGTGGAATGGTGGAATAGTGGAATGCCGGCACCTTGTTGGCTTTAGGAATGGTGGTAGTGGAGCTTCTCCCTCCTCTAATGGTTCTGAACTCCTCAAATTCGTAGGCCAAGTCCTCATTTTATAGAAAAATAAAGTACACGACGTGTATAGAAAGTACATGCCATGTACTTTTCGTCAATGCATTTTGGCGCCATTTTCTCCACTGGCAGGTGGCAGAGCACGCCGTTCATGACTTTTGCACATGGCGCCACCTGCAAGATGAGTGAACACGACATGTAGCGCCGTCATACATGGTGTGTAGTACCGCCATCCCCTTCTATAATAGCAGACACGATGTGTAAAAGTTCAAACACGCAATGTCTTCATCAACGACCACATGGGCATGTGGACTTTTCACTGCAACCACCACTTCTAGAAGGTGGTACAAGGCTTGTAGCGCTGACCCACACGGCGTGCACCTCTGCCTGGTAGACATGGGCGTGTACTCCCTGATTTGGTTTGTGTCCTTGTCTGGATGTACACGGCATGCATAGAAAGTACACGCCGTGTAGTTTCAAAAATTTCACAAACTTCCCTTGATATGTATATTAAGCCAGAAAGCTCCTTCAAGTAAGAAGATTCACCAAAATCAAAGAATATGTTAATGAAACCACAGATATTTGCTGAAAACATGCTTTTATCTTCAATTATATATTTGGAAATGTATACACAAATTGGGTGCATCAAGTTTCCCCCACACATAGTCATTTGCTTTCCCTCAAGAAAAATCTCAACATCTAATTAAGAGAGCCTATACTTTGAAAAGGAAGGCATTTAGTTAATCAAACGTATAACTGATAAAGTTACTGAGGAAAAATTCTAAAATGCACAAATAAATTCAATTCATAAGATATTAAAATAATGCCTCATATATAATGTAATTAACTACTATCATCCTCTTTCAACACATTGTTCAACCTTTCAAAAATTAGCATGCCACTTGATGATTTACCTTACTATTTAAAATCACACTCTACACTAAAGATGTTTTTAATCGAAGTTACGCTCAATCAAAGGCATATAAATTCTATCCATAGGTTTCCAAGATATCTTGTTCTCCACTTCAGAAAAATTGAAGTAAAAAAAATCATGAGGGGTTTGTCAATAAGGTTTATATGTTTCTGTGGCTAAGGGTTGGTAGGTTCAGATGTGAAAAAAAATTCTGAGGCATGAAAAAGGATGGCTAATTCCTTTAAACAACATTGCATGATATTCAAAGTAAAGATCATTGAAAATACATCCTTAAAAAGCCTAGTCAAATTCTTTTGTAATCGTTGCCAACTTCCTTTGGTAAGTAGGGTTTATGGGAAATTAAGTATAAGTTCCTCTCATTGTTTGTTTGTTGTCTGTTTTTCTTTTTTTAACAACAAAACACAAGGGAATCACTTATGAATACAATGAGTACATGTTTGGAACCCATTATTCCCCAAATAATCATGAGGCACTCCCCACACTTTATTTCATGGATGTAAAAAAATATGTCATGTATTGCCAACTCCATCTTTAAAGCTTAAATGAATAATCATGCAATGTTAAAAAAAAGAAATAGGGTAGGAAGGAAAATAGGCTTGTAATGTGGCTTCCTATAATGGCTTTTCATGGCTTCAATGGGCTTAACAAAGATTAAATGTAGGGTAGGTGTCAAGATAATGGGGTTGAAAAAATCTAATGCCTCAATCATGTTAAAGTAATTAAAAAATTTCTTCATATTTCAAAATGAAAAACTTGAAAATTTTGGTAGTGATGCATATCCTAAGAATATTCTAAGAAAGAGGGTATTAGAAAAGAAATATGAAAAAGGTTTTAGAATACCTCTAAGGAGTGGAAAAAAAATAATAAAGGGACAATCAGGTCATGAGATGCATATAATGATTAGCCTAATTAATGTAATTTAATCAAGGATGAAATGTTGTAATTGAAACTATATCAGTAATCATTTTAAAATACATAAAAACTAAAAAGCATGTAACTGTTCCAAATGTTTTTAGTGATAACTCTATCATTTATAAGACTGATTAACAAAAACTGCTTTACATTTAGAAATACAGAGTCTAATAATGATGTCTCCTAGGTTAGTTTAAGGGAAATGACTAAGGTGAAAGATATAGATGCTCCCCCACAATTAACACTGCATATGGTCCACCAAGTGCAACATCAAGGTAAAGGGTGGGCAGCGGGGAGGAAAGGGGGACAAAATTAGGGAAAGTAGTGGAAGGAGTAAATCCTAAAAGAAAGAAAATAGAAATGTAAAAATACTCCCCTCGTGAAAAGTGATGCCCAAAGCGCGCCGCACTTGTACCTGTGACTGTCGAGAAAAAGAAAGAAGACTACAAACATGAATAACATCACATCACAGAAAATGAAAGAAGAGATATATAAGAGAAAGGAAAATGTCACAATCATGGGGTGGCCTTAGGGGAGGAATCATCCAGTACAGAATCGGCCGGGAGAGATAGTGCAGGAGCCGTGGATGTGTGAGGCTCTATCTTGACATCGGGAAGGGTAGCTGAAGAAGTAGGAGCCGCGTGTGCTAGACTCGGGATCAGAAGATCAGCAGCAGGCCCTGGACCGGCAGAAGTGGCCGCAACAGAGCTCACCATAGTCATCAGAACAAAAGCTCTGGCCGACGTAGGAGACGACAGTGGAGCAGCAGCAGAAGGGCCAGAAACGGAGGCAGGGGATGGTGGCTGAGGCAATGGAAAACCAAGATGCTGAGCAATATGTACCAACAGATGCTCCATCCGGTCCTGGCGGTCGTCCAGACGAATCAAATGGCGTGCAATGGTGTCCTTGTGGCCGATGATACAGGCCAAATGTTGCTCCATCGTGGCTAGGCAGAGGAAAATGGACGGATCGACCGAGGGTGCGGGGGTAGGTGGGATGGCAGATAGGACATACGAAGGATGGTCAGAAGAAGTGGGGCCAGTAGGAGGTGGGTGAGGGGGAGAAGCTGGAGGAGGTGGGTAGGGAGGGGCAGGGTCAGCTGGTGGCGGGGCTCGAGCCTGAGCAAGGTTGTAGGCACCCCTGCTTCCGGACCAATCCCATGTGAATGAGCATGAGGAAGTCCATCCGATGGGGTGAACCTAACAAGTCATGAGGTAATGAGGGCTCGAATAACCCCAAGTGGTGGGCAAGACGGGTGGTGTAAAACCCGTCATTCAGGTTGCCCTGACGGCCGTTAAACATTGAGTAAAAATTTGAGGCGGCATGAAAGGGGAGGTCCGGGTAGGCGTGCCGGATGACACAGGTAAGAAGCTCCATGTCACGGCCGGTCACGACCCCCATATCCTCATGGTGGGGGAAGAGTTTGGCGCTGATGCACCTGTGGGTGAAGTGAAGGACGGGATCAGCTATAACAGTGCTCTTCTAAGAAGTGGGGGAGTACCGGTGGTCAATCCCAGCGATCTCCCGCCACATGGCAATGAGGATAGAGCGCTCGGGCTGGGTCAAGTCAGAAATGGGCGGTTGGAGGAAAGGATGGGGGTAGAATCCACAACCTCGGATGAACTCTGTCATCGTCAGAGAAAAACGTCGGCCGCCTAGCCGGAATCGAACTATTGGCATCACATTGCCAGGTGTCTCTTGGTACACCGTTCCATCGAACACAACGGAGGCCACAAACACCAAAAATAAATCTCGGAACACAGGAGTGATGTCCTGGAAAATCTCAAGGAGTGTGGTGTGCCTAAGAAGTACCTACAAATCCTCCAAAATACCAAGCCGTTGCGAAATGCTACTATCAAGTTACCGGCCGCTCAATGGTATCGGCCGACGAGAAAAGCGTCGGAGCCTGTCATATGCAAGGTCGGTGACCGAGAATACCATGCAGGGATAGGGAGCACCTGCAGTTCCCAGCCCAGGTGCCGGTGCAGCAGCAACATCTTGCTCTCGAGGTGGATCCGCCGAAGAAGAAGGTGGCTTGGTGGAAGGGGTGCTCAAAGAGGGACCAGCTGCTGAGGATGATAGTATACCAGAAGTGGAAGCTGGTGCAGTAGAAGGAGGCCCCACCTCATCTGAGGGAGTGAGTGGCGGCAGAATTGCCAATGGAGGGAGCTCAAAGACCGGAGCGTCGGGGTCCGGATGAGTAGGTGGTCAGAGTCGGATCCGACGATAACTGGACTCCTCGCCCTCAGTGGCAGAGGCTGGCCACTTCCCGCGTGAATGATCATGATATTCCATATCCTAAAATAAAAAGAAAAAAGTAAAAGAAAACAAATCAAAAGAGGAAAATAAAACAAAGAAAA
This sequence comes from Viscum album, assembly GCA_963277665.1. NCBI lineage: Eukaryota > Viridiplantae > Streptophyta > Magnoliopsida > Santalales > Viscaceae > Viscum > Viscum album. Next base: position 1,100,809,969 of record OY728145.1, read on the forward strand.
TGTGAGAAAACTGGAAAATTAATGTACACGGCGTGTACTTAGAGCTGGAAGGTATCCCGTGTTCTCTGGAAAGACATGCCGAGGGTGGAAAGAGACCATGTAATAGGACACGGCGTGTGCCAAACATACACGCCGTGTTCACATCAAAGTGCAGGTGGTCGTGTAACAAATGACACGACCATGTTTTTAATAGTTCAGAGAACAAAATACACACCGTGTAGGTTATGGACACAACGTGTACTGCACATGAAGAACATGGCCATGCAGAGGGGGAGACACGGGCCGACCACAGATATAGAGGACACGGCGTGTACCAAACATAGACGCCGCGTTTTGGAACATGGGGTGACAGGCCATGTTATGTGCCACACACGGAGGGGCCAACACAAACAACGGACACGGCGTGTACCAAACACACAGGCCATGTAAATGAAAATGGAGTGTAAGACCGTCTGCAACGGTGTACTCAGGCACAGGGAAATGGACACAATAGGTACCGAACATTCACACCGTGTAAATTCAAATTTTGGAAAATTCATTCTGAGGTCATGTTCAGACATACACGGCGTGTGTTCTTCATTTCGCGGCTGTGCACTGCCAGAAGATGAACGGTCGGCCCATCCGAAAAAACACCCTAAATGTGTCTAAAAATTTGAAACAGATGGTTTAGAATGGTGTACTTGGATCGGGGATCACAATGTGAGAGGAATCAGAACTTGAAACGCCCCAAATCGACGGATTTGGAAAAAGGGGGTTCGGATGGCATTTGGGAGAAGAAACGGGAAGAAGGGGAAGAATCAGGTGGTCGTGCGACATGGCCTCAAGCAGGGTGGCCGGTGGATTTTATAGCCGAGGTACACGGCGTGTATAGAAAGTACACGCCGTGTATATATATATATATATATATATATATATACATATAAGAAAAGTACAAAATTTAATTATTATAGTAAACTATATAATAATTATTAAAAATAGAAATATTGAAAAATTCCAATATACATGATCCTATACACGACGTATATCAGGAAATACACGCCGTGTATTTTAAAATAAGAAAAAGAGTAGTACAACCTTTGGTCTGGTGCTTGGGGCGGGATTCGAACCGGCGATCGAGCGATATGAATGGATGCCCTCACCCACTGGGGCAAAGGTTCTTCTGCTATTCATATTTATTTTATATATATATTTATTTTATACGGCTTATACACACGGAAAGAAAGAAAAGCACGACGTGTGGTTTTTATTTAGGAAAGGATGGGGGTGAAGCGGGGAGATTAGCGCGATTCGAAACCGGGTCTTGTGAACCTGGTGTCGAGACTTTGCCAATCCGCCAACTTCACCCACATGTACGTTATTATTTTTAAAATGTTATTATTTATATTTGAAAAATCATGGCGCACACGGCGTATATCGGAGTACACGTTGTGTGGTTTAATTAAAAGAACAAATGATGGAAATGTGACGGGTGTCTAGATTCGAACCCCTGGTCTTTTGAAACCGGATTACGATTTTATCCAACTGTCCCATCCCCATCATGGGTATTATTAAACATGTGTATATATATAGAGATTGACAATACCACACACGTCGTGTAATTAAAAAGGAGGAACCCCGTGCCGAAGGTAGGTCAGGAGGATTCGAACCGAGGATAGCTCGAATAAACTCCAGTGACTTTGCCATCAGCACAGACATCATCCTTGGTTATTTATTTCTTATTCTATATATTTATACTATTAATTTTATAAATTAATAAGATAAGTACATGCCGTGTAAATAAGTGGGACACGACGTGTAACCTCTGGGTTTCCTCCCAGGAAGCGCCTTTGTTTTAGGTCGTTGGCTTGACCAACATACCTTGCTTACCTGATTTTTACGGTGGATAATGGTCCCAAGAGTGGCCGCCCTGGCCATCTAGGAGATGAAAGTTCTCTGGATCTTCTTCAATAGGAATGTCTGGATTGGTAAGATTATTAGAAATATAGGAACATACCAGATCATCCACCAGGTGGTCATCCAGGGTAGTTATTGCAGAACAATCCTCATGATCAGACGATGATGCCTACTTGATGGCTTTGAGAACATTATTGGAGACTCTATCATCTCCTACCCAAAAAATAAGCTCCCCTTGGTGCACATCGATCAGTGCCTTCCCAGTTGACGAGAACGGCCTTCCAAGTATAAGAGGTGCTTCCTGGTCATCTCCAATGTCGAGGATGATGAAATCAGCAGGGAGAATCATCCTACCCACCGTGACTAGTACGTCCTCAAGTAGTCCATTCGGGTGTTTGATGGATCAATCAGCATGTTGAAGGGCGATGCGAGTAGGCTTGAGCTCGTGGAGTCCCAGCTTCTTGAAAACTCTAAGGGGATAAGGTTCACGCTGGCCCCTAAGTCGCAGAGGGCCTTCCCAAATTCACAGGATCCAATAGTACAAGGAATCGTTAAACTACCTGGATCTTGGAGTTTGGGAGGAATGGAATGTTGAACCACTGCGGAGCACTCCTTTGTTAGTGCAATAATGCCCAAATCATCCATCTTTATCTTATTTGACAGGATTTCCTTCATGAATTTTGCATAGGATGGCATTTGTGTCAAGGATTCCCCAAATTGTATGTTGATGTGTAGCTTCTTGAAAACATCCATAAATTTGCTGAATTGGTGGTCCAGCTTCCTCTGCTTTAATCTTTCCGAAATGGGTAAGGGAGGCTTGAATGGTTGGATTTATTCCTTTTCTTTATTTCTTAAAGCCTCCTTCTGTGGGATATTAGACGAGGAGGGGTCGGTATTGGTACCTTTTTCATCAACAGTGGCTGTGGATACACCTTGATGTGCTGATTGGTTCTGGTGGAGCTCTTTTCCACTCCAAAGCATGATAGAATTGGCCTCCTCCCTTGGATTCTTTTTGGTGTTCTCCGGTAGTGTACCGGGCTGCCTCCCTGAGAGTTGATTTTCTAGCTGGCCAATCTGATTTTCCAAGCCGTGATTCGAGGCTTCCTGATTCTGGAACCGAGTCTCAGTAGTAGATATGAATTTAGTCATCAAATCCTCTAACCTTGAGGTGTTCTCCTACTGAGGTGGTTGTTGAGCCGGTGAAGGAGGTGACTGCCGTGGCTGCTGTGGATGGGGGTTTTGATACCCTTGTTGCTGATAAGGACCCGGCTGGGATTGTTGCGGCCTTTGAATTTGGTTCTGATATGGAGGTTGGTTGTAGTTGGGCGGTCGATGGGGCAGAGGATTCTGTTGTTGTTGGCCCTACCCCGTGTTCTGTTGATCTTTCCATGCCGGGTTTTGGTAATGCTGGTACTGGTTGGTTTCTCGATTTTGGGAAACATAACTCACCTCGCTCGTCGAGGTGCCTCCGGTTGAACCCAGGCATTCTCCCATGATGTGGTTATCACCACAATCGATGCATGCTGGGTGGTGCGCCACATGAACATGAGATGTTCCTTTGAGGTTCAATGCATCGATTTTAATGGACACAACTTCCAACTGAGCCACTAACATAGTGGTAGCGTCAATGTTGTGCATACCTCGCTTTTGAGTCCCCTGCTCGGAGTGACACTGGAAGCTATTGGCTTACATGTCTTCCAGTAGTTCAAATAGTTCTTTGGGGGACTTCCGCATCACCGTACCTCCAGCAGCAGCGTCCACCACATACATGGTATTCGTGGTAAGTCCTCCATAGAAAGTCTAGACTTGCATCCAGAGTGGGAGTCCGTGATGGGGTCATTTTAGTAACATCTCCTTGAAGCGTTCCCAGGACTCATACAATGACTCGAAGTCGTGCTGCTGGAAGTTATGAATCTCATTCGGAAGTTTCACCATCTTGGATGGTGGGAAGTAATTGGAAAAGAACGCCTAGGATAGCTCCTCCTAGGTGAGGATAGAGCATTGTGGCAACCCCTTGATCCAGTATTTTTCATTATCCCATAGAGAAAAGGGGAATATGCGAAGAAGGATGGCGTCTTCGGACACGCCATGGTACCGAAAGGTGTCGCAGATCTCCAGAAAGTTGGAGAGATGGGCGTTCGGATCCTCGCTGGCCAGGCCTCCAAATTGGACTGTGTTCTGGATCAACTGCATGATAGTAAGCTTGATCTCGAAGTGCTAGGCCTGGACCGGAGGAAGAACGATGCTCGTATCAGCTCCGTGAATCGAAGGAAGTCTGTACTCCGTACGGGTACATCTTGGAGGTTGTTGTTGATGGGGTGGAACTTGCATAAAATACTCATGAGGAGTAAAGTATGCCCGTGGGAAGAATTGTTGCGGCGACCATTGGTAATCCCTTGGGAGGAATTCCATGAAGGCTCCAGGAGGTTGCTCCGGTAGACCAGCAGTGGGAGGCTGTTGATCTTGGTACTGATGCTCAGTCGCAGCATCTACGGCTGGTGCTCCCTCTTCCTTGTTCGCCATGGGTTGTGGTTGATGGTTCTGAGTTTCTGTCTATGTATGTCGATGATGATGCAAGGTCCATTCGATTTCCGGGTCAAGCGGAACTAATTCCGAAGACTCGGCACTTCTAGATCATGTAAAGCATTGAATCATACACTTGAAGCTCTGCACAACACAAAAAACAAAAACCAGGCATAAAATGGAAAAATAAAAAAAAAGAAAATTTGAAATGGGATTAGAAAAGTGATTTTTGATAAATTTTTATTTTTATTTTCACTTAAACAAATTATTAACACAATTTAAATCTTTGCACTAAAACCAAATGGTAGTTCCCCGGCAACGGCGCAAAAATTTGGCCTACACTTGTCATTGGTTGAAGTTTTAGGTGTCCCAAATTAATTACCCATTCTTAGAACTTTAGTATAGCATATGTTTGGGGTCGATCCACAGGGAACCATGGCGTACATTAATTTAATTGAGTTAATACTTAATTAGGTGAAGTATGCAATATTTCGAAACGATTAGGTTGGTTTTTGGGTTTTGATTTAATCTAAACTGATTTACATTGAAAAATGGATACAGTTTGAAGGAAAACAACGTGTAAATTTAAAGAGTTCTTTGAAATGGAATGAAAAGACGTGTTGCAGCTGTGGTGAATAAGGAGTTCATATGCAGATTGTTTAAATGGTTGTACTATTCATAATAACTCAATCATTTAGGATTTCATTTTGTTACAATATTTCCTTGGTCTGTTTCTTCTTGTTTGGAATTAGAGCAGTTGAATCCTTGGTCCGGTAGTCAATGTCCTTAATTCTTTATTACGTCTAGTCCATTACTTGAATCGGTGAAAAACCATTCAATGGTCATGGATGTTTTCACCGTTACTTTTCTTTTTTATTGCTGAGAATCCTTCCCTTGGTCCGGCTAAGAATTCTCAGTTATATTAGACAGTGGCTTAAGAAAAGTAAGATGGATTACAACGATTAAAACACAGCTATATAAAACAATATAAAAATTATGATCCCATCATCCACAACCCCAACACGAGGGGTTTAGTTACACATAGAATTTAGGAGAGAAATGACACACGTGATACCTGACGGATTCATTGTGTAGGCGTTGAGGTAGAGTATCGGTGGGTGGAATGGTGGAATAGTGGAATGACGACACCTTGGTGGCTTCGGGAATGGTGGTAGCAGAGCTTCTCCCTCCTCCAATGGTTCTGAACTCCTCAAATTCGTAGGTCAAGGACTCATTTTATAGAAAAATAAAGTACACTGCGTGTATAGAAAGTACACGCCGTGTACTTTTCATCAATGCGTTTTGGCTCCATTTTCTCCGTTGGCAGGTTGCCGAGCACTCTGTTCTTGACTCTTGCACACGGCGCCTCCTGCAAGTTGAGTGAACACAGCGTGTAGTGCCGCCATACTCGGCATGTAGTGCTTCCAACCCCTTCTATAATAGTAGAAACGGCATGTAAAAGTTCAAACACATCATGTCTTCATCAACGACCACATGGGTGTGTGGACGTTTCTCTGCAAGCACCGCTTCTAGAAGGTGGTACACGGCGTGTAGCGCCGACCCACACGGCGTGGATCTCTGCCTGGTAGACATGGGTGTGTACTCCCTGCTTTGGTCCGTGTCCTTGTCTGGATGTACACGACATGTATAGAAAGTACATGCCGTGTAGTTTCAAAAATTTCACAAACGTCCCTTGATCTGTGTATTAAGCCAGAAAGTTCCTGCAAGTAAACAGATTCACCAAAATCAAAGAATATGTTCATGAAACCATAGATATTTTCTAAAAATATGCTTTTATCTTCAATTATATATTTGGAAATGTATACATAAATTGGGTGCATCATCATTCATAGAACACCTTTAAAATATAACACACACTTCCCATTACATAATAAATCAAATAAATCCAATTAGATTATTAACATGTATATGTACTTTTAATATAATTTAACCCTTAGATGTGTGCATTTTTTCATAAAATACCCATATTCCCTAGAAATAAAAAATTTACTATTAAACATTCCCTTCATATATAACTTATTTCATTCCATTGTAATCATTTTTTTCATGAAAAGTAATAGAAATATTCCTTTACATTACACACATAAATAGTTTTCCCATTATTTTTACTTATTCTCTTGGATGTATTGTTCGAAATTTCTAACATGAAAAAAATTGATAATTTTTTCATCTTATTTTCTAGTGCCTATGCTCCCAGTGAAATCAATCATTATCATCTTTAGTGTGTATAATATTTTCTTATGGGGAATGTTGCTAATCATATATCATGATAAATAAAAATTTATAAATTCACTATTGTTCACCCATTTCATTATCCAATTTGGATTATCATAGTCACCACATTTTCCAGTACATTCAACATTACCATGGTTCTGAATGGTTCCATCCATTTACTGAAACACAAAAGTATATAGAGAGAAAAATTAATTAGTATATGAAATTGTGAATTAAGATTCATTGGATACCAAAACTAGGAAACCCTAAATTCACACTACGAATAAATATTTTTACCATATTCCATCCATTATTTTCATTTATTTGAATTCCTCTTAATGGATTAACGAGAATAAGATAATTAACCCAAGAATATCCCATTTGATTGTCAAACATTGCATTCTTTAATGGTATACTCCACATACAAAATAATTAATGGATGAATATAATGGATGAATTTTTTTTGGATATTAACCTGAGATGCATATATGAAGAACCCACATCCACTTAGAGAACAAAAATATAGATGTATTAGTAATAAAGGGGAAAAATATATTACCTTAGCAAAAAAATTAAGTTTATTTTTTATATTTAGAAATATCATAACTTTAAATCATAATGGACCATAATATAGGTTTATAAAAATCTTGTTTTTAGGGATTCTAATAATTATTCCCTTTTACCAACTATAAATACCCTTACCCAAAAACCCCAGAGTTAGTGGTTACATTATTTCATTATATATAAATAATGTATAAAACATTCGAAATGAATAAATATATTATTTTTGTGTAAAGACGATATATAAATTCATCATATATTATATTGATCATAAAATAAAAAACACATTTAAAGTAATTATTCCTCATCCTTGAATTCACTCAAATATTAAATTCTTGTATCCTAGTAAAAGAAAACAAAATAATAGTGAGCTAAAATTTATAATAAGGGTATGCATAAAAAATAAGATAAAAATGAATAAACAAGGAATAATCAATATATAATGGTAAATTCATAAAATCACATCCCAATTAATCAATTACATTAGAACGTGATTAAAATGGGAAGAATAAATTATTCTAGAATAAGTAGATAGAAAAAATCACATGATCTTGAATAATATCCATTTATATCAAAAATATTAAAATAAACATATATAAATCATTTAAAATTTATATAATAATGTAATGTAAAATGTCACACATCTAAAATTTATCGTCAAGGCCTTATTCTAAGAGAGTTCAATCTATAGGTAAGAATACATTAGAATCCCATTTAAAATAAGGCTATGAAAATTCGTTTTCTCTGCATAAATATCGATACATCAAGGGTTATTGAAATTCGTGGACTAACAAATAACATTATAAATCCAATTAAGTCCTCATATATTTGATTGTTAATAAAATTTATAAGTATTATTCATTATCAATGAATACATTTATTGAGTTATGAATACATGTTTATCAGTATTTTCCCATTCAATCAAAGAACATTAATAGTGAAAAAATATATATTGTTTGGTAAATAATCATATACATGACCTAAATAATATATATATGTACGTAAAAAGTAATGTGAATTGATATATGATCATATGAATTTGATAGTTTCAAGAAAATGTTAGTAACTATAAAATTAATCATGAAAATCAATGTAAACTATTCCTAGGTAAAAATAGACATAATACCTACATAGAATGAATAAAGAAGATATATATACATAATATACCCATTGTAATATAATAAAAAAAATTTCTATTTTAGTTGAATAATTGAAAAAAATCCAATTATCATTAAAATCCATCATTAGGAAAATAATCATTTAACATTGAAAATTAATTTTTCAAAATAAATTTCCCAAAACAATTATGGAAAAAAAAATTTGAATTTAACCACAAATAGTTATAATGGAGGCTTGAAGACCATCAGTTGTATTGATGATTGGATATTTTTTCCAATTAATATAAGTTAAAAAAATATATTCACTCATATATTTGTAAAAAGTTCATTCAGTTTATTGTTCGAAAAAGGACAAGATGATTCATTCTAAAAAACATCAAAAAAGGTAAATAATGGGTAAAATTTAATTATGTAATAAATTTTAAAATCATAAAAACACTTGAAAATTAGTAAATTCAATTATAGATTTATAATGAATAGTTTCGTAAGCATTTTGAAGAAATAAATATTTATATAATAATAATGTATATGAATCATAGATAGATAACATGAGAAAAATAAAAGAAAAAAATTTAATATTGATAAATATTATGGTGATATGATAATATGATGGTTTTAAGACAACCATATCAAATAATTACCTAATCAAATACTAAAACATTAACAATTCCAAATATTTATGATATTATTAAATAAACTTTTATCGTTATAATAAATATTTATTGCTAAAATAGATTAATGAAATATGATTAAATGAAACATAAACAAATATTAATATAAATACATTCATGATCTAACACATAAACATGGAATTATATAACCCAATAAAATGGAATAAGTTGTGAATATGGAATATGTCACACAATATTTATGTTAGATGATAAACCCATTTTCATAGGTATGACATTTTTTGAACCTATCCAAAACACAAATATAATAATTATATATATATATTTTACACAAATATCACATAAAATTTATCATATATATCATAGTATATATGATTTAATTATATTATTTTATCACAAATTTTTTAATTCTTATGTATTTAAATCAGTATTTTTAGTGATATATTCTACAAAATACCCTTTAATTTCTAATCGATAGTATTTTACATATAAATTCATCCTAGAGTTATCAACTCTAAAAATGATATCAATTATATTTATAACATATATATAACCAATATATTGATTTTTAATTTCATAAAATTGTAAATATATAAAAATAAATTACTCTATTCAAAGAGACATTAGTCCATACAAACAAATGAATACTATTTTCACATTTTGAGATATTGTATAAAATAATGAATAATAATAATATACCTCTAATGAGTAATTATTATATCTTTTATATTATATTTAATAATTATATATATCTGTTCTTAGATAAATATAATAATATAATGTAAAATTTATAATATGACAATGATTATGTTGTAGTCCACATTTACATGTAAGAAACATTTAATTTTTCCAACATATTTGATGGAATGAATACATGTATGATATTATAACATCATAATAATAATTATATCATAATGGTATTATATATTATTTTTTCTATCTTTACAACCACAATCGTAATTTAGTGATGAAAAATGAATTACCCAGCTACATGGAGACAGTAATACATACATATAAATGATTGATATGTATTCATTTCATAGGATTGAAAAGAGATAGAAATTGGTAACACCATAATAATAATAGAATATCTATCAATTTATGATACATTATTTTTAATTTTCATATGGAAACAATATATTTATTGTAATTATAATAATAAAAATATTTTATGGATATATAAAAATGATTACATTATCTTAGAAAAACCACATATAGATATCATCTTAAGGACCATAGGGTTGGCATTATGGGTAGATAATCACCTATATAATATATCAAATAAAATTTATAAGAAAATTTTGTTGTTTTTTATCAATATATATGGTTCTTTATTATGAATCAAATTAAGTAATGTGTGTCCATTTATAATCATTGGGTAGGGTATTTTTATAATTTAAATAATTATTAAATTTATATGAATTGTTTTAAAGTCTAACGACAATAAAATATATATCAATAAATACTAATATTTGTATTTTTTGAAATAATAGCATCCATTTTAATATGAACATGTTTTGGTACTGTTTTTTATCATTATCATTTAGTTTAAATCCATATTTACCTTTTGGTCAATAACCATAATATTAGTATTTTCTTCCATTTAAAAGAAAAAATGATTCCATAAAAGGAATAATTAATCCTAAATTGGATATGGATGAAGTTTTAAATAATAACACATTCATTATTTTTAATTTAATATTTTTATTAAATTATATATATAATAAATTATTATTTATTATATAATAATATTAATTTCATTTTTAACAGAATTAAATTTATATAACTACTAAAAACTAATATGAATGGGGATTTATACAATATTCTTTAAACTAATCACATACTCATCATATAGATATTGAATTTTTTTTCACACCATAATTCATTTAAATTATATAACATTTAATATTTTTATTATCATTTATATTATTTTTGTAATAAATGAATAAATGATGTATTAGCATGGTATACAGAGTTATGTTAATTATTAAATGACTAATTATTATTGATTAATTAATATCCAGATAATTTTATCATTCAATAATTAATAATTATATAAAATATTAGGTCATTAAAACTTAGAATAAATCATTATTAACCTAATATACCTATTATTATGGTGATATTTTTTACCATGGTTACTATCAGATTAGAGAAAAAATATAAGTGGCGTAGTTAAAAAAATTGACCATTCAGTTTCAAAATAATCAATAATTTTTTTATTATTCAATTTCTATAAAGTATCAAAAATTAATTTAGAACCAAAAAATAAAATGTAAATGTAATTAAAATAGTTATTAGAAGAAACCCCTTTTAAATATAAAAAATATTTTAAACAAAATTATTTCATTACATTTATTAATATGAAAATAATTTATTTACATATAATAAAGTAAACTAAATTTATTTTAAATTTCTTTTAAAACAAAAAATAATTTTTTAAATTATTTATACAAAAATAAAATTTTCTATATTAAAAAGTATTTTTTACTATACAGAACTAATCAATCATTTCAGAAAAATCCATTTATTTTGACAAAAGATAATTTTGATTATATATATATATTTGTAATATAAAATTTATAGAACATCAAAAAAATTATTATAAAAATTCCCCTCTTAAATCAATAAAATAAAATTTCAATAACAACTTATTACTCAAACATAAATATAAGGCCCCAGCCTTAAAACTTACTTAATCTTTAGTTATTACAAGATTACACATTGAGGATCTTTTCAGGTTTAGAGTTTTAGAGAATTAGATCATAAAACATGCATTACATTCCACATATAAACAAAGTGGTTACATAAAGATATTATTCTTCATTCCCATCAATGGAAACATATTTAAAATAAACATGGATTATTTCTTGACACTTCCTTGACACTATCATCATATCATGTACCTTTCCCTTGACCTGTGAAAAAAATTTCAAAAAAACGTGGGATGAGCATAAAAAGCTCAGTAAGGGATATAAAAATATGGAAAGGAAAAATGGGTACATATATACATAAGGATGATATCATACTTTACCCATAAAACATAATCACTTTAACATACCTCATCAAATCATGAATAAATCATAGAAATCATAAGACATAAAGGTAACTTGAGGCATTCATAACATTCTTACGTAGGGAGTAACCCTCTTGGTTACGTTTGGAATACCCATCATAGTATATTCCCTAAATCTCTTTGGAGAAACCTTCACGTTTCACTCCTTCGCGTTACCCAATGCATTGAAGAGCTATAGCGGTCTCACCCACCCTTAGTTTATCACGGAACCACCCGTCTTCATAATAATGGCCAAGAACCATAACATAATCATATCACATATAACATGCATAAAGGAAACATAACATTTCCAAATTTCAATCATGAGATATCAATACAACACATTGATATAATAAAAACATTATGAAAACCATTTTCAATACCAATGTAAAAGAAAAGTAAAACATGGTATTTATTTTTCTTTTAAAAAAAATTTATGGCTTGTAGAGGAAGCCGAAACTCAAATAACGGTCACAGCGGCGGAGAAGTCGTTGTCGCTGCATACGTACGACAAAAACATTCCCTTTTTCCGTTTAGTAAACGCTTCGTATAAAAAAGATTCCTTTTGAATAAACGTAAAAGTCAAAGGGGTTTATACACCGTGTAAAATAAGGTTGTGTATAAAACAAAATATGCCTCAATGAAAGGAGAATGAGACGAAGTCCCATACCTCATATCTGACTTAACCCGACTGTTCTTTAATCTCCTGAATAATAAACTTGAGTTAATCTCTACTTGCTTAAGAACCTTTTTCAAGTTCATTATTCATTTTATACCATGTTATGAATATCATGTAATCATTTAAGTTAATAATGTTCATTTTGTCGGTATTTGGTTCTTAAGTCAAAAATAGACTTCTTACACTTACATGTTGTTAATTTGGTCAAAGGTTCATTATATCCAGAATGATATTAATGATTTGGGTAACATATATATCATATATATTCAGCATATACATGTATTTATAATATTACATCACATTTAGAGGTAAGAAAATGAAATGCACCGTTCATGGAGACGGTAAGCCGTATGTACGCATGAACGCTACTTCCACTTATATTTCGTATTTTCTGCAATGGAATCTTAATTATATAAGAGTATATTATAATTCCAGTATAATAACATTTATAATATCATTAACTTTATCCTTTACACATCCCACATATGGTATTAACGAATCAAATCACTTTCAGGGGGTGGTAGTCCGCACTTCCTAAAATGAAGATATCGTGTTTACCCATAATGGAAACAATAACTGTATTCCATAAATGAAAAATACATAAGCTTAAGGAAATAATAAACATATTATATATCATATATAAAAATAGTTACATCATAATGGCCACCTTTGAAGGTGTTAAATGAGTATTGAACAATCATCGTTTCGGGAGGCAGAATTTCACCATCCACGGAAACCGTATGTTCTTTAACCATTTGATGTAGTTGTGTGAGAGTGTAGCTCGAATAAATCTTATAACAACATCCTAGTATATTGAAGATACTGTTGTTGTTACAAAATAAGTAAATAAAAAGAGTTTAGGGTGGTTGGAGAAGCAAAATAAAACAAATGAACATGAGAGAATGAATTGCCTTTAAAAGTGTATCTCCATTTGATTTGAGCCTAAAAGCTTCCTTTGAAAGCATTATTCCCAAAGGGAATCCTATAGGATGAGGAGAGGGATGTGGAGAGAGTAAATGGGCAGGGGATGGACGATAAAAAAGCTTTGGGAGTGTGGGTAATGAGGTATAGGTGGGGGCCTTTTATAAGAGGAGAGGAGGGGCACTCTTGGAAAGTAAAGATAAGTTACTTTATTTTAAAAAGAGTTTCGGATCCAAAAGGTCCCACATTGATATAATTCGAGGATAAGGTGATAAGGTTTCTAAATCCACTCATCCAATTGGTTTTGTCTATGTGTAGGTTTTAGATTTTACATTAACCTTCCATTTTATTTAAATCAATAAATAATAAGGTCATCGCAACATCATCAGGATGTCATAAATAATTTACTTTATTTAAAGTCTAAAAATTATAAAAGAAATACTATGATGTAGGAAATCGTTTTAGATTTATAATGACTATTTATAATCAAAAATATGATCTTTATAACCCCATGTAATAATTGTTTTCGTAAAACATATTATGTTTGTGTCATTTTTACTTTTACATTAAATAAAAAGTTATTTATATCATTTCCCAACCAAAGTGGCTCCATGGGGTCCCCAAGTTGACCCATGGCTTGTCTCGGTCGACCATGACACAACCAATGAGGGTAGGACATGTGTCAAGATCATCTCATTTTATTAAAGCATTATTTTACCTTAAACTACACTAATTACAACAAATCACGATTAAAAACTTAATAAGTTACTATTCACAAAAAAAATTATTTTAATCTCATTGAACCACATTTTACTTCTTAATTAAAACCATGTAAATCGGATTTTTTGGAATCCAAAACAAAATGATGGCAAAATTTTATTTAAACGGAAAATCAGTTTTTATAAGTACCACTTAGTGGTTTCACTATTCATCAAAAATTGAAGTTTTTCAGAAAATTACCAAAAATTCACCCTAAGATATATTTGATATTCCGAATTCAAAAATGAGGTCTATTTTACAAAATTCAAAAAATATAAGTCACATTAATTAATTTAATAATTAATTCCCACTGTCATTACAAATAGCGTGTTTTTATGAAATAATAAGTATCAAAAGACTGACACCAGTTTAAGTCTAATTTCAAAGTGAAATTGATTCCAATGACCACCATTTGATTAAATGGTAAAAATATATTCATATTACACATTAGGACCAATTCAAAATATAATCTAATCATATAAATAAATTAGACTAAGAAGCAGTTTTGATGTAAAATGTAGTTTTTTTCACTATTCATTAAAAAATGAACATTGTCAGAAAAATATCAACAATTCACACAAAGTAAATTTTGATGTCCCAATCATAAAGAATAAGTTTATTTTGACAAACATAGCTTATAAAATTGTCAAAAGATTGATTTAATAATGATTTTCCATCAAATGGGAGTAAAACAATCTTTTAAAAATATTAGTGTATTCCATGCTTAAGATTGTATTTATTTTCATTTTAAGCCTCTAAAACACTATCTAATTCATTAATAGACATAGATAAAAATATCTATTATTCATTACTTACTTGGGATGTTACATCCTTCCCCCCTTTTGAAAATTGCGTCCCCGCACTTTATTTACTTATCAAATAAATGGGGGTACTTATCCCTCATTGCATTTTCAGATTCCCATGTTGCCTCTTCCATCATGTGGTTTTTCCACAAAACCTTTACCTGCTTAATCACCTTATTCCGTAACACTTGCTCCATGTGGTCAAGACTCTGGACTGGTTGTTCCTCATAAGATAGGTTCTCTTCAAGCTGAACTACCTATGGACTCAAAACATGAGATGGATCTGGCAAATAATTTCTCAACATAGAAACGTGAAAAACATTGTGTACCTGAGATAAACTCGGAGGTAAAGCCACTCAGTAAGCAACTGATCCAACTCTTTCCAGAATTTCATATGGTTCAATGAACCTTGGACTCAGCTTTCCTTTCTTACCAAATCGCATCACACTTTTCCATGGTGATACTTTGAGAAAAACATGATCACCTACCTCAAAAGATAGATCCTTCCTCCTGTTGTCTGCATAACTCTTCTGCCTACTATGAGCTGTTCTCATGTGCTTCTGAATCAGTTCAACTTTTTCTTCCATCTCTTCTACCAATTCTGGTCCCATCAACTTCCTTTCACCAACTTCATCCCAGAAAGCTGGAGTTCGACACCGCTTCCCATATAATGCCTGAAATGGTGCCATCTGTATACTGGAATGAAAACTGTTATTATATGAAAAATCAACCAAAGAAATATGTTGGTCCCAACTTCCCTGATAATCCATAGACCAAGAATGTAGAATATCCTCCAATGTCTGAATTGTTCATTCTGACTGCCCATCTGATTGAGGATGAAAAGTTGTCCTAAAATTTAATTCAGTACCCAATGACTTCTTAAGGCCTTTACAAAAGTTAGAAGTGAACCTGGGATCATGATCAGATACAATGGAAAGAGGAAATCCATGTAACATGACTATCTCATTAAGATACAAAAAGGAAAGTTGATCTAGGGAAAAAGTATCTCGTATATCAAGGAAATGAGCAGGTTTAGTCAAGCGATCAACAATAACCCAGATTGCATTATTACCTCGAGATGTATTCGGTAATCCCACAACAAAGTCCATGGATATATTCTCAATTTCCACTCTGGCACTGGCAAAGGCTGAAGCATCCCTTTCGGTAACTGTCGCTCTTCTTTAACCTGTTGACATGTCAAACACATCACAGTAAAATCAGTAATATCTCTTTTCATTCCATCCCACCAGTAATACTCCCACAGATCTCTATACATCTTAGTACTGCCAGGATGAACTGAAAACGGAGAAATATGAGCTTCACATAACAACTCTCTCTTCAACTGTGAATCACAAGGCACACACAATCTCTTCCCAAATCTCAAAACACATTCATTATCAATGTTGAATTCAGGCAACTTGCCTTTCTGAACCAGATCTACCTTTTTCAGAACTCACTGTCTTGCTTCTGTGCTTGCTTGATTCTATCTGATAGAGATGATCTCACTGATACCTGAAACAGAACAGAATAAATTCCTGCACCAACAACATTCATGCCAAATCTCATCAAATCTTTAACCAAAGGATCACGTTCCAAACGCAACATTGCTAATGAAGTATTACTTTTTCGACTCAAAGCATCAGCCACTTTATTTTCTTTTCCTAGATGGTAATGAATTGTAAAATCATAATCCTTGATTAATTCTAGCCATCTCCTTTTTCTCATGTTCAATTATTTTTGAGTGAATATATACTTTAAACATTTATGATCGGAATATATTTCACACTTTACTCCATACAAATGATGCCTCCAAATTTTTAAAGCAAAAACAACAGCAGCTAATTACTAATCATGTGTAGGGTAATTTACCTCATGAGTTTTCAACTGTCGTGAAGCATAAGAAATTACCTGATCATTCTGCATTAGGACGCAACCAAGTCCTTTCAATGAACATCGTTGTAGATGACAAACTCACCATTTCTGGAAGGTAGTGCCAAAACTGGAGCATTCACCAATCTTCTTTTCAGTTCCTGAAAACAATCATCACATTCTTTTGTCCAGATAAACTTAACACCCTTCCGAGTTAGCTTAGTTATTGGACTAGATAACCGTGAAGAATTTCTAACAGACCTTCGGTAATAGCCTGCCAAACCAAGGAACCTATGAATCTCAGTTACATTTGTGGGTCTTGGGCATTCTTCCACAACTTTTGTTTTTGCAGGATCAACAGTTATTCCATCTTTAGAAACAATGTGAACAGGGAAAGAAATTTGTTGCAACCAAAACTCACACTTGATGAATTTTCCATACAGTTTCTTTTCTTTTATGGTTTGAAAGATAACCCTTAAATGTCTTTCATGCTCCTATTTACTTTTAGAAAACACCAAAATATCATCAATGAAAACCACCACAATCTTATCCAAGAACTCATGGAAAATTCTATTCATTAAGTCCATGAATAAAGCAGGTGCATTGGTTAGCCCAAAAGTCATTACTACAAATTCATAATGTCTATATCTCGTGCGGAAAGCAGTATTCGGAATATCTGCCTCCTTTACCTTCAGCTGATGGTACCCCGATCTCAGGTCAATCTTTGAAAAAAATTGAGCTCCCTGGAGCTGATCAATCAAATCATCGATTTGAGGCAAAGGATATTTGTTCTTAACAGTGATGTTATTCAAGGATCTATAATCAATGCAAAGTCTCATAGAACCATATTTCTTTTTAACAAACAAGACAGGAGCACCCCATGGTGATGTGCTAGGTCGAATGAAACCTTTCTCTAATAAATCTTGCAATTGCTCCTTCAACTCTAAAAGTTCAATTTGAGCCATTCGATAAGGGGGTTTTGAAATTGGCTTAGCATCAGGAACTAAGTCAACAGTAAATTCAAATTCCCGATCTGGTATTATTCCAGGCAACTCATCAGGAAAAACATCAGGATACTTATTTACCACTGGCACATTATTAATCTGAACAGTTCCTTTGTTTTCAACGATGTGTGAAAGGTAACATTCATTTCCATCTTTTACATGTTTCTTGGCCTCATGATAAGTTATCAACAGTAAGGGTTCATTCTTGTAAACAAACTGAAATTCATTCTTAAAAGAAACTTCTTTAGCTCAACAGTCAATCTTAGCATGGTAAATAGAGAGCCAATCCATACCCAGGATAACTTCAAACTCTAATAGAGGTAGAATAATAAGGTTTAAAAGTAGGTTCTTTCCACAGATAAGGATAGGAATATTCTTATAAATTCTTTTTGCCTCAACATTTCCCCCAGGTGTTTTTACCACAAGTTCAGAAGTCATTTATTGAGATGGTATTCACATTTTACTAGAAAAGGTTTCAGAGATGAAAGAATGTGTAGACCCCGAATCAAACAACACACTGGCATAATATGAAAAAAACAAACAAATTACCTGATACAACTTCATTTGATGGCCCGACAACTACTGAAGTAGTTGCAAAGGATTTCACCACCCCTTTCTACTTGTAGTCTAACTGCTTCCCATCACTCAAGCTCTTTGTCGGACACTCATTTGCATAGTGACCCATCTCATTGAACTTATAACATTTCACTAACTGTAAATCAAATTTGGTCTTACCATCACCCTGATCTTTTTCAGTGCAATCACGAGCCTTATGTCCCATCTTTCCACATCGGTAGCACTTTCCAGAATTCAGAAAACATTCCCCAGCATGCCTTTTTCCACATTTATCACAAACAGGAAACTTAGTTTTCTTACCATCATACTTTTTTGAAGATTTCTTACCTTTCTCCTGCCACCTTGGTCTCTTCTTATGTTGGTTGTTATAGAACACTTGATCATCGGAAAACTCCATTTCCACTTTCTCATCACATCGAACAAGATTTTCATAACTTTTATACTCAATAGAAGCTAATGCCCTTCGATATTTTGGCTTTAATCCTGAGTAAAAACGATTGATTTTACTATCAAGGCCTCGGATAAAATGTGAAGCATACATTGCCAATCGAGTGAACCTTTCTTCATAGGTAGCCACTGAGTCTTCCTCTTGCCTCAATTCCAAGAATTGCTTTTCCATCCTAAGTCGAACAGCATTAGGAAAATACTTCTCAAGAAACATACCTTTGAATTCATCCCAGTCAAGAGAATCTATCTCATCGGCATCCCTGATATTTTTAACCATAGACCACCACTGATCTGCCTCACCCTCCAAACGGTAAATAGCAAGACTAACCTTTTGATTGTCTGAACACCCCATGACATCAAAAATCTTCTCTAGTGCTTTAATACACCCTTCAGCTATCACAAGGCCAGATGATCCTCTGAATTATGGGGGATGTTGCCTCATGAAATGTTCCACCACTGACATGTTCCTCTACGGTTGATCTGGATGATCTCGTGTATGGATACCACCACCATTTATCGCTTGAGTCAACTGCACCATTACTGCAAAAAACTGTTTATTTCCAATTCCGACCATCTCAGGATGCGGATTCCGAAGGTTATTTCCTTCTGTATGCCTTCCTAGCACTGCTTCCCTATTTCATCTGCAGAAAACCATTCTGAACAAACATGTCTTAGATAAAGCAACATGGTAATCTTTAAATGCAATATAATTCTCAAAAAATATATTTTTGGATAATCATTTAATAGAATTGTAACTCCTAAAGTTATCTAAACCGACCTATGATACCAACTATAAGGCCCCATCCTTAAACCTTACTTAATCTTGAGTTATTACAAGATAACACATTGAGGATCTTTTAGGGTTTATAGTTTTAGAGAATAAGATCATAAAACGTGCATTACATTCCACATATAAACAAAGTGGTTACATGAAGATAGTATTCTTCATTCCCATCAATGGAAACATATTTAAAATAAACATGGATTCTTTCTGGACACTTCTTTGACACTATCATCATATCATGTACCTTTCCCTTGACCTGTGAAAAACATTTCAAAAAAAACATGGGATGAGCATAAAAAGCTCAGTAAGGGATATAAAAATATGGAAAGGAAACATGAGTACATATATACATTAGGATGAGATCATAATTTACCCATAAAACATAAGCACTTTAACATACCTCATCAAATCATTAATAAATCATAGAAATCATAAGACATAATGGTAACTTGAGGCATTCATAACATTCTTACGTAGGGAGTCACCCTCTTGGTTACGTTTGGAATACCCATCATAGTATATTCCCTAAATCTCTTTAGAGAAACCTAAATGTTTTACTCCTTCGCATTACCCAATGCATTGGAGAGCTATAACATGCTCACCCGCCCTTAGTTTATCACGGAACCACCTGTCTTTATAATAATGCCTAAGAACCATAACATAATCATATCACATAAAACATGCATAAAGAAAACATAACATTTCCACATTTCAATCATGAGATATCAATACAACACATTGATATAATAAAAACATTATGAAAACCATTTTCAATACCAAATTAAAAGAAAAGTAAAACATGGTATATATTTTTCTTTTTTAAAAAACGGTATGGCTTGTAGAGGAAGCCGAAACTCAAATAACGGTCACGGCGGCAGAGAAGTCGTTGTCGCCGCATACGTACGACAAAAACATTCCCTTTTGTCGTTTATTAAACGCTTCATATAAAAAAGATTCCTTTTGAATAAACATAAAATTCAAAGGGGTTTATAAACCGTATAAAAGAAGGTTGTGTATAAAACAAAATATGCCTCAATGAAAGGAGATTGAGACAAAGTCCCATACCTCATATCCGACTTGACCCGACCGTTCTTTAATCTCCTAAATAATAAACTTGAGTTAATCTCTACTTTCTTAAGAACCTTTTTCAAGTTCATTATTCCTTTTATACCATGTTATGAACATCATGTAATAATTTAAGTTAATAATGTTCATTTTGTCAGTATTTGGTTCTTAAGTCAAAAATAGACTTCTTACACTTACATGTTGTTAATTTGGTCAAAGGTTCGTTATATCCAGAATGATATTAATGATTTGGATAACATATATATCATATATATTCAGAATATACATGTATTTATAATATTACATCACATTTAGAGGTAAGAAAATGAAATGCACCGTTCATGGAGACGGTAAGCCGTACGTACGCATGAACGCTACTTCCATTTATAATCAAAAATATGATCTTTATAACCCCATGTAATAATTGTTTTTGTAAAACATATTATGTTTGTGTCATTTTTACTTTTACATTAAATAAAAAGTTATTTATGTCATTTCCCAACCAAAGTGGCTCCATGGGGTCCCCAAGTTGACCCATGGCTTGTCTTGGTCGGACATGACACAACCAATGAGGGTAAGACATGTTTGAAGCTCATCTCATTTTATTAAAGCATTATTTTACCTTAAACTACACTAATTACCACTAATCGCGTTTAAAAACTTAATATGTTTCTATTCACCAAAAAATTATTTTAATCTCATTGAACCACATTTTACTTCTTAATGAAAACCATGTATATCAGATTTTTGAAATTCAAAACACAATGATGGAAAAATTTCATTTAAACGGAAAATCAGTTTTTATAAGTACCACTTAGTGGTTTCACTATTCATCAAAAATTGATGTTTTTCAGAAAATTACCAAAACTTCACCCTAAGATATATTTGATATTCCGAATTCAAAAATGAAGTCTGTTTTACAAAATTCAAAACATATAATTCACATTAATTAATTTAATAATTAATTCCCGCTGTCATTACAAATAGCGTGTTTTTATGAAACAATAAGTATCAAAAGATTGACACCAGTTTAAGTCTAATTTCAAAGTGAAATTGATTCCAATGACCACCATTGGATTAAATGGTAAAAATATGTCGAGATTACACATTAAGAACAATTAAAAAGATAATCTAATCATATAAATAAATTAGATTAAGAAGCAGTTTTGATGTAAAATGCATTATTTTTCACTATTCATGAAAAAATGAACATTGTCAGAAAAATACCAAAAATTCACCAAAAGTAAATTTTGATGTCCCAATCATAAAGAATAAGTTTATTTTGACAAACAAAGCTTATAAAATTGTCAAAATATAGATTTAAAAATGGTTTGCCATCAAAAGGGACTAAAACCATCTTTTAAAAATATTAGTGTATTCCATGCTTAAGATTGGATTTATTTTCATTTTAATCCTCTAAAACACTATATAAATCATTAATAGACATAGATAAAAATATCTATTATTCATTACTTACATGGGATGTTACAGTAAAAAACATAAAAATTGTTTTGAAATTGTTTTTTCAGAATAAATCAATAAAATTTTATATTCTAGTAATTTTAGATATATTTCAATATTCATGTATTACTATTAAAATGTAGTAATTCAATGGCTAGGAGATAATTTTTACTATCACATATATGCTTATTTTAGAGGTATTACAGAGAATATTTTTGGTCTAGTACTTATCTGTGGGTATCCCCAATGATTTCTGAATAAAAATATAGATTGTTATCATGAAAAAGGTGGTGCAATTTATTCCCAAGGTCATGAGAAACTATGCACCTTTTGAAGGATACCATGGGGCCAATGGTCATTTTTGGATAGTTGGAAACTGCATGGTGGGTACACAGTTTTTAGAACCTTGAAGGGTTACATTTCAGATTTATCCTCATAGATATTAAGGGGAAGAAAGTTTCTACACGGTTCAAAAAAACAAGGAGACATTTCTAGTTCATTAATAAGTTGTATTTTACCATGGTTCCATCTTTTGATGTAAAAAAATATATCCTCCCATCCACCGACCTGATATTATCAATGATGGGAGCTCTATACAATATTTTGTAATGTCTTATACATAAATACATGTGTGGTATTTACCCCATCTCTTCAATGAATCATTGATGAAGTATTTTTATCTTGATTTATCCTTATTTATATATTTCCTCTCTACCCATTATTGGGAATATTTTTTGAGTTGGGAGTTTGAAAATGTGAGGGTTTCATCTAGTTTTATGGAGTGATATCAAGATTTTTATTATTTTATCTTACCATGTTAGGTTCTTGTAGTCGTTTAATTTTATTTACAAACTCGTTAAATAATTTTTAGTGTGTGAGGTATAATTTCCCATGTTTTTACAATATTTAATGATTTAAACATTACTTTTTTATTTGATTAATTTTTTTTGTTTAATATTATAGTGAAAAATATATTTTAGAATAAATATATATGAATATATGATGACTGTGGTTCTTTTAAAGGAATATGGTTATATTTAGTTTATGATTTACTATGATGTATTTATGAAGGTTTTTAATCCATATTTTGATGGTTTGAAAAGGATTTTCAAATGAAATCAATGGTGAAAATTTGTTCTTTAGAAAAACAAAAAAAATTAATGTTTGATTCTGTATTTTCAACCATTAATATGAATAGTCAAATTCTATGAATGATGGGATGCATTTCTGAAAAATGATTTCGGTTCATGTGTGGGTTTGAAAATTATATTTTAAATGGAAATTTCAGGATTTGAAATGATTGTATTTTGATATGTTTTCAAATGAGTTTATAAATTTATACTTTGTACAATATATATTTTTATTTGTTTTTAGTGATTGTTTTGAGAATAAAAATTAGTTTGTTTAGGAAGAAGTATTTATTTCCTTGCATTATTGGTATGTATGGATTATATTGAGGATGTATTATTACGAGTGATATGTGAATGTGTAATTGAAAAAAAAATATGGATTCAAGGTGGAAAAAAATGGACTAAAATGATAGTGATTCAAAATTTGAAATTTAAGAGTAATCTGGTTGATTGATGATAGTTGACATAAAAGTGGCCAGATATGGACTCATTTTATTTTCATTATGATTACAAAAATAAGTAAAATATGATGATGAATAGAGGAAAATATAATTTTTTATAGATCATTATCTAGTGTCTCTTGCATGAAGAGACTGTAGGTTATGATTTTTATACCACGTTTGAACAAGGTATGATGTTTCTACAATTCATCATATTATAATTACCTATAAAAATTTACCCATGGACTTCTATTGTGATATGATACTTATGTGACACATTTCAAGACATTGGGATATGGTAGACCTTGTGTACACTTTTATATCATGAAATAATTTTTTTGAAATTTTTTCCCATTGAAATGTTTATCATGATAATTTTATCCATAATATATTTTATTTAATATTTTTGAAGGTTTTATATAAATTTTCATGTTATATTTTATTATTATTTTGATCCATGGATAATTTATTTTAGGTGATTCCCTATATGGATTTGGATCACACCCTATATACAGAATTTAGTGTGTGTAGATTTGTTATGAATGACCTAGATATAGGCAAGATGTATCATGGTGGTGATGGGAGTGTCATTTTCTAGAGTCCCTTATCTTGCAGTTTTTTTTGGTTAATTGAGTGTGATGTACTTCTAGTTTTATATATTATTTTGGGAATGTTTTTACATTTTTTATTGTAAAAGGGTTGGTTATTGATAACTATGTAATACCATATTTCTGAAAATTGTTTTACCTTATTTTGATGTGGTAATTGGTTATTGTGATGTTTATTTTGGTGGGTTGTTTTTATTATATAAATGGGTTGTAAAATTACAAAAAAAATGTTTTTGAAACCCATATACTATTTTCCAACATCATTTGTTATTTTTAGGTTTATGAAGCAAAATGGCTTCCTAGAAGGTTGGTGCATTAGAGTACCAAGCTTACTGAAAATCCATTATAATTTTAATGCCATTATATTTAGATAATGTAATTCAGATTGTGGGGTTTATGTCTTGGGAATTTCTCAAAAACACATTCTAGACCTATCATTGAGATTCCATAGGATGAAACATTTATTTTTGTTTCATATGTTCTTATGAGTTTTTTTCGGTTTTGGAAATGAATGGAGAGTTATGTCAATAGTAACTAATAGCATTCAAGGCCATGAAATCTGGGTGGAGTTGAGGTCATGATAATTCCCCAACCTACTTTTTCAAATTCCAGTGCATTATTTTATTACATTTTCAGGATTACACTAAAGATGTATCCCGAAGGGTTGGGTTGTATAATAGTATTGAAAAACTTTTTACATACATTTGTTCAACTGTACGACTTGAAATCAAATTCAATATAAATGATCTCTTAGTAAGTCCCATAACACCTTGATTATCCTAAAATGTCATTCCTAATTATCATCATCGATTCTTGTAGAAATATAAGACATAAAAAATGGGTGATCTCTTAAGATCAATAAGGATAAATAGTATAATGGAAGTAATCAAAATCATAAACACTAGGCCTGATGAATAACAAAAATCACATGCCATTTAAAATAAACATGAGAATAATATGACATGAATAATAATATTTTGAATAATTCTATAAAACATAAACATGAATATTACACTAGTCCAGTAAACATATTGAATATCAATTTTGAGTCTCAGAATGAGTGAATGCATAATTTAGGACAACATAATCATTTGGTCGTGGACTCATTCCACGAAAAAACATTAATGGGTAAAAAACCAATATAATTTTTCTATTTAGACAGAAAAATACATCGAGAGGTTTATTGGATTCCATCCAGGGCTTAATAATTCTAGTAAATTCCTCATTTGAAAGGTTGAAACCTAAAAATTATAAACAGTCATAGAGAAAAACTACTATACATAAAGAAAATACATTAACTATAATATATATGGGCATTGAATTTCATGATACGTAGTCAAAATGATCATAAAATATTAAAAACATACGGTAGATAATATTATAAGTGATAAAATTCAATTATTTACACTATTTGACAAAATATTATTATATTGATGAAGATTCCTTTAAATGAGACCATTGAAATGTTCATAAGGAAATATACTTTAATCATTCCAAAGTGTCACATACCAAATTGTATCATTAAAATAATAATGTCATAGAATATTTGGAGGATAAATAAAATCCACATATGAAATTTCAATGGTAATTACATACACCACATTTAGTGAATTGGTGCGGGTGAAGACATATATATATCATAAAAGAAAAATTAAGAAGGGAAAAATATTTTTCCATTGGAAATTAGAGTCGGTTTAGAAAGTCATTTGTATTTTTCATAATATAAAATTGTAAACATATATATACCAAAAATATAAATATTATTGGAATTATATTTATCTCAAAATGATTTCCCACTGAAGTTATATCATGTAAAAATGGTTTTTAAGAAACATTAGAAATAAAACATTTTAGTGGAGTTTATGGGAAATATTAAATAGATTATAAAGAGGAAAGGCATGTATAATATCATAAAACCGGAAAGTGAAACATATTTATTTTTCATTATAAAATTATTTATTTTATAAATATAATTATGGATTAAAAAATATTATATAGTGCTCTTATAAATATGTAATAATTTGTGAATTTCCTTTGAATCAGGTTTGATTATCAGAAAAAAGTTATAATGGGTACATTTTAAAATATAAAATTAAAATAAAACAAAAAAGGAATGATATAATTATATTATTTTGGGAAATAAAACCGAATATATAAGACATAGAAGAAAATAAAGAATCATTACATTTGACTAAGCATTATAAATGAATATCTTGATGGAAAAATGATGTTTTGGGAGGAATCTCTTAGTTGTTTTTAATCAATCGAAACATATGCCCCAAAATTTATAATAAAAATATTAATAATTAAATACCATGAAAATAAATATATTAATGATATTTTAAAAGCGTGTTATGTATAAAGACACCATAAATATGAATTAGGTTTTAATAAAAAATATCACATAAAAATAGAATTGAGATGTGGAAACCGATATTACATTATAATCCATTAATTTGTATGTTAAAAAAATTATCAATAATCCAATGAATAATTTGATAACCTAATAATAATGAAATTCATGATTATATTTCAAATTACAATACACATGCACCACTTAGAGGAAATACATAATGAATAATGGAAATCTCATGGAAATAATATTGAGAGGAGAAACCCCTTAATATATGTCTGAACATGTTCTACACTATCTTGACATCATGAATAAAAAAATTAAAAAAATTTACTATTTAATTCTAAAGATTATAATAATATATTTTATTTATTTTAATTTAATTATGTTCATTTATTTCATTTTTGAAGAGTTATAATATAAAATTTTTTTGCTTGAGAGTGTTTATTTCGTTGGATTCCACGATTGATATAACTGTATTTGAGTATACTAGTTAATTTGTAATGGTTGTAATTCTAAAGAATTGAATTTCCTTATTATTAATTTACATCCTGATATGTAAACCGTTATATAAATATATAATTTATTTACAATTTATGTGTATGAATCATTAGATTAATCATTTATTGATAATCATATAGATTATTACGACTGTTATTGATCATAAAGAACACATTTTTTTATTCATTAGTAATTTTTATAAATGATACCTATAAAATATAAAAGGTGTGATATTATAAATTTTACCATATCTATGAACCATTACATTGGTTTCATGAAAGTCGTTGAATAATTATTTTAAATTTGAAGCTTCATCATCCACAAATGTTTTAAATTGGCACCTCTCGGATGATGAATACGTTTATACAATAAACGAGGTAGAGTAAAGAGATTGATATTTTTTTATTAAAATAACATGATATTATTCATATATATATATATGATAATGGTGTTATAATGATCAATTGTATAGAGTTGTCTAGGATAGAATAAATAAAGAATCTAAATTAAAATATAATTAAATGAAAAATGAATGAGGATTTACCTATTGAAATAACATCCTTGAGAACCTCTATAAGGGAAATGGTTTTGGTATTTTAGAAATACAATGGGCTCCTAGACTTGGGGAGGGACTATGAAAGATTATATCGGTATAAAATTTTGATTCTTCCATGCATATTTGAGTGATGAGAAGAGGGAGCTAGGTAGGATTTTATAATAGAGGAGAGGAGGGGCTTTCCAGTATTTTAGTCATTATTTTATTATTTTGGATGAGGAGTATAAATAGCTTTTATAGCTTTCACTAAAAATATTTATAAGTTCATTTGCATTCAAAATAATCGTGATTAACATCATCCATGTCTAAAAAATAATGTATACATTAATTTATTTAGAATATTTTACAAATCATCTAATTTCAATATTCACCAAATATTCATGTATTTCACCAAAATCCAAAGAAAACACCCTATCAATTTTTCGATGTATTGAATAGAAATTTTTACACAAATTTATCAAAAAAATATATGTTAAATATAATTTTAAATTAAATCATTATTTACATGAAAATAACAATTTTATATTTATAAAAAAATTACAATACATTTAAAAAATTAACTAAGTTATCATAATATTATTATAAATACATAAAACATATATATGTGTGTGTGTGAAAAAAAAATTTGAAAAAAATATAAATTTCAATGAAATTTTGTAAATTAATATTTTTATTTAGTATTTATTACCATAAAAAATACCAACACATAGTTATTAATTTTTTAAAATTAAAATTCCTTTTGAAAGGTCGATTAATATTATTTATACATTCATGGGTGATGTTACAATTAATAATGGTGATGTATCTTTATCTAAGTTAAACATTACTATTCACAAGTGTAATTTTTTTAATAAGGGTCCAGTTATTATTCTCTAAAATTTATGTTGATCCTATTAGACTCTGAAAAAACATACTAATTTCTACAATGTATAATAATTTTTGAAATTAAAATTATAGAAGTAGATACATTGCATTTCATGTATAGGTTATAAATATCTTTTGTAAATAATTATAATTAGAATGCATTATTTTTTCATAGAGACTCGGTGTTGTGTGCATTATATGTTATATTTATTTTTAAATTCACAGGGTTTCACATTTTCCCATCCTTATATAAATTGCATCCAGGAAATTTTAAAGTGAACACCTAATGTAAATGGTTGATAATTCAAAATACCCTTTTTTGGAGACCCATTTCAAAAATATTATTGAAAAAATATCATCTTAATAAGAGGGGGATGAAATTGAGAGGTTACTACAAAAAAATTCATTGAAATAGGGAAACATTTGTGTGAAGTAAAAATATATGTATGGAAGAATAATATAACTATCATGTTTGGATGGAGGAAGACGAAAACATGGTCATTATAAGGTTATCCTTTAAACATATGTAAATATCGTTCTCAGTTAAAAAACATTGACTTATTAGAAATAAAACTACATGGTTAACATTTTTTAAAAAACTTTTTTTCAGTAACTGAGAGATTCCATTACCATCTAGATAACAACTTAAAAATTAAACTTACATTATTACATTCTAGGTAATAATAATAATATAATCCTTTGGTTGAGCTTCGATCATTTTGAACATCATTCCATATTCGTAATAATGAATGATCAAGATGAATTTCCATCCATGTGGTTTTTAAATTAACACTTAAATATCAGAAATACCACAAATTTATAATTATCTATTCCACTTGTCATTATGCTTCAACCAAATCAAAAATGGTTAGGAAAATATAACATAATTCGTCCAAAATAAGTAATCTTAATATGATGAAAATAAAAATTAATATTCAAAGTTAAAATGTAATGCGGATGTTTCAAAATAATTAATTTTTAAATTTAATATCATTATATAAAATAAACATAAACTATGACCCAAAATCAGATTTTTTTCTATATGGCCTTTAAAATTAAAATGATAACTCATGAACTCTAAAAACAATAATTTAATTTCCATGATCACATAATTTCTATGTTATTATATCCATTTACCAGAATAATTGGGATGAATATATATCCACAATAATATCATATCTGAATCCAAAATACAATTCACCATTTATTTTTCCAAAAATTATATTTACCAAAGTCTTATAAGACAACAAGTATTTTTAAAGACATAAAAAATAAAACTAGTCAGATAACTAAATAATAATTTGAAAATACCAATGTTATCTATTTGATGAAAAATATATAAGGCCATGTCCTTAAAAATAACTTAATATTGAATTAAATGAATAATTCACATTGAGGATCTTTTTAGGTTTAGAGTTTTTGAGAATTAGGACATAACCATTACATCTCAAAAGATTACAACGTACACACTTCTACTAACATTCCATAAAATAAAAACACATAAAAAAAACATGACTAGTTCTACGTTTTAGATAGAATGAATTTTCCTTGATCCCATCCTTGATCCTATTCAACATTATGTTCTGTGAAAAACATTTCAAAAACTTGGGATGAGCAGAAAAAGCTCAGTAAGGGATATAAAAGTACAAAATGAAAACATTAGTCCATGTATGAAATCAGAAATTACTCATTTAACATAAGAATTTTAACATACCTCATCAAATCAGGAATAAATCATAGAAATCAGAAGACATAAAGGTAACTTGATGCATTCATAACATTCTTACATAGGGAGTAAACCTCATGGTTACGTTTGGAATATACATCACAGTATATTCCCTAAATCTCATCATATAAAAATTAACATTTAACTCCTTCACATTACCCAATGCTTTAGAGATCTATATCGGGCTCACCCACCCTTAGTTTATCACTTAACCACCCATCTTCATAACAATGCCCAAGAACCATAACATAATCCTATCATGTAAAACATGCATAAAGGAAACATAACATTTCTACATTTCAGTCACAGGATATCAATACAACACTTTGATATAATAAAAATATTATGAAAACCATTTTCAATACCAAAATAAATGAAAAGTAATACATGGTATTTATTTTTCATTTTAAAAAAAAGTTAGGTTAAGGCTTGTAGTGGAAGCCGAAACTCAAATAATGGTCACTGAGGCGAAGAAGTCATTGTCGCCGCATACGTACAAAAAATCATTCCTTTTGTTGTTTAGTAAAATACTTTGTATAAAAATGATTCCTTTTGAATAAGCATAAATGTCAAAGGGGTTTATACACCGTATAAAAGAAAGTTGTGTATAAAACTAAATATACCTCAATGAATGGAGATTATGACGAAGTCCCTTACCTCATGCCGGATGTGACTCAATTGCTCTTTAATCTCCATAATAATAAACATGAGTTAATTTATAATTTCTTAAGAAAATTTTTCATTTTCATTAATACTTTTATATCACTTATTACCATGTCATGAACACTATGTAATTATTTAAGTTAATAACGGTCGTTTTAACGAACATTGGTACTTGAGTCAAAAATAAACTCTTTATAATTACAAGTTGTTCATGTATCCATTATATCCAGGGTAATATTCATTGTGTAGATATCATATATATCATATATATCCTGTATATACATGTATTTATAATATTACATAACATTTAGAGGTAAGAAATGAAATGCACCGTTCATGGAGACGGTAAGCCGTACTTACGCTTGAACGCTACTTTAATTTCTATTTCATATTTTATGGAACAGAATAATAATGAAATAAAGGTATATTATAATTCCAGTATAATTTCATATATAATATCATTAACTTCATCCTCTATACGTCACAAATATGGTATTAACAAATCAAATCACTTTGAGGGGGCGGTAGTCCGCACTTCCTAAAATGAAGATATCATGTATACCCATAATGGAAGCCATAGAGGTATGAAATAAATGAAATATACATAAGATTAAAGAAAATATAAACTTATTATATATCATATATAAATATAGTGTAATCTTAATGTCCACCTATGAAGGTGTTAGAATAATATTGAATAATCATCGTTTCGTGAGGTAGAAATTCACCATCCACGGAAACAGTATGCTCTTTAACCATTAGATGAAGGTGTGTGTAAGTGTATCCCAAATATTTCTCATAAAAACATCCTAGTATATTGATGATACTGGTGTTGTTACAAAAGAAAGGAATAAAAAGAGTTCAGGGGGTTGGAGAAGCAAAATAAAACATAAAAACACAAGAGAAGACACTACATTTAAAACGGGTAACTCTTTTTTATTTGAGCTCAAAGGCTTCCTTGGAAAGACTTATGCCCAAAGTGAGGCTTCTAAGAGTAATATAGGGATGTGGAGAGAAAAAATTGGGAGGGGTTGGCCTAGAAAAAATCTTTATAGGTGTGGGTAAGTTGGTAGAGGTGGGGGCCTTTTATAAGAGGGTAGGACGAAGACTCTTTGAAAGTTATAAAAGGACACTTTATTATATAATGATTTTCGGATTTTAAAGTCCCAAAAATTATATATTTCTAGGATAAGGGGATAAGAGTTAGAAATACACCCATCCAATAGGTTTTTGACAAGTTTAGGTCTTATATATTACATTATCTTTTCATTTCATTTAAATCTTTAAATAATGAGGTAATCGTTGCATCATCATGGTGTCATAAATAATTTTATATATTTAATGTCTAAAAATTATAAATAAAAATCATGATGTAGGAAATATTTTTAGATTTATAAGGAATATTTATAGTCAAAATTATGACTTTTATAACCCCATTTAGAAATTGTTTTAGTAAAACAACACATGTTTGTGACATTTTTATTTTAACATTAAATAAAAAGTTATTAATGTCATTTTCCTACCAAAGTGTCTAAATGGGGTCCCAAAGTTGACCCATGGATTTTCTTGGTCGTCTATGACACATAAAATAAGGGTAAGACATGTTTCAAGGTCATTTCATATAATTTAAATATTATTTTTACCTTAAATTACACTAATTACCTCTAATCGCGATTAAAAACTTAAAAGTTACAATTCACCAAAAATAATTTTAATCCCATTGAACCACATTTTACTTCATAATGACAACCATTTATGTCAAATTTTTGAAATTCAAAACAAACAGGTGGTAAATTTTTATTTAAACAAAAAAATTCAGTTATTTAAGTACCACTTAGTGGTTTCACTATTCATCAAAAATTGATGTTTTTCAGAAAAATACCAAAACATCACTATAAGATATATTTGATATTCTGAATTCAAAAATGATGTCTATTTTAAAAAAATCAAACCATATAAGTTACATAAATTAATTTAATAATTAATTCCCGATGTTATGACAAATATCTTTTTTTTATGAAACAATATATATCAAAAGATTGACACTAGTTTAAGTCCAATTTCAAAGTGAAATTAATTCAACGACCGCAATTTGATTAAATGGTAAAAATATATTCTAATTTTACTTTAAAAACAATTCAAAAGACTATCTAGTCATATTTATAAATTATATTAATATGACGTTTTCAATTAAAATACAACATTTTTCACTATTCATTAAAAAATAAACATTATCGGAAGAATACAAAAAATTTACCCAAAGTAAATTTTGAAGTCCCGATTGTAAAGAAGAAATTTATTTGGTCCAATATAATGTATAAGAGTGAACAAAACTATATTTAATGATGGTTCTCCATCAAAAGGCTATAAGTGGACCTTTAGTGAAAATTAGAGTATATATGCCTAAAATTGAATTCTTTTCGTATTTTAAGCCTTTATCCTTTATTGGATAAATGCAAAAAACATTTAACAAAGTTATATAATCATATTTTAGTTATTTATATTAATTCCCACCGATACAACAGCTACGTGTTAACTACCATTTAAAATAATATTATTTTATTACTAGTGTGCAATGTAATATTTCAAAGAAACTCTTTGTTGCGTATCGGGTACGCTATCGAACATAGAAACCCCTATAAAGTAAAATTAATACATAATTCATAAATATTAATAAATATGAAAATTTATTATTCTTTATTTACCTGGGATGATACATCCTTCCCCCCTTTTGGGATTTTCATCCTCATAATTTTAATCACTTATCAAAATAAGTGGGTGTATTTATCCCTCATAGAATTTTCAGATTCCCACGTTGCCTCTTCAACCATATGGGTTTTCCACAAAACCTTTACCTGATGAATTACCTTATTCCACAACACTTTCAATCTATGATCATGAATCTGGACTGGTTGATCTTCATAAGAGAGATTCTCTTCAAACGGAACTACCTCCAGGCTCAAAACATTAGACTGATCTGGCATATACATTCTCAACATCGAAACATGAAAAACATTGTGTTCCTGGGATAAACTCAGAGGTAAAGCCACTCGGTAAGCAACTGATCCAACTCTATCCAAAATTTCAAATGGTCTAATGACCCTTGGACTCAACTTTCCTTTCTTACCAAATCGCATCACACTTTTACCTGGTGAAACTATGAGAGAAACATGATGACCTACCTCAAAATATAGATCCATCCACTTGTTTCCTGCATAACTTTTCTATCTGCTCTGAGTTGTTCTCATGTGTTTCTGAATCAACTGAACGTTTTCTGCCATCTCTTCTACCAATTCTGGTCCCATCATCTTCCTTTCAGCCACTTTATCCCAAAAAGCTGGTGTTTAACACCGGTTCCCATATAACTCCTCAAATGGTGCCATCTGTATACTGAAATGAAAACTATTATTATATGAAATTTCAAACAAATAAATATTTTGGTCCCAAATTCCCTGATAATCCATCGAACAAGCACGTAGCATATCCTCCAAAGTCTGAATTTTTCATTCTAACTTCCCATCTGATTGAGGATGAAAAGCTATACTAAAATTTAATTTAGTACCCAACGACTTCTGAAGGCCTTTCCAAAAATTATAAGTAAACATGGGATCACGATCAGATACAATGGATAGGGGAAATCCATTCAACCTGACTATCTCTTTATGATATAATCAAGAAAGTTGATCTAGAGAGATATTATCTCGAATAGGATTGAAATGAGAAGATTTACTCAAGCGATCAACAATAACACATATTGCATTACTACCTCTAGATGTCTTCGGTAATCCCACAACAAAGTCCATGGAAATATTTTCCCATTTCCACTCTGGCACTGGTAAAGGATGAAGCATCCCTTTCGGTAACTTCCGCTCTGCTTTAACCTGCTGACAAGTCACACACTTCACAGTAAAATCACCAATATCTCTTTTCATTCCATCCAACTAGTAATACTTCCACATATCTCTATATATCTAAGTACTGCCACGATGAACAACAAACAGAGAACTATGAGATTCACATAATAACTCTCTCTTCAACTATGAATCACAAGGCACACACAATCTCTTCCCAAATCTAAAAAAATAATTATTATCAATATTAAACTTTGGAAAATTACCCTTCTGAATCAGCTCAACCTTTTTCAGCAACCCACTGTCATTCTTCTACGCTTTCTTAATTCTGTCTGATAGAGATGATCTCACTGATACCTGAAACAAAACAGAAGAACTTTCTACACCAACAACTTCCATTCCCAATTTCATTAAATCAAATACCACAGGATCTCATTCCAAACATAGCATGGTTAATGAATCATTACTTTTTCAACTCAAAGCATCATCCACTTTATTTTCTTTTCTCGGATGGTATTGAATTGTACAATCATAATCCTTTATTAATTTTAGCCATATCTTCTGTCTCATGTTTAATTCATTCTTAGTGAATATATAAATTAAACTTTTGTGATAGGTATATATTTCTCACTTCACTCTATACAAATGATGCCTCTAATATTTAAAGTGAAAACTACATCAGCTAATTCCAAATCGTGTGTAGGGTAATGTTCCTCATGAGTTTTCAACTAACATAAAGCATATGAAATTACTTGATCATTATGCATAAGGACACAACCAAGTACCTTCAATTAAGCATCACAGTTTATAACAAACTCACCATTACTGGAAGGAAGTGCCAAACTAGAGCATTTACCAATCTTCATTTTAGCTCCTGAAAACAATCATCACATTCTTTTGTCCAGATAAGCTTAAGACCATTCCGAGTTAGCTTAGTCATTGTACTAGCTAACCGTGAAAAATTTTCAACAAACCTTCGGTATTAACCTGCCAAACCAATAAAACTATGGATCTCGGTTACATTTGTGGGTCTTGCCCATTCTTTAACAACTTTTTTTTGCAGGATCCACTATTATTCCATCTTTAGAAATAATATGACCAAGGAAAGAAATTTGTTACAACCAAAACTCACACTTTCTGAACTTCCCATATAATTTTCATTATTTTAAGGTTTGAAAAATAACCCTTAAATGTCTTTCATGCTCCTCTTTACTTTTAGAAAACACCAAAATATCGTCAGTAAACACAACAACGATTTATCACCTAAGTCAACTGAGCCATCACTAAAACAAACTGTTTAGTTCTGATTCTAACCATCTCATGATACTGTTTTGAAAGGTCATTTCCCTCTGTATGCCTTCCCAGAAAATCTGTTCTGTTTCCTCTACGAAAAACCATTCTTAACACAAAAATATATTAGGACAAGCAACATGGTAATCGTCAAATGCTATATCATTTCAATTTGACCATAAAAAGTATTTTGGATAATATTTTAATAGAATTCTAACTCATAAATTTGTCTAAAATGACCTCGGATACGAACTATAAGGACCCGACCTTAAACATAACTTAATTTTGAATTAAATGAATAATTCTCATTGAGGATCATTTCAGGTTTAGAGTTTTAGAGAATTAGGACATAACTATTACATGTCAAAAGATTAAAAAGTACACTTCTACTAAGTTTCCATAAAATAAGAACTCTTAAAAAGAAACATGTATTGTTCCATGTTTTGGATATCATGACTTTTCCTTGATCCCATCCTTGAACCTATTCCACATTAAGTCTTGTGAATTTTTTTTAAAAAACATGGGCTGAGCATAAAAAGATCAGTAAGGGATATAAAAGTATGAAATGAAAACATTAGTCCATGTATGAAATCATACATTACTCATAATACATAAGAATTTTAACATACATCATCAAATCCTGAATAAATAATAGAAATCATAAGACATAAAGGTAACTTGAGGCATTCATAACATTCTTACGTAGGGAGTAACCCTCATGGTTACATTTGGAATACACATCATAGTATATTCCCTAAATCTCTTCGGATAAACATTAAAATTTAACTCCTTCACATTACCCAATGCATTAGAGAGCTATATCTGGCTCACCCACCCTTAGTTTATCACAAAACCACCCATCTTCATAACAATGCCCATGAACCATAACATAATCGTATCACATAAAACATGCATAAAGGAAACATAACATTTCCACATTTCAATCACAAGATATCAATACAACACATTGATATAATATAAAAATTATGAAAACCATTTCCAATACCAAAATAAATGAAAAGTAATACATGGTATTTATTTTTCATTTTAAAAAATAAGTTAGGTTATGGATTGTAGAGGAAGCCGAAAATCAAATAATGGTCACAGTGGTGGAGAAGTCGTTGTCACTGAATACGTACGACAAAAAGAATTCCATTTGTCATTTAGTAAAATGTTTCTTATAAAAAAATATTAATTTTGAATAAGTGTAAATGTCAAAGGGATTTATACACCATATAAAAGAAAGTTGTGTATAAAACAAAATATGCCTCAATGAATGGAGATTGAGACGAAGTCCCTTACCTCATGTCAGACATGACTCGATTGATCTTTAATCTCATGAATAATAAGCATGAGTTAATTTCAACTTGATTAAGAACCCTTTTCATGTTCATTATTCCTTTTATATCACTTATTACCATCTCATGAACACTATGTAATTATTTAAGTTAATAACGGTCATTTTAACGTTCATTGGTACTTGAGTCAAAAAATAACTCTTTATAATTACAAGTTGTTAATGTATCCATTATATCCAGAGTAATATTTATTATGTAGATATCATATATATCATATATATCCTGTGTATACATGCATTTATAATATTACATAACATTTAGAGATCAGATATGAAATGCACCATTCATGGAGACGGTAAGTCGTACGTATGCATAAACGCTACTTTCATTTCTATTTCGTATTTTACGGATTGGAATAATAATGAAATAAAGTTATATTATAATTCCATTATAATTTCATATATATTATCATTAAATCCATCATTTATACATCCAACATATGACATTAACGAATCAAATCACTTTGAGGAGGTGGTAGTCTGCACTTCCTAATATAAAGATATCGCGTATACCCATAATGGAAGCCATAAAGGTATGCCATAAATGAAAAATATAGAAGATTAAGAAAAACATAAACATATTATATATCATATATAAATATAGTGTCATCTTTATGGACACCATTGAAGGTGTTAGAAGAATATTGAACAATCATCGTTTCGTGAGGCAGAAATTTGCCATCCACGGAAACAGTATGCTCTATAACCATTAGATGAAGGTTTGTGTAAGTGTATCTCTAATATTTCTAATAAAAACATCCTATTATATTTTAGATACTGTTGTTGTTACATAAGAATGGAATAAAAAGAGTTTAGGGGGTTGGAGAAGCAAAAAAAAAACATAAGAACACAAGAGAAGACAATAACTTTAAAACGGGTAACTCTTTTTTATTTGAGCTCAAAGGATTCATTGGAAAGCCTCTTCCCAAAGTGAGGATTCTAGGAGTATGAGACTGATGTGGAGAGGCAAAATGAGGAGGGGTTGGCTGAGCCAAAGGCTTGAGAGGTGTGGGTATGGTGGTAGAGGTGGGGGCCTTTTATAAGAGGAGAGGAGGGGCACTCTTGGAATGTTATAAATGGTTACTTTATTATATAATGCTTTTCGGATTTTAAAGTTCCCAAAATTAAATATTTCAAGGATAAGGTGATAAGATTTTGAAATCAACCCATCCAATTGGGTTTTGAAAAGTATAGGTCTTAGATTATACGTTATCGTTTAATTTTATTTAAATCGTTATATAATGAGGTAATCGCTGCATCATCATGGTGTCATAAATAATTTAATTTATTAAATGTATAAAAATTATAAAAAAAATATCATGATGTAGGACATATTTTTATATTTCAAATTAATAATTATAGTCAATATTATGACATGTATAACCCCATTTAAAAATTGTTTTTGTAAAACAACTCATGTTTGTGACATTTTTATTTTAACATTAAATAAAAAGTTATTAATGTCATTTTCCTTTCAAAGTGGATCCATGGGGTCCCCAAGTGGACCCATGGATTTTCTTGGTCGTCCATGACACATAAAATAAGTTTAGGACATGTTTCAAGGTCATTTAATATTATTAAAACATTATTTTTACCTTAAATTACACTAATTTCCTTTAATCGCGATAAAAACATAAAAGATAAT
Organism: Viscum album; assembly: GCA_963277665.1. Classification (NCBI taxonomy): domain Eukaryota; kingdom Viridiplantae; phylum Streptophyta; class Magnoliopsida; order Santalales; family Viscaceae; genus Viscum; species Viscum album. Next base: position 1,100,849,335 of record OY728145.1, read on the forward strand.
ATTCACAAAAAATTATTTTAATCCCATTAAACCACATATTACTTCTTAATGACAACCATGTATGTCAGATTTTTGAAATTCAAAACACAGAGGTGGAAAATTTTCATTTAAACAAAAAAATCAGTTTTTTATGTATCACATAATGGTTTCACTATTCATCAAAAATTGATGTTTTTCAGAAAAATACCAAAACTTCACCCTAAGATATATTTGATATTCCGAATTCAAAAATGATGTCTATTTTAAAAAATTAAAATCATATAAGCTAAATTAATTAATTTAATAATTAATTCCCATTGTCATGACAAATAGTGTGTTTTTATGAAACAATATATATCAAAAGATTGACAGTAGTTTAAGTCCAATTTCAACGTGAAATTAATTACAATGACAACTATTAGATTAAATGGTAAAAATATATTCTAATTTCACATTAAAACCAATTCAAATGATAATCTAATCATATTAATAAATTATATTTAAAAGAGGTTTTGAATTAAAATACAACATTTTATACTATTCATTAAAAAAATAAACTTTATCGGAAAATTACCAAAAAATTAAACAATGTAAATTTTGATGTCCCGATTGTAAAGAATAATTTTATTTGGTCTGATAGATTGTATAAGAGTGACCAAAACTATATTTAATGATGGTTCGCCAACAAAAGTCGATAAGTGGTCCTTTAATGAAAATTAGAGTATATATTCCTAAAATTGAATTTTTTTCGTATTTTAAGCCTTTATCATTTATTGGATAAATGTGAACACATTTAACAAACATATATAATCATATTTAATTTATTTCTATTCACTTACGCCAATACAACGGCTACGTGTTAACTACCATTTAAAATAATATTATTTTATTACTAGTGTGCAACGTAAGATTTCAAAGAAACTCTTTGTTGTGTATCATTTATGATATCGAACATAGAAACCCCGTTAAAGTAAAACTAATATTTAATTTGTAAATATTAATAAATATGAAAATATTTTATTCGTTATTTTCCTGGGATGTTACAAAATATGTCCCTAAAAATGAATTAAATTTATCAATTAGAGGTTTTAACTAAAAATAGTTTTGATAACCAAGCCTCCAAGTAGTCTAGGGGAAGGTGTTTTTCTATTAACACCATTATGTTGTCGGTTAATTCCCCTGGAACATATCGAATACACTATGTTCCCACCTAACATGAGAGATTCCATTTTTTCTATAATAATTTATCTTCCCAAATATATATTATTAGATCTTTTATATAACTTTAATTATTAAACATTATATTACTTAGGATTTCTCATTCAACCTCAACAAAGAAAAACATCATACATTTATTTCCACATAGGAAATTATATAGTCAATAAGTAATTCTATAGTATAAGGAATTTTCTTGTGAAATGCCTATGTCCCATACATTTACTATAAATAACTACTAATAGATTCTTGGGATCAATTTTATTTCCTTTAATTTTACTCTTTATTTTTCCCATAAAATATCTTTATTTATATCCTACATTACCTTAGATAATGCATTTCTTAGTTCATTTGAGACACTTCCCTTGGTGACTTACTTAAAATTTATTTCATTATGGTAGTCAATCCTTTATATATTTAGGGTATCTAGTAATGATGCTATTAAAAGATTTTGTTATTCTATTCTGTGGTGATTTCAGGTGTTACATAAGTTATAAGTATTTTATAATATTTTGGGTATATAATTTGGAATGAGCAAGATATATTTCACTCCTATCAACATCCCATTATATTTCTCATCACCACCACCATGTCCATCCAATTAAATCCTAACATGACTTTTTTTGTTTCGACCATTGACTAAAACTAGAAAGCATAGTGTGAGTAAGAATAGTGATAATGTGAAAAATATATAATCATTAATAGAATATCATAAAAATTTATTTTCAAACTAATGAATTATAGGATTACACAAGTTTTTTCATTTCCATCATATATTAAAAATCTATATAATGGTTTTTAATGAATATGTGAATTATCATAAGCATATCCATTAGAAGTGTAAAAATAGGTGCGCAGTGAGGCATGTTGCTGTGCACCAAGTAACTCTGATTCTACCTCAGAACTCTTTGAGGAGTTTTTACTACAAGGTACATTTTTTCCAGAATGATGCCCAATTATAGTATCCCGATATGTAAATATTTTCTATAAATATACACATAATATATACCTTTCATAAAATCTAGTACATTCATGAAAGCTTTTCCTCAAAGTCTATCATAGGTTTTTGTTCACTGGTCTACATTTAATTAATCTAGTTTTCTGAGGATTGTACTAAAAATATATGATACCCAATATCACACAAAACCCCAGTATCCCAAATCTAATTATTTATTTTATTACTTTATAATGATCACAATAATGATGTATCCCAATGTAGCTGGTATTATTGTAGTTATTGGAAACGAGATACATTTATAAGGTCAACATTACAACTTTAAATAAAATAAAATATAGATGATCCAATAGTAACTCTTATAAGTCCCGAATTATCCCTACATGTCATTCAAAAAAATCTACATCATATACTGGGGAAATATAATACATAATAAATTTGTTATCTGAGATTCACAGTAAGGGTAAATAATTGAGTTAATGTAATCATAAACAAAAATATAAGGCATTATTTATAACTAAAAAAATATTACATTAAAAATAAACATGAGAATATTATAGAATAAATAAACATATTATATAACTACATAAGACATAAAAATTTATATTCTACTTGCCTAATAATCAATTGAACTATCTATCTCCACTTTCATAATGACGGAATGCATAATTTGATATGTCATAATCATTCTATCAATGCATCATGCCAAGACAATACAGAAATGGGTCAAAACCAAAAATGGTTTGTCTCATGAGAACTACAGATTAATGAAACAAAAATAAAGGGCCCAGAAAATGACATACTATGTCCAATACATTATACAAAAGAAAATTGGTAAATATTAACAACATTAACATTCATATTGAACAAATGGCATAAGAAATGTGAATACATTAATTGTTACCCATGAATTTAATCAAATTAGCACATCCATAGTCAAAATGATCATCAAAACATCAGCAACATATGGGAAATGATATCATTATGTATTTAACTTAATGAAGTACAAGATTCATCAAAGGATGTTGAAATATATGCAGATATATTTAATGGGGACCATTTAAATGTTCATAATAAAAAATTATTCAAATAAATAAAGTTGTCTCATACTACTTTGAAACATTAAAATATTTATCTCAATCAATCTTAGTAGAATAAGTAGAATATTGATATGATATATAATATGGTTGTACATACACAACATGATAAGAATTTTGGGTGAAAAAATAATATATCTCATAAATGTTAATATGAGATGAGAAAAATCCTTTTCACATTGGAAAGAAGTGTTCCTTTATAAAATCATTTATATTTGTCATAAAATCATATTGTAATCATTTTTCCCCTAAAAGAAAATGTATCAAAATTTAAATTAGATATGAGTCATAAATGATATCCTATTGAATTGAAATCAAGTAAAAAATGTTTTTATAGAACATTTATTAATAAAACATTTTAGTGAGAATTAAGTATTAATGTGATATTAATTTGGAAGGTCATGTTTGATTTCACAAAAAAATAAATGAACACGGATTGTTTTTAAATGATAAAACAATTGCTTTTATAAATATAATTATGTCATAATATATATTATAGAGTGAACCTAAAATTATTTAATAATTTGAGAAGTTCCCTTGAATTAGGCTTCTTTAATCGGAATAATTCAGAGTGGAACCATTTTGAAACATAAAATTCACATAAAATAAAGATTAAATGTTATGAATATAATATTTTGGAACATAGAATCAAAATTTATTATAATTACAAAAAAATAAACATAAAATTTATTGGGGTATGTTTAGCGATAGTATGACGTAATTGTAAATTGAAGGTTCGGGTGGAATAACTTACTTGTTTTTAATTGATCGAAACAAATCCCCCAATATTAATAATCATTAAATGAAAATTTAATGCCATGAAAATTAATAGATTCTTGATATTTTAAATCAATGTGAATTATAAAATCAATATACAAAAAAATAGTGGGGAATAAATAATATTTAAAAAAATTGGATGTTCTATGGGGATATCCTTACTACATTGTATTCAACTAACACATATGTCAAAAAATTTAACATTAAATCATTGAATAATTTAATACCGTTAATATAAATATATTAATTATTTTATATCAATTTTTAGTATACATACACAATATAAAATAAATACATGGTGAATAATTGAAATATTACAAAAATAAAAAAAATAGATGGAAAACACCTTACAATATTTTCGAAAGTGTTATTAAAATGACTAAAACATCCTGGATAATCCAATTTAATACATTAATTAATTAATTTATAAACATATATTCATTTATATTATTTAGTATAATTTTATATTTTTATTTATTTCCTATTGGATGAGTTGTAAGATATGAATTCTTCTTTCACAAGCGTTTGTTTCTTTTACTTTCACGATGAACACACACATATTAGAGTAAATAAGTTCATGTGGATGAGCTATAATTTTCAATAATTGAATTTATATATTATTAATGAACATGTCAATGTTTAAATGGATTTATATATCTATTGGTTACATGGTATGAGGACAAATCATTATAAAAGCCATTTAATGAACATAATTTTTATTATTATGGTGGTAATTGATCCTAAAAACTCATTGTTTTTTTTATTATTATGTAAAAATGATAGATACGTTACATAAAAATTGATATATTATACATTTTAAAATATGAACCCTCTATTAAAATTGTAAAAAATCAAGTATTTAATGAATAATAATTATTCATATCTATTAATATTTATGAAGAATTTATTATTTTTATGTTAAAGAGAACCCATTTTTCGATAGCATACTCAACAAAAAAACAAATTTATTTCAAATAATATGTTTCACACAATATTGATTTTAACTGATAGAAAATATAAAAATATTATTATTTAAAATGGTATTTAATTCAAAGTCATTGTATTATGGGGAATGAACATAACTAACTACATTATGATTACAAATGTTTGTTAAATGTCATTAAATTTATCTGATAAATGTTAGAGGCTTCAAATAAGAATGAATCTGATATTGAGGAATAGATACTCTAATATTCTTTAAAAGGTAGATTTTCCACCTTTGGATGGAGAACCCTTTTTAAATTTGGTGTTTGACACCTTAATATGTATAATTTGAAAAATAAAGTACTATAAGTTATGGGAATATCAAAATTTACTCTGGATGATGTTTTGTCATTTTCCAGATAAGGTTCATTTTTTTACGAATTGTGAAAATTAATGCATTTCATTTAAAAACAACATTTTAATCAAATATTATTTTATTTTTAGATTCTATTATTATTTGTCTTAAAAGTGTCATTGTATTATTTTATTTCATTTAATCAAATTTATTTCATTGGAAATAATTTTATCTTGTTATTGGACATAATAACATATAAATCTTTTTGTAGTTTTTATTTCTTAAAAAGACACTTTTTGGGTTTGACAACAACAATTAATATAAAATTAATAATGTATCTTATGTATTTTTATTTAGAAAAAATTATTCTTTATTTAAATCATGTGGTCAAAATTCATTAAATAGGTAACTTTTATTTTTCGATAGTGTGAATAGAAACTTCAGTAAATATTTTATTTACAATAGTTAAAGGGTAAATCTAGAAAATAATGGTAACAAATAATTTAATAATAAAAATAAAATACACTTAAACCTGTCTTAAACCTATTTTATGAGATATGTTCTACCATGGGAATCCTTGGATCGATTTTAGAACCCCATGGAGCCACTTGTGCGTGAAAATTGCATTTATTTAAATTTAATTTTATGTTGTGGAAAGTATATCCTAATCAAGTATCATTTATAAAACACTTATATGGTGTTATAAAAGTGATATATGCTACTATAAATATTCATTTAAAATATAAAAAAAATTCTTATATCATGGTATTTATTATATAATTCGTAGACATCATATATGCAAACATATTTATGACACAATGGTGATGTATTGATTAACATATTATGAATGATTTAAATAATTGAGATTGTAAATATTAAAATAAATATAGTTTTAATCATTTTAATACATAAACTAATTTGAGGGATTATTATGACTTGGTATATTTTAATTAATCAATTTTTTTGAATGAATAAAGTTGTTATAATTTTATTGAAATGTCAATATATAATATATATTTAAATTGACATAAATGAGTTGTTAAAAATTATATTTTATTAAATAATATAGTACTCCTAAAAATATATTATTTTACCAAATGACATATATGATGTTACAAATTTCATTAATGATTCATTTGGGGTATCAAGGAATTTTATAATAACTATAGTAACCATAAATTATTAAAATACATGAAGACATGATAAGATTTAATTTATTTAAATAATGGTCAAGGATAAAATATATAGTTAATTATATAACCTAAATAGGTCCAAAACACATAGGATGAGATTATTTTGACCCATAGGAATCCTATTTTTTAAATATCTCCCATTTGAGTTACCATAATTCTAAAATAAATTAATAATAAAATAATATTTCAAAACATTCCTAAAGTACCCCTCATCCCTCTTATAAATGGACAAAAAATCAAACCAATTACTAATACCCTCAATCCCCATTGATCATCCAAAATATGATTCAATAATTTTCAACATCCCTCCATTTCCTTATAGAAGAATTAAATTAGGCATAAGGGAACTCAATAATGCCTTTTGGATCAAATCAAATAGAGGTACCCATTTTAAGAGGTAGTGTAATCTCTAATGATCTGGTCCAATATTCAACTTCTTCAATTCCTATGATCTTAATATTAATTTTTTAAATAATAACCCTTGTATTCTCAATATACTATGTTGTTTTTATGATATGTATTCTAAATACACTTACACACACCTTCGTCTTATTCGTATAGAATGTATTGTTTCTGTGGACAAAGAATTTCCGCCTCACGAAACAATGACTATTCAATACTCTACTACCACATATCATGGTTGTAATTATGATGTTACTATAATTATATATTATATATATTATATATATTATATCTCTATCCTTCTATAATTCTTATTTATAACATTCCATTATAATTTTCATATTGTTTAAATATGTTAATTTAATTTTTAAAATGTGGACTACCTCCCACTCAATGTGATATGAATCATTTATTCTATATATGGAAAATATAATGGGTATAATTAATTTACTTATGTAACATAAATAAAAACGATATTATACTTGAATTATAATATATCTATGTGTCACTAATTTTTCGTTCAATTAAATATGAAATTAAAAAGAAATTAGAGTTTATGCGTACGTACTACTTAACGTCTGCATGAATTGTGTATTTTATTTATTTTCTCCAAAATGTTATGTAATATTTCTAATAAAAATATAATGGATATATATTATATATATATAAAAATATTCTGGAGATAATGTAATTTTGACCACATGGTCAAATTTTAGTTTTAAAAAGAACATTTACGAATCAAGTACCCAATATCGACAAAACAGTCGATATTAAATTAAATGATTTTGTAATATTTACAATGTTTTAATAAGTAATATAAATGGAATAATAAAAATGAAATATATAATGAAGAAACCAGAAATTATCATAATTTTATTAATCATGAAACTAATTAATGAATGAGTCATGTTGGACACAAGGTAAGAGATCTTCTTATCCCAATTTCTATTCATTGGGTTGATCTTATACATTTGTTTATGTCATGATATGATTATGGGACAAATTAATTTTGATGTCTTATCTTTTTTTATAGTTTCATTATGTTTAATTATAGTAAATACAAATAATTGTCTTATTTTATTTAAAAATGATACTTTTAAGGGTCTTTTCCTCAATATCCTTTCATTGATGAATATTTTGATTTATACACATCTATAATTATATGGAGTATAATTCCCATTGAATTTGAATTTCATTTTATGGAAATATTTTTTAAACGCAACATTCTACTAAACAACAAAGGGAATTTTTCTTTTTAACGCATGTGGTGATAAAACATTTTCCTCCACCATGAGTATTATTTGTTATTTGTCTTCCTTTACAGTTCATAATGTTTTTAAAAGGATAATAAATGTCATATACCAACATATTTTTGTATTAAATGTGGGTTTTTGAAATAATTCATTATTTCAATATATAGAAATGATATATTGTGATGGAAATTATGAAATATTATATTCCCTTTATACTTTTTTATATATTATGAATATGCTATGGTTCATGGTTATTGTTTATGTATATGGGTGGTTCCAAGATAAAACTAAGGCATGTAAGAATAAGATATCTCTCTAATGAATTTGGTAACATGAAATTGGTAAACAATAATTTTTCCCCAAATATATTTAGGGAATATACCTTTTTATCTAATCCAAACGTTACCCCATATGTATCTTTAAAAGCTACATTGATAGTATGTTATGGATTCCACAAGGTACCATTATGATTTATGATATCCATGTGTTATTCATAAATCCTATGATTTCATGTGGCATGTCCAATAGAATATGTTTTATTGTTTAAAAGTATGATCTCATTGATTTGTATTTATGGATGGCCCAATGTTTTAATTCCTTATTTTATAACCCTTACTGATCAAGTTATGATCATCCAGAGTTATTGAAATGTTTTTCATAGGTTACAAGAAAAATTAAGATAATGGTAGATTTCAATAATATTTAAATAATGAAAAATAATATGTTTTTCCTTTATGTGTTATTATTTTAGGAACAAGTTATACTATGTGGAAGTGTCTACATGTAATATTCCTGTTGTTATCAATATTTAATGAACCAAATCTATAAAGCTCTAAACGTGAAAATACCCTCTCTCTATGAATTGTTAACTTAATTAATGATTATGTTATGTTTATGTTTGGGGCCACATAGTTGGTATCAAAGGTCAGTTTAGATAACATTTGAGGTTAAGGTGTTATTTAAGAATAATTGACATAAACCAAATGGTTAGTATATGAGAAAAATTCATAGTTATTTGAGATAAATTTAATGATTTTATGATATCATGAATACATATATCATCGTGTTTACCCTCCTCATAAGATAATATAAAATGATTTTACTAATACCCTCACATTAAACATTTTGGTTTTAGTAGATCAGTGAATCTAGTATTCACCAATTCACCAATGGACATGAAGGAAACTGTGGTGGTTTTATGAGTGAGAAACTGAATGAAATTTTAGAATCAATGTGAACTGTTGTTGTTATTCATAACAAACTATCTATAGTCCTGATTTACCACTTTAACCTTGGTGTTTTTTTATGGAATCATATATGTAAGAAAAAAATCCTAATGGATGTTCAGGTAATAATAATAAATCTAAGTATAATCACAAACCAACGTGTCAAGAATGTTGAAATATACACCAATGAATATTATTCAATGAGACTAGAAGAAGTTTCTGATGTTTAAATGAAGGTTATAAAGCAATATCCTACAATGGAAAAAGGAAGCATCTAGTTGACTCTAGAAAATGGAATGAAGTTATTTTTGATGGATCATTTGAATGTGTTAAATGTGGTGTGCATGGTCATTACACAAATAGATGTCATACAAAGAAGTTTCGATAATGGGATCAGTATGACCATACAAATAGGTGTTTACCAATTCCTAATTACATTAAAATTAAATATATAAAAAATAAAAATGAATTATGAATGTTGTGGATTAATTCTTAGAATGTGTTTTGAAAATATTAAAATAATAGGAAATTATGCATGAATTTTTTGTAGGAATGATGTATAAATGAAAAAGATGAAAAACATTGATAAAGGAACATGAAGAATGTTCGATGATTAAGATGTCTATAAAGTAAATATTCATGTTGGATCTATGGATAATGATATGTTTAAGTGTATTAATGATAGTATCATATGAGATTACATTTTATAGTATATGTAACCCTGATGATCGATATGTGATAAAGTTATTCATGGAAGAATTTTTTTTTATTTTGTAAAGATAATTGATAAAATTATAGGTTCATGTAATATTTTTTTGAGGCAATAATTTGGTATTAGTTTTAGAATGAAGAAATTGAGGTATGAAATGCACTTTGAGGATTAAAAATCCTTCGGATATTTTTATAGATTTTATCTCATTTCAATAATGTTATTAGAATTGTACAATTCATGAAAAGGACAACAAATAGACTGTTTGACCACCCATCGCATCGGAAAAATCTGTCAAAATCAAACCCACAACTACTGTGCAACTAGGATTAATTTCCTACCACTAGAATACGTGATGTCCCTAGTTAGCATGAATAATTATTTTAGGTTAATTTATTTTATGGATCAAGAATAAACTGATAATGTGATCTTATGAATTATCAAATTGATATACATAGTATAAGTAAATTATTTTTTGATTATGTGATACACGTAATTTTTGAAGACGTTCTCCCTTTTGAAGAACACTATATTACATAGAAATATAGAATACTAAAGGATTTAATTTGTGGAGTAATGAATTTTATTTTATTTTATAAGAATATTTTTTTTTTATTATTGTTATATGGAGACTTGGGTTATTTAAGGAAATGATTAACCTATCATAGATAATTTTTTATTAGGTTAATTACAATTCAGTATGATAAATTTATAGTAGTTGATGTTATTTAGAGATAAATGTTATGATTTACTATGGAAGACTGTGTTATTAAATTCTTATGAATTTTGGGTTTCAATCTCAGTTTAGATTATATTGATGAATTTTAAGTACATTTTTTAATTTAATGATTTTTGTTGATCTTTGGGTATTGTATTTTTGATTTTAATGATTAATAGAAGTACTTATTTTTGTAAAATAGTATCCTTTTGGTAATGATTTGATATTTTACTAACCATTTTGGTTAGGGTTAATGTATAAAGATAGGGTAAATATAGGGTTCTTCATTTGTGGACAATATTATTCTCTAGAAGCTAATTCTAGCACCTCAAGTGTGACAAAGGTCAACATGGATACTCATCGTTTGGGGAAAAGATGATTTTTTGGAACAAACATATTAATGGATGAAACTATACTCAAAAGTAAGTATATTTCCTTATTATCATGTAAACATCATTAATAAATTCTCTAATATTATGATAGGGATCTTAATACAAAAAAAAGTTGATCGTTATCTTTTCCTACAGGGGAATTAATGACTGTTTAACCCATCACATGTTTGTGATTTTATATTGGTGAACATTCTTCAAATCATGTTTTCTATTAATCTCCTACAATATATGATGGTTAGTTTCTCTTCCATATTCAGGTTTAATTATATGAAACCCTAGAATAGGTTATATAAGGTGACATTTGTAATACTCTTTCTTATTTTAAACTGATACTTTTATTAACAATGTTTCCGATGTGGGAATTTTAATGATGCTTCCAAGAACAATTTTTAAATTTAAAAGACACAATTCCCAAAAGGGTGGAAGGGTGTAACAATATAAGTGTTTATAAAATAAAAAAATTTCATATAAATTAATATTTCTGAATAATATATTAATTTTATGTTAAATAGGAAACTTTGATCGAAAACCTCCTCAACACGCAACAATGGGTTTCACTGAAATTATATGTTGCCCAAAACACTCAGTTATATCAAAAAAGAATATAATAAAATTAATATTTTAAATTATTGTTAACGCATAAACATTTTATTTCATGGAATGGACATAACAAACTACAATATTATTACACATATTTTTTAAATGTATTTACATTTATCCAACATAATTTAAAGGCTTAAAATAAGAAGGAATCTGATTTTAAAAATGAAACAATCAAATATTCATTAAAAGGTCAATTTAAATTCCTTTTGATAGAGAACACATTTTTATATATATTTTTGTACAGATTGATATTTTTACTTGAATAAATAAACTTCTTCATTAGTACCATAATATGAAAATTAACCTTGGATGAAATTTTGGTATTTTTTACTAAAGATATGATTTTAATGAATAATGAAAATACTATATTTTAATACAAAACTAATTTTTAATATTATATATATATATATTTATATTATAAATATAATTTTTTAACATTTAATTGGATTGTAGTTTTATAATTAATCCATTTCTGGCCACTGAATGTAATTTAACCTTGAAATTGGATGAAAACAAATGTCAATCGTTTGGTAGATTTTACGTGTTAGAAATAATATTTTGGTTTTGACAACTGTAACTTATATGATTCGAATTTGGAAAACTAGAATCCATATTTGTGGTCAGGATTTCAAATTTTTTTAAATAGTTAACGTTTATTTTTAGACGTTATGAATAGTAACATTAGTAAATATTTTATTTACCAGGTTAAAGTGTAAATATGATTAATAATGGTAAAAATAATATTATAATAATATTAAATTACCGTAACACATGTTCTAACCCTATTGGATGAGATATATCTGAAAATGGCCATCTGTGGAATTGTTTTAGGACCCCATGGAGCAACTATTGTGTGAAAATGACATTTAGTTACTTTTAATTTAAAATTCAGTAATATCTATCATATACATGTATCGTTTACAAAAACAATTATATGAAGTTATATAAGTGATATTTTTTACTATAATTAGTCATTCAGAAGATAAAAATATTTCATACATCATAATATTTTATTTATAATTTTTAGAGCTCAATTAACTAAATTTATTAATGGAATAATAGTGTTGTAGCGATTTCCTTAGTAAGGAATGATTTGAATAAATTATATTATAAAAATTAAAATGAATTTATTTTTAATCTTTTTATTCCATCCGTGAATTTTAATGATTATTATGACTTGTTATCACTGGATTAATGATTTATTCTTGAATAATTATTGTTGTTATGGATTTTCATAAATGGCATGATATGAATAATATATAAATTGAAATAATTTAGTTTTTTAAATAAATAATAATTTTTAAAATGGTATAAAAGTAAAAAAACCTAATATTAGATAAATTAATGTATATGATATTAAAAAAAATCATTAGTGATCAATTTTGGGTTTCTTGAAATTTTATTGTAATTATAGAAACCATATATTATGAAAATACAAGAAGACAAGGTAAGAGTTAATTTATTTAACTAATGTTTTAAGCTAAAATATAATAACTCGTTCTAAAACCCCTTGGATTGGATAATATCGACCCTTTCAGATATGATATTTTATATATATCACTTTAGTGTTATTAAAATTTGAAAATCAAATAATAATAAAATATCATTTAAAAAAATTCAAAAGTACCCCTCATCCCTCTATCAAAAGGAAACCACCTTTTACCAATTCATCACATATCTCAACCCCTTCAATCATCCAGACTCTGTGAAAATAAGCATCCAATATTCATGTCTTCTTCTTAGAAGACTTAACTTAGGCTGATCAAAATTCAATAATCCATTTTGGCTCAAATCAATGGGAGTTACCAAATTAATAATGGTTATGCACCATTTTACTCTTAGTCTAGCTCAGAACACATTTAGGAGATTTTACTACTATGTACATTTTTTCCATAACCATATCAAATTACAGTATCTAGATATAGAATTATTTTCTAGAAATATCACCATAATCTATTCCTTTAAAAAATGTTAGTATTTTACTGAATTATTGTCTTCAAAGTCCATCATAGGGTTTTGTTCACTGGTCTACATTTAATTAATCTAGTTCTGTGAGGATTCTACTAAAAATCTCTGATACCCAATTGTATTCCAAACCCCAGTTTCCCAAGGCCGGTGAATTATTTTATTACTTTATAATGATTACAACAATGATTTATCTCAACGTACCTAGTATGATTGTAATTTTTTAAAATCAGACACAAACATATGTTCAAAATTACAACATGAAATGAAATAGAATAAAGAAGACCCAATAGTAACTCCCCTAAAACCATGATTATCTGTAGAAGAGATTTAGAAAAAAATCTACATCATATCTAGGAGAAATATAAATCATACAAATTTGGTTATCTCATATTCACAATATGGGTAAATAATACAGTGAATGTAATCATAAACATAAACAAGATGGATGATTTATAACTAAAAATATATTCCATTAAAAATAAACACGTGAATAATATGGAATAAAAACCATATAAATTAATTACATAAAACATTATCATTGATATTATACTTGTTGAATAATCAAATGAATGATCTATCTCCTCTTTCATAATGAGGGAATGCATAATTCCATACGTCATAATCATTCTTTCAAGGCCACGTTCCAAGACAACACCGAAATGGATCAAAACCAAAAATGGTTTGTCTCATGAGAACTACTGATTCATAAAATACATATAAAGGGACCCAACAATGACATACTATGTCCAATACATTATTCACATTATAAGGTATAAATATAAACAAAAATAACATTCATATTGATAATATGGAATAAGGAATGTCAAAAATAATTATAACCAATGAATTTCATCAAATTAGCACATCTTTAGTCAAAATGATCATCAAAACATTATAAACATATAGTAGATGATATCATTAGTTATATAAATCAATTAAGTACATGATTAATCAAATGATTTTGACATATATTCAAATATATTTAAAAGATACCATTTAAAAGTTCATAATGAAATATTATATAAACAATTAATGGTGTCACATGCCACTTTGAAACATAAAAACAATTATCACATGCAATATTAGTAGAATAATTAGAATCATGATATGATATATCATATGGTAGTACATATACAACATGATATGACTATGTGGTGAAAAAGGAATATATATCCTAAAAATTAATATTAGAAGAGAAAAATCCTTTTCACTTTGGAAATAATAGTTCATTTATAAAATCATTTGTATTTGTCATAAAATTAGATTGTAAACATTTTATCCACAAAAAGAAAATGTATCAAAATTTAAATTTCAGAAGATGAATAAATGATATCCCACTGAATTTAAATCAAGAAAGAAATGATTTTACAAAACATTTAATAATAACCCATTTTAGGGGGAATTAAAAGAAATATTAAAGTGATATTAATATGGAAGGGTATGTTTGATTTCACAAAACCGAAAATGAAAAATGATAGATTTAAATGTTAAAATTATTGGATTTAGAAAAAGAATTATGCCTTAATAATAATTATATAGTGAACCTATATATATGTAACAATTCAGGAAGTTCCCAAGAATTAGGTTTGTTTAACAATATGAAATGATAATGGAACCATTTTAAAACATAAAATTCCCATAAAATAAAGGTAAAATGTTTTGAATATTTTATTTTGCAACATATAACAAAATTTAGTAAAATTTAAAAAAAAATAAATGAATATTATATTTGGGAATGTTTAGAGAAAGGATGACCTAATTAAAAAATGATGTTTTGGGTGGAATACCTTACTAGTTTGTATTAAATCAAAACAAATACCCCAATATTAATAATCATTAAATGTAAAATTTTATTCCATGAAAATAAATTGGTTATTGATATTTTAAATCAATTAGAATTATAAATTCAATATACATAATAAATAGTGAGTAATAAGAAATATTTTACAAAAAATGATGTTAGATCGGAAAACCCCTACTACATTGTATTCAATTGAAACATAGGTCAAAAATATTAACAATCATCTAATGAATAATTTAATACCATTAAGAAAAATTGATTGATTATTATATATAAAATGTTAGTATAAATACAAAATATATAAGAAATAAGTGGTGAATAATTAAAATCTCACAAAAAAATGAAATAGATGATAAACCCCTTACCATATGTTTGAAACTATTATGAACATGACTTTAACATCCGGGATAATAAAATAAAATCCATTAATTAATTAATTTAGAAACATATATTCATTTATATTATATTGCATAAATTTATTTTATTCATTTATTTCCTATTGGTTGTGTTAAAATATGAAAATTCATCGCTCAAAAGTGTTTGTTTCGTTGGTTTTCACGATCAACATAATTGTATAAGATTAGAAAAGATCATTTGAAATTGCTATAATTTTCAATAATTGAAGTTATATATTATTAATGATCATCATAATGTTTAAAAGGTTTTTAATATCAGTTGGTTACATGGTATGAGGAGAAATCATTAAATATGTCATTTAGGGAACATCATTTAGATTATTATTGTGGTTTTTTATCATAAGAAACTCTTTTTGTTTTTTCATTTAGTATTATGTAAACATGATAAATACATAACATAAAAATTGATATTTTAGACATTTTAAAATATGAACCATCTATTAAAATTACAATAAATCTAGTATTTAAAGAATAATACCTTTTGATATCTATTATTATTTATGAAGTATTTATTATTTTCATGTTTAAGAGAACACTTTTTTCGATACTGTACTCAATACAGATAAACAGATTTCTTTCAAATATTATGTTACAAACAACATTGATTTTAACTGAAACATAATATAATATTATTATTATTTTAAATGGTATTTTATTTATATTCATTGTATTACTGATAATGAAGATAACTAATGACATTATGATTACAAATTTTTTAAATTTTATTAAAGTTTTCCAATAAATGTTAGTGGCATAAAATAAGAATGGATTCAATTTTAAGCATGAAATACTCTAATATTATTTAAAATGTCGATTTACCACCATTTTATGGAGAGAACTTTTGTAAATCTAGTTTTTGATACTTTAATATGTATTATTTGACAAAATAAACTTCTAATTTATTATAAGAAAATAATACTTTAGTCTTGATGAAATTTTGACATTTTCCTCATAATATTTATTAATAAATAAAATGTGAAAATTACTGCATTTTAATTTAAAATTAACTTTTAACCAAATATTATTTTATATATAGATTGTATTTTTAATTGGTTTTAAAGTTCCCTTAGATTATATTTTTTTCATTTAATCCATTTTTTTATTAGAAATATTTTTAACTTGTTATTGGATATTACCACATATAATTCTTTTGGTAGTTTTTACTTCTTAAAAGACACATTTTGTTTATGACAAAAGTAATTAATATTAAATTATTTTTGAAACTTATGTGTTTTTATTTAGAAATATTGATTCCATATTTGGAATCAAGAAGTTAAATATCTGAGAATTGGAAACTTTTAGTTTTAGACAATATGAATAGTAACTTCAGTAAAAATTTTATTTACCACAATTAATCGGTAAATCTAGTAAATAACTGTAACAACTAATATTACAATTATAAAAAATACCATAACACATGTGTTAAACCTATTGTATGAGATATGTTCGACTATGGGAATCCTTGGTTTGATTTTATGACCCCATGGTGCACTTGATCGTGAAAATGACATTTATTTACATTTAATTTTATGTTGTGGAAAATATAACATAAACAAGTATTAATTACAAAAAAACGTTATATGGTGTTATAAAATTGATATATTTTAGTATTAATAATAATTATAAATCTAAACATATTTCCAATATCATGGAATTTTATTTTTAATTTGTATACATCATATAAGTAAATTTATTTATGATCCAATGGTGATGAAGTGCTTACCATATTAATGATTGATTAAAATCAATGAGATTATAAATATTAAAATAAATTTAATTTTAATCATTTCAATCCATAAACTAATTTTAGGGAAAATTTCGACTTGTTTTCTTTAAATTAATGATTATTTTTAGAATTAATAAAATTGTTATTAATTTAATGAAATTTCATGATATAAATAGAATATATTTTAACATAAATGAGTTGTTCAAACAGAAAATATTTTTTAAAATTATATAATAGTCCTAAAAATATATTTTTCTACCAAATGAAATATATGATGTTAAAAATACCATTAATGATTCATTTTGGGTATCTTTGAATTTTATAGTAACCATAATAACAATATATTATGAAAATAATGGAATACGTGGTAAGTGTTAATTTATTTAACTAATGGTCATAAATAAAATATGTGGTTAATTATATGACCTAAACATGTCTAAAACCCATTGGACGTGACTATTTTGACCCTTCCTCATTTTATATTTGAAATATCTCACATTTTTATACATTAAATTCTAAAATAAATTTATTGTAATATAAAATTTCAAAACATTCATAATGTGCCTCTCCTCCCTCTTATAAGTGGGCACAGACTATATCCAATTACTAACACATCTCAAGCACCATGGATCGTCCAAAATATGATTCAATAATCTCTCAACATCCCTGTATTTTCTTCTAGATGCTTTAAATTAGGCATAATGCAACTCAATAATGCCTTTTGGCACATATCAAATTGAGTTACCCATTTTAAGAGGCAGCGTATTCTTTAATGATCATTTCCAATATTCAATTTCTTCACTGCCTATGATAATGATATTAATTGATTAAATAAAAAACCATTATCCTTAATATACTATGTTTTTTTTAAGATATGAATTCTATCTACACTTACACAAACATCCTTCGAATTTGTATAGAACATATTGTTCCTGTGGATAAAGAACTATTGCATCATGAAACAATGATTGTTCAATCTTCTACTACCACATCTCATGGAGTCCATTATATTGGTACTGTAATTATATGTGATATAAATTATAATTATTTTATCTATATAATTCTATAATTCATATTTATAATATTCCTTTATGCTTTTCATGTTGTATATATATGTTAATTTAATTTCAAGAAAATTGGACTACCGCCCACTCATTGTGATATAACTCATTCATTCTATACGAGGAACATATAAGGGGTATAATTAATCAAATTATGTAACATATATGAAAAAGATATTATATTGTATTTATAATATATCTATGTACCTCTAATTTTTCATTCCATTAAATATGAAATATAAATGAAAGTAGTGTTCATATGCATGTACATCTTAACATCACCATGTAATGTGAATTTTATTTCTTATCTACAAAATGTTATTTAAAATTAAAAATACAAATATACTGGATATATATGATATATATTAAAATATATTCGAGAGATAATATTATTTTGACAACATTGACAAATTTTAATTATAACATAATAATTTTCAACTCAAGTGTCCAATATCGACAAAACGACTCATATAAAATTGAATAATTTTTTTTTTTAAAACGGTGTAAAAATTAATATAAAAGTAATAATAATCATGAATAATGTACTAATGCAACTAGAAATTATCATAGATTAATTAATCAGAAAATTAATGAATGAACGAGTAAATTTAGAAACAAGGTATGAGATCTTCTTATCCCTATTTATATTCATTGGGTAGATCATATAATTTTTTATGTTGTGATATGATTATGGGAAAATGAATTTTGATATCTTATAATTTTTTTATAGTCCATTTATGTTTAATTATAGTGATTACAAATAATTGTTCTATTTATATAAAAAAATTATTCGTAAGGGACTTCACCTCAATCTCTTTTCATTATGGAATAATTTTATTTATAAAAAACATTTTTTATACGGTGTATAATCCCAATTGAATTTTAATTATATTATAATGTAATACTATTTCTACACAACATTTTACTAAATGACAATGGTAATGTTTATTTTTAACTTACGTGGTGATAATGAATCTTCTGCCACTATGACAATTACTTGATATTTGGCTTCCTTAACAATCCATATTGTTTTTAAAAGGATAATAAATACCATAAACCCACATATTTTTTTTATTAAATGTGGTTTTTTGTAATAAATCATTATTTCAATATATTTAAATGATATATCGGGATAGAAATTATGAAATTTTTTCATTACTTTATACTTTGTTATATGTTATAAATATGTTATGGTTCATGGTTATTTTTTACGTTTATATGGGGTTATGAGATAAACATAAGGTACGTGAGACAAAAATATATCTCTAGTGCATTGGGGAACATGACAGAGGTAAACATTAATTGTTCTCCTAATAGATTTAAGGAGTATACCGTGAAAATTATTCGAAACATAAATCTATATATTGCATTTAAATCTAAATTGAATGATTGATGTGGATTCCACAAGGTAACATTATGATTTATGATATGTATGTGTTATACATAAATGTTATGATTTCAGTAAGTATGTCCAAGAGCCTAAGTTTTATTATTAAAAAGTATGCTCTCATTGATTTGTATGTATAGATGGTCTAATGTTTTCATTCCTTATATTATTACCTTTTCTGAGCAATTTATTTTCATCCACAGTTGTTGTAATGTTTTACATAGGTTATAAGGAAGGGTTAGATAAAGGATGAATTCATTAAGATTTATATCAAGAAAATAAATATTTATTTCTTTATGAGTAATTATTTTATGAAAAAATGATACTATGTAGAAGTGTCTACATGTAATATTCATGTTGTTTTATATATGTAATGAACCAATTCTATAAATCCCAAGACATTAAATGATTGTTAATGTGAATAATTAACATAATTAATAACTATATAATGTATAAGGTTGGGGCATTATAGTTGGTATCAGAGGTCAGTTTAGATAAAATTAGAGCTTAAGGTGTTATTTAAGAATAGTTGACATAACCCTAATGGTTAGAATATTTGAAAAATTCATTGTTATTTTAGATAAATTTATTTATTTTATGAAATCATGAATATTTTTATCATGTCATTTACTCTCCTCATAAGATTGTATATGATGATTTTACTAATATCCTCACCTTAAACATTTTGGTTTTAGTAAATTGATGAATCTAGTATGCAACAATATATCAATGGAGGTGTAGGAAACTGTGGTGATTTTCTCAATGAGAAACTGAATGAAATTAAGGCATCAATGAGAAGTGTTGCGGTTATTCATAACCAACTATTTGAAGTCATGATTTACCACATGAACATTGGTGATTTTTTTCTAAGGCATGAAATATGCGAGAAATGAATCCCAATGGATGTTCAAGAAATAATAATAAATCTATGTATATTTCAAAACCTATTTGTCAATAATGTGGAAATAAACACCTAATAAAATGATTCAATGGGACTAGAAGATGTTTCAGATGTGGAAATGAAGGTCATAAAGTAATATCCTGCTATATAAAAAGGAATAATACTATTTACTCTCTGAAATGGAATGATGTTTTTTAATATATCAGTTGAATGTTTTAAATGTGTTGTACATGGTCATTACACAAATATATTCATACAAAGAAGTTTCGGGAATGGGATCAGCAATACCATACAAATATATGCTTACCAATTCCTTGTTACATTCTAATTGGAGATGAGGAAAATAAAAATGACTTATGAATGCTATGGATTAATTCTTAGGTCATGTTTTGAAATTACTAAATTCATAGTAAATTGTGCATTATTTTTTGAACGAATGAAATATAAATGAAAAATACTAAAAACATGGATAAAGTAACATGAAGAATGTTCAATGATTATGATGTCTTTGAATTAGTGAGTCATGTTGGATCTATGGATGATGAAATGTTTAAATGTATTAATGATATTATTACATTGGAATACATTTTCTAGTATGTCTCACCATGATCTTTGATATGTGAGAATGTAATTCAAGGAAGCATTACCTTATCTTATGTAGAGATAATTGATAATATTAGGGGTTCATGTGATCTTTTCTTTTTAGGAAATTAGGTGATATTATTTTTATAATGAAAAATGTGAGGAATGAAATACACTTTGAGGTCAAAAAATCATATAGATATTTTATAGATTTAATATAATTTTTTTATTTTATTATAATTTTATAATTCTTGAAAATAACAACATAGAGACTATGTAACAAACCATCATGTCAGAAAAAGTAATGGGTATCGAACCCACAACTGATGCCAGGCTTGGATTAATTTTCTACCACTAGACTACGTGAAGTCCCTTGTTAGTAAGACTAATTATTTCTAGTTAAATTGTTTTATGAATCATGAAATAACTACATTTGGGAACATATGGTTTATCAAATGGATATACTTAGTATAATAAAATGATTTGGTGATTATGTGATAAATTTATTTTCAGATGACGTTCTCTCTTTTGAGGAACACTATATGCCTAAGTAATATAAAATACTACTAGATTTAATTTTTGGAGTAATTGGTGTAATTTAATTTTGGAAAAATATATGCTTTTATTATTAACATATAAAGATTTGGGTTATTTTTAGAAATGATTAACCAAACATAGAGATTTCTAATTAGGTTAATTCTAGTTCAGTATGATACATTAATAGTAGTTGGTGTTATTTACAGATAAATGTTAAGATTTTAATATGGTTGACTATTTTATTAAATTCATCTGATTTTAGGTTTTCAATTTTATATTAAATTAAATTTATGAATTTTAAGTTCAATTTTGAATTTAATGGTCTTTGTTAATATTTGGGTATTGTATGTTTGATTTTGGAGACTAAGAGTGGTATTTATTTTTGAAAAATATTATCTTTTTTGGATATTATATGATCTTGTACTAACCATTTTGGTTTTGGTTGTTGTATATATATAGGGGGAATATATGGTCCATCGTTTTTGAATGATTTTAATTTCTAGAAGCGGATTCTAGCACTTCAAGAGTGACAAAAGTCAACTTGGATACTCATCGTTTAGAGAAATGATGTTTTTTTGGTAGAAACATATTAATAGAGAAACTCTACTAAAAATAAAGTATATTTCCATGTTTTTGTGTCAACACCATTAATAAATTATTCATCCTTATTAAAGGGAACATAATAAAAAATGTTATTCATTTACATTTCTAACTATGGAATCAAAGACTGTTTAACCAATCACATGTCTAGGATTTTATAATGGTGAACATTCTTCAAATCATGTTTTCTATCAATCTCCATGTAATCATGATGGATAATTTCTCTTCTATATGCATGTTATCCAAAATGAAATCATAGAATTTGTTATATAAGGTGTCATTTTTACTACTCTTTCTTTATTTTAAAGTGATAGTTTTATAAACTATTTTTCCGATTCAGTTATTCAATGAAGCTTCCAAGCCCAATTTTTAAATTGCGAGGACACAATTTCCAAAAGTGGGGAAGGGTGTAGCAGCCCATGTGTTTAAAGAATAATTATTTTTCATATCAATAAATATTTATGAATACGATATTAATTTTATGTTAAAAAGGACACTTTGTTTGTCAACCTACTCAACACGCAACAATGAGGTTCTTTAAAATTATATGGTGCACAAAACATTGAGTTATATCAAAAAATAATATATTATTATTAATATTTTAAAAGTTAGTTAATGAATAACTATTATATTTCATGGAATGGATGCAACTAACTATATTATGATTACACATTTATTTAAAATGTATTTACACTTATCCAATAAAAATTAGAGGCTTAAAATAATAATGAATCTAATTTTAAACAAGAAATAATATAATATTCTTTAAAAGGTTGATTTAATTTCTTTTTAAATGGAACCAATTTTTATATATAGTTTCTTACACCTTTATATTAGTATTTAAAAAAATAAACATCTTATTTATTTTTATAAAATAAAAATTTACATTGGATAAAATATTTGTATTTTTTTTACTAAAGATCATTTTTTAGGAATACCGAAAAATATTGAATTTTAATTAGAAAATGATTTTTAATGTTATATATATATATAGTTATATTATAAATATAAATTTTTTAAACTTTAATTGGATTATATATTTATAATTAATCCATTTTTGGACATTGAAAGTAATTTTACATTGAAATTAAACAAAAATTAATATCAATCGATTGGTAGATTTTACTTATTCAAAATTTTGTTTTTGGTTTTGACAACTGTAACTTCTATGTTAAGTATTTGGAAAACAGGATTACATATTTTGAAGTAGGATTTCTAAATTGTTTAAATAGTTATTTATTATTTTCAGACATTATGAATAGTAACATCAGTAAATATTTTATTTACCATGTTAAATGGTAAATCTGATAAATAACTGTTAAAATTATATTATATTAATATTAAATTACAGTAACACATGTACAAACCATATTGGAAGAGATATATCTGACCATGGGCATCCGTGGAATAGTTTTTGGACAACATCGAGCAATATTTGTGTGAAAATGACATTTATTTACATTTAATTTAAATTTATGGATAATATAACCTAAACATGTATCCTTTACAAAAATAATTTTAATATGGATTTATATAGGTGAAACATTCTACTATAATTATTCATTATAAAGATATAATGATTTCATATAATATATAATTTTATATATAATTTTTATAGCTAATATATATAAATTTGATTATGACACAACGATGATGTAGTGATTGTCTTACTAAGATACGATTTAAATAAATGGTAATAGAAATATTAAAATAAATTTAATTTTAAACTTTTTATGTCATCCATAAATTTTAATGATAATTATGACATTTTTTCTTTGAATTAATGATGATTTTTTTAATGGATCATGTTGGTAGGATTTCTGTAAATTTCATGATATGAATAGTATATAAATTGACATATATGAGTTTTTAAAACATATACTATTTTATTAAATGATATAAAAGTAATAAAAATCTAGTATTAGAACAACTAATGTATATGATGTTAAAAGAATCAATAGTGATCCAGTTAGGGTCTCCTTTAATTTCATTATAACTATAGTAACCATATATTATGAAAATACAAGAATCCATGGTAAGAGTTAATTTATTTAGCTAAGGGTTAAAGTTAAAATATAAGGTTAATTTTATGAAATAAACCCGACTAAAACCCATTGGATGGGATAATTTCAACCCATATTCATAAGGAAATTTAAATATATCACTTTGGTGTTATTAAATTTCGATAATAAATTTATAATAAAATATCATTTCAAAAAATTCTTAAAGTACCCATCATCCCTCAAACAAAAGGACACCACCTCTTACCCATTACATACAGATCTAAACCACATGGATCATCCAAACTCTGTTAAAATAATATCCCAATCTTCATTTATTCCTCAAAGAATTCATACCATAGGTACATGAAAATTTGAGAATGCTTTTTAGCTCAAATCAATGGGAGTTAATCATTTTTAATGGTAACATCATCTCTAATGTTGTTATACAATATATTACTTCTTCATTCCCTATGCACTTTATTTGAGGAAGTGTTGACTACCACCACCTCAAAGTGAAATTTCTTGTTCATGATATACATGGGACAGAAAATGGATGATATTAATGAACATAACATATATATTTTACTGAAATTATAATATACCTAAGTATCATTATATTTTCATTACATTAAATATGAAATACAAATGAAATTAGCATTCATGAATACGTACGACTTACCGTCTCAATGAACAATGAATTTCATTTCTTATATCCAAAATTTTATGGTATATTATAAATACATATATAGAGATCATATAATATATCTATATATAATTTTGTAGATAATGTGATTTGGACCATATGGAAAAATTGTAATTATAACAAGTTCATTTTCAACTCAACTACCCGATATCGACAACACGAGAAATATTAACTTAAATAATTATCGGATTTTTAAACCATTTAAATAATTGAAAATAAAATAATAATAACATGAAAAACATTCAGAAGGAATTATAAATTAACTTATGTTTATTATTCAATAAAATATATAATAAATGAGTCAAGTCAGACACAATGTAACAGAACTTCATAACCCACTTTCAATTCTATTGGTTGTTCTTATACTTCTTGTTTATGTCATCCTATGATTATGTTAGAAATGAATTTTTATATATTATATTGTATTTTTAAATTCTTTTCATGTACTAATAGTGAATACACATAGTTGATTTATTTTATTTATGAAATGATCTTATTTCAGGACTTTGTCTCAATCTACTTTTGTTGAGGTATATTTTTCTTTATACATGAATTTCTTTTATACTATGTATAATAACCTATGAATTTAAATTTAATTCCATGGGTATCCTTTTTCTACCTAGCATTGTACGAAACAGAAATGGGAATGTTTATTTTTAACGTACGTAGTGACAATGACCTTTTTGTCACCACGATCATTATATGATATTTTACTTCATTAACAAGACCTAAAATTTTTGAAAGGAAAATGAAATCCATATACTCTTTTAAATATTTATCTATTGAAAATAGAATAGAAAAATAATTGATTATTTCAATATATATAAATGATATATTAATATGGAAATGTGGAACGGTTATCTTTGTTTTATGATTGTTTTATGTATATTGAATATGTTATGGTTCTTGGGCAATATATAAATATATGAGTCATTTTAAGATAAACCATCAGGGGTGATCCTAGATATCTATCCAATAAATGGGGTAAAATGATGGATGTAAACAGTAATTTTCTCTAAAATGATTTTGGGAAAATATTGTGGTTGATATTTCATCCCTAACTCTCTATGTAGCTGTGAAAGTTACAATGTAAGTATATTTTGGATGCCACAAGTTATGATTATGATTTATTATTTCATGGTATTAATCATAAATCTTATGAATTAATGTGATTTTCCCAAGATAATATGTATCGATATTGAAATCTATGATCTCATTCATTTGTATGTATTCATGGGCCATTATTTTCATTCCTTGTTATATAACACTTACTGATATTTTTATGCTCATATGATGTTTTTGAAATGTTTTTTACAGGGTATAAATAAGGGTATGAGAAAGGAAAAATCAAGAATATTTATATCTAGAAAATACTTCTTGTTTTTTTCAGAGTATTACTTTTATGTATAAATTTATACTTAGTATAAGTGTCTAAATGTACAATTCATGTTTTTATGTATTAGTTATGACCCAATTCAATATAGCTTTAAACATGAAAAGATAATCAATGTGAATTATAAACATAATTCAGGATTAAGTAATTTTTATGGATGGACCGTTATAAAAATGGTTCCATGAAGATCTATGATGAATAATTTTAAGAACAAAACTTCGTTATCCAAGGAGGCTCTAAATTGGCTCCTCCCAAATGGTAATGTCATTTTAAAAAAATAGGGAGAGATAAGAAATTAATACTAGTTATTAAATTAAAATAATATAAAAATAGTATATATATGATACTAAAGTTATCATGATCCAATGGATAGAGGATTTTTTGAGATATTAGTAATAGAAGATAAATTGAAATGAAATTAAATTAAAAAGTAAGTGGATTTACCTCTCGAAATAACCTCATTGAGAACCCCATTAAAGGAAAACATTTTGGTATTCCGGAATGAAAAATGGCTTCTAGTTGTGGGGTAGGACTGTGGAAGATACTTTATATATAACATTGAAATTAATAATGTCTTGTAGTAGTGATGAAAATATTTAGTATGGGGTGGTATTTATAGTAGAATAGTGGAGGGGTTTTCCATTATTTTAAACAATGTTTAATTATTTTGGATCCGTACTGTTAATAATGATGATTAATATGACTAAAAACATTAATAAGTGAATATTATTTTGAAACAATATCCTTAGACAATATCCATGACTCAATAATGATGCATAAATTCATTTATTTATCATATTTCCTAAATTTTTGAATTTCATAATTCACTAAAAAGTCATGTATTTTAGGGAAATAAAAAATATTCCCCCTAATCATTTTTGGATGTATATAAAAAATGGTCTCAATGTTATCAAAATAATTTTATAAATATTATAAATTTAGGTTTAAAATAAAATTATTATTTAGTTAAAAATATACGTATTAAATTTAATAAAAATTTTATAATACATTGAAAAATTTACTAAGGTATCATATAATTATCCTAAAATCAACGGACAAAAAAATACTTATTTTGGAATAAAATTTATAAAAATATATTTTATATTAAATAAATTTATTAATTTAAAATTTTAATTCATTATTAATTACTCACAAAAATACCAATACTTAATTTTTTATTTTTTGAACATACACTCCCATATATAAGGTGAATACATTTTATTTTCACTTTATTTGTTATTGTTAAAATTCATAAGGGTATTGTTTCTATTCAATAGGATAACATTACTTTTCATAAGGTTGCAATACTATTAATAAGGGTCTATTTACTATTAACAAAAAATTTTAGTTAACCTATTTGACTCTAAAAAACATAATGAGAGAAAAGTTGTTTGTCTGTTTTTTGAAATTAAAATTAGGGAAGTGGAAAATTAGAGTTTTTGCTATGTAATATCTATGTTTTTAAACAATTGTAATAAAAAATATTTTATTTTCAAAGTTATTAACTATTTTGAGAATTATATGCTATATTTCTTTTTAAATTCATATGGTGTTACAGTCAAAATCCAACTAAAAAATAATTAAATGTGTATTTATTAGAATGTGCCCACAAAACATATGACCACGTCACCCATAGACACTGGTTCCCCATTGTGAGTTGTTTTTGTTCTATCTTAATTCTGAAAATTTTCATGAAAACTATTTTGTTTAGAATTGTTAAAAATCGATTTAAATTGGTAATATATTGGTTTTCGGATTGGATAATAGTGTCATTCCCAAATCATTTTAAAGGGAGTGCTATACTATTGGATTTTTTGTAATGAATTTTGGGGTAGTGTGGAAGTGATGTTATTGTGAATATGTTTTTTGTAATCAAAACCTTCGGTTTAACAAAATTAAATTTTCTAAAAACAAATTCTATTTTCATGAGGGTTTTGGAAACATGATTCCAATCATTTGAGATGAGTTTATAATCATCGATTATTGGTTAAATTTGATTTGTTGAGTTAGTGAAATAAAATGTTTTCAATGACATGGAATGGTTATTTTAATGAAATTCATGGGATTTTATTTTGATAAAAAAATAATATATATTATTATGTGTAGTTTTAAAATATTTTTTTTATTTTTTTGATAGTGTTTTTCTTAAATGTTTTATGGATTTTTGAAATATTATGTGGAATCCAATGTTTAAGATGTGGTTGGAATGTGTTTTTTTTTTGAATCTGATATTGTTTTTATAACTTTTCTATTTCAATGTGTGACCACATCCATTGATATGTGGGAAAATGTGAATGGTTAATGACATGAGGTGATGGGTTCTAGGTTTGTCAAGAAAAATGAAGGTATGATGCTTCATGTAAAAACAATGGTGACTATGAAACCCAAAAAAATGTTTTATAATTAAATTATATTTTAGGAAAATATGGTTTTTTTAATTACTAGTTATAGTTTTTTGTTTCTCATTTTGATTTGTGAATGTTTCTAATGAGGCATATTTAGTTTGCAAACACATTTGGATGGAATTGTGTTTCATGTTTGGGTTCTCGACGATGTTTTATTTTTTAAGTAATTTTTAGTGTATCCTTTATAAAAATGATTTGGACGTCTTTGAGGAAGTTATATTTTTGTGTTCAGTTTTTTTGGTATTTTTGCAGATGGATTAGTTCATTTGGGTTCATTTTTTTCATATAGTCTAGTGTATTTCCCCACATGATTTGATGGATATTCTATTTGAATATATTGGTGGTTCACCGTTACATGACACTACAATTGATGATCTGATAGAGCTTATTATTGAATTTCAGAAGTTCAATCCTCATCTCCTTTATTGTTAAGTAGATCCCATTGAAGTGGAAGAGTATACGAGGAGAATTTAAAGAAAATTTAGTTTCCATGAGTTTTCTGAGTCATGAATGGTGATGTTTTCAACCTTAATGTGTAAACTTCCAGCCGAGATGTACTGAATGGAATTCCATTATAAATAACAGAATGTGTCATGAATATATAGGTGTCATTCATATTATTAAAAGGCCTATGTATCATTCCTCGACATACTATATGAACATTATAAGGGTGTTTCATAAGTGTGACAATCTAGATCAAAATAGATAGATGTTGAATAATGCATTAAAGACCTTTCATTCTCAGAGATTCCTGTGAAACATGAAATAATTTTTTCAGGGTGTTTTCAGGGAGCTATGTTGACTCAGTTCACAAGAGTTGGGTCTTTTTTTGTTCTCAGTTTTAGGTCCCCTACTATATGTTCATTGTTATTTTTATTTCATGTTATGATGTAATAGGATTATGCATAAGTTTCTAGTGAGACACTTTCATGGTGATAGTAACATGTTGGGAAAATCTGAGTCTCTTAGTGTGTTGTGTGATTTTGGTTCTTCTAGGAGTGTGGGGTTTCTCTTATCATTTCAAATTAGGGTGTTTTAATTTGGGACAATCACATCCTAAAAATTGGGGTATAGTATACTACAGTAAATCAAAACACCATCTATATGTCTTAGAGAGATGATTTCCACAATGTCACTAAACCACATGGTGTTTGGGTAACACTTCATCAGCTCTTATCTCCCCCATGGGGATGTGGTTCTTCTTTTTGTAATTTCATAGTTGGTGAAAATTGTTTTGTAGTCATATATACATGTAATTCTAGTATTTGAGAGTTTAATCATGCAAATAACAATTTTTATTTCCTTGGGAGGAAATAATTGTTATTTTTTGGGGATTCTTATCATTTAGAGAATGTCACATCTCATGGAGATGGTATATTGTGTAGTGATTTCCACTTGATTGGTAGTTTCCTTAACTGTGCCCATTTTAGTGGGAATTTTTTATATGTTGGGTTTCTCATGATTGGTTTTAATTGTTGGCTTTAGATTTTAGTTATTTTATATAGTGGGAAGATCCACCATGAATCTCATTGTGGTTTCTTATATTTTTTGTCCATCTTACATGGTTTTCATAGAGGGGAGTCAATTAAGGCCTCTTATTTTTATAAAATGGACCAATATCTTGTGTATCCTAGAATTGAGAGGTTTTTTTTTGGGATTTTTTCTTTATTTTTCTCTTTGGATTAAACATTGGGGATTATTGATTTACCAATGGGTTTATTTGATAAAATATTATAAAATTTTAGTATTGAATTTCTTCAATGTTTTCATGAAATGGTTATTTGTTCGTGGATTGTTTCTAGAAAGAGACATCCTTTTAGTCGAGATATGGTGATATGTTCTTGGTTTTAGAGCATGGATTTATCATTTTTTGAAATATCCTTTTATATCTTTCATCTAGCAGTATTATAGCTTTCTAAGGATATATGTAATTTGTTGGGGAGTGCATGGCCTTCGAAATTAAATTTTGTTAATATATTTTTCTAGTCATGATGTTCATAGAATCTCCATATATGATGTTTGGGAAGATTTATATAGCTTGTGAAAATGTATCTACTTTATTCTTGAACCATGTATGAGTTTAGTTTTAGTGGGTTTAATGTTTTCAGGGTGGGGATAATTGTCCCATTCATGATTTTTATTTGAGGTATTTCTATGTTTATTTTACGTTTAGTGCATATCCATGGGTTTCCCCGTTTTGTTTTTATGAAAAATTGTTAGTTTTTTAAAAGAAGGGGTCACATTATTTGCACGCTATTATGAGAAATTGTGTGCATAGTCCAATAAATCGTGTGACCATGTGTCATGTTTGGAATGTGGGATACCGCATGGTTGACGCATTATTTGTAAAACCATATAGGAGTAATTGTGAGACAATATCCTCTCAAATAGTTAGGGGCACATTGTTTTGAAATGGTTTGTAAAACAATAAGGATAATACATGTGACATGTACATGCAATTATAAATTTAAAAATTACATTTGTGACCTCCTCAGATTTAACCCAATTCTCCTCCCATTATCCCTAACTAGGATTTTCCACCACGGAGAACCCATGAATATAATTTAAAAACTATATAACTCAATCAATGGGTGTTTTTGACACAGATTTTTTAGAAAAACATCAATTGATGTTTTTTTCTCTTGATCACACCACCTTTCTATGGTTTCTTTCCTCCCTTTACTGGGTTTATTTTTTCACTCAGGTGTTTGAACTAGAGAGGATTTTATATTCTATTTTGGAGTGATATCATGATTTTTATTGTAGGATTTTTATTTTATAGATGAATTTGGTAGTATTTTGGGGGTTTCAAAGTGATCCATTATGCTTCCAAATGTTAGGTAGGTGGGTCCAATATTTTACATTATTAGATGATTTTAACATACTAAAATGTATTCCTGGAAATGTATTATGGTTTAATTTTATGGTTTGAAATATATTTATGAATTTTTTTAGATTTAATATTTAATTAATATGAATTTTATAAAGTAATATGGTTATCATTTCCTGATGCTTGATTTTGAAGATTCTTCAATAGGTTTAATGCATTGTGTAGAAGGTGTAAATTTGGATTTCAATGGGATTTAAATGTTATCTTTGATTTAAAAATGATATGACATTTTTTAAACATTGTCTTCATTATTGTCAACCATTAATATGAATTTTTAAATTTTGTGAATGATAGAAGTAATGTTTTAAAAATAAGATGGGTTTATTTGTGGGATTAAAATTACAGTTTCACATTGAAATGGTTGGATTTCTGATGAAATTATCTTGGTATGATTTCAAATGGATTTAATAATTTTGGAATGTGGTGCCAGATGTTTTTCAAATTGGGTTTCTTGTGTGTTTTTGTATTTCAAAAGGTGTTTGTTTTTTGGAAGATGTGATATCCATGCATTCGTTATGTGTTTCGTTTGTGCAGTGAAAATATTTTTACATGTGACATATGGATTTAAAATTGACCATCATGGAAATGTAAAATATCTAATTGGAGTAACTACAAATTTTAAACTAGTGATTTAGATGTTTAAATACAAGATTCATCTTGTGAATTGACGGTAGTAGGCACAAATTTTCGAATGTCCAAAATCATATTTCATGATTTTAATATATAACACTAACATAAAATTGATAATTATTTCATACCAATTTAATTTTGGATTCATTAATATTTAGTGGATTATTATTGAGGAGGATTCAATTTATGCTTATTATACCATGTTTCACTGAGGTTTGAGGTATAAAGAGTTCAACTTCTACTAATTATCCACAGAGATTTTCCCATGGTTTTCTCTTATTATATGATACTTATGAGATGTTATGTTCGACATCAGAATATGGTACACTATGTGTGTACATCTATTTGAAGGAATCAAATAATGGTTTTGTTATAAATGTGCATGTTAATTTTTATTCTAATTTTTTCTTGGGCTCATTTATTTTTTTGTCATTTCCTACAAGGATTTGGATCACACCATGTATACACCCTTGGTTGTATTAAAACATTGTTATGTGTGACCCAGGTAAAAGAAAACATGTATCACGGTTCTAGGGTTGGATTGGTAATATAGAGTCCCCTTTCTTGTTTGTGTTATTGGAGGTGTATTTTGGGTGATGTCTCTTTTGTTTCATGGAGGTTTTTGAGTGATTTTTCCTTTTTTATTGCAGGATATTTTTTGGGTTACTATATTAAAACCTTATTTATTAATGTTATTATACAAAATTTAATGTTGGTTATTTTTTATAGTGATATTTTTTATTATAAAAATTGTTGAAATCTTTCCATAAGTATGTTGTTGTTACCCATGAACTAGTTTCAATATTGTGGTTTTCAGGGACACCATTTAGGCCATTCCACATACTAGGTTTGGAATCGTGTTGTATTTTCATCAGGATTGGTTAAAGATGGTTACATTAAATAAAAAAATAATAGTACATTATGGTACATGTAGACATAGTGTTGTTTACTGTAACCTATAGAAAGTTGTGTGTATTTCAAATCTCATGGTGTTACTTCAATCGTAATCAATTGATCCCTATAAGTAAAAGTAGAAGTATAAAATATGATAAGTATTTTTCAATATCAAAATTGCAGATATTATATTTATTTTTTATAATAAATATTCTATTTATAATAATTATTTAATTATTTTTAAATGTCCAATAAATATTATACATCGACCAGGATATTGTTTGTTAGTAGAACATATATTTTTCAACTGAAAAAATTAATTAATCCTAAATCTAGCATAAGATAAATTCTTATTTTAATTTATATACATTCATATTGATGCTCATGAATTAATTTATTTTTTTCATAAACAATAATTCTATGAAAATTGATTATTTGATGAATTTAAATTTTGTAAAAAACATGTATTCTTTTCAAGAGTTCAGTGTTGTTTCTACTGGTATTCTATCATATCTTATAAAATGGATATGTTTGGTCCAATACGATGTAAATGTCTTATAGGAATTATTTTTTTCGTAATATAATTTATATAATTTCATGAGATTCATTTTTTTATTATCATATATTGAATGATTCTATTTTTTAACTCTTATAAATCATTTTAGTAACAAAAATATTACAAATTTTTTTATTACTATGTAATCATAGATGATAATGGGAATTTAACTATTTTAAATAATTTTTATGTCATTGTATTAAATATAAATTCCATTATTGATGAAAACCTCAATATAATACCTTTTTTGGTAAGGGTAATATGAATTTTTT
Organism: Viscum album; assembly: GCA_963277665.1. Taxonomy (NCBI): domain Eukaryota; kingdom Viridiplantae; phylum Streptophyta; class Magnoliopsida; order Santalales; family Viscaceae; genus Viscum; species Viscum album. The sequence goes on from OY728145.1 coordinate 1,100,883,858, forward strand.
GAAATTTTGTGAATGTTGTTATGAAAAAAATTATTATTTAGAAATTGTTAAGATAAAAATATTAACATAGATATTTATATACTAAAAAAATTTCGGATAGGTTAATATTTAATGAAAAACAGTCAATGTTTTGAAATTAGAGAAAACGTAATGTTGAATAAAATAATTATTTTAAATATATTTTTTTATAATAAATAATAGCGATATGCTCTGTAAATTTAATTTAATGAATGTGGAATTAAAAATTCATGGATATTCAGTCAAATGTAATGATTTTGTTTTTTTATAAAGCAACATTTATTGTTAGTGACTCTATTAATATGATATTTGATTGATTGGATCAATTAATATGAGAACATATATTAATTATCTTAATGTTTCATTAATAAATATTAGACAGTATGATTCCATCAATACCAATGGGTTGATAATGATGATCATATTCATATAGAATAATGTTCTTAAGTGTTAGTATCTAATGAATGTAATATTGAATTTAATATAAAATCAAAATTATATAAAGTAAATACATTATATTAATTTTTTTAAGACCTATAGATATTCTAGAAACATTTATAAATTATATTACAGTATTTTATATCTTGAGCTGAATATAATAATGGAAGCCTTGACTGGTGAATGATTTTATTCAACTCTGAATAATAAACTAATCTAGTTTTTATGAAATATTATTTTGGTATTATTGATAATCCCTCTAACAATATTATTATAGGATACAAATGGTTTTTTCTATAAATTCATGATGATCAACATTAAATTACACTAAAATAGAATCATTATATCGAAAGAGGTATAATCAAGTGGCACTAAAATACAATGAGGATGGACGACGGTCTTGATCTTCGTCTGTCGTCCTCTGATGGTGCAGTGGATGTGTTCGACGTGGTCGCCTCTCCCTGTGCCTTAACCGGGGAGGGGGGATGATGGCTCTCTCCATCGACCATGATCCCTTCATTACTCCACCTATCACGTTTCTGATCCCTCCCTCTATCATGGTCATCCGAAGATCGAGATTTTCCATAAGGTTCTGCATCTGGCCAATGGTTTGATTTCTGTTCTGATTTCCCAGATACAGTTTGAAGAGGTTTCATCGATGCTACATCTGACTTTGGTTACATGATTTGGAAGGAAAATTCCCCCAGTTTCATTGATTGACATGTATGTTTCTTTTTCTTGGATGCATCATTAAAAAGTGGTGGTCAGGATTCTGGATGCGAGTCATTTTCAAATATGCCTTACCAATGAAGATGATTTGATTGATTCATAGTCCTCTTCCCTAGGTTCTGTGGAAGGTTATCATTTTTTTGGATTTTGTTGGACTTTTTGGTTTCATATGCATCATGATCCTCCAACGACAGTGATTTTGATCACCATTCAAGGTCTTCCACTGCCTTTTCAAAATTTGGCGATACTATATCAGATCGGGAATATGATTGGTCGATTTTTATGCATGGACTCTCGCACCTGCCCTCTCCACGATCCAATTGCTCCAAGTATTTCAATTGAGATTGATGTTTCTAAGGAACATATTGAGTCTATCTATGTCTAGTTTAAGGTGAGATCTAGTGGCATCAATTGGTCTTCATTGAATCTTGGGTCCCTTTCTGCGTGAACAATTGTCGTTTGGGGAATCTAGCTCCGCTATGTCGTTGTGATAAGAGTGGATTGTAACATGTTGGTGGAGTCTCAACTCATGATGGGGAGCAGGGAAAGTGTGTTGAAATCTCTTATACCTATGTTGGACCAGAGGAATATATTGAAGATATGAGGGAGTTTGACTCTGTGACTCAAGATCCTGCGCCTCAAGAATTCATGAGCCTCAGGGCCATGATCATGGTTATACTCAACAGGATGGCCATGGGACTCAGAAGAAGAACATGGAGACACCCTCTAACATAACATTGGCTGAGGTCTTCATATGGTTGTACTATGATCTGGTAGTGGTTCATGTTGCGAGGGCAGGGGTAGCAGTGGGAAACCTGAATCTGGATATTAAAAATGGGGATGTTGTGGTTCCTCAAGTCCCCTCTGCTGATGGTTGTAATGGATTCCAGGTGTTTAGGGGTTTTCATGAAAGAGGCCCTGGGTATTGAGGTAGATAATAATTTTTAAGTGCTACTAAATGAGGAGACTGGTCTGGAAAAGGATGCATCTAGGGATATGACTCCAGATGGACAGGAAGCTATTGGGCACATGGAGTTACCCCCTGAGCAGTCAGGTTGCAGCATAATTGTCTAGCGGGAGCGTAACATGTTTATTGTGGGGATGTCGATTTTGATGAGGGGAAGGGAAATGGGGAGCATGGTCAATGCATGAAATTGATATAAAATTATAGACAATCTTCTCAGGTGAGACCTGGTTTAGTGCATGAGAATCATCGGAATGAGAATGGATTATTGGAGTTAACAACTAAGTGGGGGGATTACTCCAATGAGAATAAAGAAAACTCTGCCAATATCCATTTCAAGACATCTAATAGTGATATACTAAAGAATGTGAGGAATAAAAGAAATGATATTGTGGGGACTTTCACTGATCCACCAAAGAGGAATACACTAAATGATTACTCTAACATGACAAAGACGGTGTCTACCAGATCCTCCTTCATGGCTTCAAAATGGAAAGTGATGAATTCAAAGCGGGGGCTGGTCAACAAACTGTTGTCCAGGGAGCCATTGACATCAGAGCAACTCCAACTAAAGGACTAGTATGGCAAAATGATAAATTACTATAATTCACAATCTGAGTGGGAATCAGTTGATCCAGAGGTGGCTTCATATGTTGAAACTGCTGAGAAATATGAACCCTTTTTAATTTTTTGGGCATGTTGCATCATTTCAAACCTTTGTACTTATGCTCTCTTTTTAAATAATAAATTTGGAGGACTGGGGATTTTTTCACGGGCCTATGCCTTTTCAGTATAAAATACAATGAATAAACATTTTGACATATTCTAATGTTTGATTCTAGTTGTATCCAACATCATTATGTAGGTTATATATATATATTAATCTTCTTTAGACTAATGATCAGATAACTTTGATCTTATACATTATTTTTATTTTAAACCACAAAATTATTTTATAGTAATATATTTTTATTTCCCTTCGTAATCATATTAATGATTTCTATTCTCTAGAATAACAACCTGAATCTTACAATGATATACAAAATTTTATTAATTTCTCTATTAATTATATTATTACGATAGAATAGATAAACTTATATAAGAAAAACTCATTTTAAAATGTTATTATTATTCAATTAATTTATGTTTATATAGTTTTTTATTAAAATAAATATATTTTTTGCAATAATATTTCAAACATATTTAACAATCTTATGAAATTCCGATGTTATGTGAGATGAATTTATTATAAATATTTAAATTAATTAGATATAATATTCAAATATCAAAAATAAAGAAAATATAGAAATAATTTTTATATATGTTTTCATATAAAATTAATACCTAATATGTACCTTCAATAAATTTTAATATTAAACATGGGATTAATTAATTTGAAAAACATGTTTGAAATAAGTTATATAGAATAATTTTTTTAATTTTTTATATCATATTTTTATTTGGATAGATTCTATGTTTTCTCAATTTTTTTAAGTTATATATAAATCCAGTCTTAATAAATATCATTTAATTGATGAAAAAGGACTATACATTTTGTATAAATTGACTAATTTTCCATTATGCCATATTGTTACAATATTTTATCGTCTAATATAGATGATATTGAATATTTGAAAGATTTATAAAATATATTGTGAACCTATTATTTCATTTTACAATCATTAGCTATCATTTGTAGCAGTATAACACTATGATTCACCATACAAAACTACAGAAAAATTAGTTTTAGGATTGAGATGTTACAACCATGTGTTTTCAATGAATCACTTTTTCAATGTCAATTGATTTATTTTTTCACATGTACATATAATATTAAATAAGACATGTGTTATCGATATTTGATGATATCATTTAAGTCATTTTAGAATAATGTTCCATTCTATATAAAACATATAAAATGGTAAAAACATTGTTAGCTATATTTACATTCAATATGAATTAGAAGAGTAATTCATAAATACTATTCTTTAATATATTTATTTTATTATGAGTTATTATTTGTTTTGTATAATTGAATTTATTTTAATATAATTATATGTTTTATGTTTTTTATTTTTTAGAATTGATTTTTATGATTTGTGTTCAATATTAAATGTCTATTGTGAATATTATTTCAATCTACTATTTGTAGATGATGTTTAATTTTCAACATAGATAAATAATTCTATAATCTTATATAGAATTTTTTTTAATTTAGTATATTTTTTATAAATGAATAAATAATAATCTTGAGTAATTTTAATTTTTTTCATATAAGATAATATAGATTAACTAGTTTAAAACTATATATTTTTCATATATGTATAATTAAAAAATTGTATATTTGTTTATTTTAGAATTTCTATTGATAATGATTTTACTTCCATGTTATTTCAATTTTATTTTTTGTTTCATTACGTTTTGGATGGAGGATGACCAAATTATAAATCACCACCCTATTCTCCACAGTTATTATATAAAAGAAATTTATTTTTCACAATTTTGATAAAAATGGAATATAAATATATTAGATAATTATGTATTCTTTCAATTTATAAGACAATGGTGATTGATTATGTAATAATTATTTTATATTTATATGTTGTTGATTCTAATTGGGTGAATAGAATGATTGTCATTTTAATGAAACAATTTTACCTTATAATATAATATAGTATACATGTAATAAGGAAGAAATTTAAGGAACATGATGAAGATTAATAATGAAATTTTGAGTTTTATGAGTGTACAATGTTCACGATGTGATCTCATTATCATCTATTGAACTACATGAACACATTAAATATCTACATTATTATTAATTGCATAATAACATGTCTTTAGTTGATGATAGAGTTATAAAAACTACAATAATATGTTTTCTATTTGGAAGCACGTCTCTAAGGATTTAAACCAATTTAGTTTTTCATCTAGAGTAAAAGGTTCTCTGTAAATTAATTCTAATAAGAATTTCAGGGATATATGGACTATGGAAAAATTCAATGCATAATGATATTAATATATTTTTTAGAAGAAAATATATTTTTCGTCTATAATATATACTTTCATTCATGGAACACTATAGTTATAGTAGAATATGAGTCATGTTCATTCATTATAGATGGACCTAAACATATCTTTTTGTGAAGATTTATTCTCCATTAATAAATGAAAATACATCAAAATATAATTTTTTGAATATAATTTATTCTAGTTTATGTATTATTGTTAGTTTTATTTTTATTTTTCCCAAAAAAATAATTATTATAATGTATAACGATGATTCAAAATCTCATAAATCTTATTTTGAGGAAATTGAATGTAAAGAAAAATTTGTAGATCCAAATAAATTGTTTTTAATGATAAATATTTACAACTATTTAGACATATAGTTAATTATATAAATAATTTATTAAGGGTAAAGGAATAATTTCATTATTTTTTATTTCCCCAAATAATTCACTATATGTTATTCCTGGGATACTAAATTGAAAAACAAAAAAATAAGAAAAAAGGTAAGAATAATTTTATATAAATGGATGGAAAAAACATTATTACTCAATTACGATATTATAAGGAAAAAGATGATAAAAAATAATATTTTATATTTTTATTCCTAGTGATATTTTTATTTGGGTAATATAAATGAAAATAAAAATACAACTATAATGTGATGTTCTTTTTTATATTTTTTTACAAGAGATATAGGGGTATATAAATATTGGTTCTAACATTCGGATAAACTTACTCACTATAGAAAAAATTTAAAACAAATACTATTTTCCAATAGTTTTTTCTATTATTAATAAATTCTACATCATTGATATAGAAATTTGAAGATTTATGGGTTTTATTAAAATTATTATTATATCAGTAGATCATCCCTTAAAGATTCTATTTAGTTTTAGAAGTTATATTATTTTCATAAACCGTGGTGGTACTGAAAAATCAAAACGAAAACATTATTTTTATGTTATTTTAATTTCCAAATGACATCATATTTCATTCAAAATTTTATGTTGGCTTGGGATAAATCTCATAAATTTATAAGCTCTCTTCAAAAAATATTTTCCTATTTTTGATGATGTTTTAATGTTTTTTAAAATAGAAGTAAAAAAATGTTTTGAATGTGTATTTCTGAAATTACTGTGGGTGTGATAAAATTTATATAAATATTTTATAAATATTTTTGGTGTCATTGATTTTTTATTAAATATTTTTTGTAATTAATTACATGTTTTTTAAGTAAATATTTTGATAATCCCTTTCATGTTTATATATGTTGTATGTTGTTTTTTAATTAGAATATACACATAATAGTTTATTAATATGTTTTTTCTAAAGAACATTTGAATTTTTTATTATTTAATTTTGGGATATCTAAGATTCAAATATTCAATGTGTGGGTACCTTTAAAATTCATGGAGTTATGTAATGGTAATACACTGATCCCAATTATTATATAAAAGGAAAAAAAGTAGCATATGGGTGATTTATACCTTATATGACATAAATAAATGTATTATTCAAACTATATGATGATAATACACTGATGCTAGTAATTATATATGTGTATTGTTGTTCTGGGTATGGGTAAGATATTTTTCAATGGATTTCAAAATTCTAAGAATCATATTTTATGTTTTCTATAAAGGTATTCATTCTCTAAATAAGTATATAAATATAATTATTCTTCTCTATAATGGTAAGATAGTGTTTACTATGATTGTATACGGGTCTAATTGCTTTTTCATGGATTTTGTAAATGTCATGCGTTCCTTGTGTATGGGTAATCAGATTCCTCTAATCATTCATCAAGTGTCCATTAAATACCAATATATGTATGGATATGACCATGTTACCATTAAAATGAACATAATTTTTGTGTATTTTTATTTAATTTTTTATAAATAATTTTATTTTCCCTTTTTTTGGACATCTAGTTAATTTCCAAAATAAATATAGAAAAATAATGATCAAAATGAAAGGTCTTGAATTACTATATAATTTTAAATTGAAAAATAATTTATATGAATAGATATGATATAAATAAGGATGTTATAATTGAGTCTATATAGTTTCCACAAAGCATATTAATATATATTAAAAATGAATTAATGCCACCCATTTCAGTCAATCTTCCTTAATCTTGAGATTTTGAGGTCTAAAAACGTCATTAAACAACTATAATACTACTAAAAATTCATTTAAGGATTATCCTACATTACAGAAGGATATTACCATCATCCAAACTACTATGAATGTTGTAACCTGAAATACTCCTACCTCAATATAGGGGATCTTTGAATTCTATATAATTTACATATTGCAAGTGTGAAATTATCACTATTTATACACCTGTCTATAGAGAATTAGGATCAACAATAATAAAATTATAGTATCAAAAAAATTCATCAGGGTTGAATATTATATATATATATATATATTATTTTATAAAATATGAGGATACATTAAATTTTTTGTAATTATTTTTATGAAATATTATTAGTTTTAAAATATTAAAAATATGGTGTATTTATGTTGTAGAATATATTCTTCCAAAAACAATGAAATATAATTTAATAGAATTAATTATTGAACAGAATTTCCTGAAATGAAATGTAAATTTTATAATTTAGAAAATTGTTATCTAATTTTAGACTAATTTACCATAATTGAATTATATATATACATGAACATGGTCGATAATAATGTTTATCTTATAAAAAATTAATTTTTCATATAAATCTATAATAATTGAATATTTATTATACTCATTTCAAAATTTGAAATAAATGTCTAATTGTATAATATATTTTATAATATTTTCTAATCTATTTGATTATTTAATGAAATATAAAATAAGTCTTTTCATTATACAGAAAAAGGATGATTATACTCAAATTATCCAAATGTTTGAAATAAAAATATTCATGTTGTAGTGTTGGAACCTTATATATGTAAGCATGGGAATATTAATATTCATGTTTGAAATATTAGTGATTTTTGATCACTTGATTTTGAAATTTCTTTTTTACTTCTGAGATTTACAAGATATTCTCTAGTATTCAATTATGTAAATCATTATTTGTTTATATCTTCAAAAATTTGAGAACAAATTTTTATAATTTCATTTCATATATAAAACTATACATGTAAAAATGATTATTATAGAGATTAATGATATTAATGAAACAATAGTTTAGGGTTGAATTTTTCATTTTAAAAAATTATTGTTTATCCACATGAATTGATAAGGCATGAGATGATAATATATGTTTAATATAAATTAGTTAACTAAATATATATTGTAAACACAAATTATATCTGAAATATTTTATATAGGTTTGGGGATTCAGAATGATTATTGCGAATGAATGAAATAAATTCTTTTGAAAATTCAATCATGGAAAATATTTTTTTAGTAATACATTTAATATTTTTCTATTCAATATGGGTTTAGATCCAAAATGCATTTGAATGATATCTTTTTATAGAAGTAATTAATGGTAGTGATTCATGAGTCTAGGAGATTTTAATGGAGTGTATGTTATGATTTAAATGAAAAGTGTGGGGATACCAAACCCATGTCAAATGGTTGACTAATTCCTAGTAGACTCTATGAGGGTGGTTTCAACACGATCTATGTTGTTGATGAACAAATTTCTCACCACACCCTATGGTCTTACTCTATTATCTTGGTTGTAGCATGTTTATATATGAACAATGGTTTTAATTCATCACAAATTTGTGTATATGTATATACTATGAATATTTAATTTACCAAAGGAAAATCAATGGATATCGAATCAAAATATTTATTATAGGTATGTTGGGTATGGTATATGATTGATTTTGGTATAATACATTATATATGTGGTGTCTTGTCTCCTGAAAAGAACATTGTAAACATACATAGATGTGTTTGGGATGGGTTAATGATGTGATACAAGGCATTTATGATTTAACCAGATTATCATCAATATTTACCACTTTATCTTCGGTGTCATTGTGCTATAATTAATTTATAGAGAGATGCATTAGGACATTTGATATTGGGGGAGAGTTAAAAATCACTTAGGAAGTATAAGAGGGGTATTCACTTTTTATTATATAATATGATCATTTATATTTATAAATGGTCACTAATACATGGTGAATATGGGGAACACAATAATGATTATGATTATGGTGTGAGTAATTTAATTTTTTTACTCAATACAAATTATTTTTATTTTATAATATTTTCTTATGGTAGGTTTTTGGGAGGATCCAATTATGTATAAATATCAAGGTCACCTTATATATAAAAACTATTTATCATGTTACTTGGATATTCTTCCAAATATTTTAATTATTACTATTCCAATGATTTGTTCTACAGCTTTTATAGATTCATGCTAACTTTTAGGGAACTATAATTATAGATATTTGTTTTTATTGTATTATTATATTATATTAATGACAAGAGATCTTATTATAATTTTATTATATATGTGGATTTTATTTTTATGTCTCATATTTAATCTCTCATTTCATATATCATCAATGGAAATTCTACAATTTGTTTGAATGTAATATGCCTGATTATTTCCTCCAACCAATGTGTTATTATAGAACAGATTCATAAATCACTCTCTCACATCTGTTATTGACATTTCAGCAGGGTTTCCTTTAGGTTGAGAGGGAATTTATATAATAATGAGTGTTTATAGTGAAAATATTAGATGAGTCTTAGAGTTAGGAACTAATGAGAACGAATGCTGTTATAAGGAAAATATATATACTAAGATGAGTGGATGCTATAAACAATGGTGGCTAGTTATGAATCCTAATTTTAGGCTCCCCTATCTTCTAATCGAACTAATATAATACTTTGTATATATGATGAGTGAATTTATGATTCTTTTGGGTAATAGACCTATGAATGGATCATGTATCATTATTTTATGACCATGTGTTTGATTTAGGTAAATATTAAGGGAAAGGAAAATAAATGTTGCAAATAATTAAAGAAGTGATTTTACTTCATTAGTTATGCCGTCCATAATTTGATCTACTTGAATGAATAGATCTAATAAGATATCACCATAATTTGTTTGATAAATATAATTATAAATATGTGATTAGAAAACTATATAGTGAAGAATGTATATAATATTGTTCAAAATAAAAAAATTCTGGAGTTCTATTTCAAGAATCATTACAAACCAACGAGATTTGATTCAAATCATCATATAGAGAAATGGTTAGATGTTGTGGTCATTTCATTTGGATTGAATCATTCTAGAGAAGATCACTATTTTTTGTTGACTACGATTTTTCTCTATGGTCAATCTGGTAGGTGGTGTTTCTTATTCGTATTTGTTTATGAGAGGTCATCTATTTTGTGGGGATGTTCTTATATCAGTTTGTTGGTAGATTTTATTTATTTATTAATAAGAAGAGGATTTTATACTTGTTATTTTTTCATTCTGTTTTGGTATTTCAGGGAACTTCACATGATGTGTTATGAGATATTTGATTTAACTTATTTAGATTAAAAATGCCGATTATTAAACCCATGATGTGAATGACCATTATTTTCAAAATTCATCGGGATCAATCAATTCATAATGAAATTTGGGGAAAACAATCATTTATTTAATTTAAATCCCAATAATAAATCCATATAAATAGATCAATTGTATCACTTCAACCATCAGTTTCAAACCCAAACATAATATGCTAGGGACATAGTATGTATAACACATCACTCGAAAAAAAATTACTATCAATAAGTGGTTGTTACAGGTGGCATCCAGGAATCTCTGAACCAACCGCATCCCCTTACCAATCCTCTATCGGATCTTTATTTCGCTCTTTTTTTTTGGTATCATTCTATCCCTTAACTTGAAAGGGTTTGTTTATCCATGGATTTATCTACCACTTCTGTATGATCCTTCTTGTACAACCTATTCCTCTTCGAGTTTGTAAAACCCCATTACAATTTCGATGTTGTTTCTATATTTCAAGATGTCATATATGTATTTCTTTTCGATGGTGTTTTTTCCTTAGTTTCATAGTGATTCTCCACATTGGAGGTCAGGGACGATGATGGTAGCTCTAAGTGGAAAAATATTATAGTTCTCATCATTCATGTTTTAACATTTATTCCTCTGTCATTGTTGGCTCTCAGGATCAGGAACCATAGCTCCAAGCATGGTGATGGTCGATCTATTCCTGATTCAGCAAAAAGATAAGATTTACTGGATATGTAGGAAAAAGATGGGATTTGATTATGGGTTTTATGTTTTGAAGATTGAATCGAGTGATCAGTATGGTGGAGATGGATGTGAGATGTAGGTGTGATGATGGGTGGTGATGGTGGTTTTCTAGGTCCATGTTGATTCCCTTTGATTTTTTTAGATTCATCATGTCCTCGTAGGTGACACTTGACCAACAAATTGCTTTCTTCCATTTTCTCAGTTTCTCATTGTTGAGGTGTTTTTTAGGAGGGTCTATTCATAAAAAATGTTCTTGGACCTATGCACTTCTATATCATCAGGGGAATTGTTCTTAATAGTTATCACATAACCATAATGTTAGTAAATTATATATATATACATATATATATATATATAACATTTATTGTTGTATAACTCATCACTTAGGTCTACTGTTGATATAATGATCTGACTTGAGGAATGGAGTGTCTTTCAACATGGTTATATCAGTCTATCACCCCATCCTTATTCCCTTGATATATAGGGTTTAGGTGTTAATATTTATTCCCTTAACAAGTCATTTTTTGTTATTGGGAAGGGCTTTTTATTATCATATTCATCCTTTACACTCTTATCATCTGGTTGTAGTGGATATTTGGTCTAGGGAAGAGATGTATTTCTGTTTTTTGTCAGTATACATTTCATAAAATCCTTTTGATATGGGCCATAGATCAGGACAAATAATATTTTATGTTTCGAAAAAATTATTTATTCCTTTTTTTGATTAATTACACCCTCTATTGTGTATTAAATTATTTTTGGACGTGGGCGATGTCTATGTATTTTTTTGGGACATGAATATGGTATTATACACTTACTTAATTAAAATGATTTTTTATCATTGTCTTTCAATATGTTACAGCTATTGTAACATTAATATAACAAAAAATTCACTTATCTGATGTGTTATGAGAGAAATGATTCAAAATCATATGGGCAAGTCAGTGCAACCTATAACATCCAATATATTGTGGATGTGGATGTATTACAATAATTTGTATGCATGATGAATCTATATTTCTGATCATTAATTTTTTTTGTTGATTAGTCATGTTATTTGGTTGCATTTAAAAATATTTATGATTATTGGATTGTATCATTGGTATCTTGAAATTGGAATGTTAGAAAATTTTATCATTATTTTTCTCTTGGTAAATACATTTTTGTTATAAACTCAGAATAATTTTAAGGATCGATAATGTGGAGTGTTTAATATAAATTTTTTTTGTGACATATTTCATTTGTTAAAAACAATATTTATATGTTTTAGTTTATATATATATTAGCTATACAATTCCAATAATTCTGGTAGAAATGTGTTAGTTAGATAACAATAAATTATGAATGAATGTCACATTCTAATGTATGTTAGTATTCATGGTACAAATGTTATGAATGAAATTATTTTGGAAATGTTAATTTTACAATTGATAGTGTATCCTTGGATGTTTTTTTATGTTGTATAATATTATTTAGTTATACTTTCTTGAAAAAATATATTTTTTCTTCATGTTTTCATTAATAAATTATTTCAATTATTCCATTTACCTTCAATTTATTATAAATGTGAAATTTCATTTTTGTTGAATTACTTGTATCATATGTAATTTTGATAAATATATATTCATTTTGAAAGATTTTACAACGTTTTTATATAATGATATTTCATCCCATGTGATTAATATGAAAATATATTTTTGTAATCTTCTTGTGTAATAATGTATTGAAATTTATTTATTTATTAATGAAAAATAATTTTATAACAGTTCATAAATAAAGGAATTCATTGGACAACAAATTTTTTTAAATTTGTTATAATTTTTTTACATAAATAAATCTTTTATATATAATATTTAACTATATTATATTTATATTAGGTAATCATGTTAGTGGATATAATTCATGAAATGTTATGATGGGTATATTTAAAATAATTGTAAATAAAATCTTATATCAGAAAAATAAACCATGGTTTTATAAAATACTTATATAAAATTATTGATTTTCTATTCCTTATACATAATCCCATTGGATGTGATTTTACTAATGGTGTTTTCTTAAATAATTATGTTTTATAGCTATGAATTTCAGAATAATTATATATTATTTTGGCTATTGATGTGATTTTGTATTATTAATTGGAAATACGAATAATTGATTTCTTCCTTAAAATACAATGTTCGAAAATGTTTTATTTTCATGGGTTTCACTTTATAATATTGTGTTAGTAAATTATGTTTACTATAATCCTTGATTAATTATTTTATTAATGTACATTCCCCTTCATGATATGGATATCCATTGTCATATAGTTTTTAAACTATTCTAAAATAATGTGTAGTTATACACTATATTCATGTAATGGTTGTTCAATATTAAATATAATGTGAACTATGGGAGGTATCTCACAGGTAGAATGATGTGTCCATATCTTTTCCTGCTCCATCCTTTATTTTTCATTCCAATGGATGGGAATTTTTTGTAGGTACATATTATAAGGGTACATATTATTCCAAGTCCTTCAAATTTCATTCTAAGATGACCGCATGTTCTTGAGCAATTTCAATATTTTATATGTTGTTTTAAAATTAATAAATTATTTTTATGTGTTTTTATATGGGATTTATAAATTATAGATTTAATATTTTGTCATAAATGATTATTTTAAAATTTATTTTTGAATTTTGTAATTTTATTATAATATTTAAATTTTTTAGGTATTATAACTATTAAAAAGATATTTTTATAAAATTGATAAAATTTTTATTTATGTGAATATTTTATAATTATATAGTTATTTTTACTCATATGAAATTAATTTCATTAACACTACTGTGAAATATGGTTTTATTTAATTTAATTTGGAGAATGATTGTTTTCCATGAATTGAGTAACTATTTATCTTGTTTTATATGAGATCGTTAAATATAATATAGGATTTCAATATGATCTATAAGGGTATCCTCTAAATTATATGATTTCATAATAGTTATATACTTTTCCCATTTTCATTTTAAGGGTACCTAATGGTCTTCTTATTGTTAACATAGATCCTCAATAAAATTGTTAACGATATATGTCATCATTTTTAAGGGCCATACAGAAAAAAAGTGGATATGTAAAGGAATATTCAACATGTTTAATAGTTATTTTCTATTTTATAGATGGTGTAATGGTAAAACAATAATATAATGTCTCTCTAAAATATGACCATTAACTATCTAAATATTGGCCTAAATTTATTCTTCTCATATTCGGAGAGGCTGGGGGTTTATTTATCTAATGGTAAAATGTTATTATAACTTATTTTTCAGTGGTGATGTGATTCATCTGCTGTAGGTTGCCTATTTTACTACTATACATGTAATAGTCTTTTTGAAACCTATTTTAATATGGTCACCATCATTTTACCCTTATGTGTAGAGTATTTTCTTTTTATAGGTAATGAGTTTTGTAAAAAATATTATTTTCCTACTCTTTTTGACATGTTACAGGATTCAAATATATATAACGTGAATTAGGTATTGTAATAAAATTTTTGGAATCTAATTAATTTTTAATGGAAAAAATAATAATTTAAATTTAATTAAAATATAATATTTAATGTTTTGACCAGATTTTGTTGTATGCAAATATGGGTTTTTTATAAAACAAAAAAATAAATTTCATACCCTCAATTGAGTATACCATTATTACACATGAGTTTTTCCAGTCTAAAACCATACCATCAGGATCAACATGCTTGCTGTAATTTCATATATTGTCTCTCATTCATTTCTCAGGGATGATATCATCATCATCTATCCCCTATTTTTTAACATTGAATAATTTTTCTTCTAGGTGGGGGATACATTAATTCTATGTAATTTATAATGTTAAACTATGAATTTATCATTCTTTGTAATCTTTAATGTAGACAAATTTGATAAAAAATAAATAAAAAATAATCTATAAAATAATGTCAAGATGAATAAATATATGATAATATGGAATATGTAAAAGTGGTAGAAAAATTACATTTTACATAATTATTTAAAGAAATATTTTTAATTAATTTAAAATAGTAGGATGATTTATATAGAAAAATGTTAGATTGTAATAATATAAAAAAAATTATCATAGAATAAAGTTCTTAATATTATATTTTTTAATAAAATTATTTCTTTTTATCTGGAATAAAATGGTAAAAATATTTTTGAATAATTATATACAATTAAATAAATTAAACTATTGAATATCAAGGATAAATACTATTTCTATAAGAACATTTAATATCTTATTTAAATGTATGGATTGTAATATTATTAATAATAATTTCTGTAATGGAAATTAATTTTTTATATCACGAAAATAAATAAAATATTAGATAATATCAATGTGAAACAGAAGAAAGAAAAAAATAAGTATTTTAATGTTATATAATAATGTTAATTGTAATTTATATCTCTAATATAGATAAATAAATTATGGAATGTAGGGGTGTTAAATTGAAATATTAACACATGTATAAATATTAAAAATCAGGTATGATTTATTTTGTGATGTCTGATCGAATGCATTTGAAATATATATTTTTCTTATAAGATTTAATCAATAGATTTTCATATGTTAAAAAGGTTATAAAAAATTGTTGATTTTCATTAAAATTTGATAAAATCAAAATTTTGACAATGGATTGATTATAAAAAATGACTAATGGATTATTATATTCATCATTTATGAAATATTTTGAAAGAAATTTTATGGAGGAATAAAAACATTCATAATGAATGTATTGATTTTCAAATAATTTGTGGAATTAAACTATTTAATTTGTAAATAATTTCATTTGAAATCATTTGTGGAATTAAACTATTTAATTTATATTTATTCTTTATTGATTTTGAACCTTCATGAGGATTATTGATAAAACTA
Organism: Viscum album; assembly: GCA_963277665.1. NCBI lineage: Eukaryota > Viridiplantae > Streptophyta > Magnoliopsida > Santalales > Viscaceae > Viscum > Viscum album. The sequence goes on from OY728145.1 coordinate 1,100,900,187, forward strand.
TACTATTGAAATAAATTGAGGGGAATACAGAGGCAGCTAGGGATACACCTTGTGTTTATTATGATAATTATGATGTGGGAGAGAAATCATGAGGATGTGATGGTTAAACATGGTTCTTGTTATATGATCAGTATATGTGCTATGGTGATAGATATAGTGTTATTTTTAGTATTTTTTAAGATGGAACCATGAATGTATGAACAATTTCATGTAATATATTCCCATTGTTGTTGTCATAAATGATGGGATACTAGCTTAATAGTTGATTTCCATGTTTATTGGAGGATTGATATTTATATAATCATTTTCTAATAACAGTGATTAGAATGATACCATTAACTTTTAGTGCATCATTTTATGGTACTTTGAGCTATGTCTTTAAGTATCCCAACTAGTATCAAATGATATAAAAATTAAGTAAATGAGGGGGGGGGGAGAGTTTATAAGGATTATAATATGATGTTAACATACTAGGTAATATAACAATAAAATAATATTTCCCTCATAAATTTCATTATTATATCAAAATTTTAATAATCTACAAATAATGGTAACAATTTGATAATTGTTAATTAATTAAATAAATAATAATGATGTTTTGTCTGTATTATATTGATACCTTTACCATAGTAGTGGAATCATAGAGTATAGTGGGATAATGGAAGTTGATGAGTCTTTTGATAATTTTTCTCCATATTTTGGTTGTCTTTCTTTTCAATATCATGTTATTTTTTTGATTTATTATGCTACCACACTCATGTTGTTAAGGAAACAAACACCTTCAAGACTCTATGATGATGTTTTCATTAGAAGCTTGGATGTTAAGGAATATATGTATTTCTACCCTTATGGACCATCCCGCTTTTCCATATAGTAATATGTGCTTCTATACAAAAGGGATAAAATACACTTTATATATCTCTATAGGGGTAATATGGTTTGATGTTATTAATGATATATATATCTCTAAATATAGTATCTTAATTCATATTATATTTATTTTATGTATGGAATGTGATTGTAGAGACCTGTAACCTGACGTACATGGACATTACATTACATTTGCGGAATACTTAGTACATAACAAAAACACACACACAAGGATCGTAATAGTTTAGTGTCTTTGGAAACTTGGAACGTAATCTTCTAATCGTGGTGAAAGATCTCCAATATCTCCCATAAAGATCTTCCCTTTTTTTACCTAAAACCTTTATTTATATCCTAGGGAAAAGAAAACATAAAAGGGTGAGCTCAAATGCTCAGTAAGGGTAAACAAAAGAAATATAAATCTCATCGTATACACAAGCACATAACTTTTGGAAATTTTAACCTGCAAAAGAGAGAATAATTTCATAACCTGGGATAAATCATAGTAGTGAAATGAAATCCCAATAATCATAACATAAAACATGAAAAATTGTGTCATACACACATAATCATAGAGAATCATTTCTTGTTAGTCAAGACTCATTGCCAAGACTATCTTAGTGGACAAAGTCCCTTTCTGAATCGAGTAACCCTCGTTTCAGTCCTGTTTCACTGAACCGGTATAACCTACCATTTCAGCCATCTCTATCTTATGAGATATAAAATCTTTACCCAATGCATTGGAGGGAGATATAGGTCCCACCCATCTTATAATGAATCTTTTCTTATGTGTGCCACATAATCATAAACCATACATCATTGCATAAACCATGTAATAAAAATGGGATTCTTAAACAACATGACATCATAAAACAATACATATAAGATAAAGGAATTCATAAAAATATTTCCATCTCAACATAATCAAATCAATGTAATTAAAGGGATAAAAACAGAACCCTTTATTATCTTAGATGGAAAATAATTTTGATAAAACACTTGAACACCATTCTTGAGGAAAATATCCTTTCTTCTTCAAAAACACTTTTCTTTTCTTAATATGTCATACAATTATAATCTAAAATAAGTTGATTAAAAATAAACTTGAAAACTTGTAAAGGAAGCTTTTTGGAAGTAATGTTTTAAAAATCCATTCTTTTCGTATAAGTTAAAAAACAATCTTCCTACTTTTGTCGGAAAAGTCAATAAGTACCTTGTACAAAAAATGACAAAAGATTCCTTTCATATTCTTTACTAAAAACTCACAGAAGGGTAAAATTGGATTTAAACTAGTGTAAGTGGATGGAAAAAATATTACATATTGAGGGAACATTGATGTGGATGATAAAATACACCCCAATAAATACTTACGAATAAACAATCTCGGAAAAAAATGAGATTGTGATATTTCCCTTACTTTAAGCCCGATTTGCTTCGTAAGTGTCCGAACCTCCTGTATAATGATTTAAATCATGTTATTGACTTATTCCAAAATCATATTCATTTTTATTATATCATATATGGTCAACTTATGACTTTATATTACCCGTTCTTTTGTAAATTCATGTTAAAGTAGCATTTTGGGTAAAATCGTTTCATTTGTCGTTCGAGTTTTTAACTTGTAATTATTAATATGATTACTTGGATCATGATTACTTATATCCAGAATGTAAAACATGATTTATATATAATATATATTCAGAATATATATATATATATATATAATATACCGATAAATGGAATGAGATACACCGTTCATGGAGACAGTAGTCCGTACGTACGCATGAACGCTGTTTTCGTTTCCTTATTGAATTGAATGGAATTAAGTAGATGAAATACATATAAATATAAATGAATCCAGTATCATTATTATGTCATATATTTCATTAGTACTTATTATATATACTTTATAATCATTCATGAATGGTTAATCATTGAGAATGAATCTCATCACGTCGTGGAGACGGTAGTCCGTAGGTACGCACGAGCGATGATATCTTTCCCATGGTCGTGGAATTGTGTTGAAGTGTATGTATACTATTTCAGTATCAATATCACTTTATAATAATCATATATAGTTACTCATTACACCATTATACCCATCCTTGTATGGTGATGGTGGAAAATAGATTACACCACGGCGTGGAGACGGTATTCTGTACGTACGCACGCGCGGTGATTTCATTTTTCCGTAGGATGGATAGAAGGTGAATTAGGGTTGTTTCCTATTTATAATAACATATCAGTATGTAAGTAATACTGATGTTATTACTTTATAATGAAACAACTAAAGAAGAAGAAGTTGAAGAAGAAAGAAATTGAAAAGATCGGTAATGGATATTACCTCTTCTTTGGAACGCCTCTTTGAATCCTCCACTTAGGGAACTAAGATTGGTCTTTGAAGAAGACCAAGACCTCTATGATTATTCTAGGGAAGTGGAGAAGGGATTTTGGCAGGGGTTGGCCGAGCTTGAGTGCTCAAATTGGTGTGAGGAGGAGGGGGAGGAGGTGTCCTTTTATAAGGGAGGAGAGAGGCACCTTAGGAATATCTCAAAATATTATTTTATATTAAAGTCAAAATCGGTTTATAATGGTTCCAAAAGGGCTTATTTCGAAGCTAAAGTGGGTATGGGTCTAAATCCTATCATCCAATAGGATTTAGACAAGTTTAGGGTATTATTTTAACCTTATCAATTAGATTTAACTCTAAGTTAAATAATTTAACGTTTACCGTGTCTTTTTGTTTTCTTTCACTATATGGTTAATACACGTACTATAACATGTCAAACGAACCCAAAATTGTATATTATTAATACATATATCCTTATCTAAGTCATTTTGCCGAACCTTATATTTTTAGGAATAAAATAACAATTAATAATATAATATTTGATTTAAAAACTATTTTGTGTCAATTTTGACACTATTTGATATATGATTTTTGTGAAAGTCATAACAGAATTATATGTTCGAACCAAGTTGATTAAATCAACACTAATATATCATAGTAACCTATAAAATTAGTGGAATTCATAAAAAGTCTTAAATTACATTTATTTTGGTATTTATAATATCAATTATATCAATATTTCATTAATAAGATAATTACTGGATCATCTTTGTGTCATAAATAAATTAACTTATTTCATGTCTAAAAATTACAAATAAAATACCATCATGTAGGAAATATTTTTATCTTTATAATGAATATTTATAGTCTAATTTATCTTATGTATAACCCCATATTAAAAATGTTTTAGTAAATAAACTTTGATTTTAACTCTTTTAACTATTCATTAAATAAAATAATATTAAATGTCATAATCTAATCCAAGTGGACCTAAATGGTCATATTATATTCATAAGGTTGTTTTTGGTCGAATTACACTTATCCAATAGAATTAAGACATGTGTTAGGGTAATAGTAATATCATATTTACCCTTAGTTACCCTATTTACTATTAACCGCGGTAAAAAAAAGTAAAAAGTTACTATTCACCAAAAATTATTTTCATCTCATTGAACCACATTTTAGTCCTTGATATTAACCGTGTCTCTCGGATTTTCGAAATTCCACTCACAGAAGCGGTAAAATTAAGTTTTATGCAAAATTCGGTTTTTAACCTACCACTTAGTGGTTTCACTATTCATCAAAAATTGAAGTTTTTCAGAAAAATGCCAAAATTTTACCCTAAGCTATAATTGATATTACGAATTCAAAAATGATTTCTATTTTACAAAATTCCCAACATATAAGTTGCATTAATTAATTTTATAATTAATTTCCGCTGTCACAACAAATAGCGTGTTTTTAAAAGATAATAACTATCAAAAGATTAACACTTGTTTATGTCTGGTGTAAATGTGAAATTACATCCAATTACCAACATTGTATTGAATTGTAAAAATATATTCTATATATACTTTAAAACCACTCAAATTAATAATTTATCACTATTAATTATTTCGATTAAAAAAGTTGTTTTTAATTAAAATTTAGTAATTTTCACTATTCATCAGAATATGAATGTTATCCAAAAAGTACCAAAATTTCACCTTAGGCTAAATTCGATACTCCGAATCAAAAAAATGAAGTCCATTTTGAGAGATAAAATTTCTAAAATTTTAAAAGGTGCTTATTACTATTCATTACGGCTATTTTTAATAATATTTTAATAACATATCGTTGTTTAGTGAAACTCGTTATTGCGTACTACACACGCTATCGAGAAAGGTCTCGATTGCGTGTAATGCAAGGCAAATCAAGGATGCGTGTTGTGCAAGCTCCTTTTGGTGTAGCGTACAACACAATACATTAGTGAAATTAAAAGGAATATTTTTCATAAAATCTTGGGCTGTTACATTCTACCCCCCTTAAAATGAATTTCGCCCTCGAAATTCGTCGGGGTTATAAATGGTTTACTATTCGAAAGATTCATTAATAGAAACCCACATCGTAAAAATGAATACCAAAACCAATCTTTAAAAAATGAAATTATGAAACGTAACGGATACCCAAATAAACTAATCACCGGGTTTCCACATAGGTGAAAATATGGATGTGGAAGAAAAATCTAACCATCATTTTCTGATGGAGAGTGGTAGAGAACATGGCTATGGAAAAGCCAACAATCACAAATCCATAAATTTGTAATGATCTATGGTACCATCTAATTAATCAGATATAAGACCACTAGGACAACATTTTTGGTTTTCAATATCGTTTCCCTAAAGTTGATGAATTTGAATTAGAATAAATACTAACTTTATTTTTGGTACAATCTCACTGTTGTTCGTGCCTTGAACAATTTCCACTTCATCTCTTAAATAAATGAAGTTTAATTTGTTATTCGTGAAGTGTTAGCAGATCATGTGATAGAATGACGGGTCATTCCATCTGTCTCAAACAAAAGGTTAGCAAAAGTTATTAAATATACATAAGTCATTCTATAGTGAGATTAATCATATATGGTTCCTAAAATGAACTTATACTTCATATATCATCCTGCTTAATATAATAAAACTAGTTTCTACTAAACAGGGACTTCCTATAGGCCAGTGGTAGGCGATAAAGGCCAGTCGCACTTCGGTTGTGGGTTCGATTCCCACAGCCTTGTCCGACGCGATGGGTTGTCGCCCATCCTGCAAGTTGTCCTTTTTCTAAAACTATATTACTATAACATCCCATCAATAATATCGAAAAAAATTCTATCCTTAAACAATACTAACTTATGTCCAACATAATCCATTCCAATATTTAGGCTTATCCATAATACTACAGTCCACTCTCATAACATAGTTAAAACGATTTCCAGAGATTTAATACCATCATTGATACCCATATGTCATAAGATATGTTTTGTTGGTCACATTCCAAACATTCAAAGGCCTTAATCATGTATTCTCTTGAATACCTTAGTGAAAACATGAATGCAGTTAAAACATAACACCTTCCATATACCAAAATACTCAAAATTCTATATACTCAAACCATGATATCACTTAGTCCTTATATCAATCATGAGCTCATGAATACTGTCAAACATTTCATTTTCTCCTTATCCCTTCATTATGGGCATATTATCTACTTTCCAAAATATTTTAATCACTTTTCATGGTTACCGGTACCCTAAAATTATTGAAGACCATAGTAGACCAATACATAGACATTTCAATACACCATAAAAGTACCTCAACAACATTATCCTTGAATACCAATACATAAACACTTCAGTCCATCTACTTCAATTATTGTCATGGAAGAATTCCTTCCTTGATTTAGAAGTAACTTTTTAGGTCAGGGCATTGAGTTGGGTAATTCCCATGTTCTCCACAAATAAGACATTGAACTCCATAACAGTCTATCACTCTATGACCCTTTTCTCCACACAGATAACATCGGTCCCTCCATTTGAGGTATTCCACAAGGTTCTTCTTCCCTTCTTTAGAAATCTCAATCTTCCTTTCTTTATGCTCCTCAACATGCGAACATGCATAATAGTTTATCTTCCTCTTCTTTGATGAATTAGGCATACCACTAAATTTCACCTTGTTAATCATATATCGTGATGACTGATTTGGCATAATCACAAGATCTTTCTCTCTAGGAATTACACAATTTGTTTTCTCATAGTCACCAATTTTTCCATTGGATTCAATGTTAACCGAATTCCTTCTAGTTCCCTCCATTAACTAAAACACAAAAAGAATCTTGTGAGAGGCAAAAATCATGCTATGGAAAACATCATAGTAAAGGGGGAGTACCCTTAATATCTAACATCTTAGGTTTAATTATATGATCGTTAGCGTAATTATAGTACTATAACCTATACGTATACTTAACCTTAGAGACATCCCTAGACACACCTTAGAAATATCTCTAGGGATCTCACTAAAGTTCTCGCATCCTAGTTTCCAACGTTTGACTAAACCTTTCCTCTGATACCAACTGTAGAGACCCGTAGCCTGACGTACATGGACATTACATTACTTTTTCGTAATACTTAGTAAATAACAAAAACACACACACAAGGATCGTAATAGTTTAGTGTCTTTGGAAACTCGGAACGTAATCTTCTAATCGTGGTGAAAGATCTCCAATATCTCCCATAAAGATCTTCCCTTTTTTTACCTAAAACCTTTCTTTATATCCTGGGGAAAATAAAACATAAAAGGGTGAGCTCAAATGCTCAGTAAGGGTAAACAAAAGAAATATAAATCTCATCGTATACACAAGCACATAACTTTTGGAAATTTTAACCTGCAAAAGAGAGCATAATTTCATAACATGGGATAAATCATAGTAGTGAAATGAAATCCCAATAATCATAACTTAAAACATGAAACTTTGTGGCATACACACATAATCATATAGAATCATTTCTTGTTAGTCAAGACTCATTGCCAATACTGTCTTAGTGGACAAAGTCCCTTTCTGAATCGAGTAACCCTCGTTTCAGTCCTGTTTCACTGAACCGGTATAACCTACCATTTCAGCCATGTCTATCTCATGAGATATAAAATCTTTACCCAATGCATTGGAGGGAGATATAGGTCCCACCCATCTTATAATGAATCTTTTCTTATGTGTGCCACATAATCATAAACCATACATCATTGCATAAACCATGTAATAAAAATGGGATTCTTAAACAACATGAAATCATAAAACAATCCATATAAGATAAAGGAATTCATAAAAATATTTCCATCACAACATAATCAAATCAATGTAATTAAAGGGATAAAAACAGAACCCTTTATTATCTTAGATGGAAAATAATTTTGATAAAACACTTGAACACCATTCTTGAGGAAAATATCCTTTCTACTTCAAAAAAACTTTTCTTTTCATAATATTTCATACAATTATAAACTAAAAGAAGTTGATTAAAAATAAACTTGAAAACTTGTAAAGGAAGCTTCTTGGAAGTAATGTTTTAAATATCCATTCTTGCCGTATAAGTTAAAAAAACATTCTTCGTACTTTTGTCGGAAAAGTCAAAAAGTACCTTGTACGAAAAACGACAAAAGATTCCTCTCATATTCTTTACTAAAATCTCACCGAAGGGTAAAATTGGATTTAAAGTAGTGTAAGTGGATGAAACAATATTACATATTGAGGGAACATGGATGTCGATGATAAAATACACCCCAATAAATACTTACGAATAAACAATCTCGGATAAAAATGAGATTGTGATATTTCCCTTACCTTAAGTCTGATTTGCTTCGTAAGTGTCCGAACCTCCTGTATAATGATTTAAATCATGTTATTGACTTATTCCAGAATCATATTCATTGTTATTATATCATATATGGTCCACTTATGACTTTATATTACCCGTTCTTTTGTAAATTCATGTTAAAGTAGCATTTTGGGTAAAATCGTCTCATTTGTCGTTCGTGTTTTTAACTTGTAATTATTAATATGATTACTTGGATCATGATTAATTATATCCAGAATGTAAAGCATGATTTATATATAATATATATTCAGAATATATATATATATATATATAATATACCGATAAATGGAATGAAATACACCGTTCATGGAGACGGTAGTCCGTACGTACGCATGAACGCTGTTTTCGTTTCCTTATTGAATTGAATGGAATTAAGTAGATGAAATACATATAAATATAAATGAATACAGTATCATTATTATGTCATATATTTCATTAGTACTTATTATATATACTTTATAATCATTCATGAATGGTTAATCATTGAGAATGCATCTCATCACGTCGTGGAGACGGTAGTCCGTACGTACGCACGAGCGATGATATCTTTCCCATGGTCGTGGAATTGTGTTGAAGTGTATGTATACTACTTCAGTATCAATATCACTTTATAATAATCATATATAGTTACTCATTACACCATTATACCCATCATTGTAAGGTGATGGTGGAAAATAGTTTACACCACGGCGTGGAGACGGTATTCCGTACGTACGCACGCGCGGTGATTTCATTTTTCCGTAGGATGGATAGAAGGTGAATTAGGGTTGTTTCATATTTATAATAACATATAAGTATGTAATTAATATTGATGTTATTACTTTATAATGAAACAACTAAAGAAGAAGAAGTTGAAGAAGAATGAAATTGAAAAGATCGGTAATGGATATTACCTCTTCTTTGGAACGCCTCTTTGAATCCTCCACATAGGGAACTAAGATTGGTTTTTGAAGAAGACCAAGACCTCTAGGATTATTCTAGGGAATTGGAGAAGAGATTTTGGTAGGGTTTGGCCGAGCTTGACTGCTCAAATTGGTGTGAGGAGGAGGGGGAGGAGGTGTCCTTTTATAAGGGAGGAGAGAGGCACCTTAGGAATATCTCAAAATATTATTTTATATTAAAGTCAAAATCGGTTTATAATGGTCCCAAAGGGTCTTATTTCGAAGCTAAAGTGGGGATGGGTTGAAATCCTATCATCCAATAGGATTTAAACAAGTTTATGGTATTATTTTAACCTTATCAATTAGATTTAACTCTAAGTTAAATAATTTAACTTTTACCGTGTCTTTTTGTTTTCATTCACTATATGGTTAATACACTTACTATAACATGCCAAACTAACCCCAAATTGTAAATTATTAATATATATATCCTTATCTAAGTCATGTTGCCAAACCTTATATTTTTAGGATTAAAATAACAATTAATAATATAATATTTTATTTAAAAACTATTTTGTGTCAATTTTGACACTATTTGATATATGATTTTTGTGAAAGTCATAACAGAATTATATGTTCAAACCAAGTTGATTAAATCAACACTAATATATCATAGTAACCTATAAAATTAGTGTAATTCATAAAAAGTCTTAAATTACATTTATTTTGGTATTTATCATATCAATTATGTCAATATTTCATTAATAAGATAATTACTGCATCATCTTTGTGTCATAAATAAATTAACTTATTTGATGCCTAAAATTTACAAATAAAATACCATCATGTAGGAAATATTGTTACCTTTATAATGAATATTTATAGTCGAATTTATCTTATGTATAACCCCATATTAAAAATGTTTTAGAAAATAAACTTTGATTTTAACTCTTTTAACTATTCATTAAATAAAATAATATTAAATGTCATAATCTAATCCAAGTGGACCTAAATGGTCATATTATATTCATAAGGTTGTTCTTGGTCGAATTACACTTATCCAATAGAATTAGGACATGTGTTAGGGTAATAGTAATATCATATTTACCCTTAGTTACCCTATTTACTATTAACCGCGGTAAAAAAAAGTAAAAAGTTACTATTCACCAAAAATTATTTTCATCTCATTGAACCACATTTTAGTCCTTGATATGAACCGTGTCTTTCAGATTTTCGAAATTCCACTCACAGAAGCCGTAAAATTAAGTTTTATGCAAAATTCAGTTTTTAACCTACCACTTAGTGGTTTCACTATTCATCAAAAATTGAATTTTTCAGAAAAATACCAAAATTTTACCCAAAGATATAATTGATATTCCGAATTCAAAAATGATTTCTATTTTACAAAATTCACAACATATAAGTTGCATTAATTAATTTTATAATTAATTTCCGTTGTCACAACACATAGCGTGTTTTTAAGAGATAATAACTATCAAAAAGATTAACACTTGTTTATGTCTGGTGTAAATGTGAAATTACATCCAATGACTAACATTGTATTGAATTGTATAAATATATTCTAAATATACTTTAAAACCACTCAAATTAATAATTTATCACTATTAATTATTTCGATTAAAGAAGTTGTTTTTAATTAAAATTTAGTAATTTTCACTATTCATCAGAATATGAAAGTTATCCAAAAAGTACCAAAATTTCACCTTAGGCTAAATTCGATACTCCGAATCAAAAAAATGAAGTCCATTTTGAGAGATAAAATTTCTAAAATTTTAAAAGGTGCTTATTACTATTCATTACGGCTAGTTTTAATAATATTTTAATAACATATCGTTGTTTAGTGAAACTCGTTATTGCGTACTACACATGCTATCGAGAAAGTTCGCGATTGCGTGTAATGCAAGGCTAATCAAGGATGCGTTTTGTGCAAGCTCCTTTTGGTGTAGCGTACAACACAAGACATTAGTGAAATTAAAAAGAATATTTTTCATAAAATCTTGGGCGGTTACATTCTACCCCCCTTAAAATGAATTTCGCCCTCGAAATTCGTCGGGGTTATAAATGGTTTACTATTCGAAAGTTTCTTTAATAGAAACCCACATCGTAAAAAGGAATACCAAAACCAATCTTTAAAAAATGAAAGTATGAAACGTAACGGATACCCAAATAAACTAATCACTGGGTTTCCACATAGGTGAAAATATGGATATGGAAGAAAAATCTAACCATCATGTTCTGATGGAGACTGGTAGAGAACATGGAAATGGAAAAGCCAACAATCACAAATCCATAAATTTGTAATGATCTAAGGTACCATCTGATTAATCAGATATAAGACCACTAGGACAACATTTTTAGTTTTCAAAATCGTTTCCCTAAAGGTGAAGAATTTGAATTAGAATAAATACTAACTTTATTTTGGTACAATCTCACTGTTGTTCGTGCCTTGAACAATTTCCACTTCATCTTTTAAATAAATGAAGTTGAATTTTCTATTCGTGAAGTGTTAGCAGATCGTGTGATAGAATGACGGGTCATTCCATCTGTCTCAAACAAAAGGTTAGAAAAATTTATTAAATATACATAAGTCATTCTATAGTGAGATTAAACATATATGGTTCCTAAAATGAACTTATACTTCATATATCATACTGCTTAATATAATAAAACTAGTTTCTACTAAACAGGGACTTCCTGTAGGCCAGTGGTAGGCGATAAAGGCCAGTCGCACTTCGGTTGTGGGTTCGATTCCCACAGCCTTGTCCGACGCGATGGGCTGTCGCCCATCCTGCAAGTTGTCCTTTTTCTAAAACTATATTACTATAACATCCCATCAATAATATCGAAAAAACTTTTATCCTTAAACAATACTAACTTATGTCCAACATAATCCATTCCAATCTTTAGGCTTATCCATAATACTACAGTCCACTCTCATAACATAGTGAAAATGATTACCAGAGATTTAATACCATCATTGATCCCCATATATCATAAGATATGTTTTGTTGGTCACATTCCAAACATTCAAAGTCCTTAATCATGTATTCTCTTGAATACCTTAGTGAAAACATGAATGCAGTTAAAACATAACACCTTCCATATACCAAAATACTCAAAATTCTATATACTCAAACCATGATATCACTTAGTCCTTATATCAATCATGAGCTCATGAATACTGTCAAACATTTCATTTTCTCCTTATCCCTTTATTATGGGCATATTATCTACTTTCCAAAATATTTTAATCAATTTTCATGGTTACTGGTACCTTAAAATTATTGAAGACCATAGTAGACCAATACATAAATATTTCAATACACCATAAAACTACCTCAACAACATTATACTTGAATACCAATACATAAACACTTAAGTCCATCCACTTCAATGATTGTCCTGGAAGAATTCCTTCCTTGATTTAGATGTAACTTTTTAGGTCAGGGCATTGAGTTGGGTAATGCCCATGTTCTCCACAAATAAGACATTGAACTCCATAACAGTCTGTCACTCTATGACCCTTTTCTCCACACAGATAACATCGGTCCCTCCATTTGAGGTATTCCTCAAGGTTCTTCTTCCCTTCTTTAGAAATCTCAATCTTCCTTTCTTTATGCTCCTCAACATGCGAACATGCATAATAGTTTATCTTCCTCTTCTTTGATGAATTAGGCATACCACTAAATTTCACCTTGTTAATCATATATCGCGATGACTGATTTGGCATAATCACAAGATCTTTCTCTCTAGGAATTACACAATTTGTTTTCTCATAGTCACCAATTTTTCCATTGGATTCAATGTTAACCGAATTCCTTCTAGTTCCCTCCATTAACTAAAACACAAAAAGAATCTTGTGAGAGGCAAAAATCATTCTAGGGAAAACAACATAGTAAATGGGGAGTACCCTTAATATCTAACATCTTAGGTTTAATTCTATTATCGTTAGCGTAATTATAGTACTATAACCTATACGTATACTTAACCTTAGAGACATCCCTAGACACACCTTAGAAATATCTCTAGGGATCTCACTAAAGTTCTCGCATCCTAGTTTCCAAAGGTTGACTAAACCTTTCCTCGGATACCAACTGTAGAGACCCCTAGCCTGACGTACATGGACATTACATTACTTTTGCGGAATACTTAGTACATAACAAAAAACACACACACAAGGATCGTAATAGTTTAGTGTCTTTGGAAACTCGGAACGTAATCTTCTAATCATGGTGAAAGATCTCCAATATCTCCCATAAAGATCTTCCCTTTTTTTTACCTAAAACCTTTCTTTATATCCTGGGGAAAAGAAAACATAAAAGGGTGAGCTCAAATGCTCAGTAAGGGTAAACAAAATAAATATAAATCTCATCATATACACAAGCACATAACTTTTTGAAATTTTAACCTGCAAAAGAGAGCATAATTTCATAACATGGGATAAATCATAGTAGTGAAATGAAATCCCAATAATTATAACTTAAAACATGAAACTTTGTGGCATACACACATAATCATAGAGAATCATTTCTTGTTAGTCAAGACTCATTGCCAAGACTATCTTAGTGGACAAAGTCCCTTTCTGAATCGAGTAACCCTCGTTTCAGTCCTGTTTCACTGAACCTGTATAACCTACCATTTCAGCCATGTCTATCTCATGAGATATAAAATCTTTACCCAATGAATTGGAGGGAGATATAGGTCCCACCCATCTTATAATTAATCTTTTCTTATGTGTTCCACATAATCATAAACCATACATCATTGCATAAACCATGTAATAAAAATGGGATTCTTAAACAACATGACATCATAAAACAATCCATATAAGATAAAGGAATTCATAAAAATATTTCCATCAAAACATAATCAAATCAATTTAATTAAAGGGATAAAAACATAACCCTTTATTATCTTAAATGGAAAATAATTTTGATAAAACACTTGAACACCATTCTTGAGGAAAATATCCTTTCTTCTTCAAAAACACTTTTCTTTTCTTAATATGTCATACAATTATAAAATAAAAAAGGTTGATTAAAAATAAACTTGAAAACTTGTAAAGGAAGCCTCTTGGAAGTAATGTTTTAAAAATCCATTCTTTCCATATAAGTTAAAAAAACATTCTTCGTACATTTGTCGGAAAAGTCAAAAAGTACCTTGTACGAAAAACGACAAAAGATTCCTTTCATATTCTTTACTAAAAACTCACCGAAGGGTAAAATTGGATTTAAACTAGTGTAAGTGGATGGAAACAATATTACATATTGAGGGAACATTGATGTGGATGATAAAATACACCCCAATAAATACTTACGAATAAACAATCTCGGATAAAAATGAGATTATGATATTTCCCTTACCTTAAGTCCGATTTGCTTCGTAAGTGTCCGAACCTCCTGTATAATGATTTAAATCATGTTATTGACTTATTCAAGAATCATATTCATTGTTATTATATTATATATGGTCCACTTATGACTTTATATTACCCGTTCTTTTGTAAATTCATGTTAAAGTAGCATTTTGGGTAAAATCGTCTCATTTGTCGTTCGTGTTTTTAACTTGTAATTATTAATATGATTACATGGATCATGATTACTTATATCCAGAATGTAAAACATGATTTATATATAATATATATTCAGAATATATATATATATATATATATATATATATAATATAACGATAAATGGAATGAAATACACCGTTCATGGAGACGGTAGTCCGTACGTACGCATGAACACTGTTTTCGTTTCCTTATTGAATTGAATGGAATTAAGTAGATGAAATACATATAAATATAAATGAATCCAGTATCATTATTATGTCATATATTTCATTAGTACTTATTATATATACTTTATAATCATTCATTAATGGTTAATCATTGAGAATGAATCTCATCACGTCGTGGAGACGGTAGTCCGTACGTACGGACGAGCGATGATATCTTTCCCATGGTCGTGGAATTGCGTTGAAGTGTATGTATACTATTTCAGTATCAATATCACTTTATAATAATCATATATAGTTACTCATTACACCATTATACCCATCCTTGTAAGGTGATGGTGGAAAATAGATTACACCACGGCGTGGAGACGGTATTCCGTACGTACGCACGCGCGGTGATTTCATTTTTCCGTAGGATGGATAGAAGGTGAATTAGGGTTGTTTCATATTTATAATAACATATAAGTATGTAAGTAATACTGATGTTATTACTTTATAATGAAACAACTAAAGAAGAAGAAGTTGAAGAAGAAAGAAATTGAAAAGATCGGTAATGGATATTACCTCTTCTTTGGAACGCCTCTTTGAATCCTCCACTTAGGGAACTAAGATTGGTCTTTGAAGAAGACCAAGACCTCTAGGATTATTCTAGGGTAGTGGAGAAGGGATTTTGGCAGGGTTTGGCCGAGCTTGAGTGCTCAAATTGGTCTGAGTAAGAGGAGGAGGAGGTGTCCTTTTATAAGGGAGGAGAGAGGCACCTTAGGAATATCTCAAAATATTATTTTATATTAAAGTCAAAATCGGGTTATAATGGTTCCAAAGGGTCTTATTTCGAATCTAAAGTGGGGATGGGTCGAAATCCTATCATCCAATAGGATTTAGACAAGTTTAGGGTATTATTTTAACCTTATCAATTAGATTTAACTCTAAGTTAAATAATTTAACTTTTACCGTGTCTTTTTGTTTTCTTTCAATATATGGTTAATACACGTACTATAACATGTCAAACGAACCCCAAATTGTATATTATTAATACATATATCCTTATCTAAGTCATTTTGCCGAACCTTATATTTTTAGGAATAAAATAACAATTAATAATATAATATTTGATTTAAAAACTATTTTGTGTCAATTTTGACACTATTTGATATATGATTTTTGTGAAAGTCATAACAGAATTATATGTTCGAACCAAGTTGCTTAAATCAACACTAATATATCATAGTAAACTATAAAATTAGTGGAATTCATAAAAAGTCTTAAATTACATTTATTTTGGTATTTATAATATAAATTATGTCAATATTTCATTAATAAGATAATTACTGGATCATCTTTGTGTCATAAATAAAATAACTTATTTCATGTCTAAAAATTACAAATAAAATACCATCATGTAGGAAATATTTTTATCTTTCTAATCAATATTTATAGTCGAATTTATCTTATGTATAACCCCATATTAAAAATGTTTTAGTAAATAAACTTTGATTTTAACTCTTTTAACTATTCATTAAATAAAATAATATTAAATGTCATAATCTAATCCAAGTGGACCTAAATGGTCATATTATATTCATAAGGTTGTTTTTGGTCGAATTACACTTATCCAATAGAATTAGGACATGTGTTAGGGTAATAGTAATATCATATTTACCTTTAGTTACCCTATTTACTATTAACCGCGGTAAAAAAAAGTAAAAAGTTACTATTCAGCAAAAATTATTTTCATCTAATTGAACCACATTTTAGTCCTTGATATTAACTGTTTCTCTCGGATTTTCGAAATTCCACTCACAGAAGCGGTAAAATTAAGTTTTATGCAAAATTCTGTTTTTAACCTACCACTTAGTAGTTTCACTATTTATGAAAAATTGAAGTTTTTCAGAAAAATGCCAAAATTTTACCCTAAGCTATATTTGATATTCCGAATTCAAAAATGATTTATATTTTACAAAATTCCCAACATATAAGTTTCATTAATTAATTTTATAATTAATTTCTGCTGTCACAACAAATAGCGTGTTTTTAAGAGATAATAACTATCAAAAGATTAACACTTGTTAATGTCTGGTGTAAATGTGAAATTACATCCAATGACCAACATTGCATTGAATTGTAAAAATATTTTCTAAATATACTTTAAAACCACTCAAATTAATAATTTATCACTATTAATTATTTCAATTAAAAAAGTTGTTTTTAATTAAAATTTAGTAATTTTCACTATTCATCAGAATATGAAAGTTATCCAAAAAGTACCAAAATCTCACCTTAGGCTAAATTCGATACTCCGAATCAAAAAATGAAGTCCATTTTGAGAGATAAAATTTCTAAAATTTTAAAAGGTGCTTATTATTATTCATTACGACTAGTTTTAATAATATTTTAATAACATATCGTTGTTTAGTAAAACTCGTTATTGCGTACTACACACGCTATCAAGAAAGGTCGCGATTGCGTGTAATGCAAGGCAAATCAAGGATGCGTGTTGTGCAAGCTCCTTTTGGTGTAGCATACAACACAAGACATTAGTGAAATTAAAAAGAATATTTTTCATAAAATCTTGGGCTGTTACAGTGATGGATTGATTTTTAATACATGTTTTATAGGAATTGATGGCCCCTGTAAACTACATGATTACATTATAGAGAATGGGTATATATGGTGATAAGATGTGATGTATGGGGTGATTGTTTTTTCCTAGGTAACTTCAATATTTTTTTATATAATGATCATATTGGAGATAAAATACTTTTTTAGAGAGTTGGATAAATATGGGAAATGATGGAGATGAATTGAAAACCAACGGGGAAGTGGCTGTGGTGTTCCATCTTTTTTTGTCATATTTTATGATATCTATTATGTGACACTTGTTGAATTAGACATGGTGATGATGTGTAAAATAATATTTAAATAATTTAGTGGATGTATATGTTTCATTATGTACACAACCATCAATAGTATGTATTATTCAAATTTTAAAAGGGAGATTTTCTAGAGAAACATAATGAATATACATATTAAGAACACCCTACAGATATATAAATTTATTTCTAAGTTATTAATAGATACTTTGTGTTCAATCATGAGATTACTTTCTTGATGAGTTCTTCTTGAGAAATTGGAGCGTCATGGCCACTTTTGTGGATATATTTGGTATCCTTCAGTTGATTTAGTCATATTTCATTACATTCATATACTTGGAATTTTCATTAATTTTATTTTAATCTTGATTTATATTTACGTTTCTCGTAGGTAATCTATCATTATTCATTTTGTAAAAGTCCATTCATCGGGTCTTTATTTATGTTATAACCGAAGATTTTTCTCCAACATGTGTCTATTTGTATGTGGTATTTAGGCTCAATTTTTTCCCTTCCCTTCTTTCTAGATTATGAGGGGTACCTTTTAGGGCAGGGGTTCTGTCATTATTTATCCAAAATATATTATTTTTTAATATATTTTAATTTTCCTTTAATTTTAGATTAACTTTATTGTTTAGCTTCTATTTAAATGAGTCAATAAAATGATAATACTTGTTTTATCAATTTTTTAATTTACTATAGTATAATATTAATGGAAGAGTCATTCATTTAATATATTTAAAAATTTTATACAATTTATTTAGTATTTATTTTTAAATCCATAAACTAGGTGAGAATGATAAAATTTAAGTAAAAAAATTACATTAAGTGTTCTTATATTATATGTTATATTTCTTAAATAGTCAATTTTTTATATAAACATTAATTTCAACGATACTGGTTTATGGATCATCTGATATGGGGATATATTTGAATGTTTTTTCCTTATAAAGATTCATATATATCTTTTGTTCTGATTCTCATTAAATTCATTCTATATGTTATTAATGAATTCTAGGGAGTGAAAAAAAATTACCATGA
Source organism: Viscum album (assembly GCA_963277665.1). Classification (NCBI taxonomy): domain Eukaryota; kingdom Viridiplantae; phylum Streptophyta; class Magnoliopsida; order Santalales; family Viscaceae; genus Viscum; species Viscum album. Next base: position 1,100,919,351 of record OY728145.1, read on the forward strand.
TTAGTAAAATGATAAAATATATTATTTATTATTTATTTTATATTGATGAGTTCCATAAAAAAATTCTGATTTATGAAATACAATATTAAAAACATATAATCAAATATAATCAGTCAATTAATGTTGTTGTTATTATGTGAATGATATATCTATATTATAAAAATTATGTTGAAATCTAATACTAAAACATATGACATTCAAAAATGTATCTAATCACACATGAAAAACTAAACAAATAAAAACTTTATTATATTGGTAGAGTTTAATCAAATGTCTCAATTTTAGGTTGTATTTTATTCTTTCTCATGATTTTTTATTACAATTATTTTGTTCGGAAATTGTAATATATGGATCGAAATATTTTATGAATAATAATTTATTATTTCATGAGATATAATATTATAATATTAACCCCTTAATACTAAATTTTTGATGTTATTCTTAAATTTACTATCGTATAAAATATTTATATTACATAAAGGGAGATAATGAGTTTATCAACATGTAAATTGAATTTATTGATATTTAAATAGGTATTTTGTTTCAAAAAATGTATTTATTATCTAGAAACAATTAAATTTAATTATCAATACTATTTTAAATTTTTCTAAAATTGGCTCATTTATTTCAATAAATATTTACTCTATGCATAATCATCTCATAAAAGTATAATATTTATAAAATTTTATTGTTAATATCATGGATATTTGTTAACATAAATTTATTTGAATTATTGTTTATAAAAATTATAATGTTAGTGATGAAATTAATCGGTTTAGAAGAGATTCATATAAATAACTATTTATATAACTGAACATTATTCAAACATTGAATGTGTAAATTGATGAAGATAATTAATAAAATCAATTCTTGTTTTCATATCTGATAATGAGAAATAACGAACTGAGAAAAATTGATCTATTGCAAAAATATGTTATTGATGAGATTTTTATAAAAATTGATATTAGATAAAACTTTTAAAAATATGAATATATAATTTTTTAATTAGATCATCTATTTATAATTTATTTCATAATAATTGTGTCTTAATTGTTTCAATAAAAAACATAATTATTATTTTTCAATACAAAAAAATTATAATAAAAGGTAAGTTGTAGGGATTCTGAGAGATGGACTTATTTCAATTGATAGATTAATAGGGATAATATATATTAAATTTTATAATTTCATCCTATTATAATTATTTTTTAAGAAATCTATAATTGAAATGATTATATTATACAGACCCTTTCGTTGACTCATTGTTGAGTGTAGTTATAGAAAATTATTTGTAATCACAAATAACTAAGAAATTTAATGGATAAATATACATTTTTTTATTTTAAACAATATTTATTATTTATAGAATTTGTTAGGTTAAAAATATTATATATATATGAACATTAATATTTCAATGAGTGTGATTCAGGAACTGAATTTCTCCACAGTTGGGGGTTTCAAATAGATTTATGTTTGAAATCAAAAAATGTCTATATGTAAAATATGAAATTTTTCACTACATTATAATATCATAGTAAATTTATATTCACGCATTATATAGTTGGTAGAGATGATTATTGTTTTTATACAGTGCAAGTGGTGATTTTTTCTTGGGATGAATATTTTAGTGGGGTGATGAGATAATAATCTTTTATATCCATTTCTTATAAATATCTTATCTATATTAATAGCATATATGTTATTCTATTCAGATTCATTTCAAGAGGAGGTACCATAATAAAATGTTTCTATGTAATAAGTAACAATCTAGAAAGATGTATTGTGTTAAAATTTTGAATACTCTGAGTTTCAGAAGAAATATTATCCATAGTAAGATGGATCTATCGTTATTCATTAGACAAATTTTTTTGATAAATGGGGTTTTAAAATTTTTTAGTGGATTTAGAAAGGATATCAACAACTTGTGTTGATAAATTAAGGTAGTCTCTTATATTATTAAGAATTTAGAGGATATTTTTGGAATAGATGTAGATCTAGTAGAGAAACATTTATTATATAAATTTAATTACAGAGGATCATTACTAGTTTATAATTGGGAGGTCATAAGAGTTGAATTCAATGGTTGGATTTAATTTAGTGATACCATAATTATTATTATAGTCTTGACAAAAAATTGATTTAATCATGTAGAATTATGGTCAGTAAAGATTAAATAGTCATTGAATATTCTATATATATACTAAAAATATTTATCAAAAGTGTAATTTGATTCCTATAAAAATTTATTCCTTATAGGGGTTATATGTGTTCATAAAAAAAATTTAGCATTGATAAGAAACCATTTTTAACACAAGGGTTTTCTTTTCCTCTCCCTTCTTGTAAAATGTAATGAGTCTCTATGAACAAAATTAATTTTTTAATCATTGTAAATTTATTATCCTATAATTTATTTTCATTATAATAATGAATTCATGAACAACATTTTAATATATTTCATTTTATATTTCCATGATATATCATTACAGAGTGCCTATAATTATTCAAGTGAATGTTTTATTATTTGAGTAAATTGAGTTGTATATATGTTTCTGAAAAAACATTACATGAATTTAGTTATTATTTGTTTCTAAGGGTCTGATATATCATTATTGTAGTTTGAAATGTGGATATCAAGAATTGTATATTGTGGAATGATATAAGGATCATTTATTTTTAAGGTAATATTTATTATTGAACTATTTTAGTATTGGGATGTAATAAGATACTATGGATATAAATTCAGGATGTTATTTTGTTTCTTAGTTTTGTTGAATATTAATTTAATTGATGTGATATTTTATTTATATTCAAAATGATACGAAGTTGAAACCTAATTTTTTCTTGAGATGTTTGATGGATGATAACCTAAATTACCTGCCGTTTTTCTCTTGGAAAAAATCAAATCTAATAGATGGAAAATAACAGTATATAGGGGATTTATTGGAATAAATATATTATATAGATAATTAATTAGTGTGTTGAATTTTGTATCAATCCTAGATATATGGAACCTAGTCACATTGACTTTAATAATATTTAATGTACTAGAAGATCCCAATTATTTTGATACATTGAATTCTGGTCACATCGAGTGGCATGTCGATGTGGTGTGGTCCTATGATGTTTGTATGTCTTGGAGTTGAGATAGAAAATGTAATGTCCTCACTAAATGGATATATAAATATATGGATTACTGAATTATTTATTTAGATGGTATCCATTCTCAATAGAACTGAGGGTGGAGGAAGTGGAGTGTCCTATGGCAGTGATGGTTGGCTCATGTGGTGATCCATTGTGGTCTATAACATCGGTACATGGAATATGGTTAGGCCAGCAAGTAATGAAAAATGAATAGATGGAATATGGGAGTTTTGATATATAAGGGGTAAATGTTGTGGTAAGATTCCCAATTTTAGTTCAGAAGTAGGTCCGTAGTATGATGTGACCACCATCAATGGAAATAATATTCTAAAATATGAGGGTTTTACATTTTTGTCGAACCAAACACCAAGTTGTCTTGCATGGGGGATTTGTAGAAAATCACCATTTCTATTAAGTAAATTCGGAACAACATTATGAAAAAAACTATGGATGGACTTTATTTTATATCTGGTATATCGGAATTTATATTCCTTGTTTTCTACCTAGTTCCCATTGGCCAACATTTCAAGTTATCCATTATTTTAATTAAAAGGGGGATTATCCCAATTTAAATTACTTATAATTAAATTATGGATTCCATGAATATTTTTGGGCATATATTTGAGTGGACCTATTGGTATAAGTTCTTGATTATAAAATAAATCACTATTTAGGTGAGTCCATTTTGGTTAGTTTTTTGGTGTGAACTCTATTCTCTAATATGGCTTTTACAGAATAACTTTTGTAGTACATTGGGACATTTATTTCCCTTCTAAAGTATTATTGTGAATACCAACCTTATTATACATAATTTTATGTTTTTAGTGGATTATTCATGATATTATAGTACTTGAAACAGTTCAATCACAATTTTTTGAATAAAACTATATTCTTGAGAACGATTAGATTGACCAAAAATTGATGGGATTGGAAGAGTAAATGAAAAATTACTAAAATACTGATTCAACCAATGATATGAGATATATGGGGCCTATGGAAGACCAAAAGTTTTAATTAATGTAGGATATATTATGACTATTAGTTTCCATTATGTGGATGATCATCAGGTATTTCGAGATAAAATTTTCATTTAAAATATTGTTGTATATTTTTTTGGTAATATTTTATGCATATTGTTTTCACCCCATCTCTATATTTTGATTTGGATCTAACAAGAAATTAATTATTAATTATTTTTTATATGATTACTCATATGCATGTATAGTAGTGGTTATATTAGATTTAATGTGGTGAGTTTCTTATGAAGGATATTTATTTTCATACAAACAAGACTTATATAGATATCACTATATAATTTTATCCTTGAGTGGGATTGGAAAACTCTATACATATTTTTATTGAAATTAGTAATGATTGGTGATTTTATCATTTGTGAAGAATATTGAATTGTTTATTTTGGATAAATATTTTTAGTTTGGGAATGATCTGTATTGATCCAATTATTTTATATATAAATTTTATGACATGAAACTTTTCACCTTCAATTTTTTGATAAATAATTTCACCAAACATCTATGAAATATTTGTGATATGTCTCTTGTAAATGATAAAATATTAAATATATGGAGAGATATAGCAGTTCAATCAATATTTTTGTGGACATTCATCTATTTCATTTTATTATTATTATTTGTTCATTTTTTATATTTAAGAGAATGTGATTTAACTTGACATGTCATTGCAAAAATGATATATTCAACAAGATATAATAATATTGTGAAGACATGTCAAGTGTGTGAAAATTTTAATGTTCAAGTAATACATTTATAGGTTCGCAGCTATCAAATAATGTGATATTGAAGAGATAGTTTTATAATCCAATAATGGAAAAATTATAATAAAATTGGAGGGATAATGTTCTTATCAAAATTTATTTCAAATATTCATAACGTTAAATGGGTGTCTTGGATTAAAAAATCCCAATGATATATTTTTTATCCTTATTAGTTAATATATATTTCTTTGATATAATTCATAGTCACGAACTCCCTTGTTGAGTTTTTAAAGAACATGAATACTATTTCTCAATAATATTTTTATTATTTTTTGGATTTTATTCCATTTTTATTTTTTGATATATTCATTGATATAGGAATATCATTTAATGAATTTATAATATTTCCTTCAGTAGATTTAATAGTATTTTATTATTTTGTAATACATGTTTTGGACCTAAGAAGTATTTTTTTTCTTAATTGTATTTTGTAAAATGTTGTTATAGATGACCTATTTAATATTGTTATTATAGTTTCAATGAATACAAAAGAAATTCTAAAGTGAATAGATTATTTAAAATTTTATGTAATTGTTAAATATTTAAATTTTGGTTTCATAATATTGATTTTCTATCATTATATGTTGCGTATGCAGGAGAATTAATTTTCATCAATAGTACACTGTTACTAAATTTTTTGAATATTTAAATACGAAATTGACGAGTAATCTAGTTCAACAACTACCAAATATGTAAATTAAATAAAACATTTACTGTTATACCTTTTATTAAGTGATTAGATGTTTTTTTGTATAATTTATACAAGTCAGTAGATATTATTTTAGTAAATTAGTGGAATATTTTTCTTAGATTATTATTTCTAGTTTCCATTGATAAAAACATATATAGAAATATATTTCCCTAGAATAATTTTTATTTTTTGGAGAATTGTTTTTTTTAATTTACATGATTATGATTTCCATATGGCATATACTCCAAAAAAGGATATTACGGAAGATGATGCTTTCTCTAGTATGTTTTATGGGTTGGATGGTCAAAGAATGTATGATAAATTGAATATGTTTAATGTGATTATACATCTCAACCTTGGTGGTCAATAGATCAATGTGGGAATGTTTCAACAATATATTAAAATGATATCATTATTTGTTAGTTATGTATATGAGTAATAAATATAATTTCTTGTGGTTTGTTCATTGAGCTATATAATATCAATCAGTAATATATTTTATGTTTGGTAATAAGATAATGTAAATAGTTATATATCCCATGGGATGTAATTTTTACACTAGTGTATAGGTTGTGTGATTTATCATAAGTTTTTTATTTCATCATTGCAAATGAATCTAGTTTTTTCAAATTTCTATAACATATTTAGTTTTAAATTTGGAGTCCATTAGTACTGAGGGAAGAAGGAGGGTCTGAATCATGATGTTTTGAATGTATGATATTAAAATAAATATATTTCATTACTTTGGGGTCTTTTCATATTTCATAGATTCAATAGAGGAAGTGCATGAGCATTTGTGATGCATAGAATCATAGAACACAGATCATGATCATACTTTTTTTATATTTTTTAAAAATAAAATGATCATAATATAAAAAATAAATTATTTTGGACGTCAATATAGAATAGATATATAAATTATAATTATACTCAATTATAAAAATTAAATGTGATTGTAAAAAAATTTGATAGTTTTTTATTTTTCCATACATATATTTGTGGAATTCATAGTATTTCATTGATTCATACTAAAAAAGGGAGCCCAAATAATATCATATAAAATATTCTACAAGGGTTACATTATAATGGAATCAATAATGAAATAAAAAAATAAAAAATGACATTGTTATAATAAATATTTTTGTGCTATAAATATAATAATAATATATCAAAGAAAAAAGAAATAACATATCTAATTAATGAAAAGGATAATAATAAATGAATTCATACTATTTTATATACATAATTCCTCACATTTATATCATCCCATTAAATCTGGAACCCATATATCATAACCATAACAACAATATATTTCAATGTGACATTATAATTAATAAGTACGGTTTTTATTTTTTTACAATGAATTATTATTTATCATGAGGACAAATGTTTCATTATGTGGTAATATAATCTAGGTCCCCACCTATCACATAATATGTGAAATCTATATGAAATATAAAATTTTATGGATGAAAATAAATTTCATGATGTTCAAATAGACAATATTATTACACCAGTTGAGTTAGTAGTATTATAAACTACAAATATTAATGATTAATATATATTTTCATGGAATTTGTGGTTGTTTTTCAGTAAAAATAGAATTTTTTATAAATAATAACTCATGCATGGTTAATATACAATTAGCAGTGACATAAAAACTGACAATTAATGAGTGAAATTTTTTATGCCCATTTTTTTGTATTATTTTTTTCCAATCGATTTATATGATGAATAAAGATAGGATATTGAGAAATATTACGAATTGTAATAAAGATTGAAGGGGATTAAATGGAATATGTTTTGTGGTTGATCGATTTTTCTTGGAAAGAAAAAAATATTTTTTAATATTTTTGTTATAAAACATTGTATTAGTTTCAAAACAATCTTACTGACAATTATTTTTTGAAAAGAATCAGGCTCACTATAAAGGCCCATCATTATTAGAAGAATGTGTTTTGAAATATTAGTTTCTGATCTGACACACCTTGGATATGACTGAATGTGAAAACATCTTGACAAAATTATGATTTCATCTTATTCACTATCAGTATAATGGTAATGAATCTTATACATATATATCATATCAAATTAGCTGAGATAAATAATTGATGCTGATTTTTTTCAATATAATCACATGCGAGTGAAAGAAATGAATGGGATGATATCTATTGATGTGGTAGTGTAGTATTAAAAATATATTTTCTTTTAAAATATGGTTCTATATTACAATTTGGGTCCAATATAAAATCTGGTATCAATTAAAAAAGTGGTACTAATTAAAAATGTGGTTCCAATTGAAGAGGCATTGCCAATTAATGAAGTGGTGCAATTATAAAAGTAAGAGATAGTGATGATTGTTTTTACGAGTGATTGTATAAAGAAAATATGGTATTCTATAAAATCATTTCCATGATAATCATATGTAGAACAATCATACTTAAGAAGATTTTATCCTGTCCAAGTTTATTCATAAGCTATTATACTATGGTGGAGATGAAAAGAATGTTTCTGGAATGATTCGAAAGTAATGAAACATTCCAATTCATGTCTAACAATTCTATAGTTGTTCTAAATACAATTTAATTTCATCAAGGAATCCATGATACAAGAATAAGTTTTTTAATTATGTATTTTATAAGTAGGTAAAGGGAATATAATGAGAAAATGAGATCAAAATTGTAGTCGGCCATTTTAATAACATTGAATTACATTGTAGTTTTCTAACTATTTCAAGATAAGAGGATCACATGATGTCTGTAATCTCTTGTGGGTCTTGAAAAAAATATATGGATATTACGGAATCAATTACAATGGGGTAGAATTACATTAAAATTCATTATTTTATTCAAATATTTTATGAGAATCATGTTCCGAAAATCAATATTATATCTTATTCTTTGTTGTTTCTTTAAATTGATACATATTAATATAATGATGAAATCAGATTGAGAAATATTGGTCTCATTTTTTGACATCATACATATGATTCAAATGGATGTCTGATAAAGTATTTGTTGTTTGAAATAGAATAAAAAATATTGGAGAAGAGTTGATGAAGTCAAAATTCATTTAAATTTATAGACGAAATTAAAAATATTTGTGAATTAGTATGAGTGGAAAGAATTTTCTAGATTGTTGTCCAAATCACTCTCGGATCACAAATAAAAGGAGAAGTAATTTTTATCTTTTCACTACTGATAATGTCCCCTATAATAGAGAGAGATTATCGAAGATTTCGGTTATATAAATTGATGCCATTTTGTATTGTATTAAAGCCATTTCGATGAAGAAGAAGAAAAGATCGTAATGTTGTAATTGGTTGATCGTAGTACTAAAAATTCATCACAATCTACGGATTATTGTATAATATTTTCCCTCATTCTATTCGAATGATCAATTTATCATACTTGATAAATATTATTTGGGATATCAATATTTGGTTTCTCAGAAAGAGGAATCATTGAATACATATATGAATGGGTATTGAATCATTCCTATATTTTTCTATTACATAATCCGTTTTTACAGATTGTTTAGTAAGATTCGAACATGATGGATTTGGACTAGGAATATTAGACCCATGAAAATCAGACATATTATTCAAAAAAATGTCCATGAGGTTCATATATTTCTTCTGAATAAGGAAATGAATAATTTTATTTCTATTGAATACATTTTTTGAATTTAAAATAATTTCACAGAGCATGAGTCATTACAAAATATTGTATTACCCTATTTGTGGTAAAAGGGTTCACATAATATTTTTCATTATCTTCATCCTTCTATAATAGTTTTTGAAAATATCCAATCATTATAATACAATTATTTTTTTCTTGTGGATTATTTGTTGTTATATTGACTCCAACCCATACCATGGACATAACTATTTATGTTGAATAATGAACATTATAAATACTTGTGTTTCTACGTATGTGTGTTTTTTCTGTTCTCAGTAGAGAACTAAATATTTAACATGAATAAATGGTTACTTAATCTAAATTATAATATATAAAAATACCATCATTGATTCACCCCTCCTCCTCCCAGTGATACAATACAATGATTATCCAATTACAACATGTATTAGACCCAAATGATCTTCTCGCTCATTCTTTATGGAGGTATTTGAAGAATAAGTTATGAAGTAATATTTTAATTGTATCAAAAGTAAATTTATGACAATCTTTGATTTATGTAATTATTATATATATAAGGATATATTGAAATATTATCTTATGTCTATCTTTTATAATGTTCTGGAAACTGAAACTATTGGGATTCCACACTCTGACGACAATTTTCTACTTACATATGTATATAAGAAGCATATTTTGAATTATAGAATGTGAATAATGATTTATTGCCATCAGTCTCTGATAGGTAGTTCGTAATATTGAGCGTTGTTTTCACAAACAATGGTATATGAGATAGATTGAAAAAACATATATGAATTCAATACAGAGGTGAATAGGGGAAAATAAAATCTAGAGATTAAATTTTGAATACTCGAAGATGGATGGATACTAATCTGTTAGGGAATTTTATACTAGGGTGAATGAGATAGTGAGTAATATCATCTTTCATAGTGAAAAGATGGATGATTCTACTACGGTTTAAAATATTTTTAGAATTATACATCAAATATTTATTGAAAAAGTTTCTTTATTGTAACACATAGATCTTAACACATTATCTGCTAATAATTTTCAGATAACTCTTTATACTTATGTATTGAAAATATGGATTGATATTAATTGAAATTTAATATTTCAAAAAGAAGTAAATTTCATTTCTGTCAAGAATATAAATTATATTATGATTATTAAATTAATAAAAATATAATAATTCATACTCTAAAAATTCAGTATGTAAAAATCTCTCTGATATTTTATCCTTATATTCTAAAAAATATAATACAGGTACATTAAGGTATAAAGGGAAATATCCTTTAAAATGATTTGTGTCACCAACCAAATCTGGTCGCCACCAATACCGGCACCACACCCAGCCTATGATAAGACTTTAAGGATATTACCTATTCCCACGGGTTGACACAAGTGACCATGAATCATTAATTTATGTTTGAGAACGATTTACCCGAGTATGAAATCATAAAACATTAAAAACAATGAATAATAGGAATCTGAAATTTTCAAGACAAACAAGTCTTAAAAAACCATAACCGGATACATTGGTTTAAATACAATAAATGTTTTCCAAATACAAATAATGATAGTAGGAAGACATCCCCACAGACTCCTCATGACAAGGGGTCATCACCCAGAAGCCGTCTCCACAACTCAGCCCCAAGGATGGGGACTAACTCTCTGAACCACCATAACCCTTAGCATTCCTTTTACCTTAGTCAAGAAAAATAAAGTCTTCTTACACCCAAGAGGTGTAAGTAGGTTTTGTGACTATTCACGATAGGATACCACCCAATTTTTTCAATTATAATGCAATACAATGTGAAAAAGAAAGCAGTTTTAATACGCAAAGAAAAGTAGTTATAAAACCCAAGAAATGCAACATTCAATTTAAATCAGTTTTTAAGATAAAATTTCCAGAATGTTCACAAATTTAAATAGTCATGTTATATACTGTAATATATTTCTATAAACTCCCCAATACAAGTCAAAATATCAGAAACACAATGAGATAGAAAATCAGTAACACCCCTAGGCACTATATTGTCTCATGCCCCATGTACCCCATACCTCGGTGTAATGTAACCTTGGTAAATCCATTATCGTGCAAGATCCACTAGTATATAACATACCCATAACCTATTTTTCCCCAATAATCATCGATATTGGTTAGTTTGAGCTATCATTATCCAAATTCTAAGTGAAATAGGGACCAAACCCACCCAGTCCACTAGTTGTACTAGTACACATCCGCCCCACCTATGTACTCATGATTCCTCCTTTGTGCTCAAAAAATTTCAGCATGAAACACATATATATTTTCATGTAAAACAAAAATACTTGTCACATCCACACAATACAGTAGAAATACACATTTTATACCATTTAAGACACTCAACAAAACACATGGATTTTCAGTAAAACAACTTCTCCAAATATTTTCTTCTTTTGCACCCAAATCTCTTTGAAAACCCAACATGAACACCATGTAAAAAATAAAATTCACCAAAATTTAATTAACAGAACCATAAAAATAAATTAAACCCATTACATGAGTTATGAAATAGTCCCCAATAAGCATCCCATATATTATGCATGTAAAAAACCTAATTCAACAACCAATGGGTACTCAAGAACCATTTTCGGAATGAACGTCACCCAAAACAAATTTTTTTAACAAAAAGAAAATAATAATAAGATTGAAAATATTTTTTCCTCCCCTAATAAAGTTCAACTAAATAAACTAAATAATTTTAGGGCGGGCCTTAAGGAACCAAAAAATCGATTTATATGAAAAACCCATAAATTTCACAAGAAATTGGAATTAAAAATTCATTTGCGATATAATAACCAGTAAAACCAATTTTGGAAGAAACATTAAAATTAAATAAACATGAAAATATCATAAACATGACTGGTAGATTACAATGATTGCATACCAAAAGGAATCACCTACCAATTAATGAAAACCCTTGAATCACCGTGTGAAAATCAAGTCGCACCACCACCATACCAAGAGGGGCTTAGAAAAAACCTAAAACCACATGAATAGACAATGAAAACCCATGGTTAAACCCTATGATAATAAACATAACCCCTGGTCACTTGGTACATCAATGAAAAGAGAAGAAAAACTAACCAAACAGAATTAAATCCTAAGAAATTTGGAAGAGGAATGAAATGGACTAACTTACTTGAGGGATCTAGAAAAAATATCCCCAAAATACCAGCAGCTAAAATTGAAAACAACCACTATTCTAGGATTTTTCGTATAAGAATGAGGAGGTCATGTAGGAACTGTAATGGAGGAAAAATAATAATAATTGAGAGCGTTATGATTGAATGAACTTACATTCTCAAATATAGACGATTTTAGAAACCCGAATATTTTATGCACTCAATTTTGATGGATATTAGCTCCAAGGTGGGTAAAAAGTGGATGGGTGCGCGGTAGGGTTCAAAAATCATAGGTGGGGCTTGAAATCACTAAAAAAAACATAAAATTAAATAAGATAATATGGAATTAATATTCATTTTTAAAACTGGAAATGAGCTTTTGGGCAGACCCAATTCCTTAAATAAAAACCAAAATACACCTTGGATATGGATTTATATATCCTCTAAATTGAAATGGGGGTATTTATAGGTCATCGAAGTCCATGTAGGAATTTTTATTGATGAAAATTGTGGAAAATAATGAGTTATAAACGAAAAAATTATTTTTAAAATTGGAATTGGGCTCATGGTTTGACCCAATTCATTACAACTCGCCCAATCTTCCATAAAATCTTGGGAACCCAAAAAAAATAATGAAAGGAAAAATAAATGAAAAATACCTATAAAATATGTCATGTATGTGACAATTATCCCAACCATGAAAACTTTCCATCCCGGAATGTCAACCTGAAGCTTGATCAAAAATTAATAACTAATACTCTTCATTAACCCATGATTTCCACTCCCATGTCTCATGTGTATCATTACCATGCATCCAATGAATCCAAGCCAGTGTAATAGACATCCCTCGAAGAACCGTCTCATGGGAGTCCACTATATCCACTGGCTGCTCAAAAACTGACATGTCATGCTCTATCTCTAGTTCTTCTAAACACATAATATGGGATGGATCCGGGTTGTATTTTTTCAACTGGGAGACATTGAAGACATCATGGATGGATTTCAACTGAGATGGTATGTCTAACCTATATTCCACATTTAAAATATGATCAGTGATCTAAAAAGGGAAAACATTTCGTGGCATCCGCTTCCCTTACTTCCCCAATTGACAATGGCCCAGACGAGGGGCCACTTTCATGAATACCATGTCACCCACAGAAAACTCTAGGTCTCGACACCTCCGGTCTGCATAAGATTTATGATGACGTTAAGCTATCAACAAGTTTTACCTAATCAGTTTGACCTTCTTAGAAGCCTCCTGCACAAGGCTCGACCACAACAGTGAAGTCTCACCTACCTCAGCCCAACACAGGGGGATCGACATGGTCGACCATAGAGCACCTAAAAAATATCCATTCGAATTGAGGATTGGTAACTGTTATTGTAAGAAAACTCATCTAGCCACAAATGGATATCCTTGTAACCTCTAAATTCCAAAACACATGCACGGAGCATGTCCTCTAATATCTTATTTGGCAACTCTATCTGACCATCTGTCTAAGGATGTTATGCCATTCCCATCTTAATCTGAGACCCCAAGGCCTTATGAATGCCTTCCTAGAAACGAGATGTGAAACGAGGTTCTCTATCTGAGACAAATATAGATGGAATAACTTTGAGTCTCACCACCTAATGAAGATAAAAATGGCCCAAATTGTCCAATTTGGATGTCTCTCTGATCAGAATGAAGTAGGATGATTTGGTCATAAGATCAATGACCACCCATATGGCATTTTTACCCTGAGGTGTATGAGGTAACCCAATGATGAAGTTCACGGGGACCTCGTCCCACTTCCAAGAAGGAGCTGGTAATGACTGGAGAAAATTGAAGGTCCTTTGAAGATTTTCTTTCACCTTAAAGCATGTGTAGCATCTCGATACCAAGTATTCATTGTTTCATCTCAAACAAGGCCACTAGAAATACCGAAGAACAATATAATACATATTGGCGGCACTCTGATAGACAGATAACTATGTCTAGTTGTTCACCACGATCACCAGCTTCTGTATATATAACGACAATAATTAACTCCCCATGAAGTAGAAGATGCCCTCACGAGATGACAACCAATCAGAGGATGTCTCCCCACCATGAAGTAACTACTTTAACCTCTGTAAAAGCTCATCACTTGTATGTTCCTGCTAAATCAAAATCAACAGAGAGGGAGTAAACATGACACTTTCCAAGAATTCCCCTCCATTGTGTTCCCTGGTCTCCAAATGCATCTGAGAAATGAGCCCCATCAAAGACCACTCATCACTAGACTACATCAAAGCTTGCAATGGAAATCTTATGCTCAATGCATCGTCCACCACATTACATATTCATGGGGTATAGATAATGTCAAATTCGAACACCTCCAAGTACTCGATACAACAATGCTACCTCAAGTGGAGGTCCTTCTTTGAGAAGATATAGGAAATGCATTTATGATCAGAGTATACCAAAAACTTCTCCCCAAAGAGGTATTGGCGACAAGTATTCAAAGCATGAATCACTACTGCACACTCCATGTCAAGGTTTGGGTAGTTATTTTCATGTGGTCGGATTTGGAGAGAGCCAGACGCTACCACATGATCATCCTGCATAAGCACACACCCATGAACCATACCTGAAGCATCAAAATAGACGACATATCCCTTTACATCCTATGAAAAAATCAGCATGGGGGTGATAGTCAACCACCTCTTTAGCTCCTGGAACAATTCCTAAAATTCTAGTCCACCTAAAACCTTCACACCTTTCTATGTGAGGGAGGTCATCGGTTAAGCAGTCCAAGAGAAATCTGAAATGAATCGCTTATAATAACTAGCCAGACCAAGGAAACTACTAATCTCAAAAACATTCATTGGCTGATCTCATGACAGAACCACACTAATCTTTTTAGGGTCCACTGAAACCCCCTACTCAGAGATCAAATTCCCAAGAAATCTCGCATCCCTAATCCAGAATGTTCACTTTGTCAACATTTCATAGAGGCGTTGATCCCGCAAAGTTCCCATGATGATCCTCAAGTGATGTTTATGTTCCTCCTCAGATCCAGAGTATACTAGAATATAATCCATGGACACAAAAATTATGGAATCAAGATACTCATAAAACACCCTATTCATGAGTGACATAAATAATACTCGATCATTGGTCAATCTGAAGGGAATGACCAAATACTCAATGTGGTCGTACCTCCTTCAGAAGGCTGACTTTGGGATATCTGACTCCTTCACCCTGAGCTGATGATAGCCCGAACAAAAGTCTATTTTTGAGAAGAATTTTTTCCCCTTCAACTGATCGAACAAATCATATATTATTGGGAAAGGGTATTTTTTCTTAATTGTTTGCTTATTTATCTTCTCGTAGTCAATGCACAACCAAAGGGATCCATCAGCCTTTTTGTGAACAACACATGAGTGGCCCAAAGAGAGACACTCGGAATAATGAATCCCTTGGATTATAAGTCATCCAATTGTATCTTAAATTTCCTCAACTCATTTGGGGACATAAGAGAAGAGGGAAGAGATATCAGATGTATTCTCATATCAAGATCAATCGAAAATTTCATATCCCACTTTGGTGGAAAACCTTATAAATCATCTAGGAATAACATTAGGAACTCATTAACAACATGAGGTAGTACACCAACATGGGAAATATCACCATCCTCTAGCATGAGAAATGATATATGGTTGGTAAGACTTCTCAAATCTGGAAGTTGATGTCCTGCGCAACACGACCAAGGATCCCATTCTCCCCAAAAAATATGACGACTCCCATCAGGTGCCATGAAATTCACTTGCCTCCTATATAAATCAATGTCTACCTGGATGTTTACTAGACAATACATGCAAATTATTATGTCAAATAGTTCAATATCTAGAACTGGGAGTTCCCACTCCACCTAAAACACAAACACGGAAAGTGCACATGATGGGCTCTTGGGTCCCTTTTCTTTCATCTTTCCAAGCATTTTCACAAACTCCATTGGGAAAGACATCAACTAAAATGGAAAATTACGCATGTACACAAAACAAGAAGAAATAAATGAAACAAAGGCATCAATATTAGAAAGAGAATCAGCTATTGAAGATGTGATCAAAATGGTGCCACAAACTGTCAATGGTCCTGCCTCTGATCCTACTGGTGCCTGATCCACCACAATGAGATGTCATGTCTCTGCATGAGGATGACTGCTAGTCTGTTTCTGTGCCTTGAACTGGATCTACCTAGAAGATGTCCCAACCTTACCACCACAACCTCCAAATCGAGATACCTTCGTTCACAATATCTCAGACTGTGCTGGAACTCCTCTTGAAGCCACTGACCCTTACCCGCTCAGAAGTGGACGTGTGACACCACATAAGCACAGTAAATGACCCTTTCCACTATACTGGTAAAAAGGTATTGGAGGAAGTGGGAATTCCAGTCAGATGTGCCCTGGATTCCCACATTAGCAGAACATAACCATTCTCACATCAAAATCCATAGACAAAAATTGTCTGGAAGTGTAACCTGTACTGCCACCTCTTTTCTTCACATGTTACTCCCCCTTCCTTTTCTTATCTGAGGAGCTTCCACTTCCCACTACTAATACTAAACTAGAGAAACCAGACCTTCCTTTAGTATCAATCTCCACCATGCACACCTGATCAATGACCTTAGTATATGTCATCATCTTAATCAAGAACACCTGTATGTATATCTTGGGTCACAATCCTTTATCAAACCTCTGGGCCTTCGCCTAATCTTTGGATATAATTAATGGATCATATCGAACCAAGTCAAAAAAATGGTTGGAGTACTCCATCAAAGATAGATTCCCCTAAAAAATATCCATGAACTCTCTAGACCTAGCATAACCCAACACCTCATGGTTGTACTGTTCATTGAAGATGACCATGAAATCTCTCCAGTGCATCAACTCATTCTTCCCAGTCTGATGCACTAACACCCACCACTTACGAATGGGAACCTCCAAAAAAAAAAAGGAAGCACACTTCTCCCATAGCTAATTGGGTGTTTTTATGAACACAAACATATGTTCAATCATCTCGATCCATTCTTCTACTTACTGGGGTTCTAAGATACATTGTAATGTATGAGGCTTGTTTTTAAGAAACACGTGTGATCTGTCTTTTCTAGGACCTGTATCTTATGCCCTAATAAGAATAGAAGCATGATATCGTCCCTGTCCCAAAGCTTAGATATCCCATACCATATCCTCTACAAGCCTCTAATCAATCTGCGTGGTAGAATGCTCTCAATATTCCTCTCGTGGCCGCGTGGGAGCTTTCTGGTGATACATATTTCTACAAAATGCAACAGTAACAAAACCCTATTGAATACGACAATTATAAAAATTTTAATAAAATACATCAAATACTAATATACTAAACACATTTTAGTTATAAAATAAACAACTAATACACATTTTCATGATATCCACGGGGTTGCACATGTGTCTGGGTATCATTAATTTTGGTTTGGGAAGGATTTGCATGAGTATAAAATCATAAAACATTAAAAAATTCCATAAAATAAATATGAAATTATTGAGCCAAACATGTCTTAAAAAACAAGAACTAGAAAAATTTGTTAAAATACAATAAAAATGTACAAATTAAAATAAATATATTAGCAATACATCCCCAAAAACTCCACACAACAAGGGGTCATCGTCCACAAGCCGTCTCCACAATACTGCCCCACGGATGGGGACTAACACCCTGAACCACCATGACCCATAGAATTATCTTTAACTGAGTCATGAAAAATAATGTATACTTACACAGAATGTGTGTAATTAGGGTGTGATCCTATACCCAATAGGTTAATATCCAATGATTCCAAAGAAAATGAAATACAATGTGAAGAAGAGAGCAGTTTTAATATGCTAAGAAAAGAAGTGATAAAATCCAAATAAAAGTGACATTCAATAAGATACTGTTTTCAAGGTACAATTTTCATAGTTTTCATAGGCATAAATAGAAATGTTATCTACTGTAATATAATTCGAATAACACCCCATTACAAGGTAAAATACCCCAATAAAATGAGATTCATACTCGAGAACACCCCTAGGCACTAGATAATCTCGGGCCCCATGTACCTCATAGCTTGGTGTAATGTAACCATAGTATATCTGTTCTAATGAACGAACCACTTGTAGGGACCATTCCCGTAACATAGTGGTCCCCAATCATCATCCACATAGTTTAGTTAGAGTTTTTGTTATCAAATGCAACGTAAAACATGGACAAAACCCTTCAGATGCACTAGTCATACTAGTACACATCTATCCCACCTTGGTACCCGAGCTTCCTACATTGTGCTCCAACAATTTCAGCATGAAAAAAATATACATTTTCATTTGAAACACCTATACTTGTAACATGCAACCAACTAAGTAGCTACACACATTTTATACCATTTAAAACACACAACAAAACACATTGAGTTTCAATAAAACAACTTCTCCAAATCTTTCCATTTTTTGCACTCGAAACTCCTTGAAACCCCCACTTGAAAATTATGTGCATACTCACATTAACCAAAATAGAATTCAAAGAACCTAAAAAATTTCTTTAAACACATTACATGAGTTATAAAACAAGACCCAATAATAATCACATAAAATAGCCATGTAAAGCACCAAATTCAACAACAAATGGATACTGAAAACCCATTTTTGTAACAAACAAAACCCAAAACCAATTTCTCACAAACAACCAAAGGATAATAACATTTAAATTATTTTTTTCATACCTAATACAGTTCAATAAAATAAATTAAATAATTATAGGGAAGCCCTTATGAAACAAAAAAATTATTTATATGAAAACCCCCAAATTTCACATGAAATTGGAATTAAAATTTTATTTGCCTTATTATTGCAACTAAAACAAATTTTGGCTGCAAAATTCAAATTAAATATACATGAAAATACCATAATCACAACACCTAGATCAGAAATATTGCATACCAAAAGAAATCAACTATCAACGTAATGAAAACCCTTGATTCACCGTGCGAAAATCAAGTGGCACCACCACCGCACCAAGTGGGGCATAAGACAAACCTAAAACCACAAGAATATACCATTAAAACCCAAGGATATACCATAATTTTGAAACTCTACCCCCATGGTCACTTGGTACTTCATGGAAAAGAAAATAAACCCTAACCAACTAGAAAGATAACCTTTGTAATTTGAAAGAGGAATGAAATGGACTAACATACTTAAGGGATCTTGACAAAATCTACCCAAAAGTAGTATCTAAAATTGAAAACGGCCACAATTCTGGGGTTTCTTTATGAATAATTATCAGGTCATTTAAAAAAATTAATGGATGAAAAATAGTATGAATTGATAGAGTTATGAGGGAGATAAATTACCTCATCAAATCTGAGCGATTTTAGAATCCTTAATATGTTCTACAATCAATCTCGATAGATATGAGATCCAAAGAGAGTAGAAAGAAGTTGGGTGCGTGGTTGGGTTCAATGGTCCTGGGTGATGATTTCAATATCTGAAAAATACTTAATATTTAAAAAGATAATAAGGAATTATAATGCATTTTTAAAACTAGAAATTGGCTTTCTTGTAGTCCCAATTCCTAAAATAAAAACCCAAATCCTCTTTTGGTTATGGATTTTTAATGGCTGCAAATTGACATAGGGGTCATAATAGGTCATGAGAGACCATGTAGTAATATGAATGGATGAAAAATGTTTATAAACGAATTAATTATAAAATAAAAAAAATTAAAATTGGAATTGGGCACACAGTTTGACCCAATTCATGTAAAATGACCCATTCCTCCATAAAAAGATTTGGAAACCGCCAAAAAACAATAAATTGAAAAATAAATGAAAAAAAATAATTAAAATATGTGATGTATGAGACAATTCACCCCACCATGAAAACTTTACATCCTAGAAATTCAACCTAATAATTGATCAAAAAACAAGAACGGATACTCTTCCTCAGCCCATGAATCCCGCTCACTTGTATCATGTGTATCATTACCATACTTCCAATGAACCCGAATCGGCAGAATATACATCCCTCGAAGAACCTTTTCTTTGGAATTTACTATTTTCACTGGCCACTCAAAAACTGACAAGTCATACTCTATATCATGTTATTCCCAACTTAGCACATGGGACAGATCCAGGTTGTATTTTTTCAACTGAGAGACATAGAAGATGTCATGGAAGAATTTCAACTGAGAAGATAAGGCCAACATGTATTCCACCTTTCCAATAATTTCAGTGATCTAAAAAATAACAACATTTTGTGGCATCATGTTCCCTTGCTTCCCCAATCAGGGAAGCCCCAGACAAGGGACCACTTTCAAGAATACCAAATCACCAACAGAAAACTCTAGGTCTCGATGCCTCTGATAAGAATATGACTTATGATGACCTTGAGCTATCAACAAGTGTTGCATGATTAGTTTGACCATCCTAGAAGTCTCCTGGACAAGGCTCATCCCCAACAGTAAATCCTCACCTACCTCAGCCCAACACAGGAGGACCGACATGGTATACCGTAGAGTACATCAAAAGTATCCATTCAAATCGAGTATGGTAACTCTTATTATATGAAAACTAATCTAGCCCTAAATGTCTATCCCAGAAACTTCCAAAGTCCAAGACACAAGCACAAATCATATCCTCCAAAATTTGATTTTCCCGCTATGTCTGACCATCCTTCTGAGGATGGTATGTCATGCTCATCTTAATCGAAGACCCCAAAGCCTTTGGAAGGCCTTCCCAGAACCAAGAAGTTAAATGAGGGTCTCTATATGAGAAAATTGCTAATGGGAAGACAAGGATTATCACCTCCTCCTTGAATATACAAATGTCCCAACTCATCATTTTTAGTTGTATCTCTGATCGGAATGAAGTGGGATGATTTGGTCAGAAGATCAATCACCAACCATATAGAATTATTAATCTGAGGTGTATGAGTTAAGCTAACAATGAAGTCCATGGCGACCTTGTCCCACTTCCAGGTAGGAATGGGTATTGGATGGAACAAAACGGGGGGTCTTTAATGCCCTACTTTCACCTGTTGGCATATATATAATCTCGATACCAAGTCCGCTATGTTTCGTCTCAAACCTGGCCACATTAACTACCGACCGACATCATAATACATCTTGGCGGAATCCAGATAGATATCCCATTGAGATTGGTGGTTGTCCTCCATCACCACCTTTCAGAGAGATAATGACACTAATGTACATCCCTTGAAGCCCTAGATTTTCTCAGGAGACGACGACCAATCAGAAGATGTCTTCCCACCATGAAGAAACTGCTTCAACTACTGGCAGAGCTCATCACTAGGTTGTTCCTGCTAAATTTACTCCAACAGAGAAGGAGTCAACTGGACTGTTTCCAAGAATGTCCCTCCATTGTGTTCCCTAGTCTCCACATTCATCTGAGAAAAGAGACCAATCAAAGTCCACTCATCATTGGACATCCTCAAAGACTGCAATGGAACTCTTCTACTCAAAGCATCGGCCACCACATTCCCATTTCATGGGGTATAGACAATGTCAATGTTGAGCCCCTACACCAACTCGATCCTACAATGCTACCTCAAGTTGAGGTCCTTCTATGAGAAGATATATGCCATGATTTAGTGATCAGAATAGACCAACAATGTCTCCCCATCGAGGTAGTGACGCCAAGTCTTCAAAGAATGAATCACTTCTACCAATAAAAAGTCATGGGTTCGGTAGTTCTTATTGACTGTTCGGAGTTGGCGAGAGCCATACGCCACCATGTGACCATCCTACATAAGCACGCACCCATGACTCATATATAAAGCATCACAATAGACCACATATCCCTTTCCAACCTCTAGAAAAATCAGCATGGGGGAGGTGTTCAACCGCCACTTTAGCTCCTCGAAAGATTCCTGACATTCTAGGTCCCAATCAAATTTCACCCCTTTCTAGGTGAGGGAAGTCATCAGTGAAGAAATCTAAGAGAAATTGCGAATTAATCGCATGTAATAACTGGCCAGGCCATTGAAAATCCTAATCTCGAACATATTCTTCAGCTGCTCCAATGATAAAACTGCACAAATCTTATTGGGGTCCACTAAATCCCCGTAATCAGAGATCACATGCCCCAAAAATCACACTTCACTAATCTAGAAAGTGCACATTGACAAATTTTCATAGAGGTGGTGATCCCACAATGTTCCCAAGACGATCCTCAAGTGATGTTCGTGTTCCTCTTTAAAGTCAGAGTATACTATAATGTCATCCATGAACAACACAACAAAGGAATCAAAATTTTTATATAACACCCTATTCATGTGTGACATAATGACTGTCGGAGCATTGGTCAATCTGAAGGGCATGACCACATTCTCAACGTGGTCGAACTCGCTTCGGAAGGCTGTCTTTGGGATATCTTACTCATTCACACTGAGCTGATTATAACCTGAATGAAAGTCTATTTTTGAGAAACACTTTTCTCCCTTCAACGAATCAAAAAAATCATCTATTCTGGAAAATGTTTGTTTGTTATTAATTTTTACTTTATTCAGGTTCTGATAGTCAATGCACAACCGAAGGTATCTTTCAGCCTTTTTTGCGAACAACACAAGATCAACACAAGGAGATACACTCAGGAAAATAAATCAATTGTATTATACGTTGTATAGTTGTATCTTTAACTCCCTCAACTCGGTGGGGGCCATGTGATAAGAGGAAAGAGATATCAGTTGTGTACCCGATTCCATATCAATTGAAAACAACACATCCCACTTCGAAAGAATCATAATAAATCATTCGGGAACACCTCCTAAACTCATTCACAACATGAGTTAATGAACAAACAGGGGAAATAAAATCATCCTCTTACATTAGCGATGATAACTAGATGGTAGGACGTCCCAAATTTGGGAGTGGAGGTCCTCCACGACCTGACCGATGATCACATTCTCCCCGAAAAACCTGATGACTCCCATCTGGTGTCGTGAAACTCACTCGCCGCATGTTGGAATCAATGTGTGTGATGAATTGTACTAGCCAATCAATTCCAGGTATTATGTCAAATAGTTCTTTATCTATAGATGGGCTGTCCCACCCCATCTCAACCCTGACACAGAAATCCCACACGAGGGTCACCTGAGGCCCTGCTACTTCATTCCTAGTGGTGTCACCAAATCCGTCCAGAAAAACATCAAATCATTTGGAAAATTCAGCATGTCCATAAAATTGGATGAAATAAATGAAACAGAGGAACCAATATCAAAAAGAGAAGCTGCTATATAATATGCAATCAAAACGGTACCTCGAAATGTCGGCAATCCTGCCACTGATCCTGCTATTGCCTCGTCCCTCAAATGGAGATGTCCGGTCTCGGCATGGGGATGACCTCTAGTCTGTTTATGTGCCTTGAAATGGCTCTACCCAAAATATGACCCAGCCCTACCACCATGACCACCAAATCGAGACCCCCCGTCCTCGATGGCATAAACTGTGTTGGCACTCCTATTGAAGCCACTGACCCTGACTGACTCAGAAGTGGACATGCTGCACCGCATAAGCTCTGTAAATTACTCATTCCTTCAAATTGGTAACAAGGTTTCAGAGGACATGGCCATGCTGGTCAGATGTGCCTGGCTTGCCACATTGGTGGCACATGACCGATCTCACCTCAAAAGCAGTAGATGAAAACTGTCTGGAAGTGTGGCCTGAACTGTCACATTCTTTATTCACATGTTCCTCCCACTTCTGTTTCTTCTCTGAGGAACTGCCACTACCCACTACTGATACTGATCAAAAGAAACCATACCTTCCATTCTTATTAATCCCCACCATGACCGCTCGATCAACGACCTCAGAATAGGTCCTCACCTTAAATAAGAAAACTTATGAGTATATCTCGGGTTGCAATCCTTTCTCAATCCTATGGGCCAGCGCATGCTAATTGGAGATGATTTCCGGAGCATACTTAACCAACTCAAAAAATGGGTGGCATACTCCATCATAGATATATTCCCCTGAACAAGTACAATGATGCCTATGAACCTAAAATAATCCAACACCTCATGTATGTATTGTTTATTGATGATGGAATTGATATCTCCCCAGCACATCTGCTCAGTTTTCCCATCCTGAAGCACTTACACCCACCACTTACGACTGGGACCCTCCAATAGAAAGGAGGCACACTTCACCTTGAGCTCATCGGGTGTTTCTATGAACTCAAACATAAGCTCAATCTTCTAGAGATATTATTATTCTTCCTGGGGTTCTGAGCTACCTCAGATGGTATGAGTCTTGTTTTTCAGAAACTCTTGTGTATTATCTTTTATAGGAAATGTATCTTCTTCCATAACAAGATTAGAAGCATGAGCGGGTCCCTATCCCAATTCTTGGATAACCCTAACCACAGCCTCCATGTTCCTCTGATCAATTGTTGTAGGAGAGCTCTCTGCAGCTTCCTACTATGGGCGCAGGAGAGCTTTCTGAGGATGCATGTTACTATAAAATGAAACAGTCACAAAACAATATTCAATATAACAATTCAGAAAAATATATTGAAATACGTCAAATACAAATAAACTAAACACATTTCAGTTATAAAAGAAACAAGTCCTCCACATTCACCTATTGTCCACGAGCTGGCACAAGTTTATGGGTATCATTAATTTAGGTTTTTAACGATTTACCCGAGTATGAAAGCAAAAAACATTAAAATGAGTCCATAATATAAATATGAAATATTCGATCCAAACATGTCATAAAAAATATAACTAGATAAATTGGTTAAAAGAAAATGATATTTTTCCAAATACAAATAAATATTGTATCAACACATCCCGACAGACTCCCCACAACAATGGGTCATCGCCCACAATCCATCTCCACAACTCTGCACCAAGGATGGGGAGTAACACACTAAACCGCCATTACCTGTAGCTTTCTCTTTACCTGATTCTTGAAAAATAAATTTTACATACACCTATGTAGTTTAAGTAGGGTGTGACCTATGCCTAATATTATACCACTCAATAATTCCAAAGAAAATTCTATACAATGTAAAAAAAAGTAGATTTAATAATCAATGAAAAGCAGTGATAAAATCCAAAAAATTCTACGTTCAATTAAAAATAGTTTTCAAGATAAAATTTTGGGAATGTTCACACAATTAAATAGACATGTTATCTACTATAATGTAGTTACAAAAACACCCCAATACAATGGAAAATACCACAAACACAATGATAAACATGATCAGAATAAAACCTCATGCACTAGATATTATAGGTCCCCATATACCTCATACCTCGGTGTAGTGTAATCATAGTAACTTTGTTCTCTTGCATGAGCCATTAGTAGGGAACATAATCATAACCTAGTGGTCCTAAATCATCATTCACATTGTTTAGTAAGAGTTTTTGTTATCTACATTATAATTAAAATAGAGAAAAACACCATCTGGTCCACTAGCCATACTAGTACTCATCCACCCCACCTAGGTACCCGGGCTTCCACCTTTGTGATCAAATAATTTCATCATGAAAAAAATTTCCATATTCCTGAAAAACACCAATATTGTTCACATTCACTCAATACAATTGCTACCAACATTTTATACCATTTAAAACACACAATAAAACACTTGAAGTTTCAATATAACAACTTCTCCAAATCATTCCTTATTTTTCACCAAAAATCTTTGAAAACCCCACTTGAACACCATGTGCATACAATATTCTTTTTAAAACAGTTACTTTTAGGATAAGTGGTAACCACAGATATCCAGCGGGATAACGAAATAAATGATTCAGACTAAATTTGTGCATACTCACATTAACAAAAATAGAATTCACAGAGCCTTAAACATTTAATTAAACACATTACATGAGTTAAAAAACAACCCACAATAAGTATCACATAGAATATCCATTAAAGCACCTAATTCAACACAAAATGGGTACTCAACAATAATTTTTGAAACGAACTTCACCCAAAACCAATTTCTCTACAACAAAAAAAGGATAAAAAAATTTAAAAAATTTGTCCATCTCTAATAGAGATCAATAAACTAAACTAAATAATTATAGGGAAGCCCTTAAGGAACCAAAAAAATTATGTTTATGAAAACACCCAAAATTTCACAAGAGATTGGCATTAAAAATTCATTTTCTTTATAATTGCCACTAAACCCAATTATGGAAAAAATATTAAAATTAAATATACATGAAAATACCATAACCACATCATTTAGATCACAAATTTAACTTCCCAAGCCTCCATAGTACACTTCTCTTTGAATAATACAGTATCGTGGGTTGTACGCAACTTCGAGTTCTAACACACACCACAACCAATCAAACTAGCCATTACGAATAGTAATACCCTCTATTTGAAATTTTATAAAATTTATCTTTAAAAATGGACATCATTTTGGGATTCAGAATATCGAAATTATCCTTGATAAAATTTTTGTATTTTTCTGAAAACATTCAATTTTTGATGAATAGGGAAAAACACTGAGTCATGGTTTAAAACCGAATTTTTATTTAAATAAATATGTATTTTATTTAAATTTAATTAAGGTCAAAATGGATACATAATACCTATATAATTTATATGTAATTAATTGGATTCAGTTCAGAATCAATTTATATATATTAAAATTTTATGGAACTTTTCATCGTCGTTTACCCACCTCATAGGAGAACATAAAAATTCACATAAAACATAATTTTACCGCTTCTGTGGGTGGAATTCTAAAAATACAAGGCACACGATTAATATCAAGGAGTAAAATGTGGTTCAAAAAGATAAATATAATAAGGCCCCGACCATAAACATTACATATTATTGAGTAAAATGAATAATTCACATTTAGGATCTTTTCAGATTTAGAGTTTTAGAGAATTAGGACAAAACTATTACATCTCATAGATTACAAAGTATACACTTCTACTAAGTTTCCATAAAATAAAAACTCTTAAAAATAAACATGTCAAGTTCCATGTTTTAGATAGCATGCCTTTCCTTGATCCCATCCTTGACCCTTTTCATCTTTATGTCCTATGGAAAACATTTCAAAAACTTGGGATGTGCATAAAAAGCCCAGTAAAGGATACACAATGAAAGAGAACTGTTAATTTTTCAAAACAACAAGTAAACCAAGAATACTTTATAAAAGTAATACTTTTCACCTTTATGAAGTAGTAAAAACTCTTCAATGAATAAAAGTTCATTAATTACCGTTTTGTAACCGAAATATTACCATAAAACCCATATAAAGATCACATAACTTATAAAGGTAACTTGGGACATAAACATACATAAATGGAATAACCATACGGTCGAATTCCACACATATCACTTAATGGAATAGCCATACGGCTAAATTCCAAACCCAATGCATTGGAGGATATAACATAACCACCCGTCCTGGTATTCACAGCACCACCTGTCATATGGTTTATCACGTAACCACTCGTATAATGTCCAAGTACCATTATAAAATCATAATACATAAAACAAATATAATGGAAAGAAAACATTTCCACACTTTGATCACAATATATCACATAAATATATTGACATAACAAATCCATTATAAAATCCATTTTCAATACCAAAATACATAAAAGATTATATGGTATTTATTTCATTTTAGAAAACTTTATAGCTTGTTCAGGAAGCCAAAGACCTAATAATACTTGCTGCAACGGAAAATGTAGTTGTCACCGCGTACGTTAAAAGAAACATTCATTTTTTTCGTTTAGTAAAAAGCTTCGTATAAACAGATTCAGTTTGAATAATATTAAATGCCAAATGGGTTTATACACCATATAAAAGAAAGTTGTGTATAAAACCAAATATGCCTCAGTGAAAGGAGATTGAGACGTTGTCCCTAGAAAAGTCTCTATCCTTAGATTAAGGATAAATCAATTACATGATTATGTGTGAAAAATAGGAATACACAAAATATAAGTGGATATTAAGTGTAAAATAATCATAGGTCATTAACATGTAATCTTGGAAAAACAAAACCAATGAGCTAGATATTTAACTCAATGAAATGAGATTGAGTTATGATTTCTGATACAAGTTCCTCTAAATGACATAAGAATTTATCAATGAGATGATTATGTGTAGAAATAGTATATCCACACAAAGGTTTGTGGAAAATACAACGTATAGATTCCACACATAATCTTGGCATAATAAAATCAAGAAGTAGAGGTTTAACCCAAAGAATTGAATGTGGGTTAAGAAGTTCCCTCATAGAAATTCGACAGCCTAACGACGTCACTTCAAAATTCAGAAAATGATTTGATGAGAAATAAAAAGGGTATCTCATCACCTGGAAATAAAATTTCCATCAATAAGGATATATAAGAACATATCCCAACTTAATATTATGTGAATTAAAATACATAACAAAATAAGTCTTTTAAAAAGAGGAGGGTGAAAGGTTCCCTTACCGACTTGGGTAACTTTCGAAACATACACCCAATTGAAGAAGGGCCATACAATTAATATGTAAATACCCATAAATGAAATTATCTTACACAAAGAGTATAATAATGGGATGTACATACACCACTCAAAGGAAATGGTGGAAAATGTATCATAAATCTCATGGGACTATAAGTGAGATGAACAATCCCTTACGAAAACTCGGTAGCATAACGGCGGCACTTAAAACATCCAAAAATGGATTGATGAGATCAAATGGAGTCTCTAATAATATTAAAATAATATTTAAAGCAATAGAAATATAATAAAATATCCCCCGTCATAACAAATAGTATCTTAAAATAATTTACATAAAGGATAGTACTTAAAATGAAAGAGAGAGGTTAGATCTCTTACAAAAATTCGGCAGCCTAACGACGCCACTGAAAACTTCCAAATGCATTTATGAGAGAAAATAGGGTCTCACTTCATATGAACATAAAAATTAAAGTAGGATTAATATAAAAGAACATCCCAATCATAATAAAGAGGATCTTAAAAGGAATGACATAAAAGAGTGTACTTAAAAAGAAAGAGAGGAGTAGGATCCCTTACCTCAAGTCTGACTTCTCTTGTTCGTTTCTTTATATTCATGAATAATAAACATTGGTACATTTATAATTGCTTAAGGAACTCTTTTAAATATTATTATTCAGTTTATATCACATAATATAATGTTATAATAATTGTTTAATAATGTGAGTTCATATCAGACATTTTTGTCGATGTTTGGTACATGAGTCAAAAATGAACTTGTTTGAAAATGATTGTCCATGTAGTTATAGGTAAATCATATCCAGAATATTATTTATGTTTTAAATATCATATATATCCAGTATATATACATTTTATACTACTCCATAACATTTGGA
The DNA here is from genome assembly GCA_963277665.1 of Viscum album. Classification (NCBI taxonomy): domain Eukaryota; kingdom Viridiplantae; phylum Streptophyta; class Magnoliopsida; order Santalales; family Viscaceae; genus Viscum; species Viscum album. The sequence goes on from OY728145.1 coordinate 1,100,949,192, forward strand.
GATAAAAAGAAATGAAATGCACCGTTCATGGAGACGGTAGGTCGTACGTACGCATGAACGCTACTTTAATTTTTTTTATATTAATTGAATTAAAAATATTTGAGATATATATATTATAATTACAGTATAATATATATGTTATATAGTTCAAAAATGTTCATTAACTTCATTCTTTATACATTCCATGTATTGCATGAACGAGTCGCATTACATGAGGGGGCGGTAGTCCACACTTCCTCGTATGAAATTATCGCATTTTCACAACATGAAAAGCATAAAGGAATTTTTTAAATATAAAATTTAGAAGCATATAGAAAACATAAATAACATATATATCATATATAAAGTATAGTGACATCACAATGGCCACCATTAAAGGTCTTAAAAGAATATTGAACAATCATCGTTTCGTGAGGTAGAAATTCGCCAACCACAGAAACAGTATGTTCTTTAACCATTAGATGAAGGAGTGTGTAATTGTAGATCAAATCCATCATATAAAAACATCCTAGTATATTAAATGTTCTGTTGTTGTTACAAAAAAAGGTAATAAAAAGATTTTAGGGGTTTGGAGAAGAAAAGTAAAACAAAAGAACACAAGGGAAGACATTACCTTTTAATCGGGTAACTCTCTTCGATTTGAGCTCAAAGGCTTCTTTGGAAAGAATTATGCCCAAAGGGAGGCTTCAATGATAAATATAGAGATGTGTAGAGATGGAATGGGCAGGGTTTGGCCGATCCAAAGGCTTGAGAGGTGTGTGTAAGGTTGTAGGGGTGAGGGCCTTTTATAAGTGGAGAGGAGGGGCACTCTTTGAACGTTATAAAATATTACTTTAATATAAAATGATTTTAGACTTTAAAAGGTCCCAAAAGGATATATTTCGATGATAAGGTGATAAGGTTCCGAATTCAACCCATCCAATAGGTTTTTCACAAGTGTAAGACTTAGATTTCACCCTATCTTCTCATTTTATTTAAATCATTCATTTATGAGGTAATCAGTACATCATCACGGTGTCATAAATAAATTAATTTATTTAATATCTAAAAAATTAAAAAAATATCATGATGTAGGAAATATTTTTTGATTTCTAATGAATATTTATAGTCAAAAAATATGACTTGAATAACCCCATCTAAATATTGTTTTAGTAAAATAACACTTGTTTGTGACATTTTAATTATAACTTTAAAAAAAGATATTAATGTCATTTTCCAAGAAAAGTGGATCCATGGGGTCTTCAATATAACCCATGGATTTCTTGGGTCGTCCATGACACATCCAATGATTGTAGGTCATGTTTCTAGGTCATTTCATATTATTAAAACATTATTTTTACCTTAAATTACACTAATTACCTCTAATCGCGATTAAAACATAAAAGTTACTATTCACCAAAAAATTATTTTAATCCCATCGAACAACATTTTACATCTTAATGACAACCATGTATGTTGGATTTTTTAAACTCAAAACATAGAGGTGGTAAAATTTCATTTAAATGAAAAATCAGTTTTTTAAGTACCACTTAGTGGTTTCACTATTCATCAAAAATTGATGTTTTCCAGAAAAATACCAAAAATTCACCCTAAGCTATATTTGATATTCCAAATTAAAAAATGATGCCTATTTTTCAAAATTCAAAAAAAAATATAAGTTACATTAATTAATTTAATAATTAATTCCCGCTGTCAGAGCAAATAGCGTGTTTTTATGAAATAATAGGTATCAAAAGATTGACAATAGTTTAAGTCCAATTTCAAGATGAAATTAATTCCAACGACCACTGTTGAATTAAATGGTAAAAATATATTCTAATTTCACTTTAAAACCAATTCTAAAGATAATATAATCATATAAATAAATTAGATTAAAAAGAGGTTTTGAATTAAAATACACCATTTTTCACTACTTATTAAAAAATGAACTTTATCGGAAAAATACCAAAAATGTACCCAAAGTAAATTTTGATGTTCCGATTATAAAGAAAAATATTATTTTGTCAAATATAACACATAAAATTGTCAAAAAGTGGATTCAAAAGAGGTTCGTCGTCAAAAGGTGGTTAATCGACTTTTTAGAGAATATTACAATGTTTACGCTTAAAATAGGATTCATATACATTTTTAATCCTCTAACATTTATTGTAAAAACAAAAATATTTGACAAACATATATAATCATTTTGTAGTTAGTTCTGTTCATTACCCTCATTACAACGGCTAGGCGTTAACTACAATTTCAAATAATATTATTTTATTATTAGAGTGCAATGTATGATTTCAAAGGAACTCGTTGTTGCATATTGGGTAAGCCATCGAGCATAGCGTTCCCTTTAAATTATTATTAACATTTTATACACAAATAGGGATAAATATAAAAATTTCATATTTTTTATTTACCTGGGGTGTTACATCCTTCCCCCCTTTTGGTAATTGCGTCCTCGCAATTTTAAAATTGGGCTCAGAAACATCATTGAAAGCCCAACATTGGAAAAGGAGTAAATTAAACTATCACTTTAAAAGAAAGAAATGGAAGTACAAAGGTCACCCGGGTTAACCCATACTAGGATTCCATGTATGAAAACATGGATATGGAAAAAAACAAAGGGTCATGTTCTGAGGGAGAGTGATAGTAAACATGTCTAGGAGAAATTTAACGATAAGAAAATCACAAACATGTGATGGGTTAAACGGTATTCGATTCCCCTGTAGGAAAAGTAAACAGACAACATTTTTTTAACTTACTCTTCATTGTGGAATTTGTTTTTGAGCTAAACTAAATCATAATGAAACATACTTACTTTTCACGTAGACTTTAAACTTTTACTAGATTCCTTAATTAAAATCATATTTTCTCCAAAAGACGAGTTTTTAGGAAGACTTGTTCGCATTAAGAGTACTATAATCAACTTCTTGAGAATCACCTACTCCAAAAAACAGAACTATATATTTCCCATGACTTTTGACAAAATCCAAAACCAAAACCAAAAAGGTTAGTATGAGATCATATAATACCCAAAAAGGATAACCCTTTTTAAAAAGAAAATCTATTCTTAATCTCCAAAATTTGTCCAACAAAACCCAAAGTTCAACGAAGACCATTCGATAAACAATTTGTCCATAAAATTCTTCAAAGTAAACCAAACTATGATTGAAACCCAAATATTTGAAGGATTTAATCATATAGCCTTCCAAGGTACAAATTAACATTTATCTCCAAATAACATCAGTTGATCTTAAAGTCTCATATTGAAAAGTAATTAACCTAAACACATATCCTCCATGATAGGTTATTAATTTCCATAGATAACCCAAAATCAACTTACTCTTAATTCATTAAATCATTTAACTATAAAATAATAAGTCAAACTAACCAGGGACATCACGTAGTCCAGTGGTAGTTGATTAATATAAGTCGCACTTTGCTTGTGGGTTCGATTCTCGTAGCTTTGTCCGATGCGACGGGTTGTCACACGGTCTACGTGTTGTCCTTTTTCCAAAACTATATATCTCTAAAAACATTCCCCAAAATGAGATAAAATCTTCAAAAATAATCATAACATAATTTAACCTCAATTTTATTTCATGCCTTTCACTTTCGATCATAACATATAGTAACCCATAATTACCTCAAAAGTAAGGATCATATAAACTCTAATGGTTACCTTTATAATTATTACCTGAACTTCCACATCGAGTTGGTCATCTAGTACATGATGCATTAGAGAATATACCATGGTTCAAGTGGTTGATCGTGACTCCTTGATAGTTGGTTTAGAACAACCATGAGTTTCCTCATTGAATCCCAAATTTCATCCAGTCTCTTAATCAGAGAACCAACACAGTTTCCTTCAAACCCATTGTTACTTTGGTTCTTGCTAGATCCATCCATTTACTAAAACCAAAAATGTCAGTGTGAGTATATCAACAAAATTATCATGTACTAATGAGGAAGATAAACACTAAGGTATACTTACTCATTCTATTTATCTAAAAACTATGACCCTTTCTGAAATCCTAGCTATTATGTTAATGTCACTTATTCTTAGAGAATACCCTAACCTCTAAAGTTATCTAAACCGACCTCTGATACCAACTATAATGCCCCGACCATAAACATTACTTATTAATGAATTAAATTAATAATTCACATTGAGGATCTTTTCAGGTTTAGAGTTTTATAGAATTAGGATATAACAATTACATCTCAAAGATTACAAAGTATACACTTCTACTAAGTTTCCATAAAATAAAAACTCTTAAAAAGAAACATGTCTAGTTACATGTTTTAGATATCATGTCTTTCCTTGATCCCAACCTTGACCCTAATTATCTTTAAGTCCTGTGGAAAACATTTCATAAACATGGGATGAGCATAAAAACCCCAGTAAAGGATACACCAAGAAGGAGAACTGTTAGTTTTTCAAAACAACAAGTAAACCAAGAATACTTTATCAAAGTAATACTTTTCACCTTTATGAAGTAGTAAAAACACTTCACAGAATAAAAGTTCATTAATTACCTTTTTGTAACAAAAAGATTACCATAAAACCCATATAAAGATCACATAACATATAAAGTTAACTTGGGACATAAACATAGTTAAATGGAATAACCATATGGTCAACTTCCACACATATCACTTAATGGAATAGTCATACGGCCGACTTCTAAACCCAATGAATTGGAGGTTATAACGTAACCACCCATCCTAGTATTCACGACACCACCTGTTATATGGGTTATCACATAACCACCCATCGAATGTCCAAGTACCATTATAAAATCATAAGACATAAAAAAAATATAATGGAAAGAAAACATTTCCACACTTTGATCACAATATATCATTTAAATATATTGACATAACAAATCCATTATAAAAACCATTTTCAATACCAAAATACATAAAAGAGTATATGATATTTATTTCATTTTAAAAAACATTACGGCTTGTTGAGGAAGCTAAAGACCAAATAATACTCGTGGTGATGGAAAAGGTCGTTGTCACCGCGTACGTTAAAAGAAACATTCCTTTTTGTCATTTAGTAAAATTCTTTGTATAAAAAAATTCCTTTTGAATAAAATTAAAAGTAAAAGTGGTTTATACACCGTATAAAAGAAAGTTGTGTATAAAATAAAATAGGCCTCAATGAAAGGATATTGAGACGCAGTCCCTTACAAAGTCAGCATCCTTAGATTAAGGATAAATCAATTACATGAATATGTGTGAAAAATATGAATTCGCAAAATATAAGTGGATATTTAGTGTAAAACAATCAGATGTCATTCACACATACTCTTGGAAAAACAATACCAATGAAATAGATATTTAACTCAATGAAATGAGATTGAGTTATGATTTCTGATACAACTTCGTCTAAATGACATAAGAATTTATCAATGAGATGATTATGTTTAGAAATAGTATATCCACAAAAAGGATTGTGTAAAATACAACATAGAGATTCCACACATAATCTTGGCATAATAAAATCAAGAAGTATAGGTTTAACCCAATGAATTTAATGTGGGTTAAGAAGTTCCCTTAGAGAAATTTGACAGCCTAACGGCGTCACATCAAAATTCAGAAAATGAGTTAATGAGAGATAAAAAGGGTATCTCGTCACTTGGACATAAAATTTACATCAATAAAGATATATAATAACATATCCTATCATAATAGTATGTGAATTAAAAGACATAACAAAATAAGTCTTTTAAAAAGAGGAGGGTGAAAGGTTCTTTTACAGACTTGGGTAACATTCGAAACGTACACCCCATTGAAGAAGGGTCATACATTGAATATGTAAATACCCATAAATGAAATTATATTACACATAGAGTATAATAATGGGATGTACATACACCACTCAAAGGAAATTGTGGCAAATTTAGCATAAATCTCATCGGACTAAAAGTGAGATGAATAATCCCTTACGAAAACTCGGCAGCCTAGCGAAGCCACTTAAAACTTCCAAAAATGGATTGATGAGATCAAATACACTCTCTCATTATATTAAAATAAAATTTACAGAAACAGAAATATAAAATAACATCCCCCATCATATCAAATGGGAGCTTAAAATAAGTGACATAAAGGAGAGTACTTAAAAAGAAAGAGAGAGGTTAGTTCTCTTACGAAAATTTTGTAGCCTAACGACGCCACTCAAAACATCCAAATGGATTGATGAGAGAAAATAGGTTCTCTCATCATATGAACAGAAAAATTACAGTTGAATTAATATAAAAGAAAATATCAATCATAAGAAATATGATCTTAAAAGTAATGGCATAAAATAGTGTACTTAAAAAGAAAGAGAGGAGTAGGATCCCTTACCTCAAGTCCGACTTGTCTTGTCCGTTTCTTTATATTCTTGAACAATAAAATTTGGTCAATTTATAATTTCTTAAGGACCCCTTTTATATTTTATTATTCAGTTTATACCACATATTATAATGTTATAATAATTGGTTAATAATGTGAGTTCATATTAGACGTTTTTGTCGATGTTTGGTACATGAGTCAAAAATGAACTTGTTTGAAAATGATTGTCCATGTAGTTATAAGTACATCATATCCAAAATAGTATTGATGTTTTAAATAACATATATATCCAGTATATATTCATTTTATACTACTCCATAACATTTGGAGATAAAAAGAAATGAAATGAACTGTTCATGGAGACGGTAGGCCGTACGTACACATGAACGCTACTTTCATTTCATTGTCATATTAATTGAATTAAAAATAATTGATATATATATATATATATATTACAATTACAGTATAATATATATGTTATATAGGTCACAAATTTTTATTAATTTTATTCTTTATACATTCCATGTATTGCATGAATGAGTCACATCACTTGAGGGGGCGGTAGTCCTCACTTCCTCGTATGAAATTATCGCATTTGTACAACATGAAAAGCATAAAGACATGTTTTAAATATAAAATTCAGAAGCATATAGAAAACATCAATAACATATATATCATATATAAATTATAGTGACATCATAATGGCCACCATTAAAGGTGTCAAAATAATATTGAACAATCATCGTTTCATGAGGCAGAAATTCGCCAACCCCATAAACAATATGTTATTTAACCATTAGACGAAGGAGTGTGTAAGTGTAGCTCAAATACTTCTCATAAAAACATACTAGTATATTAAATATACAGGTTTTGTTACGAAAAAGAGGTAATTAATGGAGTTTTGGGGTTTGGAGACAAAAAATAAAACAAAAGAACACAAGGGAAAACATTACCTTTAAATAGGGTAACTCTCTTTGATTTGATCTCAAAGGCTTCCATGGAAAGGTTTCTGCCCAAAGTGAGGCTTCAATGATGAAGATAGGGATGTGGAGAGATGAAATGGGTAGGGTCAGGCTGAGAAAAAGGCTTGAGAGGTGTGTGTATGGTGGTAGGGGTGGGGGCCTTTTATAAGAGGAGAGGAGGGGATCTCTTGGAATGTTATAAAATATTACTTTATTATAAAATGATTTTCGGATTTAAAAGGCCCTAAAAGGATATATTTCGAGGATAAGGTGATAAGGTTTCAAAATCCACCCATAAAATAGGTTTGTGACAAGTGTAAGACTTAGATTTAACCCTATCTTCTCGTTTTATTTAAACCGTCAATTTATGATGTAATCACTGCATCATCACGGTGTCAAAAAAAATTAATATATATAATATCAAAAAATCATAAAAAAAATATCACGATGTAGGAAATATTTTTAGATTTATAATGTATATTTATAGTCAAAAAATATGACTTGTATAACCCAATCTAAAAATTGTTTTAGTGAAATAACACATGTTTGTAACATTTTAATTTTAACTTTAAATAGAAAGCTATTAATGTCATTTTCCAAGAAAAGTGGCTCCATGGGGTCCCCAAGTTGACCCATGGATTTTCTTGGTCGGCCATGACACATCCAATGAGTTTAGGACATTTTTCTAGGTCATTTCATATTTTTAAAACATTATGTTTACCTTAAATTACACTAATTACCTCTAATCGTGATTAAAACTTAAAAGTTACTATTCACCAAAAAATTATTTTAATCCCATTGAACCAAATTCTACTTCTTAATGACAACCATGTATGTCGTATTTTTGAAATTCAAAACACAGAGGTGGTAAAATTTCATTTAAACGAAAAATCAGTTTTTTAAGTAGCACATAATGGGTTCACTATTCATCAAAAAGTTGATGTTTTCCAGAAAAATTCCAAAAATTCAACCTAAGATTTATTTGATTTTACGAATTCAAAAATTATGTCTATTTTACAAAATTTTAAAAAAAATATAGGTTACATTAATTAATTTAATAATGAATTGCCGATGTCAGAGAAAATAGCGTGTTTTTATGAAACAATAATTATCAAAAGATTGACACTAGTATAAGTCCAATTTCAAGATGAAATTAATTCCAACGACCAATATTGGATTGAATGGTAAAAATATATTATAATTCCACTTTAAAACCAATTAAAAATATTATCTAATCATATAAATAAATTAGATTAAAAAGAGTTTTTGAATTAAAATACAACATGTTTCACTATTCATTAAAAATGAACATTATCGGAAAAATACCAAAAATTTACACAAAGTAAATTTTGATGTCCCGATTCTAAAGATGAATTTTATTTTGTCAAATATAACACATAAAATTGTCCAAAAGTGGATTTAAAAGAGGTTCGTCATCAAAAGGCGGTTAATCGACCTTTTAAAAAATATTAGAATGTTTACGCTTGAAATTGGATTCATTCACATTTTTAATCCTCTAACATTTATTGTAAAAATTAAAAATATTTGAAAACCATATATAATAATTTTGTAGTTAGTTCTGTTCATTCCCCTCAATACAACGGCTATGCGTTAACTACAATTTAAAATAATATTATTTAATTATTAGAGTGCAACGTAAGATTTCAATAGAACTCGTTGTTGCGTATTGGGTAAGCCATCGAGCATAGCCTTACCATTAAATTAATATTAAAATTTTATTCACAACTAGGGATAAATATAAAAATGTCATATTTTTTATTTACCTGGGGAGTTACAAAAATAATTTTGGTGAATAGTAACTTTTTACTTTTATTTACAACGGTTAAAAGTAAATAGGGTAATTAAGGGTAAAAATGATGTTAATATTACCCTAAAATACGTCTTAATTATATTGGAGAAGTGTATCTCGACTAAAAAAACCTTTGAAATAAAATATTATCAATTAGGTCCATTTGGATTATATTAGGACATTAATTATTATTTAATTCAAAGAAGAGTTAAAAAAGTTAAAATCGATGTTTAATTACAAAAACATTTTTAATCTAGGTTTATACATAATATAAATTCTATTGTAAATATTCATTAGAAAGATTAAATTATTTCCTACATAATTTTATTTTATATATAATATTTAGACATTATATAATTTAATTTATTTATGACACAATGGTGATGTAGTAATTACCTAATTAATGAAATATTAAAATAATTGATATTATATATATCAAAATAAATTTAATTTGCGACTTTTTATGAATTCCACTAATTTTATAAGTTAAAATGACATATTAGGTTGTTTATATAAATTGTTTTCGAAGTAACAATGCTGTTATGAAATTATCAAAAACAAAATACCTAATTGTGTCAAAATTGACATAAAAGAGTTTTTAAAACAAATATTATATTATTAATTGATATTATATTACTAAATATCTATGGTCAGGCCAAAGAACTTATATAATGATATGTGTATCATTAATGTACCACTTGGGGGTCTCTTGGAGGTATATAGTATGTTTATTAACTATATAATATAAAAATACAAAGAGGCATGGTAAATGTTAAACTATTTGACTAAGAGTTAAATCTAAACGATAAGGTTACTATAGTGACCCAAACCTAAATAAAATCTATTTTATGAAAGGATTTAGAACCATACCCACCTTAGACCTTGAATAATACTCTTTTGAACCATTATAAACTGAATATAAATTTATTATAAAACAATATTTCTAGATTCTCCTATGGTGCCCCTCAACCCTCTTATAAAAAAGAACTTCCCCTTCCCTCTTATTCACACCTTCAAAGCCTTTTGGCTCCGCCAACCCCTGCCAAAATATCCACCCAAATTCACTCACTTCAACCTAGAGACCTTTGATTTATCAGGAATCCATCCTACGGAGCCCTTTTTATCAAATCAAAATGAATAACCTGAAGAATATGTAATTTTTTCACAACCCTTTTTCAAGTTCCTTTCTTCTTAAACATCTTCTTTCTTAGTTGTTTTCATTCTAAAATAATAACTACAGTATCTTCTATATAATTTCATGTTAATATAAATATGTTACAACCATATTCAGTATTCTATACATCCTTTAAATGACATGTCACCATACGTGTGTACATACGACTTACCGTCTCCATGTCGTGGTGTAATTGTTATTCAGAAAATTATTATTTGGATGGGTATGATATTGATGTGTAATTGAAGTGAATAATAAATATAACATTATAATCATTCTTTATATATGATATACCATCCAATTATGTATTTTTTTAATATCAAAAGAATGATATCATCGCTCGTTCGTACGTACGGACTACTGTCTCCATGAACGCAATGAGATTCATTCCCCATCATATCCATTCAAGTATAATTATCATTTGTTGATTAAAAATAATGTTTATGGACTTGAAATCATTCTAGATATGAATAAGATACAACCTATCCATAACAAACATGACTTCTGTATCAAAAAATATAAAAGAAAACGAGTAAGTTAACACCCGAAATGACGAAAATACTAAGATATAAATAAAGAAGCAATATTAAAAGATCATATATGATATCATAATTATGTATATGGTTCTTGTATAATTTAATAAAAATGTTTTAACTATTATACAGTAGTTTAACATACCATCGTCTAATGAAATGTACAAGGTAATGGTGTATTTCACAATCTCTTCATTATCTGAGGTTGTTTATGCGTAATTACCTATTTGGACCTATTTATCATCAAAATCCTTTCTTCAGAAAAATGTATTTCAAATAATTATTAATATTTTAAATACTGTGGTATAAAGTCATTTATAACCTTTTTGACTTTTTATAAGAAGTTAATAAAGGAATCTTTCTGTCCTTTTCCAAACAAGGTCCGTTTTAACATTTTTGACAAAAATAAGTTAAGGATGTCTTTTTTTAACTTATACGGCGGGTGCGGCTATTTTTCGCCATTATAAAATTGTCGAAGCTTCCCTTACAAGCTTATAAAAATATTTTCAATGTAATTTTTTTATTTTATAATTATGTGACATTTAGATGATTACAAAAAAAGAGATATTTCTCTCAAATATTTTTGATTTCATCTATGTCAACATCATTTGATGGATTTTAAGCTTATTTGAAGATTATTTATTATTATACAAAACATCCATATTGTATTGAATGTTTTTGATATGTTTGACTATGGATTTGTTATTTTTATACCATTCATAGTTTATGGAGAAAGTATTGACATTTGTAATGATAGTATTAATACGAATGTTTATGTTATGCTTAAACCAGTTCATAAGAGGAACACATTTTCTTAATATGTGACTGGTGGAGCCCGCTATAGCTCTTCGTTGAATCGGTAGGTCTCATGAGAAAATCTAGTCTCTTCGAACAAGGCCTTGACAAAATCTTATTTGTAGTCTTGGCATGAGGCCTTATCTATGTGGTTATGAATATTCTGGAATTATGCATTCCATCATTATGAAAGTGGTTGTTGATATTGCATGTTATTATTATACTAGTAGAATATACATGTGAATATGTAAATGGAATTATTTCATTTTATCTTTTCCATATTATGATGATGTTCCAGTTTAAAAGGCTTTTGTTTTAGTTATACATGTCCTTAAATGTTTATGAATTTTTATGAATTTTTCCTCTATATTGTTATCCTTACTGAGCATCTGAGCTCACCCCTTTCTATGATTTATTTTTCCCAGGATGTGAAGAAATATTTTATGAATGACATGCAAGGATAGCATGAGGGGATAAGTGTGTGGATTATGAAGACTATATTGTTTTAGTTTTCATTTTATGATGTAATTTAAACCTTATGAATATATCTAGTGATTCCAAGTCTACAAAACTAATCGGTCTTTCGAGACATGATCTTTTGTGATCATGACAATGTTTTCTAATAATGCACTGACTCTGGGTAACTGGGGTTGGGGTGTTACAGTTGGTATCAGAGGATGTTTAGTACAAACCTTGGAAGCTAGATTTAGAAAAACACTATTTATAGCACATAACACTAAGAAAGAATTTGAGGATTAGTATAAAAGAACTTCTTAGAATTATGGTATTGTAGAGATTTTGTGAGTTTTCTAAGAAATACATCTTTTTCGGGATACAATCATGTAGAGGAAGCTCTGGAACAGATGTACCTAGGGGTAAAACCTGAAAACACCACTTTGAGCTAGACTCGAACGGGAACTGGTGCACAACAACGAGCCTTGCTTAACTCTTGATTACGACACTTCCGGCGGATATGCTTAGGAAAATTATAAATTTCTTTACAAACCATTACGAAGGGTTTATGAGTATATGCATCCTCCAAGAAAACATTATTATGATTATGGATTATATCCATAAATAGTTCAATTTATGTGAAGTGTTTTAAAGTATGGAATTATGTATTTTGATTCATAAACTAACATAGTTTATGCCATTGTTTAGAAATGGAACCTAGTGGATGAAATGGAAACCATATCAATGCATGCACTCCATGTAGGGATTTTCCTCCAGCTCAAGATAATTATAGTGAATCTGGTGAGGCAACTGGTGCTGATAAGCTAATCACCATACTGGGAAACCTCCCTCAGTTTATGAATAACAATCTTACATGTATGGATCTCCTTGATCCGAATCATGGAGGATCAATGGTAGATCGCTTCATGAGGAAACAACCACCAACATTCAATGGGAGTACAAATCCCTTAGTAGTTGAGCAATGGATAAATTCCCTAGAGAAAATATTTCAGGCGTTGGGGAGTAGTGAATGGGAAAACATTATCATGACCATTTATCTCCTCACTAGAGATGCTGATCAATGGTGGTCATTGATACAAAACACAAAAGAAGATTATGAAGTATCAAATATGGAATAGTGGGAGTTCAAAGAGATTTTCATAGAAAAATACATTCATTGTGACCATCGAGAAGATATGGAATGGCAATTTATGTGTCTTAGGAAAAAGGATGATGATAATTTCATAATGTATGAGGCTAACATTACAAGGTTAGCAAGGTATGCTACAGTTTATATATGAAACCCAAGAATCATGATTGATCGTTTCTTTGATGGGTTAAAACTGGTTCTCCGTCGAGCATTAGTCTCACAAACCTTCTCGCTGTACGAAGATATTGTCTCATGTGCTATCAAGTAAGAAAATGAATTTTCTAAGTCTTATGACTTTAAAGCGAAGTAGGAGAAGAAGAGATATTCTGATCACAATGGGAATGGAAATAAGTGGAAGATGGGAAACGTTGAATATCTATCTTGTAGTAAATGTGGGAAGAAACACACAGGTATTTGTTTAAAAAGAATGGGAGTCTTTGACATGTGTGGTGAAAAGGCCACCAAGCTCGTTATTGCAAGGGGAATAGGGAAGCTACTGATGTCCAATGCTACAATTTCAGGGAGATGGGGCATTGTGAAAATAAATGTCTTAAGCATCCGGAGAACTTACATCAGAAAAGGCCAAGGAATCAAGGACACAATTATTTAATCACTACAGCCGAGGTAGAATCTCCGAAATACGTGGTGGAAGGTAATTTAATGGTTTCCTCACGTTTAGGAAATGCATTATTTGATTCTGGATCATCTCATTGTTTCATATCATCCCAGTTTCCTATGAAAATCAGATATTTCCAATTTGATTTTATAAGGGAGTGGTCATTTAAAACTCCAAAGGGAAGTATCATTGCAACAAAGTTTTGTAAATTAGTCCCCATTAGAGAACATAAATGTTCTTTATTTGTGGATCTCATCGTCATACCTATGATTGAATTTCATACAATAATCAGTATGGATTGGATTTCGGACCATGATCAAAAAATTTATTAAAAGAAGAAGATGGTTAATATTTTTGATGATGATAATAAGGAACACCTTATCTTTAGAGTATAATAATCACCACCTAATGATTACTAAGTTCCACCCCCAGTAGCTCAACTAAATTCAATTATTGGGGAGGAAAAGAATGAAATGACTGTGGGTAAGGAATGAAATGTTAAGATAGAGGATGTACCTATTGTGAAAGAATATGTAGATGTGTTTCCTAATGATTTACTTGGAAATCATCTACAATGAGAAATTAAGTTTTCCATTGATTGAATTCCTTGTTAAAGGCCCATATCAAATACCCCTTATAGAATAACCACTTTGGAATTACTGGAACTAATGAAACAACTAGAGGAATTGAGTAATGAGGGATTTATTGGCCCTAGTGTTTATCCATGGAGAGACCCTGTCATTTTGGTTAAGAAGAAAGATTGATCTATTAGGTTATATATAGACTACAAGGAAATCAATGTTATAACAATAAAGAATAATTATCCCCTACCTCGCATTGATGATTTATTTGACCAACTGCATGGAGTTCAATACATTTAAAAGATTGAAATTCGATTTGGATACCATCAGTAGTGTGTGAAGAAGGAAGACATTCCAAAGATAGAATTTCGAACCACGTACGAGCATTATGAGTTTACAATAATGCCTTTTGCATTTACTAATGCACCCTCTGTATTAATGGATCTAATGAATAGAGTATTGAAGGAATATCTTGATGATTTTGTGGTGGTATTTAGTGATGATATCTTGGTATACTCTAAAAGATACGAAGATCATGAAAATCACTTACGCATTATCTTGAAGACTCTGAGAAGACGTGAATTATAAGGAAAGTTTAGCAAGTGTGAATTATGGCTTTAGGAGATTTCTTTTATTGGCCATATTTTCTATATGGATGTAATCTATGTTGATCATTGTAAGTCCAAGGCAATCCAAGAATGGCCAACACCAACAAGTATAACTCAGGTATGCAGTTTTATTGGTTCAGCATGTTATTATAGGCATTTCATCCATAATTTGTCCCGATTGGTTAACCCATTAACGAAGCTAACACGTAAAAGGGGTTAAATTTGTTTGAAAAAATAGTGTGAATAATGTTTTGAAGAAAGTAAGAGAATATTATTCAATTATCCTATATTGACTCTACCATTGAGGAATGATGGGTTTTTATGAAGAATGACAGGGTTATTGTCTATGCATCACGACAACTGAAAATTAATGAAAAAAACTATCCTACTCATGATCTTGAATTTGCTGCTGTAATTTTTTCTTTGAATATATAGAGACATTATTTCTATGTTGAAAAATTTGAGATTTATAATGATCACAAGAGATTGAAGTACATTTTCTCACAAAAGAACTCAACATGAGACAAAATAGATGGCTTGAACTACTCAAGGATTATGATTGCACGATACACTACCACCCAGGGAAGGAAAATAAGGTGGAAGATGCTTTGAGAATAAAATATCAGGGATTTCTGAACAATATGAGAGTTGAAGGGGATCCAATTTTCATGGATCGAGTAAAGATGGACATGGTAATACCTATGGAATTTTAATCATCAATTCTTTTTCAAATGGTTTCCAATCCATCTTTACTAGAAAATATTAAGAGTTCTCAGACAGATGATGATGAATTTCAAAAGAAGAATAAAGTTGTGAATGATGAATGATTGAGAGACTTTGTGTATGAAGAAGGAATTTTGATATTTGGGAAGAGACTCTGTGTTCCCAATATACCTGATCTAAAAAGGGAATTACTAGATGATGCTCATAGTTCCAATTTTTCTATACACTTTGGGAGCACCAAAATGTATAGATATTTAAAGGAACATTTTTGGTGGGACAACATGAAGAAGTATATTACTTATTTTGTGTCAATATGTATGGTTTTTCAACAATTGAAAGCTAGATGGAAACAGCCTGGAGGGGTCATGAAACCTATTCCCATACCTGAGTGGAAATGGAATAATATCACGACGAAATTTGTCATGGAACTACCAAAGAATCCTAGAAGGAACAATGCAATATGGGTCATTGTTGATCATCTTACCAAGTCAGTACATTTTCTTGCTATAAGGGAAGATTACGAATTGTTCTTCTAGAAAGGATATATATTAATGAAGTTGTTATACTTCATGGAGTACCCATATCTATTTTTTCTAATCGTGATCCCCGTTATACTTCAAGATTATGGAAGAGTCTTCATAAGGCCTTGGATACTGAATTTTTCTTGAGCACTGCCTACCACCCTCAAACAGAAGGAAAATTAGAACGAAATATTCAAACCTTATAAGACATGTTGAGATCATGCTCACATAACTTTTAGCGTATGTGGGGTCAATATTTACCTCTTGTGGAATTTTCCTATAACAATAGCTTCCATTCAAATATTCAGATGGCACCATATGAAGCGTTATACGGAAAGAGATGTCTCACACAAACCTGTTGGGATGAAATTGGTTAAAGGAATCTTATAGGCCCAGAACTGGTGGAGGAAATGATGGAAAAGGTGAAGGTAATCCAAAACCACATCAAAGTAGCTCAAAGTAGGTAGAAGATCTATGCAGATAATCGAAGGAAGGATTTGAAATTTCAGGTAGGATATCATGTTTTCTTGAAGGTATATCCATGGAAGGGAGTTATACATTTCTGTATGAAAGGTATATTGAGTCCAATGTACATCGGACCGTTCAATATCCTAGAACGAATTGGTGTTGTAGCTTACCATTTGGAAATTCCACCAAATCTCTCCGAAGTTCACGATGTTTTCCACGTATCAATATTGAGAAAATACATGTCTGGCCCAATTCATGTACTCACCTATGAGGAATTAGAACTGGAACCCGATCATTCTTATTCTGAAGAGCCCATCAGGATTCTTGATATGAGATAAAAAGTACTGAGAAACCGGATGGCTCATTTGATAAATGTTTTGTGAAGAATCCACAAGATGGAAGAGGCAAAGTGGGAACCCAAGGATCTTATGATGAAGATCCACCCCGACTTTTCATGCGGTAGTATTCTAGAAATTTTGAGGATGAAATTATTTAAAGAAGGGGAGAATATAACACCCCAATCTTCCACGGTATGCTTCTCTTTAGATAATATAGTAGTGTGTGTTGTATGCATCTTTGAGTTCTAACACGCACCACAACCAATCAAACTAGCCATTACGAATAGTAATACCCACTTTTTGAAATTTTATAAATTTTATCTTTCTAAATGGAATTCATTTTTTGTTTCGGAATATCGAAATTATTATAGGATGAAATGTATGTATTTTTCTTTAATTTTGTTATCAAAATTCGATTTAGATTATGTTATAGTTTAGTATATTATTTAATATAATTTCAATAAATAGGTTTTCCTTATGGTTATGTTGATATGATGTATCCTTGTATGATTTAATAGTTTCTTCATCAAAACTATGATAGTTCATAATGATTCTCCATAAAAGAAATTTGAAATATATAGAGGGATGTAATCATGATGTAAACATCCTTCAATATTTGTATCATGAGATGTTAGGAATTGGATTATAATATTTTTCTGCAGGGGTGAATCAGTTGACACATGATATAAATGCAGGAGGTAAATTTTCTATTTTTTAGACTAATATATCATATAAGAACAATATTATTGTTGATAATTTCATTAGGAAACTACCCAATCATTTAACAGATCATCTAAAAAATTGTAAT
The DNA here is from genome assembly GCA_963277665.1 of Viscum album. NCBI lineage: Eukaryota > Viridiplantae > Streptophyta > Magnoliopsida > Santalales > Viscaceae > Viscum > Viscum album. Next base: position 1,100,967,062 of record OY728145.1, read on the forward strand.
AATAATGATGTATCATTCCGTACAGAAAATATTTGAGGTCATGAGATGTTTTGGCCATCAAATTGTAACTCATCACATTCATTGTTTTGAAGGTAAATTTAATCAATGGATGTATTTTTTATGAATACTATATATAAAGATGTTATTGATACCATGGAATGATAAATAAGAAGAATATTTTGTTTAAGTAATATTTTCGTAATGTTTTATTGACATTTGATGGAAGAAAATTATAGGAATTGAAGCAATAAGATGATGATTCAATGTCTTCCTATAAAGAAAACATCACATTATTGGAAAGGTATGTTCCAAAATTTATTGATTTATTTTATAATAAAATTAATAGATTTTACTTTGGATTGAAACCAAGTCTATAAAGAACATTGTCCTCAATAGAATATAAATGATATTAGAATGATATTCACTGTGAAAAAAAGTTGAGATGTTTTTTTTCCACACTTATGTTCCACAAGATGAATAAGAGTAAGAAATGCTGACGTTTATAGGAAATGGAGAAGAACAAACTATGAATAATATTGGTAATATGAAAACAATTTCCATGTATATTAAAATACATATTCTTTAATATATTTTAAGATATAGAATGTGTTACTGGTGTGGTATGTTTTGTCATAAAGAATTTGACTATAGGGAATGGAGTCTATAACAAAAATATCAATAGTAATATTAATTATCAGCATTGTGTATTTACATAATGATAATATGAGTCTAAAAAATTTTACTCACTATAGAAAAAATTTTGATCAAAAAATGGGTGGTAAAATAATTTTCTAATACTTTAATTGTTGTACATAAATATGGTGAAGTGATTAATTCAATGAAGATCCCAACATATTTCAATATTTATCTCTATGATCATGTACTCAGACACTCCTTGTAAGGTTTTAGGATATTTGAAAACAAGTGGATAAAGACTTTGTGAGAGATTTATTTTTTTGGGTTGTCTCTATGTATGTATTTTTTTAGTGAGATGCATTCTTTTAATTTTGATCATAAGTTTTAACATATTTATAATCAGTATGGTTTATATTATCATTAATGATTAATGTTATTATTATAAAATTATATAAAAATTGATTTAATGTTATGAGGATGAATGTTTATCGATAGAATAAGAATATATAAAAAGAATATTGGATTTTGTTCATATATTGTAAATTGATAACTCAAGAGAATGAAATGTAATTTTTTATGAAAAAATTTATTCATTTACATTTGATAATATGAAATTAGTGACATTTGAACAGATCACGAATTTGTAATTTTTTTATTTTAACATTATAATGAAAATTCTCTGTATCAATCTATATAAAAATTTGATAGTTATTTTTCTATTCTGTTTCACTATATTCTTATATGGAAATCTAGTTTGTGTTTTCTAAAATGACCCTAAAACATCCATTTTCATTATTTTAATGTGTATGTTTTGTTGACCCTTATTACGATGTTATATTTTAATAATGGAACAATGATCATTAAAAGCACTAGTTTTTTACCAAAATGTAAAATTATTTGGATGGAATTTTTAAATGGTGTCGGGGAATGTATCAATCCCTATTTTCAAAAAGGAAACATTATGTTGTAAATCATACAAGATGCACCACGTAGTGCTTAAATGAAAAACTAAAGATTCTTATTTAATAGTTGTGTTATCACATATCCATTTCAATTAATTTAATTGAAAATATTAAATAATTTATGAAATTTTGGTATACACTTCTATATATTTTTAATTATTTGGTGACCACAAATTTTCAACATAAAATATAAATGTTTTTCAAACCAAAATTAATGTTTTTAAAAAAAATATTAATATGCACAAGTGTTTTTAAAAAATATATTATAAAATAAACCACATTGGATTATATTAATAATAATATATATATATATATAATATTAAATTTTTATCTTTATTTTTAAGTGCATTATTTAAGAAAAAATATAAATATATATATAACAGAATATTTTTTTATACAAGGAAAAGTTTTCTATTTTTTGATAAAATTATTGTTTTAAATATATTTTCTCAAAATATTATAAATTATATTTGAAAAGGTAATTTTATTATTTAATATTAGAATATTAAAATTTAATTTTGTGAATTATTTTTAATTCTTTTTAAGTTTCATTTTTTGAATAGTGATAATATATATCATTTTTAGTTAAATAAATCATTCTCATAAAATTTATTTTGAATAATAAAATATTTATTTTAGTTATTTAAATGTACAATTAGATCAATATTTTAATATTTATTTCAATTAATGTAATTGGAATTGATTACATGTTTATTTCGGATATATACACATTTCAAATTTTTTTAAACCATGTTTTCTAATAATTTCAATGGGAATATTTTTAAATTAATTTTATCCAATTAAATATTTAGAATATAAAAAAGTTGATTTCATATTTGGAAACAAATGGTCCAAATATATTTAATATTTTTATTATTAATTTTTGAACAATTCTTGACAAGTATCTTTCGTAATTATTTTATCACGATTAATGGTAAATGTGGAAATTGAGTTTAAAAATAATATTATATATAAATAAAAATTACTGTAAATCATGTCCTAATTTTACTATGTTAATAAATTTTATACATATGAATTTATGGATTGTTATGTGTCCACATATGTCCATTTTGATGACAATATAAACATTATAATATTATATTGCAAGAAATGAATTTTTTTCATATTTATGTTATTAAAAAGAGAAATATTTTCTATATGGGGATATACAAAAGATATTATTTAATAGACCTTTTAAGGGAAGATATATATATTAATAAATTAAAATTATTTCCAATTTTCAAGAAATAAATATTTTCATTAAATTCATACAAAGTGTTGTTGCAATATTTTTTTAATTAAGGGAAATGTCCAATAAATGATATTAACTATAATAAAATAATTATAATATTATGATATTTTTAAAAATTAATTTAATAAATAGTGTCAAAATTTACATGAATGGTATTTTTCATCAAATAATATTTCATTAAATGATATTATATTCAGTACAATATAGAATCTCTTTAAGTAGTTATGATAATATTAAATATTTTATTAATGAATCATTTATTTTCCTTTTGACATTGTTGAATGCTCATAAGAAAACAAAAAGAATAAGAAGAGAACTCCAGATATTTGAAATTCCTAGTCAAGGTTCGCTGAAATCACAAGAATGTAAAAACACTCCCAACGAGCTTCGTGATAGACTCTCTCCACAGTTCAACCCGGCGAAGCTACGTGACAGACCTATGCAGCGGAGCTGCACGACTGACCTACGTGACCTAGAATCGTGCCAAAAATTGTTTTTGTTACACTAAGTAGAGTATCTACATGGCATAGATGCTTTAAGGACCCGTGCGAGCAACATCTCTTCGACCATGCCCCATTTTTTAACATAAATATTGCCCTTGGGCTGCCCATTTCAGGACTGAAAAAAGTCGAAAGACACTCTAAAGCTCCAATTGCATATATCTCTCTCCTAGATCCCTCAAATTCTCTCCAGAATCTCTCTAAACCCTGAGATACCATGTAACACCCCGACCCTAGATACCTAGAGTTAGTGCATTATTACATAACATTGACATGATCACAAGAAAGATCAAGTCTCGAAAGACCGGTTAGTTTAGTAGCCTTGGAATAACTAGATACATTAATGAAGTCTACATTACATCATAAAATGAAAACTATAATAATATAGACTCCATAGTCCACACTCTTATCCCCTCATACTATCCATGCAGTTCATTCATAAATTACTTCTTCACATCCTGGGAAAAATAAAACATAGATAATGGGTGAGCTCAAATTCCCAGTAAGGATAACAATATAACAGAAACATTCATAAATAAGAATAAACATTTAAGGAAATGTATAACTAAAACAATAGACTTTTAAACATTAAGTTCAACATATTATGGAAAAAATAAAATGAAATAATTCCATTTACTTATTCACATGGATATTATTCTATTCGAATATTCACATGAAATATCAATAACCACTTTCATAATGATGGAATGCATAATGCCAGACTATCATAACCACATAGCCAAGACCTCGTGCCAAGACTACAAATAAGATTTTTTCAAGGCCTGGTGCCAAGACACTAGATTGCCTGGTGAGACCTACTGATGCATCGAGGAGCTATAGCGGGCTCCACCCGTCATTTATTAAGTCTAATGCATTCCTCATATGGACAAGTTTAAATATAACATAAACATTCGTATTAAAACTCACATACTAAATTTCAATACTTTCTTCATAAACCATGAATGGTATAAAAATAACACATCCATAGTCAGACATATCACAAAACCATCAATACAATATGGATGTTTTGTATCATAATAAATCGACTCCAAATAAACTTAAAATCCCTCAAAGGATGTGGACATAGATGAAATCAAAACTCTTTTTAGAGAAATATCTCTTTCTATTTTGAAATCATTTAAGAGTCATATATTTATAAAATAAAACATTTTCTTTGAAAATATTTTTATTAGATTGAATGGTAAGCTTCGACTATTTTATATCGGCGGAAAATAGTCGCACTCGCCGTATAAGATAAAAAAACATTCTTACCTTAATTCTGTCGAAAATGTTAAAAAAGGCATTGTTTGGAAAACGACAGAAAGATTCCTTTATAAACATCTTATAAAAAGTCAACAAGGGTATAAATTACTTTAACCCATATTTTTTAAAATATTAATAATTATTTGAAATACATTTTTAAGAAACATGGATGTGGATGATAAGGAGGTCCCAGTAGATAATTACGTATAAACAACCTCAGATAATGATGAGATTGTGAAATAAACCCTTACCTTGTACTTTTCCTTGGTTGAGGGTAGTTTAACCTCCTGTATAATGGTTAAATAATTGTTATTAAATTATACACGAATGATATACATTAATATGATATCATATATGATCTTTTATCATTGATTTGTTAATAATTTCTTAGTATTATCGTTGTTTCGGGTGTTAGCTTACTCATTTTATTTTATATGTTTTGTTTCATAAGCTTTGTTTGTCCGGGATAGGTTTTATCTTAATCATATAAATAATGATATCAAGTCCTTATATACTATTATTAATAAGAAAATTAGAATTATATTTGAATGGATACGATGGAGATTGAATCTCATCGCGTTCGTGGAGAAGGTAGTCCGTACGTACGCACGAGCGACAATATCATTCTTTTGATATTAAAATAATAAATAATTTGACTGTATATCATATATACATTATCATTATCATGTTATATTTATTATTTACATGAATTACACATCATTATTATACCCATCCAAATAATAATTTATTGAATAACAATTACACCACGACGTGGAGACGATAAGCCGTACGTACACACGTATGGTGACATGTCATTCAAAGGATGGATAGAATACTTAATATGGTTGTAAAATATTTATAATAACATAACAGTATATATAAGATACTGGAGTTATTATTTTATAATGGGAATAACAAGGAAATAAGATGTTGAAGAATAATGAAACTTCAAAGAGGGTGGTGAAAACATTGCCTCTTCTTTGGGTTCTTCCTTTTGATTTGATCAAACGGGCTTCTTAGGCTGGATTTCTGATCAAAGTAAGGCCTCTATGATAAAATGGGGGAAGTTGATAGATTATTTGGGCAGAGTTTGGCGGAGAGAAATGGATTGAAGGAGTGAATTAATGAGAAGGGGTAGTGCCCTTTTATAAGAGGGGTGAGGGGCACCTTTGGAAAAGCTAGAAATATTATTTTATAATAAATTCATATTCAGTTTCTAATGGCTCCAAAGTGGATTATTTAAAGGTTAAGGTGGGGATGGGTTTAAAACCACTCAACCAATATAATTAGACAGGTTTGGGTCATTATATTAACCTTATCGTTTAGTTTTAACTCTTAGTTAATTAGTTTGACACTTACCATGTCACTTTGTATTTTTATATTATATAGTTAATAAACATACTATATACCTCCAAGCGACCCCCAAGTGGTCCATTAATGATACACCTATTTTAACACCCTAGACATTTATGATAATTTTTTTGTTTTTATGTTATATAAATCATAAAATGAATCTTTCAATATACACCAAACTAGCTTGGATTGCTTTACACGCAACTGTGTCCTTCCTCGATATCATGCATTGTACGCAATACCGAGTTTCACTAAACAACGATATGCTATTAAAATATTATTAAAACTAGCCATTATGAATAGTAATAACCACTTTTTGAAATTTTTTAAATTTCATCATTCAAAATGGACTCCATTTTTGGATTCAGAATATCGAAATTAGCCCAGGGTGAAGTTTTGGTATTTTTCTGAAAACATTCATTTTTTGATCAATTGTGAAAACACTGGGTTAGTATTTAAAAACCAACTTTTTATTTAAATAATTATTAATTTTATTTAAATTTATTTTAGGTCAAAATTGATACATAATACCTATATATGTTTAATATAATTCATTGGATTCAGTTTATAATAATTATAGATATATAAAAATTTTATTGAACATTTGATTCTCTTTTACCCACCTCCTTGGAGAATTTTCAAATTTACATAAAACATAATTTTAACTCTTTTGTGAATATAATTTCAAAAATATGAGACAGACGGTTGATTTCAGTAAGTAAAATTCAGTTCAATGAGATGAAAATAATTTTTGGTGAATAATAACTTTTTTCTTTTATTTACCATGGTTAAAAGTAAATAGGGTAATTAAGGGTAAACATGATATTATTATTACCATAACACATGTCCTAAATCTATTGGATAAGTGTAATTAGACCAAAACAACCTTAGGAATAAAATATGACTATTTAGGCCCACTTGGATTAGATTAGGACATTTAATATTAATTTATTTAAAGAAGGGTTAAAATAGTTAAAATCAATGCTTAATAAGTAAATCATTTTTAATATAGGGTTATACATAAGATAAATTCTACTATAAATATTCATTATAAATATATATAGATTTCCTACATAATGGTATTTTATTTGTAATTTTTAGACATTAAATAATTTAATTTATTATGACACAATGATGATGCAATAATTATATTATTAATGAAATATTCACATAAGTGATGTTATAAATACATAAATAAATACAATTGGAGACTTTTTATGAATTCCACTAATTTTATAGGTTAATATGAAATGTTAGTATTGATTTAATTAACTTTTTTCGAACTAATAATTCTGTAATGATTTTTACAAAAATCAATTACTAAATAGTTTCAAAATTGACATAAAATAGATTTTAAAACAAATATTATATTATCAATTATATTTTATACCTAAAAAACTGAGGTTTGGAAAAATTACTTAGATAAGGTTATATATACTCATAATAAACAACTTGGGGTTCTTTTGTCTTGTTATATTATGTTTATTAACCTTATAGTGTAAGAATACAAGAAGACACTGTAAAAGTAAAATTATTTAACTTAAAGTTAAATAAAAATTATAAAGTTAAAATAGAAACCTAAACTTGTATAAATTCTTTTTAATGAGATTATTTCAACACATAACCACCTTAGATTTGAAATAAATAAATTTGGAGCTATTTAAAACCGAATATGACTTTATAATAAAATAATAGTTTTAGTTTTTCCAATGGTTCCCCTCTCCTCCCTTATAAAAGGGATCCTCCTCCCTCTATTCCTCACACCACTTTGAGCCTTCAAGCTCGGCCAACCCCTGAAAATTTCATGTCTCCACTTCCCTAGATACATCCTATAGGTCCTGGTATTCTTCAAAGACCAATTTTAGTGCCCTAAAAGGAGGTCTCAAAGAGGCGCTTCAAATAAAAGGTAATGTCCATTACCGATTCTTTCATCTTTATTTCTTCTTCCACTTCTTCTTATTTAGTTGTTTCATTATAAAGTAATAACATCAGTATCAATAATATAATTATATGGTATTATAATATGAAACAACCTTATTTAACCATCTATCCATCCTACGGAAAACAAAATCACCGCGCATGCGTACGTACGGAATACCGTCTCCACGCCGTGGTGTAATCTATTTTTCACCACCACCTTACTTGGATGGGTATAATGGTGTAAAGAATAAATATATATGATTATTGTAAAGTTATATTTATTCTTAAATAGTATACATACACTCCAATATAATTCCACGATCATGGGAACGATATCATCGCTCATGCGTACGTACGGAATATCGTCTCCACGATGTGATGTGACTCATTCTACATGATTTTCATTGCATAATGATTACATAAATGAATTGAGTAAATATATATGATATATATTACACTAATACATTTCTGGAAATGAGGTATCTATAAACTAAAAAGAAGAATAAGAATTTATTCGACAGAACACACATAAGAACAAAAAGTAATAAACACCCGAATAACAAGTAGCAATGAAATATTACTAATAAGAAGCTAAGAATATGAGCATAAATGAAATCATAATAATGATTATGATTCTGGAATAAGCTAATGACATTATTTAAATCATTATACAGGAGGTTTGGACACTTACAACGCAAATCAGACCTAAGGTAAGGGACAATCTCGCAATCTCAATTTTTATCCGAGATTGTTTACACTTAAAAATTTACTATGGAATATTTATCATCCACATCCATGATTCCTCAATATGTAATATTATTTATATCCTAGTACAATTCTTTAAATCTAATTTTACCCTTCTGTGAGTTTTTAGTAAAAGATAGGAAAAGAATCTTTTGTCATTTTTCATATGAGGTACTTTTTGAATTTTCCGACAAAAGTACGAGAAGAATGTTTTTTTAACTTATACGGCATGAATATATTTTTAAAAAATTATTTCCAAGAAGCTTCCATCACAAGTTGTCATGTTTATTTCTAATCAAATTCTTTTTGTTTAAAATTGTATGACATGTTAAGAAATGAAAAATGTTTTTGAAGTAGAAAGGATATTTTCCTCAAGAATGGAGTTCAAGTGTTTTATCAAATGTATTTTCCATATAAGAAAATATAGGGTTCTATTTCTATCCTTATTATTACATTGATTTGATTATTTTGTGATTGAATTATTTTTATGAATTCCATTTTCTTATATGAATTTTTTTATTATGTCACTATGTTTATGAATCCCATTTTCTTTATATGGGTTATGCAATGATGTATGATTTATGATTTTGTGGCACACATAAGAATGGTGTCATTATGAGATGGGTGGGACCTATATCTCTGTCCAATGAATTGGGTAAAGATTTATATCTCATGAGATAGACATGGCTGGAACGACAGGTTAAACTGGTTCAGTGAAACAGGACTGAAATGAGGAGTGAACTCGGTTCAGAAATGGACTTTGTCCGCTAAGATTGTCTGGGCTATGAGTCTTGACTACTAAGAAATGATTCTCTATGATTATGTGTGTATGGCACAATGTTTCATGTTTTAAGTTATGATTATTGGGATTACATTTCACTACTATGATTTATCCCATGATATGAAATTATGATCTCTTTTGCAGGTTAATATTTCCAAAATGATATGTTCTTATGAATATGATGTGTTTGATATTTCTATTGTTTACCCTTACTGAGCATTTTATCTCACCCTTTTATATATATTCCTTCCCCAGGTCAGGAAGAAGGATATTAAGTAAGATATTCCAAATGGGACTATAGATATGATGAAATAAATGGGAGACAGTGTAGATTCTTTATGAACCAGTTGTTTCTGTTTCCCAGTTTCCAAAGACACTATACCTATATGGTCCTTTCATGGTTTTGTTATATGTTGTAATAAGTATGCTTCAATTTTGAAGTATTAACCATGTATGTAATGTATGGGTCATTATAGTTGGTATCAGAGGAAAGTTATAGTCAACCATTTGAAACTAGGATGTGAAAGCCTTAGTAAGAACCCTAAGGATAAGTCTAAGAATAGATCAAAAAATTATTGTTTTAATAACGGCCATCAATAACTTATGATAAGACCTTAAGTGTGAAATTTTATTCTTGATTATGTGGTTTTCTTATTATAATTAGTGTTGCTAACACTATTCTTCTTTATTTAGTCAATGGCTGAAACCCGAAGGAACCGTGTTAATGCGGAATGTGATGGGCAATGCAATTATTGTCCCCGTGAGCAACCAAACATTATGGGAGCTGGAATGCAAAATCTTGTAGCCATTCTCACACAAAATTTGCAAGCTATGAATCATACAGGACTTCCAAACGAGAAAAAGAAGGAGCAAAATTCTTTTGAATCCTTCATGAGGCAGTGTCCACCTTCATTCAGCGGGACCTCTGATCCATTAGTGGCTGAACAATGGATCAGTACCACTAAAAAGATATTTTGAGTTCTTCAATGTTCTGAACAAGATAAAGTCATCTTATTAGTGTATCGTTTGGAAGGAGATGTTGATCAATGGTCAAATCTTATTAAGAATACGAGGCAAAGGGATGAAATTGAGTCCATATAATGGGAAGAGTTCAAGAACATATTTTTCAATAAGTACTTTCCAAGTATTCATCGAACAAAGATGGGAGAAAGAGTTTTTTGAACAGAAGCAAAAGGATGATGAATCTCTTGGTACCTATGAAGACAATCTTACAAGACATGCAAGGTATGATTCTGGTATTATCATCCAACCTGAGAGTAAGATAGATTGATTCTTTAGTTGCTTAAAACCATGTATTTGATGGATGTTATCCATAAGGGACTTCAATAGTTACGAGGAAATCGTTCGATGTGCTCTCAAGGTTGATATAGACATTGGAGTAACCCATCAGTCATATGTGTTTGATAAGAAGAGGAAAATGGAAATCAATGGAAAATCAAAAGAGCACACTAAAAAGAAGATGAGTTTTCCTTATGCTCAATGTGTGGAAAGAAACATGGAGGGAGTTGTCTTGAAGGGATGAGTAAATGCTTCAAATGTGGAACGGAAAGTCATCGGGCATTTGAATGCCGCAATGATGTGAAGAAGATCTCTAGTGATGAGAACATAGAAAAGGATACATAGAGTGCACCTCCTACACATCAATGTTACAACTAAAAGGAAATGGGGAATTATGCTAATCAATGATCTAATCCAAGGGTATCACTGTATTACCTCAACAATTATATGTTGAGTTAGTTGTGAAAACCCCTAATGGCACAACAATCGCATAAAATGTTTATAATTATTCTACGATTGAAGTTTGTGGGAAAGTGCTTCCTGCAAATCTTGAGATCCTTCCTATAGTGGAATTTTATGTGATTCTTGGCATGGATTGGATTTATTTATATAGAGATCATATCAATTTCCAATGAAGGGAAGTCACATTTCATATTCCAGAACAATCTATGGTCGTCTATCGATGCAAGGATGAACATAACCTTCTAGTGGAAATTTCTTCCATATTATGGGTCTTGATTCCACTAAATGAAGGTTATTTATCTCAAATTGTTGGTGAGAAACTCGTGATTAAGAATATTCCCATTTTATGGGAGTTTGATGATGTCTTTCCGAAGGAATTACCAGGTCTTCCACCAAATCGTGAAGTTGAGTTTTCAATAGAACTCGTACCGGGTGCTTTGCCTATTTCAAAGACACCTTATAGAATGGCCCCAATTGAGTTGTAGGAATTGAATAAGCAACTCCAATAGAATCTTGATAAGGGATTCATACGCCCTAGTGCGTCACCTTGGGGAGCACCTGTTCTATTTGGTAAGAAGAAAGATGGATCAATGAGACTATGCATTGATTATCGAGAACTTAACAAGATCACTATCAAGAAAAAATATCATCTCCTACGCATTGATGACATATTTGACTAACTACACGGAGTTCAATACTTTTGAAAGATTGATCTTCGTTCAGGGTATTATCAATTACGGGTCAAAAGGTAGGATATACCAAACACAGATTTCTGTACAATGTATGGACACTATGAATTTATAGTGATGCCATTTGGTCTTACTAATTCCCCTACTATCTTCAGGGATCTAATGAATAGAGTCTTTAGAGACTATCTTGATCTGTTTGTGGTAGTATTTATAGACAGTATTCATGTCTATTCAAAGAGGAAAGAAGAACATCAAGATCACTTGAGAATTGTATTGAAGACCCTAAGAAAGGAGAATCTTTATTCCATATTTACCAAGTGTGAATTTTGGCTTCAAAAAGGTGCATTTTTTGGGTCACATAATCTCAAAAGAGGGAATATTTGTGGATCCAGCACAAACAGTGGTTATCGAAAGATGGTCGATACAAACCGCAGTAACTGAGATCCGAAGTTTTCGTGGATTGGATGGATATTATCGACATTTTGTGAATGATTTTTCACGATTATCTAATCCACTCACCAAGTTTACTCGGAAAGGAGTTAAGTTAGTTTGGATAGAGGAATGTGAAGAGAATTTCAAGGAGTTGAAAAGAAGGTTATCCAGTGCACCTGTACTCACACATCATTGTAGTGGAAAAAGGTTTGTGATATACAGTTATGCATCCAAGAAGGTTTTAGGGTGTGTTCTCATGAAAAAATGATATAGTGATAGCTTATGCCTCACGATAGTTGAAAATCCATGTGCAAAATTACCCATCTCATGATTCAGAGTTAGCTTCGGTAATATTTTCATTAATGATTTGGAGGAATTATCTTTATGGAGAAAGGTGTGAAATTTATACTAATCATAAAAGTTTAAAGTATATTTTCACACAAAAGGAGCTGAATATGCACCAATGAAAATGGTTGGAGCTGATTAAAGATTACGACTACTCAATTCATTACCACCCTAGGAAAGCAAACAAGGTGGAAGATGCATTAAGTCGACAAGACCATGCTAGTTTATCCATGATGAGGAACAAAAAAGATCCAATATTTATGGATTTACAAAGGATAGATCTTGGAATTATAATGGAAGGGGAAAAACAGTATCTTTCTCAAATGAATGTTAAACCATCTATAAATGTGATAATTAAAGAGGCACATAAAGAAGATGTTGAGTTGAAAAAGAAGGTGAGAAATGTTCTTGAATTCAACCTTGATTGTGATGGAATAATAATGTTCAGGAATTGGGATTGTGTTCCTCCCATCCCAGAATTAAAGAAGTAGCTGCTGGATGAGGCTCATAGTTCTTCATTCTTTATTCATCCTGGAAGCACGATGAAATATAGGTACCTGAAAGAGTACTTCTGGTGGGATGGCATGAATAGAGATGTTGATGAATATGTCTCTCAAAGCTTGGCTTGTCAGCAAGTTATAATTGAGAGACAGAAGTCTAAGGGGATGTTAAAACCATTACCCATACCCGAATGGAAATGGGAAAACATCACTATAGACATTGTCACCGGACTTCCTAAAACATCCCAAGGCAATAATGCTATCTGGGTCATAGTTGATCGTCTTACAATGTCGGCACACTTCATCACTATTAGAGAGGATTTCTCTCTGGATCAGATTTCCAGGATATATGTGAAGGAAGTGGTAATATTGCATGGAGTACCACTTTCTGTTATATCTGATCGGGATCCGAGGTTTACCGCAATGTTCTAGCGAAGTCTTTAGCATACTTTGGATACAGAGTTGAGTTTCAGCACTGTTTATCATCCTCAAATAGATGGTCAGTCTGAGAGGACAATTCAAACTATAGAAGATATGTTGAGAGCTTGATCTATGGATTTCAAAGGTGGTTGGGATCAACACCTACCTTGGGAGGAATTTTCTTATAATAATATCATTCACTCCAGTATTCAGATGGCACCTTATGAAGCTCTCTATGGAAAGAAATGCAGGACTCCAGCTTGCTGGGATGATGTTGGGGAAAGAAAGCTATTAGGACGTGATCTTGTTGATGAGATGGCAGAAAAGGTCTGATCTATTCAACAACACATTAGAGCTACTCAGAGTCGAAAAACAGTTATACCGACAACCGAAGAAAAGACTTCGAGTTTGAAGTAGGTGATAAAGTGTTCTTACGAATATCTCCTTGGAAGAGAGTAATGAGATTTGGAAAGATGGGAAAGTTGTGCCCTAGGTATATCGGTCCTTTCGAAATACTGGATCTTATTGGGAAGGTAGCTTACCGATTAGAGCTTCCACCGAATCTATCCCAAGTTCAAGATGTGTTCCATGTATCTCTCCTGAGAAAGTACATACCTGATCCTTCACATGTACTCAGCTGAGAAGTTGTACTGCTAGAGCAAGATCTTTCTTATGAAGAACTACAGATAGAGATTCTGGATCATAATGAAAAAGTCCTACGGAACAAGACCACTCTCTTGGTGAAAGTTTTATGGAGGAACCACCAATAAGAAGATGCTACATGGGAGCTTGAGGATATGATGAGCGAGAGGTATCATAATCTGTTTGTTACAAAGTGACGAATTTCGAGGGCGAAAATCATTTTAAGGGGGGTAGAATGTAACACCCAAGACTTTTATGAGAAATATTGTGTTTTTATGTTATATAAATCATCAAAGGAATCTTTCACTACACACAACACAAGATTGGATTTCTTTACACAGAACCACGGCCTTCCTCGATAGCTTGCGTTGTAAGCAATACCGAGTTTCACTAAACAACGATATGCTATTAAAATATTATTAAAACTAGCTGTTATGAGTAGTAATAACCACTTTTTGAAATATTTTAAATTTCATATTTCAAAATGGACTTCATTTTTGGATTCGGAATATCAAAATTATCCTAGGGTGAAATTTTGGTATTTTTCTGAAAACATTCAATTTTTGATGAACAGTGAAAACACTGGGTTACTATTTAAAAACCGACGTTTTATTTAAATAATTATTTATTTTATTGAAATTTATTTTAGGTCAATATTGATACATAATACCTATATACTTTTAATATACATCATTGGAGTCATTTTATAATAATTTTAGATATATAAAAATTTTATAGATCTTTTGATCGCCTTTTACCCACCTCCTAGGATATTTTTTGCAAATTTACATAAAACTTAATTTTACCACTTTTGTGAATGGAATTTCAAAAATCTGAGAGACACGATTGATGTTAGTAAGTAAAATGTGGTTCAATGAGATGAAAATAATTTTTGGTGAATAGTAACTTTTTACATTTATTTACCACGTTTAAAAGTAAATAGGGTAATTATGGGTAAAAAAATATTATTATTACCCTAACACACATCCTAATTCTATTGGATATGTGTAATTCGACCAAAAAAAACCTTAGGAATAAAATATGACCATTTAGGCCCACTTGGATTAGATTAGGACATTTAATATTAATTTATTTAAAGAAGGTTTAAAATAATTAAAATAAAAGTTTAATAAGTAAATCATTTTTAATATAGTGTTATACAGATGATAAATTATACTATAAATATTCATTATAAATTTAAAATGATTTCATACATAATTGTATTTTATTTGTAATTTTTAGGCTTCATATAATTTAAAATTATTTATGACTTAATGATGATGCAATAATTATCATATTAATGAAATATTGACACAATTGATGTTATAAATAACCAAATAAATGTAATTTGAGACTTTTTAAGAATTACACTAATTTTATAGGTTAATATGACATGTTTATATTGATTTAAGTAACGTTTTTAGAACTAATCATTCTGTTATGATTATCATAAAAATCAATTACTAAATAGTGTCAAAATTGACATAAAATAGTTTTTAAAACAAATATTATATTATTAATTGTTATATTATGTTTATTAACCTTATAGTGTAAGAAAACAAGAAGACACGGTAAAAGTAAAATTATTTAACTTAAAGTTAAATATAAATGATAATGTTAAAATAGAATGATAAACTTGTCTAAATTCTATTGGATGAGATTATTTCGACCCATAACTACCTTAGATTCTAAATAAATCAATTTGGAGCTATTTTAAACCGAATATGACTTTATAATAAAATAATATTTTTAGTTTTTACAAAGGTGCCCCTCTCCTCCCTTATAAAAGGGAACCTCCTCCCTCTCTTCCTCACACCACATTGAGCCTTCATGCTCAGCCAGCCTCTTCCAATTTCTCCTCTCCACATCCCTAGATACATCCTATAGGTACTGGTCTTCTTCAAAGATCAATTTTAGTGCCGTAAAAGGAGGTCTCAAAGAGGCGCTTCAAAGAAGTGGTAATGTCTGTTACCGATTCATTCAACATTATTTCTTCTTCCACTTCTTCTTATTTAGTTGTTTCATTATGAAGTAATAACATCAGTATCACTCATATACTGATATGTTATTATACATATGAAACAAACCTATTTCACCATCTATCCATACTACGGAAAACGAAATCATCGCGCGTGCGTACGTACGGAATACCGTCTCCACGCCATGGTGTACTCTATTTTCCACCACCACCTTACATGGATGGGTATAATGGTGTAAAGAATAAATATATATGATTATTGTAAAGTGATATTTCTTATGAAATAGTATGCACACACTCCAATACAATTCCATGATCATGGGAATGATATCATCGCTCGTGCGTACATACGGAATACCATCTCCACAATGTGATGCGACTCGTTCTACATGATTTTAATTGCATAATGATTACATAAATGAATTGACTGAATAAATATGATATATATTACACTAATACCCTTCTGGAAATCAGGTATCTATAACCTAAAAACAAGAATAAGAATTTTTTCGACAAAACGCGGATAAGAAAAAAAAGTAAAAAGCACTCGAATAACATGTAGCAATGAAATATTACTAATAAGAAGCTACGAATATTACCATACATGATATCATTAAAATGAGTATGATTATTTAATAAGTCAATGACATTATTTAAATCATTATACATGAGGTTCGGACACTTACAAAGCAAATCAGGCCTAAGGTAAGGGACAATCTTGCAATCTCAATTTTTATCAGAGATTGTTTATATTTCAGAATTTACTTGGGAATATTTATCATCCACATCCATGTTTCCTCGATATTTAATATTATTTATATCCTCCTACAATTTTTTAAATCCAATTTTACCCTTCGATGAGTTTTTAGTAAACGATATGAAAGGAATATTTTGTCTTTTTTCGTACGAGGTACTTTTTTACTTTTCTGAAAAAAGTACGAGAAAAATGTTTTTAACTTATACGACATGAATTAATTTTTAAAACATTATTTACAAGAAGACTCTTTTACAAGTTTTCAGGTTTATTTTTAATCAACTTATTTTAGTTTAAAATTGAATGACATGTTAAGAAAGGAAAATTGTTTTTGAAGTAAAAAGGACATTTTCCTCAAGAATGGAGTTCAAGTGTTTTATCAAAAGTATTTTCCATCTAAGATAATATAGGGTTATATTTCTATCCCTATTATTACATTGATTTTATTATGTTGTGATGGAATTATTTTTATGAATTCCTTTATCTTATATGAATTGTTTTATGATGTCACGTTGTTTAAGAATCCCATTTTTATTACATGGGTTATGCAATGATGTATGATTTATGATTTTGTGGCACACAAAAGAATGGTATCATTATGAGATGGGTGGGACCTATATCTCCCTCCAATTAATTGGGTAATGATTTATATCTCATGAGATAGACTTGGATAGAACGACAGGTTAAACCGGTTCAGTGAAACAGGACTGAAACGAGGAGTGAACTCAGTTTATAAATGGACTTTGTCCGCTAAGATAGTCTTGGCTAAGAGTCTTGACTACTATGAAATGATTCTCTATGATTATGTGTGTATGCCACAATGTTTCATATTTTATGTTATGATTATTGGGATTACATTTCACTACTATGATTTATCCCATGTTATGAAATTATAATCTTTTTTGTAGGTTAATATTTCCAAAATGATATGTTCTTATGAATATGATGTGTTTTATATTTCTTTTGTTTACCATTATTGATAATTTGAGTTCAACATTTTTTATGTTTACTTTCCCCAGGCCAGGAAGAAGTATTTTATGTAATATATTCCAACATGGATTATAGATATGTTGAAATAAATTTCAGACAGTGTAGATGCTTTATGAACCAGTTGTTTATGTTTCCCAATTTCTAAAGACACTATACATATACGGTCCTTTCATGGATTTGTTATATGTTGTAATAAGTATGCTACAATTTTGAAGTATTAACCATGTTTGTAAATTATGGCTCAATATACCTATAATGATATATGTTTTTGGGCCGAACCTTAGATTTTTAGGAATTGAATATCAATTAATAATATAATATTTGTTTTAAAAAGTCTTTTACGTCAATTTTGAAACTATTTGGAAAATTGATTTTTGTAACAATCATAACAAAATGATTACATCAAAAAAAGTTAATTAAATAAATCCTAACATGTCATATTAACCTAGAAAATTAGTGTAATTCATAAAAAGTCTCAAATTATATTTATTTGGGTTTTTATAATATCAATTATTTTAAATTTTCACTATTATGGTAATTACAGCATCATCATTGTGTCATAAATAAATTAAATTATTTAATGTCTAAAAATTATAAATAAAGTATCATTATGTAGTAAATCTTTATATTTTTCTATTGAATATTTATAATCGAATTTATCTTATGTGTAACCCTATATTAATAATGTTTTAGTAAATAAACCATGATTTTAACTCTTTTAACTCTTCTTTGAATTAAATAATAATAAATGTCATAATCTAATCCAAGTGGACCTAAATGATAAAATTTTATTCCTAAGGTTGGTTTTGGTCGATATAAACTTTTCCAATAGAATTAGGACATGTGTTAGGGTAATGTTAATATCATTTTTATTCTTAATTACCCTATTTACTTTTAACCGTGCTAAATAATAAAAAAAGTTACTATTAACAAAAAATTATTTTCATCTCATTGAACCACATTTTAATCCTTAATATTAACTGTGTCTCTCAGATTTTCTAAATTTCACTCATAGAAGCAGTAAAATTTAGTTTTATGAAAAAATTCTGTTTTTTTTACTACCACTTAGTGGTTTCACTATTCATCAAAAAATGAAGTTTTTCAGAAAAATACCAAAAATTCACCCTAGGCTAATTTCGATATTCTGAATAAAAAAATGAAGTCCACATTGAAAAAATTTTTATAAAATTTCACAAAGTACGTATTACTATTCATAACGGCTAGTTTTATTAGTTGTGGTGTGTTAGAACTTGATGTTGTGTACAACACACGCTATTACATAATTCAAAGAGAAGCGTACCGTAGAAGCTTGGGGTGTTACATTCTCCCCTCCTTCAAATAATTTCATCCTCAAAATTTTTTAGAATACTACTGCAAGAAAAGACTCGGGTGGTTCTTCATCATAAGTTCCTTGGGTTCCCACGTTGCCTCTTCCATCTTATGGTTTCTCCACAAGACTTTTACCAGAGGAGTCGTCCGGTTTCTCAGTACTTGTTCTCTCGTATCCTGAATATTGATGGGCTCTTCGCAATAAGACATATCAGTTTCCAATTCTAATTCCTCATAGGTGAGTACATGGGTTGGGTCAGTCATGTATTTCCTCAATAGAGATATGTGGAACACATCGTGAACTTTGAAGAGACTTGGCGGCATTGCCAATCGGTAAGCTATAGCCCCAATTCGTTCTAGAATTTCGAAAGTTACGATGTACCTGGGACTCAATTTACCTTTCTTACCAAAACTTTTGACTCCCTTCCATGGATATACCTTTAGGAAAACATGATCACCGACGTGAAAATCTAAATCCTTCCTTCGATTATCAGTATAGATCTTCTGTCTACTTTGAGCTTCTTTGATATGGTTTTGGATTACCTTCACCTTTTCCATCGTTTCCTCAACTAGTTCTGGCCCTACTAGTTTTCATTCACCAACGTCATCCCAACAGGTTGGTGTGCGATATCTCTTTCCATATAATGCTTCATATGGTTCCATCCTAATACTCGAATGGAATTTATTGTTATATGAAAAATCTACCATAGGTAAATATTGATCCCACATACCCTGAAAGTCAAGTGAGCAGGATCTAAACATGTCTTCTAAGGTTTGAATAGTTCGTTCTGATTGTCCATCTGTTTGAGGGTGGTAGGCTGTGCTCAACTGAAGTTCAGTATCCAAGTCTTTCTGAAGACTTTTCCCCAATCTTGAAGTAAAACGGGGATCACGATCAGAAACAATCGACAGGGGTACTCCATGAAGTGTCACAACTTCATTAATATATAGTTTTTCTAGATGTTCCAGTGGTAGATCTTATCTTATAGCAAGAATATGTGCTGACTTGGTAAGACGATCAACAGTAACCCATATTGCATTGTTCCTTCTAGGAGTCTTTGGTAGTCCCATGAAAAAGTCCATCGTGATATTATCCCATTTACACTTAGGTACGGGAATAGGTTGCAATACTCCAAAAGGTTGTTGCCTTCCAGCATTCACTTTTTGACAAACCATACATCTTTTTACAAAATCGGCAATCTCCCTCTTCATGTTGTCCCACCAAAAATGTTCCTTCAAATCTATATACATTTTGGTGCTCCCATGGTTTATAGAGAAATTGGAACTATGAGCATCATCCAGAAATTCCCTTTTTAGATCAGGAATATCGGGAACATAAAGTCTCTTCCCAAATATCAAAATTCCTTATTCATACACAAAGTCTCTCAATCTCCCATCATTCACAGCTTTCATATTCTTTTGAAATTCTTCATCATTGGTCTGAGAACTCTTAATCATTTCTAGTAATGATGGTTTGGCAACCATTTGAAAAATCATTGCTGTTTCACCTTCCCTGGACATTCCCATGTCCATCTTCACTAGATCCCTAAAAATTATATCCCTTTCAATTGTCATATTGTTCAAAACTCCATTATCTTTTCGCCTCAAAGCATCATCCACCTTGTTTGCCTTCCCCATGTGGTAGTGTATCGTACAATCATAATCCTTGAGTAATTATAACCATCTCCTTTGCCTCATGTTGATTTCATTTAGTGAGAAAATATACTTATAACTCTTGTGATCAACATAATTCTCACATTTTTCACCATAGAGGTAGTGCCTCCATATATTGAATGCAAAGATCCCAGCTGCTAACTTGATATCATGAGTAGGATAGTTTTTCTCATGAATTTTCAACTGTCGTGATGCATAGGTAATAACACTATCATTCTGCATAAGGACACAACCAAGTCCTTTCTTCGATTCATCACTATAAATAACGAACCCATCATTCCCCAATGGTAGAGACAATATAGAAGAATTGACTAATCTTCTCTTCAGTTCATTGAAACATTCTTCACACACTTTTTTCCAAACAAATTTAACCCCGTTACGTGTGAGCTTCGTTAATGGGTTACACAATCAGGAAAAATTCTTGACGAAATGTCGATAATAACCTGCCAAACCAATAAAACTGTGTACCTCAGTTATACTCGTCGGTGTTGTCCATTCGTGGATTTCCTTGGTCTTAGAAGGATCAACAGAGATTCCATCTTTAGAGACATTATGGCCAAGAAAAGAAATCTCCTGAACCCAGAATTCACACTGCTAAAATTCCCATATAATTCATGTCTTCTCAGAGTCTTCAGGATAATGCGCAATTGATTTTCATGATCTTCATAGATTTTGGAGTATACCAAGATATAATCAACAAATACCACCACAAATTCATCAAGATATTCTTTGAAAACTCTATTCATCAGATCCATGAATACATATGGTGCATTAGTCAATCCAAACAGCATTTCTGTAAAATCATAATCCCCATACCTGGTTCGAAATGCTGTCTTCAGAATGTATTCCTTCTTCACACACAACTGATGGTATCCAGATCGAAGTTCAATATTTGAAAATTATTGAGCTCCATGCAGTTGGTCAAATAAATCATCAATGTGAGGTGGGGGATACTTGTTCTTTATTGTTATAGCATTGATCTCCCTGTAGTCGATACATAACCTCATAGATACATCTTTATTTTTAACAAAAAGAACAGGGGCTCCCCATTGAGAAACACTAGGGTGAATAAATACCTTTTTACTCAATTCCTCTAGTTTTTCCTTTAGTTCAACTAATTTTATAGTGGACATTCTATAAGGGGTTTTCGATATAGGACTTGATCCAGGAATTAAATCAATTGAAGTCTCAACTTCTTGTTCTGTAGGATGTCCAGGTAAATCATCCTAAAAACATCTACATATTCTTTCACAATAGGTACATCCTCTATTTGAACATTCCGTTCCTCACCCACTGTAATTTCATCCTCTTCCTCCATAATAATTGAGTTTAGTTGAGCTACTGGGGGTGGATATTGATAAGAATTAGGTTGTGATGATTCTGCTCTAAAGATAAGGTGTTCCTTATCATAATCATCAAAAATTGTAACCTCCTTCTTCATACAATAAATCATTGCATGATGGTCCGAAATCAAATCCATACCGAGGATTATATCAAACTCAATCTTAGGTATGACGATTAGATCAGCAGATAAAAACATTTATGTGATATAATGGGGACTTATTCACAAAACATTGTTGCAATGATACTTCCCTTATGAGTTTTAACTGACAACTCCGTTGTTAAATCAAATTGTAAATATCTAATTTTCATAGCAAACTGGGAAGATATGAAACAATGTGATGATCTAGAATCCAATATTGCATTTTCTAAACTTGAGGAAACCATTAAATTAACTGCCACCACGTCTTTCGGAGCATCTACCTCAGCAGTAGTGATAGCATAAAAATGGCCTTGATCCCTTGGCCTTTTCTGAGGTAAGTTCCCCTGATGCTTAGGACATTCATTTTCATAATGTCCCATCTCCCTATAATTGTAGCATTGGACATCGGTAGCTTCCTTCTTCCCCTTGCAATCATGAGCATGGTGGCCTTTTTCTCCACACTTGTAACAGACTCCCGTTCCATTTATGCTTGTACCAGGGTGTTTCTTCCCACATTTACTACAAGATGGATATTAAAATTTTCCCTTCTTCCCTTTATTTCCATTCCCAGATTGATCAGCAGATCCCTTCTTCTCTTGCTTTGATTTAATGTCATATGACTTCGTGAATTCTTTCTCTGTCATGATAGCACATGATACAATGTCTTCATATGATGAGAAGGATTGTGAGACTAATGCTCGATGGAGAAATGGTTTTAACCCATAAAAGAAAAGATCAATATTACTTCATGGGTTACGTATATAATCTCCAGCATACATTGGTAACCTTGTAATGTTAGCCTCATACATTGGGACATTCTTATCCTCCTTTTATCTCAGACTCAGAAATTGCCTTTCCATATCTTCTCGATGGTCACGAGGAATGTATTTTTCTAAAAACAGATCTTTAAACTCTCTCCATTCCATATTTGATACATCATGATCTTCTTTCATGTTTTGAATTAATGACCATTATTGATCAGCATCTCCAGTTAGGCGGTAAACTGCCCTGATAACTTTTTCCCTTTCACTACTTCCTAAAGACTGAAATATTTTCTACAGGGAACTTATACATTGCTCAGATACCAATAGATTTATATTCCCATTGAATATTGGTGTTTGTTCCCTCATCAAGCGATCTAACATTGATCCTCCACGTTGTGGATTAGGGTGCTCCAAACAGGTAAGGTTATTATTCATAATGTTAGTGAGTTGTCCCAGTATGGTGATTAGTTGATCGGCACCAGTTGAATCGCCAGCTCCACTATAATTATCTTTATCAGGATGGAAATCCCTACATGGAGTGCGTGCATTGATACAATTTCCATTTCTTCCACTAGGCGACATTTCTAAACAATGGCATAAACTAGATCAGTTGATGAATCAAAATACATAATTCTATACTTATAAAAAACTTAACATAAATTGAACTATTTATGGATACAATCCATAATCATAAAAAATAAATTTCTTTGAGGAAGTATATACTCATAAACCCCTCATAATGATTTTTATAGAAAATTAGAGTTTTCCTAAGCATATCCCTAGGGAGTGTCGTAACCAATAGTGCAGCAAGGCCCATTGTCGTGCACCAGTTCCCGTTCGAGTCCAGCTCAAAGTGGTGTTTTTGTGTTTTACCCCTAGGTAAATCTGTTCCAGAGTCGCCTCTACCTGCTCGTATCCAGACAGGGATGCATTACTCAAAAAACTCACAAAATCTCAACAATACCAAAATTCTAGGAAGTTCTTCTAAACTAATCCTCAAATTTCATTATAAATCTATGTGCTCTAATCAGAGTTTATCTAAATCTAACTTCCAAGGTTGTTACTAAACTTCCTCTGATACCAACTGTAACGCCGCGACCCTAGATACCCAGAGTCGGTGCATTATTAAATAACATTGGCATGATCACAAGAAATATCAAGTCCTGAAAGACCGATTAGTTTAGTAGCCGTAGAATAACTAGATACATTAATAATGTTTAAATTACAACATAAAATGAAAACTACGACAATATAGTATCCATATTCCACACTCTTATCCCCTTATACAATCCTTGCAGTTCATTCATAAATTACTTCTTCTCATCATTGGAAAAATAAAACATAGAAAAGTGGTGAGATCAAATTCATAGTAAGGATAACAATATAGCATATACTTTCATAAATAAGAATAAACATTTAAAGAAATGTATAACTAAAAAAAGCCTTTTAAACTTGAACTTCAACATAGTTTGGCAAAAATAAAATGAAATAATTCCATTTACTTATTCACATGGAAATCCTATTATTAGAATATTCACATGCAATATCAATAACCACTTTCATATTGATAGAATGTATAATGCCAGACTATCATAACCACATATCCAAGGCCCCGTGCCATGACTACAAATAAAATTTTTTCAAGGCCTTGTGCAAAGACAGTAGTCTGTCTCATAAGACCAACTGATGCATTGAGGAGCTATAGCGGGCTCCACCCGTCACTTATTAAGTCCAATGCATTCCTCATATGAACATGTTTAAACATAACATAAAAATTCGTATTAAAACTAGCATACAAATGTCAATACTTTCATCATAAACCATGAATGGTATAAAAATAACACATCCATAGTCAAACATATCAAAAAACCATCAATACAATATGGAAGTTTTGTATTATAATAAATCAACCCCAAATAAACATAAAATCCATCAAAGGACGTTGACATAGATGAAATCAAAACTCTATTTAGAGGATTATCTCTTTCTATTTTGAAATGATTTAAGAGTCATATATTTATAAAATAAAAAAATTTCTTTGAAATTATTCTTATAAACTTTTAATGGATGATTCAATAATTTTATAATGGTGGAAAATAGCTGCACCTACCGTATATGTTAAAAAAACATTCTTACCTTAAATCGGTCAAAAAGGTTAAAAGGACTTTGTTTGGAAAACGACAGAAATATTCCTTTATAAAATTCGTATAAAAAGTAAAAAATGGTATAAATGACTTTAACCCATATATTTTAAAATATTAATAATTATTTGAAAGACATTTTTAAGAAACAAGGATGTGGATGATAAAGATGTCCCAGTAGATAATTATGTATAAACATCCTCATGTAATGAATAGGTTGTTAAATAAACCCTTTTCTTGTACTTTTATTTGGTTGAGGGTAGTTTAACTTCCTGTATAATGGTGAAATAATTGTTATTAAATTATAAAAGAATAATATATATTAATATGATATCATATATGATCTTTTAACATTGATTTGGTAATAATATCTTAGTATTATCATTGTTTCGGGTGTTAACGTACTGGTTTTCATTTATATGTTTTGTTATGTAAGCTGTGTTTTTCATGGATAGGTTGTATCTTAATAATATCCCTAACGATATCAAGTCCTTAGATACTATTATTAATCATCATATGAGAATTAGAATTGAATGGATACGATGAAGAATGAATCTCATCGTGTTCGTGGAGACATTAGTTCGTACGTACTCACGAGCGACAATATCATTCTTTTTATATAAAAATAATATATAATTGGATTTTATATCATATATAAAGAAGATTTATCGTGTTATATTTATTATTTACATGAATTAAACATCATTATTATACCCATCCAAATAATAATTTATTGAATAACAATTACACCACAACATGGAGACGGTAAGCCGTACATACGCACGTATGGTGACATGTAATTCAAAGGATGGATAGAATACTGAATATGTTTTTACCATATTTATAATAACATCATAGTATATATAAGAAACTGGAGTTATTATTTTATAATGGGAATAATAAATAAAGAAGAAGTTGAAGAAGAAAGGAACTTGAAAGAGGGTGGTGAAAACATTACCTCTTCTTTGGGTTCTTCCTTTTGATTTGACCAAAGGGCTCCATAGGTTGGCATTATGATCAAACTAACTCCTCTAGGATGAATTGAGGGATGTTTATAAAGTATTTGGGCAGATTTTTTCTGAGCCAAATGGCTTTGAGGGTGTCAATCAATGAGAAGGGGGAGTGCCCTTTTATAAGATGGGTGAGGGGCACCTTTGGAAAAGCTAGAAATATTATTTTATAATAAATTGATATTCGGTTTCTAATTGCTCAAAAGTGGATTATTTAATGGTTATGGTGGGTATGGGTCGAAAACAACTCAACCAATAGAATTTAGATAGGTTTTGGTCATTATATTAACCTTCTCATTTAGTTTTGACTCTTAGTTAATTAGTTTGACACTTACCATGTCACTTTGTATTTTTATATTATATATTTAATAAACATACTATATACCTCCCAGAGACCCCCAAGTGGTCCATTATTGATATACCAATCATTATATAAGTGTCTTGGCCGAACCATAGATTTTTAAGAATTTAATATCAAATAATAATATAATATTTTTTTTAAACTCTTTTATGTCAATTTTGACACTATTTGGAAAATTTATTTTTGTGAAAATCATAACCGAATCATTACTTCTAAAAAAGTTAATTAAATCGATAATAACATGTCATATTAACCTATAAAATTAGTATAATTCATAAAAAATCTCAAATTATATTTATTTGGGTATTTATAATATCAATTATTTTAATTTTTCACTGTTATGGTAATTACTGCATCATCATTGTGTCATAAATAAATTAAATTATTTAATGTCTAAAAATTATAAATAAACTATCATTAGTTAGGAAATAATATTATATTTGTAATGAATGTTTATAATGGAATTTATTTTATGTGTATCCCAATATTAGAAAAATATTATTAAATAAACATTGATTTTAACTCTTTTAACTCTTCTTTGAATTAAATAATAATAAATGTCTTAATCTAATCCAAGTAGACCTAAATGATAATATTTTAGTCCTAAGGTTGTTATGGTCAAGATAAACTTTTACAATTGAATTAGGACATGTGTTAGGGTAATATTAATATCATTTTACCCTTAATTACCCTATTTACTTTTAACTGTGCTAAATAAAAGTAAAAAAGTTACAATTCATCAAAAATTATTTTCCTCTCATTGAACCGCATTTTACTCGTTTATATTAACTATGTCTCACTAATTTTAGAAATTCCACACACAGAAGCGGTAAAATTATGTTTTATGAAAAATTCAGTTTTTTTAACTACCACTTAGTGGTTTCACTATTCATCAAAAAAAGATGTTTTTTAGAAAAATACTAAAAATTCACCCTGGTCTAATTTCGATATTCGGAATCCAAAAATAAAGTCCCTTTTGAAAAATAAAATTTATAAAATTTCAAAAAGTATGTATTACTATTTATAACGGCTAGATTGATTTGTTGTGGTGTGTTAGAACTTGATGTTGCGTACAACACGCGCTATTGAATTATTCAAAGAAAAGCGTACTGTAGAAGCTTGAGGTGTTAAATACCAGATAATTAAATAGGGTAAGTTTCATTTTAAAGTATTTTTATAAATTTTACAATGGATTGGTCCTCTTATGTAAAACACGTACTTTAGTCATCATTCATGTATGTGCAACATACCTGCGTGCCATACCTACATGGTATACCTATGTGGTACTTCAATCTGGGGTACCTACATGGATTACCTGTGTGAGGGACCTATGAAAGCAACTCAAGTACACGTTTTTAAAGGCCATTCATGGATGGGTATCTCCATCCTTGGTTACCTTATTTGAAATTAACTATCTTGAAGCCTCCACCAACACCTCCTAAATTTTTAAAACATTGTGAAAGGCAGATTATCATGTCTCTTATTTGGATGTCTATTTACAAAGTGATAGGTTTCCCAATATTGTTCCACAATGGTTTTTGGATTCACAGAGTATCTGTTGATTTGCATATCCATAGTCACATTGATAGTTCTCTCTGAAACCGTGCTGGGAAGTTCCTGGTTTAAAGAATAAGGGATTGGGTTATGTCCTCCATTTCTCATCTTTAAGACTCTGATCCTAATGATTCTGGTAGGGATGGTACAATTCTCACTTATTTTCAATGCAAGAATAAGACAACTCTCCCTCCCCTACCAAGAACAATTAAATGGAATCAATCTAGGTATAAGCCCTCCATATTCCTCCCTTCCCTCTAACATTGGACACTTTTCCAATGTAAATAGAACATAGGGAAATCTCTTCACTTATCCTTCTTCCAAGGTCAATGTTTCATCTTCCACCAGCGGGAAAAGAAAATTACTAATTTGTTAATGTATTTGTTGAATCTCTATAATCCTCTTATCTCTAACACCGAGCATGACTCATGTGGGATTTTCGATTTGACATAGTAACAACATTTGTAGAATGTAATGAACTACGAGAAGTCTGATTCTTATTCAAACTATGATACAAAGGAATCCTTTTTTAGGGCATGAGCTCACTAGATATCCTCCTCATGAATCCCACCAAAATTCCCTTAAATTGGGTATCCTTTTTATGAATATGCCTTAAATTACCCTCCAAATCATCAAGGCATCCTTTTCAAAAAATAATCCAAAATGAAACACTCTTAAAGAATGATACCCACTTATGAGACTTATCGAACAATGTGGGATTTTATTCCTATCCATATGAAATACATAGGAAGCTTTCTTGATTTTAAAACACAACAATTCAAGTCAAATTTTCCTCCTAGGGCTATATTCCTAACATGGTTTGATCTTACTTTGAAAACCATTTCTTTTCCATGTTTGTGGGCTGTTTCATCATTGGTCCCTCACGAGGTTTGGACAAAGAATCTTTCAAATAGAGGCCCATATCACTTATCACTAATGGTATGATGTGTCCTATTATGTGACATTAAACTACTAGGGTTCTGAATCTTTCACAATGATACGTAGGTAGCCCATCTTACAGGCATAATCCCATTATCAAAATAAACCTTCATCTCCTGAGATGACAATATATTTTTGAGTGACCCACTGAGCGGCTTAAAAACTAGTATCATCACAACGATGAATAAAATAATCTCTAAATAGTATATTATAAGATATCATAGATGGAAAACCTTTAATACATATGAGTATTTCCATAAATGAAGAACCTTGATTGCATACTGATGATTCCAAATTTTACACATGTGAATAAGTAATTGTAAATTAAAAGGGATAATATTGATATACATGGTGAATAAATAAGGATTCATGAAAATATATTAAATTTACAGAGAGTTTCCTAGAGTAAACAATAATTCCCCCCAAAAGTGTGTGATGAGTCCGACCACCCATTCTCTCGACCAATGCGTGTTCTTGCGTATTGTAATGTTCAATCATAACAAATTCCAACCTTTGGAAATCATGTACCATTTGTATAACGAAATGTTGGATGTTTTTGGTACCATAAATAAATCCATTGGAAACCACCTAGAAACATTGATTCTAAAAACTAGTACACACATTTCCAGGAACTACGAAACAGAAATGGTGAACCCGATGTGAATACATAACCATGTTAATAATGATACGCAATTATTGGTTCCATATCCATTGATAATAAAATTCCATACAATAGAATTATATCATGATTCTATACATTTAAATAGAGGCTGCTTTAATGCAGTTTGTTGCTATCAGTTTTTCTTCTCAGAATTCCTTCTTTCAAAAAAATGGCATTCTCTAAGACAACATCTTCTATCATTCCAACCGCTACTCATGCTAGATCTTCATATGTGGGAAAGACGACATCACCAACACATCATCTTGGACACTGGGTATCTAATGTGTTGGTAAAGGAATATTTCATGCATGGTACAATTTTGACTTTGGCGGCTGCTCGACAAGCCCCCTAGGTCAATAACAATCCTCTATCATCTAGCTAATGACAACTAATGATCTAGAAGCTAAAGGTGCCAAAAACTGTTTCCGAACATTTCGGTTCATTATCCCCATAACACAACAGTAAATACCTCCCATACTATAGGGAGGTGGATATATAGGTTACACAAATCCTTGATTCATGAATTCATGAGTCTTTCCTGAGAAATCCCACCAATAGCCACTGCATGAATCTTGCAGTACTATACCACCAACATGATGGGGGTGTTGCCTTTTGACATTTTGCACATTCTTCTCAGACCCGGGAATGTAATACAAACTGCTAGGGATAGCGTCTGGTAAAAAAGTAGCAGGTTCTCACCACTACCTCCTCTAGATAAGTCCCTTTAATTTAACATGATCTCAAACAATCAACTAAAGCATACATCCATCCATCTTAATTTTTCCGCTTAGCAGACTCGTCTGACAACAACCCACAAATCCAACCAAATAAATGTGGTGGATTACCCTGAACAAGAATATACACCTACTTACAATTTCTCATCTTGTAGTAGGCTTGTCTAATTTCATTTAAAGAATCCCACCAATCTAATGTGGTGGAAACTTGAAAATAGGAAATGCACATGTTTACAATCACTGATTCTGTCAGTAGTCTCGTTCACTGATTTTCAAGGAAGTCTGTCAAACATGCCTAATGAAAAACAACCAGTATGCACATACACCTACCAATGTTCATCAAGCCTGCAAATAGACTTGTTTGTTATAACTCGTAGAAGATAGTTGGAAAGATCCGATAACAAAATTTGTGATAAACCCAACACTCTTCCCTCATGCATGAGTACTGTAAAAATAGATAAACATGAAAAGGAGGATGGATGTAGGCACAAACACCAACTACAGGGACGAAATGGACATATATTCCCATTTTAGCTGCTGAAGTCACCAAACACATCGTATAAATGGTGAATGGGAGGACGCATATCCCTGCCCATATTCTAGAATCATGCCAAAAATATTTTAACAACTACTTCAGCAGTATAAGGGGAACATAAAAATAAATGTGTCCCCACACATGGGATGACCCATCGGCATGCCATCCTGGAGAAGATACATACCTCTATTCCAGTCCAGGAGGGTCATGGGGCATACCACCCCCCCCGTATCATAGGGACAACAGGATCAGGAACATAAACACTTTCCAATTGGTGGTAACTAGTCCATTCCAGTAAACACACCAGGGCAGGCACATACATATTCCCATGATAACCACTTTTCCAAAAACATTTAGCCATAACTATGTATTAGAGAACATCAAAAAAGAAGTCTCGACTAGAATTGTTCAAAAATCATGATTCAAGATGTAGTTTGTATCATCTTAATGCTGGTATTGTTAAATTCCTCAGTCATTTATCTATTATAGTTAAGGATCCTACCGTCTCGTTACCAAATTATTGGAGTGGTAGTTGTAAATATGATGTTCCTCATAAACAACATAATCAGGAAGGCTTGTTTTGTGAAAATTCAGTAAATCCAGAGTGTCTATCTCCGAATGAGAGACGCGACAACCCTCCATGTGGCCAGAATACCAAGGAGAATGATCATGTTTCCCATTCTGTAATCTATCATGGTGATCATCCCAATGATGGAATTCACTGAGAATGTGTAATCTGGAGTCATATTTTACATTGTTATGATAATTCCATTATTGACAACGTAGCTATGAGAAAGCCCTCCAATCTCAAGGAACATGAAATCACAAGGCCAAACATGTCTAATGCCTTGTCATTTACATATGAAACAATTTATCAATAAGAAGACATATTAAAGAAACAATAATTCTTTGAACCACCTTTGGGTCAATTATCTTCTCATAGAGAGTATCCGCTTTGGTCAATCCATGTGGAGATACATCTATTTAAATATTGTGAAGATGTGTTAAACATGAGGAAACAATTAGCTAAAGTTTAAAAACTGGTCATGTTCTGGCCTTTTGAAAATTCTTAGTATAAAATTCTCAATTTGATGCAAGAAGGTTGTATTAATGAAATCCATATCCACATATGGAAAAATCCTTGACATTTGTAAAACAACGTATTACCATATGATGACTATACAAATCATGTAAAGATAATAAAATAATTTCAATGCCAAATTGACCTAGCTTCTCCCTCAGATTCCCATTATCCAATGGTCGAAAATAATAGAGAACCCTTCAGCATGCATGAATAAATGCTCTAAGGAGACTACATCAATTTTTTTCGGATTCCCTATATTATGTTCGTATAAATGAATCGATTGCATATATAGAATTGAATTTAAATACACTCCAAAATGATCAAAGTCTACAAAAAGTGGTCTCATCAAATGTTATTGTCCACGGTCGGCCACAATCTATAGATTTTTTATGTAATCAGATGTATGCACAAGAACATTTCACAACAATTTATCATCAGAATCAGGCCTAATGAATAAAATTTGATGAGTTACATATACATCAAGCATCCGATAATCATGATAAGGAATCCCTCTTAGAGGATGTTAGGCGTAAGAGAATGAAAATGTCTGATATAGCACATCAATCTTTAGAGATGGGTGATTTAAATGGGTGTCAGATGACGCACCTTGCTAATGTCCAAACCAAAATAAATTAATTTTGATGACCAGTTGCACAAATTTCTACCATAGAAGTTCAATAATCACCACATCTTGTCGGGGGATCATTTAATTAATCCTTCAAATTTATTCAACATAGTTCAATGGTTTCAATAAGAATAATTAGAATAGCCCCAGCCAGCAGGGCTCAAATATTTTTCACACCTGCAATCCCCTCCTCAATGGATGTCATTTTTCTACCAATTATGGAAAATTCCATAAGGAAAGCATAAACATGAACTATCCAAAGATTCCCTTCAGGTTACTGTCAACCAAACTATCCCAGGTATATCATCATATAAGAGAATGTAGACTCATTAAAGACATAAAGGAATACAATGTCACTAAAATATTGACAGAATGACATCAATGCATTACGCATCAGTAAATATAATTTACACCATTTCATAAGATCCTCCAAAAAATATGTCATGTTCAGGGGAATCAAGAGATGATGTTCTTGTCTATAATACTGTACACAAAAAAGTCAAAATAAGAAGGTCTTCACCCCAGAAATTAGAGGCGTAATAATAATCTAGTCATCCCTTCAAATAACCATCTCCCCATCTCAGAAATGTTTTAAACTATGGGAATGGAAAATTTCATATTGCATCTCACTTTTACATTAAAGAAGGTTAGTATCTTTCGCTTAAAGAAATAATTTCATAGTTATATGTGGAAATGATGGATTTTAATAGATTCAATATTTAGTTAATCAGAAACATCATTTCCTCTTGACGTACTACCCAAAAAGGTCCTCAACTTGGAAATCATATAGTAGCTCCGGTGAAAATTGAATTTCTATTAACTACCAATGCAGATAATGAATCTTTTCCAACTAGTACACAATGGAGGTAGGACGATATACATCCTGATAGGTCTATTTCTGTGGGTTATCCAAGGCAGATATTATCACCACCATTAGTGGTTTTCCGGTTGATGAACTAGCTCAGACATTAGTTTCTATTCCTACACATGATTTAACTCATTAGGATGTTCCCAAAATGATTAATAATATAATTGATCCATTAAAAATAGATTAGAAGATATTGAAGAAGGACATGCACCGGTTTTTCCAGAAAAGAGAATTTACCCTGAATGGTTGGATGCAATTCCTCGACCAAATTTTTTTTGAATACCACATTCACAATCATTAATGGTTAAGAAGATTGAGAAAAATACATAAAACATTTTGTTTCTCATGGTTGTCCCATGATGGGAACATCTCCACAACAATAATCAGTTATGCTTATGTGTTTTGTGCAGTCATTACAAGGTCCATTTTTGTCTGTTATAAAAGTTTACAATCACGATCAATTACTTTATTGAAATATCTCTGTCATAATATTCCTTCTTTAATTTCACTCAATGCTACCAAATATGCCAGTTTTTTATCTTAAAAATACCAAACAAACAGGGAATGAAAGTGTTTTAGATTTCATGGCACTATGGAAAGGATTATCATATTCCTTAATTTTTCCACTCACTCAAGTATAATATCTTCCAATTTGTCTGGAAATTCTACGTGATGAGCTACGCAAACCATTTATCACTATGAAATAAAAACGAGGGTTTTAAGTCTTTCAATCAATCACTCAACAGATGGAGGATGCTTTTATTATAAAACAATGGCTAATACTCATTTCATTCCATCAGCTCTGCGGAGGAGGATAAGAAAGACATAAGATTCAATAATCACACTCAAGAAGGCACATGTACCTGCTTCTACAACATGACCTTCATCATACCTATGGGATCTGCTTCTGGAGCATCATCAGCAAAGACCTCCTTGTCAAGATGATCAAATATATCAAATGCTCAAATAGTTTGAGGAATTAATGAAAATTTTTTATTCTTTCAGGAATGAACAAGTTCCTTATTACTTCATCTTAGTCTTAGAAAAAAATTTGGTTCAGTTTCCAAGGCCAATGAAGCCAAATAATTATTGAGATGAAGATATTCTAAATTATTACCCATTTCACCAGAAGTTGGGACATCCCATTCTAAAGTGTTGTGTTTTCAATGACCTTTTGAAAATTATGGTTTATTTAGGAAAATATAAACTAAAAAATATATCATCTCAAGTAGTATGTGTTACTTCTAATAATATAGAAGAAGAAATAGAATGGTAGGAGGAAAAAAATAAAAATATAAATAAATATGATGATTCTATTATTTAAAAAATGATCAACTAGACTCATGAAATTTTATGAACACATTTGAAACTACTAATTGTGTCTTATGTCACCTCTACCACATCAAAAACACATTTATAAAAAGGCCATTTCTCAATAATGATAAGTGGTTATAATGACAATGAGCAGTCCGAAAAAGATGGTCTCGTGTCACGGAAAAACTTTCCTTTGACCATTAATGATTTTTTACTATATGATTCAAAATCACTAGAACCGCCCCGCCAAACGACACAACCAGAATTAACCTATCAACAATAATGTTCGTCAAATGAGGAATTGATATTTGGTTTAGTTAATGTTATCCATTTAACAGATCCTTATGCCAATGGTGATTCTGATTATAATGATCTACAATTCCTTTTAAATAATTGGAGAATATGAGGAGGAGGGAATGGTTAAGGATAAAGTGGAAGACATGAGAATTCTAAAATCCACCATTTTAACAATACCCCTTATTGAACCATATATGCAGAAGAAAATCTTGGATGATCCCTTCAGAGAGATCAATAAGAAGAATAAGTGTATTCCATGAATGATAGGTTCAGTTCTAACACAATTATTTTGGATGATTTAATAGAAGTCACATATTTTTCTTCTCAGCCAATGTATAGACATAGTCAGTCTAATTTACTAATTCTAGGGGTATTTCCACTTTTTCTTCCAACACAGAGTACATCTACATCAGAAGTGTCAATATCCGAAGAACTGGATAAACCAAATCTTAGTGGTGGGAAAGACAGACCTTTGGACAAATAGTATGATGTCATGAAACAATTGGCTCAAGTACTGGACAAGTTTTCATTTCAGGATGCTTTGAATCTATCAAAAGATCTTTGAGAAGAACTCATTGAGGCTTTTTCATGTACTCAATAGTGTGAAACCGATGTTGCGGTTGCTGAGGTTTACGATATAGAGAATGATTTTGCAAATTATCATGTTTTCATATGTTTTACAGATGAATATGATTATGATGATGTGCATGGGCATATCATACACTTGTATTTGTATAGAAAATTCAAGGATAAAGATAACTGGAGGGCCTTCACTGATAATGGCTCTAGAGTCATCCTCATTCTTATTCGTACACTTCGTCGATTTTAACTAACTATATCTGACTAATATCCTTATAAAATAATGTTTCAAGCTCATGATAATAATGAGCAAGAAACTCTAAGAATGATTACACTCATAACATAGTTTGGAGACCATTTGTGTAATTTAGATTTCATGGTTGTTCGTCAGGACGCAACCATTAATATTCTGTTGGGATGGCCTTGGCTGAATAAACATGCATCCATACCCTCATCCTACAACCAAGGTATTATGTACCATTTCAATGGTCAATTCAGGACATTGTATGGTTACAAGGCTCCATTCAAAATATGTGAGTCATAATACCTTGAGGCAGAGTTTCATCATGAAAAAGGAACAAAGTAGATGACAAAATAAAATAACTAGAGTTAATCCTCTAAAAGGATTAGAAAAGATCCCATAAATTCCATTTATTCATTTGAGTATGGATTATGTGTTACCCATCTTCCAAATTGAATTGGTACTTACAAATCTGAGAACTCATCTAGTAACATCTTTAATGTCAATTACGGAAATTGAGCCTGACAAAATAGAAGAAATTGTTGAACCACTATTCAATGATGAAAGCATAAATAGAGATGTTTTTATTTCATCCATTGAACAAAAACAATCCTATACATCGTCAAACATAGTAAATTATTTTGTAGAAATACATGAGGAAGAAAAAAATGTTGAGTCTCAATCCATCACTCCATCTATATTTCTACAGGAAAACCCTTCATTGTCAATAGGGTTAGATATAATGGATTCTTCTTTTAGATGATCAAATACAAATTTCCCCTTTTACTCAGGGAGTTTTTCATTAACATCAACTATGAAAATGGAAACCGAAGAGGTAACATTTAATGAAGAAGAAGAGGAAGATCTCAGAGATTCTCCTCCTACATTTGAGGAAAATGTCTTTACCATTGAGGATGAGATCATTGAAATAAAT
This sequence comes from Viscum album, assembly GCA_963277665.1. Lineage (NCBI taxonomy): Eukaryota > Viridiplantae > Streptophyta > Magnoliopsida > Santalales > Viscaceae > Viscum > Viscum album. The sequence continues at coordinate 1,101,004,111 of OY728145.1, forward strand.
ATGGGTACATAAGAAGATCCATTCCACACTCTAATTAGTGCATACATTACCACTAAAGAATAATATGTGTATAATTTATTTATAAAGCAACATCGATATATATATATTCATGGAATTATACAGAAATGTTAGGTCTTAATATTGATCTAGCTACCCATCATTTGGGATTTCTTGAAGAACATCATGAATTCAAGAAAGAAGCAAGAAGAACACACCCAATTCATGCCTGTAAAATTGATGATGATGTTGATAAACATGTAAAGGATAACATTGTCAGAGAATTTAAATATTATAAACAGCTGGAAAATATTTCCCCAGTAAAAAAAAAAATTGGAAAATGAGAGCCTACATTGATTTCAGAGATATTATCTAGCATTGTTTTAAAGATTATTTTCCATTTCTGATTACAAAGCTTCTAATTTATGCAAAGATTGGTTATGAGGCTCGTTCCATCATGGATGGATGCACTAGTTATAATCCAATCCATAAGGACCCATAGGATAAAGAATCTATAGCCTTTAAAGCCTCTAAAAGTGCGCTTTTCAATCGGGTAATTCCCATTGGTATAAATAATACAGGTGCAACATACCAACGTGCTATGCACCATATCTTCAAACCCATCTTATGGAATTTTATGAATGATATGAGGATGATTTGGTGGTCATATCCAGAAAACATTCTCATCACATGGATGATTTGGAAACCATATTCCATAAACATCAGCTACATAGTTTGAAGATAAACCCTTTGAAATGTGATTTCAGGGTAACCTCATGAAGGTTTCTTTGCTTCGTTGTATACCATCATGGTATCAATGTTGATCCTAAGAAAAAAAATTCCTTGGAATGAAAACTTGTAGAAATTTAAATGAATCAAGAGGAATCCATAGACACTTGGCCTATATTTGGTGCATTTTCCCCAATTGGGGAGGCAAGTGTTTTCCCTTCACCAGATTAATAAAGAATGTAGTCAACGGTCGATGGAATGACTACTTCCAAGAAGCATTTGACACCCTCAAGAAATATCTCTTGAGTCCAACATTATTAATGTCACCTTTTGAAGGGAGAACAATTATTCTATATGTGAAAACATTTGAATGGTCACTAGGTGCTTTCTTCCCCCAAAAGAATCATGTTGAGAATGGAAATAGCCATTACTATATCAGTAAAACTATGCATGATGCGGAACTTGATGTTCATGTCTTGTAAAGTGCTGTCAGGCATTAATCATTGTAGTTCAGAAACTAAGGCACTGCCTTAACATCATAAGGTCTAATTGGTATCTCACAATTACCTGTTCAATTTTATTCTTTGTCGTACTATGCTAACAGGGCATTTGGCATGGTGGGTAGTTATTTTGAAATAATTCAATATCCTTTTTGTGCCTCAAAACGATGTAATAAGCCAATCTATGGTTGATATCCTTGTTGATCACCCTTCTGTAGAAGATATATATTATAATACATAACTTTATGATGAAATTATCTTATTTATCGAATATGATTCCCAATCATGGGAAATGTATTTTTATTATGCTTCCAGAAGTTAAACAAGTAATATTTTAGAAAATCCTAAACTAAAAAATGTTGGGTTTGGAATTGTCCTTATTTCCCCCAAAAATGCAGTATTACCTTATTCATTCTTGTTATCAGAAGGTGTTACCAACAATGAGGTAGAATATACTTCCCTCATCGCAGGTTCTTAATTGTACCTCCATGTGATAATGAATTATTTATATCTTAATGGGGAATCAGAACTGGTAATCAAACAAATCAATGAGAAATATTCTATCTGAAAAGGTGAATTAATTCCTTTGTGTGATTACGTCATAGGGGTAATGGATGAATTTCCCTCAGAGCCGACATAGTCTAATTTCCCGTTATCAAAACATTCCCAAGCATATGTATTGGATAATAAAGCTACAGATTTAGCATATCCATATTAGGATGAGTTTTTCATTAGCATAGCTAATCACTATGTGGTCTCACTATTTGTTGAAACCATAATAGAGGAAGTTAAGGAAATTTTCCCTATTTTAGAACCATATGGTCATTCCATGGTATGTAGAACATCCATCTTGGAATATCTTCAAAATTGGGAGCATCATCTAGATTGGACTAAGATACAATATATCTGACGATGAGCGGAGAATTTTACTATTTATAATATTCCAGACCACCAAAAGATCCTCTATAAGTAAGGATTTGATGTCTTCCTCTACAAGTGCTTAGATGGATAAGAGACTATATATTTCATGAAATAAGTACATTCATGGGTTTTTAGTGCCCACCAATCTGGACACATACTCTCTGATCAGATCTAAAGGCTTTGATAGCTTTGGCCTTCAGTGGCATAGGATTTCAAAGATTTCAATAAAAAAATCCATCCATGCCATGTGCATGACAAACTTATTCAACCAACCCTAGAGTTTATACATTTATATAAATACTCCTAGCCATATTACAAATGGGTGATGATGTAGTAGGACCATATCCTCTAGCCACGTCAAAGCAGTTCATGTATATTCTCACTGTCATTGACTTCATCTCTAAATGGGATGAGGCAATATCTCTCAAGGAAGTCGGATCCAAAAGCATTAATAGTTTTTAAAAACTAATTTCATTAATAGATTTGTTGTCCGTCATACTATATTTATGGAAAATTGCTCCAATTTCTGTTCTGCTGAGGTAAAAAAAATTATATCTGGAACATAATATCAAATCCAAAAATTCATCTCACAATCATGCAGTGTCCAATGGACAGATAGAGGCCTCCAACGAGACCCTATCAAATATACTCCAGATAATAGTGGATCAATATAAGAAATCAATTTCTGATAAAATTTTGAATGGTTTATGGGAATATCATACAACTACTAGTACTGTAACTAAATCCACTACTTAATCATTGTTATATAGAATTGAAGCAGTTTTTCCAATTGAAATGCATTTTCCATCACTCAATGTGGAAATTTGTGATTAGGTGTCAACAGATGAGATGTCCTCGAAATGGTTCAATGAGTTGGAATGATATGATGAGAAAATATTTCATACATTGCATCATCTATAAGTCTATTATAATAGAATAGCATGAGCTTTTATCATGAAAGTTCACCTCTGTTAATTATTTCAAGGAGAACTGGTATTGGTCCTTAGGACTTTAATGATACCAGGATAGAAAATTCCAAAACATGAGGAAAAGTGGGATGGACCTTATTCCATTCATAAATTCTATTTAAATGGAGGTAAACGATTAATCTAAATGGATGAAAATATTATTATAACTCCAAAAAATGAGATATTCTTAATGAAATACTTTGTGGTGTTGTGCAGATTTGTCCTCACTCCATGACATTATACTAAACAGGACTATGTCATTATTGAAAGACATTAAACTCTACAATACTATGTCTTTTCTTCATGATATAAAACAACACAGCCCGTTTGTCCTAGTACAAGACATTAAATTGCATAACAACCATATGTGCTTATGCTGAATGACGTTGAAATACGTATCATCTTCATCTTTGTCACATGACATTAAACTTCAGGACATCATTTTCACAACTAAGATTTTCAGTGTTTTTACATTACAAGATTCCATAAAAACAAATTTTTTACTTCATCACGACTCTTTAGTAGTATATGAGGCCCTATCTTTCCTATGTTTGAGTCATATATACATAGAGACCTAGTTTCAAGAACTACATATGGATTGATTCTCATCATTCAATGAGATACGTAGAGATGAATAAATCTCTAATTTTTTGCCAAAACACAAAAAAAAAAGCTAATTTTTTTCTCATTCTGTATATGAATCAGGTCTATATGTAGTGTTTTTTTAAGATATATGATCTGTTCCTTATACCATTGTATGTCTTATGATTAACTTTTCTCTCAGAATGTGTCAAAAAGGTCTCATTCTTCATGTCGAACTCAATTGGCATGAGAAATTATTGTTTCAAGAATAATGTATGGCTTGATTATCATCTTTTAATGTGATACGTAGAGATGCCTAGATTTCCAATATTGGGCCCATATTCAAAAAAAATCCATTTATTTCATGGGTAGTGATCAAATATACGTAGAGAATGTTCAATGAAATATGTGTGACTAGATTAATTCCCCAAAAAAGTCATATAGAAACCCATGGTCTTTATCCATTAACCTAGTTACAATATGTATCTTCCATTCACATCAGTTCATCATCGTATGTATAGCATGACATTAAACATCATGGAAATAAAGCATCTATATTCTTAAATTTTGTCAACTTTGTGTTGTACAAGAACCCTTTAATTCTACTTGTTTCTAACACTGATTATATCTCATGTGGGCATATAAATCGGCTAAAAGTATTCATTATATAAATATAGTGTCCCAATTTATAGTGGGATTATTATGGTTTTCACTGCATGACTTAAAACATCACAGTATAATGCCCTTATTGCATGACATTAAACTGCACATCATAATTTTAATTCAGAGAAACAGTGAAAGTATCCATTTTATACTAGAGTCAGATCGACGTAAAGGACCTCAAACTCATGGCCAATACTAGTTCAAGAATTTCTCGTATACATTGAACATAAACCCTTTCCTTATTTCATACTTTTAATCTTGAATATTTTTAGATCATCATAATATATCTTATGGTTTTTGGTAACATGGTTTCTAATATTCAATGTCTCTTTTGCCGAAGAATGCAGCATGTACCCTTATGTGACGTTTGCATAAGATTCCTACATAATAGTCCTATCAGTCAAAAAATGTCACTATTGGGAAATGCGACATATTCCTTAGTTGGCCATGTATAATACAGCCCCCATAACAGGTTATTCAAATAATGGAAACTTCATTGTTGTTTATATTATCTTTTTCCACAATAGTCTTTGTTGAAAATATACAAGAACATGTATTCTAAAATAGTCATTCATATATACTTGTCCCCTTATCATTCTCATAATATGAATTTCTTCAAAACCATAGTTTACACATCTCCCTCACCATGTGTTTGATTAAATATGAAATAATCCTGAAATCACTTAACCAAATGTTTTATATTGATTTCATTTCTGGTCCTAATGGACTGACCTAAAACAAAAGACACCATACCTATTACGTTTGGGTCAGACCTTCTTAAAAGTGATATCCCTCCGATTCTATGAACATCGTGGTCAGAAATACCTTTTTCATATTCAGGTACCTTTTTCCATAATCCAAACTCTGTAAATCAGAAAATCATTATCACCTTAAAATTCCTTTGAATTTTATCAATAGAATGTCAAAAATCTGAGATCTCTTTTCTCTGACTATGCATCACATGCCCTAAGGTGGCTTTGCACGAGTTGCCTACATAATAGGCATGTCTGTCAGAAGAATCCACAATTTGACTATGCTTCATATTCCCTGGATGGCCCTGTATAATAAAACCCCCATAATGGGGTTTTCAATTAATGGTTACTATGTTCTTTGAAAAGACATTCTTTAATTATTTTATCCCTTTTCCCATATCATTCAATGGTTCCAGAAAGTCCCAAAAAAATTTCAATATTCCATTCCATACAAGAATATTATTGTATATTTCCAAAACATTTATCAATAAATTGGGAGTTTTTTGTACCTTTGGTCAAAGGAAATTACATTAAATTAAATCTACACAATGTCTCCACAACATGACATAAAACGGCATAGTACAATGTTCTCACAGTATGACATAAAACTACACAATACAATGTCCTTAATGCATGAATGAAAGTATCATAGTATGATATCGTAAATTACCTTTTTTGATAAATTTTAACCATTACTCATACAACACCTCTATATAGAAATGGTTTCCATATTCATGACTTCTATCTATTTAAAATTTCCCCCTTTTTATTCTTAAAATTCCTTTATTTGGTAAAACCACCCACTATGGTCTTGAGTCACCAAAATCATCTTTTCCCTTAGCTATCAATAGTAAAGTGTTAAACCACAAAGACCTTGTTGGTTTGACTATATATTATGTGCCCTTAGGTGGCCCTGAATAATTTTACTACATAATAGGCTTGTTATACAAATGATGCCACTATTTTACTATGTATCATTTTCCCTAGTTGGCCTTATATAACAAATCCCCCATTATAGATTTTTCAAATAATGGTAATTTCGATTTTAGAAAATACTCCCTTTATATTGACACGAGTTTTATGATTTGGTGACCATAAAATTCATGGATCAAGATTCCCCTAGGAATTATATAATAAATATTAAATAAATTCTTATCCACATAGTTTTGATTGGTATCTAATTTCAAAATTTACGGTCAAAGATATTTGACCATAAATACTATCACTCTATAGTCCAAAAGAATGACTCTGAACTACCAATAATGAATGACATGGTTCTATTTATATTGAGAACCTGTGAAGGAAACTCTAAACAACAACTGATTCCCAACTCACTAACCATAATGTTTTTGTATGATATAGGTAATATTGAAAAAACTGGGTCAAAATATTTGAAATTTGTGGGGTTATCCATATAACCCTAGAAACCATCAAATTATGCTCATTAAAGACATTAGCTTAATAAGAATATTTTGAGAACTCTATTCATTCCATTAAAATAATGATTGTCTAACATAAAGGAGTCATTATCATCATTTCGCTTAAATATTGCAGTCATGGGAAACAAGAAAAGATTCATATATTATTGAAGACGAAATTTGATTCATTAATATTAAAATATAGGACCTTCCACAAAATGGATCCTATCTATCATGTTTTAGAATAAACACTCATCATGACTTTTCATTTTTTGGACTGATTCATAAGCCCTATTAGCTGCTTATAGAAGTTGAGACATATGAGAAACTCCAGCCTCTTCTGCCTGACAAAATGCTTCTTTAGTATCTGAAATGGTAGTTATCCCCTATAATTGGGTTTTTTTCAATGTCTGAATAAAATTCTCAAGATTGTTATAAATATCACCCAGTTGGTCTTGAAGATATGACAACTCTTTCATGGTTTCATTGATTTGTTGTATAATTTTGAACAATTTCATGAAATTATTTTCCACCACCTCAATTACAGCATCTTGAAACCCCTCAATATTGAGATGTCGTTTAGCCTCTTCAAAATTTTGTTGCATATTTTGCTCCTGCTCCCACCGACGAATGATCACTTTCATAGAATCATGGACTGGTTGATAATTAAACCAACCAAATTCAAATATGCATAATATTATAGTGAATTGAGAAAAATTGGACCGCAATTCATCCACAGGTTTCACTAAAATTATCCACTAAATATACCCCCATGTCTTTTTATGTGACACGACAAGAGAATATTTCATATCTATGTCTAAATCTGAGTCACTGCCAAGAGGTAAAATTTACTCTGAAAATATGTTATTTAAAGAGTATCCTTGTTTTACTTCTCTTAAGAAAGTCTAATATTCACCTTCTAATCTAAGAGCTGATAATACTAAATAGACACTAATGGTCATTGTCAGTTTCAAATGGAAGAAACAGATATGATTCTAGGAAATCATTATATTTATACAATAATAAGTCACATACTTGATTGGAACCATCCCCTGTATTTTCAGCTTATTTATTTTGATCAGATGTTTCTTGAGCAGGGGAATTTCATCATGTTTTATCGGTTATCGCATTTGAAGGCACTGGAACATATCTTGATAGACGATCCTCTGTAGGTATTTCATCAGATCTAACAAATAGAGAATGTGTGATACCCCATTCTTGAAGATCCATTATGACATTTTCTAGAGATAAAGTTGTATAAGGTGAAAATTGACATACAGAATCAAATAATGAAGAATAGTTATGTTTGGAAAATGCCAGAAAATGGACATAAGTCCTCGATATTTCTCATGAAAATCCCAAATCTCTTTTATGGAACCTGGAATATCAATATTTGGATTATGGGTGTTAATAATTTCAGTGTATACAACCTATAATGTTATAGAATCTCCACTATTTATGGTATCCAAAAAACATTATTTGATGCCAAAATTGGCTCCACTGATATTTTGTTCTGTTGAATATTCAATTGGTACAAAAACATCTGATTTTTTCAAGTGGGGGTCAACAAGAATATTCATCTCAGATTGCTCTGGGTATTCATTCCTTTCATCTACAGCAATAGGAATATCAATATTGATTATTTCAAGATTATATAACAAAAGTAACTAAGGATTGTTTTTATTCTTATAGTGAATTTCTTCTCTCTCAGAAGAAAAATAAGCATGTACAACTATATCTTTTGATCAGTTATCTACTATAATTACAGACTTGGTAGCATGTATATGGGTTTTACCTAGGGTTTCATTTTCTAGCCTCGAAGAATCTTCACTGAATCCCTTGATAGAGGAGAGACACATTGATCCCGCAAGAGGATAAAAGGTGATTATGGAAGTGTGTTTAGAAACTTATATTCCCAAAAGATAGTATAAATTCTTACACATTCGGAGAATACATCAGATCAATCTCATTGTTGTCTTGATATTTTTTTTCAAAATATTGGGGATAAATTGAAACACGCAGCTGAGAAGAAAAAACATGAGTTAATGATTGGGGATTATCCGTCACAACAACCGCATCCATGGTTCTTGCTCCTGGAGAATGTTTTGGCCCCGTGGGAGGATCATTCGTTGAGTCAACATGAGAGCCTACAAGACCATACATAGGTTATTTGAGAATTGGTTCGGAGCTTCTGTGTCTAGATTCACAATTCAAAAAATTATATATGTCAATATTAATGATGATAAATGTAAATGCTGAGTTGAGGAAAAAGAAAAAGATAAATAAATTCTCAGTATTAACATAAATATCCCGCTCCTCATAAGAGTCGATAATTACCCCTTCGTGTACTCCTAAGTCCAACATATGAGATTCCCATTTAAAGACTGGTATTTGTTCTTCAGTTGCATATATAAAAACCTCCAGATCCGTACTATACTTCTTTACTTCAGCCAGGTTATTGTCTGGATTACAATTAAGAGGTTCCATGATGTCACCAATATCTGGTATTCTGATTCCATACTAGTGGAATTCCCATGAATCCCTAAGATCACTAGTTATACCCTCAAAATGAAATATGGATGAAGGTCACACATAATTCAATCTTGTTATGGTTTACGGTGGATGAGATTCAATGCCTTCTAAATGGGGAGCTTTTCAAGGACTCCTTTCTTCATCAGAAAGTTAAATAGATATAACTAGATCCTCTTTTTGATGGAGGCTACTGGACCGCCTTGGTGTTGAGGGAATTGCTTCTCTAGCCCTGGTCTTCATGGTATACCTTCTTTGTAGACCTTTTGAGGGATTTAAAACCACTAAAAATTATATATTATCTCTGGTCTGAGATTTCGTACCTCGATTTCCACATGCAACAGTCATTTTAGCTACCACTCGATATATTCCTTTTTTCCATTCCCCTTGAGGGAATGAGGAATCTTATGCATTGTAATACACATCTTCTATTCCAATCGATGCATCTAGTGGAGGTAACCTAATGTACATTTTTGATACCTATAAAACCATAGAATCCATAATTTTCATGCTACCATAGGTTGTTACTCATGTCTATAATACGTAGGTGGAAAACTGTTTGATCGTTGAAGTCATCTGAAATGATGAGCAGTCCTATATGGGACATAATCCTTATAGATAATTTCACCATCCATCATGATTGATAATAAACCATCCCTGAATGCCATCATATAATATCTCAGATCAAAATTAATTTAATTACATTCATTAAAAAAGATTCCAACTGGTGGGTTTCTAAAAGGAATGAAGTTGAATTCTATAGAGACATTCAATTCCTTTATCACAACATCAGGTCTCATGTTTAGAGGCTAAATTACAGAAACATTGAGTTAAAATTGTGTGAATTTACCATTGGGAACTCTAACTGAATTCTACTCTGATTATGAAGAAAAATGTGCATCAATCCATCCTCACAACAGTTGGAGTGGCTCTGATATTCTAAATGGAGCCTTCCCATTGTATAAATGCAGTAGGTGATAGTAAATTATTGAAAGTACATGGGTTTTTAATCCAATATACATGCCTTCTACATGTTTAGCTGCAATGAAAAAAGTCTGTGATCTTATACCACATCTGGATTCATAGACTGGAAGCAAGGAAAAGCTTAGACACATAAGAAGGAAGGTAGCTAAGCGTACCATTACATATATATCGGGTTTTACTTTATATCCACACTTCTTATAATCATATCTTTCTAGTAAAATCCAATATGTTACTGAACATCCCTAGTTATATGCAGAGGGACAAATAGTATGACATCCACATATTGGAAAGATCACTGTTGATGCTTCTAAGAAGTCTTTTATCCACAGTCTGGATTGGCTATAATTCTTTTCATTGGAAACATTATTTTCTATCATAGATATTTTTTGGGCTAGTGGTGTTGTCCTAGTAGCATCACCCCATGGTGTAGGAGGAAGAGTGAATTCATCATAGATTTCCCCAAGAATGGGAATTCTAGCTATTTGGTAAATATGTCAAATACTGATGCAAACTTTACCACGTGTCAAATTAAATTAATTAATTTATGGACTCCATCATCTCAGTAATTCATGAATTAAATCATTTTTATAAACACAAGTTTTCCCCATCCATACATCTTCATAGATATAAACAGTTGATAAATCTTTCTTAATGTCTTCACAAGTCCAATGTACCCAAAATACCCACATCAATTTGGCCTTGAATCCTCCTCCAGAATGAATATCCCAATATTCTTTCCAACCATTAGACTGATCTATTTGAGAATCCCAAAAAGTGGAATCGTAAAAAGTTAGTATTGGCTCTACAATGTGATCCTTCATATTGGGAGTGCAACCACTGTGATGAAGGATGCTACTAATTTGGACCGTTCCTTATTGTATTGAAAACCCCTTTCACTAATATTAATACAGTTATAGTTGGAGTTTTGAAGAAACCAAATCTTTGAAATGTATATCATAACAGATGGATCTTGGGAATCTTGAAAAATCACATGCCCGTACGTGGTTATGTAAGGACTTTGTGGATAATCACACTTGTACCGAATCAAACCTTTCCATAATCTCAGTACAATACTATCAACAACATCATAGCAGTCTGGTCCGACGATCTTCATCATTTCATTTTGACATGCTATAGCTTCATCAATACGGGTCATCAAATGTGTCATTGTTTCTAGAAAATTAATTACTAAACTTCCACTATTATGTTGGAATTTTAAAAGAGATAAATCAAAAATTTGCAAAAGGACACTATTCGCGTAGGACTATCGACGAGGACCACCACGTAGGTCATTCGATGAAATCATCCACATATGTCCCTCAATAAGGATTATTTAGTAATTCTTTCTATTAACTCTTTTAGAATAGCTCCATCGCTTAAATAATTTTACCTTGAGGAAATTTCAAGGGAATTACGTGGGAGAAAAATGAGATGGGGCTGGGAGAACAAGCTACGCACCGAGATCCATCAAATTATGAAAAGTACAGGTGATGAAAATCAAAAAATAGGAGACCTATTTATTTACAATAAATGACCTATGTGTGAGGACAATGCATAAGATATGCACATGATATCTACGTAGTGCACCTACATGGAAAACCTGTGTTATTCAGCAAATGATCGTTCGTCGTTTTCCCACACATTCACCTCAGGACTTGACCCTCTATTATTCAGATCCAATCCTCATTGGAGGGGGGGGGGATTTTGTTGAAAACACATATGAAAAAAATACTATGAAGAGAACTCCAGACATTTCAAATCTCAAGGAATGGTTCGAAGAATTCAATGTAATGTCAAAACACCCCCAATAAGCTTTGTGATAGACTTTTTTCATAGGCCTATGCGACAAAGCTACCTGACTGACTTACTCTTTCGAGTTATGTAACTAACCTATGTGACATATATTTATGCCTAAAAATTGTTTCTGCCCCTATGTGGAGTACATGCATGGCGGAGTGGCGCGAAGGACCTGCACGAGCAACATCTCTTTGACCAGGCCCCATATGTGCCTATAAATTGTGCCCTTGGGATCCCCATTTATGGACTAAAAAAAGTGGAAAGACTCTATGAATATCCCATTGTGTATCACTCTCACATAGATCCATCAAACTATCTTATTTAGCTATCTAATTCATGAGATAATTGATAATTAAATGGGATAAGAAAGTTTTGAATGTCATTTTACAAATGTTACAGTGGTTTGGTCCTCCTATCTAAACACACCGTTCAGTCATCATTCATTCTCGCACAACATACATGCACGCCATACCTACGTAGTATTCTTATGTGGTACATCAATGCAGGGTACCTACGCGACATACATGCACGAGGGACCTATTCGACCAACTCAAGTACCTTTTATTAAAGGTCATTCATGGATGGGTATCTTTTCCCATTGTTCCCGTATCTGAAAGGGACTTAGGTGATGCTTCCACCAAAACCCCCTTACTTTTCAAACCATTGGGAAAGGAACATTATCGTGTCTCCTAGTTGAATTTGTATTTCCATTGTCAGTGGTTTCCAATATTTGTTTCACATTGGGGTTAGGATTCATGGAGTATCATTGGACTTTTAAATCCACAGTCACATGGAACATTCTCCAAGAGACTGTGTTGGAATGTTTCCGACATTGAGAATATGGGTTTGGGTTCTGTCCTCCTCTTCTTATCTCTAAGACTCGGATCCAATGGTTTTTAGTAGTGAATGTACAATTCACACATACTTTTTTCGTGCAAGAATAGATGATCTATACCTCTCCAACCAAGAATAACAAAAGGGAATCCATCCAGGTATAAGCACCTCACCATTATTCCTTCCTCCTTACATTGAACCCTTTTCCAATGTAAATATAATAGAGGGAATGCCCGTCGCCTCGCCTTCTTCCTTGGTCGAAGCGCCTTCTTACACCAGTGGAGGAATAAAAAATTAAAAGTTTGAATGCCTTTGTTGAATCTTTGAAATCCTATTGTTTCTCAAACTGTGAATGATATACATGGGCTTATATATTTGTCACGGTCATAATATTTTCCCAATCGAATGAACTAAAAGAACTCTGATTCCAATCCAAACCAGGATATGTAGGAAGACCTTTTCAGGGCCTGAGCATACTAGATATACTCTTCAAGAATCCAACCCTAATTCCAGGAAATTAGGCATCCTCTTTAGGAATAATCACCATATTTACCTCCAAATTATCAGGGCATACTTTTTAGAATATAATCTTAAACTCATCTCTCACAAAGGACTATAGTCTCCTATAAGATTTATCAAACTATGTGGGCTTTGATTCCCTTCCATATGGGTTATATAATAAGAATCCTTGAGGTTCAAAACCAACACTTAATGTCAACCCAGTTCTCTATGGGAAATATTCCCAATAGGGTCTGATCTTACTTGGAAATACAAATCCTTTCCATGTTCCTTAGAATGCTTCAACATTAGTACCTCAATATGTTTTGACCAAGCACCTTTCTCTTAAAGATCCTTGTCACATGACTATAAAATGTATGATGTGGATTATTAATTGGCACAAAACTATGAGGGTTCTGATTCCATTCACAAGGAAAAGTAGGTGTCCTATTTTACGAGCACAATCCCAAGATTAAAATAAACCTCCATCCCCTGGATGACAATAAATTCTAGAATTCCCCACTGAGTGTCTTACAAAACCATTATCCTAAATAATATGATTAAAATAATCCCTAATCAGTATATTAGGGGATACCATTTATAGAAAACATTGAATACATATGGGTATTTCCCTTAATGAAGAACCGTGAATTCATACTAATGATTCTAAATTTATCACATGTCAATAAGTGATTTTAAATTCCATGGGATACTTATGATATTCTTGGTGAATTAATCAGGATTCATGCAAATATCTAAAATTTAATAAGGGAGTTGCGAAGTAGACAATAATTTCCCCAAAAGGGTTTCGTGAGTATAAACTCCCATCCTCTCGACCAATGCACGTTCTTAAGTATTGTATTGTTTAAACCTAAAAAATACCTGCCTTTGGAAAGAAAGTCCAATTTGGATAATGAACTATTAGATATTTCCAGTTCTATAAATAAATCCAATGGAAACCTTTTAGAAATAGTGATTCATAAAACTAGAACACAGGTATAAAGGATCTACAGAACAAACATTTATTACTAATGATATGAAACCTCAAATTTTATAGTACATTATATCACTGTAAGAATTAAAATGTTTAAATAATGGTTAAACATTAATTGATATGGATAAAAAAAATTTAAAACATATATAAATTTATTTGGATGAATTAATTACTTGCTAGAGCCCCCACATATTTGAAATATAAATCTTCGGATACATTTTGAATCTTAATTTAATTTAAATTCATTTAATATTTTGATGAATTCCATGAGTTATTATCTCTTCACTTTTAAAGGGAAACCATTCTAATAAGTTAGATAAAAATAAAATTGCACTTGGATTAGCTAATATCTACCTAAATGTATTTAAATTACAACTCCCCACATTATATATGTATTATTGTTCATAGAATAACCTCCTCAAAGGTGTTAATGTGATAGTAAAAGAAGTTACTTTGAGGATGAGGTATTGTTTTAATCAAGGTTTTATGTTTTATTTATTATTAAATTTCTATTAAATTTTATCCAATCATGATGATATAATAAATTGTGTATGATCAACAAAATTAGATAATTATTTTGTTATATAATCTCCAAAATTTATCTACACTCCCACCAAATGGGGAAAGAATAATCGTTCAAGTGTTAGATGAATTACCTCTTAACAAATAAATATAGTTCATTTTCTATCACAATCTCTCAAGACTTGTGAAAATTATGGAAATAAAGATTATATAGGGAATTATTTGAATATTTATCAATTTTAAAATTTAATATATAAATTACTATCTTATCATTGATTGACCATGAAAACAAAAACGTTGATCATTCGTATGTGTAAACTATCACCCCAGTGAAGCGGTGTGATTAATTTTTTAGCACCACATCACAAAGATAGAGTACATAATTATATTTAAATTATTAATTTTATATTAATTTTATTAAGATCATTATGATGATTAAAAATAATAATTTCCTTATTTTTATATTGATCACTGAAAAATTGTAATTTATTGATGTGTATCTACATATTTCTATATCCATGATTGTAACGTAATTAATTTTTCAAACAAATAATAAATGGTTTATTTTAAAATAAAAAATTATATATGAATGTATTTTTTCATGAATATTATTTTATGGATGACGTATTAGTGGTCACATTTAACTTTATACATCATACCAAAGTCCTTATTCCCTCATGTGCTGAATATCATCAAAATGACCCATGTGAACATAAATTATTATGAAATTGATATAACATGATAATAATTGATAGAAAGGGAAAAAAACCTGAAAATATATTTTAGGAAAATAAATAATTAACCTATGATTATTATTATCGGTTATAATGATTGTACCTGATGAACTAGACTCATTGTAAGGGACTTCATCTCCATCTCTTTTCATTGAGGCATATATTGTTGTTATCGACCCACCTTCTACCACAATGTGTATATACAGACCCATTTGACATATCATATAATTATTTTATTTATAATCGTAATAATTAATGTTTTATATTTGTTATTATTTCTTCACGTTAATGATTTATATTTTCTATGTGGTATGTGACACCGTGAATGTTTAATGACATACTTATCAAACATTTTTTTTTGTAAGGATATTGATGATATTATTTTAAAAACATAATTTTTTATGGATATAAATTGGATATAAAATATGTTATTGTAATTTTTTTAATTTATTTTTTAAAGAAATCATTTTATGTGTTTTATTTGATATTTATTGAAAATAAAAAAAAGAAATTTTAATTTCTTAATATACAATATGACAAAAACAATTCTGACAAGGTGACAATTTTTTAGATATTAAATTCATATTCAAGATTACATATTTTGTTAAATAAAAATTAATCATCCATTATTATATGTGGTTTAGTATTGAAAATTGGGTTAAAAAAAATTATTTTTATATAAAATACTTCATATATTTTATGGAATGGTTTTTTCAAAGAATTTTATGATGAATGTATTGAATTTATGAAATAGTATGTGATAATTACATGAAATAGGTGAGCCTGATATCCCTTATACGAAGAGTTGAACCCCATATATGCTCATGGGATAGCCCAATATAAATTACTCAAGGTTTTGATCCCCATTATTGATCATGGAGAAACTGATATAGATTATACGAATTGATGTCCCCCATTATACATTCGATGTGAGATCGATATAGCTTATACAAAGGGTGATCCCCATTATATGTCTCCATTGAATAAAATCAATTTTATTATTACTGTTGGAAGCGTTCTAAAAATATTTTACGTATGTGATGGTCTATGTCACATAATGAGTTTTAATTTCACTCCATCGGCTTTAATTATTTTCAATTAGAAAAACACATGTGTCTTTTTCATGTGAAAATTATTTTTTCCTTTCTCTCAATTATCTTAAAATTGTGTTTTATTTTTTTCACTAGTTTAATGGTTTTCATCATTTTTTTGTCCCTAAATATGATCTTTTCACTTCCCCTGTGAAAATGTTTATTCATAGGCTATACAGTTACGCAAGAAAAATAATAAAGTCATTGTTAATTAAATGAATACTTTTCCAAAAAAATAAGGCATGTTTTATTTTATAGGAGATTAATTTGGTTAAAAAAATATTCTTTTTATAGTATCAATATTTTATTCATGTTTAATGTTATGTATGAATTATTACCTAATTATCTAAAACACAATACATGAAGTGAACATAAATGTTATATAATATATATTCTTGACTAAATCTCATGATTATAAAAATTTTAGGGCTGGGGCTTTACAATCATAGTGTTAGAGTAGTTTTATCTATTATTTCTGAAGGATTTTACTTGATGATTGCTGATTCCATTAAAGGTATTATTGTATTTTCTTTCTGTTACCGTATATTTTCTAATTTTTTGTCATTGTTCATCCATTTCCATGGATTGAGGAATCCGTAGAATTTGATTAGGATCAACTGATTGTTTTTTGGGGTGGGTGTTTTATTATTTCTAGGATGTTTTCATGTGTGAAGTCTCTCCGTAAACAATTCAAGGGGGTGTTATCCTAGGTTCCCTCATTTTTTTATATATGTGTCTTTAATAAAGGTAATTTTTTTCTCTTTTACTATCTATTTGTGAATGTATACTGATTTAAAGGGTTTAATTTCAATTAATTTTTTTATTAATTATTTCTTAAATTTTGTTTAATTTATTTAACAATTTCTATTGTAAATTTGGCAATTTAAATAGGCATTCTCAAAGGAACTGGCATAATTACATATGTTTTGTTTGACATAATTCTTGATGTAGGTTTCATGCTATTAAATATTAATTTAGAAATGGTTTAGTAAATTGTATTTCAGGGAATGGAATTCAAGATATGATATATGAATGAATGGTTTTTAAATTGGATTTTAAATTTCTTTTGTCATTAAAACTTGATAATGTTATAATTTTCTGGATAAGTGTATAATATATGATATATTTAGTGAATGTATTAACATTGACAATAAAGCCTTATCCTCTCTCACAAAAACATTATGGAGTGGTATCTATAGAGATGATGGATTCTTTGATAAGAAGTCCTAATGAACTTCTAAAATAATCACAAATGGAAAACAAATATACAATATAAGTATTATAGGTTCCATAAAAGTCCATAAGATTATTCATCATGTTAAACCGGGTTATCTATCAAAAACCAATGTCATAGACTAAGTCTCAGAATAGCCCTTTTTTTGATATATCCCTTGATGTATAAATCTTATATCATATTGTATTATAAATATTTACAAATTTTATTAGTCCATTGATCCATTGAGATATCTTGTTATTACAACAATTTCAATTACATGTCATATATTATTTCATATTATTATACATATGATTATACCTGGTTATGGTGAATTTAGTATCTTTGGATGGGTGTATTAACAATAATTTTTTATATAAAATTTTTATAGAAATAATGAATTTATAATGAATTAATTAAAAAAATGGTTATAAACATTATAATTATTTTATAAATGTGTTTTTAAACTAGAATTATTTGTTATCATGGAAACTTCCTATATATAATTATACACTTTGGTATCCAAATCGGGTTGTTCCCACACCCTTTATGTTCCATTGAATCTAGGTATACCTTTTTTTATAGAAAACAGTTATGTGTAATGGAACCATTTTATTTTTTTGGACTAGTTAATTACCTATATTAAATTTTTTGTTTGTGGGGGTGGATACATTGGTATCATAGAGTTATCTAAAGAGGATTGGTTTTTATATTTTGTATAATTTGGAAGTTATATATTATTATTATCAGAAATTATCATAGTTTTGAATATTGTGCATGTTGACTATTGAAAAAAAGTGTATTCGTAATTCATAAAATGTTAAGAGATATTTTTTATGATATCTAGTTTTTGTGTGTATTATTTAATAAATTATTTGGATATTTAAATCTAGTGAATTTTATTATTTGTTTTGTATTGATGACTACTTACTATTATGATCATGAAATCATTTTATGGCTGATCCCATTTGAGAATAGGGAATTTTGATTATCAAATACCTATTGATATACAATTTTGGTAGGGAACTAAAATTGGGCCTTATGAAAATAATGGGACAACCCTTGTTGAGTATTCTCATTCTCCAAAGATTTCAAAATTATTTAGTATATGGTTGGTGTTTCCATTTTCTTTGATGTATGGTTCATGGATGAAGGGAATTATTTATATCTTTCCATTCTCTATGGGGCTACGAATTGTATTTATACCCCGTGGAGTAGTTATTGGGAAGCCAAGATGAGAAAAGTGTTTGTATTTTTAGAATAAGATAGTCGACCTACCAAAGCATCAAATATATGCATTAATATTATGTTTATTTTTTCATTATCCTATTAATATTCTATTTTTTTTTGTGGGGTGACAACTAAAAATAATTTGTATGTAGTATACAAGGTACTCTTAGTGGGAGTGAAACTAAAAGGATAATTACTGAAAAGTTAGAAATTTCATATAACTTTTTCTAATTATGGAATGAAAAAAGGTTAGGGAAACATGTACCTATATGTACAATACATCATTAATCTATATGTATTTTCATTAATTATATATTATGAATTGTGTGGAGATATTATATATCGGGTTTGGAAGAGTATCTAGGAATACATTGAAATCCAATTTAATATGGGAATAAATTATAACATCTTGAAGGATGGTTAGACATAGGGGGCTAAACAAATTTTTAAGGATATGACTTCTTTTTATGTTAATTATAGAAGTTGTTCATCAGGAAGATATTTAACATTAATGGAGTTTGAATCCCAAAAATTATACCAAAAATAATTCATGATATCTTTTTTAAGGTGTTTTAGGGGAATTCATGTATTTCTCTGTTTTATTTTTATAATCATGGTGGTGGATCCTTATTAGGGTCTAGCCACATCCATGAGATAATATATAATTTTTTTAATTCATAAGTTGATAATTATATCTCAGAGTTGATAAAACTGTTTTTCAATGTTCATCATTGCTAGTTATAGTGTCAGGTCGATTATCAGTTCTTTATCAATGTATTTGTTTTGGACAAAGAGATAATCTATAGGGAGTGAAGGTGAAATTTGGAACTCATTATTCCTAGAATTAACATATAGTGGATCATCTTTTAAAGGAATGTTATTATTTTGACTTTACACAATAATTATATAATATCATTGATATTGTTCATGTATACTAGTAAACAAAGTACAATTCAAAATGGTATAATGTGGAACAATGGGGTGATGTAGAGGTGGATCCAAAATCCACCATTGAATAGTTTCTTATTTATATCCTTTATTATTTAAATAATTTTCTTCATTGTAATTTCATCACATTATTCTATATTCTATGAATGTGTGATGGTGATAGACATGATACATTGGATTTAGAAGAACTTACAAGGAGTACTATCCTAACTTTCTTTTTTTCTAGATATATGTGGAATTTCAAATGGTGTAATGTGTTTTGACACATTATAAGTCCATTTAATGTTTTTTTGTAAGTGTATTTTAATTTTTATATGCATGGAAATAAAAGTTGGTTATACGAAAAAAAATTCACATTTTGGTGAAACATGCATTGGAAAACAACTAATTCCTAATAATTATTATCATACAACTAGTCATGATTAATAGTAAAATAAGTCATTGTAGTTTTTCTTGTCATTATTATGTGTTGAAAATATTTTTGGTGTAACAATATAAATCCCACACATATTGATCTAATGATAAATGCATAATATTTACATTTTTTCATTCATACATAAAACTATTACCTAATTTACATCATCGAATGCATACCAAATAAACTAGTATAATTGATCCCTCACATAACCAAAATACTTTTAGGTTTTAATTTCTTTTAAAATATGATAAAATAAGGATTAATGACTACTGAAGAATTCAAGTCAGTATTTTTTCACTATACCTAGATATTCCAGTGCATATTAAACATTAAAAGGCATGGATAAAATTATTCAATCATGAATAATTCCATGATATATTTAATTCCAAAAAAATATTCATAGAACTGGGATATGGTAAACAATAGAGGGGTGAAATTAGATTCTAAGTAACATTAAAAATTGTCTTTAACAATCCGTGGTCGACCCTAAGATGATCTGCGAAATGGTCTGATGGGTGTCCCTAGTCCCCAAGGGTTTAAAACTTGTGTGAGGAATCTAAAGAGAGATCAAATGGTCTTATTTAACCAATAAGAAATAAATAACTAAGAAGGGGAAAGATATCCAAAGCATCCCACCGTGATAAATAATCACATTATCATCTTATAAAAAGATCAATCTATAACCAATATGAATAATAAAACCCACACATAATCTTGACAACCCAACAACTCAATGTGACCTCATGGGTTAATCTCCAAAACCATGACCAACCCTATACTATGGTGATCATGTCCTAGAAAATATATTCATAGGAAACAAAAAGTAATTTAAACTGTATGCGTGAGTATTAAAACTCATTAGGCATACCGAGATAATCAATTCATAATGAACTTCTTTTAATATAATAATTACATCAACTTCATTTTTAAAATAAAATGTATAATATTAATTTTTTTAAAAAAATTACATTAAATTAAAAAAAGTTACATTAACCATTTTTCATATATAAACCATGTTTATTTCCATTAAATAAGCATTATCATTTTCAAGGTAAATGTTTTGATATCATTTCAAAATGTCACAAGAGATTATGAAGCATTTGTTATTTTTGAAATAATCTTCCATAAAATATTATAAGTAAAATTATAAATTTTCATGAAATAAATTATACATTTAAGAAATATAAAAATAACATAATATGGGAAATGGAAATAAACATACAAGAGTAACCATGTATATCAATGGTCACTACAAGTAGTAATGTTGAAATAAACATGGGTGAACCAAGGTTATCATGAATAATTCAGATGATAATAATACATGAGATCCACCATCAGATGTAAACCTCACATGATGATGTGAAAAGTGTCTTAAATACTCATGGCCACCAAAACGCATGATAGACTAGGGGAGAATCCCAGATCAATATATCCCATATATTAACCTACTAGGGGCCCCTAGTTAGTGCGTAATCAATCTAGAGCAATAAAAATAATTATTGAAAATTAAAAAATAATGCAATGTTCTCATGTCTCATGTAAAATAGGGTGATCCAATCGATTCCAACCAAGAATCCAATCATATACACATAATATAATAACTCCATCAATATGCATCACCCGAGTCACCCTAATGATCAAGCTCATGACATGTAGTATAGATATCAAAGATTACATACTATGGATCTCAAATTGATGTTATAGGATAAAATTATTACATTACAAGTACATATAGTATATTAGTCATAAATAAGTAATGATAATCACCCAATGGTGGTGTTCAAAACAAACACTTTCACCATAATTAAAAAATTACAAAGGGGTTTAGGCATTATCCACAACACCATATCTTAAAAATATACAAGTATATTTCATCAAAAAGTGACTAACAAAATTTTCCATTTAAAAAAATTATAAAAAATACTATCAATGTAATAAAATTATATTTTTAGAAAAAAATCATTTTCATCCTAATACCAAATCGTCCACTAATCAAAAAAATATTCCACAAAACATTTTAAACACAATGCATAGTTTTCTTAAAATTCAATTCTCCTCGGGAACTAATTCAAGGAATTCCAAAAAATAATTTCAAATACCAAATAATCATTTAAATTTCCAATCCATTATTTAAACATCTAATACCACATGAGGATACTAATGATACATTTTATGTAACAATTGATGAGATCCATTATAATAATAAAATGAAGTTTTTTCTCAAAGAACTGTAGAAATCATCACAATTCACAAAAAAAATAATTTATCCAATGCTCTCAAATGAATATCTGACAGGTAAAAGAGGAGAGAAAATGATGAATTAATTATTCCTTAATTAATATGGAATGTACATAAGAAACACACCTAATGCTATTTTCACTTCCACAACACACACATAAAACCAAGCTGTATGGGTTTGAGAAATCAAGAAGATCTAATCAGAACCCAAATAAATAAAAATACTCAAAATAAATCAAGGAAAAACCAAATCCTAGGTCAACATGACCATATTTTGGGAGTAACTTAATAGAAAAATTAATGATAGAGAACATGTATAAGAGAGGAGAGTAAATTTCTTAAAGCTCTATCTCACAACTTTTAAGAAAACGTAAATCTATAACTAAGGATGATGGTATATGCCTAGAGGGAAATGGGGTGATCCCCTTGGGATCCCATGAACCATGAGAAGGTATGAAGTGGTATTTTTGGTAAAAATACTGAAAGGGTTGAACATGGAAATTATAGAATTTTTTATATGGGATACTCGCATGGTTTGGTTGCACTATTAACCAATCCTTGAAACAACTATATATTCAACACTACATGAGAAAATATAGTCTATAAATCCCCCCACATATGGGTGAAATACCCCTGAAAAATGATGGGGTGGAAAATTCCTATAACCAACCCATACAGTCTAGTTACACAGATTTTTCAGTAATATTTTACAAAACATGCAACAACTGTGCAGAGGAATCAACCAAGACAATCATCCCAAATATTCACAATGAACACCTGACTGAACAAAGGATAAAAATGGGATATAATGTAGACAAATAAATACATGAAATATTATCCCCCTTCACACATATATCATTATATAAAGACTGTTATCTGCAATGATTAATAATTGAGGTTGATAAAGAAATCTAGTGTGTGCCAATTTTCTCCACCATTAATGCATTACTCCCCCAAAAATCCATACCATTTTCTAGTTGATGAATCAATTAATGATAATTATATAACAACATGATACAATTTCATAATCCATGAACACATAACTATCATACAAATTGAACTCATTCACTTTTTTATGAAATACATCAACATTGAAAGACAATTTCATGTGAGATGAATAGAAAATCAAGCACAATCTCCACATCCATGCATAGAAATTCAATTTTGGTCCTCTTTTAATGAATCCAAATACTCAACAAAACTGAAAAGAACACCAAAATAAATTAAATAAATTGAGGTTGAGATGGACTCCCCACCATTAGAAATAAAAACATGTACCGAACAACTTCATTACAAAAAACACATTGAGACTGGAGTGGGTATCCCCGCCATTATGGATAAAAGAGATCAAACAAACACTAAAACACCCCCACATGGACCAAAAACACCAACCATATGGGGATAAGAGGGGCCCAATGGATGGAACTCTAATCCAAAAAACATCTAAGCAACAATAAATCTACTATAGATGGGCATAAACAAAATCCACACATAGTTCACACATGACGTCCACACAAGGAAATGTTATCATACATTTACAAAAAAAAGAGAAATACCTATATAAACATAGAAAATAATTCATCACAATATTGTAAAAATAATCATATCGAAACAACCCACACCCCTGGCAGTTTCAAGACTGCGTGAGTTGCTTCACTCCAGGAACAAAGGCTGGAGCCCAGATTTTTGAAGCATTTGCTTCAATGTAGTTTAGAGATAGTATTACCTAATCAGAACACATTATTTTGGTTCCACAAGAATCCACATAGAATTCCTTATAGGAATATGAGATTTTGAAACTCCATAAAACCCACAATATCAAAAAAACACATTTTTACCACTAACATATACTTTGATGATGTACCCACCATTAATTCTCCTCAAAACAAGGAGTAGAAGGAACTTTTTACCTGAAATATCACACCAAACACCACTGATAACAATAGATAAAATAGAATGAATCATCATAATATGAAGTCACTTTAAATGTATAAAATATATATATATACTCTTGCAAACATTTTGGGGTATTTTTCGAAGAGGTGTATTTTTAATATTAAACTTTATAATGAAATCCTTATAAAGAACAACTGTAAATAATGCTAATGGGGGATACCCATAGTTAGACAACTAATACTCATCGAAGCTATATGGGATAGAATATAGGGTATCAAAAAAATAGCTATATGAAAAGTGGATAACGAATAAAAACGACATATAACATAAATCCATGATAAAATGAAACTAGCTCAATGATTCATAAAACATTTCAATAAACACTACAAAAACTACTTCATGATTAAACAACCAAAAAATATACACTCCCATAACTCAATATAAACATCACTTACAAATCATGAGAATGTATTTCAAATGAAAAACATATCAAAATCATAAAAAACCAAAAACAAAACTATTGGATTACAAAACACTTCAAATTTCTACCATAAAACACTTTTGACAAAAAAATCATGGTGGATATTTACACTTATCAACAGTATTTCATAGATACTCACTCATGGTCACATATTCATGCCAATCCAGGAACATAACAACTCATTGCATTGAAGGAACACATCAACAATGAAAATACTAGTCAATCTATACTAACATCATCATCTAACCACTTACTACCCTTATCCATGAATACTAGTATTTATGGAATAAAACAATTCTCAAAATAATACATTATCATTTAAAAAAATCATTCAACCCAATTCAAATATACCTGAAACCTTCTAAAGTCTCAATAACCACTAGTTAAAAATCAATTTTCATATTCCGTGATTTAATCCATTTGATCATTATCATAAATAAAATCAAATGAATTTCAATAAAAAAATCAATTTGTTTCATTCAAAAAACATTTCAGCAACCCAAAAAAAATATAAATAAAAGTTTTTGGATGAATCGTCAATTTTTTATTTAAATCAAATACCTATTTAGAATTTCTAGAGGGTGACAAAATACATAGCTCGAAGTCCAAAGGCAAAGTGTCCTGAATATAAGGCTTGAAAGCCCATTTATTTGCCCAAAGGACTCCTCAGTGATTACTACTTCTATAGTAACTGTGCTACTATAGTACCTGCTACAGTATGGTTGTCGATACAGTGCCTACTATAGTCCCTCCGCCACTACATTGTCGTCAATGCTACAGTCTCGCCGCTGCTATAGTACTGCTACAGTAACCCAAAAATTTTCCCATGCATAGATTTGATCCTGGGTCTTTTGGATGCTAAGGAAGAGCCTGTACCACTAGGGTACAGGCTCGTTGGTGCCCAAAATATCTCATTAAATAAAAAACCATTTGATTAAAAAACAAATCCTTTTAAATAAACAAATTCCTAAAGAATCAACTTCTTTCAAAAACATATTTTTCATTAACCCCATGTTCTGATAACAAAATTCCCATCACATTATTTCCTTTCCATTTTACCCATTGTGTTTTTTATAAATATAAATTTTGGTAAATTATTCCCCATTGTTTATTAGAAAAAGTTTTTTTCAACACTCAAAAATCCAACAATTACAACTAAAACCATGCTTTCACAATTCAAACATTAGGAGTTTGAAAAATAATTAGTGGAAACAAATAAACTCACATAGGGGAAAAAGTGTCATTTGGTGAAATTATTATATTGTTGTTGACCATATTCCAAACACAAACTCTCAACGATGATTATTCTAGGACCATGGTCGTGGATCCACATTTAATTATATGACCAATGAGCTCATAAAGATCAGTATCTTCACTAACTCTATATATCCAATATAGAATAAAATCCACAAGTACCGTAGAAACCAGCAAAATGAAATTCTCATGGAGCCCTAATGATCAGAACGAAGAATGGTTCATGATTTCCTTTATGTTCTTAACTCTCATGTCTCATCAGTCCTACTAAATCTACCTTAATATCCACACTTAATGAAGGGAGATATAAAAAGAATGTTCCTATAAGAGTTGACGTGGTATAATAATATTTTTTCTCAAACCAATATAGTTTGGCAGTGATCCGATATCCTGATTAGAATTGTGACATTTCCCTAAGGTCATTGTCAATCACCATGGTCCGATAACTATTAGTGAGAATAAAAAAAGTAAACAAAAGGAATGATTTTTCTATATAAAAATTAACTATCTAGACAATTAAAAGGTATCCAATAAATCCAACATGGATAAATAATCATCTGATTATCTTTCAAAAATATTGAAACGTGGAAACCCAACATCTCCATGTGACAATATAGGACTCTCTACAATACCAAGACCAACAATCACCCATTTATATAAAAAAAGAGATGATACATTCACCAAAAACTAAAAATAATTCAAACAATATGCACAATTATTAAATCATAGTTGGTGTAGGAAAACAATCTATTATTAATGAACATCCTTTAATATAAAAAGAAAAATCAATGTCAACTATAAAATACAATGTATAAATTTAATTATTTCCATTATTTGAACATTAGATCAACACGTGGTACATTTCCCTTTTTATTTTTTAAAAAATGTTCAATTATATTGGAGACTAATTTTAATTTTCAAGGGAAATGTGATTTTCGAAATTTAAAATAGAATAAGAGTGTATACAATATTTATATTTTTGAAAGAATATTCCATTAAAAATTTGAATATAACTCATCACTATATAAGGATGACTCCATAAATTTGAGCAATATAATAATCACATAATAAGGTAAATTGAAATAAACACGATAGATTAATTGTGAATCTCAATATGGAATGCAAGCATCAATGTTCCAATACACAAGGGTGAAACTAGGAGATCCTGATAATTCAAGAAAACACTATTTCATGAGACCCATCCCCAGAGGCATGCCTTATAGAATGAAATCAAAAGCACCCTAAACACTCCCATACAACCTAAATCCTTGAATTTTAAGGGGATAATGTCATATCAATTAACCTAATGCATCCACCTACTATGGGCCCCTTGGTAGTGAGATATCTTGTCTTTGTAGAAATCAATTTTATAAAATTATGCCACTATCCATTGTTACCATGTCACATGTAAAATAGTTTTATGCAACTGATTCCAAAAAATCATTAAATCAAATACACATAAAATAACTATTGAAACAATTTATATTACCTAGGTCACTACGAGGGGAAATATCTTTCCAAAGAGAATATAGATCTCATGGAGTCATTGTCGATGATATACATTTATGATAATGGATATAAGGGATACAATTGAAAGTAAATATCATCCATTAAACATAAACAAGTCATTATAATCACACAATAGAGGGTTTCATATTATTAACGTTCACCATATTATCATAATTTTTAAACAGAGTATTAAGAATTATTCACCAAACAATCACATTTAAATAAACAAGTACATTTCCTCAAAATGGAAGAAATCCATTTTTCATTTTATAACTATTTAGAAAAATATTCATTCAAATAAATCAAATTTTAATTATATTTTTATTAAATGATGAAAGGGACACTAATCAACAACACATGCCACACCACAATTAAATCAAATAAAAATTATTTTTACATACAAAAACCCTTGGAAACCAAATCATGGTACCCCAAATCACCATTTTAAATAAAAAAATATTTAAATTTAGAAACCAATATTTAATAATCACAAAAAACATGGAAAATATAACATGAAATTTTGTAAAATTCTTGGTGTCCATGTTTATAAAAAAATCCATTTATAAAAAAAAGGTATTAAAAATCACTTTTCATAGAATATAATTTATTCAAGGATCAATATACAATATTTTTCATGTACAGGTGGAGTGGAAATCATGAAATAAACTTTTCTGAAATTAAAAATCCATGTAAATTGTAACTTAAATCAAAAGATTGGTGCTCCATAGACACACACCTGAAACCCATGAACAAGGTTCCGAGTTGTCAAGACTGTTCAAGAAGAACCATAATACCAAAAATCACCAACATAAATCAAGGAAAAACCAAAGTCATGGTTTAAGTCACCGTAGTAGGAGAGGAACTGAATGGGAAATTTGAAATAATGAAATAGAGGGGAAGAGATGATAAAAAATACCATGAAGATCTATCCTATATCTTTGAAGATACCCTCAATATACACTAAAGTAGTATGAGTTAACCATCGACAGAATGGTAAGTAACCTCACAAGATAGCATGAACCTAAATATGTGAGTAAGAGGTATTTTGGGAAAAAATACTTATTGGGGAAACCTTTTAATTTCGATACTTATTTTAGATATGGGTAACTCTCATGGTTTGGTCAAATGATTTATCTAACTATCTATGAACCGTGTAGTGGCCACTCCACAAGAGAATATCGTCTACATGAACACCCCACAAGATTTGACATACTGTGTGTAAACAATGAGATAGATTCTTTATGATACTAACACTTGTTTCACAATTACATAGGTTCAACCGCAAGGTTGAACAAAATGTTTTCTAATTATGCGTAGGACACTACTAAGAAAAAAGTCACATATTTTTTACATGATATACCAAAAAACTAAGTATAAACCAAGGTATAGATACTATGTAAAGTTGAATTTCAAAATTTAACCCCCATCACATCCAAAACATGAGGGAATTAACAATGTCCCAAAAAAACTCGGACAAAAAACGAAGAAGAAAAATCAGGTCTGTGAAATAGAATAATTTACATTTGAATTTGATCAATGTGTTATGATTAAAATAAGGGTATTATGAAATAATCAATGATCATTAGTTTGTCCAAAAATACCATATACTCATCATATCCATAATAATTAAAAATTTACATGGAATAAATCTATAATAAAAGAATGAGTCAAATGAATCTTTAACAAAAAGCTATTTCAAGTCAATAACGATAAAATGAAAAAAAAATAAAAAAAGAGTAAATAAAACATATTGCTATTGTTGAAAATTATTTTTTAACATGTATAAAAAACTAATGAATGCTAAAAAATATTATATGATAATCTAGCATAGTCAGCTCAATTATTCATTCATTTTAAGACAAGTAGTATTACCTATTGAATTGGAAAAGCTATATTGGCTTCACTGATCATATAGGTTTAATGAGGATCACCAATCATATATATGTTTTGAGATAACCCATCAAAATATATATTTATGATATTCTATATAAGATTTTAATTGTTCTTCTTTGAAAATTTTATCATTAAACCTATAAAAACAAATTTTTCCCTTATGTATAACTCATAAAGTTATATAAATAATATCTCATTAAACCCTTAATTCATAAATAATATTCCAAAAAATGGATGAAGGGTTTTAATTTAAGAAAAAAATAAATTATTATTCTAGATTCAAAATATCAAATAATTCTTATCCAATTTGGAAATAAATATATATCATATAATTTATAATATAACATTCATTTTCATCATTTGTAATTAATTTTAAGACATTTCATAAAAAATTAAATATATATTTCTTCTAAAACCCATTAATAAAATGTCAATAGAAACATAAAATGTCCATTGAAAATATATGATGTCCATATAAATATAAATTAAGTGGTTTATTAATTATAATGATAGATATGGAATAAAATTATAAATAATAAATATTAATCATTGAAAACATGGTTTTAAATGTAAAGTATATTTTACCAAATTAGTACCTTTTGAATCATAACCAAAATAAAACATTTGTGTTAAATAAAAACATAATTAATTTGAAAATAACTTGACAAATAATATAAAATGTCAATGTATACTTTTATAAACCACACTAAAGATAATAGGTGCCTAATATGATCGTACATCACAAAGAACAAAATTTATTGAAAAATAACTAATATAATTACCATATAATTTTATTTGGCTTTAATAAAGGGATATTGTAAGTGAATATAATTAAAATACAATGAAAACATATTATAGATGAATTATAATTCCATCTATGACAATTTCATTAATAATATTTTCTTAATATAATCAATGAAGACGTGATATAACCTAAACAATGGAAATTGAATCAGGAAACCTCTTTTCATATTACTAATGTCTCAATAAAAATACCTCAAATATAATAATTTTAATTCTGACTAAAAAATAATATTTCAAGGATTCATGATATTTCATTTTATAGTGAATGATACTCCCAATATAAAGTAAATCTGATGTATAACATTTAGAACAATACTTAATGAATGAAGATTGAGATTAAATTCTTTAATATATTTTATCATTCCTTTCAATTTGAATTATAACCTAAAATATCATTATTTATCAATGATTTATTGTATATATTTAAAAATGGTACATATATAAACCATATAAATGAAATTAGGCTCATATCATTAAAATATGAACCAATAAATGGAAAATGAGATGAAATTTATTTCTCAGATTCCATAAATGCCTTATTGGTCCATAAGGAAATATATAGTAAAAATATAAAAACAAAATTATATAATAAGAATATTTTCAATGATTATTTTCATATAATTTAACTATTTTTATCATTTAGTTCAATGACATATTTAATTACATAATAGGATACGTTAGTGTTTGGTGTTTTGGGGACGTTCAGTTCATAACTACAAAACGTCGATGTGATTAACATTTTCAAGGAGTTATTTATTCCATTATCTAAAAAAAATAATCATAAAATATTTATCAAATTTATTAATTTTATATAAAATTAAAACAAACCCATTAATATGGTAATTTAAAATAAATTATGTTATATTTCTAGAGACATGTGGTCATACGTTGTAATGAATAACAATCCCATTTTTGGACGACCATGGTTGAATAAATGATATAGGTATTTTATCTTTAAGTAGTTATTATTTTATAATTTATATCATATTATCCCTTTATAATATATATATATATATATTATTATGTGTTGGTGAAAATATTTTTACATTTCCTCGTGGAGTTGGTAATCCACACATACGTGTGAACGACGTTATCAATTTTCTATCGACATAAAGGTAAGAAGATAGATGATATATTATATTAAAATAATTATAATTATTTCATTATTGTAATATCTATATATTAATTCATCAATAAAATCATTTTTGATACGTGGTGTTGGAAAAAACCATAACGATTTGCAAGACGGTAATCTTTAGGTCACCAAATTGATATTTTCTATTCCCATTTGATTAAAAGGTGATAGATACATGGTACAATATATTAATAATTACATATATATATAATTATCTTTTATTTTATAATTTTATAATAAAAATTAATTTATTTCAAATAATGAATAATAATAAAACATTCAGTTAAATGTTTTACCCTTTCTTCGATATCTTATATTTTTTATACAATTTCCCTGAATATGATGGGATGTTTCATTAAATGGGACCTTCATAACACACACACACACACACACATATATATATATATATATTTGAAAATTAATATTTCCATATAATTTATAAACCCGATTGTTCTTAATGTTTGGGGAAGATATCACATATAGTCCCCATTTATTGAAGATAGGAGGGTCTGTCATGAAATTACATAATGTGTCAAATGAATATAAATTAATTATCATTATTTTACTAAATTCAT
The DNA here is from genome assembly GCA_963277665.1 of Viscum album. NCBI lineage: Eukaryota > Viridiplantae > Streptophyta > Magnoliopsida > Santalales > Viscaceae > Viscum > Viscum album. Next base: position 1,101,036,218 of record OY728145.1, read on the forward strand.
ATAATATTAATATAATAAGAATCTGAAAAAAAAATTAACCAATATAAAAATATTTTAACATGTTTAGGTAATGTTTGTACCATTATTATTTTGTTTTAACCTCTATTTATCCATTTTTCAATTACAACGACATCAATGGGTTTTACAATAAATGGGATACTAAAATTAGTACAAAATGAAAATGTAATGGTCAATGGACCATTGTTTATATTTTTACCATTTAAAAATTCACTTAACTTATGATAGTTTGTTTTATGGATTTTATATCAGTTAATAAAATATTGCTGAATATAAAATATCATATTTGTCATGTTTAGAAATATTGAAATAATATTTTATAAATTAGAATAAATAAATTTAATTATTATTGAATCCATTAATAAATTTGAAACATTTTATGCTTATCACTATATTAGTTTAATGATTTATCTCACAAAAATAATACTTATTTTATATATTTATGATAATTTTAGTAGACTTTTTACTACTTCGACAAGAACTATGTTGTCATTTTGTTTGTATTTAATGTAATTAATCCCTGATTGAAAGTAAAAAATAATTTTCATGATAGAAAATTATTATATATATCAAATAATTTCTTATAACAAAATATTAGGTTTTTTCCATATTGCAATATATTATATATATTAAATGTAATAGGGTGACATTTTTTCATTATATTTAAATGTAATAATATTAATGTAATAATCAATACCGTTTGGAAGGTAATTGTTCCATGTTCATTAAAATTTCTCATTATAAATTATTCATACTATTTTAATAAAATGTATATTACAATTCAATGTATTTTGATAACTTTTCCTGTTATTTTGAAGCATTATTTCCCAATTTACCTTAACTATGACAACCAAATATTAGAATGTTTACTATTCATAATGACATAAATAAAAATAGAAATATTTAATAATATAAAACCGCCTAATATGAAAAATGATAACCAATTATAAATGTGTTGATTAGATATTAATCACAATTAAATTTAATAGGATACCCTAGAAATGAGTAGAAAATGGATTTTAAAAATAAATACCTTCTTCTATATAAAATTGTTTCCATACAAAATTACTTTTTAATGATTAAACAAATTAAATTATTAGATTATTTACCATAAAAATTAATGAAACAATAAATCTATATAAAAAAATAAAAGAGGTGTTGCATGTACATGAAATTAAAAGTGTTTTTTCAATAAAATATAGTCCTTATCAAAAATAAAACAAAATTCGATATCTTCACAAAATTATAAAAACACCATTCAAATATTATTCATATATGGTTATTTAAAAAAATATTTTTATAATTATAATTTAAATTTTTAAAAAGTTATAGTGATTACATATAATATTTTCAGAAACAATAAATACAATTTCTATTAGGGAAAATAATTTATCATCTAAAAAATGACAATAATAAAAAAATTTGTTCTCATTTTCTATGAAATCAGGAATAAAACGTAATTATGTGGGGAAATTTAAAAAAAAATATAATTCAATTAAAACTAATACTATCATCTCATTTAATAGATATATTCTAATTAAAATTTATTAATTATAATATTTAATGATTTGTTTAATCATGGTTGTGTGTTTCTTATATGTTATCAAAAAAACTATTCTTTTATCAAATCAGGATGATATATTTTATCCACTTCTACCTTTAATAAATTCCATCCTTATAATTTGGACTTGTTCTCTAAAATTTAGTGTTTAAAATTATAAAATCAAATTATTGAAATACCTAGTTATAAAAAATGGGTAATAATACTGCTTATTGAAAATAGGGAAACTGAATTAGAAGGAAATGTAGAATAATACATTTTATGTTCTCAAATAGGATAGAATTAGTTGGATGTGAAAACATAGACATGGTGAAGCTATAATTTCAAATAACGACAGAGATAAAAAATAGTCCATAATCACAACATGTGATTGGTTATTAGAATATTAATAGTAAAAAAACCATAACCTAAATACAAGTTAAAAGATAACAGATTCATTAGAAATGAATGTAACAATAATAAATTTTAATTTTATTATCCTTATTTTAGAGTTGATGGACTAAAATATCTTACTGACTAAGAAAATATATAAATATAATCATTTTTAACTTTTAGCATTCACAGAATCAATTTCCACTGCAATATACTATTCATCTCCAAACGATGAATATTTATGATTATGTTTTAAAGCATGATGAAATAAAATCATGTTATAATATATAACAAGATTTAGAAATTGGCAAAGATATATTCTTACTACCATTTTTTATTCACCAAAACTAAAATGATTATCACAATGAAAAATAACTCCGAAACATTTAGACATCAAATAATAAAATTATATATTAATATTCAAAACATTAATTATAAACTAAATTTTTAAACATATCTCATTTTATAAATTATTCTCCCTACAACATAAATGAACTCAATAAGCATATAAATATTTAAATATTGAACTTCAATGTTTATACCATACCATACATCTTATATCAAAGAAAATAACAATATTCTAATTAAATAATTATCCATGTAAAACCTAAGAGTTTCAATACATCAATATATGGAAACACATCCCAAAAGACCATCTATCAAAACAAAATAACTATAAATAAATCATCAAAATCAGTGTTTATTGATTTGGAGTATTGATCAAACATAATATTATTAACCAATTATGGTATATATAACTCTTAATTTAAGCTCATATGAAAAAAATAATCAATGAATTTATCTTAACCATTCCTCTAATACCAACTATAAATGACCTGATTATATACCTCTAGATTTGGATCTAAAAATATAATCGTTAAATACATATGTTTGATAAAAATAAATGTGATCAAATATAAATTATTGAAAAAGTAAAACATCAGACATGTTTATTTTATCACTTAAATAACCAACAACATTTTTGAATTATGGTTTTAGATAATTATGAAAAAATATTACATATATAATACCCATGACCTCAACATAGTATGTTTACAACTACTCCCTACTGTTCATATTTAATTTATATCTTCAATATCCCCAATAAAATTCATCACTCAGGAATCACACCTAGACCCAAAATATTTTATATCAATCTTCATAACATGTAGAAATATAAAACATTTTAAGAGTGAAATAAAACACTAAATGAGGGAAAACATAATAATTAGTATTTAAATTTCAGTAATAAAAATTACATCATTATTAGATTCATTATATAATAAGTCAAAGTGGATGTTTATACACCTAATAAGAGATTATAGGTTCATAACATAAACATATGTCCCAATAAATTATAATTTCTAATGAATATTATGATACTATAATTGAATTGATGATTATTTGATGGCACAAAAATTATTTTAAATAAAAAACAACCCATGGACCTTATTTACATATTTAGTTAATAATATAATAACTAGACAAATTTTATAACCCAATGAGATGAAATTGAATTGAAACCCCCTTTATCGATTATATAACTTCTCAATGAATACATCTTATATAAAATTATTTCAATTTAAAAATGAAATTCAATGAAAAATTATGGATTCTTGATATAACATATAATTTCAAATAATATGAACCATATTAAAGAAATTATGTGTATAACATATAAAACATTGCTCTATAAAAAAATTGAGATTATAATACATTCAAATTTGTGTCATTCATTTCAACTACATTTGATTGAATTAATTATAATTTTAACATAAAATAAACTGAATTATTATGGTTTTATCATATAAAATTTAAAATGGGAATTATACACACCATGTAATAGAAAGAAGAAGAATAAAATTAATATATTCCATGGTTAAGGTAAATTGAAATGAATTCTAATAAATTGTGTCCAAATTTTTGTCATATATACTTTAACTTCAATTTGATAATCATATATATAGATATATATTATTTGATCATTTAAAATTTTATCCAGTAATATTCTATATACATATACCTTTTATATAATTTATTACAATTGCATTTTTTATTAAAATATTATATAACTTCTAGTGGGGTGTTTTGAGGATGTTCTATTCATAACATCCATACAGATTTTGATTGTTGACTATGGTCAATGGGGCCATTGTTCCATAATATAAAAAATAATAAACATGAAATATTAGTAATTTTCATTTTTTCATTTTTCATTTCAAACCTATCATTTAACATGGTTATAAAAATTAATTTTTTTGTGAAAATCATTGAGAATGTAGGATATATATAGGCATGATTATCACTTCCTTTTTAAATTAAAATGGTGGGAAAATAAGGAATTATTTTATTTATCTAATTATATATATATCATATATATCATATTATATTTTAAATACTTTATATAAAACATAAATATTATTGCTTCGTGGAAGTGATATCCCACAAATAACCACCAACTACGTCAATATTTTTCAAAACGTGAAATCGTATGAAAATATAAGATATAACTTCTTCCAAAAAAGATAATTATTTATTTTATGTGATAATTATAGAATAAATTCATCATTATAAACAATTTTGGTTTGTAATGATAGAATCTCAATTCTTTGGTTCATGAGGCGGTATTCAACTATAAACACAAATGATGGTTTCTTTTCAAATATTTCAAATCACGATATGGATACATGTTATGAAATTAATATAATTGGATAAAAATAAATTTAATATACTAATTATTTTGTATAACTGAGTTTGAATGATGTTTGATAGATTTATAAGTGTCTTTGAGGAAAAAATAAAATTAAAACATTTATTAATAAACTATAACTCATTTTTGGAATATAAAATTTTTATTACAATATATTCTATCTATGGTTGCAATTATTCATTGAATATGAAATATGTATCCTGTTTAGATATTTCAGTAATATATTTTATTCTATTGTGTACTCATCCTAAAGGTTACTTATGTGTGTAGAGGAGAGACAATGGTGTTTGCTGTCACCATTGCATAGTGGGGGACTCTTGGATATGAATAAGTTTTAAATTAATAAAAATTAATTTACATGGAAAATTTAACCAAATATATATATTTAATGAAATTATGAGAAAGTGAAAAATAATATATTCCAATAAAATTTTTAAATGTTTAGATTATGTTTCAAGAATTATCTTCTTTGTTATAATCCCACGTTAAAATTTTTGACAATTACCCCACCCTAATTGTATTTACAGTTTATGTCATAATTAAGATTATATTAATTGAAATTTTGCAAAAAATGGAAAATTTCGTTTATTTGAAACCATATATAATTCAATTTAGATATAACTGTATATATTTATAAATTATACATTTTTTAATAAAATATCATTGTTTATATAGTTTTATTAATGTCATTTTTTGAATTATTTCCATATTTTACCTTTCAAACCAACATGACAGAAATAAATAAGAATAATCTAATTAAAATATATTTTATATTTTATATTTCTGTACAATGTTTTGGTATCACCTTAAATAACCCAATTTATATAAATTTTATTGTTTTTTAAATCTTTTAATTGATATTTTTACTTATTACACAATCATTGTGTCATCATTTTGAATGAATTTATAGTAATTTTTCGATTACACAAACATTAGAATAAAATACCATCATATATTAATATTATTTATATTTCCAATTTATATTTATAACCAAAAATAATTGTTTTATGTCAATATCAAAAATTATTATTTATATTTATAGAAATAGAGTTCTATATTCAAATATATATTTAAATAAAATTATATAAATATTATAATTAAATATATGTGGAGTTACATTTCCCTATTTTCTATATATTTATTCATATGAATAAAATAATCACATTTAAAAACATATAAGTAATGTTTTCAGTTTCAATTGAGACCTTATTATATTATTTTTAAAATTAAATTCATGATATACGTATACTTGGGTAACTGAAATTTACTATTGTTACCATTTATGAAAAAAAAATATTGCGGATTTATATAAAAATTGTGAAAATCCAAATTATAAATATTTTATCGAATATTCATAGTTAAAATTCTTTTATTTATATAATTTAATTCATACTTTCTAATGAAAAATTTGAATAAAAATTATTTCAACAAAAAAATTATGGATAATATTTTTGTATAAAAACTGAATTATAATGGTCATTGAAATAATATTTATTATATTATTTTTTTTATTAAAAATAATCAAATGAAATTTAGAAAATAATGTAAAAAATAATGCAACTATGTAAATGGTGTAATTGTAAATATTGTTTGCAATAAAAATTATTATTTTACACTATTCAATAAAAAACAACACTTAAAAAATTCAAATAATTAAAACCTAATAAAAAATTTCAGAAAGGAAAAAATTCATATCATTCTTATGAAATATAATTTATAAAATTCCAATGAATTTAATATAATATTTTCGTATCAAAATTAATTAAAACAACTTCTGAATAAACATATTTTTATCGCATATGATTATTACTAAATATCTAAGTGCATATATATATATAAATCAAAAATAAATATATATTGATTATAAAATATATATTTATATATATTATAATATGTTTAGAAATATGAATATTCTTTAATTATGTGGAATCAATTATGGGGAGACAATGAATTTTATATGTATGGAATATAGTTTTTCTGATGGTGTAGATAATCTATTCTGATTGACTAGGACATTAAAATTTTAAAAACATAATTAATGTTCCTTATAATGAGTTATCATATGCCCTTATAATTTTATCTATTTATCTATGTTGTTATACACATTGTACGTTGAGATTAGATCCCTTGGATTGCAATGGGATTCTCATTAATTACTCACTATTTTAATCAAGGTAGTCCCTGATTTTCATGACTCTCCCCTACTTGACCTGATATATTTTTAAAATTTTCATTTAAACATCATATTATGTCATTCATTATTGTGAAATTATTTTTTTGTTCCAATTTCAATTATATTTTTATATGGTGATTATTATTATTATATTCATGTGTTTTCACTGTTACGGTGCATAAGGCCTATTGTGTTGGGTGGATTCATTTTTTATATTGATCATATCATACACATTATTAAATGTAAAATTATTTAGGAAGACTCAATGGATTTTATAATATATTCTTTCATGTTATTTTTTTTAATATTAATATGGTTTTGAATAATAGTTTTGAAACATGATTCTTTACTTTTAATCGATATAATCACTCTATAGTTTTATAGTTTTATTATTTTGGAATTTTTCCTCTATTCAATCATTATGACCTCAATTTTGGTATAATTAATTTTATGTAAATAACGTAACAGTATGGTAAACATGTGGGTTACTAGATCTTTTTATTTATTAAAGTCTTCGATTCGATTTGGATGGTGGATAAATTGGTCTCAAGGAGGTATCTCAATTTGAGAAATATTGAGAATTTTTTTGTTAGGATGATATGTATATGCCTTTTTGGTATTTCTCATTATATTTATTACTTATAATGATGAATATTGATACCATATATGTAATTGTTATTTTAAAAATATATAAAATTAATTTTTATAATATCTACAATTAGTAAAAAAAATTCAATATATCGAAGTGACACATGTTTTAGGACCGGATGATATTTTAATGGAATTAACATTTTACCTATTTTTTGGGATGTTCTATAAAATATGATTTGGAATTAAAATTTGTGAGTTTTTAAACTAAAATGTGTTTTTTAGACATGGTTGAAGGATAGTAGAAGGTCAATGGTGTCTAGATGAGTTTCATGAATTGTGGGCCTCGAAAAATTTCTTTTCTTAGGGATTATCATGATCTCATACTTTTTATGAAACCATGATATCGCTTGGAGTAATCATGTAGAAGATCATGAGTACATGGAGGTCTCACATAATTCTTCATAACATGATTTATGTGATTTACAACATTACAGGTAGCTACTATTCTTTTACATATGATAAATTAATTGTCTGTGAATGGTTTGTCAATCTATGCACATGGACCATGTGACCCCGATCATTTGACAGTGGATTTAGCAAGGTTAGTGCACAGTTTTTCCAACAGTGTGACCAAACCATGTTACTCATTAAAAGGTATATAATTTAGAATTTCTAATGCCACCTTATTCTTTTATACATCCATTTTATTTTACCTATCCTTTTACAACAACACATCATGATTAATTTCTCCTCCTCTAATAGTTATGAGGATCGTTCTATCATACGAGATCTATTTTGAGTTCAATAATCATATCTATTTATTTCTTGGCCATTATATGAGTCACTATTCCTCTAGTATCTGTTTAGTCCCTTATTTCTTGTCTAATGGTCTAGCAAGGTAATTCACCTTGTTTTTAGATTATTTCACCTTACCTTAGATTTATCCGATTTAGGACCAAATAAGTTTTCAATATTAGATTTTTTAATCATCCTTGTTATAATGTAGGTTGTATATAGATTTTTCCCACAATATATATCATTTTATAAGATATTCTATTGTTCATATCACTGAAATTTACATGTGATAACATTCAAACGTGAGAGATAATTTTAAACATAATACCATGAATCTAGCACCACTTGTGTGTTTAAATTAGCATTGATTTATTTCAGGAACCTAAATATTAACAACCATTTGGGGTGTTCCCTATATTGACATAATTTATTTCATATTTTTTTCAAAAAAAAAACCCACAGTGAGGTGACTTATCATGGAAAATATAAATCGGAAAATAAATGTAATGTGGAAGGATATGAAACTCCTCTATGTCAACCTCTTGTGACTAATCCCTGTATGAAATTATTAGGTACTAATTCTTATTGAAAAAACATGATGATTATTAATTTAATTCATGTTATCGTGGATTATATTATTTCATTTTATGTTGTCTGTTGCTATAATTGGTAGTCCACCTGAAAATAATAAATTAATCAAATTTTTAGGAATCCATGGAAATAGAATTTTTAAATTAATCAATAAAAATGAATGTTATAGTAATGGGATAATTATTATTAATTTAAAAGATAAATGGGATTGTGCCTCATAAATAACAAGTCTAGAGATGTTGCAATGTACTGAACATTGACTTTTGTCAATTTAAATGAAATTTGAAAACCAAAATAATTACATTGGGTCTTTTTTATAAAAAACATTTGATTAGATCGTTGTATAATACATATTATCAATATATTGGTAATTACTTGGGACTCATGGTTATGGAACACTATATATAGGCTCATTGTTTATGTGTTTTTTATATAAATCAGGATTGATAATTTTTATTCTTGGTATTGGCTAATCATGCATATTCATTGAGTCCTTGAATGATATTGGATACCAATGGGAGAACCCATGGGTTTTCATGGTGGTGAGATTGTAACACCATTATATAGGAGATACATGGATCCCTATGCGAGATATGAAGGAAAAATTAAGAGGTTGTTTAATTCACACCATATTGGGAGTGATACAGGTTATTACAATTTTGGATCACCATTAAAATGCTTTGATGATGTTGGATATTCATCATTACAATATATTGATATAGCATATGCCATTTGTGGGTTTCATAGGATAGAAACATGGTTTTTCATATTAAATCTAAATGATGAATTATTAATTGAATATGGTTTCTACATTATTCAAGGGATGTGTATTCCATTTCATATCCCATTGCTTGGTTTGGTCCACTCTATCTATAAATGTTCAATATAACCCATATTATATCTATACATGTTCAATTATGCTCATATAAATTCCATCTTTGGTCGATGTTGTTATGGTCAGCAATGTCTCCTTTAGGGTCCTGATCCGACATTGTTTCTTCTATTATTTTACTATTCAGCTAGCATACATGCACAATTTTACAATTTCTATTATTGGAATGGAATTTTTTTTGGACAATATGGGTGTTGTAATACTTAGTATATCTCACACAATTCATGTTAGTCTATTACATTGGGGTAACCAAGAAGATATCATGTTAATAGGACAATTGATTATAGCATCTATTGTGAATTGTACAATTTATCTTCTGTTCACATGACTAGGATATTACATAAGATGATCATGGATACCGGCATAAAGAGTTTTTATTCCACTTCATTATTTATTTCTTATTTTGTATTGTATCACATGTTATATGATTACTATGTTAATAGTTTTTCATAATTCACACATGATTACATGATTTTATGTTTGGAATTTACCACTTTTAATAAGTTTTGATAGTTTTCTAATGATGTTAGGTCATTTATTATTAGGAAATTTCTTTTTTATTTTTATTCTATAGTATTATACTATTATTTATCTCGGATTATAATGATATATAAACACCACAATGACACCATTACATCCCCACTTCATTATAGAATACTTTTCTATATAAAAAGGTTTTATTGCGTCCATGTGTTGACTGGTTTAAGCACTGGCATCATAGTCTGTCAGGTCAATGAATAAAAATGTGTATAAGAGACTTTTGGATTTTTACAGTAATACATTTTAGTAATGATCTATATATGTTTATTAATATATTGATTCATTATATATAGTCATTTATTGGTGTGACCAACTCACACATGAAGAAAAATATTTGTACCCAGGGATGGAATTTTGGTTTGTGCTGTTTGTGGTTACTATTGATTGTTATTTAACCTAGAGTGATTAGTTTATTTAATACTACTATATAATAAATGATATTTGTTTAATTATATAAGTTTACCCCTATCAGGGTATGGTAAGGAAGTATCATTAATAGAATAATTCTAGGAACATGATGATTCACATTCTATGTATATGAAATAACATGTAGTTTCATTAATTGATGTGCCTTCTATTTTTATTTTCATCCTTGTTATGTTTCATGAAAGAAATTTTGATGAAATGAATGATTTTATCCATTTATATATAATAAATTATACTTCTTGTATATATAACAGGATCTGTGGCTTGAGTGTTATTACATGATTAGGATTTATCAATTATAATATAATACTTTTCTATGTTTATATTTCAATATATATTTATTTACAATGTTTACATGTACATATTTCTATTTTAACCATAATGAGTTTTAAAATTAATATATGACATGTTGTTAATGTTCCAAAATTAAAAAAACTATATTTTATCAAATAGATTTATGCTAACACCATAACTAAACAATCCAAATATGATTGATCCCTTGGTAATTGGTTACATGGGCCAATACATTTATTATTGAGACTATATTTTAGGAAATTTTAATTCAGTAATAGTTATGGGAAATTTATTAGTTCTATAATATTAACCCACAAAAACAAACCATTGTTATTAGCTTACAAAATAAATGTTAGTACTTATATATATTTATATAAAATCACTAATACAGAAATTATATATAAATTGGTTACTTATGGATCATTCCCATGACTAAACCCAAGTATTTCATTATTGACATGTAAGGTAAAATTTATAAATGCATAATTGTAACAAATTAGGTTATTTGGGGGATGAATATTATATGATAAACCAAAATAGATGTTAATAAAAACATGATAACGATTGACTTTATGGGAACATTGTTTGTTATGTTTTGCATGTTACGATTTAGTGTTAAACCCCATGTGGGAATACTTATACTATATAAGGATTTTTATTTAATATGTCTACAATATATTATATGGTTTTACATATAATAATGTTGAGATATTGTTATTTACAACCACCTCCATAATTAATATGAGACATGTTATCTTCCATTGCAATTAAATATTTATGAGGCCTCACTTAATTAAAAATGATTTTACTGCTTAAATAGTGCTTTCCGATATAGAGGTTAATTTATATTTTTCAAAACTAAATATATTGTTGAATATCTTTATGAGTAATTGAATGATTTTTTAAATTGATTTTATATCTAAATATTATATTTATTATGGGATTTTAGTTAATTTGATAATTAATAAAATAATGTTTCCTATAACATTCCTCGTTGTTTTGTGGATCTATCAACATGTTTTACCAATCACAATTGTGTTATAAACTATACTTGATATTTTAAAACTGATTATTTAATTGTTTAGCGATTAAATATAAATCAATTTAATGACTTAAAATGCATTTAAGTGGTGTTCTTATATTCATCTCTTGAGTACGATTATTTTCATTCCATCCTAAGTTTTCGCTTTGAATTTGACCATAAGTGTTTCATATAGGATTCATCTAACATAATTGAAATGTGAGAAAACCTAATGGTCCCTTTATATAGGAAATGGTTTTATCTATGACACTTAATGTTTATAGGGTTATATACCATGTAAGGATGTGTTATGAAAACAATGAATCCATGTTAAATTCTTGTGAATCTTCGCAGTCGTGTGTTACTTATTAGAGGTCATTGAAATAAATAAGAATCCTCGATTATAAAAGAACATTCTATCAATTATTGGCCTTTCATAGTTAAAATTTAATGTGTATGATCATAATAAAATTCTATGATTCATTGGGATAGAAATTTCTATGACATAGTCATCATCTTAATTGGTCGTGTGACCCTTATTTTTCATACTTCTCAATGAGAGACTCGTTATGAGGTCATTATCCTAATTGAGATTCACATTGTGTACTGAGTCTTTTGAAAGATTTTTTTATAGGCCAGCAGGTACTAGATTCATGGGTTAATTATTATTATTGATATCTAAAAATGATGTGTTGTTATGAAAATGAATGTTAAGGAAGATATCATCGATACAATTGATACCTGACATTTTGTGAAAATGTCTAACAAAATGTTTTAGTTCATTATATATAAATAAGAATTGAGATGTTACTTTATATTCTTGTGTACTGTATGTAGTAGGGTGATCTTGATGATAAACATGTTTATGACTCAACCCAATGCTTGTGATATCATTCCATTCTATATCACATGTTTTGATATGTTGATTAGTTCATTTTGGTTTTATTTCCAAAGTTGATGGTGCATGTAGAAATAACATGGAAGAGGATTAGGTATCATCGTATTGTAAACTAATTCAATAGAACTTTTATGTAGGTAATTTACCTTCAATTTTTATGTTAATGGTTTACAAAATCTATTTTTCTAAGTCTGTGACAAGTGATCAGTGGTCAGTGTAGCATGTTTCATGGGATAACAAATATTTTTATGTAAACCCAATGTATATGACCTTAAATAAGTGGGGATAATCACATCATATATGGTTAATTATTTCATTCCATGTATATGGATCACTTCCCATTGTTCCATTTGTGATTAATCAGGTCTTATTTTAATTTCTAATAAGGATTGTAAGAATTCATGTATGATAGTTCTTGTGAGATTGTGTAATGTTGATACAGTCTGTTGTTTATGAAAGTAATAAAAAATTGATATTTAAATCGGACTATAGATATTGTGATTGTGTTACTATAAAATTAATTGGGATGATAATGCTTCATGGTTGGGTAATGACAATGTGTCGGAGGGTGTAGCTGAAATCCACCATGTAAGAAATCTAGTAACTATTTAGCTATTTTTATTTCCTTTTTTTGGAGTCAGTTGGTTTTAAACCATGTCATGAACTTATTTCTTAGTTTATCAGATTTTTATAGTGTCTTATTGGTCATTCATTATACCCACTTTGTGTACTCTCAAGTTAGTGATGATTATGTCCCCTATCATGGAATCATTTGGGTACACCAAGAGAGCATCGATTTAACACCATGATAAATTAAAAGTTATAGGTATTCACTTGTGGTATTAATCATAGATATGCATCAAAATAGGGATTATTATTTAATCATCGTTATTCGTGAGTGATACTAAGATCCCATGTTGGAAAAACCTTCTATAGACTCATGGAATCTAGTCGTGTTTTTGACCGAACTTCATGATGAATTTTTATTTGCACATCATCTGTTTTCCTGGTATGTTTATGTATCCACGTTTTATCAATGCATCACATGTAAAACTATTTCATATGATGATTTGGAATTGCAAAATAGTTCAATGTTCAAGATTTTAATGTTACACATAACTTAATTTGGGCATGGGATGGTTGTTTTGAGGGTATCTATCAATAAATGATGGTTTGGGGATGCACCCATGTTCATGCTAGGGTATGATGCATTAAAATCCATGGTTTGTATAAAGGAATTACTAGATGAAGGTATCATAGTTATGTGAGTGTTCTTAGTGAAAATATTGAGCTACCATAGATAATTTTTTTTCATAATATAACTCTTATAAATAAAAATACTATCATAGAAAAACATTTTAGTGTTGTTTTCCAATAGTGAATAAACTGATTCCCTTCTATTTTTTAAGTACAGTGGGTGAGGAAATGTCTTTGGAACATCATCATATTATAATAGGTTCAATGTAAATATATACTTATAATTTTCACATATGTTCGTTCTTGAAAAAATTAAATGTTAAAAGAATTGAATTGTCTTTTTGTTTGACTCGTGAGTAATGTTGTGAGAGTCCTTATGATGATACGAGCACACTTAAATAGAATATACTATAGTTGGAGGCATTGTGACACATAATATAAAATTAATATTCTAGATCCTACTGTAGGGTGTTTCATAGACCTAGGGATTGAAGGAAAGATGAAGTGATCTTGTCTCAGGTGAGATGTGATTGGGAATGCTTTGTCAAAATGTTTCTTTTTGAAGTTTGAGTATTATATCAAGTATAAAAATTTTATTTATTATATTCTTATGGTGATTCATAGACATAAATTACAGTTTTTTTATACACAATGTTCAAACATCATTGTGACAACATTACTATGGATGGTCTTCTTATATCATTGTGGCTTCACTAATGATTTTTGGGGTCTAAAAGCTATATTTTGAAGTGATTGTTTAGTCATGTGTGTTTAGATAAGATAAAATAACACAAAAAATTGAATTTTTTTATTTTAATTTATTTAAATGAATAAGAATATTATTCCAATAGTTAGAAAAATCAAATGTGTTGTTTTTAGACATGTTTGAAGGCCCTTGGGGTGTAATGTCTACCCCAATGAGTTTCAAGAGAGTCGGGACCCATATACTCAATGTTCATTGGGAATGATAGGGGAACACTATATTTCTTAAACTATGTATCCCCTAAGAGAAACTGTGTAGATAATCCTGTGGACTGGGAAGTCTCTCGTGGATTGTAATAACCATATAGTGGACCCACACAAGGGTTTGAGTTTCTGTTGACCATTGACTGAGGGGAAATGAATATTTTTTCAATTGTTTCCATAAAAATGTTCATGAACCATCCAACCAACTCTGTAGGAAGTGGGTTACACATGGTTTGTTCATGGATTAACCAACCATGTAGAAAAAAACTATTCCTCTTTAACTGGAACCAAATTTACCTTTTTTAAATTAGTCTTATTTCATTTCACATTCACTTTTATTTTCCTCATCTATACATAATAACCCATTAAGAGATCATTCATATCCACCTTTAGGTAGGTGGATAAATCTCTCATAAGACCTATATTATGAGAAATGTAAAGTGTTTTGGTTATCCATCAGTGATTCTAAGACTCCTCCTTTCACTTTTTTGTTGTTTATCATATCTTCAGTTATATTATTTTGGCACAACCTAATTCACATTATTATCTAGAATTTGAAAATTTTCCTTAATTAATCTTCAATATAACTAAAAAATCCCGTAATATTTGATAGGTGGGTCGTCAATGGTATAAGTTAGTTGTCATATAGATTTTTTCCTTAATGTCTTTATGTATCTAAAGTGTTTTGTAGATCCATGCCCCAGTATTTTTTATGAAACCTCTCAAATGTTTCAATTAATATTTATTACAGAATATCATTAATATTTTAGTTCTTTTTTTGTTAAATTGACATTATTTATTTTCATGTTGGTAAATAATTGAACAACCGTAGAGTGTTTACCATAAATGCATTAAATTAAATATTGGGTTTTCTAATAAAACACCTTATTGAAGTAAAAATTATTAATAAATGTAAATGTGGGGTTAAATGAAATGGGGAATGATGTGACATCCTTCTGTTAAATCCCTTGGTGATCAAACCCTCCCCTATGTTGTAAGGGATAAATATATATATAATGAACATGGTGATCCTTTGTGGAATGAATGCCATCATTCCCTATCTTTTGAAATTTTGTGTATGGTCTTGCTACCATAGAATTTAAATAGGCCTTAAAAAATTAAACCAATGCATAGTATATCTTGAAAATGTAATGAATCATTAAATGAATAATTGAAAATGATAATTGATTGGCATTATTATTATTATTAATTTACATGATAAATGTGGTTTTACATCTTAATGCACATGTTTAGAGATGTCACATGGTTTTGAACATATCCTGTTCATTTTTATTTTATGTAAACTGTAAATGCCATGAGTATTGCTTTGGTTCCATTTTATGGATTTTTTTGGATGGGATCATACGATCTTATAGAATTTATGTACGTTGGCTAATAATTGGTATCTCCTAATTACATAATGTCTAGGATTTTGATATAGGTTACATGATTTTTATACATGGACGGGGAAATACATGGTATTCCAAGGATGTGATCCCCAAATGTCATTAACACCTACATGGTTGATACTAGTAACATAGTGGAGAATATATGGACCAGCTCAGAGATGAGTTTTTTACACAATGCCTGGATTGATTCTCAGACCCCTATATAAGATAATGTGGTTTGAGTCAGAGTTATTTCACATCACCAAATAAAAATTGGGATTATAGGGTATTTATTGTTCCCTGGAGAGAAATTTAAGTTTCCATTTTGGGATCACCATGTATTATTTGGAGGTGCCTCTTATTATATACAAATGATGTTCATGTAATCGAATATTACTTCTTCATTAATCTTGTAATTATACAAATATGCTAAATAATATGCATTTTCCAGATATATTATTAGTACTTATATTCATGGTGACTAATATTACATATTTAGAAGTCCTCATTTGTTTCGAAGAATTCATGCATATGCCAAAGCTAGAATGGTCAGCCAGTTTCCCATTAGGTACCCATCAAACTTGGTTACATTTATTATTTACATTTCATTCTATCATAAATGCACAATGTTGTACTTTGTATTCATGGATGCGATTATTCTTTAGACACCATTGGTGGATTCATACTGAGTATATATCATACAGTACACAATATTCCATTTAAGGGAGGTACCCAAAATGATCTATTATTCATTGTTTTGGGGATTACAGATTGTGTTGTGCCTTTTACGTGGGATCATAGGAGCATAGTACTAAGATAGAACTCATGATGCCCATAGAGACCATCTTAAATTATTTCAAATCCTTTTCATTATTAATGAATTATATTTTATTTTATCACACATTTTATGTTTACATAATTGATCATGTAGAAACATATGGACATGAATGCATGATTCAATATTTGGTGTTGACCTCTTATATTCAATTATTATAATTGTCTCCCATTTCTCTATCAATGATTATTTTTACATTTTATATTTTATATTGATTCCTTATTACTATACCATTGAGAAACATTGAAAATGATTGTATATTATCCCTACTATACACCTGATGGCCCCTGGTGCTAGTCATCATCCTTTGGAATATGAGGTGATGTGATTGAGGCCTTGTGCATACAAAACTATATATTTATTTCATATTCATTGTGCATGAGATGTTACTTATATACTATTTATATTTATATATGTTTATGGTTAATATTGATACGAAAGATTTCCATCTCATGGATGGATTTATCCTAATATTCATGGGAGAAAACATTATCTAATGGTTATATATAATTCTTTGTTGATTGTTTATAGATCTTAGTAATCAGAACAGTTCTTCAAGAATTGTTGCTGACTAGCCTGACTGATCTGTTCGGATGACATGGTTGGATTTCTCTATAGATCTATATAAAAATTTAATATTATAAAATACATAACTACATCGATGTAATGGGTATATATAATTTAATTCTCTCCCATGTCTGTTGAATTAAATATTGTATTGGTAGATACAAATAATAAAAAATGAATAATAGGATATTAAAAATGTTAAGTACATTATAATTGGCTATTGTGAATATGTTTGGGATACATTCTTCATATATAAAAATTAATCGGATTCCTTCAATAATTGGAATGAGTTGAAAATATTGAAATTTAATGAAAATATTTACTAATATATTATGATATCAATATTATTTTATTTTAATTTCTTGTAAATATATTACAACAAGTATCATTTTTAATTTCATTTAATATTAAATTTAATATATATAATTATACTTCAATTAATTATATATGAAAATGTAATATAATTAAATTTTTTTTATGAAAGTAAAATGAAGAAAATTTAATGGAGTATCTTTCTATGAAATATCCCTTCTAGAAGATTGATGAGTGAGTCCTTATATAAATTGTTTTTTGGAATTATAAATATAATTGTTCATAATGGTTTAATAAATCAAATTTGAAAATTAATGATATTATAAATATTGAGGAAATTAATTGATATAGAAATCAAGATCTAGTTATAAATTATTATATAATAATTTTTCTCCATTAATATTATTTATGAGAAAATTAGAGTAAAACATTGCTCATATTGTTTTGGAATGAATTGTAAATGGAGGATGGTTGTATTGTTTTTGAAAATGGTCTGGTGGGTTTAATTTCATCAAATAGGCCTTGTACATTAGTTGTTGGATGAAATCAAGATGACTTCTCATTCAATGGTTTTAAGACATGATATTTTAAATGTAAGGACCTGTTTTAAAATTATTTATGTTATAAACATAGATCACATAAATAATTTTATTTTCATGTAGAATTTTTTCTCCATTAATACATGTTTTAATAATAATCTGTAATTTTTTATTTTTATAAAACATTATATGAATATATAAATAAAGTTATTTTTAATAAATCTATACATTAATATATATATATATTTATATATATATTCAATAAAGTATATATAAAAATTAGCGCATCACATTTTTATAAAATTTATTTCATTAATCATATGGTAGACTATTTATGTTATTTCAATTTTTCAAATAAAATTTAATATGTCAATGAATTTTGAAAAAATCATAGTTGTCTAATGTCAATATGAAGGGTTTATATTTTAGGTACAACTCTTGAAGATATGTTTGAAGATATAAGAAATGTAGTTATTAAAAAAATATGTGTGTCGAAATAATGAATATGGAACAAAATATATATAATCAATATTTAAAATAAAATATATATAAATATAAGATTTTTTAGTTATTAATAAATATATATATTTTATAATTAATATTTAAATTATTTCCAACTAATATTATAATTTTTATAACAATCCAATAAAAATATTTGTAAACCTGTTACTATAAATTTAATATAGAGATTTCTTTTATATAATAGTTTAATTCCCAAGGGTCATATTCCGATAGAACCTTAAAATTATTACAATTATATTACCAAATATATATGCAATTACTTCAATCATCTAAAATCATTCATATCTTTATCATAGTTCCTATAAACAATTTAATTGATCTCATATTTTTTTCATCATAATAGAAACAATTCATATGTATTTTCTATTTTCTGGGTATGATCCTCAAGGGTAAATGAGAATGGTGGTGACCTATATTATTATATATATTATTTCACTATTGGTGGCCATAATTACTAATAAAATTATTTGTTATCTATTATACATATAAGATGAAATAATATAAATTTCATTAAGAAAATCGATATAATGATGAATTTTATATTTACTAAATTGGAATCAATTTTATTACATTTACCTATTATACAATTTCATCATCAATATTTGTAGAATAAATAATTCATTAAATAATGTATTAGTTTTTTTTCATTTATTCACTAATCCTTTATGTTTCTTCCTAAATTTCTTTAGTTTTTTAAATAATTTTAATTGAATGAAATTTTTATATCTTCCCACATTCAATGTAGTCTATAAAATATGGTCATGATCATAATCACAATACATTGTATGTGACAAATCTATTTCATTAATCAGGTGTATGTGTGTTTGGATTGGATAAAATCTTCCAAATAAAGTGGCATGCAACAAATCGAATACTATATATTGTTTGTTTGGACTAAATAATCAATAATAAACTACTATGATTATCACTAAAATTTTGAAAGGACCAGTATACCTCAAACATATCTAACAAATATGAATAATAATTATAAATCCCTTCCCTAATGATTCCTTAATAACGATATGATTTATTACATATAATTTATGGAAAATATATTTATTAAGAAATGATTTTTAACATATTTTAGGAATTATTTTTATGATTCTATATATCATAAATATTTTATATGTTCTCTTTAATGATTCATAGACCATATAATTCTGTTTCTCAATCATTTTATATGCTTTTTTGGGAGAGGTATCTTCTTCCATATATGGTCTCATATGGTTCTATTTTAATTTTTGATCGGATACTATTATTATATGTAACATCTGGTTAAAGTAGATGTTAGTTCCCACTTCATTGATTCCAAATGGGAATTAACACTATATACCTTACTGTTATTTATTGAACTATTTTAATTCTAATTAGGATAATTTTTATAGGTTGTGATCTGATTATCTCTTTTATCAAAGCCATCTGAAGGCTTAATTATATTTTCCATGTGAAATGACGGTCATATTCAAATACGTGTCATAAATATTCACAATTGAGACTATTAACATAACTTATACATATACATACAAGATAAACTATGTTTTGATCTTCCATTTGTCCATGATTATTTAAAAAAAATTATGGATATCCAAATTAGTTTTTTTATCTGTTAGATTAATTGGGTTTTCTTGAGAAAATTTTCATAATGAAGTTTTAATTATTGCACGTTGTAATATGATATGTCTTATAACACCATTTTTTATTAATTTTTCTTACAAGAAAATGAATATTTTTTTCAAATTTATGCTGGGGATAAATTGAATCTATCCAAGTTATTATAATTTTATCCCAAAATTAGATCATAATTTAATCAACATTTCAAAAGTTAATAATATCATAAAAAATTTCACAAAAATAATCAATATTTAAGTAAAAAGTATGATTTTAATCCACCTAAAGATGATAAAAATGTAATATATTTATATTATTTTAAATCATGTAGTTATTTATAAAAACCATTAATATCAAATAAATAATGTATCAATGGATATTCAATTGTAGAATAGAAAATTATAAACATTTTTTCAAAAATAGATCAATTCAAAAATACATTTTCAATCTAGGTATATTCTTAAATATTACCTTTATATATGGATAAAAGTCATCAATATGAAAAATATATCCTGAAGTTAGTGTTTCTAATTTCATTCCCTAATACCTTCATATATTAGGGATACCGATGATAATATTCAAAACACCATACATATTCAGCCACATTAGTCATGTCAAAATATATTCTATATATGAAGTCACATTGATAAAAATGATTAGAAATAATGATTACAAACTAAAATAAATCGATGTTTCATAGTGATATATTGATATTATTAAAATATTTAAAATAATGACACTAGATAAATTGAACAACTGAAGTTCTCAATGTTGGTAAATGATGATAAATTACTCAATTGAGGGATTATAACATCATTCAATCGTAGAACATATATTATGTTAATATATTTCATTATAACAAATATTTAATAGTGAACTCTATGAACATCAAGTTCTATAATAACATCATTATATTATGAAACATCTTTTGAAGAATGATATTTATCAATGATTCATGATTTAATAAATATTGTATGGATCATTATGTTAATGAGATCACACAGCAAGAAGATTTATGATTCATATAAAAAACAATTAAAAAATCATTATAAGTCAAAAAATATGATGACTTTTTAAATTTTGAAATATGTGATTGAAATTAGATAGTTGATACATAACTCAGATCATTTTTAATAGTCTAATGATTTAAAATAAATTTAATAAAATAAAAATTTTATTTTATAATAGGAAAGAAAAATGATTTTTTTGAAAAATAATCCATTTATTATTATATATAGATGATATGTATAATTAAAAAATATTACCCACTTAATAAAAAGTTAACAATGCATCCACACTGATAAAATTGTCCCATTTAATGACAAAATATCAAAAAAAATACCACTATAAATTCGACCCATTAATAATTCTCTAAAAAATAAATGATAAAAACACATTTATTTATCTAAAAACATTAAGTGCAATAGTTAAAAAATAAGCAAATGTAAATACTACTAATTTGTTCTGTTATATTCCACTTTTTTGATTTTAAATGAATAAATTTAACATATTTATATATTTAATAAATCATATTCAAAATCAACTACTATTAAAATTAATGAAATTTAATCTACAATTGATTTCACCCCAATTATATCGCCAAAAAATATTCCACAACTTATTTCATTTCATTTTTTATTATACCTCTCTAAAAATATTCTTTCTCACCAAATATAAGTCAATTAATCCAAAGTTATATTACATTTCAATGTTTGATTATTTTTACTATTTTGAATAGACCTTATGTAAGTATATTTTATAAAATAGAGAAAATACACAACCTATAAATTTTTTTAGAGTCGATATGAAATAGAGAAATAATAAATTTTCATTGGAAAACTATGTTTATAAAATAAAAAATACATAAAATAAAATAATTTATGTTATCTTTTGATATATATTGATGATATTATTCCAAAAAAGTGGGTTCCATTATGTTTATAAATATATTAATCTACATCAATAGTAATTCTTAGAAAATATTTATCTTTTTCATAAGGGTTATAGAAAACACAACAGTTGTATGATTGGTAGTAATTATAGCGAAATATAATATTAAATAACATGAATCCAACTTTTTCTAGTAATATACTGAAATCCAAATTGGTTATCATTAGTATGAAACCATAACATGTTTTGATTTCTTAGAAAATAATCACATGAATATGATAAATCAATCCAAAAATATGATACTCCATGGAAACATCACAATATGCAATGATACATTCAGTTAATCATAGATTTTATTATTATTGTACTCATATACATCATATCATTAACCCAGAAATTAAAGAAAACCACATTGTAATACCAACTGATGTTACCAGGGCCTTCACTCTGTTATCAAGTGCTAACATGCACTATTTAAATATGTTCTATGATGAAAACTGAGAAAAAATAAGATTTGTATGGATATATTTTACGTCATTTTCATAACATAAAAATTTCAACACATAAATAAATACACGAACCTATAAGATAAAGTATTATTTTTTCTAGTGATAATTTATATAAATGTTAAATATCACATTACTTCATCAATATCTTCCTAAAATAATTAACAAAGACTAGATCATTTCTAAACACATGATATTGAGTACTAGTCATCATATCCTTGTTAATGTAAATAATTTAGGTATGGATATCAATTACTATGTATGGAAAATAAATTATCAATGATTCTTAATTTTCTCAGAGTAAATAATTTGAAAAAATATGAACATGATATAAATAAAAGTGTAAAAAATAAAATGATTCAAAATATTTAACCATAATTTATAACAGATGGAGATATAATATCATTGGATCACATATTTACAAGATAAAATTAATTTGGATAAATTAGAAGATAATAATGTTCCATAGATCATTATTTATGAATAATTCATTAAATAAAAATTTAAATAAATATTAAGTGAATTAAATTATAAAAATGTGTATATAACTAACTACATTCATGTACACTTATATACTTGTGAATATAGATAATGATAGTCATCTCCACATACAATATTCTTAAAATTGATGACAACGATGATCTGCATTCAAAAATATGTAAATATATATAACCAAAATTACATCTACAAAAATAACGAGAAAATTATAAAAACCCCAGTTATTTATTTTAACAAACATGAAAACATAGGTACATACAATTATTTTCATATATAAAATCATTATCATCTCATATAAAAAATTATTAAATTAAATCGATGATTATGTAAAACCAATTAATCGCATAATTTTAGAACAAACTTATTATTGTAATATCAACTAATATAAGAATATAATCACATAAAAACATTTCATTAAAATTTATTACATTATATTTTGAAATGGTATGACAAATAATTACCACATGAAAAGCATCAGTTGACACATAAAATTAAACCTCCCCAAATACGTATATAATAAGACAATTTAATGGATGATGTTTAATTTAAATTTATAACAGTGAAATTTATTTTACATAGAGGGTAATGTGAATGTATAACATATAATATTTAATCTTAAGATATTTTTAATAATCTCATAATGAGAAAAAGTTACCTGATTCCTTCAAAATTAACCATCATGAATGTGAAAAGATATCTTATAAAATAATTATTTAAAATTATTCTTAAATAATTATTCCATTTGTGGTTAAAAATCTAATTAATTATTTTGGGATTGAATGATTTAATATATTGTATAATAAGAGAAATTTACATTGTAAAATGTTAATGATATATTTTATAAAAACCACATCATGAATATATATATATATATATCACCGTTATAAAAATGAATTAATAAAAATATACATTATTGAAAAAATAATTAAGGATTTTCATTAATTTATGTAATGGTATACATTTTATATGAAAATTACCTAGACATGAATGAGAAACATTTATAATACAGAATAACATATATTACTAGAAATATCTCATTTTTCAAAACTATGAAATCTTTCACAGAATAATTTAATGGCATAAAATTTAATATCCATATAAGGAAATATAAAATACCATAAAAATTATGAGAATATTTGAATACAATAAATTTAAAAAGGAATAGTCAATGAATAATGTATACAAACTGAATGAAATGTGGTCGACTAAAAAACTATTTTTTAAATTATTATTATTTACATGAAAAATATTATTAAATAATTTGGAGATGTATTTCTTTTGAAAACATGAAGACATTGATGAAATTGTTTATAATAATAAATAAATAGGATATATGGTAAATTATATTTTTGTTAATTCATAAAATGTTATTATAACTCATTAGGATAAGTGTGATACCCAAAACACCTTTCAAGTTTAGTAAAAATAAATCAAAATCATTTGATTTATGGGTAAAAAAAATAAATTTATATTCAAATAAAACAAAATTAATAATGATAAAGGAATTAAATGATAATTTAAGCAGGTCATTAGAAGGAAAAATTTGGTTTTAAAATATTAAAAACACCAGATTTATGAAAAATTGAAACCAGAACACTTAACACATCATTAATTATTACAGAAATTTATAATGGTAGATATAAAATGGCATGGAATATCATATGTCCTAAATTTAAATTTAAATATGATAAAATATTATCAATATTTATTATTTACCCCAAATATAATAAAATTTATTCAGAATATAAACCATAAATGAAAAAATTACAATTAAGATGAAGGCCCCATAATTTTGATCTCGCTCAGTTGGATGTTTTATAACATATTGAATAATCAATTTATGTAAATTATGAATCTATATAAAAATTATTTTAATATTTAATTTATGTGATTCTATTCATTTTTAATTTATTATTAATTTCATTATTAATCATTTCTCCTTAAAATTTATATTTGGGAGCTAATAGTCTTATTTAATCTATTGTAGACTTAGTATGTGTATTGTGGTACATTATAAATGATCAAGTTTTCATAATTTATCTAAATAATATTGTATCAACATTGATTTATATAGATATATATATATATATATAATATTCATTTTATTTGTTATTGATGATATGGATATTGTTCAACAAGATATGTTTCAAATTAATATATATTTTTTGTGATTTATGATTAAATTAAAAACAATGAATATTATTAAACAATATAAATAAACATATTTCATTTCTATAATTAATTAAAAAAATTATTTCATCATTATTTTATCATAATATATGTTATTTTTCAATTAAAATTTTTACTTATAATGATTATAACATCATTATTGTTGGTTGTATAATCATCTATGAGAATAACACTTTAGAATTACTAAATATAGAGGGTAATATTATATTATAGTTACAATAAACAATTATATTGAAGACTAATGGTATTAAAAACATTGTATTGAAATTTGAAATCATATTAAATAATATGTGGATAAAAATTATAACTAAAATAATTCATTAGAAGCTAATATATACATTGATGATTAGGATAGTCTCACAGAAAGTGTTAATAAAATGAATGATTTGGTACATATTCTTATGAACATGGGGTTTTAATCTGTAGATAGGATTCATAGTGTCATGACCCCACTTTTCCAGGGTGCGGGAAGGGACAACAAAGTGCCATTCCCTTCCTTTCTCAAGGTGAATAAGAGATAATGACCCCTGAGTCCCACCTTCAGCAGTCCCTATATTGGAAACTAGCTCCAAAGGTATATCATCTCACATAAATTGAATGAAATTCCCCTTTTTATAGAACAAGATCGAGAGATAAGATGGTAAATATGAGAAATACCAATTATTAAAGATAGAATATAATACATGAATACATTCCAACATGCATCTTCAAAAGTCATTCTGATACAAAGTAATTAAAACTCTAAAATAATATACAATGGAAATAAAACTAAAAAGAAAAAAATATTATCCCAACACCCAAGATAGTAATGTCTACCATAGGCCTCAAAGTCCTCATGGATACATGAAATATGTTTTACATAGGTTGGGTGAGCATACAAGTATACTCAGTAAGAAAAACTAAAGCTACATACACACATGTGTGGGGACATGCTAATTCCACTGTGAGAATCTGTTCTAATCCCAAGCACCTAACAAGTAATATTAACCATCCCAACCTCCCCATGGAACACTCACCCAAGTAAAGAAAGTCATGTAATGTAATAATATAAGAACACTGACATTTGGGTACCGTGCACACAACTTTTGTACTAGTTAACTGTTTATTCCTAACGATCTTGTATCTTGATGCTACCACAGATCCCACACTCATTCCCACAATTGCAACCTGTCTGCACACAGTTATGCCAAAAACCAAACCCACCCCTGCCTGTAGAAACCTAGGCCACTACTGCCACTACCATGCCTAAAGAATATTAGGCAAGAAAATCCACACACCACACCTGATAACACATGGGCATAATCCCAAAGATTCATGGAAAAACATACCATACCTACAAACACCTAATCCCCTCATCTAAAAACATACATTTTCACAAATAATTTTGGACTATGGTTTAAGTTCCCGATTTTTTGAAATGTATGTCTTGCTGTGTTTTGGGTTGAACCCTTTTCTTTTGGGGAATTAAAAGGTTTATTGGAAGTGTGAGAGGCCTTGGGGGTGTTCCGGGGGCTTGGGGCATGGAAGAAGGGATGCATGGGCAAAGAAGACTAAGGCGCACGGCCTTCACACGGTCATCTAAACCGTGCATCCTGCCCAGACTAAGTCGTGCGACCCTCCCTCCTCTAGAAAAAAGTGAGTGCACGACTTGTGCACAGTTTTTCAATCTGTGCGGCTAAATCGTACGACTCCCCCTCCTCCGCGAAGTGGCATTGTCATGGTTTGCGCACTGTTTTCCAAACCGTGCGGCTAAACTGTGCGGCCACTTAAAGTTGGAAAATTTACAAAAATGCCACTCCGGGCTATATAACCCCAACTCAAGATTTTCCTCCATTTCCTCCCTATTCACCCTAGTAAGGAACCGATTTTCCTAAGAGATCCAAGAGATCAATCTCCCTCGTTTCTAAGTTGTTTTTGGTGCTGTTGGTTTTGGATCGAAGCTCCAGGTAAGGATAATCTCCTCCTTGGTTCTTTTCTTGGTTTTGGGTTTGTGTCCTCTCTCCCTCTTGTTCTGAAACACTAAAACCTATCTTTTGGGTGAGTTCTAGATTCAAACTACAAGGGTTAGTCGAATCGCGGTCTAAGGGCTCTATTGAGGGTGCGTTCAACCAAAAATTCGAGGTATGTGGTCTACATGTTATATCCCATGGTTATTTAGGGTTTGGTGCATATTTAGATGTGTTATTTTTTTCCTTTGGTTATGTTTTAGATATCCTTGGCATGTTTGGTAATAATGGTGTTTAAAATGGAAAATGGAAACCCTCACGATCTCCGTGGGATGTGTTGGGATAAACTTGACCTAATTGGGGCCATCCATGGGATGTGCTGGCATTTCCCAGATTTAAGGATTGATATTAAACAAGTGACCTTGTTGTAATGAATTGTATAGCCCTTGATGAATATATTGGCAGGTTAGGTTGAGCATGCAATATAAGTTAGGTGATGCACCTTGACATGGTAATAATCGAAGGGTTATTTGAAAGATAATGAATGGTTGATTCATGGAAATGATGAACGTGTTAAATGGGTTAATGTGTGAATCAATTAAAGACCATATTAGGATAGATTATGGGTCTAATGTTGAATGCTTAGTGAGATTGGCATAACAGATATGAATTGGTTGAATGGTTAAATGATGTCAAATGGTAATGTGTTAATGGGTTAATGCCTGATGTGGTTTCCCATGTGTGTTGTTGTGAATTATGGTTTCCGATGTGCAATGGTTGGAAGGTTTATGGTTACTTATATATAAACATGTTCACATGTCTTAGTACTGTAGGGTATGACATGAGGATCTACACCCATGGGTCTAGCGAAGACTGATTCTTCGAACTCCACCATAAATGCACGAGTTAGGAATGGGGACTGAGGATCATTTATCTAAATGGTTGCATACACCCAGAATGATTCTTCGAGGTGTGGTTATGGTTTCTATGAGGGGTTAGTCCTAGTGAGATAGGATAACATTGTGGTTACCCTCTTGCATATGATTGTTGGCCTTAGACCCATGTAACACGATGAATGTGATTAACCCATGGAAATGTGATGAAATGATAAGTGATGGTAATTATTGATAAATGAGTGGTAATGAATGTGGTAATGGATGGGA
This sequence comes from Viscum album, assembly GCA_963277665.1. Lineage (NCBI taxonomy): Eukaryota > Viridiplantae > Streptophyta > Magnoliopsida > Santalales > Viscaceae > Viscum > Viscum album. The sequence continues at coordinate 1,101,065,227 of OY728145.1, forward strand.
TTTAACTGGATAATGTCACTTTAATTAATTACTTGGCATTATCATTCATATTTCTTTTTCATGCACTACCAATTTATACTGGATATTTTGTAGACACCGTTGGTGGTGTCCTACTGAGTTGTACACACACCCTTCTCGGGCTGCCATTGGGTACCCGAGCAGACTTCATGTTTTCCAGTCAGGACAAGGTCAAGGGTTATTGCTAGATAGCTGAGTGGACATCGGTAGCACTTGGTGGAGGATCCAGACTTGGGGTCGGAACCATTTTGGGGATTTTTCCATTGTCTTATTTTTGGATTTGTTCACTTTTTCACTTGTAGAATGACATGGCATATTTATTATAGGAAATGGTTGATGTACTTAATTCTTGGTTATTGATTATTTTTTTAGCTATTTGGTTGTTTCTGTTGTGGCTTAATCTGATAATGAGGGGGTATAGTCTCCCTACTTGACTACATAGACCCCTGCTGCTAGTCGGCAGCCTTTGGCATATGAGGAGGCGCGCTTACAGTCATGTAACCACTCGGCTCGGAGCACCGGTTTAGTGGCTTCCATGTTAGGGACGTTACAAAGTGGTATCAGATGATGCATTTTTTCTCCTTCTAAGTGTTCTTTTTAATTGGGATTGGTAGCCAAGGGTTTGGATATTTCGGGCCTTGTCAATGAGCTATTGCTTAGGAGTAGCTAACCCAGGTACAGGGGAAAACCCATGTCACCCTGTGTGGGAATTGTTTTCTTGGTTGTGTGCTGTTATAGTTGATGATATTTCACCATTGGGTGATGCACATGTGGTTTGATGTGACTGTTTTATGATATTTGGCTCCTGGCCTTAACGGTACGAGTATTTCCATTTATGCATCATTATACGCACCTAGGGAGATTGGTGACATGCATTGTGTTAGGCACACGGACGAGGCGGGTGTGTGAGGCTGGATACTAGGGTGCATCATACATTTCATGAATCCAAGAAATAATGAGAAGAATGAAATGAAACGGATGGGTAAATGATATTAATGAAATATAAAGTTTTGAAATAATAGTTGGAAAATGTTGTTGGGTTAATATATGAAAAGTGGGTTGTTGTAGCTAGTAAAGAACTTGTGACAGAGTCTTGAATGATTATGGTATGTGTGTTAAAACTCGTTCTTGGAATCATTGAGAAATTCTACCACGACGTCGGTTGCCAGTTGGGCAACGAGAGGATGTTGCTGAGAACCCTCCTCTAGTATAGTAGAATGAAAATGTGGTGATCAATGAAGGTAGATAATACAAATTCCGAGAGAACATGACTCGCATAATGTAGATGATGGATCGGGACCCAGGGCGGGTTGCACCGAATATGTTTGATCTGACCAGGGAAGTCCTACAACAACACCCTCCGACCATCACCGGAGAGGTTGGGCCAGAGGTAGCGGAGTTTAGGTTAGAGTCTGTCCAGACGATACTGGATCATCTGGAGACCCCCGTTGCAAAGAGATTAATGATGGCCACTTATATGTTACCAGTCCAGGCAAGGTTTTGGTGGGACATTCACGCTCAAATTGAGTAGGCTGAGGGAATGTCGTGGAAGGATTTTCAGGAAAATATTTTGGATCATTTCTACCAAGATACTTTGAGGCAGGAGCAGGATGCATAGTTTATAAGCCTGACTCAGGGATCACTTTTGGTGATGGACAATGCTAGTCGCTACATTGATTTGATATGCTTTGTCCCAGTGTTAGCAGGGGATGCGGCAATCGTAGAAAGGCATTTCCAGGATGGGCTGAGACATGAGATCAGGTCTCAAGTAGACATCATCCGCTTGAAGAGGTTCAAAGAGGTAGTAGATCATGGATTTATCTCGGAAGGGAACCTGAAGGGAGATTTGGGTAGTTGTATTGTGGTGTTAGTGGGGAAGACGAGTGGTGTAGCTTCTGAGGGTCTACTGTGACGCCATGAGAGCTCATAGCATGGTGGTAGCATGAAAAGTGGCTGGAAGAGAGGGTCAGCCTCCCAGAGTGGGAACCGAGTGTGTTGATTTCAATGCTGTAGGTCGGGGCATGTGTGTGGTCAGTGTCCTAGACATCCAGTAGAGTGCCATTCGTGTAGAAGGATGGGAGACATAAAGAGGTTCTATAGGAATCCTCGGAAGGCTGTGGAGCATGATAGTGGAATGCAGATACCAGATACATGAAGGGGATCAGTTTCCCCTTATCAGGCAGGCAGTTGGAGCTCCGTAGGCCGTACTGGAAGGGGCAGTGGATGTGGAACTCTAGGACAAGATCGGTCACGCCAGCAGGGCAGTGTAGCATAGAGTACTCAGGCTAGGGCATAGGTTAGAGGGGCATGTCAGCTTTTGGTAGTTCAGTTTGTGCCCAGTGATGGCGAGGCTGGTCAATCGACTGTTCGAGGTACGATCCATGTAGCTTCTATTTTGTCTAGTGTGTTTTTTGACACATGTTCCACACACACTTTTATCTCTTCTCAAATTTTGGAAGTGATGGGTTTACATGTAGAGGGAGTGTGTGGAGTGATGTCAATTGACACCCCATTGGGAGTGCGGGTTGAGGATATCAAGTAGTTCAAGGAATATGCCTTGGATATTGGTGGGTATAGTTTTATATGGATCTTGTTCGATCATGAGATATTAGAGTTTAACCTAATATTGGGAATGGATTGGTTGGTGTTTTATCATGAACACATAGACTGTTATCACCGCAGAGTATCATTCAGGTCACTTGAGGGTGACACTTATGTTCACCATGGCGAATGGGATGTTTGAGCAAGGCGTGATGGGCCGTTTTTTCAATGGATGAGTGGACTCACGAATCACATGTCATGTCTCATGATTTGTTATGGAAACGGAGGGAAAGAACCTAAATTTCCTCCCATGGTGGATCGATTTCCGAATGTGTTTCCTGATGATTTCTCAGGGTTACCACCCGAGAGAGATGTTGAGTTCATGATCAAGTTTTTGCCGGGAGCGGAGCCAGTTTCTATTCCGCCATACCTAATGGCACCAAAAAGAATCTTGGAACAAAAGGTTCATCTTGAGGATTTGGATCATAAGGGGTTTGTCCGCCCTAGTACGTCTCCTTGGGGATATTTTGTGCTTTTTGAAAAGAAGGTAGATGGGTCATTAAGGCTGTATGTTGATTATCAGATGTTGAATCAGATGATAGTGAAAAACCAGTACCCTCTTCCTAGAATTGATGATCTATTTGACTAGTTGAGAGGTTCATCAGTGTTTTCCATGATCGACATGAGGTCTGGTTATCACCAGTTGAGGGTGAGGGCTTCTAACATACTGCAGACAACCTTCTGGATTTGGTACTGGTTGTTTGAGTTTTTGGTAATACATTTCGGCTTGACAAATGCACCGGTGGTGTTTATGGCTTTGATGAACTGGATCATTCATCCCTATCTATATCATTTTGTGGTTGTCTTTGTTGATGTCATCATAGTGTAATCGAAAACTCACGGCGATCATTACAAACATCTTGATATCAACATGGGTATGCTAAGAGAGCATAGGCTATACGCCAATCTATCAAAGTGTCAATTATGGATAGGTGAGGTACATTTTTTTGGGTCACATCATCTCAGAGGCAAGTGTGTCAGTGGATCTAGAGAAAGTGCAGGCAGTGGTGTCTTGGGTGCATCCCAAGGGTGTTTCTGATATTCAGAGTTTTTTGGGATTGGACGGGTATTACTGAAGGTTCATCCAGGATTTCTCTCACCTGGCAGCATCACTCTCAGGCTTGACCAAGAAGGGAATCAGGTTTGAGTGGTCTGAGGCTTATTAGAATGTCTTTCAAGATTTGAAGAAGTGGTTGATGACTACACCTATCTTGATCTTACATTAGTTGGTTAATAATTACATCGTGTTTTGTGATGCGTTCGGAATTGGACTTGGGTCTATGTTGATGTAGGATAAGCAGGTTGTGGATTCTGGTTTAAGGAATTTTAGACCCCATGAGTGGAACTATCCCACTCATGATATTGAGTTGGTTGTAGTGGTGTATGCCTTGAAGTTCTGGAGGCACTATCTATTGGGGGAATGGTTTACCGTGTTTACGGACCATAAGATCTTAAAGTACATCTTCTCACAACAGGATCTGAATCTTTGACAGTGAAGATGGGTTGAATATCTCTAGTCATTTGACATTGTTTTGGGGTACACTCTAGGAAAGGGGAATAGTGTTGCTGATGCTCTGAGCAAGATGATTCTAAATCAAGCAGTTCAGGAGTCCAGCACCGAGTTGAAGGTGATGGCTTTGTTTGCGGAGATGCACCTAGAGGTGAAGGAGGAGAATGGTCAGGTCACTCTTCCTTTATTAACGTTGGAGTCGACGCTCTTGACTCGAGTTAAGGAAGGTCAGATTGATGATCCTGAGTGTTTTCCCATGAAAGAAAAACATAAAGGTGGGGAGATACCTTCTAGTTGGGCCATTGATGCGAAAGGTGCTGTTCGCATTCATGATCGCGTCGTTGTGCCAATCTCTTTGCGAGAAGAGTTGATGTGTGAGTTCCATGCATCAAAGTCGGCATTGCATCTTGGTTTGACCAAGATGTACCGTGATCTATGAAGGCAGTTTTGGTGTCCTGGAATGACGAAGGAAGTTGCGGGATTTGTGGAATGGTGCCTTACCTGTCAGCAGGTGATGGCTGAGCATCAACGCCCAGGTGGTTTGTTGAATCCATTTCCCATTCCGGAGTGGAAGTGGGATGATGTAACAATTGATGTTTTTTGGGGTCTTCCGAGGACGCCGTAGAAGAATAATGCAATCTGAGTAGTTGTGAATCAGTTAATGAACGAGGCTCATTTATTACTGATTCAGAAGACCTATACAGTTGACCAGTTGGGTGAGCTGTATGTTCGGGAGATCATGCAGTTACATGGGGTGCCACAGACCATAGTTCTTGAACGAGATCCATGTTTCACATAATTTTTCTGGCAGAGGTTATAGAAGGTTCTTGGTATGCTTGTATTTTGAGTACGATCTTCCACCCACAGACGGAAGGGAAGTCGGAATATACGATACAAGTGTTGGAAGACATGTTGAGATCTTGGGTCTTGGACATTAGTGGTTCTTGGGAGAATCACCTGTCATTGGATGAGACTTCCTACAACAACAATTTTCAGGCTACAATTCAGATTGCACCATTTGAGGTGCTTAATGGGAGACCATGTAGATATCCATTGTGTTGGCTAGAAGTTGGTGAATCTGAGTTGTTGGGGCCATGTTTCATGCAGTATACTTCAGAGAGAGTAAATATATTCAGGAAGCAGAGGGCTACAGCTCAGATCAGGTTGAAGTCATATGCAGATCGGAGGCGTAATCCTCTTGAGTTTGGGGTTGGTGATAAAGTATTCCATCAGTTGTCACAAAGGATGGGTCACCGTCGGATTCAGAAGCAGGGTAAGATGGCGCCCCGGTATGTGGGACCTTTTGAGATTGTGAAGAGGATCAGACCAATGGCTTACCGTCTGGCTCTTCCACAGCGGTATAGTGGGATTAATGATGTGTTTCATGTGTCGCAGCTTCAATGGTATCACCTTGAACCATCTCATGTTGTTGATGTCAAGGATTTGGAGCTTGAGGTTGATGCGTCCTTTGATGAGAATCCGGTTCGTGTGGTGGATTGTAGTGAAAAAGTCTTGCGAGGAAAGGTTTTTCCATTAGTGTGAGTACTATGGCAGCATGGGAAAGTTCAAAAAGAATCATGGGAGAGGGAATCTGATATGAGGGCTCAGTGTCCTGAACTCTTTTCTTCGGTGGAGCAATGAGGTTTGGAAGCTCAGCTCAAGGACGAGTCGTTATAAGGTGGCGAGGGTATACGATCCTGGTTTTTGGAAAGGTATGTTTTGTCGTGTTTTGTGTTTGACACTTTTCTTTTGGGGATTTAAAAGGTTTCTTGGAAGTGTGAGAGACCTTGGGGTGATCCGGGGGCTCGGGGCATGGAAGAATGGATGTCTGGGAAAAGCAGACCAAGGAGCACGGCCTGCGAACGGTCATCCAAACTGTGCGTCCTGCCTAGACTAAGTCGTGAGACCCTCCCTCCTCTGGACAGAAGCGAGTGCACGGTTTGCGCACGGTTTTCCAAACTGTGCGGCTAAATTGTGTGATTCCACCTCCTCCAGGTAGTGGCATGTGCACATTTTGGGCATGGTTTTCCAAACCGTGTGGCTAAACCTTGCAGCCATAAAAAGTATGAAAATTTACAAAATTTCCACTCCGGGCTTTATAACCCAGACTCAGGATTTTCCTACATTTCCTCCCTCTTCATGCTAGGAACGAGCTGATTCACTGAAAAGATCCAAGAGATCGACCTCCCTCATTTATAAGGTGTTTTTGGTGCCATTGGGTGTGGATTGAAGCTCAAGGTAAGGCTAATCTCCTCTTTAGTTCTTTTCGTTGTTTAGGGTTTGTTTCTTCTCTCCCTCTTATTCTGAAACCCTCAATCCCTATCTTTTGGGTTAGTTCTAGGTTGAACCTCCAAGGGTTGGTTGAGTCGAGGACTAAGGGCTCGATTGAGGGTGCATTCAACTGTGGATTCGTGGATGGTGGTCTACATGTTATATCCCATGTTTATTTAGGGTTTTTTGCATGTTTAGTTGTGTTTTTTCTTTCCTTTGGATGTGTTTTGGATAACCTTGGTATGTTTGGTAATAATGGTGTTTAAATTGGAAAATGGGAACCCTCACTATCCCCGTGGGATGTGTTGCGATAAACATGACCTAATTGGGGCCATCAATGGGATGTGCCATCATTTCCTAGATTATGGGATTGATATTAAATAAGTGACCTTGTTGTAATTTATTGTACAAACCTTGAGGAATATGTTTTCATTTTTGGTTGAGCATGAAAAAGAAGTTAAGTGATGCACCTAGACCTGGTAATAATCATGGTGTTATTGAAAGAGAATGAATGGTTGATTCATGGAAATGATTAATGTGTTAAATGGTTTAATGTGTAAATTGATTAAAGAACATAATGGGATAGATTATGGGTCTAGTGTTGAATTCTTAGTGAGATAGGCATAACACATTGGAATTGGGTGAATGGTTAAATGATGTGAAATGGAAATGTGTTAATGGGTTAAGGCATGATGTGGTTTCCCGTGTGGGTTGTTGTGAATGATGGTTGCAATGGGGAATGGTTGGAAGTTTGATGGTTACATATATATAAGCATGTGAAAATGGCTTGGTAGTGTGGGGTATGACTTGAGGATCTGCGCCGATGGGTCGAGTGAAGACTGATGCTCCGAACTCCACCCTAAATGCACGGGTTAAGAATGGGGACTGAGTCTCCTTTCTGCTAAAGGTTACATCCACCCGGACTGAGGCTCCGAGGTGAGGTTAGGGTTTCTATGAGGGGTTAGTCCTAGTGAGATAGGATAACATTGTCCTTACCCTTTTTCAAGTTATTGTTGGCCTTAGACCCATGTAACAGGATGAATGTGATGAACCCATGGAAATGTGATGAAATTGTAAGTGATGGTAATTGTTGGAAAATGAATGGTAATGAATGTGGTAATAGCTAGACTTTGAACTATATAATGGAACCTTAATTAATTACATGGAATTATCGTTCATATTCCTTTTGCATGCACCACCTATGTATACTTGATATATTTTAGACACTGTTGGTGGTGGCCTACTGAGTTGTACTCACACCCTACTCGGGCCGTCGTTGGGTACCCGAGTAGACTTCATTTTTTCAGGTTAGGACAAGGGAAAGGGTCCTTGCTAGATAGTTGAGTGGACATGTGTAGCACTTGGTGGAGGATCCAGACTTGGGGTCGGAACCATTTTGTGGATTTGGTCGTTGTCTTATTTCAGGCTCTGTTCACTTTTCCACTTGTTGTATGACATGGCATATTTATTGTTGAGAATGGTTGTTGTACTTCTTTATTGGTTATTGATTATTGTTTCCGCTATTTGGTTGTTTCTATTGTGGATTACTATGATAATGAAGGGTTATAGTCTCCACACTTGACTACATAGACCCCCGCTGCTAGTCGGCAGCCTTTGGCATATGTGGAGGCGCGCTTAAGGTCATGTAACCACCCTGCTCCGAGCACCTGTTTAGTGGATTCCGGGTCGGGGACGTTACATAGGGCAAGCCTCAAAAAATTACAACCACCCAGATAATCCTAAGAAGAAATATCCAGAAGAGGGTGTGAGTAGAAAATTCATTAACCATTCATCCATTATCCCATTAGGATGTTGGGTAATACCCCCCCCCCCCATTGAAATTTAGGTGTTCAGCACATAGAAAAAACAATGTCAGTGTTCGTATAGAAATAAAAATGAACTAGAATATATATATATACATATATATATAGACACACACACACACACACACACAGATATATATATATATATATATTGGTAAACAAACACTCATCCCAAACCTACGAGTTTCACACGAACAGACAATAAGACCACGACAACACCACTTTTGCGGATTCCCCTACATGCACAACCACACAACTGCCACTACTAAATCCTAAAACTAAAACCCTTTTTGTTCTATTTTTATTTAATTATTTAAGGGGTTTCACATTATATTATTCCAACACAACCGTAAAACATACAACCATAGCCATTCCATGAGAGGAAAAAATTCGAACAGCGTCCCCAATTCCGATCCCCATTCCACTACAATAAAATATCTTTCTACAAAGTGATATTGGCCATTACTTATCTCAAAAAACAGCCCTAGAGCTCTACTGTCCATAAAAACCCCCAATGCAGTCCCACATAATATTGAGTCCACAACCACACTATTGTCCCACTGCTCGACGTCGCTTCACAACCACAACAAAACAAAAAAGAAGTTCATCTTCATGCATGTTCATCCATTCCTCAATCAATAAGTCTTTTAGAATGAGACACCAACACACCACGTACCACCCCAAATACCAATCGTACAAAACCCATACTAGAGAATGCATCATATAACCACAAACATCAAACAAAATCTCTTCAAATTTAACAGACAATGGTTCATTAATTTAAAATTTAATATAACCGTGGTGATCCCAGATCAGGTTTGATCCTGGGTAATTCTATTATTTAACAGAGAATATGTGATTAATAAAATATCAGGTTACATCTAAACAACCAAACATCAAAACAAAACACGACCCTTGAACATAAAAAATCCACAAACAACCATGATTTAACGTATGCATGTATCCATGATATCCATAAATGGATCATAGGTAACAAAATAAAACAGGTGTCCAACATCAAACCACACATTTATTATTATTTTATTTACAGGAGTTATCTTTTGATCATATTAAATTCTTGTTTAATTCACTTTCTAGAATAGTATCCACCTTTTCTTTATAAGGGAAAAATAACATACCCACCACACATGATGAAAAATAAAAGATAAGTAAAAACAAATCCCAAAATGGATTATCAAAGATCTAATATCCTTATTGTTCAATGAATGATGGATGGCATGACATGCAGTAAGAACTCCGAGCCTATGAGAGAAGGGTTCCATCATAGGTGAACAACTTGTCTTCGGAGGAAGTGTATAGGATAACCAATAGAAATAAAATTGAATAAGGAAGACAGGATATAATTTTATGAAGAGTCCAGATCCTACAATATGTGATATCTTTCAGAATTTCATTAAATTCATATCATTTTATGACCACATGTCATGAATGTTTCACACATGTGAGTAATTGATATTTGATAATTCACTTTAGAGATTGTATACATAGACCAGTCAGTGACAATGAGCTTATAGATTATTTTTTAATGGTGAAAACACATAATAGGGAAAAAATGGAAGAACTGGAAAAAAATAAAAATGATTCACTAATAGGTGAGTCAAGGATGCTCATCCACCGACTATGAGCCACTGATGGGTGAGATACCAGTCTCAAGCCACCGATGGGTGAGCAACCTACACGAACTACAGATGCCTTGAACCAGTGATGCTCTAACATATAGACACTGACACCCTTGAATCACCAATTTTTAAGGCCCAGACTCATTGATGCATACACCCATTGAATCACTAATGCTAATACCCCGTGACTCACCAATGATTACACCCCTTGAATCACTAATTCAGAAGGCCATTAAATCACCAATGTTGATTCACCATGACTCACTGACATACTATTTGGTCGGTGCACTAACTTGCTGACACACTATCATGTCGATGCATTTACTATCTAACACTATTACTTACTAATGGAAAAGGATGATTTTTTGAAAACTCGTGAAACGAGACACCGAGACCTCCTGGAAAACCTCAACATAAAATTTTCACATAATAAGGGCCAGGTAATATTTTGGGTTATTACATCAGATTCATATAAAACTGTTATCATCGAAGATAATTTAAATTTGACTCTGATGAAAATACGTATGAACAACTATCCCATATCATACCTCTCATGAGTAAATGGCCATGTGTTGAAAACTGAAGGGGACCTCAAAATCTAGGAACACATCTCAAACATCTATCTCAAGAACATCTGGTGAGACACTAAGGCCCTAGTGTCCCCTAAAATCATACAAACCACAAGTGTCACACTATTCAGATACATGTATTAGGGAACACCTTCACCATTCCAAGACACTAATTTTTTGGGAGGTGATGACTTGGCCCCAAAAGATTAATTGCATAAAAATTAACACATATAATTAGTTATATGGTATTATCCTCCCAATAGTCTATACTTTTCACCAGAAAAAAAGAGATCGTGGAAAAAACATATGATACAACAAGAGAGGTTAAACATTACATCATATGCAGTGCACAAAGGAAACACATGATAAAATGTAGGAAAAACTTTAGGTACTGGGCTCACAACTATTCTTCTAGTACCCTGTTACTCTCCTCGAAGCCACCATGCCTCCATAACACATAAACCAATTGAAGGGTCCATCCACAATTTACCTTCTCCTTACAATCCTTGATTCTCATTAGTCTCTCCACGAATGTCACATCGTCCATGATAACTATCAATCCCTATTATAGGATTTTCGATACATAATTTAGATTCCAAATGTGCTGAGAACCATGATAGAAGTTGTGGATCCTCTCTATTCGTTTTGGTAACTCTAGATAATACAGTAGATTTCCAACTCGTTTGAGAACCTCAAAAGATCCTATGAACCTGAGAAAAATCTTACTCCCCTACTAATCCTCCTTATTCCATGACAAGGAAGTCCTTTATGAACATGTGGTATCTTTCCTCGAATTCCATGGGTCTCCTCCTAGGTTTAACATACTACTTCTACTAGTCCTGAGCTTCCTTTATCCATTTAGGCACATGATGCACCTTCTCTGTCATGCTCTGCATTACCTCTGGGAAAAGAACACCTACTTCTCTAACCTTTATCCCATACACGGGTAAATGACACGGTCATCTACACTACAGCTCAAACAATTCCATGCTAATGGTAGAGTGATAGATGTTATTGTATGAAATATCCATTAGAGAAAAGTTTCGTGCTCATAATAATTTGAATTCTAAGTCACATGCTCACATCATGTTCTCCAACATCGTGATAGTCCTTTTTGTAGGCCCTTGTGTTTGGTGTGGAAGGAAGTTCTATGGAATAAATGTGTTCCAATATCATTCTACAATCCCTTTTAGACTCATGTTCTAAAGCATTTATCCCGATCTAAAATGATGGATCTGGGAAATCTTTCTAGCCGTACAACTTCACCCATGTACCTCTATGCTAAGGCATCCACTATACTCTACTACATATTTTATTTGATGTGTGACGATTTCATCAATCGATCCACCACCAACAAAATGAAATCATATCCAACCTCAATATGACGATTCTCTCTGATAAAATACATCGAGAATTAATCCCACATTCAATTAGGTATTCTTAAGGGATGCAATAGGACACTAGGAATATGATTTTCAACCATCAATTACTGACACACTAGGTACCTCGACACAAACTCTCCTAGTGCATTCTTCACTTCGGACCACCACAAGTGAATTTTCAATCTCAATAACATATTGGTGACACCTATAAGTACCTCTAATATTGAGTTATGGTACTCAATTGAAATTCTGTCACAAATCTCCTCCAGGGAAAAAAACTTCTCCTAAAACAACATATAATTCTAACTAGCCTCCCAACTACATCTCGAGCATCACCCTGGATAAAACTATCATGCATCACATAATTTTATGAGTTTCCCCACTAACACACTTCCACCTTCTTTACCATGTAATACTGCACTTTCATTGGAAATTGACATCCTCTGCAGTAAACCACAAACAAGACCATATGTAAAGTGTCTAACTCCTCTATTTCCTTCCAAGAATATGTGGACTCTAGAACTACATACTTTTATGACTTCCTATGCATGGAATCGGCCACCACATTCCTATTTCATGTGGTTTAAAATATTTCAATATCTTAGTCTTGAAGAAACTTCATCCACCATACGTGATGAAAATTCAGGTAACATTGGAAGAAGATATATCTCAAGATATTGTGATTTTTGAATACGACGATGTGTACCTGGATTAGGTAAATCCTCCACAACATCAGCATGAATAAAAACGCTGCATGTTTCACATAATGGGTAACATTATTATGTTCACAAGGAAATAAATATCTAAAAACATCAGATAACACTCCATATTTCTATTTCAGAGCACACTCCATGACTAGACCAGAAGCATCCTAGAATACTTCGATTGTCACCCCCTCCTCTGAAAACCGCAACAATTGAGCACTAACTAGATTCCATTTCAAAGAACTGAAAGTTGTTTTCCATTTATCACTCCATATGAAAGCATGGATCATTTTGGTAAAGCCATCAATGAAGCTACAACATGAGTGATGTTTGGTACGAACCTATTGTAGTAACCTGCTTTCCCCAAGAAACAAATTAACTATGCCACATTCTTGGTTTCTTCCCAAGAAACAACCACTTTTTCCTTTTATTGGTTCACAATTATCCCATGATGGGAAACCATGAGTCCATGGATGTGCAACTATAATTTCTAGAAATTTCACTTGGATAAAATTCTTATAGAGATTGTGGTGTCTGAGGACCCCCAAGACTAGCCTTAGATTCATTGTTTCATCCTCCTCTAATATTGAGTAGATCACAATTTCATCGATGAAAATGACCATGAATTGGTCTACATACTCATGCAAAAATTGAGTTCATGAGTCCAATGAATACAGATGGTGCATTCGTAATTACAAACGACTTGACCACGAACTCAATCTTCCCATACGTACATCTGAATGTAGTCTTCATAATGTCAATGTCATTCACCCTCCAATAGTGATTTCTATACCACATGATCATTGTAATGAACAAACATTCTCGCCTAAACTAAAAACAGGTAGTCGATCTTTAGGAGTCTATAATGGTTCATGGCCATCACCGGATTCAATCTCCGGTTGTCTATGAATAGACATAGACCATCATCTTCCAGCATTGCATACAAGACTGGAGCACCCAATGGAATCAAACTTGGTCAGATAAAACCCTACTTTCATCATGTCATCACCTTGAATATGAAATTCCAGAAACTCAGAAGGCGTCATCTGATATGAGCCATTGAAATCAGGAAGACACTAGGCTATCAGTCTATCTCAAACTCAACATTATTTAGTGGGTGTAGAGTCACAACTTATTCGGGGAAGTATTCCAGGAACTCATTAATAATACCCGTAACATCCACCATCTCTATGTATACTAATTTAATTAACTTCTCATCTGACAAGAAATGGATGGGCTCCAAACGTCGGCTTCCATACATGAAAGATCACACCCAAACAAATGATACATGCTAGTTTCCCATATCTTAGAACAAGAACCTTCTCTAGAATCAGTCAACAACATCATTCATAGAAAACATCTATTATATTCCGAGGATGACATCATATTCATGAATTTATAGTAGAATATGATCCCCACTATACTGAAGCCAACACAACATCAATCTACTTCCTTGAAATAAATCAAATTGGCTGGTCCAACCTCCAACTAGCGTACTCAACACTAGGGGAAAAGGAATGTCTTTCTACATCTAGACCAAGGGAATGTGCTAGAACAAGTTCAACAAAAGAGTTTGAATATCCTGAATCAAACAAAGCACATGAAATAATACTAAATAGTCTTTTTGTACCTAGAACAACCTTTGGTCACACCGGAACGACAACATTGGTGGAATGTGAAATCCCACACCAAACCCCACTACCCATCGGCTATCATCCGCTTCCCCAACCCTCAATTTGTTGAGGCTTGTTAGTACTTCCCAATGGTCGGCCTCATCCGGAACCATTTGCACGTGGTGAAGTTGGAGCTTTCTTCCCCAAATACTGGAAGGGCCTGGATAAAAATTATTGATACTAAGGAGGGCGTTGACCCTACCCACCCCACCATATTGCACTTAGATAGGGTAGTAGTTTTGAATATGCCCACTTCTAACATATATGACACACCTCAGTCCTAGGAATGTGGAAAAAGGGTTAGGATTGGGATATTGGGACCTAAAATACTATGGCCTACTCCCCGCTTGCCAATCCCTAGAAGGCCTGGTAGATAGAGACAAGTTGTTGATAACCTTCACCTTTGACGAACTCAGCAGGATCCCATCTCATGACAAGCCTCCCACTATGTGTATCATGTTCACTATTTTTTCATTTTTTTAACATCCATGTATATTAGTTGAGTTAATGGAGTAACATCATATATAACAGATGTCTACAGTGCCTCCTATAAGCCTCTTGCTCGTTACTACTCATCCAGAAAGAGGTCTGAAGCAAAACGATGAAGATCCTTGAACATGACCTTCAACTCCCTCACTAACATAATTCCTATATGAGGGGATATAATCTCCCTCTTCTTCCAATCATTTATCATGGATGAATTTAATTCCACCCTAAACAAATTTTCAATGTAAATCTGTGAGAAATCAGTCTTCTTCCTCTCACCAAGGTTAAGCATCTGCCACTGACGTGCCACTCCTCATATTAGGCTCCCTGCCAGAGCAACTGATTACTTTATCAGATCTTGATTTAGGGTGAATGAAATCAGCAAATCCATGATCTAAACCTTCATATACATGTATGATATTCTTCCCTCTTACAATATCAAAGACTATCACTTGAAGGCACTTATTCTACAATTCATTGTCCTCCTCTTAATCGACTATCCTATGGTCAACCATATCATCCTGATGGGCCTCAAATACTCATACCACCCATGGATTTTTTCTAGGTACCATATATGAAAAGAGAATCTATAAATTTCTAAGCCTGAGTAATGATGTTTAAATTTTTATTGAAATCTTTATTTATTTTAAATTTCCAAACCACCCATGACACATATGAATACAAGTCATAATGATTCATGTACCTTACCTAGGATCTCTACCCTAAAATAAATGTAGCCTCACATTGAATTTTTGTAGGTTAAAATCCTTGCATCTGGTCATAGGGGCCTTAAAATCCCACTTATTATATGGTCTTCCCCTGCTTATTTCATGCACTAGGAAATAAAATTAAAGAAAATAAAATGAAAATTCCTACAAGGATGATCAAACATCAATGTTCTTTCATGCTATCAGAACAATGGAAGGAACAACCATCTGGAATAACACCAAGGATTAGTGGGAAGGGATTCATAATAGGAGAAAAAATTATCTTGGTAGAAACATTGTAGGGGCCCCATGAGAATAAAATTGTAAGAAGGAATAGTGGATCATATTTTATGAAGAATCTAGATCCAAAAACCTGGGAGACCATTTCAAATTACATAAATGTTGAATCTTGTTTTGACCACATATCTTGGTGGTTTAAATTTTTTGAATTAATTAGGATTTAATAATTCCCATCAAACTATGAAGATAGAATAATGGTCGACTATAAGATGATAGATTAACATTAAATGAAAAAAATCATAATAGGGCCAAACCTAGTTAAACCGGTGAAAATTGGAAATTAGTCACCGATGGGTGAGTTACTGATGTTGAGCCACCGTCGTGTGAGCTTCCAGATCTATGCTACCAATGGGTGAACTACCAATTCAACCTAGAGACATCTCGACCGGCCGATGCTCTAATCTACTAATTCCTACACCCTCAAATAACCAATCAAAACACCCATGTTTCACTAATTCCAACAACCCTTGACTAACTGGTGTTAATGATCCATGAATCACTAATATTGATGCCCCTTGAATCACTGATGCTGACACCCTTTGACCCACAGATGTCAACGCCCTTTGACGCACTGAAACACCATCTTGCTGACACACTGACATGCCAACACACTGGCATGCTGACACACTGACATGTTGATGCAATAACTAGATGAAAAACTAACATACCGATGGATAAGCAATAATTTTAAAAAACTAATGAAATGATCCACTAAGAGCCCCTGGGAATCCTCAACACTAGATTTTCAGAATGGAAGGCAATGGGGATTCCTTGTTATTACATATTTGAAGTAATCATTTTATGTTATTTTAGAGGAATCTTGTGAAAAGGTTAATATTGAGGTTGTTATTTGAGGTGTCCATCTATAGGTGGTCTTGAATAGTTTTTTTAATTAAAATTCTTCAATGAGTAATCAATGTAATTTCTTACAGAATTTTGACCCTATGATGAAAAGAATATTAGATCAGAAAATTTGTTGTTTATAAATCCCTTATAATATGATTTAGAAAAACTTTTGTGACATTTTAGTCCATTAACCCTTAGTTAAAACCATTTTCCAATTTTTACCATCACCATAGAAACTCAATTTTCAACTAAGTAAATTATTTTAATTTCTAAATTTAAAATTATGACTATTAACATGTATGGAAATTAAAGCATAAAAATTTTAATCAATTATATTTTATTTGATAAAAAACATATAATCAAATTTATTTTTAATATAATATTTGATTACATGATAAAATACTTTTTAGATGTAAATTTAATATTAAGAATAAAATAGTGTCATTCTTATTACATGTCAAATAATAAAAGTTAGATGAATTTTAATTCATATTTTCTTATATATTTATATACACCTCAATAAAATAATTATATAATGCTAATACATTTTTTATTAAGATAATAATTGATAAAATAGAAAAAAATAGAAAAATTGTAATTTTTATCATTAATTAATTTTACAATCATTTAATGTTAATAAAAGGTGCTTATTTAACTGAATATATTCAAAATTATATTATATTTCATATATTGTTGTAAATATGATTAATATAACTTCTATATATAACAATTTAATTTATTATGAAGTTATGATTATCTGGTAGAACATTTTTGTTCTTACATGAATAAATATGTTAACAATAATTATTCATAATAAATTAATTATTTTATGTCATTTAATATTTATCAATTTATGTGATTAAAAAATCATTTCATACAAAAAAAATATTGTAGTAATTATATACATATAATAGAACACATAAAAATTAATATTTGTCAGTTGTAATTATAGGTTTATATCATCCAACAATATACTTATAAAACCCCCAAGGAACTACGAATTTGGCTGATGATTTTGAATTTAAATTATATTACCATTAAATGGTTATCTAACTATAATATAACTCATAGATATTTTCACAAGCAAGAAAATCTCCTAAAAATATTTTCTCCTGAACTATAATTAAAAATATTCAACTTTTTCTCAATATAGGTAACATAATCATAATGTGATTAAATTTTTCAAAGATGAATGAAATATACCAAGAAACAAGGTTCATGTGGGTCTAAAATAGTAGAGACCAAGTGAATCCCCATGAATTTTGGTGACTCCTTCAGGCTTGAAGGAGGTCACATTGAAAATGTTGGTGACATTTGATCTATAGACTAAAATAGATGCAAGGGGATCAGTGACTCTGTTTCCCTCTCTCCATGTGTGGTTGACCTGAATAATTCAATTGAGAATAAGATTACATTTACAAATGATATAGGTAATAAAAAATGGATTGGATACTCTATCCATCAGGGAGTCACCAATCATCCTTGAGTGAGTTTCCACTTGGGATAGAATGATTTTCTTCTGACTGCAAAGGTTAAGCACCGTGAGTGCTTCATGGTCCTTTGTATGAAGAGTAGTGCCACTCTTAATGTGGGATGTGAAATCAAGGAACACATTCCCTTACGAGTTGCTGATAATGACACCACTATGAATGTCACCCACTAAACCTGATCCATCAGTATTTATCTTAAAGCCATTGGTAAGGGAAATCCAACACAACAAAAAACCCCACCTTATGTCCATTTGAGCAACATCTAAGGGGGAACTAACCTACAAGATATGCAGGGTGGGGGAATTACACTAGTTCTAATTAAAGGAGACCAAGTCAAGTAGAAAGAATTATCTTTTCACACAATGATGGAACATCATGTGGATGAGATCACCTATAATCATGAGTTGATGTTTTCCTATAAAAATCACCAGCATCCTGCATAGAAGATGATAGAAGTTTCCACCCATTCGTGTGGATTTGCAGATAACCCTTTAAACCTCTTATCTAGGAATGTGGGTTCACAAGTGATGCATGCAATAATATCATTCAAATCCATTAATAACTTCCAAACATCATGGGCCCACACACCGTTAATGAATATATGATCAAAACACTCTTCTAACATGTTTTTGTAGCACTACCAGTAGGAATCTATAAAAAAACTATTATCATCATCCTCTTATTAGAAGGAATATTAGAATTATGTATTCTACAAACAAGGAAGTTGTATTTGGCATGGATATGGTTTCACCAAACAATGTTATCTTTGCCTACATGATGATATTGGGGAGTAGATATCCTATAAAAGACTCATGTAGTGAACTTCATAGAGCGAGAGGGGGTGAAAACACATTTATCCAGTTTGGGGGAGTTGAGAATTGAGTCATGGATGGAATGATGGTTCATTTATATCACCATCATGGTGAAATTCATCTACTGGCTAGCCTCCTTAAAGGGGATCTTTAGGGCCATATTTCTGTTAAAACCATGAACAAAAACAACCCGGTTTTGCTTCCATAAAGTATTTTACCTTCTCATACAATCTAAAGGGAGTGCTGATGGACGAATGAGATAAGGGAACAAACTGATTTACAGAATTGTGAACCTTGAAATTCCTCTACATCCATGTTGACATCATAAATGTGGGACATAGTTCTCCCCCAATGGTTCTGGTTCTTCTTTGATTCCAATGATAGTTAGTCATTCATTCACTAAAACATGTTCCATGTGATCTTAACATTGATTTCCAAATTGTGAATAGGATGTGTAACACTATCCCATTACACATAGTGTCACTTCAACTTCAAGATAAATAACAATAAAAAACAGGTCAGAACATTGTTAATCACTTGGATGAGCCCCATTGGAAAGATAGTAAAATCTAGACCTTGCAACTGAATAGAAGTCACGATGTTTTTTATCTAGTCAATGAATCCTCCAAAGGAATGTGAGTGATCATTCTAGTTGAGGACTCAACTTGTAATACTTATCATCACATTATCAAAGTCCCTAATATGCATTTTTCTTGAAGGTATTGGGGTTCTGGTTTATTCCACAGCGAAAACACTAGGGGCTCCACCCCCTTCCCAATACTAAGTAAATTTTAAACAAAAGGAATTCTTATACAACAAAATTCTTTTGTATATATTTTCAATAAATAATTAATGAAGTGGTGAATTATTTTTATAACTACTATTCAAATGTCCATGTTATAATGACATAATATTAATAAAAGAATAATAATTATTACAGTGTAAAATGATGTTACCAAAATTCATATTTTCATAGTTTTTTCAAAATAATAACATACATTTAATGTCAATAACATTAAATATAATTTATATATTGTATTCTTATATATAATCTCAGACATGTATCTAAAATTCATTCATCATTTTTGTTTAATTCATTTTCAAAATGTTTATTATATTCATAATTTATGTTCCTTTTTGAAAATTTTGTAATAGGAGGATTTATGTTTTGTGAAAAATTATGAGTATGAAGTATCTAGTTTTCCTTTTTTCTTATTTTATTGTGGTTTTCAATTTCTTATTGTTTTGTTTTCGATACAATTTTTTACATTATAAAAAAAATTATGTTCACAATTCTTTGTAAAATTATTACTCAAAAAAATATATCATGGTTCATTTTAGTTGTTTTAATTTTATCACAACTTAATAAAAAATATGTTTTAAAAAAATCTATTCTAAAAGAATTTGATGTTAATATTCAGTGTGAGGAATACCATTGGGTTTTACATGATTAATGATAAAATATGGGAGAATATTAATGGTCAAGGTAGAATATGGAGGGATGACACGAGTATTGTTTTGTAAAATCATTACCACGAATAAAAATAAAAATTTAAAAAATATAAATAAAAAATGGCTGTAGAGCATCAAATATTTTAACTAAAAATTATGTCTTTTTGTAAAAAACATGGGGCTACTGAGTACGTTATTTTACACCCATGCATAAAAAGAATTTTTCGATCAAACGGACATTTAGAAGATACCCCACTATGTTTACGAGGCCACCTGATGTATTGTTAGTTCATTAGCCACCACCTTGATCCCATCAATGAAACATTAATAACCTATTAACCCCCCCCCCACAAATACCAAAAATATGAATAATTTAACACACAACATTTTAAATTCATTATATAATCCAAGAAAAATTGTTTTTAAATAAATAATTAATGTATAATGACATATATTTTTATCAATTAGTCACAAATTATTAAAATAAATTACATGTTTCTATTATTGAAATGTGACAGTCGATGAAATTTTGTGTTCAACAAACCATTTAATATTAAAACACAAAAATCTAATATTCTTTTACTCCCCACATCGAATAAATGGATTTTATAAAACTATAAATTATTCAATAAATAAATAATTATTGGTGAAAAACTAAATAACACTACAGTGTTCAAACATGATGTAATCCAACCCCCATATAGTCATACATGTCTGAAAATACTGATTGATAAATAATTAGACACTCACCTTGACTAAATCCATAACAAGTAGGTGGAAACTTCAATATTGGCATGTTAAATGGTATAATAAGTTTCCCCACTAAATATCCAAAAATCATTATTCACGTCTACTAATAATCTCAATAGTGACATTCATCACCTCGAAATAATAAAAATCACAATGTATAGGAATAAGAATGTTTTGGTTTCTATATAGGATACTACTAATGTGATTAACAAAATTTAGAATTAGAATAAATCAGAATAATAAAATTGACATCAAATCAAACAAACATTGAGATATCTAAAAAATAAGAATCTCTCATTCACAAAATCTAATAATTGACTTTTTTAAATTAATAACCTCAAGCCTTCATCATATCATAAAACCAATATCAGTTTCACTATAAGAACTAATTTTCATGAAAAATAGAAAATTTAATTGAAATTTTTTACATTCACTCCCATGTAAATTACCCCATACCACTATTCCTCGGCAATACTTTCAAAAATATATTAACACATCGTCAATGTACAGTTTCCTGAAGAGAATAAATATTTATATGTTTTTCCAAAAATTTAATTACCTCTTCAATATACATATTTAAATAGAAAATAAAATATTATTAAATTTTAATATATTTTTAGTGTTATATTACATAGAATAATATTCAATAATGATCCATATATGTAGGAAGAACCATCAAACATGGCACGTTTTCAACTCACTTAGACAATATGAAATTTTTATCAAACCAAGGAGAATGATTGAAGACCTTATAAACTGTTTTAGTTCTCAATTATATGAATCCATTCAAATGTATTATTATAATAATATAACCATATACGTAACTTCCTCTTATAATTATATGATTATTATATGAATTTGTAACATCCATCAATAGAATTATCACTTATACATTCTCTATCATACTTTACAATAAATCATTCCCAATATTATCCAACACTCCATCATCAATGAGTCAAATAAATAATCATTATAGAAACTCAAAATTTTATTAATTAGAGAAAAAAAATATAAAAGTACGATAAGTTTTTAAATAAAAACTCAAAAAATGTAACATTCCCCACCCTCCTACATCCACAATGATATAATTATAAATAGAAAATTTTCATTAATGTTTTGAAAATTTATTTTTTATCCTAATAATCTATGTATTAAAAAATATATTCTCGACCAAAAAACGTCCAAAAATCATAGAAAAATAACAATTAATATCACAGTACAATAGGAATCATGATAATGTATAGTCATCAATAGAAACAAATGAATCCTAAAAAGCTATTCCATATAATTTATTTTAGTGGAATCCACTACTCACATAACATTAATCAATACAAATAGATTTAACAACAGTATTGGACTCGTGATCTCCTAAATAGAATACAATTCACATATATATAGTGGTGTACATGACAAAATAAATAGATGTTTTATCTCATTTATAGTGATAAATATATTGAATCTATCATGCTATTAGAAAAAATATTCTCTATATATTCTATATATTATATGAAAAATAAATATAAAAAATCAACTAATAACTTTTTTATCCCATGAAACGAAATATGAATTTTTTAAAGGTTGGGTACAAAGCCTCTATTTATTATTTATTGCAAAGATCTCTTTAGTGCGGGTAGAGGGAGACCCATTATATACCTAGAATGCACAAGGCCAGGCGGCCCGAATAGAATGCTTGAGCACCCATTTTAGGGCCTAAAGGACCCCTCAGTGAGTAGTACTATTATAGTACTCACGCTGTTACTGAAAAAGCTACAGTACAGCTGCTACTACAGCACCTTCTACAGTGCCTCTTCTGCTACAGTGCCACCACTACTACAGTTCCTCCACTACTACATTACTACTACAATGAAATTCTATTTTAATACTATAATGCCCCATACTTTTTTCTCTACACCGATTTTATCCTAGGTCTTTTGGATGCCAAGAAAGAGATTGTACCACTTTGGTATAGGGTCATTCGCATGATACCATATATGATTATTTAATAAATGAATAATCTGATATATATTATGAAAAATTTAATAGTTTGTTATATAAAACACAAATTTCACCTTCTCTCGCATTAATCAGCAATTGTGATAAAATATATTAATATTAATCGATGTTAAATATGATGATATCACTAAATTAATTAATATTATAGTTAAATAAAAAATTTAATAATGTAAATTATATCATATAAATGTAACTGAAAACATAATAATATAATAAACATCAAATTCGAATAAGGAATCATATCGCGGTATGTAGATCATGAAAAAAATATATATAATTAAAAAGTTATTCCCCACAATTAGTCCGCATAAACAATATTTAGTTATCAAAATCATGAAACCTCCATATATTAAAGTTATTAAAAAATACAAAAAATATATTCCCACCTTATATCGTGATACTTTTTCAGTGATAGATAATATTATCAAGTGAGATTCAACACAATTAGTGAAATATAAATAGTGAAATTCTAAAGTAAATTGGAACATTTCAAAATATTAATCCTCCAATTACTAAAAACATTGTAATATACAACTGAATATATCATGAAACCATACTACATCAAATTTTATGATGTATACCACATAATCAATTCCCAAACATATGTACCTGGTTATTGAGAGTACCTAAAGGCTATCATCTATCATACTATATCATGTATGTACTCCCCCAAATAAAATGGATAGTAACAATAATGATATAACTACATTTAAATTTTCTAATGGGTCTATATAACAACAACCACCATTAAAAATAAATCAAAATTATAAATTTAATTACATTAATATCTCAATGTAAAATCACTAATTAAATTTTTAAATGGACACCCAAGTTCTATGTTGATGTAAGAGAATTCATATCTACAAAAACATTTGATAAATAAGGTACAAAGTGACTCCACCCTAGAAAAAAACACTAATGGAAATCCAATATATATTCTATTATCTACATTTTAACTCCTAATGAATTTTTAATGACATACCTCTAACGATGAACCCATCAATGAGAATTTATTCCAAGTCTATCTTTTATTCCTGAACACCTCAATAAAAATTATAATTTTTTTTAATTGAATTTTCAATGATGACCTTGAAATTATTCAAATTATATTTATATAAAAGTCTATGTGATTTCTAAATCATCATTGGAAGGAAAGGGTCCACATGGTATCTGTACACAACCATTGATTATAGTTTTACTCTTAAAATTTAGTAATCAAAATATTTACTCTATTATAGAATATTATATGACCTATCTGTGTGTGGGATACAAATGAACATTTACACTGAATTTAAAAATATGGTAAAAAAAGATAATAATTAATCTTAGATAACATAATAAATCATATGATCTAATCCATAGATATAGATAGAGAGAAAATTATTTTTTATATTTACATTAATATAAAAAATTTCAGGAAAATAAAGAAGGATAATAAATATCCTACAACATCACTGGGGATCCCAAATTTCCAGTATCAACCACTAAATCATCACCCTAAATTCAATTGGATTAGTTCAAATATTACTTCATCGGTGGGGTTATATGGGACAAAATTCGAATTAATGTAATCCAATATTGTAGAGATTTCCTCTATTATATTTTATAGTGGTGATCTATGGACTCAAATGTTATTATATATTTTGATAAAAATTCTATCACAAGATAATGATTATTTAAAAATATTAATGATGACTCTGTGATATCATCAATCTCTTTTGGATCAACTAAGCATTCTATTTTATATTTTTTATGAGTCTTCAAACTAATGATGAGTTACCAACTCATTCTATACAATTGAGAGGATACTGATATTTTCATTCATATAAGGAGATTCCATAAGATACGATAGATTGTCATTCATATATAAAAATTTAACAAATGATTTATGTTTCTCCTAAGAGTATATTTATCACACATAGTTTAAACATCCTTATATGGATGATATTTCTTTCTCTATATAATATTATAGAATAATTCTTGATAAATTCCCATTATATAATTCTGATGTGAAGACTGATTCTCAATCGAATATTATATCCAAATTTATTTAATTGGGCCACATGACATATTTGGTATATAATTTTCTCAGATCCACTAATATTTGTGACTATAAAATCAAAACATTTTTTATTTTTCTTTATTATATAATACATGACCATACAATTTAGATTCCAACCTCAAGGAGTCCATTGAACCATGATCATGAATTCTATATAAAAATAATATGAAATCCATTATAAAATATGATGGTGGTGAACTAATAATATCTTTCTCTGGTACTTGTTTCTAATATTCGAAAATATGAGACACACACATACAAACTTCGCAATGGTTCACCACATCTCAAGATACCTTTCCTAATTGTTTATTTTATTGATTATTGGGATATAAATTAGGGAGAAACCTAATTGTCTATTATCCTAAATTCTATAATCTCATAACTGGGTTCTAAATATATTAAAATATTAATTAAATAAATATTAGCACAATAATGTATCCAGGAAAAGTACAAATTTTTTCTTTACTATTCAGAACCCTATCGATATGACAAAAATATGGATTGATTTCATTGTCAACATAATTCTGATAATATATAAAATAATAGGATGATATGAATATAAAAAACTATTTTTGACCTTGTTCAACATCAAAATGAACCTCATAAAATAAACCATTGATTCTTAAAATATTTAGTAATTATCCCATTCTGTTCTGGGTTAATTTCTACTCAATTAAATGGACACACATCACCTATTATATATGTGCATGGTTTTGATAAATCAAAAGTCTAGTGATATTTAATAAATTGAAATTATTAAATTTTATTATCCCTTTGACTAATGATATATTTCAATAATTTTTTATTCAAATTTTGTTTACAAAACTCCATAAAATGACTATTTCACTAAATAATATAGATATACATCACATCTCCAAAAATCTAGACCTTAGTTGTAAAATAATTTTCATGAGTTTAAAAATCATGATATAAAAAATCCACCACATGGATACATAACAAATCTTATTTTTTAGAAGAAACATGTTTTGAATGGCCTATATATCATGCAATATCGAAGCTACAAGAATTATGAAATGTTATAAATTAAATATGAAAGTTCTAACATCGACATTATGTTATAGTTAATGATTTTTGTATTGGATGTAATGATATATAAACAGAGGCCCTACCCAAGACAAATGTAATGATATATTTTAGGTAAATAATCACAATTGTTTTGTAATGTCATTTTATACATAAAAATTACATTTTCTAAATTTTTATTGAGAAAATATTATATATTATATCTAAAAGATTTATATAATATATTTATTAAAAGGGAAAATTTTTTAAAATTATAATACATAAAATATATTTGGGTAAAACTTTTACAATTTTCAAAAAATAATTTTTTTCAATAAATAGTGAAATATTATGATTATTGTTTAAAAATATTTTTTATTTTAATTTATTTAAAAAGTGAAAAAATATTTTTTTATTAGTTTAAACTTATAATTATTTATATTTTATTAAAAAGTTAAATTTTAGTCATTGGAAGGAATTTTATTCTTGAATTTGGTATAAAATCATTTGTATACTTGAATTTGTTTTTCCAAAAAACACTATTTGTCATCACATTGTTTCTGTAATAATTTCACATAAATTGGGAAAATTATTTTTAATGAATTTTAAGAAATAAATTATTTATTATTTATTAGGAAGTAATGGTTTTTTAATTTATAACTTTTATTAATTGTCACTTTGAATAGTGATAGTTGAAATTAATTGGCACAATGGTATGTGTAAATTAAGAAAAGAGTGTTAAAAATAATAAGATAAGGACCAAAAAATACAATAAAAATGCCATTATTTATTGGGTTAGTGTGGGAATGATATTTCATTCAATTGATATATAATAAGGAATTATTTTGGCATATTTTAAGTCATTTTACATTGATAATAATTATGTAATATAAAAACTCAAAAATGTCACATTATTAATTTTATTTTAAATAATATTTTTTTGAAAAAGATGAAGACTACATATATTCAATTATAAATAGTTTTTTGGAAATATTAATTACTTTTTTACCATCCTAGCTCATTTTTTACTTATATAAATTATATAATTATATTGATTTATTATGCAACACTGACAAAATATTAAATCAATTAATATAAAAATAAAATAATTGATTTTAAAAAAGTAAAAGTAAAATAATATGAAATGCTTATTTGTTTTTAATGAATTTTTAGATAAAAAATATCTATTAGAGGTTTTTAAAATTATTATTATCTAAATATATTCATTTAGTAATGGTTTCTTGGTCAAATTTTATTAATTTTTTAAAAAATTTCCATCATGTTATTTTATTTAAAAAATTATTATGGAAATGATTTTAAATTCATAAAAATAATATATTTGAAAAAATGAATATTATATTATATATAATATCAATTATTTTTTATTTCATTAATAATTAACCATTTATAATAACTACATTGATCCCTAAAGATTAATAATCTTCATTACCATTGTAATTTTTAAAAATTGTCGACATAATTTAAAATAAAGATATATGTGTATTAAATTAATATAAAAAATATAATATTTTTTTTATTGAAAATATTTCAACCCAGTATCATCCTATCATTCAATAATACCATTCTAGAGAATTAATTACATGAAAAATTATTTGTAATGTTTTAGTATATTATATAATTATATGAGTGTTACTCCCCTCACATAAATAATGGAACCAAATATCATCCTTTCGTTTCACATAAAAAACTTCTATATGAAACAAAACCTACCAAAATCCATTAGGAACATCACATCCAAAGTTATAATTGAAATATATTGGTTATAAAACTATACTAATAAGGTTGTTGGTGTAAAGAATATGAATATTTTTTAATATGATGTATAGTCTTCAACCAAATGTTTTAGTTTTATTTCTTATTATACCTATTTAATATATCCATAAAACAATCTATAATAGTAACATAATTATATTCTATATAATGAGATGTTATTAGGTTAATTTCATTACTTAAATCCATCTCATTTCCATCAAATGGATAAATAAATCACCAATCATCTATACGGAAAAAAATAACATCACAAACTGATATAATTTGTTGTCTGGCACAACCAAATATTTCTTATTGAAATGATGGATATAGGGTCTACATATGGAATTCATGTTTTTTAATTCTTATGAGATAATATATCAAATATTATATTTCATTTCTATCAATATAATAATATTTAAATCGTTTTTGAGTAAGAATATATTACCACCCTCAAAAATCAATGTCATTTTTTATTAAATACCAAATACCACGAATGTTATATACAACTGAATTTGAAGTGAAAATGGTATTTATTTAAAGTGAATACATAATTAATATTGATATAATGCATACCATTATTCTATCCCAACCATTTAAAATTGAAACATTTATCATGTGTAGGTACAATCTATCACCTACATGATTTTAATGTATACAAATTTTCATAATAATAATACATGTGTTTATTTTAAATATATAATTGGTGTGAAATTTTTTTTAATTGTAATATTATTATTATTATATATTTTATTTATCATTATTTGTTTGTGTATTGTTTGACACGACAATTCCATTGTGAAATCATGAACTTAACGTCCTAAAAACAACTACCATAAATATAGTTGAATAGAAAATTAAATGTGACATAAATATAAATATATAATATTTATTCCTGATCTTGAATTAATATTTTTTTAATGTTATTAAAAATTTAAAAAATTGATATATGTTCTTTATAAATGATCTTATAGATATACACGGAATGTCAGACCACGAGGTATGGGATTTCATCTTGATTCACTTTCATTGAGGCATGATTTAATGTTACAAAGCAAGTTTATATTATATGGTGTGTATAGAAAAATTATATGTTATGAAATAAGTTACACATAATTTATGTTATTTTATGTCCCAATTAAAATATTTCATTTTAATCAAATTTTTCATTATGTTTATCATTTATTAAGAGGTTTTCTCACTGACATTCCATTCATTGTGGTTCAATTTGATGTCTTATAAGAAATGAATATTGATGAATAAAAATATATATTATTTAATACCATATTACAACTTGATTTATTTTGATTTACATATTTTTACCAAGAATCATAATGGATATATGATATATTAAATAATTATATTCCACGAATTGGGTTTCATTTCCAAATTCTCATTTTACATAAACTTGTTTCATTTCATGGGATAATTTTTTTAAATAGATTAATTACTACCATATGAATTAATTTTGAAATAAAAATTATTATAATTAATTCATTTTAAATTATCCATATCATATTCATTCATTCAATGAATTATTATTTCAAAATTCACTGATGTTTAAAAAGTTTTATGTCACAACCTTTTTTCTTTTGGGGATTATTTAGGGTCAATGTTAATTTTTGGTAAATAATAAGATCTTATTTTCTTAAACAACAATTTTGTTATACAACTATGGTTAAGAATATATTTTATAATATTAAATTATATTTTATCTATTTTTTAATAATGTAAATTCAATAATGTTTTGTATATGATACTGATTTTGTATCTTATTTTAGATCAGTAATATTTCTATTCAATATCCATTTTTTGGTTAATTTTATCATAATATCCATTTAATACACTCATGTAATTATATAATGTCATTTTACCCCCAATATTTATTTTATAAAAATGTTATCTAAATAATTTTTTTTAACTTTTTTTTAATTCCCACCTTTTTCCAGACTTGTGAATATAATATTTGTTTTAACAATTATTGATTGAATTAAATTTTCAATAATCATTATTATTCAATGATTTGAATCGTACACTACAATTTCTCTAGTAATTTTAACAATTTATTTTTCAAATATTATATAAATTTATTTATTTTTTATTTTATTTTCAATATAAAATATGTATATTTTATCTAATAATGGTAGCAGTGACATTTTAATACAGTCTGTATTAATTAATAAAAACATCCCTTTATATTACATATGATCTACTAGGGTTATATTATAATGAATCCATAATTATTATGTAACCCAATAATTATGATTTGTATAAATATATTATCATAGAACACCATTATTTTCAACAGGTTAATTATGTTATGAAATGAATAATAGTTATCTTGATGAGTTTTTTGTTTATATATATACATTATAATTATTATATTCATTGAAACTATTCATGTTGAGAGTGGTTCTGTAAAAATAATTTAACAGTGGATTCATTATAAACCATTAATGGGTGGGTAGGATATAATCCAATGAAAGTTGGGTCTGTTATATCTCTCCAATTAATTGGGAAATGATAAAGATAGAACCATTTATCAGTTTCCACTAAAAGATTATATGGATTTACCATGTCGGATATTGAGTTTTTAAGACTAATGTGATAATTATTCTATAGGATGCCAGCACATTTTAATTCTGATATGATGATGATATGGTGGACCATTTTCATAACAATTGGTTTCATATATATATATTGATTATTGAAATTGATAATTATTATATTATATTAATATATTATAATCTACATCATTATTTTGATATTGGTTTTTATTTGAATTAATTAACATATGTTATTATTAGTAAAAAAAATTTATCCTAAAACCTTATTTATATGCTCATATATGATTATTTTTACCCTTACAAACCGTTTATGAACTCTCAAGATATATTTAAATTTCCCTATGAAATATAGAATGATATTTTATTATTTATTAATGAATGGTTTCATGTGTGATTAGTTTTTTGGGAGATCTAAAAAGATTATAATGAAGTATAAATGATGTTTAGAGTGTGAAATATCCTCATGTGATGTATTGGTTATTTTTTGTAAAGTCTTTTCCTAAATATCCAAAAACAAAAATATAAAAAAATTAGTTGGTTTGTAAGTGATATAATATTTTAGATTTATTATATAAGTTAAATATAGGTGGAATTGGGACATGTTTGTCTGCAAAAACGAAAAAAATTATGATTATGTTTGTAGTTTCGGATCCGAAGGTTATACATTGAGGCTAATGTAGTTAGATTCAAAGAAATAGATTAGATTATAGTGGATATTAAGATGTTTCTTGTGAGGTTACCTTAATATGTATGGATACCATATTGGGAATATTTTATAAATTCTATCATAATTTCAAAGGCATATACATCCATTTTGGGGTTTTATTTAATGCTATTATGAGGTGATTATGGAAAATTTTTGTTATATTATTTTTTATATTAGATTTATATATAGACCCTAAGTTCTACATGAATTATTATTTCAAAATAATAACAATATAAAAAATAATATAACAAAAAATTTCTATAATCACCTCATAATAAAATTATATAAAACCCCAAAATGGATGTATATTCTTTTGAAATTATGATAGAATTTATAAAATAATCCCAATATGGTATCCATAAATATTAAGGTAAACTCACAAGAAATATCTTAATATCCACTATTATCTAAATCTAATATAATAAAATTAATATATCAAAAAATTTCCATAATCACCTCATAATAGCATTAAATAAAACTCCAAAATGGATGTATATGCCTTTGAAATTATGATAGAATTTATAAAATAACCCCAATATGGTATCCATACATATTAAGGTCACCTCACATGAAACATCTTAATATCCACTATTATCTAATCAATTTCTTTGAATAAATGCATTGAAGGATTTAAAGGAAACGATTTGGAATGAAAATATTCCTTAATTTTAAGGTCACTGAAGCTATTATTGGTATTTTTTAATTTATAAATCAATATATAACAATTTTTGTAATTTTTGAATTTTGTAAACTATTCATATTATTACATAATATGAATATTTATTCATTTTATAAAATATATTATGTTTTACAAACCATAATATATTAGCCTATAATAATTGAATAAATAACTTTTTATTTTATTTATGATTATAAGAAATAGTATAGGTTTATTTTTGTACATTAGGAATGTCAAATTAAATTAATATAATCATCCATTTGAAAAAAACATGTGATTTTTGTGTACATTAATTAATGTTTGGAATATATTTTTCAGTTAATTATATTTCAATTCTTTATTGGTCTGTATACTAAAAGAAACAACTAACATAATAAAAAGTCACATAAAAAAAATATCATATTCCATTCATTTTTTAAAAACCAGTGTTCTTATACACACCTCATTAGATAATGGTTTTATGAATGTAAACGATATCATGATTTATAAAATACTTGTGGTCAATGATCTATATCACTCTCTATTATAAATTGGACCTTACAATTTTTCATTTATGTCCATATTTTCACACACTCTAGTGTTATCGTTTCTGTAAACATTTTACGTGTTATTCAAGATTAAAATTTTATTTCCACTTCCCTCTTTTCAAAATGAATTGTTTTAAACCCTTTTTATAATTTGTGATGTCCAATATTGTTTTTCAAATTTACAATCCCATGTTATTGATAGAAAGTCAATTTTTGAGGGGAAATTTTAATATTGGGGACGAATGCAACACACCTATGATTTCAATAACAAGACGATGTTTGATAGTGTACATGACTCTAAATTTCAAGAATACGTGAACTATGAAATATGTTTATTTAAATATGTCTATTCTTAAATAGTCATTGTATTCAAATAAATCGATATATTTAAATACAATATAAATTATATATATATAACCTAGTAAATATAAATTAATTGATAATTTTATTTGTAAATAATAAATCATTTTTTTAATAGTTAAATTATTTATCTAAAAATGTATTCAAAAATGTTTATTGATGAATTTTTTTGATAAAATATATTTATTATTTTTATGAAATTTTAGAAATATAATTATATAAAATGTATATGAATTTTTAAATTAGCATATCATAATTATCATCTAGTGATCATTTTATATTATATTGAAAAGATTGAATTTTCATTGAATAGTGAAAAATGATGAATTATTTAGTAACAATATTTTATTTTAAATAATTTCAAATTTCAAATTATATTATGGAATTATATTTTATTTTAATTATTTATATTTGATTATAATAATTTTAATTACATTATATTGAATGAATTTTATTAGTGAATTTCATTCCTCATTTTCTTATAAGAAATAGTTTATAATTAAAGGATTTTTTGGAAAACATATTTTAAGCATGTTTAACAAGTTTAATTTTTAATTAAATCCTTACAATTGGGTAAATTAGATCATTGAAAATTAATTAAATATTTCTTATAATGGGGTCCAATTGTTTTAAATAGTTTCATTTTATTTTTGATCATTGTGAAAAGTAACTATTTTAAATAATTGTCACAAAAATAAGGGCATGCAATGAAATGTAAGTAAAAAAGGTAACATGTTAATGACATTATAAATGACTATAAAATAGTCCTTTACTCTATTGGATTAGTTCATTTCAACAATTTCTATCCATATTTATAAAATATAAAAAATATATGTCATATGTGTTTCATTTTGAAATTTATAGTAATTAAGAGTTAATGTATAAATGCGAACATTCATAATTTTAATTTCAATAATATTTTCCGAAAAGATGAATAAAATTATATTTATTTATGAATAATATTTTAAGGATACATTATTTTATTATCATGGATGTTTTTTAATGTTTTGTAGTTAGAAAATGTAAATAAAATTATTTTGAGACTCTAAAACAATATTTTCTCAATTAATAGAAAAACAAAGTAAATGATATAAAAATAAATTAAATAAATATAATAATATTTAATTAAACATATTAAAAAATGAGGTTAAAATAAAATTTTAGATAGTTTTTAATGTATTATATTTCAATTACATTTTTATGTATTATAATGTAAATATAAATAAACAGTACGGAAAATGAAAGAAATGTTATTTCAAAATATTTAATATTTTATTTAATACATTAATTATATTATAAATTCCATCATCATCCATATGATATTATGTGTTTTAAATTATCATATATTGTCTATTTAAAATTCAATTTCAATTTACTGTAAATATATTGACCCCTAAAGACTAAAAAACATTACTAACACTATAATTGTCAATAAGTGATAATATTGGAAAAAACAAATATACAAGTGTCACAATAAAATATAAAATAGTAAAAAAAATTATTATATGATATTATTCCAACCCATTATTATTTTATCTATATTTTATTATCTTTCGATATTTTTTCTATGAAATTGTATTTATATTTATTTAATATTTTATTAAATTCCAAGTTGATCTATCCCCTAAAGTATAAAATAGAATCTCCTCTCCACTATTCTTAAAAGAAAATACAATAATTTTTAAAATATATATCCCAATACCTTCACTATATCCCTCTCAATTTTTTATAGGTCTCATTTTTCCATAATTACAACCTTTGATGGTTCAAGATGTAATCCATAGGATTATTTATAAAGACGTGGTATAGTATTTAAACTAATATTTTAGATTTATTTATTATTATAAATAAATAAATTACTTTTTAGACATTATGAAATTAAAAAAATGTATCTTAAAAATACTGTTAGTATATTATATAAATTTAATATCTTATGACCAAATCCTCTTCAATCAAATTGGAAAAAAAATTAGCTTTAATGTTACGTTTGAGTAACAAATCATAGATTTCTACAAGTTTTTTCTACTAAATTTTCTTAAAAATGTTTATAATGAATTATTTGATGAATATATATGATATATATTAATTATTAATAAATCAATAATGAAAACACCTCATCATTTTTACATTTTATACATTAATTAATGATATAATCATTCATCCATGTATGTGGATTACCACATACATGTATCATTGGGATATTATTATCACAACCACATCCCATGAAAAAAATATATAAATGTATTTTAAGAAGTTATATGTCATTGATGAAATAATTATCATTATATTTAGAAAATATAATAATTACTTTCCTTCTATCATGAATTTTGAAAAATGTTAACGTTAAGCAAGCATACATACATCCCTTATCCTCCATGATTCTAACATAGTTCATTTTAATATCCACATTTCATTGACGATTATATATTTAAAGTATATGGTTAAAATTGAAAGTTATTTATTGATATTATTATTTATATCATGATAAATTAATAGTTGTTCCAAGGTTAGCCCACCGAATCTGTTTTTGAATGGCTCCCATAGATATTTTCAAGTTGATGGTTAAATTGATGGACATGAAAATGAAGGGATTTTTCCGGCCCAATGCTTCACCCTAGTAAGCCAAATGATTTCTCTAATAAGGATAGTGAGATCATGTCACTGTGTGTCAATTAATATCCCCAGAATCAATTGATTGTCATGAACAATTTTACACTACTGAGTATCTCTGAAAACATCGAACAATCGATATGTTCACAATGGTTCACCATGATTGATAACAAATAAAGCTATCACCATCTATTGTTATTACAAAAGGATATATCGAATATTTATTAACTATTATTATAAATGAATAATGAGTAAATGTTAATATATTTTTCCATAATTAATTCCACATATATTTTTATGGGAATCTTTAACTTCACATTTCAACACTTCTTTGACTTGTTTGTTAATAACTTCATTAATGAGACATAATGAAAACTGTGAATAAGGAGGAGCACGTGAGACACAAATTGATTGTCAAAAATATACTCTATGGTCTTTATATTTATTTTACAATCTTTAATATTTAGTTCAAGAAATAGGATATCTATTTTCTAGGATATTTTATCTCAAAATATTGTGTACTAGTTGACCAAGTGAAGGCCGAGTAAGTTATTTCATGGGATACACCCAAGATAATAATGAATGTCTTTTTCTTTTTTGTTCAACATGAATTTTTTTAATATTTTTACATAATTTATACATTATATTAGCTCCTTTATTAGATCTATAATGAAAATGTATTCTATTCATGTCCATATAGTGGTAAAAATTGGATTTCTAGTTATTGAGGTACTCATTTATGAGCCCCATTATATAAATATAAATAGAAGGGTTCTGAGTATATATTGTTCTGTAATTCATCATAGACTACTATTAAAATTGTTCAACTAGAGAGGTAGTAAATTTATTCATTTTGATCAAATATAGTGATAACACATTTTTAAAACTACTTATCCCATGATCATGAGTTTTCACGGTAGTCTTCATAATAAATATGTGGTGAAACTCCCTAGTGGATGAGTGGGTTATCATATATTCTGACCACAAAAGGCTCTTTATTATCATCTCTTGAATAGATCTTAACATGAGACTATGTTAATGGGTATATTTTTTCTGTGATGTTGATTTAGATATTTTATATACAATATGAGAGGGTAACTTAGTTGTTGTAGCGTTCCATAGGATATGTTGTTCAATTCTTCATATCATGGTGTCAGCGTTGTTCGCCTCATTACAATATACATTATTTTATGTCGTTGGATCTGATTACTAGATGTTTATGTTCATTATACAATAAATCAATAAGT
Organism: Viscum album; assembly: GCA_963277665.1. Taxonomy (NCBI): domain Eukaryota; kingdom Viridiplantae; phylum Streptophyta; class Magnoliopsida; order Santalales; family Viscaceae; genus Viscum; species Viscum album. The sequence continues at coordinate 1,101,101,825 of OY728145.1, forward strand.
ATTAAGGGATGATCAACAAAGAGATACTGATTATGACACACTAAATAATTAGATATACATTATATATACTAATAATATATTTTATAAATATTGAGATTGATTTATCATATATATATATGTCACATGATGGTACATGTGATATAATGAGTGGTGGTTCTGATGGAGTTTCATACATACCCTTTGGTCATACATCTATGTGTTTCAAATATGTACCATGACCACTAATGTTCGTTTTGAAGGCTAGGGATGAATAATGGGGTTGAAAAGAGTGACTCATTATTTCTTTCTCTTCAGCATGTTCATGTTTCGTGCCAGGTTCATTTGTGTTTGGTCAACCCCTTTTGTGATAAATTTTAATTGGGATGTGATATATATGATTTTTTCTATTTGGATACAACTAAAATAGAGAGAAAGTGATTCTATCTGGGTGTTCATAGTCTATCTCACAATGTTTCCCCACTTCATAAATATTAAATACTGTAGTACAGATGAGATAATAGGATGCTTCTATGATTCCTAGATAAAATAGATCTGTGGAGTTCACTTGGTTATCAATTATGGACTCAATGATCACTTCTATTCTCATTTATGGAAGGGATATTAGAATAATTTAGAAATACACTATGTTTGATCATGGATTTATACCCATATAGTGACTAATAGATTGAATGATCCATTTCAGTTCATGAAAAAACAATTTTAGATAACATGACAGACATTTGGTGTAGTTGGGAGTATCAACATACCATGGTGATGTTTGTCAGCAATAAAATATACCATTCCACCATTAGGTTGGAACCATTCCAGGCCATGTATGGGTCACCATGAGGGTCACCATAATGATGTAATAACCAAATATAGTTGTTACTTATTGGACCATATTTTGTTTTATACATGAAGGAGATGTTTTTGATCATCCATTACAATACCCAAACTACATAGATCCTTCAGAAGCCATATGTGGGAAGATGACAAAGGAATTTGGAGATCGAGAGGTGATACCCTGTGTTCTTGTGGGTCTCCCCCTAACATGGGTTTTGGATATTTTTCAGCTCATAAATATATTTCTAAAATTAATTTTTAATTTATAGGTACTACATAGAGTATTCATGGTAATGTACAACATATATAAACCCCAATAGTTTGACATGGTACATGATTTATCCAAGTATCTCAATTGAGTATGTGCATGCCTGACTTATCACATGGTTTTGACATGGGTGATCTGGACATCATGAATTGACATTCATTTAATATACTGCCAATGAAGATTATGTATTTACTAGAAACAATATTTATGGTGTGATAAATTTCATTATTTCTTGTCAAGTGTCACCAATTGATTTTTAGTGGATCACCTGAGAGAATGAAGCCCAGATGTGTGCTTAGTACCAACATCAAATTGTGTAGTCATTTTTTATTTTCAATTATATAAATACCATAGTTGGGGAGAATTTAAAATCAAATATTTTTTCATTTATATTATCAAATAAACATATATGTATTTTTAAAACAATACATTGAGTGAATTCGGGATTCTGAGGCCCTGTTTTTTTGGAAATGGTGTTTGAAATATATTTAATATATTCATTACTCATGCACACATTTTTCCTTACATTATGGAATAACCAAAAAATAGGTACATAGATAAAATATTTGATGATCAAATTAAGATCATATAATGGCTTTAACTCTACTTGTTCCACTGCTTTGTAGTGCATGAGGTGTTTTCTTTTAACATTGTCAAGGATGGATTATTAAATATATATTTAATTTAATTTTTTCCAAAACAATTTTTTTGACCGTAGTTTATTCCAAAAATTTTAATACATAGAAAAATATTAGTTTTGGAATATCACCGTGGAGATATGTGACATATCATTTTATGATCATTCTTGGATGAACAATGACTGGATTATGGGTAATTGATGAGTGTGCGTTGGAATCAGAATATATTATCAATGATAATGATGGAGATTCATTCTTCATTACTAATGAATAACTACTATGGTAGGACATTTATTTTATTCATTAATTCTCTATTTCCTTACCTAGTGATGACCATGATCTAGTCTACAAATGTAATGATTCATGGATACATCATTTTTATGTATGGGATTAGTTTATGGGATTTGTGGGTTAATTATTTATTGTTGTTCACTATAGGATATTTTTTCATAGATTGAATATAAATTGTTTGTGGATAACCTAAAAACACCAATGATTCATTCACAATATTGTGATTTTCATTTTCTACCCACATTCATCATACATTCATCCATGGAAATTCCATTTTCCAATGTTGTGTTGAATATTTATTGTTTGATTGATTTGTGACCATTCTTCAGTGTAATGAATCAACATTGTATGTACACCATAGATTATTGATTTGATTTCATTAATGAATATGATTGATGATAAATTATAGATTAATTTTAGAATGTTGGTTTGAGTGTGAATAGATTCAATGATGACATAAGATTTTATTCATTTCTTGAGCAATGTGATAGGACATAATCTACCTGATGATGACGATGATGAACTCCAACAGATTTGGATATGTTTCTTTCATCCCTTTTCGAAGTAGATCAATGGAAATACGAGACACGAGTTAATTCACATAAAAAGATATGTATTTGAAGAAAAAAATATGATACACTATGTGTGTACAATAATAATCAATTCCAAGTATAATCATCTGAGTGGTGGATAGGGTTTCCTTAGAGAGTTAAGTATCATATGTTATGTGGTCCCTGCCTCATGGTGTGTGGCCATTATATGGCCATATGATCATTTAAATGGACTATACACCTAGTATTTTGTGAGGGTTTAAATGTTGTGTGGACCATGTAACATATTTTCACATCTTCATTGGCATGTATGTATGTATAAAAAATACACAACTTTGACAGCGTGTTTCCCCACAAAAATTTTGTTGATGGCACACACCAACTACGTAAGAATGTACATAGACATTGACATAAGAACTGGATATGATATATGGAACTCCTTTTCAAAAGAGAAACATAATTTTTTGTTGTACATTCTATATACTTTTTCAAGGATAGGTTGGTGACCTTAGCATATACATGATTCCATAGGGTATTTTCTCTTGGTTCATTACTTGATGGATTATCATAGAATCTAATCCTATGAATTAGATGATGATTCCATAAATGAAATTCCACTCTCATGTAATATTTTGGAAACCACTCAATCATTCTCATAGATAAATCCTCCATCATTATAATTTCCCAATGACAGGGTTCTTAAAATAATCTTGACCAACAATACTCAGGATTCAATTTTTAGCATACCGATTTAATATATATTATGTTTTTATACAACATTGACATATGTGTGACCCCCATATCATGATAATATTCATGATACATATTGTATGTATATTTTATGTTGACACCTAATGATTATGATATCTTAGATATACTCAAAATGTTCTATAGGATTCAATGGTGTTTCTTTAGATGAGTGTTATATTGAAATTTCGATCTCGAATACTACGATGTCTCTACTGTCACAACCCGTACTCGGGGCCCGTGTCGTGACTACCCCAAGCCCTCCTTCCATAGGCCAGGTGTTTCCGACTAGCAACAAAGGCGTAAATCCGTATACTGGGAAGGCATTGGCTTTATATAAGTAAACAAACACAACAGAGTACACAACTGAAGTAAGCACAAAGAGAAAAAAATTTACAATAGTAAGTGCTAAAAAGAATTGGGCCAGAAATACAAGCCTCAATAGTAAGTACAGTAAAACTGAAAAGTCTAGTACAACAACAGTAATGTAAAATAGCAACCACCGAGTCATCCTCCAGGAATCCCACCTGAAGGGTGGGTACAGATAGTCTCCTCAACACCTCGGGTCCGTCCGTCTGCTCTGTGTACGTCTCACCAGGTGGTCCACCTCCGGGTACCGTCCAGCTCCACAAGCCTCAACCACGATCAGTGTTGTCCGTCATCTACAACCAACACAACGTAGTACATGCCTAGCCCATGCAGGGGTGAGTATAACGATACTCAGTAGGGACCCCAAGACCCCCGAAGGTCTCCGAGAATCCACAAAGGATAAACCATAATGAAATAATACAATCATGAATTATCGACCAACTCTACTTAGGTATATTCCCATACATATACTTAAGTCTTCAATTCTAGTTCATCTCCAACTGTCGAGCCCAAACACAACCCTCTCCACATATGAAATAAGTCCATCACATCGATGGTAATGATTTAAAGTCTAGACTCCGCTCACACAGGTTATAGAACTTATGAAGAGGGGTGGAGATGATTTGTTGTAGCCTTGGAATCATCTTCTATGCCGAACACACGTAGGACCCTAGTATGGATGTTGTCGCTGTTGAACCCACATAGGATCCATGTAATGTAATCTTCTATGTCGAACCCACGGTGGATCCAAGTACAATAGTCATCGTTGGCGAACCAACGGAGGATCCAAGTACAGTAGTCATCAATGTAGAACCCATGGAGGATCCAAGTAAAGTAGTCATCTTTTCAATCCCACTGAGGATCTTAGTACAATAGTCATCATTGTCGAACCCACAAAGGATCCCAGTACGATAGTCATCGCAGTCGCATCCAACTCTAGTGTTCCCGCACACAACATGCTTGATTCCCAGAGGGTCCTCTCTTCGAGAAAAAGGGCCATCACATCAACTATAATGAAGCCCAAATTTGACATATTCTGATGTTCCGTCTCGTCAAAAGGAACCTAACGCGACAGACAACATGTTAATCAGATGCCCGGTCTGAGAGATATTGGTTTTTCGTTCTAGTGGCCTGGTTGGAAATATGCTCATTCCAAACCTGGCCATTTTCCAAAGTCATCCAAAACTCACATAGAGTATCTCCAAAGGAAGATTTCATTGTGAGGGTCCCAATTCCACAAATGGCGCATCGATTGGACGCACAGTCTTTATGTTATTCAGGATTAAGTGAAAACAGGCAAGACCCGTTAAGCCCAGTGGGCTGGCGGGTCAGGTTAACCCTGTTTTGGAGGGTCTGAACTGGAAGCGGGTCAGACCAGCCGAATGAGTCGCACGGCCCGGCCCGGCGGGGTGCGGCCCAGCCCAGCACGGCGCGGTCATGCCCGGAAGGGTGTAACTCGACTGGCCGTTGCTCAGCCGGCTGGCTGAGCGAGTAATCCTAGGTGGCCGAGAGGTCTGAGGGGGGCGCGACACCCCCGCTTTCCCGAACCGGTGACACCGAGCGGTGCTGGCCTCCCAACCAGATGTTCGAGGCCATTCGGCCTTCCCGGCATAGGCGGCCCATTCGGGCGGGATGAGGTATTACTACATGGTACATTCAGGTGTTGCGGCTCCATCACCCGGCCGACCGACGAGCCGGCCAGTTCGCCACCGAAGCGGCCCGCAGAGTGCGGGCCGATGTCCTCCTTAGCACGGGGCCCCTTGTGGCACTGTGGTCATCCTTCAGTCGGGCCAGCTTTAGCTGACCGGTTTTTCTTCAGCCGAACATCCCGCAGTTGCAGGCTGCAGTTCTTCGCACGTAGCTGACACACGGTCGCTGCCATCACTCATCGCCACCTCTTCTATCGCGCCTCAATCGCGAATAAATTCTGGAAGTCATCGGAGGGTCGTCAGGAAATGTTTGTAAGGCACGCACCCTTTGTGTTATGCAGTAACAATTGGCCGAAGTTATTCTAATGAAAAAAACACAATCGAGATAATTTATTCACTTATAAATTATATGAAACCCCTACCTCGATCATGGTTTGTTCGTCGTAGTCATGGAAGGTGAACGTCACGATGGGAAGGCGTCATGGATGATGAAGTCGCGGAGAATGGACGTTGATTCTATGGATGTCGGTGTGTGTCCGAATAGGAAGTGGCCTCTCCTCTCTTATCGTGGAGGAAAAGGTAGTAAGTCACATCTTCGTTCTTCGATGGAATCGGTGTTCTTCTTCGAAGAAGACATCATTCTTCATTGAAGGTTAAAGCTCTCATTTATTTCTCAAGGATTCCCACAATAATATTTTCTAAGAAACAATTATATTAAGGCTTCCCCCAATTATAATAGATAGGCCATGTCATTTCAAAATAATTGTAACACCCCGAGCTTCCATGATACGCTTCTCATTCAATAATGCAATAGCTTGCATTGTACGCAACTTTGAGTTCTAAAACACCGCGACTAATCATAGTAGCCGTTATAAATAGTAATAACGACTTTTTAAAATTATAGTAATTTTATATTTCAAAATGGACTTCATTTTTGTATTCCTAATATTGAAATTGGCCTATGTTGAATTTTTTGTAATTTTCTGAGAACTTCCGAATTTTTATGAATAGTGAAAAATATTTAAAACAACTTTTTTAATCAATATAATTTATAGTGATAAGTTATATTATTGATTGGTTTTAAAGTATAATTAGAATATAGTTTTACCATTTTATCCAATGGTGTTCATTTGAATTAATTTCACTTTGAAATTGGACATAAACAATTGCTAATCTTTTGATATAAACTGTTTCTTAAAACACGCTATTTGTTGTGACAGCGGGAATTAATTATAAAATTAATTAATGCAACTTATATGTTTGGAATTTTGTAAAATAGACATCATTTTTGAATTCGGAATATCAATTATAGCTTAGGGTGAAATTTTGGCCTTGTTCTGAAAAACTTCAATTTTTGATGAATAGTGAAACCACTAAGTGGTAGTTAAATAAATGATTTTTCATTTAAATGAAATATTACCACTTCTGTGTTTTGATTTTCAAAAATCCGACATACATGGTTTTCATTAATAAGTAAAATGTGGTTCAATGAGATTAAAATAATTTTTTGGTGAATAGTAACTTTTAAGTTCTTAATCGCGATTAGAGGTAATTAGTGTAGTTTAAGGTAAAAACAATGTTTTAATAACATGATATGAGCTTGACACTTTTCCTACTCCTATTGGATGAGTCATGTCCGACCAATACAACCCATGGGTCAACTTGGGGACCCCATGGATCCACTTTAGTTGGAAAATGACATTAATATATATTTATTTAATGTTAAAATTAAATTGACACAAACATGAGTTGTTTTTCGAAAACATTTTTTAAATGGGGTTACACAAGTCCAAATTTTGACTATAAATATTCATTAGAAAGCTAAAAAGATTTCCTACATCATAGTAGTTTTTTATAATTTTTATACATTATATAAATTAAATTATTTATGACATCATGATGATGTAGCGATGACCTCATTATTTAACGATTTAAATAAAATGGGAAGATAATGCAAAATCCAAGGCATACACTTGTCCAAAGCCAATTTTATGAGGAGATTTCTAACCCTTATCACCTTAGCCTCGAAATATATAAGTGTGGGAACTTTAGAATCCGAAAAGCATTGTGTAATAATGTAACATTTCAATCTTTCCAAAAGAGCCCCTCCTCTCCACTTATAAAAGGCCCCCACCTCTCCCACCTCATTTACACTTTCAAGCCATTTGGCTGGGCCAAACTCTGCCCAAATACTCTCCCAACTTCCCCCTCTTACTCATAGAAGCCTCACTTTTGGAAGAACGATTCCCAAGGAAGCCTTTGGCTCAAATCAAAAAGAGTTACCCGATTTTGAGGTAATGACTTCTCTAATGTTGTTTTGTTTTATTTTTCTTCTCCAACCCCCTAAACTCTTTTGATTCATTTATTTTGTAACAACACCAGTATCATCAATAAACTATTATGTTTTTATAAGAAGGATTCGAGCTACACTTTCACACACCTACATCTAATGGTTAAAGAACATACAGTTTCTGTGGATGGCGAATTTCTGCCTCACGAAACGATGATTGTTCAACACTCATATAACACCTTCAAAGGTGGCCATTAAGATGTCACTATTTTTATATATGATATATAATATGTTTATGTTTTACTTATGCTTCTGTATTTCTCATTTATGGCATACTTTATGATTTCCATTATGGGTAAAACGCGATATTTTCATTTTAGGAAGTGCGGATTACCGCCCCCTCAAAGTGATTTGAATCGTTAATGCCATATGTGGGATGTATAAAGGATGGAGTAAATGGTATTATACACTATATTATACTGGAATTATATTATAAATTTATATCATTATGATTTCGTTCCATTAAATATGAAATTGAAATGAAAGTAGCGTTCATGCGTATGTACGGCTTACCGTCTCCATGAACGGTGCATTTCATTTCTTACCTCTAAATGTTATGTAATATTATAAATGAATGTATATACAGGATATATAAGATATATATGACATCTAAATCATGAATATAATTCTGGAGATAATGGATATTCTACCACATAAACAACTTGTAATTATAAGAAGTTTATTGTTGACTCAAGTACCAAAGATCGACAAAACGACCGTTATTAACTTAAATAATTACATAATGTTTATAACATTGTAATAAGTGATATAAAAAGTATAATGAAATTGAAAATGGTTCTTAATAAGGTAGATATTAACTCTAGTTTTTTATTCAGGAAGTTAAAGAACGGTTGAGTCAAGTCGGACACAAGGTAAGGGAATTTCTTAACCCAACTTCCATTTTTTGGGTTAATCTCCTACTTTCAAATTATGTCATGATATTATTATGTCCTATCTTTTATTTTTACATTATTTATGTGTAATTATAGTGAATAAACATAATAGGTCTATTTTATTTTAAAAATGATCTTTTTAAAGACTTCGTCTCAATCCCTTTCATTGAGACATATTTGGTTTTATACACAACTTTCTTTTATACGGTGTATAAACCCCTTTGACTTTTACGTTTATTCAAAAGTAATCTTTTTTATATGAAGCGTTTTTCTAAAGGACAAAAGGGAATGTTTTTATTTCCGTACTTATGCGGGGACAACGACTTCTCCGCCGCCATGACCATTATTTGAGTTTCGGCTTCCTCTACAAGCCATCATTTTTTTAATGAAAAATAAATACAATGTTTTATCTTTCTTTTATTTTGGTATTGAAAATGGTTTTGAAAGCGTTTTTATTATAACAATGTGTTGTATTGATATCTTGTGATTGAAATGTGGAAATGTTATGTTTCCTTTATGCATGTTTTATGTGATACAATTATGTTATGGTTTATGATATTTTTAAACCTATTCATATGAGGAATGTATTGGACTTAATAAGTGACGGGTGGAGCCCGCTATAGCTCCTCGATGCATCGGTAGGTCTCATGAGACAACTAGATGTGGAATTGGCCAAGGCCCTTTCCCAATTTGATTTATGGTTTTGGCCGAGGCCTTAATCATTTTAGACGTCTTGGCCGAGGCCTTGACAAAATGTTTCAGAATGTCCGGCATTATACATTCCCTCATTATGAAAGTGGGTATTGATATTGCATGTGATTATTCGACCAGTAGAATATCCATGTGAATAAGTAAATGGCATTATCTCATTTTACTTTTGCCATATTATGCTGAAGTTCAAGTTTAAAAAGGCTTTTGTTTTAGTTATACATTGACTTAAATGTTAATGTTTATTTATGAAAGCTTCCGCAATATTGTTATCTTTACTGAGCATCTGACTCACCCCTTTCAATGTTTTAATATTTTTTCTAGGATGTGAAGAAGTATTTTATGAATGACCTACAGGGATAGTCAGAAGAGGATATGAGTGTGGACTATGAATACTTTGTTATTAGTTTTTCACTTTATGATGTAATGTAAGACTTATGAATGTATCTAGTGTTTCCAAGGCTACTAAACAAATAGGTCTTTCGAGACTTGATCTTTTGTGATCATGCCAATGTTACGAAGTAATGCACCGACTCTAGGTAGCTGGGGTCGGGGCATTACAGTTGGTATCATAGGCAGTTTAGTACTAACCTTGGAAGCTAGATTTAGATAAACTCTGATTAGAGCACATAGCCCGAAGATAGACTTTGAGGATTAGTATAGAAGAACTTCCTAGAATTTTGGTATTGTATAGATTTTGTGAGTTTTCCGAGCAATACATCCCTGTCTGGATACGAGCAGGTAGAGGTGGCTCTGGCACAGATGTTCCTAGGGGTAAAACCCGAAAACACCGCTTTGAGCTAGACTCGAACGGGAACTGGTGCACGAAAACGGGCCTTGCTGCACTCTTGGTTACGACACTCCCGGGGGATATGCTTTGGATAATTCTCATTTTCTTTATAAACCACTATGAAGGGTTATGAGTATATACTTCCTCAAAGAAAACATTTTTATGGAATATATCCATAAATAGTTCAATTTATGTTAAGTATCTTACAAGTATGGAATTATGTATTTTGATTTATAAACTAATATAGTTTATGCCATTGTTTAGAAATGGCGCCTAGTGGATGGAATGGAAACCGTATCAATGCACGCACTCCGTGTAGGGATTGCCCTCCTGCTCAAGATAATTATTGTGGATCTGGAGATACAACTGGTGTTGATCAACTTATTACCATACTGGGACAACTTACTCAAGTTATGAATAATAACCTTACTCTTATGGAGCACCCTGATCCGCAACGTGGAGGATCAATGTTAGACCGCTTCATGAGGCAACAACCACCAACCTTCAATGGGAGTACAAATCCTATAGTAGCTGAGCAATGGATAAACTCCTTAGAGAAAATATTCCATGTCTTGGGGAGTAGTGAAAGGGAGAAGGTTGTCATGGCAGTTTACCGCCTCACTGGAGATGCCGATCAGTGGTGGTCGCTGATTCAAAACACAAAGGAAGATGATGAAGTATCGAATATGGAATGGAGGGAGTTCAAAGAGCTTTTCTTAGAAAAATACTTTCCTCGTGAACATCGAGCAGATATGGAAAGGCAATTTCTGAGTTTGTGGCAGAAGGAGGATGAGAATGTCTCAAAGTATGAGGCTAACTTTACAAGGTTAGCGAGGCATGTTGTCGATTATATACGTAACCCAAGGAGTAAGATTGATCGTTTCTTTGATGGGTTAAAATCATTTCTCCTTCGAGCTTTAGTATCACAATCCTTCTCATCATACGAAGATATTGTCTCCTGTGCTATCAAGACAGAAAAGGAATTCTCTAAGTCTTATGACAACAAAGTAAAGCAAGAGAAGAAGAGAACGGTGGAACAAGAGACAGATAAAGGAAAAAAGGGAAAGAAGGATTTTCCATTATGTGATAATTGTGGGAAGAATCACCCTAGTACTTGCCTAAAAGGAATGGGAGTTTGTTATAAATGTGGAGAAAAGGGTCACCAGGCTCGTGATTGCAAGGGAAAGAATGAGGCTGTCAAAGTTGAATGCTACAATTGTAGAGAAATGGGTCGTTATGCAAATGAATGTCCAAACCGTCAAGGAAACTTACCTCAGAAAAGGCCAAGGGATCAAGGCCAATCTTATGTTGTGACTACAGTTGAAGCGGAATAATTATTGTATTTGTGTTTTTGGACTCAAGAACTAGATTATGGTTATAAGAATAATGTGATATATATAAGGATTGTACTGCAGTACATGTTGTTTTCATCATAGGATTTAATATGATGAAGGTAATCATATTTTTAGTATGTGACACTAAGAGAAACTTTACTTTGTTTGGGGAATCTGAGGTTACAATTGATTTTGGAATTTAACGACCCTTTAGAGAAAGTCTGGACGGAGGTATTTTGGATAACAATAAAGGTTGGAATGGATTATGTTGATCTTTGGATAGTATTGTTTAAGGTTAAAACATTTATGAAGATTATTTTTGGAATAGTATAGTACTATACTTTTAGGAAAAGGACAACCTGCAGGGTGGGGCATAACCCGTCGCGTCGGACAAAGCTGCAGGAATCGAACCCACAACCATAGCGTGACAGGCCTTTATTTACCACTAGCCTACAGGAAGTCCCTGGTTATTACAAAATAATTTTACTAATCTAAATTGTATGTGTTAACATTTGGAACCTTATACAATTAGGAAAAGTATAATATTTTTGGGTTCTATTATCTTTTTGAGTGAAAGGTGAGTTGATGGTTGAAACTCCAATTGTCAGGCATAAATATATATATACCAATCTGTTATTCAATGAATAAATTAATTCTTGAACTTTAGTAAAGGGATATTAAAACAAAAAATGTGTTATCCTAATACCTTATGTCTTGTTGAACCGATGATATTTTAAATCAGCATAGATTGAAGGCTTTGAGGCCCTCAATTTGACAGTAGATTGTGATTGATGACCTCAATCACTCCCTACAAATATTTACGTTTTTCCTCCAATTATATGTCTCTAATTGCCACCAATGTTCTCCTTATCGAGATCGTAATTTGGTGGTGACTTTCTTATTTCTATTTCCCTCTTATTAAGGCTAAATTTTATTAACCTTATTTCCGATGTGGGTTTTCCACAAAGGTATTTTCTATTTTCAACCTCTTATTTTCAAAGAAAAAAATTTTCGAATTGCGAGGACGCAATTTATTGAAGGAGGGGAGAATGTAACACCCCGAGCTTCCATGATACGCTTCTCATTCAATAATGCAATAGCTTGCATTGTACGCAACTTTGAGTTCTAAAACACCGCGACTAATCATAATAGCCGTTATAAATAGTAATAACGACTTTTTAAATTTATAGGAATTTTATATTTCAAAATGGACTTCATTTTTGTATTCCTAATATTGAAATTGGCCTATGTTGAATTTTTTGTAATTTTCTGAGAACTTCCGAATTTTTATGAATAGCGAAAAGTAAATAAAACAACTTTTTTAATCAAAATAATTTATAGTGATAAGTTATATTATTGAGTGGTTTTAAAGTATAATTAGAATATATTTTTACCATTTTATCCAATGGTGTTCATTTGAATTAATTTCACTTTGAAATTGGACATAAACAATTGCTAATCTTTTGATATAAATTGTTTCTTAAAACACGATATTTGTTGTGACAGCGGGAATTAATTATAAAATTAATTAATGCAACTTATATGTTTGGAATTTTGTAAAATAGACATCATTTTTGAATTCGGAATATCAATTATAGCTTAGGGTGAAATTTTGGCCTTGTTCTGAAAAACTTCAATTTTTGATGAATAGTGAAACCACTAAGTGGTAGTTAAATAACTGATTTTTCGTTTAAATGAAATATTACCACTTCTGTGTTTTGATTTTCAAAAATCCGACATACATGGTTGTCATTAAGAAGTAAAATGTGGTTCAATGAGATTAAAATAAATTTTTTTTGAATAGTAACTTTTAAGTTCTTAATCGCGATTAGAGGTAATTAGTGTAGTTTAAGGTAAAAACAATGTTTTAATAATATGATATTAGCTTGACACTTGTCCTACTCCTATTGGATGAGTCGTGGCCGACCAAGAAAACCCATGGGTCATCTTGGGGACCCCATGGAGCCACTTTAGTTGGAAAATGACATTAATATATATATTAATGTTAAAATTAAATTGACACAAACATGAGTTGTTTTACTAAAACATTTTTTAAATGGGGTTACACAAGTCCAAATTTTGACTATAAATATTCATTAGAAAGCTAAAACGATTTCCTACATCATAGTAGTTTTTTTATAATTTTTAGACATTATATAACTTAAATTATTTATGACATCATGATGATGCATCGATGACCTCATTATTTAACGATTTAAATAAAATGGGAAGATAATGCAAAATCCAAGGCTTACACTTGTCCAAAGCCAATTGGATGAGGATATTTCGAACCCTTATCACCTTAGCCTCTAATTATATAAGTGTGGGAACTTTAGAATCCGAAAAGCATTGTGTAATAATGTAACATTTTAATCTTTCCAAAAGAGCCCCTCCTCTCCACTTATAAAAGGCCCCCCCCCCTCTCCCACCTCATTTACACTTTCATGCCATTTGGCTCGGCCAAACTCTGCCCAAATACTCTCCTAACTTCCCCCTCTTACTCATAGAAGCCTCACTTTGGGAATAACTCTTCCCAAGGAAGCCTTTGGCTCAAATCAAAAAGAGTTACCCGATTTTGAGGTAATGACTTCTCTAATGTTGTTTTGTTTTATTTTTCTTCTCCAACCCCCTAACTCTTTTTATTCATTTATTGTGTAACAACACCAGTATCCTAAATATACTATGATTTTGTTATAAGAAGGATTCTAGCTACACTTACACACACCTACATCTAATGGTTAAAGAACATACGGTTTCTGTGGATGGCGAATTTCTGCCTCACGAAACGATGATTGTTCAACACTCATATAACACCTTCAAAGGTGGCCATTAAGATGTCACTATTTTTATATATGATATATAATATGTTTATGTTTTACTTATTCTTCTGTATTTCTCATTTATGGCATACTTTATGATTTCCATTATGGGTAAACGCGATAATTTCATTTTAGGAAGTGCGGACTACCGCCCCCTCAAAGTGATTTGAATCGTTAATGCCATATGTGGGATGTATAAAGGATGGAGTAAATGGTATTATACACTATATTATACTGGAAGTATATTATACATTTATATCATTATGATTTCGTTCCATTAAATATGAAATTGAAATGAAAGTAGCGTTCATGCGTATGTACAGCTTACCGTCTCCATGAACGGTGCATTTCATTTATTACCTCTAAATGTTACTTAATATTATAAATGAATGTATATACAGGATATATAAGATATATATGACATCTAAATCATGAATATAATTCTGGAGATAATGGATATTCTACCACATAAACAACTTGTAATTATAAGAAGTTTATTGTTGACTCAAGTACCAAAGATCGACAAAACGACCGTTATTAACTTAAATAATTACATAATGTTCATCACATTGTAATAAGTGATATAAAAAGGATAATGAAATTGAAAATGGTTCTTAATAAGGTAGATATTAACTCTACTTTTTTATTCAGGAGGTTAAAGAACGGTTGAGTCAAGTCGGACACAAGGTAAGGGAATTTCTTAACCCAACTTCCATTCTTTGGGTTAATCTCCTACTTTCAAATTATGTCATGATATTATTATGTCCTATCTTTTATTTTTACATTATTTATGTGTACTTATAGTGAATACACATAATAGATCTATTTTATTTTAAAAATGATCTTTTTAAAGACTTCGTCTCAATCCCTTTCATTGAGACATATTTGGTTTTATACACAACTTTCTTTTATACGGTGTATAAACCCCTTTGACTTTTACGTTTATTCAAAAGTAATCTTTTTTATATGAAGCATTTTGCTAAACGACAAAAGGGAATGTATTTATTTCCGTACTTATGCGGGGACAACGACTTCTCCGCCGCCATGACCATTATTTGAGTTTCGGCTTCCTCTACAGGCCATCATTTTTTTTAATGAAAAATAAATACAACGTTTTAACTTTCTTTTATTTTGGTATTGAAAATGGTTTTGAAAGCGTTTTTATTATAACAATGTGTTGTATTGATATCATGTGATTGAAATGTGGAAATGTTATGTTTCCTTTATGCATGTTTTATGTGATACGATTATGTTATGGTTTATGATATTTTTAAACCTATTCATATGAGGAATGTATTGGACTTAATAAGTGACGGGTGGAGCCCGTTATAGCTCCTCGATGCATCGGTAGGTCTCATGAGACAACTAGACATGGAATTGGCCAAGGCCCTTTCCCAATTTGATTTATGGTTTTGGTCGAGGCCTTAATCATTTTAGACGTCTTGGCCGAGGCCTTGACAAAATGTTTCAGAATGTCCGGCATTATACATTCCCTCATTATGAAAGTGGGTATTGATATTGCATGTGATTATTCGACCAGTAGAATATCCATGTGAATAAGTAAATGGCATTATCTCATTTTACGTTTTCCATATTATGGTGAAGTTCATGTTTAAAAAGGCTTTTGTTTTAGTTATACAATGCCTTAAATGTTAATGTTTATTTATGAAAGCTTCCGCAATATTGTTATCCTTACTGAGCATCGGAGCTCACCCCTTTCAATGTTTTAATATTTTTCCAGGATGTGAAGAAGTATTTTGTGAATGACCTGCAGGGATAGTCAGAAGAGGATATGAATGTGGACTATGAAGACTTTGTTATTAGTTTTTCACTTTATGATGTAACGTAAGACTTATGAATGTATCTTGTGTTTCCAAGGCTACTAAACTAATCAGTCTTTCGAGACTTGATCTTTTGTGATCATGCCAATGTTACGAAGTAATGCACCGACTCTGGTTAGCTGGGGTCGGGGCGTTACAATAATTCAAAAGAATAAATTAATTATGGGTGCTCACTTAAGTAATTTGATATGTTTGGATCATTATTGAAGAGGATGGAATGTGGAGAGGCTCCACCCAATTAAATGAGGTGGAGTTTTCAAAAATTTAACAAGGGGGTTTAAAGTAGTTATGGGGAGATGAATGGTTAGGGCTCATGTGGGCCGCTCCTCACAAATATCCTCTCATGAGAGGTTATGTGGGTGTGGGCCCCACCAATAAGTTCCACATGTAGGATTTAACTACCCAAGATAAATAAAACTATTCAAAACAATATTATTTAACATTTTTATTAAACTCCAAAAATTTACTATCAACCCGCATAAAACACAAATACAGTATAGATCCCCTTATGTGAATACCGGCACTGCAAGTTTATCGGTGTCCTCAGATTTCAATTTTGAGCAGTGGTTCAAATGATAAAATAACTCGCACGTACGTTTACTAAACGTACCTGAAAAAACTTTAGAAATTGATTCCTGGCACACCATGCCTCAGAATCATGTTCCGTCAGAAACCACAGACTCTTAAAATTCCAAAGTATTTAAAAAACAATTCCATGGAATTTTTGGGTCTTTACATTACTCCCACCTCAGAACATTACATCCATGTAAAACTACAACACACACTATAGAAACAAATGGGGGGGTACTGATCTCGCATCTAAGCCTCCCGCTCCCAAGTCTTCTCCTGGAGGTTCATGTGCTTCCAGCGAATGTGCACCAGAGGAATATATCATCCACATAGGACCCGCTCCTGTCGATTCCTGATCTCCATTGTAACATCCATAAATATCACCCTGTCATCGATGTCCAGCTCCCCGTGATTGATGATGTGGGTCGGTTCATGCACGTATATCCTCATTTGAGATATGTGGAAGACGCCATGCACCCGGTGCAACTGAGGTGGATGGGACAGGCGGTATGCTACATCGCCTACTTTGCAGAGGACCTAGAAAGGTCCGATGAAACACGAAGATAACTTGTCGCCCCGGCCAAATCTCTGTAGACCTCGTCGAGGTGAGACCCCTAAGAAAACATGTTCGCCATCCTCAAACTCTAGTGGTCTCCATCTCTTATCAGCATGGGACTTCTGTCTTCTCTGTAGAGTCATCATCCGCTCCTAGATGATCTGCACCTTCTCCATCATAGCCTAAACCATCTCTGGTCCTACATGTGCTGACTCCCCAGGGTCAGTTTAGTACAAAGGTGATCTGCAAGGTCGGTCATAAAATGCCTCGTATGGTGCCATCGCGATGGTGGAGTGATAGATATTGTTGTACACAAACTCCACCAAGGATAAATGATCCACCCAACTGTGACCAAAGTCGAGGACACATGCACAGAGCATGTCCTCGAGAGTCTGAATGGTCCTATCTGTCTGTCCATCCATATGAGGATTGATGGCGTGCTTAGATGTAGCTGCATCCCAAAATCCTCCTATAACATCTTCTATAGCCAGGAAGTGAAACTATCATCTTGATCGGAAACAATAGATGATGGCACAACATGAATCCATATGATCTCTTGAATGTAGATGTGTTCAATCTCTCTACTGAGCCCTGTTCTCTGATTGGTAGGAAGTGGGATGACGGGGTGAGTCAGTCAACGATCACCCAGATAGAGTCGTGTCCTCTGGATGTACATGGAATCCCCGTCACAAAATCCATGGATATCCCATACCATTTTCACATTGGGACCTCTAAGGGTTGTACCAAACCTACCAGTACCTGGTGCCCCGCCATCACATCCTGACAAGTGAGGCATCGTGAAACGAACTCTGCTACAACCTTCTTCATACTCGGTCACCAGTGTTGTCGTCTGAGATCTTGATACATATTCACCACTCATAGATGTACTGCTAGAGGGGAAGTGTGGAACTCCCTCATAACCTCTTCATGTAGTGAGACTAGTACCATCGTATGTCCCCTGAAGAGGATGTTGTGCTCCCCTCCTTCAGAAAATCCATCAGGTGCCTGTCTTGAGGTTATCTGAGCACATTGCTTCTCACAGTCAACGTCCTCATGTTGTGCCTCCCTGACTCGCTGAAGAAGTGGAGGAGTGACTATGAGAGAATGAAGAAAGGCTGCTCCATCAATATCCACAAAGGATATCTATAATGCTGCTAGTTTCTGTGTCGCCTCTCCTAGTAGCTGAATGCCCGATATCATGCTGAGAGAATCAGCTACAATGTTCCCCATCCCAAGAGTGTAGACTACCTCAAGTTCATAGTCCTGGAGGAACTCGAGTCATCGCTGTTGTCTCAGGTCTAGGTCCTTCTACAAGAAGTCACACATAAGACATTGAGATTAGAGTAAACTTTAAAATGTTCGCTCAACGAACTATGGGTGTGACTAGCCATTTGTAGAGAACACAACTACACCCTTTTTCATTTATGTCCTATAAGAGCTGCTAAGATTTCTCAATTTCTAAAAAGAAAAATCTGGTCTCATCTCCTGGATGAACCACGTTCTTTTCATAATACTGTCAATCCTGACATGAACGGTACTATTTCATTCCATGGACGGCGTCGTATGGCCTCAACGATACTACCAAGAGATCCAACTGTTAATCTCACCTCCAAGGGTCGAGCCACACTGTTGGTATCAGTGTGTGGTCACTAGGTCTCCTCCAGTAGGAATCTCGAATGTGAGGGTCAAGTCAACGATTATAACCAGAACCTCTCAGTCTCAACAATACAAAATGGTAGGGAAGAAAACATCACATGGACAAGTGTCTTTTATTACTCCAGCTCATTTTACAAAGACACAAAACAACCACAAACAATGAAAACAACAAATCTAAAAGCCTCATAAAAAATTTCCTCTGTGCCTGGAGCTAGTTTCGCTCATGTCCACCTACTCTCGGAGCTCAAGGAGAACCCTATAAGGGTGGGGGTAGTAGGGCTCTGTGACTCTGATCACCATCTGCTGAAGGACCTGCTCCACTGCCCCGTCCACTTCACGGATGTTGCTCAAGCTCATGACGATGCCTCTGTCTCGGTGGATCCTCCAACGCCTGCAGATTAAATATGCGGGGAGTCAGACAATCACGCACTCTGTGACCCCGTTCACTACAGGGAAAATAGACCATCATCTGTTCTGTGCTCCCTTGACCTTGGGTGCCCCGCACAATCGAACATGTAACCTGAGGTCACCCACCTGATGGCCTGGTCCGATTGGACCCCTATGACATTTGTCTATTGTCGTTTGTTGATGTCTCGACTTCTATTGGAAAGCCATGCGGTAGGAGAAGAAGAGTCTGAGCATGCACAGAGCGTAGAGTAGCTGGTGAAAAATGTTCCCTAAAAAGGCCCTTGAAGATTCCCCATGTCAGGGTCGCCTCATTGAAAAATAGGAGAATCAGGCTCCACCACCTCTCAACTAATCTCTGAAAGAGAGTAGCTACCAGGCACACCATCAAGTAAGCGGGTGTCCCAACTGTTTGGAAAACTCGTTCTACAACCTCCATCCAGAACCCGACCGTCTGAAAATTTGTCTCGCCTCGAAACCTTAGAGGCCTCTGTCGCAAGAACCTATGCAATGCACTCAGGTCGCGTTCACTCTAGGCTGCTAGGGATGGTGGTATCGATGGCCCAGCGGGTGGTGGTACCGCTAGTGCCTCCACTGTGATGGGGTCATGCATCAAGGCTTCGTCACTCTATGTTCTACCATATCGTATGTAACCCGTAACCCTAGCTATCTACCTTTGTGGGGCCATCATGAAGAGAAACATGTGTTCTATTGTCAAAAATTATACCTGGTGATCTGAGACAAAGTAATCACAAAGAAAACTTTTGAAACACAAATGCAATCCATGTTTTCGTGCACTGAGTCGGAAATCAGAGGTTTGGGTCCAGGTGTATGGATACATTGGCCACTACACCAACACCGGACTACCTGGGCTGAAAACCACACTCAATAATCTTAACACTATTGCTATATAGGAAGATAGATCAGTGTCCTAAGTACTATGGTAGAACAAACTCTTCTGATACAAATGTTTCACAACCCATTCTCAGGGCCCATTCTATGACTACCCCAAGCCCGCCTTCCATATTCAAGGGGCTGGAGACAAGAATAAAAGGCATAAATCCCTATTCTGAGAAGGCATTTCCTTTATAGAAGTAAACAAACACAACCGAGTATGCACCTGAAGTATGAGCAAAGTAAAAAATGTATAGAAAAGTTAGTGCTGAAAAGAAAGGAGCAGGAAATACAATCCCAACAGTAAGTACAGTACTAATGAAAAGTATAGTACAATAATCGTAACGTATAACAGCAACCAACGAGTCGTCCTCCGGGAATCCCACCTGAAGGGTGGGTATAGATAGTCTCCTCAGCACCTTGGGTCCATCCATCTACTTCGTGTATGTCTCACCAAGTAGTCTGCCTCTGGGCACCGTCCAGCTCCACAATACTCAACCACGATCAGGGATGTCCGTCGTCTGCAACCAACACAAAATAGTATGGGCATAGCCCATGCAGGGGTGAGTATAACAATACTCATTAGGGGCCCTAAGACCCCCGGTGGTCTCCCAAAATCCACAAAGGATAAACCACCATGAAATGATACAATCACGAAGTATCAACCAACTCTACTTAGGTATATTCCCATACATATACCTAAGTCATCAATTTCAGTTCGGCTCTAACTCTCGAGCCCAAGCACAAACCAGTCCACATAGGTAAGAAGTCAATCACATCGATGGTAATGATTGAATGTCAAGAGTCAACTCATACAGGTATACAACTCAGGAAGAGGGGTGGAGATGATTAGATGTATCCCTTGAATCATCTCATCTACTGAACCCAGGTAAGATACTAGTGCAGAAGTCATTGCTGCCGAACCCATGGAGGATCCATGTATAGTAATCATTGTTGTCGAACCCACGAAGGATCCAAGTACAATATTCATCCCTACCGAACCCACAGAGGATCCACGTACATAGTCATCGATGTCGAACCCACGGAGGATTCATGTACAGTAGTCATTGTTACCTAACCCACGGATGACCCAAGTACAATAGTCATCATCGTCGAACCCACGGAGGATCCCACTATGGTAGTCTTTGCAGTCGCATCCAGCTCTAGGGTTCCCGCATAGAGCACGCTCGATTCTAGGAGGGTCCGCTCCTCGAGAAAAGGGGTCATCACATCAATAATAACTAATTCCATTGTTGTTGTATCCCAACCTTCTGTCTCATTAAAATAAACCTAACGTGAAAGAAGGCGCGTCAATCGGACGCCTGGTCTGAGAGATATTGGGTTTCCCGTTCCAGGGGCCCGGTTTGAAATATGCTCATTCCAAACCCTGTGGTTTTCCAATGTCATCCAAAACAAACTAAGATTAAAAAAAAGGACTGTTTCATCTTGAGGGTCCCAATGTCGGAGATGGCATGTCGATCATACATGTGTTCATTAAGTTATTCACATTTAACTGAAATATAGCCCGGCCTGTGAAGCCCAGTGGGCTGGCAGGTCGGGTCAACCTGGTTTTGGTGGGTCCGACCAGGTAGAGGGTCGGACCGGTCTGATTATTTGCGAGGCTTGGCCCGATGCGGTGTGGCCCAGCCTGGCGGGACGCAGCCCGGCCCGGTGGGGTGTGACCCGACATGATGTGGCATGACACGGCTAAACACGGCGCGACGCGGCCCGACACGGTGCAGCCCGGCCCAGTAGGGCGCAACCAGGTAGGTCGCGGCTCGGCCCGCGGACCAGGTGGTCGAACGGCTCAGCCCGGGCGGCCGAGAAGTTCGAGGGGGGTGTGACCCCCAGCTTTACCGAAGCGGAGGCACTAAGCGGCTCCACCCTCCCAACCGGTCGGCCGAAGCCGGCCAGCCTTCCCGACGCAACCCGCCCGCTCGGGCGGGCTGCGTTCTTGCTCCGCAGCACCTTCGGGTGGTGTGGCTCTTTCATCCAGCCAGCCTACGAGCCGGCTAGTTTTCCACCGAAGTGGTCCGTGGAGCGTGGGCCGCGGTCTTCCTTCGGTCTATCTGGCTTTAGCCAGCTAGTTCTTCGGTTGAGTGGCTCGTAGTTTTGGGCCATGGTTCTTCATACGCGGCCAGTGTGCGGCTGCCTCCTTCGCTCATCCTTACCTCTTCAATTTCACTTTAACAGCGAATAATTTCTGGAAAACATAGGAGTGTCATCAGACACTGTTTGTTCGGCCCTTTCCCTATGCATTAGACAGTAACAATTGAACCAGGTTATTCCAAATAAAACAACACAATTGAGAAAATTTATTCACTTATAAATTATAAGAAACCCCTACCTTGATCAAGGATTGTTCATCTCAGTTGCGGAAGATGAATTTCACGGTGGTCGGGTGTCGCGGATGACGGTGTCGAGGGGAACGGACATCGATTCTAGGGACATCGGGGTGCGTCCGAAGAAGAAGTGGCATCTCCTATCTTATCACGAAGAAAGAGGAAGTAAGTCACGTCGTCATTCTTCAATGGAATCAGCGTTCTTCATCGAATAATATGTCATTCTATGTGGAAGGTTAATGCTCTCTTTTAATTCTCCAAGGATTCCCACCACAATATTTTCCAATGCAAAATTATATTAAGGCTTCCCCCAATTTTAATTGATATTCCATGCCACTTCAATTTAATTAAAACTAATAAATTAATTAAGGGTGCTCACTTAATTAATTTTATAATGTTGTAACATTAATGAAGAGGGTGGAATGTGGAGAGGCTCCACCCAAATAAATGAGGGGTAATGGTCAAAAATTAAACAAGGGGGTTAAAGGGAACTGAGTTGAGTTATGAGGAGATGAAAGGTTAGGGATTTTGTGGTCCCCACCAAACAAATATCCTCTCATGAGAGGTTATGTGGGTGTGGTCCCCACTGATAACTTCCCCATGAAAAAATTTACTACCCATGATAAATAAAATTGTTCACAACAATTTTATTTAACTTTTTTATTAAACCCCAATAATTAACATTCATCTCGAATAAAACGCAATTGCGTTAAAGGTCCACATAAGCTAATATCGGCGTTGTGAGTTCATCGGTGACCTCAGATTTCAATTCTGAGCACCCGTTTAAGAGATTGAAAACCCCGCACATAAGATTACTGAACGTACCTAAGCAAAACATCATAAATTGATTTTGGACACACCGGGTATAAGGCCCCAGCCTTAATCCTTACTTAATCTTAAGTTATTACAATATTACACATTGAGGATCTTTTCGGGTTTAGAGTTTTAGAGAATTAGATCATAAAAAATGAATTATATTCCACATTTAAACAAAGTGGTTACATAAAGATAGTATTCATTTTTTCCCATCAACGGAACATATTTAAAATAAAACATGGATTATTTCGTGACACATCCTTGACACTATCATCATATCATGTACCTTTCCCTTGACCTGTGAAAAACATTTCAAAAAAAACTTGGGTTGAGCATAAAACGCTCAATATGGGTTATAAAAATATGAAAGGAAACATGAGTTCATTTATACATAAGAATGAAATCATACTTTACCCATAAAACATAATCACTTTAACATACCTCATAAAATCATGAATAAATCATAGAAATCATAAGACATAAAGGTAACTTGAGGCATTCATAACATTCTTATGTAGGGAGTAACTCTCTTGGTTACGTTTGGAATACCCATCACAGTATATTCCTTAAATCTCTTCGGAGAAACCTTAACGTTTCACTACATTGCATTACCCAATGCATTGGAGAGCTATATCGGGCTCACCCGCCCTTAGTTTATCACAGAACCACTCATCTTCATAATAATACCCAAGAACCTCAGCATAATCGTATCACATAAAACATGCATAAAGGAAACATAACATTTCCACCTTTCAATCACAAGATATCAATACAACACATTGATATAAAAACATTTTGAAAACCATTTTCATTAGCAAAATAATAGAAAAGTAAAACATGGTATTTATTTTCCTTTTAAAAAAAGGTATGGCTTGTAGAGGAAGCTGAAACTCAAATAATGGTCACAGCGGCGGAGAAGTCATTGTCGCCGCATACGTATGACAAAAACATTCCCTTTTGTTGTTTAGTAAATGCTTCGTATAAAAAAAGATTCTTTTTGAATAAACGTAAAAGTCAAAGGGTTTTATACACCGTATAAAATAAGGTTGTGTATAAAACAAAATATTCCTAAATGAAAGGAGATTGAGACGAAGTCCCATACCTCGGGTCCGACATGACTCAGTAATTCTTTAATCACCTGAATAATAAACTTGAGTTAATTTCTACTTTTTAAAGAACATTTTTCAAGTTCATTATTCCTTTTATATCACTTATTTCCATGTAATGAACACTATGTAATTATTTTAGTTAATAACGGTCGTTTTAACGATCATTGGTACTTGATTCAAAAATAAACCCTCCATAATTACAAGTTTTTCATGTATCCATTATATCCAGAATGGTATTCATGATGTAGATATCATATATGTCTTATATATCCAGTACATGCATTCATTTATAATATTACATAATCATTTAGAGGTAAGAAATGAAATGCACTGTTCATGGAGACGGTAAGCCGTACGTACGCATGAACGCTACTTTCATTTCTATTTCGTATTTTTATAGAATGGAATCATAATGATATAAAGGTATATTATAATTCCAGTTTAATATCATATATAATATCATAACTCCATCCTTTATACGTCCCACATATGGTATTAACGAATCAAATCCCTTTGAGTGGGTGGTAGTCCGCACTTCCTAAAATGAAGATATCACGTTTACCCATAATGGAAACCATAAAGGTATGCCCAAAATGAAAAATACAGAAGCATAAGTAAAACATAAACATATTGTATATCATATATAAATATAGTTTCATCTTAATGTCCACCTTTGAAGATGTTAATAGAATGTTGATCAATCATCGTTTCAGGAGGCGGAAATTTCCCATCCACGGAAACAGTATGTTTATTAACCATTAGATGTAGGTGTGTGTAAGTGTAGCTCAAATTATTATTATAACAACCTCCTAGTATATTGACTATACTGGAGTTGTTAAAAAATAAATGAATAAAAAGAGTTTAGGGGGTTGGAGAAGAAAAATAAAACAAAAGGACTCAAGTGAAGACATTACATTAAAATCGGGTAACTCCCTTTGGTTTGAGCTCAAAGGCTTCCTTGGGAATACTTCTACCCAACGTGAGGATTCAAGGAGTAAGAGAGGGATGTGGGGAGACAAAATGGGCAGGGTTTGGCTGATCCAAAGGCTTTGGATGTGTGGGTAAGGAGGTAGAGGTGTGGGCCTTTTATAATAGGATAGGAGGGGCACTCTTGGAAAGTAAAGAAATGTTACTTTATTTTAAAATGAGTTTCGGATTAAAAAGGTCCCACATTGATAAAATTCGAGGGTATGGTGATAAGGGTTCGAAATATACCCATCCAATAGGTTTTGGACATGTGTAGGTCATAGATTTACATTATCTTTTCATTTTATTTAAATCCTTTATTAATGAGGTAATCACTGCATCATCATGATGTCATAAATAATTTAATATATTTAATGTCTCAAAATTATAAAAAAATATCATGATGTATGAAATCATTTTATATTTCCAATGACTATTTATAATCAAACATCGGACTTGTATAACATAATGTAAAAATTGTTTTAGTAAAATAACTCATGTTTGTGTCATTTTTACTTTAACATTAAATAAAAAGATATTAATGTCATTTTCCTACCAAAGTGGCTCCATTGGGTCCCCAAGTTGACACATGGATTTTCTTGGTCGGCCATGACACATCCAATGAGGGTAGGACATGTTTCAATCTCATCTCATATTATTAAAACATCATTTTTACCTTAAACTACACTAATTACCTCTAATCGTGATTAAAAACAGTATAAGTTACTATTCACCAAAAAATTATTTTAATCCCATTTATCCACATTTTACTTATTAATAACAACCATGTATGTCGGATTTTTTAAATTCAAAACACAAAGATGGCAAGATTTCATTTAAACGGAAAACCAGTTTTTATAAGTACCACTTTGTGATTTCACTATTCATCAAAAATTGAAGTTTTTCAGAAAATTACAAAAAATTCACCCTAATCTATATTTGATATTCCAAATTCAAAAATGATGTCTATTTTAAAAAACTCAATTCATATAAGTTACATTAATTAATTTAATAATTAATTTCTGCTTTCATGACAAATAGCGTGTTTTTATGAAACAATAAGTATCAAAAGATTGACACTAGTTTAAGTCCAATTTCAAATTGAAATTTATTACAATGACCACTATTGGATTAAATGGAAAAAATATATTCTAATTTCACTTTAAAACCAATTAAAAAAATAATCTAATCATATAAATAAATTTTACTAAAAATTAGTTTTGATGTAAAATGCAGTATTTTTTACTATTCATTAAAAAAATGAACATTGTCAGAAAAATACCAAATATTCACAAAAAGTAAATTTTGATGTCCTAATCATAAATAATAAGTTTATTTTGACAAACATAGCTTATAATATTGTCAAAAGATAGATTTTAAAAATGGTTTTCCATCAAAAGGCAGTAAAACAATCTTTTAAAAATATTAGTGTATTCCATGCTTAAGATTGGATGTATTTTCATTTTAAGCCTCTAAAACACTATCTAATTCACTAATAGACATAGATAAAAATATCTATTACTCATTACTTACTTGGTATGTTACATCCTTCCCCCCTTTAGAAAATTGTGTCCCCGCAATTTATTTACTTATCGAATAAGTGGGGGTATTTATCCCTCATTGCATTTTCAGATTCCCATGTTGCCTCTTCCATAATGTGGTTTTTTCAAAAAACCTTTACCTGATTAACCACCTTTTTCTGTAACACTTGATCCATGTGGTCAAGAATCTGGACCGGTTGTTCCTCCTATGATAGGTTCTCTTACAGCTGATCTACCACTGGACTCAAAACATGAGATGGATCTGGCATGTACTTTCTCAGCATCGAAACATGAAAAACATTGTGTACCTGAGATAAAATCGGAGGTAAAGCCACATGGTAAGAAACTGATCCAACTCACTCCAGAATTTAATATAGTCCAATGAACCATGGACTCAGCTTTCCTTTCTTACCAAACCGCATCACACTTTTCCATTGTGAGACTTTGAGAAAAACATGATCACCTACCTCAAAAGAGAGATCTTTCCTCCTGTTGTCCGCGTAACTCTTCTGCCTGCTTTGAGCTGTTCTCATGTGTTTCTATATCAGCTGAACTTTTTTTTCCAACTCTTCTACCAATTCTGGTCCCATCAGCTTTCTTTCACCCACTTCATCCCAAAAAGTTGGAGTTCGACACTGCTTCCCATATAACGCCTCAAATGGTGCCATTTGTATACTGGAATGAAAACTGTTATTATATGAAAATTTAACCAAAGAAAGATGTTGGTCGCAACTTACCTGATAATCCATAGAGCAAGAACGTAGCATATCCTCCAATGTCTGAATTGTTCGTTCTGACTGCCCATCTGATTGAGGAGGAAAAGCTGTCCTAAAATTTAATTCAGTACCCAATGACTTCTGAAGTCATTTCCAAAAGTTAGAAGTAAACCTGGTATCATGATTAGATACAATGGAGAGAGGAACTCCATGTAACATGACTATCTCTTTAAGATACAAATGGGAAAGTTGATATAGGGAAAAAGTATCTCGTATAGCATGGAAATGAGAAGATTTACTCAAGCGATCAACAATAACTCAGATTGCATTATTACCTCAAGGGGTCTTCGACAATCCCACAACAAAGTCCATGGATATATTCTCCCATTTACAATCTGGCACTGATAAAGGCTGAAACATCCCTTTCGGTAACTGCTGCTCTGCTTTAACCTGTTGACATTTCAAACACTTCATAGTAATATCAGCAATATCTCTTTTCATTCCATCCCACCAGTAATACTCCCGCAGATCTCTGTACATCTTAGTACTGCCAGGATGAACTGAAAACGGAGAACTATGAGCTTCACATAACAACTCTCTCTTCATCTATGAATCACAAGGCACACACAATCACTTCCGAAATCTCAAAACGCAATCATTATCAATGTGGATTTCAGGAAACTTACCTTTCTGAACCATCTATACCTTTTTCTACAACTCACTGTCTTCCTTCGGTGCTTACATGATTCTGTCTGATGGAGAAGATTTCAATGATACCTGAAACAAAACAGAAGAACATCCTGCACCAATAACTTATATGCCAAAGTTCATCAAATCCTTAACCAAAGGATCACATTCCAAATGCAACATTTCTAATGAATCATTACTTTTTTGACTCAAAGCATTAGCCACTTTATTTTCTTTTCCTGGATGGTAATGAATTGTACAATCATAATCCATGATTAATTATAGCCATTTCCTCTATCTCATGTTTAACTCTTTCCGAGTGAATATATACTTTAAACTTTTGTGATCAGTATATATTTCACACTTTACTCCATACAAATGATCCCTCTAAATTTTTAAAGTGAAAACAACAGCAGCTAATTCCAAATCATGTCTAGGGTAATTTACCTCATGAGTTTTAAACTGTCGTGAAGCATAAGAAATTACCTGATCATTCTACATTAGGAAAAAACCAAGTCCTTTCAATGAAGAATCACTGTAGATAATAAACTCACCATTCCTGGAAGGAAATCCAAAACTGGAGCATTCACCAATCTTCTTTTCAATTCCTTAAAACAATCGTCACATTCTTTTGTCTAGATAAACTTAAGACCCTTCCGAGTTAGCTTAGATATTGGACTAGATAACCATGAAAAATTTCTAACAAACCTTCGGTAATAGCCTTCCAAACCAAGGAAACTACGGATCTCTGTTACATTTGTGGGTCTTGCCCATTCTTCAACAACCTTTGTTTTTGCAGGACCAACAGTTATCTCATCTTTAGAAACAATGTGACCAAGGAAAGAAATTTGTTTGAACCAAAAATCACACATGCTGGATTTCCCATACAATTTCTTTTCTTTTAAGGATTGAAAAATAACCCTTAAATGTCTTTCATGCTCCTCTTTACTTTTAGAAAACACCAAAATATCATCAATGAAAACCACCACAAACTTTTCCATGAACTCATGGAAAATCCTATTCATTAAGTCCACGAATACAGCAGGTAAAATTTTTAGCCCAAAATGAATTACGAAAAATTCATAATGGTCATATCTTGTACGAAACGCAGTCTTCGGAACATCTTCTTCTTTTACCTTCAGCTGATGGTACCCCGATCTCAGGTCAATCTTTGAAAAAAACTGAGCTCCCGGGAGCTGATCAAAAAAATCATCGAGATGAGGCAAAGGATATTTGTTCTTAACCGTGATGTTATTCAAGGCTCTATAATCAATGCAAAGTCTCATAGAACAATCTTTCTTTTTAAAAAATAAAACAGGAGCACCCCATGGTGATGAGCTAGGTCGAATGAAACCTTTCTTTAATAAATCTTGCAATTGCTCCTTCAACTCTAAAAGTTCAATTTGAGCCATTCGATAAGGGGGTTTTAAAATTGGCTTTGCATCAGGAAATTAGTCAATAGTAAATTCAACTTCCCGATCTGGTATTATTCCAGGAAATTCATCAGAAAAACATCAGGATACTCATTTACCACTAGCACATCATTAATATGAACAGTTCCCTTGTTTTCAACAATATGTTCAAGGTAACATTCATTTCCATCTTTAATAAGTTTCTCGGCCTATTGATATGTTATCAACAGTAAGGGTTCATTCTTGTACACAAACTGAAAGTCTTTCTGAAAAGAAACTTCTTTAGCTCTACAATCAATCTTAGCATGGTAAATAGAGAGCCTATCCATACCCAGGATAACATCAAACTCTACTAGAGGTATAACAATAAGGTTTGAAAGTAGGTTCTTTCCACATATAAGGATAGGAAGATTCTTAGAAATTATTTTTGCCTCAACATTTCCCCCAGGTGTTTTTACCACAAGTTCAAGAGTCCTTTCTTGAGATGGTATTCCTATTTTACTAGAAAAGGTTTTAGAGATGAAAGAATGTGTGGACTCCGAATCAAACAACACAATGGCATAATCTTAAAAAACAAACAAAGTACATGATACAACTCCATTTGATGGCCCAACATCTGGTGAAGTAGTTGCAAAGGATTTCACGACCCATTTCTTCTTGTAGTATAACTTCTTCCCATCACTCGAGCTCTTTAAGGGTCACTCGTTTTTATAGTGACCCATCTCATTTCACTTAAAACATTTCACTAACTGTAAATCAAATTAGAACTTACCATCACCATGATCTTTTTCAGTGCAATCACGAGCCTTATGTCCCATCTTACCACATCAGTAGAACTTTCTAGAATTCAGAAGACATTCCCCAGCATGCCTTTTGCCACATTTATCACAAACTGGAAACTTAGATTTCTTACCATCAGACTTTTTTGAAGAATTCTTCCCTTTCTCCTGCCACCTCAATCTCTTCTTCTATTGGTTTTTGTAGAACACTTGATCATCGGTAAACTCCATTTCCACCTTCTCAGCACATCGAACAAGATTTTCATAACTTTTAAACTCACGAGAAGCTAATGACCTTCGATATTTTGGCTTTTATCCTGAGTAAAAACGATAGATTTTTCTATCAAGGTCTCAGATTAAATTTGGAGCATAACTTGCCAATCGAGTGAATCTTTCTTCATTGGCAGCCACTGATTCTTCCTCTTGCGTCACTTCCAAGAATTTCTTTTCCATCCTAAGTTGAACAGCCTTACGAAAATACTTCTCAAGAAACATACCTTTGAATTCATCCCAGTCAAGAGCATCAATCGCATCGGTGTCCCTGATATTTTTAACCATCGACCACCACTGATCTGCTTCACCATCCAAACGGTAAATAGAAAGACTAACATTTTAACTGTCTGAACACCCCATGACATCGAAAATCTTCTCCAGTGCTATAATCCACCCTTCAGCTAACACAGGGTTAGATGATCCTCTGAATGATGGGGATGTTGCCTCATGAAATGTTCCACCACTGACATGTTCCTCTGCGGTTGATCTAGCTGACCTCGTGCATGGATACAACCACCATTTATTGCTTGAGTCAACTGCACCATTACCACAACAAACTATTCAGTTCCAATTCCGACCATCTCAGGATGCTGATTCGAAAGGTTATTTCCTTCTGTATGCCTTCCTAACACTGCTTCCCTATTTCCTCTATGGAAAACCATTCTAAACAAACATGTCTTAGATGAAGCAACATGGTAATATTCAAATGCTATATCATTACAAAAAAAATTATTTTCGGATAATCATTTAATAGAATTATAACTCATAAAGTTATCTAAACCGACCTCTGATACCAACTATAAGGCCCTGACATTAAACATTACTTAATCTTGAGTTATTACAAGATTACACATTGAGGATCTTTTCGGGTTTAGAGTTTTAGAGAATTAGATCATAAAAAATTCATTACATTCCAAATTTAAACAAAGTGGTTACATAAAGATAGTATTCATTTTCTTCCCATCAACGGAACATATTTAAAATAAAACATGGATTCTTTCTTGACACTTCCTTGACACTATCATCATATCATGTACCTTTCCCTTGAACTGTGAAAAACATTTCAAAAAAAACTTGGGATGAGCATAAAAAGATCAATATGGGTTATAAAAATATGGAAAGGAAACATGAGTTCATA
This sequence comes from Viscum album, assembly GCA_963277665.1. Classification (NCBI taxonomy): domain Eukaryota; kingdom Viridiplantae; phylum Streptophyta; class Magnoliopsida; order Santalales; family Viscaceae; genus Viscum; species Viscum album. Next base: position 1,101,133,755 of record OY728145.1, read on the forward strand.
TATACATATGAATGAAATCATACTTTACCCATAAAACATAATCACTTTAGCATACCTCATCAAATCACGAATAAATCATAGAAATCATAAGACATAAAGGTAACATGAGACATTCATAACATTCTTACGTAGGGAGTAACCCTCTTGGTTACGTTTGGAATACCCATCACAGTATATTCCCTAAATCACTTCAGATAAACCTTAATGTTTCACGCCTTCGCGTTACCCAATGAGTTGGAGAGCTATATCAGGCTCACCCACCCTTAGTTTATCATGGGACCACCCATCTTCATAATAATGCCCATGAACCTCAACATAATCGTATCGCATAAAACATGCATAAAGGAAACATAACATTTCCAATTTTCAATCATAAGATATCAATACAACACATTGATATAAAAACATTATTAAAACCATTTTCAATACCAAAATAAAAGAAAAGTAAAACATTGTATTTATTTTTCTTTTAAAAAAAGGTATGGCTTGTAGAGGAAGCCGAAACTCAAATAATGGTCACGGCGGTGGAGAAGTCGTTGTCGCCGCATACGTATGAAAAAAACATTCCCATTTGTCATTTAGTAAATGCTTCGTATAAAAAAAAGACTTCTTCTGAATAAACATAAAAGTAAAAGGGGTTTATACACCGTATAAAAGAAGGTTGTGTATAAAAAAAATATTCCTCAATGAAAGGAGATTGAGACGAAGTCCCATACCTCGAGTCTGACTTGACTCGGTCATTCTTTATTCTCCTAAATAATAAACTTGAGTTATGTTATACTTGTTTAAGAACATTTTTCAAATTAATTATTCCTTTTATATCACTTATTTCCATGTCATAAACACTAAGTAATTAGTTTAGTTATTAACGGTCGTTTTAACGATCATTGGTAGTTGAGTAAAAAATAATCCCTTTATAATTACAAGTTGTTCATGTATCCATTTTATCCAAAATGGTATTAAGGATATAGATATCATATATTTCATATATATCCAGTACATGCATGCATTTTTACTATTACATAATCATTTAGAGATAAGAAATAAAATGCACCGTTCATGGAGATGGTAAGTCGTACGTATGCATGAACGCTACTTTCATTTATATTTCGTATTTTTATAGAATGGAATCATAATGATATAAAGGTATATTATAATTCCAGTGTAATATCATATATAATATCATAACTCCATATTTTATACGTCCCACATATGGTATTAACGAATCAAATCACTTTGAGGGGGCGGTAGTCCGCACTTCCTTAAATGAAGATATCGTGTTTACCCATAATGGAAACCATAATGGTATTCCCAAAATGAAAAATACAGAAGCTTAAGGAAAACATAAACATATTATATATCATATATAAATATAGTGTCATCTTAATGGCCACCTTTGAAGGTGTTAAAAGAATGTTGAACAATCATCGTTTCGGGAGGCAGAAATTCGCCATCCACGGAAACAGTATGTTCTTTAACAATTAGATGTAGGTGTCTGTAAGTGTAGCTCGAATCCTTATTATAAAAACATCCTAGTATATTGAAGATACTGTAGGTGTCCCAAAATAAATTAATAAAAAGTGTTTAGGGGGTTGGAGAAGAAAAATAAAACAAAAGGACTCAAGTGAAGACATTACCTTAAAATCGGGTAACTCCCTTTCGTTTGAGTTCAAAGGCTTCCTTGGGAAGGCATCTGCCCAAATTGAGGCTTCAAAGAGTAATAGAGGGAATTGGAGAGACAAAATGGGCAGGGGTTGGCCGAGGCAAAGGCTTTTGAAGTGTGGTAAGGAGGTAGAGGTGGGGGCCTTTTATAAGAGGAGAGGAGGGGCACTCTTGGAAAGTAAAGAAATGTCACTTTATTTTAAAATGAGTTTCGGATTCAAAAAGTCCCACATTGATATAATTCGAGTTTAAGGTGATAAGGGTTCTAAATAAACCCATCCAATAGGTTTTGGACATTTTTAGGTCATAGAAGTTTAATTATTGTTTCATTTTATTTAAATCCTTTATTAATGAGATAATCGTTGCATCATCATTATGTCATAAATAAGTTAATATATATAATGTTTAAAAATTATAAAAAAATATCATGATGTAGGAAATCTTTTTAGCTTTCCAATTACTATTTATAATCGAACATATGACTGTATAACCCCATGTAAAAATTGTTTTAGTAAAATAACTCATGTTTGTGTCATTTTTACTTTAACATTAAATAAAAAGATATTAATGTCATTTTCCTACCATAGTGGCTCCATGGGGTCCCCAAGTTGACCCATGGATTGTATTGGTCGTACATGACACATCCAATGTTGGTAGGACATGTGTCGAGTTCAACCCATATTATTAAAACCTCCTTTTTATCTTAAACTACACTAATTACCTCTAATCACGATAAAAAACTTAATAAGTTACGATTCACCAAAAAAATTATTTTAATCCCATTGAACCACATTTTACTTCTTAATAACAACCTGTATGTCGGATTTTTGAAATTCAAAACACAATGATGACAAAATTTCAATTAAACAGAAAATCAGTTTTTATAAGTACCAGTTAGTGATTTCACTATTAATCAAAAATTTAAGTTTTTCAGAAAATTACCAAAAATTCACCCTAAGATATATTTGATATTCCGAATTCAAAAATGATGTATATTTTACAAAATTAAAATCATATAAGTTAAATTAATTAATTTAATAATTAATTCTTGATGTCATGACAAATAGCGTGTTTTTATGAATCAATAAGTATCAAAAGATTGACACTAGTATAAGTCCTATTTCAAAGTGAAATTAATTCCAATGACCAATATTGGATTAAATGGTAAAAATATATTCTAATTTCACTTTAAAACCAATTCAAAAGATAATTTAATAATATAAATAAATTAGATTAAAAAGCAGTTTTGATGTAAATTGCAGTATTTTTCACTATTCATTAAAAAATGAACATTGTAAGAAAAATACAAAAAATTCACAAAAAGTAAATTTTGATGTCCCAATTATAAATAATAAGTTTAGTTTGACAAAAATAGCTTATAATATTGTCAAAAGATAGATTTAAAAAATGGTTTTCCATCAAAAGGCAGTAAAATAATCTTTTTAAAATATTAGTGTATTACATGCTTACGATTGGATTTATTTCCATTTTAAGCCTCTAAAACACTATCTAATTAACTAATAGACATAGATAAAAATATCTATTATTCATTACATACATGGTATGTTACACCGGGCCTCATAATCAAGTGCCGTCAGAAACCACATACTCATAAAATTCCAATGTATTTAAGAAAAAAATTCCTTTGAAATTTCCAGGTCATTATATCTATAGTAGTCACATAATCACGAAAATATGTGTACTATTTGAGAATATATAGATATTTGTGTTATACATGCTAATTACATTTCTCTATGATGAGATGAATACTATTATTGATTCTTTATGCTCATTAATTTCAGAGTGTATTACATGCAATACTCACCCCTAAATGGGATTTACTAAAAATATTTGATCTAATTGGGACACTAATTCATTTCATGGATTCCTAGGGAGACCATGATCATGTAGAGATTAGTGTTATAGATTGATTGTGGTGTCTTATAATGGTTGTATTGATATCAGTTATCTCATCATATTCTGTATGATCAGTCACAATGATTCTCGCTCAAATTTACCCAAGAGAAGAAGTTAAGACGGTCCTTGTAGTTTAGCATGGGTTATCGAATCCACAGAGACCTAAGAAGAAACCTATAGACACGTAAATTCTATGGACTGTTTTCTTCTATGAAGAGGCCAACTTGGATTGAATTTGGATGTTTTTTAAATATATCTAATAGATTTAAGTGATTTCAATTTAAAAGAATGAGTTGATCCTAGGTTATCGCTCGGGGTGGATTGGACGTATTTTCTTTTTAATGATTTCAATTTCTTAAATTTGAGATGGGTTCATTTAAAGAGATAAAACAACATCATCACTTACTGGTTTAATGCCTACACCCTTTAATACTTATCACCTATACACTTTAAGGATCAATGTTTTGAGCACTTCAAGGTAAAATTTTGTATTAGTACTTGAAGTGTGTGGCCTTAAATTCAAAAAGGACGATGGATTTTAAAAATCATCAAATAAAAATCCCAATTAAAGAAGTGATTATACATTAATTAGGTGATAAATAACATCCAATCCACCCCCTTTCTACTCCCTTGCATCAACCCATAAGTGGTTTAGCCCTCCATTTATCTCATGGTTTCAATGGAAGCGGAAAGTATACTAATGAGGGAGGAAATGGAGAAGTAAAGTAAGCAACAAAAATAAAATGATCACTCCACCGTTGTGTGAATAATTTCATAAGGGTTGGTGTGAATAAATTCACACCTTGATCCAAAGGTATCAAAGTGATATGAATAACAATAGAATAAGAGTATAAGAAGAACTTTTATTAAGAAACTAAAGTGAATTGAACAACTTACATGTGAAAGACAAATTTGAGGCAACAAAATGCATCATAACATTTTAATTGAAAAAAGAATCCAAGATCTTCAATCCTCCAACACCACTACCTTAAATAGGGATTTTTGAGCTCTTGGGTAGAACCTCCAACAGTCCAAGTCTCCTCAATTAATTGTGGTAGTCCATAGGTGGGTGGAAAGTAAGAGAGAGTTGATTTTTCCACCCTTGACCGGAGGTGGCAGCCAGCTTTCATTCACCGAACAGACGCGTCTTAAAAACCATCTAGATGGCCACATAAGAGTGGGACATAAAAGACTAAAATGGATCTCCAGATGTCGTATAACCGCCTGTACAATTTGGACCCATTTGGAGTTCTGGATTCCGATATATGATAAAACTAGTGGTCTGTTTTTCTGGGCCGCAGAATCTGGCCTAGAATTGTATCTCTAACTTGGGCCGCCTAAATGACCAACATGGAGGACGAATTAGCATTAACTCATGAAGAGTGATTTGTTCCTATACATGTCTTGTAGAAGAAAACGAAATATGGGATTAATTTGCCCTGTATGTTGGGCCCCACAGTCTCATCAGTGGGCTGATGTCCAATCTGCCTTATCCAGAATTGCTTCCTTTCATTTCCAAATATCTCCATCATCCTCTATAAATTATCCACTGATCCCTGAATCAAACATGTTCATATATAAGTGTAGATAAATTTCCAAAAATATCAAATTAAAATCAATATAATTCAATTCCTTAAAATCAGATGAATCATTGGGTACTTTAAATGATGTTAAAAAATGTACCACATAATAGTGCATTTTAAGAAGGTATTACAATCATAATGTGAAATGATGTTCAAAGTGTAAAATGCACTAAAATGGTGTTTATTAATAATAAAGAACACAAATATTAAGTATCTTAACAATGAATATGAGCCTCATTTAGTGTCTAATCACACCCCCCAACATGAGTTTTGCTAGTCCCGAGAAAAATATATCTCAACAATATGAAATTCGAATTCATTTTTCCAAAAACATTTTAATACACAATGATCACCAAAAAACCTTATACCAAACAATCATGAAACCCCTAAAAATATTTTAATACATGATAGTTTCATAAGAATATCGCAATCCCACACCCATTCCTTTGTTCAAATTCATTGCCATATTTCATCCAATATCAATTATGTATGAGGATGTGTTGTGCATCACAATAGACATGGGGGTTCATCTTTATTCAAGGGGGAAATTACGGAAGAGCTAGGTGGAATCACATTTCAATATTAAGATGAGTATTCATTTTTTTATATTTTTTTTGTTTTTTTTTTGCAATTTTGCCATGGTAATTGACATTGCACTCAAAAGAGTCAACCCCTGTAGTGAGACTTTTCCGATGACACCCAGGCTCAAAGACCTTAGGGAACCATGTGAAGCCCACATACTCGGGCATCATCTCGAGATAACTTAGTCAAAAACAAATTCAAATTACCAAAAATAGAGATAAAATTACTATCTCTGGGCCAGAAAACTATGGATTCACGATCCCCAAGTGCCGAAAGCCACACATTAGGTCATTCCATTGCACTACGCAAATTTTTTTTAATTTTTTTTTGAATACTCATAATAAAATAAAATGATCACCAAACCTATGATATTTATTTAGGGGACCCCATGAACTTAAACTAATACCCCACTATCCAAAGGACGTGCATTGTGAATTTTTTTTATTTGGATGAAAATATAAACGATGGAATATCACATTGGACAGCCAGAAATTCCAAAATCTATGCTCATGAAATTATACAAGGATTAAAATCAGAATCAGGGTATGCTAAATTATTTGATATTCAGTTTCAAAGTGTGCAATGTGTATTACCATGTTTAAAGTTAAAGGAATTTTTCCTTCCATTTATTTGTTTTTTCAAATCATTCATTTTTTTGACACAAAAGCATTTTTTTATTTTATCTCCCCCCCAACGTAAAACAACACTATCCCCAGTGTTTGAAGAAATGAAAATTTAGAAGGAGTAGAGGCAGATAGTGGAAGTTCAAAAAGGAAATTTAAACTGAGGATCATGGAATGAAATCACCTGGTGGTTGAAGTTGAAGTTCTTGCTGCTCCAAATTAGTCCTTTGATCTCTTGGGGGATGTAGGCACCTCCATGATTGAACATGTATCAACCAAAATAGTACCTAAACAAAAAGAAGAACAAACCAGACAAAACAAACAACACAACGACATATTTAATTCCAAGTATCATCATTTTTATGGTTTTTCCTGTTTTTCTATTTTTTTAAATCAAACTAATGATACATTGTCTTCTTTTAATTTTCTGGTTAAGGTATTACTCAGGGATCACACCGCGTGACACGGATGAATATGATGCTCCCCTTTCATACCCATCCATACTCATAATAGAAGAACAGGTCAATAGACTTTTTTTAAATATAAAAATGATTAATTAATCCTATTTAAAATATAAAGTTTATTGCAACAAAAAAATTATTGGAAACTTGAAAACCATGGGTTGCCTCCCATGCAGTGCTTTGTTTAATGTCTTTAGCTCGACATGAACCCCCCAACTTTCCCAATACCAACTTTAAAAATTTTAAAGACCACGTTTTTCACAAATTCAACTAGGTTTAGATTGATTACATGTTTATAATTTGTTTTATTAACAAACCTATGTTCTAAAATGAGTTGGTAAATCCAAGGAATATCAGAAATGATGGATCTTGTTGCTTCTCTAGTCTTGCCTAATACATCAAGGGTCATTCGAATTTTATTTATATCAAGAGAAGAAACAATGAAAACATGATGGTTTTGGATATCCTCAATGAATGAAAACTTGAGGAAGGATGGAAAGGACACATGTTCGAGTTCGGGCAGACTAACATTTTTTGACATAGGTTGGGAATTTGGATCGATCTCAATTTTATTTTCAAAATTTATCAATAGAATTGGTTCCTTTGGAATAGAAGATTCAACCACAAAATTGGAAATATCCGTGTTAGAAATGGGTATGGACTCAAAGTTTGTGATTTCTCTTAATGGTTCAATGATTGGTGTTTTTGAAAAATCATCAACAGAGTTATATTCATGAGACTCAATCCATGATGTCAAATTCTCCTATTTTGAATCCAAAAAGTCCATTTCCTCTTGATTTAAAGACCCATCAACAGTTCCTTGATCCTCTTCATCTTCCCCATATTCAAAGGTTTTCTCTTCAGTAAATTTATGAGAGGTTTGTGGGAAACTAGACACTTCACATAAGGTTATAGAAGGGATAGTTTGTGTAGGGATGGGTTCCTCACAATTTTTAATACTTTGTAGTTCTAAACTCAATGAGGAAACCTCAAAATTCATTATCTCCATTTGTTGACATAGTTTTTCAAGTAATGGATTTGGATCAGGATGGATAAGGGGTTGAGACAAATGGTCTATTCCAGGAGGATAACTATGTTGTTGGAATTGCATAGGAGGATGTTCAAATTGGCTTTGTGGGAATTGAAACTCGTTATATTTTGGAAAGTTTTTTGGAGAATAAGAGTTAAAACATTGTGTCTCAATTGGTTTTTGGTTATCCCACCAGTATAAACTATGATGGTCATTGTACATCACACTTGCTGTGGAGTGATCAAAGTAAGGAGATGTTCTCGATGTTTGGATTTGTTCAAAAGGGTTTTCCATAGGAATGAAATTGGGGATGAGATAAGAGAATTGGGATGAAAAAAGGATGATAGTGTCTAAATTAACATACTTAGGTCCCTAAAACGGCGCCAAAATTTGATTCTCGCTCAAATTTACCCAAGAGAAGAAGGTAAGACAGTCCTTGTAGTTTAGATTGGGTTATCGAATCTACAGAGACCTAAGAAGAATCCTATAGACATGTACATTCTATGGACTATTTTCGGCTATGAAGTGGCCAAATTGGATTGATTTTGGATGGTTTTTAACGATATTTAATAGATTTATGTGAATTCAATTTAAAAGAATGAGTTGATCCTAGGTTATCGCTCGAGGTGGATTGGACGTATTTTCTTTTTAATGATTTCAATTTCTTAAATTTGAGATGGGTTCATTTAAGGAGATAATAAACATCATCACTTACTGGTTTAATGCCTAAACCCTTTAATACTAATCACCTATACACTTTAAGGATCAAAGTTTTGAGCACTTCAACGTAAAGGTTCATATTAGTACATGAAGTGTGTGGCCTTATATTCAACAAGGACGATGGAGTTTAAAAATCATCAAATAAAATCCCAATTAAAGAAGTGATTATAGATCAATTAGGTGATAAATAACATCCAATCCAGCACCTTTCTGCTCCCTTGGATCAACCCATAAGTGGGTTAGCCCTCCATTGATCCCATGGTTTCAATGGAAGCGGAATGTAGACTCATGAGGGAGGAAATGGAGAAGTAAAGTAAGCAACAAAAATAAAATGATCACTCCACCGTTGTGTGAATAATTTCACAAGGGTTGGTGTGAATAAATTCACAACTTGATCCAACGGTATCAAAGTTATATGAAGAACAACAGAATAAGATTAGAAGAAGAACTTTTATTAAGAAACTAAAGTGAGTTGAACAACTTACATGTGAAAGACAAATTTGAGGCAACAAAAATGCAGCATAACATTTCAATTGAACAAAGCATCCAAGATCTTAAATCCTCAAACACCACTGCCTTAAATAGGCATTTTTGAGCCCTTGGGTCGAAACTCCAACAGTCCAAGTCTCCTCAATTAATTGTGGTAGGCCATAGGTGGGTGGAAAGTAAGGGAGAGTTGATTTTTCCACCCTTGACCTGAGGTGGCAGCCATCTTTCATTCACCGAACAAACACGTCTTAAAAACCATCTAGATGACCGCATCAGAGTGGGCCATAAAAGACTAAAATGGAGCTCCGGATGTCGTATAACCGCCTGTACAATTTGGACCCATTTGGAGTTATGTATTCCGAGATATGATAAAATTAGTGGACTGTTTTTCTGGGCCGCAGAATCTGGCCCAGAATTGTATCTCTAACTTGGGCCGCCTAAATGACCAACATGGAGGACGAATTAGCATTAACTAGTGAAGAGTGATTTGTTCCTATACATTTATTTTAGAAGAACACGAAATTCGCGATTAATTTGGCATGTATGTTGGGCCCCACAGTCTCATCAGTGGGCTGATGTCCAATCTGCCATTTCCAGAATTGCTTCCTTTCATTTCCAAATATCTCCATCATCCTCCATGAATTCTCCAATGATCCCTGAATCAGACATGTTCATATTTAAGTGTAGATAAATTTCCAAAAATATCAAATTAAAATCTATATAATTAAATTCCTTAATATCAGATGAATCATTGGGAACTTTAAATGATGTTAAAAAATGTACCACATAATAGTGCATTTTAAGAAGGTATTACAATCATAATGTGAAATGATGTTCAAAGTGTAAAATACACTAAAATGGTGTTTATGAATAATAAATAACACAAATATTATGTATATTAAAAATGAATATTAGCCTCATTTAGTGGCTAATCACACCCCCCAACTTGAGTTTTGCTAGTCCCGAGCAAAATATATCTCAACAATATGAAATTCGAATTCCTTTTTCCAAAAACATTTTAATACACAATGATCACCAAAAAACCTTATATCAAAAAATCATGAAACCCCTCAAAATATTTTAATATAAGATAGTTTCATAAGCAGATCCCAATCCCAAGCCCATTCCTTTGTTCAAATTCATTGCCATATTTCATCTAATATCAATTAAGTATGAGGATGTGTTGTGCATCACAATAGATATGGGGGTTCATCTTTATTCAAGGGGAAATTACGGAAGTGATATGTGGAATCACATTTCAATATTAAGATGAGTATTAATTTTTTTATAATTTTTTTGTTTTTTTATTGTTGTTTTTTTTGCAATTTTGCCATGGTAATTGATATTTCACTCAAAAGAGTCAACCCCTGTAGCGAGACATTGCCGATGACTCCCAGGCTCAAAGACCTTAGGGCACCAAGTGAATCCCACATACTCGGGCATCATCTCGAGTTAACTCAGTCAAAAACAAATTCAAATTACCAAAAATAGAGGTAAAATTACTAACTCTGGGCCAGACAACTATGGAATCACGATCCCCAAGTGCCGAAAGCCACACATTAGGTCATTTCATTGCTCTACACACATTTTTTTAAATTTTTTTTGAATAATCATATTAAATTAAAACGATCACAAAACCTATGCTATTTATTTAGGGGACCCCATGAATTTAACTAATACCCCACTATCCAAAGGACGTGCATTGTGAATTTTTTTTATTTGGATGAAAATATAAACGATGAAATATCACATTGGATAGCCACACTTTCCAAAATCTATGCTCATGAAATTATACAAGGATTAAAATCAGAATCAGGGTATGCTAAATTATTTGATATTCAGTTTCAAATTGTGCAATGTGTATTACCATGTTTAGAGTTAAATGAATTTTTCCTTCCATTTAATTTTTTTTTCAAATCATTCATTTTTTTAACACAAAAGCATTTTTTTTAATTTTATCTCCCCCCCAACTTAAAACAACATTGTCCCCAGTGTTTGAAGAAATGAAAAGTTAGAAGGAGTAGAGGCAGATAATGGAAGTTCAAAAAGGAAATTGAAACTGAGGATCATGGAATGAAATCACCTGGTGGTTGATGTTGAAGTTCTCGCTGCTCCAAATTAGTCCGTTGATCTCTTGGGGGATGTAGGCACCTCCTTGATTGAACATGTATCACCCAAAATAGAACCTAAACAAAAAGAAGAACAAACCAGACAAAACAAACAACACAACGACTTATTTAATTTCATGTATCACCATTTTTATGTTTTTTCCTGTTTTTCTATTTTTTTTAAATCAAACTAATGATACATTGTCTTCTTTTAATTTTCTGGTTAAGGTATTACTCAGGGATCACACTGCGTGACACGGATGAATACGATGCTCCCCTATCATACCCATCCATACTCATAATAGAAGAACATGTCAATAGACTTTTTTTAAATATAAAAATGATTAAATAATCCTATTTAAAATATAAAATTTATTGCAACAAGAAAATTATTGGAAACTTGAAATCCATGGGTTCCCTCCCATGCAGCGCTTTGTTTAATGTCGTTATCTCGACATGAACCCCCCAACGTACCCAATACCAACTTTAAAAATTTTAAGGACCACATTTTTCACCAATTCAATTAGGTTTAGATTGATTACATGTTTATAATTTGTTTTATTAACAAACCTATGTTCTAAAATGAGTTGGTAAATCCAAGGAATATCAGAAATGGTGGATCTAGTTGCTTCTCTAGTCATGCCTAATACATAAAGGGTCATTCAAATTTTATTTATATCAAGAGATGAAACAATGAAAACATGATGGTTTTGGATATCCTCAATGAATGAAACCTTTAGGAAGGAAGGAAAGGACACATGTTCGAGTTCAGGCAGACTAATATTTTTAGACATAGGTTGGGAATTTGGATCGATCTCAATTCTATTTTCAAAATTTATCAATAGAATTGGTTCCTTTGGAATAGAAGATTCAACCACAAAATTTGAAATATCAATGTTAGAAATGGGTATGGACTCAAAGTTTGTGATTTTTCTTAATGGTTCAATGATTGGTGTTTTTGAAAAATCATCAACAGAGTTATATTCATGAGACTCAATCCATGATGTCAAATTCTCCTCTATTGAATCCAAAAATTCCATTTCCTCTTGATTTAAAGACCCATAAACAATTCATTAATCCTCTTAATATTCCCCATATTCAAAGGTTTTCTCTTCAGTAAATTCATGAGAGGTTTGTGTTAAACTAGACACTTCACATAAGGTTATGGAAGGGATAGTTTGTGTAGGGATGGGTTCCTCACAATTTTTAATACTTTGTAGTTCTAACCTCAACGAGGAAACCTCAAAATTCATTATCTTCATTTGTTGACATAGTTTTCCAAGTAATGGTTTTGGATCATGATGGATAAGGGGTTGAGACAAATGGTCTATTCCAGCAGGATAACTATGTTGTTGGAATTGCATAAAAGGATGTTCAAATTGGCTTTGTGGGAATTGAAACTTGTTATATTTTGGAATGTTTTGTGGAGAATAGGAGTTAAAACATTATGTCTCAATTGGTTGTTGGTTATCCCACCAGTAGAAACTATGTTGGTCATTGTACAACACACATGCTGTGGAGTGATCAAAGTAACGAGATGTTCTCGATGTTTGTATTTGTTCAAAAGGGTTTTCCATAGGAATGAAATTGGGGATGAGATAAGAGAATTGGGATGAAAAAAAGGATGATAGTGTCTAAAATAACTTACTTAGGTCCCCAGAAATGACGCCAAAATTTGATTCTCTCTCAAATGTACCCAAGAGAAGAAGGTAAGACGGTCCTTATAGTTTAGCTTGGGTTATCGAATCCACAGAGACCTAAGAAGAAACCTATAGACATGTACATTCTATGGACTGTTTTCGGCTATGAAGTGGCCAAATTGGATTGATTTTGGATGTTTTTTAAATATATATAATAGATTTAAGTGAATTCAATTTTAAAGTATGAGTTGATCCTAGGTTATCGCTCGGGGTGGATTGGACGTATTTTCTTATAAATGATTTCAATTTCTTAAATTTCAGATGGGTTCATTTAAGAAGATAAAACAACATCATCACTTACAGTTTTAATGCCTAAACCCTTTAATACTAATCACCTATACACTTGAAGGATCAAATTTTTGAGCACTTCAACGTAAAGGTTCGTATTAGTACTTGAAGTGTGTGGCCTTATATTCAACAAGGACGATGGAGTTTAAAAATCATCAAATAAAAATCCCAATTAAAGAAGTGATTATACATTAATTAGATGATAAATAACATCCAATTCATCCCCTTGCTACTCCCTTGGATCAACCCATAAGTGGGTTAGCCCTCCATTGATCCCATGGTATCTATGGAAGCGAAAAGCAGACTCATGAGGGAGGAAATGGAGAAGTAAAGTAAGCAACAAAAATAAAATGATCACTCCACCGTTGTGTGAATAATTTTACGAGGGTTGGTGTGAATAAATTCGCACCTTGATCCAATGGTATCAAAGTGATATTAAGAACAAAATAATAAGAGTAGAAGAAGAACTTTTATTAAAAAAATAAAGTGAATTGAACAACTTACATGTGAAAGACAAATTTGAGGCAACAAAAATGCAGCATAACATTACAATTGAACAAAGCATCCAAGATCTTCAATCCTCCAACACCACATCCTTAAATAGGAATTTTAGAGCCCATGGGTCGAACCTCCAATAGTCCTAGTCTCCTCAATTAATTGTGGTAGGCCATAGGTGGGTGGCAAGTAAGGGAGAGTTGATTTTTTCACCCTTGACCCGAGGTGGCAGCCATCTTTCATTCAACGAACAGACACGTCGTAAAAACCATCTATATGGTCGCATCAGAGTGGGCCATAGAAGAATAAAATGGATCTCCTGATGTTGTATAACCTCCTGTAAAATTTGGCCACATTTGGAGTTTTGGATTCCGAGATATGATAAAATTAGTCGACTGTTTTTCTGGGCCGCAGAATCTGGTCCATAATTGTATCTCTAACTTGGGCCGCCTACATGACCAACATGGATGCCTAATTAGCATTAACTCCTGAAGAGTGATTTGTTCCTATACATGTATTATAGAATCCCACGAATTTTGGGATTAATTTGGCATGTATGTTGGGCCCCACAGTCGGATCAGTTGGCTGATGTCCAATCTGCCTTCTCCAAAATTGCTTCCTTTCATTTCCAAATATCTCCATCATCCTCCATGAATTATCCACTTATCCCGGAATAAAACATGTTCATATTTAAGTGTAGATAAATTTCCAAAAATATCAAATTAAAATTTGTATAATTCAATTCATTAAAATCAGATGAATCATTGGGTACTTTAAATGATGTTAAAAAATGTACCACATAATAGTGCATTTTAAGAAGGTATTACAATCATAATGTGAAATGATGTTCAAAGTGTAAAATGCACTAAAATGGTGTTTATGAATAATAAATAACACGAATATTATGTATATTAACCATGAATATAAGCCTCATTTAGTGGCTAATCACACCACCCAACTTGAGTTTTCCTAGTCCCGAGTAAAATATATCTCAACAATATGAAATTCGAATTCCCTTTTCCAAAAACATTTTAACACACAATGATCACCAAAAAACCTTATAACAAACAATCATGAAACCCCTCAAAATATTTTAATACAAGATAATTTCATAAGCAGATACCAATCCCAATCCCATTCCTTTGTTCAAATTCATTGCCATATTTCATCCAATATCAATTAAGTATGAGGATGTGTTGTGCATCACAATAGACATGGGGGTTCATCTTTATCCAAGGGGGAAATTACGGAATCACTAGGTGGAATCACATTTCAATATTAAGATAAGTATTCATTTTTTTTTGTATTTTTTTTCTGTTTTGTTTTTTGCAATTTTTCAATGGGAATTGAAATTTCACTCAAAAGAGTCAACCCCTGTAGCGAGACTTTGCCGATGACTCCCAAGCTCAAAGACCTTAGGTCACCAAGTGAATCCCACATACTCGGGAATAATCTCGAGTTAACTCAGTCAAAAACAAATTCAAATTACCAAAAATAGAGATAAAATTACTAACTCTGGGCTAGACAACTATGGAATCACGATCCCCAAGTGCCGGAAGCCACACATTAGGTCATTTCATTGCTCTACGCGCAATTTTTTTAATTTTTTTTTGAATACTCATATTAAACTAAAATGATCACCAAACCTATGATATTTATTTGGGGACCCCATAAACTTAAACTAATACCCCACTATCCAAAGGACGTGCATTGTGTATTTTTTTTTATTTGGATGAAAATATAAACGATGAAATATCACATTGGACAACCACACTTTCCAAAATCTATGATCATGAAATTATAAAAGGATTAAAATCAGAATTAGGGTATGCTAAATTATTTGATATTCAGTTTCAAAGTGTGCAATGTGTATTACCATGTTTAAAGTTAAATGAATTTTTCCTTCCATTTAATTTTTTTTTTCAAATCATTCGTTTTTTTTACACAAAAGAATTTTTTTTAATTTTATCTCCCCCCAACTCTAAACAACACTGTCCCCAGTGTTTGAAGAAATGAAAATTTATAAGGAGTAGAGGCATATAATGGAAGTTCAAAAAGTAAATTGAAACAGAGGATCATGGAATGAAATCACCTGGTGGTTGAAGTTGAAGTTCTTGCTGCTCCAAATTAGTCCTTTGATCTCTTGGGGGACGTAGGCACCTCTTTGATTGAACATGTATCAACCAAAATAGTACCTAAACAAAAAGAAGAACAAACCAGACAAAACAAACAACACAACGACTTATTTAATTCCAAGTATCATCATTTTTATGGTTTTTACTGTTTTTCTATTTTTTTTAAATCAAACTAATGATACATTGTCTTCTTTTAATTTTCTGGTTAAGGTATTACTCAGGGATCACACCGTGTGACACGGATGAATACGATGCTCCCCTTTCATACCCATCCATACTCATAATAGAAGAACATGTCAATAGTCTTTTTTTTAATATAAAAATGATTAATTAATCCTATTTAAAATATAAAGTTTATTGCAACAACAAAATTATTGGAAACATGAAAACCATGGGTTGCCTCCCATGCAGCGCTTTGTTTAATGTCGTTAGCTCGACATGAACCCCCCAACTTACCCAATACCAACATTAAAAATTTTACGGACCACATTTTTCACCAATTCAACTAGGTTTAGATTGATTACATGTTTATAATTTGTTTTATTAACAAACCTATGTTCTAAAATTAGTTGGTAAATCCAAGGAATATCAGAAATGGTGGATCTAGTTGCTTCTCTAGTCTTGCCTAATACAACAAGGGTCATTCCAATTTTATTTATATTAAGAGAAGAAACAATGAAAACATGATGGTTTTGGATATCCTCAATGAATGAAAACATGAGGAATGATGGAAAGAACACATGTTCGAGTTCAGGCAGACTAACATTTTTAGTCGTAGGTTGGGAATTTGGATCGATCTCAGTTTTATTTTAAAAATTTATCAATAGAATTGGTTCCTTTTGAATATAAGATTAAACCACAAAATTGGAAATATTAGTGTTAGAAATGGGAATGGACTCAAAGTTTGTGATTTCTATTAATGGTTCAATGATTGGTGTTATTGAAAAATCATCAACAGAGTTATATTCATGAGACTCAATCTATGATGTCAAATTTTCCTCTTTTGAATCCAAAAAGTCCATTTCCTCTTGATTTAAAGACCCATCAACAATTCATTGATCCTCTTCATCTTCCCCATATTCAAAGGTTTTCTCTTTAGTAAATTCATGAGAGTTTTGTGGGAAACTATACACTTCACATAAGGTTATGGAAAGGAGAGTTTGTGTTGGGATGGGTTCCTCGCAATTTTTAATTCTTTGTAGTTCTAACTTCAATGAAGAAACCTCAAAATTCTTTATCTCCATTTTTTGACATAGTTTTTCAAGAAATGGATTTGGATCAGGATTGATAAGGGGTTGAGAAAAATGGCCTATTCCAGGAGGATAACTAAGTTGTTGGAATTGCATAGGAGGATGTTCAAATTGGCTTTGTGGGAATTGAAACACGTTATATTTTGGAATGTTTTGTGGAGAATATGAGTTAAAACATTGTGTCTCAATTGGTTGTTGGTTATCCCACCAGTAGAAACTATGATGGTCATTGTACATCACACTTGCTGTGGAGTGATCAAAGTAAGGAGAGGTTCTCGATGTTTCGATTTGTTCAAAAGGGTTTTCCATAGGAATGAAATTGGGGATGAGATAAGAGAATTGGGATGAAAAAAAGGATGATAGTGTCTAATATAACTTACTTAGGTCCCCGGAAATGGCGTCAAAATTTGATTCTCTCAAATTTACCCAAGAGAAGAAGGTAAGACGGTCCTTGTAGTTTAGCTTGGGTTATCGAATCCACAGAGACCTAAGAAGAAACCTATAGACACGTATATTCTATGGACTTTTTCGGATATGAAGTGGCCAACATGGATTGATTTTGGATGGTTTTTAAAGATATCTAATAAATTTAAGTGAATTCATTTTAAAAGAATGAGTTGATCCTAGGTTATCGCTCTGGGTGGATTGGACGTATTTTCTTATTAATGATTTCAATTTCTTAAATTTGAGATGGGTTCATTTAAGGAGATAAAACAACAT
This sequence comes from Viscum album, assembly GCA_963277665.1. Classification (NCBI taxonomy): domain Eukaryota; kingdom Viridiplantae; phylum Streptophyta; class Magnoliopsida; order Santalales; family Viscaceae; genus Viscum; species Viscum album. The sequence continues at coordinate 1,101,151,518 of OY728145.1, forward strand.
CATCACTTACTGGTTTAATGCCTACACCCTTTAATACTAATCACCTATACACTTGAAGGATCAAAGTTTTGAGCACTTCAAGGTAAAGGTTCGTATTAGTACTTGAAGTGTGTAGCCTTAAATTCAACAAGGACGATGGAGTTTAAAAATCATCAAATAAAAATCCCAATTAAAGAAGTGATTATACAATAATTAGGTGATAAATAACATCCAATCCAGCCCCTTGATACTCCCTTGGATCAACCCATATGTGGGTTAGCCCTCCATTGATCCCATGGTTTCAATGGAAGCGGAAAGTAGACTCATGAGGGAGCAAATGGAGAAGTAAAGTATGCAACAAAAATAAAATGATCTCTCCACCGTTGTGTGAATAATTTCACAATGGTTGGTGTGAATAAATTCACACCTTGATCCAATGGTATCAAAGTGATATGAAGAACAAAAAAAATAAGAGTATAAGAATAACTTTTATTAAGAAAGTAAAGTGAATTGAACAACTTACATTTGAAAGACAAATTTGAGGCAACAAACATGCAACATAACATTTCAATTGAACAAAGCATCCAAGATCTTCAATCCTCCAACACCACTGCCATAAATAGGAATTTTTGAGCCCTTGGGTTGAACCTCCATTATTTCAAGTCTCCTCAATTTATTGTGGTAGGCCATAGGTGGGTGGAAAGTAAAGGAGAGTTTATTTTTCCACCCTTGACCGGAGGTGGCAGCCAGCTTTCATTCAACGAACAGACGCATCTTAAAGACCATCTAGATGGCCGAATCAGAGTGGTCCATAGAAGACTAAAATGGAGCTACGGATGTTGTCTAACCGCCTGTAATATTGGGACCCATTTTGATTTGTGGATTCAGAGATATGATAAAATTTGTGGACTGTTTTTCTAAGCCGCAGAATCTGGCCCAGAATTGTATCTCTAACTTGAGCCGCTTAAATGTCCAACATGGAGGCCGAATTAGCATTAACACCTGAAGAGTGATTTGTTCCTATACATGTCTTCTAGAAGCCCACGAATGTTGGGATTAATTTGGCCTGTATGTTGGGCCCCACAGTCTCATCAGTGGGATGATGTCCAATCTGCCTTCTCCAGAATTGCTTACTTTCATTTCCAAATATCTCCATCATCCTCCATGAATTCTCCACTGATCTCTGAATCAAAAATGTCCATATTTAAGTGTAGATAAATTTACAAAAATATAAAATTAATATCTGTATAATTAAATTCCTTAAAATCAGATGAATCATTGGGTACTTTAAATGATGTTCAAAAATGTACCACATAATAGTGCATTTTAAGAAGGTATTACAATCATAATGTGAAATGATGTTCAAAGTGTAAAATGCACTAAAATGGTGTTTATGAATAATAAAGAACACGAATATTATGTATGTTAACAATGAATATTATCCTCATTTAGTGGCTAATCACACAACATTGTCAAAAATGTTCTATATCATTTTCCAATATCAATTGGAAATAATTATATATTCCATCTATATTTACACTTATAATTAATGTTCCCCTATTTGAATCCATGTATATGTTATTCCAGGTAAATTAAATATTTTCCATTTCTTTTTTAGATGATAAATTTTTATTTACACTTTTCAATATTTTAGATTTCAATAACAGAATATTAAAATTTCAAATCATTTTTTACTTAGATGTAAGAAATTTTGAGTGTAACACCCCAGGATTTCATAGATTGTTATTTTTCAAAATAATACAATAACTTGCACTACACGCAACACCGAGTTCAAGCACACAATGACTTACCAAACAAGCCGTTAAAAAGAGGTTATGAATAGTATTAAATAAATTTTAAACTTTATATAATCCTTATAATTTTAGAATCCATATTATGAGTTTCTTAGACGTAATGTAAGAAACAATTCATTTTTAGTATTGCACTTTTACCAAGTTTTAATAGTGAAGCCTTTTTAAGTACAATATTTTAAACTTTTTGACTAAATGGGGACATAAAAAATTTAAAATGAAACATCCCAAGCTTCCACGGTACGCTTTCTTTGAATAATACAGTAGCGTGTGGTGTACGCAACTTTGAGTTTTAACACACACCATAACCAACCAAACTAGCCGTTATGAATAGTAATAGATACTTTTTGAAATTATATATATATTATATTTAAAAATGGACTTCATTTTTTGATTCGGACTATCGAATTTGTCCTAAGGTGAAATTTTGTTACTTTTCAGATAACTTTAATATTTTGATGAATAGTGAAAATTACTATATTTTAATTAAAAACAACTTTTTTAATAAAAATAATTAATAGTGATAAATTATGAATATGAGTGGTTTTAAAGTATATTTAGAATATATTTTTACCATTTAATATAATTTTGGTCATTGGAAATAATTTTACAATTAAACCGAACATAAACAAGTGTCAATCTTTTGATAGTTATTATCTCTTAAAAACACGGTTTTTGTTTTGACAGCGGGAATTAATTTTAAATTAATTTCTGCCACTTCTATGTTTTGAATTTAGAAAAATGGATTCCATTATTGGTATCAGGATGTTCAAATTGTGTAAATAGGTAACTTTTATTTTTAGACATTTTGAATAATTACTGCGGTAAATATTTTATTTACCATGGTTAAGGGTAAATCCGGTAAATAAGGGTTAAAAAAATAATATTATAAAAATACTAAATTACCCTAAAACGTGTCTTAGTCTTATTGGTTGATACATGTTCGGACATAGGCATATTTGGGTCGATTTTGGGACCCCATGGTTCCACTTGTAGGTGATAGGGACACTTTATTTTAATTAAGTTAAAATGAATACAAAAAGGACACAAGCATATATCTTTTAGCAAAACAATTTGTACATAGGGTTATATATGTTGTATTTTAGATTATAAATATTCATTAGAAAGATAAAACGATTTCCTAGATAATTATATTTTATTTATAATTTTTAGAAATTATATAATTTAATTTATTTATGACACAAATATGATGCAGTAATTACTATAATAGTGAAAAATCAAAATAATTGATATTATAAATACCCAAATAAATATAATATGAAACTTTTAATGAATTAAACTAATTTTCTAGGATAATATGATATATTAGGATTGATATAATTGACTTTTTTTGAAGTAATCAATATTTTATGAGTTTCAAAAAAATCAACTATTGAATAGTGCCAAAATTGACATAAAAGAGTTCTTAAAACAATTATTATATTATTAATTGATAATAATTCCTAAAAATCTAAGGTTCTGCCAAGAGACTTATATCCTGATAGGTTCATCATTAATGGACCACTTGGGGGGTCTCTTGGATGTATATAGTAACTTTATTAACCATATTATATAAAAATACAACGAGACATTGTAAAAGTGAAACTAATTAATTTAGAGTTAATACTTAAAGATAAGGTTAATATAAGTACCCAAACCTGTCTAAATTCTATTGGTTGAGTTTTTTTCGACCTATCCCCACATTAACATTTAAATAATCAACTTTTGAGCCATTATAAACCGAATACGAATTTATTATAAATTAATATTTCTAGCTTTTCCAAAGGTGCCCCTCACCCCTCTTATAAAAGGGCACTCCTCCTTCTCATTTCTTCACACCTTCAAAGCCTTTTTGTTGGGCCATACCCTACCAAAATACTCTCTCAACTTCCCTCACTACAACCTAGAGGCCTTAGTTTGATCAGAAAGACAACCTAAGGATCCCTTTTGATCAAATCAAAAGGAAGAACCCGAAAAAGAGGTAATGATTTCACCACCCTTTTCCAAGTTTCATTCTTCTTCCACTTCTTATTACTTTGTTGTTACCATTCTAAAATAATAACTCCAGTATCATATATATACTATGATGTTATTATAAATATTGTACAACCATATTCAGTATTCTATCCACCCTTTGAATAACATGTCACCATACGTGCGTACGTACGGCTTACCGTCTCCACGTCGTGGTGTAATTGTTATTCAATATATTATTATTTAGATGGGTATCATAATGATGTGTAAATCATGTAAATAATAAATATGACATGTTAATTATTCTGTATATATGATATACAATCCATTTATATATTATTTTAATATCAAAAGAATGATATTGTCGCTCGTGCGTACGTACGGACTACCGTCTCCACGAACGCGATAAGATTCATTCTACATTGTATCCATTCAAGTATAATTATCATTTGATGATTTAAAAATGATGTCTAAGGACATGATATAATTCTGGATATGAATAATATACAACTTATCCATTACAAACATGTCTTACGTAACAAAAAATATAAAAGAAAACGAGTAAGTTAACATCCGAAACAACGATAATACTAAGATATTATTAACAAAGTGAAGTTAAAAGATCATATATGATATCATATTAATATATATGATTCTTTTATAATTTAATAACAATTATTTCACTATTATACAGGAGTTTAACCTACCCCAACCAAGGAAAAGTACAAGGTAAGGGGTTTTCATCTCACTCCTTATTCCCGTGAGATTCAATCAATATTGCCACCATTACCTTTTGTGTGGTGTATGTACTGCCCATAATTATATTATTTGTGTAATAAACTCTAATTTGAATGTATTTACATATTCATTATATGATACCTCTTTCATGGGTTGTATGTTTCATAAGTTACCAAATTGGTAAGGGTTATTTCACAATCTCTTCATTATCCGAGGTTGTTTATACGTAATAATCTACTGGGATGTCTTTATCATCCACATCCATGTTTCTTAAAAATGTATTTCAAAACATTTTTACTATTTACTAGAATATGGGTTAATGTCATTTATACCCTTTTTTGACTTTTTATAAGAGGTTTATAAAGGAATCATTCTGTCGTTTTCCAAACAAGGTGCTTTTTAACCTTTTCGACAAAATTAAGGTAAGAATGTTTTTTTTAACTTATACAGCGGGTGCGGTTATTTTCCGCCATTATAAAATCGTCGAGGCTTCCCTTACAAGATAATAAGAATATTTTCAAAAAAATGTTTTATTTCAAAAATATAAGACTCTTAAATGATTTCAAAATAGAAATAGATATTTTTCTAAAATAGTCTTGATTTCATCTATGTCAACATCCTTTGATGGATTTTATGCTTATTTGAAGTTGATTTATTATGATACAAAAAATCCATATGTTATTGAAGTTTTTGTGATATTTTTGACTGTGGATATGTTATTCTTATGTCACTCATGGTTTTTGTTTAAAGTATTGACATTTCATAAGTTAATTGTAATCTGAATGTTTATGTTATATTTCAACCTTTCATTCAGATGAATGTGTTAGACAAGTATGTTCTGGGTTGGGGACCGGTAAAAGTAAGCCCTCCGGTTTGGTCTCCGGTTATTAGAGGAACTCCGGTTTGGTCTTCGATTATTAGATGCACTCCGGGTTGGTGTCCGGTTATTAGAGGCACTCCGGGTTGGGTTCCGGTTACAGTTAGCCCCTAGGTCTTGGGACGAGGCCTTGATAAAGAAATTAAAGTTCAGCATTATGCATTCCATCATTATGAAAGTGGTTATTGATATTGCATGTGATTATTCAATTAGTAGAATATCCATGTGAATAAGTAAATGGCATTATTTCATTTTACTTTTTCCATAATATGTTGAAGTTCAAGTTTAAAAGGCTTTTGTTTTGGTTATACATTGCCTTAAATGTTTATGCTTATTTTTGAAAGTTTCCGCTATATTGTTATCCTTACTGGGCATTTGAGCTCACCCCTTTTCTATGTTTTATTTTTCCCAAGATTTGAAGAAGTAAGTTATGAATGACCTGCAGGGATTTTATGTGGGGATATGAGTGTGGAATATGGAGACTATGTTGTTGTAGTAGTTTTTCACTTTATGATGTAATGTAAAACTTTATGAATATATCTAGTGTTTCCAAGGACACTAACCCAATCAGTCTTTTGAGTTTTGATCTTTCTTGTGATCATTCCAATGTTATGTAATAATTCACCGACTCTCGGTAACTGGGGTCGGGGCGTTACAGTTGGTATCAGAGGAAGTTTAGTACAAACCTTGGAAGCTCGATTTAGATAAACTCTGATTAGAGCATGTAGACCTAAGATGAACTTTGAGGATTAGTATAGAATAACTTCCTAGAATTTTGGTATTGTAGAGATTTTGTGAGTTTTCCAAGAAATACATCCCTGTCTGGATACGAGCAGGTAGAGGCGGCTCTGGCACAGATGTACCTAGGGGTAAAAACCGAAAACACTGCTTTGAGCTAGACTCGAACGGGAACTGGTGCATGACAACGGGCCTTGCTGCACTCTTGGTTACGACACTCCCAGGGGATATGCTTAGGATAACTCTCATTTTCTTTACAAATCATTATGAAGGGTTTATGAGTATATACTTCCTCAAAGGAGACATTTTTATGATTATGGATTATATCCATAAACTATTTAATTTATGTTATGTGTTTTACAAGTTTGGGATTAGGTATTGTTATTCATAAACTAATCTAATGTATGGCATTGTTTAGAAATGGAACCCAGTAGAAGGAATGAGAACACTAGCAATGCACATGATACAAAGAGAAAGAAGGATCATATATTTTATGGTCTTAAGCCTGAATTTTCAAGAGAAATAGTCTCACATGTATTATCATCATATGAAGAAATAATATCATGTTTTGATAAGATAAGTAAAGAGTTTACTGAGTCCTATGGCTTTGAAGGGAAGCAAGAGAAGAAAAGGATGGAAGAGAGAAAGATGGATAAAGGGAAGAGGGAAAAGAAGAATTTTTCCATATGTGATAACTGTGGAAAGAAATGCCCTGGAACTTGCCTGAAAGGAATGGGAGTTTGTTATAAGTGTGGAGGAAAAGGGAACAAAGTACGTGACTGCATGGAAAAGAAAATGGTTTCAAATGTACAATGCTTCATTTGCAAGGAGTTTGGAAACTACGCGAACCTATGTCCCGGTTATCATACTATACCGCAAATGATGCTATTGGATAATAATCAAGTTATGATACTGCCATAGATGAAGAGGAATGATTAGAGTTCTTATGTTGATTATGTCAATTGAGTGTTGTATCAACAATGTACTTGTTATAATAATTATGGAGCATATAAGGATTGTACTGTAGTACTATTTCATTAAGGACTTGAGATTGTGTGGAACAAAGAAAAGAGACTCAATATCGGGATAAATTTTTGGAAAATATATGGCAGAGAGAATGATAAACCATAATATAGTTCTGATACCGATGTAGTGATTTTGGAATAATACATGATTGTTTTGGATAAATTATATTGGATATTCTTGACTAACTTGGAACTGATTAATGATTTGTATATTCCATTATTGTTGGGGTTTAAAATTTTTTTGGATTGATGAAGTATATCCAGCATTCTATATGGAATAAGGGAGCATGAATGTAATCAATAAGGAATATGGTAATTCAGGATGTTTCAGTGTATTAAAAGAATACATGATGAAGGTATTCATATGCTATTACGGGAAAAAAAGGATCTACATTATGTTTACCATCCTTATAAATGTTGGATTGTGAGTTTGGACAGAAGTATTTTGGATAGTTCTAGTTTGGATTATTTTGGATTGCCATAAAAGGACAACCCGGAGGTCGGGCGGCAACCTGTCATGTCCGGCAAGGCTGTGAGACTTGAACCCGCAACCGAAGGGTGACAAGGGTGTATCACCTACCACTGGCCCACGAGATGTCCTGGATTAAATAATGTAGTTTTTATTAAAAGATCTTGTAGATGAATTATAAATTCGTTTATTTTGGAACCCTATACGAATAGTGTAAATAGAATTTTTTACGTTCTATTATCTTTTAGAGTGAAAGATGAGTTTGTTGTAGAAATTTATTAATGGATAAAACTCTAATTATAAAGTAAGTATATCTCATTATGATCTTAGCCAATCTCATAAATAAATTCCTCAACATTAAGAAAAGGAACTTAGAACAAAAATGCTATCCTAGATGGTACCTTAAATCATCACTAATTTATGGCTTTGGGATTGTTGGCCTTTTCATAGCCATGTTCTCTACCACTCTCCATCAGATAATTGATGGTTAGATTTTTCTTCCATATCCATATTTTCCTACATGGAACCCTAGTATGTGTTATTTTCGGTAATCTTCAAACATTCCACTCTTTATTTTAAATAGAGGCCTCATTAATTCATTTTTCTATGTGGGATTTCAACTAAGATATTTTGAAACGTAAAAAATGTGTTATCCTAATACCCTATGTTTTGTTGAACCGATGGTATTTCAAATCATCATAGATTGATGAGTTTAAGGACCTGAATTTTATACTTGTTTGTGATTGGTGACCTCAATCACTACCTATAAATATTTACGTTTTTCCTCCAATTATATGTCTCTATTTGCCACCAATGTTCTCCTAATCAAGATCATAATTTGGTGGTGACCCTTTCATTTATCTTTTCCTCATATTAAGACTAAATTTTAGTAACCCAATTTCCGATGTGGGTTTTCCCACAAATATATTTTCTATTTTAAACCTTTTATTTTCTAAGAACAATTTCAAATTGCGAGGACGCAATTTATTGAAGGAGGGGAGAATGTAACACCCCAAGATTTCATAGTGTGTTATTTCTTCAAAATAATACAATAACTTGCAGTACACGCAACACCGAGTTCAAGCACACCATGTCTTACCAAACAAGCCATTCAAAAGAGTTTATGAATAGTATTAACTAAATTTTAAACTTTATATAATCCTTATAATTTTAGAATCCATATTATGAGTTTCTTAGACATAATGTAAGAAACAATTCATTTTCAGTATTGCACTTTTACCAACTTTTAATAGTGAAACCTTTTTAAATACAATATTTTAAACTTTTTTACTAAATGGGGACATCAAAAATTTAAAATGAAACATCCCAAGCTTCCACGGTACGCTTTCTTTGAATAATACAGTAGCGTGTGTTGTACGCAACTTTGAGTTTTAACACACACCACAACCAATCAAACTAGCCATTATGAATAGTAATACCTACTTTTTGAAATTATATATATTATATTTCAAAATGGACTTCATTTTTGGATTCGGAGTATCGAATTTAGCCTAAGGCGAAATTTTGGTACTTTTCGGATAACTTTAATATTTTGATGAATAGTGAAAATTACTAAATTTTAATTAAAAACAACTTTTTTAATCAAAATAATTAATAGTGACAAATTATAAATTTGAGTGGTTTTAAAGTATATTTAGAATATATTTTAACATTTAATATAATTTTGGTCATTGGACATAATTTTACAATTAAACCGAACATAAACAGATGTCAATCTTTTGATAGTTATTTTCTCTTAAAAACACGCTTTTTGTTTTGACAGCGGGAATTAATTTTAAATTAATTTCTGCCACTTCTGTGTTTTGAATTTAGAAAACTGGATTCCATATTTGGAATAAGGATGTTCAAATTTTGTAAATAGGTAACTTTTATTTTTAGACATTTTGAATAATAATTGCGGTAAATATTTTATTTACCATGGTTAAGGGTAAATCCGGTAAATAAGGGTTAAAAAAATAATATTATAAAAATACTAAATTACCTTAAAATGTTTCCTAGCCTTATTGGTTGATACATGTTCGGACATAGGCATATTTGGGTCGATTTTGGGACCCCATGGTGCCACTTGTAGGTGATAGGGACACTTTATTTTAATTAAGTTAAAATGAATAAAAAAATGACACAAGCATATATCTTTTAGAAAAACAATTTGTACATAGGGTTATATTTGTTATATTTTAGATTATAAATATTCATTATAAAGAGAAAACGATTTCCTACATAATTATATTTTATTTATAATTTTTACACATTATATAATTTAATTTATTTATGACACAATGATGATGCAGTAATTACTATAATAGTGAAAAATCAAAATAATTGTTATTATAAATACCCAAATAAATATAATATGAAACTTTTAATGAATTAAACTAATTTTCTAGGATAATATGATATATTAGGATTGATATAATTTACTTTTTTGAAGTAATCAATCTGTTATGAGTTTCACAAAAATCAACTATTGAATAGTGTCAAAATTGACATAAAAGAGTTCTTAAAACAAATATTATATTATTAATTGATATTAAATTCCTAAAAATCTAAGGTTTGTACAAGAGACTTATATCATGATAGGTTCATCATTAATGGACCACTTGGGGGTCTCTTGGATATATATAGTACGTTTATTAAACATATTATATAAAAATACAAAGAGACATTGTAAAAGTGAAACTAATTAATTTAGAGTTAATACTTAAAGATAAGGTTAATATAAGTACTCAAACCTATCTAAATTCTATTGGTTGAGTTGTTTTCGACCTATACCCACCATAAAATTTAAATAATCAACTTTAGAGCCATTAGAAACTGAATATGAATTTATTATAAATTAATATTTCTAGCTTTTCCAAAGGTGCCCTCACCCCTCTTATAAAAGGGCACTCCTCCTTCTCATTTCTTCACACCTTCAAAGCCTTTTGGATCGGACAACCCCTGCCCAAAGACTCTCTCAACTTCCCTCACTACAACCTAGTGGCCTTAGTTTGATCAGAAAGACAACCTAATGAGCCCTTTTGATCAAATCAAAAGGAAGAACCCGAAGAAGAGGTAATGATTTCACCACCCTTTTCCAAGTTCCTATCTTCTTCCACTTCTTCTTCCTTTGTTGTTACAATTCTAAAATAATAACTCGAGTATAATATATATACTGTGATGTTATTATAAATATGGTACAACCATATTCAGTATTCTATCCACCCTTTGAAAAACATGTCACCATACATGCGTACGTACGGCTTACCGTCTCCACGTCGTGGTGTAATTGTTATTTAATATATTATTATTTGGATGGGTATAATAATGAAGTTTAACTCATGTAAATAATAAATATAACATGTTAATTATTCTTTATATATGATATAACATCCATTTATATATTATTTTAATATCAAAAGAATGATATTGTCGCTCGTGCATACGTATGGACTACCGTCTCCATGAACGTGATAAGATTCATTCTACATCGTCTCCATTCAAGTATAATTATCATTTGATGGTTTAAAAATGATGTTTAAGAACTTGATATCATTCTGGATATGAATAATATACAACCTATCCATTACAAACATGTCTTACGTAACAAAAAATATAAAATAAAACGAGTAAGTTAACACTCGAAACAACGATAATACTAAGATATTATTAACAAAGTGATGTTAAAAGATCATATATGATATCATATTAATATATATGATTCATGTATAATTTAATAAAAATTATTTCACTATTATACATGAGTTTAACCTACCCCAACCAAGGAAAAGTACAAGGTAAGGGGTTTTCATCTCACTTCTTATTCCCATGAGATTCATGCCATATTGCCACCATTACATTTTGTGTGGTGTATGTACTGCCCATAATTATATTCTTTGTGTAATACACTCTAATTTATGTGTATTTAAATATTCATTATATGATACCTATTTCATGGGTTGTATGTTTCATAAGTTACCAAATTGGTATGGGTTATTTCACAATCTCTTCATTATCCGAGGTTGTTTATACGTAATAATCTACTGGGATCTCTTTATCATCCACATCCATGTTTCGTAAAAATGTATTTCAAAACATTTTTACTATTTACTAGAATATGGGTTAAAGTCATTTATACACTTTTTTGACTTTTTATAAGAGGTTTATAAAGGAATATTTCCGTCGTTTTCCAAACAAGGTGCTTTTTAACCTTTTTGACAAAATTAAGTTAAGAATGTTTTTTTAACTTATACGGCGGGTGCGGTTATTTTCCGCCATTATAAAATCGTCAAAGCTTCCCTTACAAGATAATAAAAATATTTTCAAAAAATGTTTTATTTCTAAAATATAAGACTCTTAAATGATTTCAAAATAGAAAGAGATATTTTTCTAAAATAGTCTTGATTTCATCTATGTCAACATCCTTTGATGGATTTTAAGCGTATTTGAAGTTGATTTATTATGATACAAAATATCCATATTTTATTGAAGGTTTTGTGATATTTTTGACTGTGGATAAGTTATTATTATGTCACTCATGGTTTTTGTTTAAAGTATTGACATTTCATAAGTTATTTGTAATCCGAATGTTTATGTTATATTTCAACCTTTCATTCAGATGAATGTGTTAGACAAGTATGTTCCGGGTTGGGGACCGGTAAAAGTAAGCCATTCGGTTTGGTCTCTGGTTATTAGAGGAACTCTGGTTTGGTCTTCGGTTATTAGAGGCACTCCGGGTTGGTTTCTGGTTATTAGAGGCACTCCGGGTTGGGTTCTGGTTACAGTTATCCCCTAGGTCTTGGGACGAGGCCTTGACAACGAAATTAAAGTTCAGCATTATGCATTCCATCATTATGAAAGTGGTTATTGACATTGCATGTGATTATTCAATTAGTATAATATCCATGTGAATAAGTAAATGGCATTATTTCATTTTACTTTTTCCATAATATGTTGAAGCTCAAGTTTTAAAGGCTTTTGTTTTGATTATACATTGCCTTAAATGTTTATGTTTATTTTTTAAAGTTTCCACTATATTGTTATCCTTACTGGGAATTTGAGCTCACCCCTTTTCTATGTTTTATTTTTCCTAGGATGTGAAGAAGTATGTTATGAATGACCTGCGGGGGGTTTTATTTGGGAATATGAGTGTGGAATATGGAGACTATGTGGTTGTAGTAGTTTTTCACTTTATGATGTAATGTAAAACTTTATGAATATATCTAGTGTTTCCAAGGCTACTAAACTAATCAGTCTTTCGAGATTTGATCTTTCTTGTGATCATGCCAATGTTATGTAATAATGCACCGACTCTGGGTAACTGGGGTCGGGGCATTATATTGAGTGTTCATAATTTAATAATGGAGTAGAATGTAAAACAATGATATTTGAAAAAGATGCAATTGTTTAATATTATATAAGACACAGAATACAAAACCTAAATGAACCATTATATATCATCTTTAAAATATTAATTTCATATTAAAGAAATAAAAATGGTGGATATAAATAATATTAAATGTTTTATGAAATATATAAATATGTAAAATGAATAAGATAACATGTTTTACAAAATATATGTAAATTTTGTACAAAATAGAAATTTATTGATTAATTCTCGATAAAAAATCTCGAATTTTTTTCATAACATCAGAATATGCTTCAAAATTATTTTTCATCATAATTTTTTTATTTCCTTTTTTTAATAAATTATTATAATTTTTTTTGGAAAACATTAGAAATTTTAATTTTTTTGTAAATTTTATTTTTTGTAGAAATCATAATATAAACTTAATCTTTAGGAAAAATATGATATTTTTAAAGAAAAAACTAATTTTTTATTGAAATAATAATAAAATTAAAACTTACTAAAAAATTTATATTATTTTAAATTACTTGAAATGATTAAATTATTTATGTATTAGATTTTTTATATTAATTTTTTTAATGAAATACAATTACATTAATTTGTTTGAATTTTTTAATTTAATTTTGTATAAAGATATTATTATACCTCAAAGGTAATTTTATGAAAAAATGGCTTTTCATTTTGATTTATGGTTTTAATTTTAAATAAGATTGGTACACTTTTTTCAATTTAATATTGATATATTAATCGCATATATTAAATCATATGGTCTAATTTTTGTAAATATATACCATTAATTTTGACCATTCTGAATATTAACTAATGTAAATAATTTTACCCATATAAATAGTTATAAAGGCTAAAAATATTTAAAATATTATGATTACAACAAAAACATTTAACCATACAAATTACATTAATTTTTTGAATATGTGTAGAAATAAAATTTCCATAAATATTAATAAAATTTGGATATTTTTTTGAATCTTTAATAGGATTTATCCTTTATAAAAATTATAAAAAATAAAAATCCTTAAAATTTCATAGTCATAATTTTAGTATCTGTACTATTTTGTGAAAATATTATATTAAAAATTTAATAATAAATAAATAATTTATATAAATATAAATAATTTCATCCTTCCACTGTTATTAATTTTTGTTTTAAAATTTATATTGTAACAGTTACCTTAAATTTTTATACCACATTGATTGAGTTTATATTTGATTAGTATGAAACTAAAATAAATTATTTATATAAATTTAAATGTAAAATAATTTGAGTAAATTATTATAATACATGAATTTTTTAGAAAAAAATAACTTTTTATATAATATTTAAGATTATATATATGAATTCAATGGTTTTAAGTTATATTCAAAATCAAGTTAAATGATTATTTCCAAAAAATGACATTAATGATATTTCTTAATAAATAAAAATTTATTAAATGATGAAAAATTGATAAAAAGCATCACCTTTGAAATGTTATCGGTATATGGTTTAAAATATAAAATACTTTCCACTTATGGGATGTATATCTACTTCTTGTTACTATAATCACTATTATAGAGTAAAAACCCCAAATATCACATCAACTATCAAAATAGGTAAACAAGTGTTAAAATAATGATATAAGGGGAAAACGCAAAACTAAATGTATCAAATATTTATTGGTTCATTTTTTATTTACACATTATCATCGTAACATAGAGTTATATTATTCGGTATCATTTCATTGTGAATTAATTTTTAATAATATAATTCTTTTTTTTAATTTTAGGTGTCCACCGAACCTCACTTTTAAATGAAATCCTACTATCCTCTATTAAACATTGTAAAAATTCCATTATTACATAAATAACCTATATAAATACCATCGTAAAATCCCTCCCCATGATCTATAGGTCGTATTTTGATCTTAATACCATCCATAGAAGAATTTTAGTGTTGTACAGATATAGATTTAAACCAAATAGTATAGAATTATTTCTACTTATACCTCCTTAAAATTTACATCAAAATTGAAAAAATAATAACAATGATATCTGAAATATATTGATATGTAATTATTAAAATTGAATCACCTATATCTATCCCCACTTCATCTATATGGGAAACAGATTCATCATCTGTGTGAATGGATTACTACCACCACAAGAAGCGATGCGTTTAGTTGACCATCACACCCTATTTTGACTGTTTATGATATATATATATATATTAATGAAATATATATAATTATGGAAATATAAAAGGCATCAACCTTCATACCTTTTATTCAATTCAGGATAGACAATATTATTCTTGTTATTGTGTGGATTACAACCTCTACAAAAAGATGTAAATCATTATCTGTAACCACATTACATTAATTTTTTAAATAAATGTATTTAATAAAATAATATTATATTTATGATATATTTATAATTTTGTAAATATAATATAATACATTCCTTCTTCATATCATGAGTATTAAAAAATGGAAGTGTCACTCATGTGTGTGTATGACATATAGTCTCCGTGATCGTAACATTTTTCATATTTCATATCAATCATCCATTGTTGATTATATATTCATATTTTATGTATTAAAATGATTATTATTTAATGAATTTTATTATGTAATTATGTAATTGTGAACCATTTACATTGATCACATATGATATTTTGACATTATGAACAAGGTTTCTTCAAAATACCCATCATGGATATACTCAATTATGTAACTAACAAAAAAATTCATATAAATTAAATAACTAGTTTAATAATAATGTATTATAAAATGATAAGATAATTATGAAATATAATAGTTCAAATAATCTTATTTTACATGTGTTATGGAATATACATTGAAAATGTGGACTCGAGGTAAATAATTTTGTTTCAATTTTTTTTATTGTTTCATGCTTATATTTTATGATTCCATTTTTTTATGGGATCTATACAAAATTTTATAAAATTTTATATCATTAGTCGTTCATACCGTATGTTATTTTTGTATCATTTAAAAATTTACAATTTATATTGATTTCACATGATTGTTTCTGAGCAGTAAAAGGTTTCAAAACTCAATTGCTCTTCATTAAATTATACATATTCTAATAGGATTTGGAATGAAATTATAATTTATTAATTAATATATAAATTTTATTATTATAAATTAATATTTTTTATGAGTATTAACATATCTACAAATAATAACTTCATGTATTAATTGTCACATAAAATGATATGTTCTTTGCAATGGTTATCATTGTGTAAATATTTTTTTGTGTTACCTGTTTTATGTCACGCATAATGATTGGATTTCATAGTGTAATTACTACCCCAGTAATGAGTTTTTAAATAAAATATCATTTAACTTTTTTTATTTATAAAATTATTTTCACAATAAATCATTCAATGGATTTTGATGGAGAAGGATATGAAATTGGTAATGGTTTATGTTAAAATTTAACTTATATTTATTTTTATTTATATCCAAGGTTCGGTTTGGGAAAATTATATTTTCTATTTTTCCAAAAACGATAATCTATTATTCTCATATAGTCCTGAACTTGGTTTACATGTTTAGTTATAATTTTATTCATTATATACTATGTAAACATCAAGAAAGAATATTATGTTGCACTAATCATGTGTCATAATTTAGATCAAGAATAATTCTATTCCAAATCCCCATTTTCAAAACAATTATATCAATAATTTCTTCAAATATTTTCCCATGAATTTTAATTTAATTTTTTCGAATGATTAACTATTTATATTTTTTTGAAAAACAGTCTTCTTATCATTTGATGAACAAGGTACATTTTACTGATGATGAGAAAAGATTTTTTGTTTTCTCCATTATGGATTGATAAACATATCACACAATTATTACAATTCAATTCATTTAGGATTACTCTACACATATTTATGGTTACATACATTAAAAATGGGTTTTATTATATTCATGAAATTTTTACTGGTAAATTTTTATTCAAATTAAAAAATTTATTTCCCTTATAAATGTTTTAAGGATATTTTAATGATTATTATTTTCATCAATGACATCAACCCATGATATTAATTTTTCATCACTGATTAAATATGTTAATGATTTGGTCTTAATTAATTATATAATTCTATTATTATTTTTTGATGATATTATATTTCAACCCATCATTTCAATTTTTTAATAAATTTATAAAATTAATAAGGTCTGGTTCTATATATTTTATATTGAATTGAAAACTAAAAATATATTATTTGTATTATGGTTCGCCAAAATTTATTTTTTTGTCGGTTGGTTTAATTATAAACAAATGTTTTGTGGTGAGTTTTATAACATGTATGGTTGTTTACATTATAATTGAAGGATAAATGTGTCTTTTATAACACATTAATTTAATAATTAATGTAATTAAGTAAATTGATTATAGGTATCTCCTTATAATTTGATAAATTTAACAGGTACATTATTTCATTTGATATAGCAATATTATAATTATGACCCAATATACCTACACAATCTCATTTTTGTGGCTTTGATCATTAATTGATCTATTTTATATGTATTGTTTTCACATAGATCTTAATATTTTAGGTATATGAATCTTGATTTATGATAATTATTTATACCATTTGTTATGATTTATAAAACATGTGTGAATTGTTTTGAATAATAATATGTTATTATCATTCACAGTAACGATACCATAATACCGATCCATTCTTGTTCAATAAATATTATTTATACAATTGCTTATTGTTTGATTTCTCCCATCTAACGTTACCACATACCCATGTTATGAAGAATGATGTTAAATACTAATTTTAATTTTATGATTTCATGTGTGATAAGATATATATAAATGTTCAATACATATTATAGAATATGAAAATATGGGTAGATGTGGATAAATACACACATGATTTAATTCTTGTTTCTTTATATAAGTTTTTTTTATGCTCTAAGAAAAAATAATCTGAAAGGGTCTCATGGTATTTCACTGATCCAACATTTCAGTTCAATGTTTTACAATTTGGATTAATGAAATTGGGTCACATTTAACATTATATAATCCCAACATAGAATGCTTTTGTTTTTAATCACAAAATATATATGTGGGGGTTTGAGGCTATTATAAATATATTTCTTGAAAATGAAGCCCCAAATAATGCACGAGGTTTTAAAATACACATCATGTCCTTGAGCGCCATATTATAGAATGGAATATGGGATGAAATAAATATATATTTCAACTCATTAGAAGGATACTAATATATTTCATTCTAATTGATGATTTCAGTCGTTTTATTCCATGTTTTCAAGGGTGATTCTAACACAGAAATTCCATGATCAAATCTCATATAATAGCCATATAAATCTATAATTCTCCGAAATTATAAGAAAATAGATGGATTATCCCTCAATATAAACCAATGGATTTTATTAATATAATATTGGATTCAATTATTATACACAGTATAGTCCTACATTCTTTCTTCATATTTCCAAAAAAAAATATTTACTTATTTTTTCATAAAGGATATGTTCCAGAATGTATTCTAAAATATATCAAGATAAACCACATAATTATTACCTTATAGTTTTCCATATGATTCCAAACACAAATCCAACTAGAAATGAGTTTATATGGTGGTGATAAATCTAGTTTATTATAGATATTCAATCCATTGGCACATTAAAAAATATAGAATATCTTGACCAAACTGTCATAATTTCATTATTTTCTTCTCAATTTAAATATTGTATTCTATTCTTATTGAACAGTCATATGATAATATTCCAATATAATATAATGTGTTTTTTACTACCAAGATCCCATAAATGTAATACTATATTTTATAATATATCTCGTATTCATGGGTTATGAATTATCAGAATTATTTCACTATTGATGTATCTAGAAAGAATTGATGATTATAAACATCAAAAGTATATCTTATGTGTGAAATATGTGTGGTCAATATTCTATAATATATTACCACCATTTAATCTTGAAAATATCAGGGATATTTTATGAAAAAATATACAATTTTTTTGGGGTCTTACAAAAATGAAATATACAATGGATCTCATCAATCCACTCACATGGCTCATTAATTAATTTATCAAAAAGTATTGAAAGATAGTGTTTAATTATAAAAACATTCTTAAGGTTTATCCTTATATTACGATCCAGTCATCCCTCTTGGTCTAAATTTTTGGGGGTGTAGGAATTATATTAAAAAATTTCATAGTATATAGGAGTGTTAAAATATGGATCACGCTCCATAAATTTGTCTATTTTGTTGATCGATCTCTTTCTAGGTGTCCAAATCCACAAAACATAAAATCATAGATTCAATTATTTTATTACTGTTTCTCAAAAAAATTCATTTTAATCCAAAAATTCTCAATAATTACTTTTTGTAAAATCACTATAAAAATTTCAATAATTCCAAAAACAATAGTGGTGAAAACATGGCCTTTTTAAATTTTCATATGATATTAACTGTTTGGATGCATATATTAGAAATTTTTTCCATAATCAAATGTTTTACAAGAAGTTGTACCTACATTATATCACAGCTACAACATGGTCTTCAACATCATCTCCCTAAACTATGTTCACCCAGCTTGCCATCGAATTTCACCTGAATATGAGAATCTTTTAAAAATAATTATGGGTTCCTTCAAAAATAGAAATATATTTTAAAAAACATAAAAAATAATCAATAAAATCCAAAAATCAATCTCAAATGTTATTCAATTTTTTTTACCACACATGGTAATGAGAGTTTTAACATGTAAAATAAGTGGAAAATGTTTTCCCCATAAACCATATGATATTTCAAGATCTTATATCAATTCTAGTGTGACACATATAATAACATTTTAGATCTAATATAATTTTCTAAAAAACCATCCAGGATAACATGACACATCACTCAATATTTCCTTCCTTATATCAAAAGGCATCATTCATAATTGAAGAAGTACATGGACAAGAACCTTGGTATCAATATAAAACTAATTGTATTGATTTAACCATTAGAATATATTAATTTCAATATAGATTATACAATATACATGACCCATACTTAAATGGGATGATCATTAACTATAATAATGATTTGTTAAATATATAAATGTACAAATTGAGCACTACATTACAATCATATCTCAATAACTCATATTCACCTAACCACAACTATATATAATAATATAATAATTAGAAATATTAAAAATATTATACAACATAAAAAAATTATAAGATGTAAATAAAAAAAATCACCATAATATCACTAATGATACCTAAATAATAAATATGAATAAAATATTTTTCTAACCCACAATGACCACCACCAACATAAAAGGGATGAATATCATTAGGAATATATATCTAAATAGATGACACCATTTCTATTACATGTATCCTAAAAATTTAATAATATATGCACTCCATGTGTCTATAAAGATTGTGAAAAAACTCTAGTTGTGTCACAATAATTATTTTAAATAATTACATTCCAAGTAAAAACATTGATTATTTTTTAGAACATGATTATAAATACCAATATATAAAACACAGGAGGAAAAAAATTATTTTCATGAAAACATACTATGATCTACTGGAAATTTGAACAATGTGACCATGTAGTAATTTTTTTTCTCAATTGGGAATTAGTAAAATGAATACCTATACAATTAAATTGTAAATTTGAAATAATACATTTTAATATATGATAATACATACTCCATGGGCTCAAAACTATGTGTATAATAAAAATAGGAATTTCATATGGAACACGAACTGATATACATAAACATAATTTTTGTAGGAAAACAAATAATCTCAACTGGTTTAAGATCCATCTCATTTAATTTCAATATCTAACTTGTTAATATATCTTTTCTGGAATATAATCTACACAAGTTTTATGGACATTCGAGTTACTCCTCACCCACCATTTCTCATGTGTTGTCAATCACCAAATAACAAATCCTATGTATACACAACCTCACAATAAATGGAATATATAATTAGTAAAACCTCATACACCACATAAACACCTTTTTAAATATCCATTATAAAAACCATTACAAAAATTCTCAGAAAAATTATATCAATAAACTTCTATATATCAATATGAATTTTAAAAAATATATATTTTGAAATTAGTATTTATGTTATCAAAAAAATTTATTGAAATAAATAGTTAATAAAAATACTCCACAAAATCATCATTATAATATTACATACAAAAAACATCATTTGCATGAATAAATGAAGGATTTCCAAGGGAAATTCCAACTATGGAGGGAAACCAATATAAAGATGTTTATGAATGCATTGCCTTTAGATTAAACCATTATATATCAGACAATTGGATCACATATGCCGTAAAAATAACCAATCATCACTAAAACCCAATCTATAACCCAATATTCATCCCCCATTTCCATTTACTATTTAAATACTCAATAAATAATGAGGTACAATTTTATAGTGGTATAAATGTGGAGAAATCAAAGTGAAATGAAAAAGTACTTGAATTTAATCCATACAAAATCATTCAGAAAACACCATGGAAGAACATATAAATATGTTACATGTAATGGGTACATATGGTTCAATCCTAATGTAATTGATGAAGGTTAAGGAGGGTAAAATTTAAAAGGGAATTATTTTCATGTCCGGTTTTTTAGAAAACATGGTAGGTCACACTATAAGTAATCATGGTCAAGAAAACAATGATACAACATTGTGGGAGCTATAGAAATCATCTAGACATATCACATTGAAAATATGAATGGTTTTTAATATTTCTAAATCATATGGTCCATCAAATAAATAAAATATTTACTATTTGATTATGTAAATCATTCATTTTTGAATATAACATGCACTAACCATGAATAAATCTCCTAGAATCACCATTCCACCATTCCAAGATTGTATTCTTGGTTATCTTTCACTACAATGTAACCTTGAAACTAAGAAATTCACCAAATTATAAAAAATTTGAACATACATTTCATGAAAAGGAAAATTATCAGTAAAGAGAAAATAATAGTTGAAATATATATGAAATAAAAAATTATCAATAGCATGATGGGAGTCAAAGGATAATAAAATGAAAACCAATATATTGGGAAAATTTATTTTAAATTTCATGTTCAGACCTAATTATTAATATTAATACTAGGATAATAAAGAATAATATTCATACACAATACTTTGAAATATCTATAATCAGAGAGCACTTACCAAACATTGAGTAATTCAAGAAATAATTTTGTCTTTAGAATACATGAAATGAAAAATCTTAAAATAGGCACTTAATATTTTATTAAATCATCTCCAACATTTCATAATACCAAAGTGTAAAGATCTACTACTAAAAATAATGATAAATAAATAAAATTAAATGGGATCAACTTCTATATCATTAAAATATTCATATGAAAAGTATTATCAATATCTTCTAACATATATTACCAATTGTAGTTGACAAAATACTTAAATACCATTCCAAAAATTGACATTGAAATTCATAAAAAATCCTTACTCTATAAATCATTAACCTCATGATCAATAAATATATTATTAATTAGAACATCCTTCTATACCAGACTATCAAAAAACACATCTGGTATTTTTCTACAATTGTTCTACAAAAATATATCACATTGATTCAATTCTATTTATAATTATTTCATTTCAGAATTTTTAAATTTAGGATTTATAATAATTCCACACATTCTCCTTATTTTTACCTTATAAATGAACATATATGAATAAAGTACCACCCACATGAAACTACAAATAAGTTATAACAACATTACATAAGTTTGTTCAATAAGTAATTTTATTTTCTGTTTCCTATTGTATGTGGCCTTTTATATCATTGAATTTAAACATGGACTACATTTCATTATTACCATTGGTGATTTATTTCCCCCCCCCAAGAAAGTATGATCATAAAAATTCTGTAACACCCAATATTAACATAACTATCATAAAATATCTAACACCGCAATATCATGGAAGATTACTACATTAAATCCTACTATAAAAACAACAAATACAGTATCCTAAACTAGAAAAAAATTTATATGATATATAGAAGAAAAATTATAAATACATAGTATCCAATGTTTCATAGTGTCAGATAAATATATTTCCACATAATGAATACATTATCAAAGAATAAAATAAATGAAATATTTATATCCCCCTCTTTTATCCTTATAAAATGTGTATGGTTGTTCTAAGATTGTTGGAGAAATGGTTAAAACTATGAAGAGGTAACATGAGAGGAACTCTAAGGAGTATGACAAAAAGGACGTTATCCTGAAATATATATGACATAAATATTATGATTTTAAAAAATACATATATATTTTCATTATTCAAAAAATAGTTGTATAAATTATCCATGGGTAAAATAAAAATGAATATTAATATTCAATTTGATAAAAATAAATTATATCATTATGATGGATTGTATAAATTAAAACATTATACACTTATCATCAACAAAACATGCCACAAAATCATATATAAATTTGTAAAAATGAAAGAAATATCCAAAATATATTGTCTTGTGAGACCTTTTGATTAGTAAAGTGGATATATAACTCTATCCCCCACCCCTCACATCACAATATCACTTTACTTATTATATGAATATAATGGTTATAAATTAATATCCATATTCTCACTAAAACCCTAATACATAAATTTGTATAAGAAATATAATATGATTAATATTTTTATATATTAATATATAAATTTTTAGTGATTCTATTATTCATAAAAATATATATACATAATTGTATGAATATACATGAACAAAATTAAAAACTATTCGATGTTTATAGTGTATAAAAAATTAAATTTGAAACCATGTTTCTCAATTATTATATTTGATTGGAATGTGTATATGGATCCATGTGGAAAATTATTTTTCAATTACTGTTAATGTTTCTAAAAAGTGTGTGATATATGTTTAAGGGAATTTATGAAAAAATATAAGAAAGGGAATGATTTTCTTGTGTTTAAGTGATTTTTTAATTGAATAAAAATCATGGAGACTATTATATTACAATACCATTTAAATATATATAGATTAGTGAATTAAACATTTCATAGATATTGAAAGTTATCCTTTTCAATTTAAGGGTGGTTTTGGATAAATCAACAAAAAAACTAAATTATTGATTTATACATTGAATAATTCTATTGTATTACGGAATGACTTTTTCATAACATAAGATCACATGCACTGTCATTAGTACATGTGTCACACATTATTCTGTTGATATGGTCGATTCCAGACACTGTGGACATGTCAAGCATGTATATATGATTTTTATCATGTGGTTAGTGGAAATAGAATAGGCCATTAAGAACTCAATGTGCGTTCAGTTTTCTACACTACTAAATTATCAATCATGAATCCTTGTTCTAATGTGGGGTTAGTTGAATCACAGAATGACAATTATAATTCTACAAGTGGTTAGTCGAATAATTCGTGTGAAATTTACTTTCACCAAACAATAATTTAATTATTAATGGTAGGTTTGATATCATTCAATGATTAGTTAAACATGGAATTATAACATAGAGTTCCTCTTGATTATAGTTTAGATGGAAATATAAGTTTTTTCTCATAGTGTAGACAAATGATATATAAATAGTTTCTATGATAACATCATGTGATCAGTTTTTAGGTAGGTTTAAGATAACTGTATGGTAGATGGAATATTATGTTGAAGACACTATGATTCCAAAATTATTATTCATGGTAGATTCATATATATATATATATATATATATATGTTTGAAATAATTAAAATTTAGTCATTTTAATGAAGGAATTTAAAAATAATTAAAATCAATAATTTTGAAGGAAATTAATAAAGGGAATATATAGTGAAATTTCAATATGTTAAAATTATGAATTTTCAAATGAGTATCCCATTAATATGATGGATTAAATGGGTTTATATTGAATATGGATAAACCTATTGAGAAGACATAATCTCATGGATGATTTGTGGATCCTAGAATAATGAAAATCTATAAATGGTATATTATAATGGTAAATATCATCCAAATATAGGGAAGGTATTTTTAACGAATATTCTATACAATGGATTTTAGTTATTGATGTTGAAATAGACATAGAAACCATTTTTATATTTGAAGGAGTGAATTATAAAATATATATCAATTTATACTGTTGATTTATGTTTTGAATATGATTAATTGTTATCAATGATTGGTCATGTGGATCATGAAGTACAATATGAATCTATATAGGAAAAATAAATTTTGGATTTGTTCATATAGTATGGATAATTATTTGTATGACATTGATGGGTATATTAACAGTAGATACATAATTTTAAATTAAGGTAATGTGAATAAGGATGACCAGGATCGTAATGAAATTAGATTATTTATGTATTAAAATTTGGAATAATGATAAACAATACAAAATATTTGAATTTTTGTTGGCTGATATCATTGAAAGATTCATGCTGAAGAATCAAGAAGAACTAGTAGGTATTTTGGGTAATCTAACCCATGAGTTACAATGCATTGAACTGAATAAACAATGTATAAATACCTCATGATGAAGTTATGGGAAAAATACATTAAAATATTGAATTATAATAAAAATGTGGAAGTATCATGTGTATAATGTCATTTATAATGTGTAGTCAAATAAGAAGAAAAATTATTTCCCAATTTAAAATTCAGGTTCACTGAGGTTAAAATAATGTGATATGTCATAAATAAGATTCATAGTAATAAAGGGGATTGATAATGAATAATAGTTTACATTATCTAAATCTTATATGATATTTAATGATATATTATAATCTCAGTATTTCAGTTATTGTTATATATCGAAGAAGTTTTTATATCCAAATCAGACACAAAGTTATACTCCGTCTGCAGTTTCTCTCATATGGTGATA
Source organism: Viscum album (assembly GCA_963277665.1). Taxonomy (NCBI): domain Eukaryota; kingdom Viridiplantae; phylum Streptophyta; class Magnoliopsida; order Santalales; family Viscaceae; genus Viscum; species Viscum album. Next base: position 1,101,177,488 of record OY728145.1, read on the forward strand.
TAAGTGGAAAAAATAATACTAGAAACATTAAGTGGACTCATTATCATTTGGAACTTATGAAATGGATACCAAAAATTATAGTTATAGACCAATGTATCAATTTGAAGATACAAATCAAAGAGGGTTTTTTAGGATCGATGGATAAATTCTAGAATGTCCACAAACTAGTGAAGATGTTATCATGTCTATAAACTAATGAACTCTCTCACTTACTAAATGTGTGATAGTACATATGATTCATTAAACCTAGTATCTGTATTTGGAAAATCCTAAAGGATATGTAATATCCCGACTTATTATATTATATCTATTGAACATCAACAAATTTTTTTATATAGACTCCCATTACTATACATTACTGGAGAACCAATTACAATAATGGAATTTAATAGTTTTTAATATTCATCGTATGTCCATTGTGACTTTGGTGGAATCCTTTAGGATAAATAATATATTAAATCAATGATCTAAATAACTCAGGGATATGATCCCAAAAATTAATTGTAAATATTTTTTATCATCCTAATCCACCTATTGCCTTTCATGATGACTCGTGTTCTATGATTTCATATCAAATCATAATGGATCTATAATTTAATTCCATTTTCTATTATATTTTACATTTATTTTAAAATGTTTCTTATGGTATGTCCTAAATTGACAATATATCAAACTTTTATAGCAATGAACTGGTTATGTTTTTAATCTCTATAAGTTTAGTGGAATGATTTTTTTGATTATGTTAGATAAAATTAATGTTTAAAAAATAATAATGGGATAATTTTCAATTTATGCATGGATACGGTCTTAATAATATCATTATTCGAAGTGTTTCATTAAAATTATATTTATTATACTATTTATTTTAATATTTGGAATAATCATTAAAATAACTATGTAATATTTTTAGGTGAATAAGAAACAGGAAAACATTATACTCATGTAAAGATAAAAATGGAGAAAAGGTAGAACAATATTGATTGGTGATGAATAAAATCATTATAAAAAAATATTTGGTATTAATGAAAACCAAAAAGAGTGATACATAAAAAATTAACTATCCAATTAATTTTAAAATTCTAATTTGATTGTTATATTAGTTTTTAACACTATTCTATAAGATACCAATGATTATATAATTAAATAATTACCTAATGATGTTAAAATTATTGATGCATTAATTTAATAATTTGAATGAAAATTAATATAAATTTATAATGATTGTTCATATAGAAAAAATTAAAAAATAAACCCTTAGACTAAATTGTAGAACAAAAAATTATCATTTAGATTGTTATCTTTTTAACTATATAATATTTTTACATGGAGACATAATGGATATGGAAAATTATGTTGACTAGAATTTTTATATTAATATGATCGGTAATATAGTAATGGAAAAAAATTGTTCTACCTGGAGTAAAATCACATGATATAGGACACTATTTATTACAATAAAAATGAATTAAGTGAAAAACATTACAGTCAGTGGACTGCATGAATAGAAATAAAAATCATGAATATAATTTTCAATAGGGGTTAAGGATATGGATATTTTATTAGTATAATATTATTATAAGATAAAAATGATTGAATATTAAAATTGATTTTAAAAATTTAAGGATATGTTGTGTGGTCCTTTGATGAAAATGTTAACAAATATCACTCATGTAGTTACAAATAAGTTAGTATTCCAAAAGAACAAGACATAATATATAGAATAAATAAAAAAATTTATGATTACCTATAAAGTGTAGAGAAAATGAACTTTGGGAAAAGTATAAATAATATGATACTAGTATGGAAGCATATGTAATTTAATGTTTTTGTTCCTCTAAGTCGAAGGGGATGATGGGGGAAGATGAGTTTTAATAAAATCTCATGTATGAGGAAATAGATAATGGTATGTATTTTTAGAGGGATGATTTATTTTTTCTAAAACAATTCACATTGAATCATGTTTTTGTAGAAAATGAATGATAGAAATAAAAAATAACCCCTATCCTTTTTTACATAGTGAAAAATAAATCTTCTTATAATAAAATCTAATTGTCTACAACACAAAGTAACAAATTCAAGGAAAAAATATGACGTTAAAAACAAAGTGGCTAATATAGATATATATTTTTGCTCCCTAAAGACCACTATTATAATATATATATATATAATGGAACATGAGGTGGTAGTTCCAATTATGTATGATATATTCCAGAAATTGATGGATGATTCAATTGGGGTGTATAATTTGGATGTAACTCTCCAAGATATTAAAGATTATTTACAAAGATAAGTATTACATAGTTTCAAATCTTATCAATCATCTAATAATTATGTTATATTTTGTTGATGATATCTACATTGTAATAATATTTATATTGAATGATTCAAGATAAATATATCAAAAATGTTTAAAGAACATGTGAAACTACACACAACATGGTAAAATATGCTAATCATATAAAATTATGAAAAATAATTGAATTCATAAATAATATAATACTCAACTTAGTGTTTCAAAAGTAACAAAAAAATATTTGTGGATAATGTGAATATAAATGATCTCTTTCAATATGAACAACAAAAATCATAAAATTATAGATATATATTGTACCTCTCTCCAAATATTATATACCTATTATTTTTAATAAATGATTTTATGTAGTATCAGTGGGAATAAAATGTTAATGTCGTGGTAGTTTAATAAATTTAACTATCGAATAATATAAAGACCAATTTTCTATAGAAAAATTGGCATAATGGAATATCAAAATAAATTTTAGTTTTAATGAATTTCATATGTACTTTGGAGGATGATTTTCTACAAAACCCATAAAATTATCTATATGTTAGGGATAAGTAAAGTCAATAATATTTCTAAAATGATTATTTTCTAAAAAATTGATGCATAATCCATTACATCATGTGTTTTTATGGAGTTATAAAAAATCTACGGTTTAAATATTTTCATTTATATGATATTAAACATAATTTTATGAAAACGAGTACCATGCGAAGTAAATGATAATATAATTAGTATCACTTTTTGGTAATCAAAAAATGATATCCATTTATATTTCATGTTTCATGTTCCTCACTATATTTTTTTAAAGATTAATAAATAACTATTTTTTCATGCGGGGTTGTTTAGATAACAAGTTAAATATTTAGTAATGTTATAAAGGAATACATTGATGAAGATAAAATTGGATCCTATTTCATCCACTATGCTTTGGTTTAGTTTGTGTTGAGTATTAATGATATGTTTTCCCATTAGTAAATTATGTATTAAAATCCAGAAGTAAGAAAATAGTTATAGAATAAAGTGATTGAATTGTATAAAGAGTGGAAGATTGATGACTTTTTCCTATAAACAACTATTTAGTGGTATAATAACATAGGGAATATCATAGAATCATTCATTGATGGGTTTATATATAGATTATTATACATAAATTTTATTAAATTAATGGATGTGAGTATGAATTTAAGATTTCCACCTGTATAGTATATATTCATCAATGAAGGATATGTGAAAAACCATTACATTTATTTGCAGCTATGGAGTGATAATTAAAAGATGATATTAGATATTATAAACATAAATCCAAATCGATCTAATATTTCAACAATAGTTTCTAGTGGTTAGATTTGTAGACAATATGAAAATTTATTTAGGGTAAAAATATATTGATTAATATTATTAATTTTTTTATGAGAACATATATATATATATATATGATAGGTTTATTTTCAATATTTTTAATTGGTAAGGTATTGATATTTTTATATTATTGTTAAAAAAATTATTATTATTATTTATGAATGAATAAAATATTCATTTGATAGACATAGAGTAATTAATTAGACATTTCAAGAACACTAAATAAGTTTATGAGGCATTATAGAAATGAATTAGAAAAATATATGATCTATATAAATTATTTTTTGGTAGCATGATTAATTTTATTATGGACTATAATAATTGTGTAATAGATTGTGTTCTCATATAGTATATTCAATACATATGTGTAATGTGGTCAATTCATAATTAATTTTGATTTTCATGGATGGTGATTTGTTATTTATCATGTGGACAGTTGAAATAGGAATAATCTGTTGGAACAAAATGTGTTGTTATTTCATATCTTTTTAAATTTATGTTCATGGATGCTTGGTACAAAGTATAGTTTGTTAAAATTATCTTTTTGTTTTGAAATCTAAATTACGACTATAGAACGGTAAACCATATGTTGAATTGCATAATATTTATTGATTCAGATTGAATAATTGATTGGTTATAATTATTCATTCAATTGAAATATATATGGTATGTTAGAGTTTTCATTTGATTAGTTAAGTAGGCATAGTCTATGAATTGTCATCATGTGGGCAGATGAAATTGGTATGACTACATAGATTTCTTTAACTGATTATTTCGCATTATATTTTAAAAATTATAGTATGTTTTATGGAATAGTAGTTTACTCCGATGTTCATTCTCTACACTTTCTTCTTTAAAAATTCACCGAGATGTGTCCATAATCATGAAATCTTTATTAATTCTAAGATGTGTTTTTAAAGGAACATAAATATATATTTATGTCCAAAATTACTTAATGATATATTTAATTGTATTTTAGAATTAATATATTAAAATGCTAAAATTGTTAATCTCTTGAATTCCTTGTAAAAAATGATTGAATAAATAAATAAACTATTTATAACACTTAATTATAAGAAACATTTATAGATCCATGAAAAATGATATTAAATGAATGATTTTTTATAGAGTATATATGATATTGTAATATAGATGGATTTAACGTTACCATTATATATAATGATTTTCAATTACTAGGATGTAAATTTTCTTGATTAATATTTAGATATTTTTTGGAGGATATAAATAGATATATATATATATATATATATATTAAATAGATTGAAGTTTTGACAATTATTAATTTGTGTAAAATGGTAGTTTAAACAATGACTGAACAATAATATGAATCTATGCAGGTCGAAGAACATGTTGGATTATTCATGTGGCTTGAATGATGGTTTGATCAATATTCATAGTGGTTCTCTCAGAGGATATAAGGGAAATATGTTATGGGAATATGATTATGAAGATCTGTATGACAATAATTATTGAATATTTCATATTTAAAATATTTAAAGTGTATTACATGTTCAAGATATGGAAAATTAATCGACATGTTTTATTTACACTGACATAAATAAGGATAATGAAAAATATTGTGCAATGTGGTGTGGTCAAAAAAGTGAGCTATAATGTCTTGAGGTCGATCATGTGAGTATAAATAATATATAAATATTATCAAAATAACATTATTCTATAATAATAAATATATTAAAATGCCGGAAATGAGTGGTTTAATATTCAACATATTATTTCAATAGATTGATCAGAAAAGTGTACTGACATCACCAAATATCGTTTATCAAGACATAAAGAATGTGCAAAAGGATACATTAAGTTTGTCAAGAACAAGGAAATAGTGAGATAAATAGATGGTTCTAATCATACATATTCTCTTAAGATGGTAGAAATTGGTTAATCATAGTGTTGGAATTATCCTCATCTCATAATTAAGGGATATGCTTTTTATTAAACACATAGTTATCTTGAAACCAAGGTATATCTCATCTACAAATGTAATAAAAGTAAAAACTATTATACATTCAATAAGGAGATGAACATATATGGGAATTATGAAAGTTTATAATCTTGTGTGTTTCATAATAAAAAAACTATAAGGATAGAAATATTGAAATTGATTTCTAATATTGGATACAGACTGACTGGTACGTCGTTAAACTTGTGATGATACCCAAAAGTTAATAAACTAATGACATCCACCACATGTGTTGTGCTCGAGAGTAGTGATGATACATTGTTTATTTTATCATTATTAATCTCTTTAATAATACCACATAATATCTCTATTGATATTATTATATACACCTGAACATCATCACATTATTGGGGTTTCATACATAGAGTATCAATTAGTGGTGAACCATGAAAAGTAATATTGTTCTTATGTGATTTAAATTTTTTCATATGTCTATGATGTGTATTTTCAATTATCCAAAATGGTAGAATAATAGAATGAATATGCATAACAACGCAGGTTCAGTGTTCTGAATGTAATAAAAAAAATTATATCACCCATATTTTTCCCTCCACTATCAGGATAACCCTCATTCCAAAAAAATGACTGTATTCATGTATTAACACAGATTTTTATGTTAATAATACAACAAAATAATCAATATTTATGGATTTAAATACATTTTCAACTATTTATTTATATTGATTTTTAAAAAATTAATCCATCAAATGTTTTCAGTTTGTGATATAGATATTTGGTTATCATTAAATAATTAATGATTTAAAAAACCCTATATAATGGTAGGATTTGATATTTAAACAGAAAAAATGAAAAAATGAGTTAATTCCATTTTTTCCCTAATACAATCTTTAACTACTATATGCCATTATTTATTATGTAAAAAATTACCCAATGTATATAATAAAAAATCAATAATACTTCAAATAAATGGAATACATAGAGAGTTTGATATTTTTAGTGGCTATAGATATATTTTAGTGTCATAATTACATAAGGTGACAGTTTAATGAGAGTTAATAGTGATATATTATTTATAATAATATTTTATTGTTGAAATAATTTATAATAATGACATTTGAAATAGAAATATGAAGAACCAAATAAAATTAAAAAATATAAATTAGGGGGAGAGTTTGAGAATTCGTACCATTAAAGGTATATTCCTTGATCTTGATAATGGTATTATTTGATTACATAGTGATCCTAGTGTATGAATCCTGATCTAGAATAGAGAAGTGTACTATTATTAATGGTTTTATAGAAAATATTAATTATAGTTCATGAGAGAAATTATAACCACTATTGAAGTGTATAGATCAAATTATTTTACATGAGCATCCTAAAACTAGGTTGTGGAAAATTTAATATAATATTCATTCCCATTAGATTAAATAATATTAATTTTCAATAAATTTATTGTTTTTAAATTTTTTTATTAATAATATATTATCACTTTTTCAAAATTATATTATACATATAGTGAAACATTTCCAAATGAAATATTTTTAAAATATAACTTTCATTTTTTAAATCATACTGTTTTTCATAGGTTTTGATGATGATATTTTTAAAAAAATGAAAATATTACATTTTTAGGTAATATATTAAAATATATTTAAAATATATGTTTTCAACCAATTCCATGTAATGATACATATGGTATATACATGATATAATTTAAAAATATAATAAAAATTTTAATATCAAAGAAAAATTTAAAAAAATCTCCACCAACATATTTTGATATGATGAAACTAATTTTGATGAAATTATGAAAATAAAATTAATAATGCTAGAAATATAAAAAAAATTAAATCTATTAATATTATTTAAAAATATATAATTAATAAGAAATTTTAAAATCCCCCATTTTACTAAATTTTTCATCAGATTCAAGAAACTAGAATTTAATAACCCTTATATTAATTTACTGATATTTTAAACATATTAATATAGATTTTATTATTTAAAACATATATTATATAGTTTAATAAACACTTTAATGCAACAAAAAATATACCCATAGAATATAGAATTTTCATATTTCTATATTTCTATTTCTATAGCCCCTTTTACAATTCAATTTTTATATTATTCCTTATAAATAAACTTCACTATAACTTGGGATGTAATTCATATCATTATTTAATATTATGTTTCATACCCATTCTCTTTCATCATGTCTTATAAATAATATCAGTATATCTTTTTACTATTTTTCATTTTTAATATTATCTTATATTTTCTTTAATTATGAAGTTCTGAAATATTTTTTGTCTATTTAGCACTAATTGTAGTAGTCTTTTTAAATGAAATTATTATGGATTTAACATAAAATTGTGATAAAATAAAATAAGTATTTGTATTCATTATATTTCAATGAAATATATATTTATTATAGAATAATATAGTTTCTTAAAATAAATATTTTTAAACTATATTATCCTAAATATTTTTGTATACTTCAATCCATGAAAAATAATAGTTATCAAATCATAATTTCTCCCTCATGAACCCACATTTCTTTATAAAACATATCAAACCAACATTTTACATTCATAAAATATTTATTATATAATATTATACTTTATCACTGTTATCAAAACGTTTTTAATATTTTCATAGTATATAAATAATGATTCTTGATCTATTTATTTAATTTTATGTAGATATTTTGGGATACAAAAATATTTCCTCAAAATAGTGATATTGAATATTTAATTTATATTCAGGATGTTGGGTGGAATATCCAAATGATATGTTATAACTCTAAATATCTAAATAAATTTAACAGGCATAATTTATCATATACATAACACCAACTTATTTAAAGAACATACATCTCTGATAGACAATGAATCTTTCTGAAACATGTGTTCCAATACATTATAAAGATGTTAAACCATTTATTATCCTTTAAACCAATTTACATTTTTATATTACAGGATACATTTATAGATAGCTCAGATATTCTTCAGAATCTCCATAATGAGTTCTATACCAACTTGCATCATTCACTGAACTACATCCCATCTGTTTATATTATAACATTTTTCCCATAAAGTTATACATAAAATTATATTTTCGTACTCAATAAAATATAATAATATTTAAAAATTGATTCAAAGATCATTACTATTCTAAAGATCCTTAATATTTACATTATATATAATGTATGTATTGTACATTATTACTCCTTTTCAATATATTGATGATTACAATGGTTAAAATATATTTATCTATTTTTTCATCCTTTCAAATACATGAAAAAATGTTTTCGGAAATAAGTTCTCCAATAGGAATAAATTTATTATGGTGAACCATGATGTCTTACAACTTCATTAATATAATTTTTTGCCACTTTCCTAATGTGTAGATCAATTATTATTTCAGAAAATCGTATGTACATTTATTGGTGATTCAAATTTTCATAAATTTTATTATTTCTCATAAATGTCATATGAATTAAAATCAAATTGTATATTTTGTTTTTTTAACTCGTTCATATTTTTATAGGTAGTGATCACATTAATTCTTCTTGATATTTTATATTGTACATAAATTTATTGAATATCCATAATAAGGACACATAAATAGATACCACATTATTCATGTTATCCCACCAGAAATGATCCTTTAAAATCATATATTGGGAATGATAGATGGAAATTACATACCACATTATTCATGTTATCTCACTAGAAATGATCATTTAATATAATTTTTTGTCACATTATTCATGTTCTCCAACCTGAAATGATCATTAAAAATAATGTTATCCCATATTATTCAGGTTATTCCAAATTTCAATATATTTATTTTATTTTTATTTTATTACAATATATTTTAGACATAATTATCTATTTTGTAAATGACTGATGGAAAGTGCATACATAGGGAATGATGTTCCACATTCCCAAACAATTTATATGTCAAAAAATACTAAATCCATCTATATTGGATCAATATCCATCCTCACAATGGATAAAACAATAGGATCATTCAATTTTAATTTTCTTATTAAGCGGTAATTTTTTTATAACCAGATTACATGAGTAGGTAAATATAAAATAATTATTCTATATTGATATATTTTAATATACATATACATTACAAGATCTAGTGATATTTTTACAGGAAAAAAATTTATTATATAGAGAATAGAACCATATTATTTTGATAGTGACTACTACCACCAAACATAGATAATTATTTCACTAAGTATCTCATTATTCTCTAATTGCCTTATTTGATTTGTAATTTTCATTTAATTTTATATATGGATTCAACCATATATATTATATTATATATCAAAAAATATTAAAAATCATAAATATTAATATTTTGTGTGAAATAATTAAAAATTGATTATTCAATTATACAGTTCCATTTTAATTTCATACCATTCATTTGAACATGTCAATTGGTCAGAATTACTTTTAATCTATATTAATATGTTATTTATTAATGAAATTTTGTCAAAAATGATATAGTAACTTCGTATGCTATGGAGATAGTGTATCTCAATTATAGTCAACTTCATTGGTTATTCGTCAGTCACAATGTTAAATTAAGGTTAATTAGAAATTCTATTCTTGGGAAAAATATATCAATAAAATGAAACATATTGAAACTAAAATGAATATATAATTAAATTATAAAATTAAATGTTTTCTCAATAGTCTCCTAGTAAAAATTCAAAATTGATATCGTAATTATGATATTTGTTATATAATATGTTGATAAAATTAAATATTAGCTCAAAATATTTCAAAAGATGGTCCATGGATATTCATTTCATTTAACCTATACACTGGTCATTTTGATGTCTTAGGACCCTTTATATTGGTCAAATATATCATCAACACATGGAAAATGGTACATATTAATTATTGTAATGTAATTTATTTCCCCATAATCATTTGAACATAAAAATGATGAAAACATAGAAAATTAATGATCAGTGATAAATAATTCATTATAACAATATTTTTAGTTACAGAAAAAAAATGGATATCCTTCCAATATTTAATCTCCAATGAATATGAAAATTATTATTTTATGGTCATATTTGTTTCTAACACTATTTTAGAAGGAAAATATAAATATTAAATTCAATAATTACATAATTATTTTTCAATAATTAATTTATTAATTTAATAATTAGAATAAAAATTATTATTTCATTCTATAGATTGTTCATATAGAAAAAATGAAAAAAATTCAACCCCTAAACTTAATTATGGAACAAAAATTTATCATTTATAATGTTAACATATCAATAATAAAAATACTTGTATACATATTGTTTTTGTGAAATGAATTTGACTTAATTTTTTATTTTAATATGAAGAGTTATATAGTAAAGGGAGAAAATTGTTCTACTTGAATTAAATACCCATGATATAGGTAAAAAATTATTATTATTAAAATGACTAAAGAAAAATATTTTTCGACTAAAAAGACTACAAAAATAGAAATGAAAATAATGAATATAATTTTCAACTCGACTAAATGATCTGAATATTTTATTATTATAATATGTTTTAATGATAATAATGATTTAATCTTAACATTAGTTTTCAAAATTACAAGATAATGTGATTAGTTTTATGATAAAAACATTATTAAAAGAACCTCATGAAGTTACAAACAAGTTATTATTCATATAAAACATGATATAAAATATATAAAAAAAATAATAATAATATTCACAATAAATCATGATTAAAAGGAATATTGGTGTAACTATAAATGATATGAAACCACAGTGGAAGAAAAGGGATTTCAATTAGTTTTTTCCAATAAATAAAATGGCATAATGGAGGAAGAAGAGTTTTAATAATATCTCAACAAAGATGGAATAAGTACTGGTATGTTTTTGATGAGGGATGGTTTATTTTTTCTAAAACCTAACACATTGAATTAATTTTTCATATAAAATGAACAATAGAAATAAAAAATAACCACAATATTTTTTCTAACATAGTGGGAAAAGTTTTTACCTAGAATTAATTATTATTAACAGGTACATAGAATCACTAAATTCAGGAAAATGGTGAAGTTTAATAGAATTCCCATTATATATATATTCATTTTGGCTCCTGAAAGTCCTCTATTGTTGAAAAGTAGAAAATATAGAATATAATTGACCATGAGGTGTTAGTTCTAAGTATATTAGATATTTTCTATAAATTGAATTAGGATTCAAGGGGGTGGATAATTTTGAAATAACTCACCTTGATATTAATGAATATTTAAGAAGGGAAGTATTCCTTAGTGGTCTCCCTTATAAATCAAATACTAATTATTTTATAGTTGGTGGACGATATCTACAATATAAGAGGATTTATATTTAAGGATGCAAGAAAAATGCATGAAAAAAGATAAAAGACATGAGAAATTACACACCAATTGGATAAATAACATAATACATGGAAATTATGAAAAACAGTGGAAAAATTAAGAATAAAATACACATAACTTGTGTTATAAAAGAAAAAAATTATTGTTGGTGAATGTGAAAATAATTTCACATGTTCAATGCGAAAAATGAAAATAGTAAAATTATAGATGTATAAGGAACCTATCCCCCAATATTTAATATTTTTACCTATAATTTATGATTGGATAAATTATTTGGGTGTTCTAAAGATCAAGGGGGTGGTAGTTCTATAAAATTACTTTTGACTAACATAAAGGATAATTTAATAAAGAATCAATGTGTAATGAAATATAAATTAAAATTTGGACTTGAGGAATTTCCTAAGAACTATGGATGACGATGTATTTTTAGAAAAATGACATTATGTATACCTTAGAGATAGATGAATTCATGAATTTTTTTAAAAGGTGTGTTTACTAAAACATTGATTCATATTATTTTACATAATGTATTTTTAGAGAGTTATAATTATTCAATTTTGTAAGTATTATTATTTATATGTTGTTAAACTAAATGTTATTAAAAGATTTTACGGAGTTAAGTAAAACAATATATAATATTTAGAACTGTTATGGAATTGAACCGTTATATCCATTGATGTTTTAAGTGTCATGTTTCACAATCGTATATTTTAATGATTATAAAATAATTTTTTTTCAGTGGGGTACTTAAGTTATATAGTTGTGAAATTCTAGGTATGATGAGATTGATTTGAAAATATTAAATAATGTCATAAGGGTATGTATTTAATATGTTCACATTAAATTCAATTTTTTCCTTTACTCATTGGTTTTGATGGCATATATTAATGAATATATGTTCTCATTTTGAAATTAACTATCAAGAATCTAGAAGGCCGAATAATGTTAATCAAAAAGAGAATGAATTTTATGGAGAGTGGAAGATTGTTGATTTTTTATTCTATAAAAATTATTATGTTGTAGAATAATATAGGGAATATCATGGAATCATTCTGTTTTGAGTTTCCCTATAAATTATTATAGGTATATATTTTTAAATAGGGAATGTGAGAGTGAAATTTTTATTGAAACATGTATTGTTGATATTCCTTAATAATGGATACATTAAGAACCATTTTATTTTTTTCATAAGTTGAGAGATAATTGAGGGATGTTATTAGATATTTTCAACATAAAACCTAATGGATGTAATGTTGGAACCATAGTTTTCGGTGGTTAGATTTGATGAAAATATGGGAATTTATTTATGGTGAAAATGCGTTGATTACTGTTGTTTTATTTTTTTAATATAATACATATATATATATAATAGATTTATTTTTAATATTTTGAATATGTAAGGGTTTTATATTTTTATAAAATTTTTCAATAGTTATAATTATCATGATGTATGGATGATTAAAATACTCATCGGTTAACTTATTGTAAATAATTAGACATTTTATGAAAACTGAAGGAGTTTTTGGTGTATTATGGAATTGGATTAGATAAATATATGATCAATATATATTATTATTTGGTATCTTGAATAATTTTATATAGGAATTCAATGCCTGTGTAGTAACTTCTATTCTACTACAATATCTTCAATACCTATATTGTCACGACCCATCCTCGGGGCCCGTGTCGTGACTACCCCAAGCCCGCCTTCCATAGGCCAGGTGCTGGCGACTAGCACCAATGCGTAATTCCCGGTAAAAAGGGAAGGCATTGCCTTTGTAAAGTAAACAAACACCACAGAGCAATCTAGCAGAAGTAAACACTAAGTAAAAACTGGGTGCAACAGTAAGTGTGGAAAATTATGTGGGCCAGAATACAAACCCATACAGAAAGTAAAGTACAACTGAAAAAGGGAGTACAACCACTGGAAAGTAAAGCCGCAGCCTCAAGCTATCCACTGGAAGTCCCACCTGAAGGGTGGGTACAAATAGCCTCCACAGCTCCTCAGGTCCAACCGACCGCTCCGCGTACATCCCGCCCAGTGGTCCACCTCTAGGTATCGACTACTCTGCAAGCCTCATCCACAATCAGTGATGTCCGTCTTATGCAACCAACACAACGTAGTGCGGGCATAGCCTGTGCAGGGGTGAGTATAAACTTCTTAGTAGGGACCCCGAGACCCCCGAAGGTCTCCCAAAATCCAAAAAGAATAATCCACAAAGGAAATATACAATCACGAAGTAACATCCGACACTACTTAGGTATATTCCCATACATATACCTAAGTCATAAATTCCAGTTCGGCTCCAACATACGAGCTCATGTACAACTAAGTCCACACATGAAATCACAACCTGATCCACAGAGGAATGCATACCGTAATCCACACAGGATATCAAGTCAATCTTATCGAGGATAATGATTAAAAGTCAAGATTCAGCTCACATAGGTATACTTATTAGTAAGATGATAGAGATGATCAGATGTAGTCACTGATTCATCTATGTCGTCGGACCCACACAGGATCGATAGGTACTAACCCCCGCAATGACCCACAAAGGATCGATAGGTAACTAACACCCGCAATGACCCACACAGGATCTGTAGGCGCTGGCCCACACAAAACTGCTGAGCACTTATGCACACAGGATCTGACCCACACAGGATCGGTATCACTGATCCACGTAGGATCGATGAGTGCTGTAGTCGTCGCCGTCGAATCCATGGAGGATTTTTGTATAGTCATCATCGTCGTCGTAGTCGCAGCCAGCTCTAGGGTTCCCTCACACAGCAAGATCGTTCGGGAGGGTCCACCCCATGAGCCGAGGGTATGATACATCAACTGACACATAGTCCAGAGTTGATTTATACAAATGTTCCATATCATCAACAGGAACTCAACGTCACAGACGGCGCGTCAATCGGACACCCGGTCTGAGAGTTATTGACTTTTTCGTTCCAGGGGCCCGGTTGGTTTTTAAGTCAAAACCAACCCGACCATACTCAAACTGCATCCAATACTCGAGTGTAGTAAGCCAAAAGGTTAGTCTCACTAATATGAATCTAACAAATTAGACGGCACGTCAATCGGACGTCCGATGCTCAAGTTATAAGCATTTCCGCTCCGAGGGCCCAGTTGGTTTCGTGTACGAACCAACCCGGCCAAACCCATTGTTTTCCGAAACCTTGACTGTAATATACCAAAACGGCCTTCTCGATCCAAGGATCGTATCGCAGCAGACGGTGCGTCGATCGGAGGTCTGCAGCCAATGTTATGGGCAAATGACTGTGAGAGGTCCAGTATTAGGGGGTTCGGGCCCAGTTCGACCCGGCCCGGTACCCCCTAGGATGGACGGAACCGGCTCGACCTGACCTGGGTCCGGGCCCGGCCCGGCCTGGGCTCAGCGCGGCCCGGTCGCCAGGTGGCTTGGCCGTTTCGGCCGAGCGGATGGGGGGGGGGGGGCGCTGCCCAGCTGTGTGTAACCACGACCCCCATGATGGGAGGCCGAACATGCTGGCCAGCTGGGGGTCGTAACCCCCAGCTCCTCCCTTGACTGGCCGACCCGCTTCGGACGGCCAGCTGTTACCGCCATGGCACCGGCGATGGCCGGCCCCCCTAATCCGATGTTGGCGGCCCAGAACCGGCCGCCAGTCCCTGCTATGTCGCGGCCTTGGTCCGCCCGGCGCAGCGTGATGGCACCCCGCCCCTCCGTCGCGGCCCCGCTCCGGCTGCGGTGCCTTCAGGGTTCTCCGGAACCGTGCGACGGCACCGTGATCTTTTTTGATTCAACATCGCGGCATGAAGGTGAGGGGCATACCTTGCTACATGACCCCATGCGGAGCGATGACACCGTGCCATCCTCGTTCCATTCCACCACAAGGTAGACAAGAGAAAAAGGGGAGGAGGGTCAGCCATGTTTGTGCGGTCCGACCCCCTCCTGTTAACTGATAACAAGCGGTCCAATTGTACGAGGAATGATGACTGAAGAAATTCATGAATATAAACGCATAAATCCCCTACCTCGTTGAATTCGTCGAGCGAGGGTTCATCGTGGAAATAATTGTCGCGGAAGAAGGCGTCGCGGAAGGAGAAAAGATTCGTCAGCGTCGCGTCGTCGATCTCTGAGGATCCGGCGTTCTTGTCGACCTTCGTCGGAGGTCAGCGTTCTTTGCGTTCTTCATGTTCTCCATCGAAGAAGAAGAAGAAGATCTTCAAGTCCCTTAGATTTTCTCCAAAATCCTCTCCACGCCACAAGTCCAACCCCAAAAATAAAATAGGTCCTTCAATTATTTTATTTTCATGACTTAAGTTTGAAATTCAAAAATTGAATTAATCCACTCAATTAATTAACTCAAGTTGTCTTAATTTATGTAGGGTTATGGAAGGTTAGGGAAGATGAAGGGTTGGGGTTCTTGTGGGCTCCACATCCCTCATAACCACACTTGGGTGGTAACCTAACTTCCACCCAATGGATTACCACTTAGAAAAATAAAAATTGCAGCTCAAATTTTATTTTAACTTCCATAATTTTTAACAACTTCTCCCACGTAAACACAACTATGGAAAAGGTGTTCCTAAGATATTATCGGCGCTGCGAATCCATCGGTGCCTTCGAAATTCGATTCCGTGCACCGGATCAAATGATGGAAAAACCCGCTCTTTTGTTCACTGAACTTACCCGAGCTAAAATTCGGATTGAAATTCCAGGCACACCGGGCCTCGGAATCAATTTCCGTTAGAAACCGTATTCTTGTAAAATCCCAATGAAAATTAAGAAAAACATTCCCTTGAATTTTAAGGGTCTTTACGTTACTCCCCCCTTAGGGATTTATGTCCCCGTAATGATACATAAAAAATACTAGTTGAACAAAAGTGGGTATTGTGCACGCATCTGAGCCTCCCGCTCCCAAGTGCTCTCCTAGAGGTTCTCGTGCTTCCATCTAATGCACACTAGAGGAATCGACCGTCCACGTAGGACCCTCTCCTGTCGATCCCCAATCTCCACCCGTACCTCCACAAAATTCTCCTCATCATCAATGTCCAGCTCCCCATGGTCAATGATATGCGTCGGGTCGTGCACGTATCTCCTCAGGTGGGATACGTGGAAGACGTAATGCACCCGGTACAACTGAGGTGGTAGAGCCAGGTGATAAGACACCTCACCAATCCTGCTGAGGACCTGGAATGGCCCGATGAAGCGGGGAGATAACATTCTGCCTCGGAAAAATCTCTGTCATCCACATCAAGGTGAGACCCGTAAGAAAACGTGGTCTCCATCCTTGAACTCCAGTGGCCTCCGCCTACTATCAGCATAAGACTTCTGCCAGCTCTGAGTAGTCCCCATCCACTCCTGGATGACCTGTACCTTTTATGTCGTGGCCTAGACCATCTTCGGTCCCACAAGTGCTGACTCTCCAGGGTCTGTCCAGCACAGAAGAGATCTGCAAGGTCGTCCATACAATGCCTCGTATGGTGCCATATCGATGGTGGAGTGGTAGCTGTTGTTGTACGCGAACTCCACCAAGGGTAGGTGGTTCTCCCAGATGTGACAAAAGTCGAGGACACATGTGTGGAACATGTCCTCGAGA
Source organism: Viscum album (assembly GCA_963277665.1). Taxonomy (NCBI): domain Eukaryota; kingdom Viridiplantae; phylum Streptophyta; class Magnoliopsida; order Santalales; family Viscaceae; genus Viscum; species Viscum album. The sequence continues at coordinate 1,101,195,103 of OY728145.1, forward strand.
TTCTGAATGGTCCTCTCTGTCTAACCATCTGTCTGAGGGTGAAAGGCGGTACTCAGTCGTAGCTGCGTTCTGAATGCCTCCTATAACCCCTTCCAAAGCTGGGAAGTAAAGATAACATCTCCATTAGAGACGATGGATGATGGAACACCATGAAGCTGTACAATCTCTTGATTGTAGAGACGTTCCAAGATCTCTACTGAGCCCTGCTCTCTGATGGGTAAGAAGTGAGCTGACATGGTGAGTTGGATGACAGTCACCCAAATGGAGTCGTGACCTCTAGAAGTGTGTGGAAGTACCATCACAAAGTCCATAGATATACTGTCCCACTGCCACTCTGGGACCTCCAAGGGATGTACCAAACCTACGGGTACCTGGTGATCTACCTTCACCTGCTGGCAGGTGAGGCATCGAGAAATGAACTATGCCACAACCTTCTTCATGTCCGACCCCCAGTGTTGTCTTTTGAGATCATGGTACATCTTCACCACTTCAGGATGTACCGCCAAAGGAGAAGTGTGAAGCTCTCTCATCACCTCCTCCCATAAAGAAACGGGTACCAAGGTATGTCCTCTTAAAAGGACGTCGTGCTCTCCTCCTAAAGAGAAACCATCAGGTGCCTGTCCTGAGGATATCTGAGCACGTCGTATATCACAGTCAGCATCCCCAGGTTGTACCTCTCTGAACCACTACAGTAGTGGAGCAGTGACTGTGAGTGACTGAAGAAAGGCTACTCCATCTCTATCCATGAAGGATATCTGCAAAGCAGCTAGCTACTCTGTCACCTCCCCAAGTAGGTGAATGCTCGTCCTTCTGCTGAGGGAATCGCCTACCACGTTCCCCTTTCTAGGAGTATAGATTATCTCAGAGTCATAGAACTGGAGGAACTCGAACCATCGTCGCTGCCTCAGGTTCAGTTCCTTCTACGAGAAGATGTACCTGAGACTCTGGCGGTCTGAATAGATTGTAAAGCGCTCGCCCATCAGATAGTGCCGCCACATCTTCAGGGCGAAGACCACTTCTTCTAACTCCAGGTCATGGGTATCGAGTTCTTCTCATGATTCCTCAAATATCGTGATCCATAGGCGATCACGGCCCGCTCCTATATCAGGACATATCTGAGTCTTGTCCATGATGCATCGCAGTAAACTACGTACCCAACTCCCTCCTCCAGTAGCCTCAAGATAGGTGTGCTGGTAAATCTCTGTCTCAGCTCTTGGAAGTTCTGATGAAATCTGTCTGACCACACAAAGGTTTTCCCCTTCTTCGTCAAAGATGAGAGTGGTGCCGCAACTCTAGATAAGTCTGGCACAAATCTCCGGTAGTATCCAGCTAGTCGCAATAAACTCCGCACCTCTGTCACGCTCCTGGGTGGCTCCCAAGCTAGCACTGCCTCAATCTTCGCAGTATCCACCGCAACTCCCGCCTCAGAGATGACGTGTCCCAAGAAGTGGACCTCACGTATCCAGAACTGACACTTCGAGAGCCTGCCATAAAGCTGGTGCTCTCAGAGTCTGTCTAGTACAACCCGTATGTGGTAGGCGTGCTCCTCCTTAGTGGTCGAGTATATCAAAATGTCATCGATGAAGACCATGACAAATCGATCATGTTATGGCTTAAAGAGCATGTTCATGAGGTCCATGAACACTGCTGGAGAATTGGTTACGCCGAATGGCATAATAAAGAACTCATAGTGGCCATACCGACACCTGAATGCCGTCTTCTGCACATCCTCATCTCGAACTCTGAGCTGGTGATAGCCTGACCTGAGGTCTATCTTCAAGAACCATCGTGCTCCCTTGAGATGATCGAAGAGAAAACCAATAATCGATAGCAGGTACTTGTTCCTCACTGTCACCTGGTTCAGGCGACAATAGTCGACACAAAGTCGAAGCTCATGTCCGCCTTCTTGGCGAACAATATCAGGGAAGACCATGGTGAAACACTAGGTCGGATGAATCCCTTTCCCTGCAAGTCCTCCAAATGTACCTATAGCTCTCGAAGCTCAGCAGGGGCCATCGGTTATGCTGAGGTGGATATCGGTGCTGTCCCGGGATACAGGTCAATATAAAAGTCTACCTCCTCGTGAGGAGGTAGTCCTGGAACGTCGTCGGGAAAAACGTCTGCATACATATCCACCACTGCAGGAAAACCAAGACTCTGCACGTCAACTGATCCTAGGATGAGGCTATCCAACTGATGAGTGAGGGGTTGTCCCCTCCTCTGCAAGAGTCCATCCTGTGCTGTGAAATATTCCTTCTCACCGGTGATGGTGAACCTGCTCCCGTCGGTGCCTACACATTGCACCTTGCGCCTAATACAGTCAATCTGAGCATGGACTGTAGATAAACAATCCATGCCCAAGATGACATCGTAAGGCCTCGACGCCGCTACAAGAAGATCCCAGCCGAAGCTCTCGCCTCCTAGAGTAAGCTCACACTACCAGCACCAGTGCGTATTCGTCGAGTCTGCTCCCGTAGGAGTCTCTAGCCGTAAGGATTGAGCCAACGGCTCCGTCAGAATCTCCGAGCTCAGAACAAGGGCAGCGGGTATGAAATAATGACTCGCTCCTATGTCTATAAGAACTGCAGTAAGGGTAGAATAGACACAGATAGTACATAAAATCATCTCAAGAATGCCGTGGTCGTAGGCCTCTGCTACATGAAGCTGTGTCTGTCTCTGCCCGCAAGCTCTCTGTGGTTGGGGTGGAACTCCTGGGGGTGGTGGTGGTAGAGCCTCAAATCGTCACCCAACACCTCTTGCTCGGCCAGCTCCTCTGCCTCATCTACCTACTCCCTGCAGACCACTACGGTCGACCATCTGCCTCTGCCTGGGTGGTCCCTCAACCATCTGCTGCTCCTCTGCACGGTGGGTCGGGCAGTCACGAGCAATGTGGCCCTGCCCGCGCTATGTGCCCTGCACCACTGAGCTAGAGTCCTGAGGTCGTCTGCCTGAGGTTTTGTCATGCCTAGACCCAGGAGTCATTCGTCGACTTCCTACTGCAGAAGACTCTACCACATGCCGCCCTGCAGTAGGTCTCGCTACTGATGTATGCTCAGCAAGGAAGCTCTCGATCAGAAGGGCTCGCTGCAGTACCCCTTCCTGTGTCGGAATGCTGAGGGAGATCAGTGATGCCCTGATCTCATTCCTCAATCGTTGCTCAAAGTTCCGGGCCCGGATGAATGGGTCTCATACCATGTCCGTCGAATAATTCGAGAGATCGGTAAATCTCGACGAGTACTGGGCGACTATCAAGCTACCCTACCGCAGCTGAAAAGATCTTGGATGTGCACCACATGGAGGGTGGATGGGATGAACTCCGAGCGGAAGAGGATCTCAAAGTCTGTCCAGAGGAGAGATGCCTCGTTGTGCACCTGGATCATCTAGCTCCACCAGCTTCCTGTTTTCGCGTGCAAGAGGCTCACTGCGAGGATCACCATGAGGTCTGCTGGTGTCCTCACTAACCTGAAGACTCGTAAAACTGCCTCCAACCAATCCTCTACTTCCTGAGGGTCCGTCTCCCCATGGAACCTGGGTAGTCACTAACGCTGAAACTCATGCAGTGCACTAAGGTGACGTGCATTGTCAGCGGTTGGTGCTGGTAGCATCGGTGGCTCAGCGGGTAGAGGTACCTTCGGTGCCTCTGCTGTCAAAGGGCCATGTACCAAGGCCTCGTCGCTCGGTGGGATGTCGTCACACACAACGCTCGGAACCCTATCTGGATACCGTTGTGGGGCCATCCTGAAATGAAATAGGTGCGACACGGTCAGAATAGTATACTTGGTGAGATGACACAATGTAATCACAAAGAAAACATTAACACACATGCAATCAATGTTTTCATGCATTAAGTCGGAAATCAGAAGTCAGGGTCCTGGTGTACGGATACGTCGGCCGCCACACCAACATTGGACTCCCTGGACTGATAACCACACTCAATACTCTTAACACTATTGTTTCACATAGAAAACGAGTAGAGTCCTGAGTTCTGCGATAGAACCGAACTCCTCTGATACCAATTTGTCACGACCTGTCCTTGGGGCTCGTGTCGTGACTACCCCAAGCCCGCCTTCCAAAGGCCAGGTTCTGGAGACTAGCCCCAAGGAGTAATTCCCAGTAAAAAGGGAAGGCATTGCCGTTGTAATGTAAACAAACACCATAGAGAAAGCAAGAAAAAGTAAACACTAAGTGGGCCAGAATACAAACCCAAACTGAAAGTAATGTACAACGGAAAAAGGGTGTACAGCCACTGAAAAGTAAAGTCGTAGCCTCGTGTTGTCCACTAGAAGCCCCACCTGAATGGTGGGTATAGATAGCCTCCACAGCTCCTCGAGTCCAACCGTCCGCTCCGTGTTCATCCCACCCAGGGGTCCACCTCCAGGTACCGACTGCTCCGCAAGCCTCATCCACGATCAGCGCTGTCCGTCGTCTGCAACCAACACAACGTAGTGCGGGCATATCCCGTGCAGGGGTGAGTATAAGCTACTTAGTAGGGACCCTGATACCCCCGAAGGTCTCCCACAATCCACAAAGGATAATCCACCAAGGAAAGATACAATCACGAAGTAACGTCATACTCAGTAGGGACCCCGAGACCCCCAAATGTCTCCCATAATCAACAAAGGATAATCTACAAAGGAAAGATACAATCACAAAGTAACATCCGACACTACTTAGGTATATGCCCATACATATACCTAAGTCATAAATTCCAGTTCGTCTCCTACATCCGAGCTGATGTACAACCCAGTCCACAAAGGAAATCACAACCCGATCCACACAGGAAAGCATAACGTAATCCACACAAGATATCAAGTCAATCTTATCGAGGATAAGGATTGAAAGTCAAGATTCATCTCACACAGGTATACTTCTTAGTAAGACGATAGAGATCATCAAATGTAGTCACTGGTTCATCTAAGCCGTCAAACCCACACAAGATCGATAGGTACTAACCCCTGCAATGACCCACAAAGGATCGATAGGTAACTAAACCCCACAATAACCCACACAGGATCGGAACCACACAGGATCCGTAGGCACTGGCCCACACAGGACCGCTGAGCACTGACCCACAAAATATCGGTAGCACTGATCCACGAAGGATCACTGAGGGGTGTAGTCATCGTCATCGAATCCACGGAGGATTTCTGTACAGTCGTTATCATCGTCGGAGTTGCAGCTAGCTCTAGGGTTCCCCAACACAGCAAGCTCATTCGGGAGGGTCCGCTCCACGAGCCGAGGAGCTGATACATCAACTCACACATATTCCGGAGTTGATGTATCCAAATGTTTTGTATCGTCAGCAGGAACCCAACGTCACAGAAGGCACGTCAATCAGACGACTGGTCTGAGAGTTATTGGCTTTTTCGTTTGAGGGGCCTGGTTGATTTTTATGTCAAAACTAACCCGACCATACTCCAACTGCATACAAACCTCAAGCGGAGTAATACAAAAGGTACATCTCACTAAGAGGAATCCAACAAAGTCGACGACACATTAATCGGATGTTCGGAGCTCAAGTTATATGTGTTTCCGCTCCGAGGGCCCGGTAGGTTTCGTGTAAGAACCAACCCGACCAAACCCAAACTTTTCTGAAACCTTGAGTGTAATATACCGAAATGACCGTTTCGATCCAAGGATCACATCGCAGCAGTCGGTACGTCGATTGGAGGTCCTAAGAACATGTTATGGGAAAAATATAGAGAGAGGTCCGGTATTAGGGGGTTCGGGCCCGGTTCGACCCGGCCTGGTACCCCTGGGTCGGCCCGAACCAGGTCGACCCGACCTGGGTCCGGGTCCGGCCCACTTGGGCGCGGCCCGGCCCGTCCTAGGCGCGGCCCCGTCTCCAGGTGGCTCGGCCGTTTCGGCCGAGTGGATGGGGGGGCGCTACCCCCCCCCACCCCTGTGTGTAACAGCGGCCCCCATGATGGGGGGTCGCTCATGTGGGCAAGCTAGGGGTCGTAACCTACAAATCCTCCCTTGACTGGCCGGCCCGCTCCGGCCGGCCGGCTGTTGCCGCCACGGGATCAGCGCTGGCCGGTCACCCTGCTCAGATGCCGGCGGCATGGAACAGGCCGCCGGTCCTTGCTCCGCCACGGCCTATGGTCGTGGCCCCGCTCCGGCCGCGGTGCCTTCGGGTTTCTCCCGTGCGGTGCGACGACACCGCGATATTGTTCGATTCAACGGCATGGCGCAACGGCACCATGCTTACCATGCAGCATGACCAGGCGCGGTGTGACGACACCGCGCCATCCTCGTTCCATTCCACCACAAGGAAGACAAGAGAAAAAGGGGAGGAGGTTCGGTCGTGTTTGTGCAGTCTGACCCCCTCTTGTTAACTGATAACAAGTTGTCCAATTTTACGAGGAATGATGAGGGAAGAAATTCATGAATAGAAATGCATAAATCCCATACCTCGTCGAATCCTTTGAGTGGTGGTTCATCGTGGAAATAACCGTCGTAGAAGAAGGCATCGTGGAAGGTGAAAATATTCGTCGGCATTGCGTCGTCAATTTCCGAGGATCCGGCGTTCTTGTCGACCTTCATCGAAGGTCGGCATTCTTCGCGTTCTTCACATTATTCTTCGAAGAAGAAGAATATCTTCATGCCCCTTATCTTTTCTCCAAAATCCTCTCCACGCAACAAGTCCAACCCCAAAAATAAAATAAGTCTTTCACTTATTTTATTTTCATGACATAAGTTTGAAATTCAAAAATTGAATTAATCCTCTCAATTAATTAACTCAAGATGTCTTAATAAATGGAGGGTTATGTAAGGTTAGGGAAGATGAAGGTGTGGGGTTCATGTGGGCCCCACCTCCGTCATAACCAAACTTGGGTAGTTACCCAACTTCCACCCAGAGGTTAACCACTTAGAGAAAATAAAAATTGTAGATAAAATTTAATTTTAACTTCCATAATTTTTAACAACTTCTCCCGCATAAAAGAAACTCTGGAAAAGGTGTTCCTAAGCTATTACCGGCACTACAAATCCATCGGTGCCTTCAGAATTCTATTCCGAGCAACGGTTCGAAAGATAGAAAAACTTGCTCATTCGTTTACTGAACGTACCCGAGCTAAACTTCGGATATAAATTCCAGGCACAGCGGGCCTCAGAATCAAGTGTCGTCAGAAGACGCGTTCTTGTAAAATCCCAAAGAAAATTAACAAAAAAATTTCCTTGAATTTTACAGGTGTTTATATATATTGAATATGGTCAATTCATAATTACGTTAGATTTTTCATGGATGGTCATTTGTTATTTATCATGTGGCATGTTGAAATAGGAATGGTCAGATTGAACTTATTGTGTTTTTAGTTCAATAAATTTTAAAATTTAAACTCATAGAATGGTGATCCAATATGCATTTCACTAATGTTGACTATATTGGTTTGAATTCATAATTAAAACTATTGAATAATGAACCATATTTTGAATTTCATCAGTATGTGAATTGATATGAAATGATTGATTGGTTCTTCTTATTCGTTCATTTGAAATATCTTTGGTATCTTGGTTTTCATTTGATCAGTTAAGTAGACATAGTCTATTGGTTGTTATCATGTCGTCAGAAGAAATTGGTACAACATCATAGATTTCTTCTTGTTTTTATTTCACATTATAGGTTAAAAATAATAGTATGTTAGACGAAATAGTAGTATACTGACACTACCATTTTCAACATTTTCTTTCGGGAAAATTCACATATATTTGTGCCTCATAATGAAATTAATAATAAATCAAAGAACTGTTTTTAAAATAATTTCAAGAATTAATGTTGAAAAAAATTACATTATGAAATATTTTTTCATATTTTTGTATACATAAATTAAAATCGAATAATGGATAATACCATGAATTACTTATAATAAAAAATTGGATAAATATAAGACAAAATTATGTTTCTAACACCTAATTATAAAAAAAATTACATCCTTGAACAAATAAATAAAAAAGAATGGATTTTTCAACGAAAATATATTATATGGTTCTTGAGATGGTTTTAAAATGAATATTATATATAATGATTTTCCAGGATTGAGACGTTAATATTCCTGATTAATAATCAGATATTTTTAATGGACGATTTAAATATAGATATATATAATTTTAATAGATTGGAGGGTTTTACAAATATTAATTGAGGAAAATAATAGTTTAATAAATTAATTGAGAATAATATGAAACTATAAAGTCAAAGAAGTTTGTTTATTATTAATGTAGTTTGAATGATTGTATGATCAAATTTTGTGGTTATACTATTAGATTATATAAGGGTCGAATGTTATAGGAATATGATTGTGATGATATGTATCCCAATAATTGTTGAATATTTCATATTTAAAATATGTAATGTGTATTACTTGTTCTCAATATGGAAAATTAATAAACATGTTTTTTTTATTGTGACACAATGAAGGATATTGAAAAATAGAGGGGAATGTGGTGTGGTCTACACTGTGAGTTATATTATATTGAGGTAGATCGTTCAAATATAAATAATATATGATGATGATCAAAAAAATTATACTATAATAAGGAATATATAAAAAGGGAAGAAATAACAAGTACTAAATTCAACATCTGAATTCAAATGAATTAATAGATAAGTGTACCCCCATCACCAAATATGGTTTAACAAGACGAAAAATTGTGCATAAAAATACACAAAGATTAACATGAACCTAGGACAAGAGAGATAATGAGGTGGTTCTAATTATACATCTAATCTTAATAGGTAAGAAACTAGATAATCATAGTTTTTTAATTATCAATATCTCATGAATAAGGGTTATGAATCTGATTACACATAGAGTTATCCTGAAACCAAGGATTATATCATCTAAAAAATGGATGACCATGAAAAAACACAAAACATTATATAAGAAGTCACTCTTATCAGGATTTATGAAAAATGATCGATAAGAGATGTTCACAATATAGAATCTATATGGGTATAATGATTGTAGGGGGAGTCTTTTATAGTATATAGACAGACTAACAGGTCCATAAATCATTGAAGATATCCAAATGTTAGTAAAATAATGACATTAATCATATGAGATGTGATTGAGAGTATAGAAGATACATAATGTCTTTGATCGATATTAATCCCTTATATAAGACCATATAATATCTCAATAGATATTATTATAACCCCTAGTACATCAACACATTAATTGGGTGTGATACATAGGGAATACATTAGTGGTGAAACATGAAAAATAATATTATTCATGTGTGGTATAAAATTCTCATATATGCACGATCTGTAGTGTCATTACGTCAGAATGAAAGAATAATATAATGAATATACATAACTACCCTGGTTCAGGGTTAGAAATGTAATAGAAAAACATTTTATATCACCCTCATTTACCCCTCCACTATCACGATGACTCTGATTCCAACAAATGATAATATCAATGGAGTAACTTGGATTTTTATATTAATCATACTAAAAAATAAACAATATGTATGCATTTAAACCCACAGTTTATTATTTAATGATTATGAATTTTAAAATATTTCCCATTAAAAGTAATTAGTATTCGGTTTACATATTTTGGTATCATTAATAACATATTTTTAAAAAAACCTATAGTATGGTATGTCTTAAAACATAAAGAAGACATATACAAAAAAATGATTTTATTCCATTATTTTTTTAACAGAACCCTTAACTAGTATATGAAATCATTTTTAATATAAAAAAATAATCTCAATATATAATAACAAATAAATAATTCCACAAATAAATGGAATACATAAAGTATATGATATTTCGTAATTACTAGTGATATATTTTAGTGTAATAATTATATAAGGTGCTTCTTTAATGATAGTGAATAGTTATATATCATTTATAATAAATTATTATTGGAAGTAAATATCATATTAAAAACATTTGAAATAAAAATATAAATAATTATAGGTATTAAAAAAATGGAAATTGGGGAATAGTTTGAGAATACATACCATGAATGGTATATTCCATGATCTTAATATTGGTATTCTTTGATTACATAGTAATCTGTTATATGAAGACAGATCCATAATAGATAGGTGAACTATGTTGAATGGTATATTAGTAAATATTAATCATAGTACAATTGGGAAATTATAAACAGTATTGAATCATATATTCTATATTTTTTACATAAGCATTATAAAACTAGGTTGCGGAAAATTCAATACTATTGTCATTCCCTTTTGATTAAATAATTTTTATTTTCCTTTAAAGTATGGTTTTTAATTTTTATTTTTAATGAAAAACTCTCCCATTTGGTAAATTATATTATACATAGAACGAATGTTTTCCGAATGAATTATTTTTATAATATTATTTTCATTTTTTAAAATCATATTGTTTTTCTTAGTTTTAGAAATTGATTTATTAAAAAGTATTATGACTTTATAATATTATATTATTTTGGTAATATATTAATATATATTAATATTATTTTTTTAATCAAAGGGAATTCATAATACATATTGTATATACATGATTTAATATACTAATCTGATAAATAATTAAATATTATAGAAACTATTAAAAAATTCACCACCAACATATTATGATTTTATGAATCTTGTAATGGACTGGGTTTTTGGGGTCCATTACTTTGTGAAAATATCGTTTTGGGTTTCCAGTTCTGGGAATCACGGTAGTGTAGGCCTACATGTAGCCTTAGCCTACCGGTAGCTCGGTCTACTGGTGGCCGCAGCCTACCGGTAGCTGCAGCCTACCGGTAGCTCGGCCTACCAGTTGCTCCAGCCTACCGGTAGCTCGGCCTACCAGTCTTTGCAGCCTGCCAGTAGCTCGGCCTACCGATAGCTGAACTACCGGTAGTTGTCACCCACCGATAGCTCTCAGCTACCGGTGCCTCTGGCCTACCCCGCAGGTTATTTCCAGTAGCGCTCCCTTTTGTGCAAATAGGGTTTTAAACCCTATTCTGACTCGTTTAAGCATGTTTTAAGGACTAGTAATGCGCATAAGAGTTTTAATTAAATACTTAATCAATTTGTGAGTCGTTTTAAACCACTCGACCCACATTAATGACGAGTGGAGCCGCGTGGTCAACCCACGACCCCCGTGCCTTACGCGATTACACATTCTCACCTCAACCGTCCTCGGCTCTTATAAACTAAGGTTTAGCGGTGGTTTCTCTTTTCCTTGATCGGTGCTCTTCACAAATAGCTTATGGTGCATCGGGCGCGTCGTTATCCGTAAAATTCCGCGCTCGGCCTAAGCATTGATAGACGGAGTGATTTTCGTTCAGGCGAGCCGAATCGCAATCCGTGAACTTCCTCCCCCGGCCTCATCCTAGATTGTTGATCCAACAGGTAGGTAAATTTATCCTTTTCTTCTCACTTTGGTGTATCATGCGGGTGGTTGTTCTTTTGTTCTGTAGAATTGGATAATCCAGACCTAATTAAAGATAATGAATGAAATCTATAAAGAAAGGGGGGGTTGTGATCATTGATGTTATCCTATATTTTTTTGATGTTGTTTCTTTTATGACCATATTTTTGAGTTGTACTGGCTTATGCCTTCTAAAAATCGAGGTCGTTGGTGGTCGTTTTTTGTGCTCTAATGAACCCTGCTGATGTTTTAAATGGCTTGTTTGTAAATGTGAACTCCTGCTGTGAAATTGGGTGAAATTGGTTAATCGCGTATATCCGGCTGAATAAATTGAAAGCACCAGGATCAATCCCTTCTGTACTAACCCTGGTCAAAATGGAATTGAAATCATGGAACATGTAAAATCTTTTAAATCTGAAAATACAGGCTTGGCCTTGCTTAGTGTTGGTGGCAGTGTTTTGGTGGTTTTCTTTTACGAGTCGATTACTGGAGATATGGGAGGGGATGGGATCCCCTTTTCTTTTATACCCTCGGTGGTTGTGTGAAATTGGTGGATGGTATCCCCTATTGATGCGGCTTCGGTGGTTGTGAGTTTTAAGACCTGTTGGATACTTGTTTATATCAAGAATTGGGGTGGAATCCTCTGTTGTTGAGAACCAGGTATGGGCGTTATGGTTGTTGCTTGATTGTTCACCTTCCTGGACTTAAGCCTATGCCTACTAGTTGCCCAGTAGTGCTTAAAATTAAGCATTATTACTGAACGTGAAATAAGAAAGGGGACAAATGGGTTGTTAGCATGAGTCGTGACTTGGACTTGAGTACTGTTGTGATCTGTAGGCTGTCTGATGAAAAACCAACTTGGGTGAGTGCTTGTTACCTATATATATATATACTTGTAGCTTTGTGTTTCTTATTCTCACCCCACCAAAGTTGAGAACTTAGTGTTGAACACCCCCATTTCATGGGGGATGGTGTTTTTCCCAACACTATTCTTAGTGGATGGTTATTAGCACCATTTCTGCTCCCATTCCTGGATAGCCTAAGTTTCTTCATGGAGGCTATGATGGCCGGAGGTCCATTATTAGCCCAGGAACCTTCGGGCGGGGTGGTGTGGTGGTTGGCCAGTTGTGTGTGGTAGGTGGTTTCCCAAGTGTCTTCTGGATGAGGCCCAGGTGTCTTCGGGCGTGATAGTGGATTTTCTAGCCCAGGTGTCTTCGGGCGTGGTGGTTGTTGTTCTGGCCTAGGTGTTTGTAGGCATGGTTATGTGTGACAGTTGTGGCCCAGGTGTGTGTGGGCGAGATTACGGCAGTGGGACTGCATGTGGTTGTGGCCCAGGTGTGTGCGGGCGGGTGTTGTAGTGGGACTGCGGTGAGAATGGCAGGATTGTTCTGATGCATAGGATGTCTCAATAACCAGTGGGAAAGTGGTGTGGGGTACCCAAACATCAATTTTCTATTAATATATATATTACTTGACTTGCGTTATTTGGGGAGTGTGCCTTGGTGAGGCCTGGGGTGGGTAGTTTACCTTGATAGGTGTTTGGTTTACTCCTTTTCTCACGGGACTTTAGCACGTTCCCCCACTTTTGCACGAGAGTCTTTGGTTTTACCTAATGAGTGTACTTGTATTCTCACCCTGCGTATATAAAACTACTTTCAGGTTTCCAGGAGGACTTCGGGGATCATGGAGGACCTTACTAGCTCGGACCATTGGGGCATTTTCTGTTGCTGTTTTTCTTCTTTGGTACTTACCTTTGTAGTCTCCATTTGTACTTTGTGGCTTTACTTTTACAACATGCATGTGGGAATGTATTATTTCTTTTGGTTTTACTTCTAATTAATTCATGATGTTGTTGAGTTTCATCATCTCATCTCTCGATCTTATAAAACAAAAAGGGGTAATGCCTTCCATTTGTGAGATATCTCTATACCCTTGGTGCTAGTCGCCACTATGGGACCTATTGAAGGTGGGTCTCGTGGGTCATTATCTCTCCTTCAACTTATAGAAGGAAGGGTCTGGCAATCAGCTGACCCTTCCCTCCTTTTGGTGAAGGAGGGTCGTGACAGAATGGTATCAAAAGGATGGTTGAGAGATAGGATGGAGTCTGGAGTTAGGCACAGTGAGGATTGCATGGGATGGTAAGGCAATAGTGTTGGGTGACCTTGGCACGTGAATTAGGCTAGGGAAGACCGGGTAGGACATGAGATTTTAGGGCCCCGTGATCCGATGCAAGGACTCTGGACCTAACGAACGACCAAGTAAGGCCATATTGAATACAAGGTAGAGACCCTTGGAAAGGTACATGCATCATAATGACTTGTGTTCTTGTGTTTCTGGGATGTCTTGGGGACTAAGAATAAATTAATTTTTAAGAAGTTTTAAGAACAAAATTCTAAACTACTTGTACTTAGGCATTCCTTGTTTACCTTGCAGCTATGGCACCTGGAAGGCGACCACGTGTGGTAAAGGCGATCGAGGCCCCAGAGACTACTTTGGCCGATTGGAAGAGAGCTGATCGAGAGGAAGAGGACGACCAGTGGCAGAAGACTCATCGAGCCTTCTAGCGACAGGCCCTCGAGATGTATGAGGGCATCACCTCCGATATGTAGACGGAAGGATGGCTAGAGGTGCTAGTTATAGCTTTCGGCCTAATTCGGGCCCCGACCGAGTACTGGGTTCCTCTAGCCATTAGTTAGATGCGGGGAGCGGCACGTCAGTGGTGGATGCTTTACCTGGGGGAGAGGAGAGAGTCTGAGGTGTCTTGGGTGGATTTCGAGAGGGAGTTCCGGGCGGAATTCCACTCCTCGATGATGAAAGCAGAAAAGAGGCAGGAACTACTCTCCCTCCAGTAGGGGAGTATGTCCGTGAGGGACTTAGGGATCAAGTTCAAGGACCTCCTACATTTTTCTCCAGACCTCTTTCCCGACGAGGAGTCTCGGGCAAGACGTTTAGAGGAGGCGCATTGACCCTCCCTCTAGTTTGTTGTTACCCCCTTCACCCTGCCGACGTACTTGGTGGTCTAGAAGAAGGCTGAAGTGTTGGAAAGGATGCATGCTGTAGGAGGAGTGTCGCGAGAGGGGATCCAGCTGGGACCATCGAAGGGGAAGGATGTCAGCACCCGGCCTCCACCATCAGGACCCTCTAGGTTCTGACCAGCATGGAGCATGCCGCATCAGTTTCGGTTTCGATCCCCCAGCCCTCGCCCTTTTCCTACGGACCCGCGACCGCGGTGCTTCATCTGTGGGAGCCCTGGGCATCTCCGGATTTAGTGCCCCGACCGGGTGCAATACAGCAGTGGTAGTCATCACCAGCACCCGCCCCAGCAGCAGCTTCCAGCCAGACCTTTCCAGCAGCAGCAGCAAGGACACCGAGCTCCCGCTCCTCCGAGGGCAGACGTAGGAGGAGGAGGCCGACCTCAGGGAGCTCAACAGGGACCTCGACCAGGGAGTGTTTGGCGAGGTGGCCGACAGTGGAGAGGCAAGGGAGCTGGGCGTGGACAGTTACACGCCGCAGAGGCAGCAGTTCCAGCAGGGCTAGAGGTTTTTCAAGGTATGATCAGTCTGTTTAGCACTCTTTCTTATGCCTTGTTCGATACCGGAGCTTCACACTCCTTTGTTGCACCCAGCCTAGCCCGTTCCTTGGGTTTAGATGTGGAGAGACTTCCAGTTCCCCTGGTGTTGAGCACACCAGTCGGAGGTCAGACCAACTTGTTGTTTTTTTGTCGGGGATGTAGACTGATGATCAGTCCACATCAGTCGGTTAGGGATCTTCTACTGCTATAGATTCAGCCATACGATGTCATCCTAGGCATCGACTGGCTATTTTTTGTGTGCATCGTCATCGAATGTTTTCGACGAAGGGTGGTTTTCTCAGACATGGACAGCCGGCGTGTTACCTTCAACGGCGAACGGAGCAGTCCGAAGGGAAATAGGAGAGAGGAAACTCTCCACTCCTTGTTGACCGAGGTGATAGTGGAATCAGTAGATGCTGAAATGGTGGAATATCCAGAGATCTTCTGTGAGTTTATGGACATCATTCCTAAGGAGGTGACGACTCTACCCCCTCAACGTGATATCGAGTTCGAGATAGACCTGCAGCCCGACGCTCGTCCAATCTCGATGGCTCCTTACCGGATGGCACCTTCGGATCTATGGGAGTTGCAGATACAGATTGATGATCTGATGAAGAGAGGTTATGTTCGGCCGAGTGCGTCACCATGGGGTGCTCCGGTCTTGTTTGCAAAGAAGGCAGATGGTGGTCTCAGGTTTTGCATAGATTACAGGAGGCTGAATCAGGTGACGATCAAGAATCACTCCCCTCTTCCAAGGATAGATGATCTTTTCAACCAGCTGAAAGGGGAAGGATGGTTCTCGAAGATCGACCTGCGGTCTGGGTACCACCATCTAAACATGAAAGAGAGAGACATCCCGAAGATAGTGTTCAGGTGGAGGTATGGACACTTCGAGTTCATAGTCATGCCCTTCAGCGTTACGAACGCCCCGGATGTGTTCATGGGGCTTATAAACTCCATCTTCCAGAAATACCTGGATCGGTTCGTGGTTGTGTTCATCGACGACATCCTGGTCTACTCTAGATCAGAGGAGGACCATGCAGAGCACCTGGGGACAGTTTTGGAGGTCCTCCGACAGCACCATCTCTATGGGAAGTTTTCAAAAATCATGTTCTGGACACGAGAAGTGCACTTCCTCAGGCATGTGGTGTCCGAGAAGGGGGTAGCGGTGGACCCGTCAAAAGTGGATGCAGTTGTTTATTGGGCAGAACCTAATAATGTGGCAGAGGTGCGTAGTTTCCTTGGGCTGGCAGGTTACTACTATAGATTCGTACCGAACTTCACCCGAGTTGTGGCCCCTTTGACGGCTCTGACCAAGAAGGACCAAGCATTCATATGGAGTGAGCAGTGCCAGTCAGACTTCAGCTATCTAAATGAGAATTTGGTCAGTGCCCCAATGCTGAGATTACCAGAATAAGGGGTGGCCTATGAGGTATTCTCTGATGCTTCAGGACAGGGCCTAAGATGCGTGTTGATGCAGCCACAAGGTGTGATCTCTTATGGGTCCTGGCAGCTGCGTTCCCATGAGCGTAATTACGCCACCCACAACCTGGAACTAACAGCAGTTGTCTTTGCTCTAAAGTTATGGCGGCACTACCTCATTGGGGAACGCTTTGTGGTCTTCACGGATCACCAAATCTTGAGGTATATCTTCTCCCGGCGGGACTTATACTTGCGACAGCGGAGATGGGTGGAGTTCCTCCAGGATTACGACTTCGAGATCTCTTATACTGAATGCAAAGGCAATGTGGTGGCCGATGCCTTGAGCAGGAGGACGCAGAAGGATGCGGTACGAGAGTCGACGGACGCCTGGAAGGAAATGGAGGAGTTGGCCGCCTTACACCTGGATGCGAGGATGGATAGAGGCAGAGGCTGCCTATATCAGATGATAGTGAAATCATCTCAGTTTCGATAGGTGGAAGAGTCTCAGTGGGGAGACCCGAAGTGCGAAGTGATGCATGACCGGGTTGACCAGGGAAATGCTCCGGAAGGATGGACAGAGGATGGTTAGAACCGGATGCTTTTCCAGAAAAGGTTGTTTGTCCCGGAGGCAATGTGCGGAAAGGATCTCATTGAGTTCCACAACTCACCCATGGTGGTACACACAGGAGTTTCCAAGATGTACCAGGGTTTGAAGAGGCAGTTTTGGTGGCCCAGAGTTAAGCGAGCGGTTGCAGAGTTTGTGGCCAAGTGCTTAGTGTGTCTGCAAGTGAAGGTTGAACACTGAGTTCCAGGCGGCCTACTGCGGCCTCTAGATGTCCCTGAGTGGAAGTGGGATGACATATCGATGGATTTCATCATTAGACTACCAAAGGTCCAAGGAGGGTACGACGCCATCTGGGTGGTAGTAGACAAGTTGACGAAATCATCTCACTTTCTAGAAATCAGGGAGTCGAGTACTGTGGACGCTTGGGCATGAATGTACGTGGATGAGGAGGTGAGGTTGCATGGATTTCCGAGGTCTATAGTCTCGGATTGGGATGCACAGTTAACCTCGCGAATCTGGAGAGGATTGCAGAATGCGTTTGGCACCCAGTTATGCCTTAGCACTACTTTCCATCCCCAGACAGATGGACAAACAGAGCACATCATTAAAACCTTGGAGGATATGCTACGGGCATGTGTTCTGGACTCAGGAGGATCATGGGGGTTACACTTTCCCCTTGTAGAGTTTGCTTACAATAATAGCTATCACTCTACCATTGGCATGGCCCCATTTGAAGCCCTGTATGGGAGGCCATGCTGCTCACCTATGTGTTGGGCCGAAGTAGGAGAGAGAGGCATCCTTGGCCCAGAGATGGTGCAGAACACAACAGAGAAGGTTCATCTCATACGGGAATGGATGAAGGCGGCCCAGGACTGACAGAAGTTGTATGCTGATACCAGGAGGAGGCCCTTGGAGTTTGAGGTTGGGGACCACGTATTCTTGAAGGTCTCCCCTCGGCGTGGGCAACGGAGGTTCGACAATGGGAGTAAGCATTCATCTAGGTTCATCGGACCCTTCAAAGAATTGCGGCGGGTCGGCGAGGTGGCTAACCAGCTAGCATTTCCACTGCCGCTACTGAGAATACATGGTGGCTTCCATGTGTCCCAGCTCCATCGGTATCGGCATGATGATTCACATGTCCTTGATTGGGGTGAGCTGTACATCGAGGACGACATCACCGTTGTGGAGAGACCAGTGATGATCGAGGATCGCAAGGAGAAGGTCCTTTGTGGGAGAACCATTCCCTTGTTTTGCGTGTTGTGGAGACATGGTGGGCTTGAGGAGTGTACGTGGGAGAGGTAAGCACATATGCGTACCCAGTACCCAGAGTTGTTTTGAGTTTTTCTCCTTGTTGTACCTATTGTGGTAGAATGTTTTGTCTTTTGACTATAAAATGTATTGTTTTCTTTCCTCTATTTTTGTGTGAAAAGCCCTCGCTATGGTGGAGGAGAGAACCCGACCCCTAATCAAGACGCATTAAGGTGGATGCGATTAAACCCGTGTGGGCGAGTCAGTGCCGCCCAAAGCTTATAATATCTTGACATGGGGAAGGAGACTCCCCAACCCACATGCCCGAGTAGTTTGGCATGGTATGTTGCTTAGTTCTTGGCGGGGAAATGTTTTAGTTAGCATGAGTTCACTCCTAAGAGGTATCATTCAAGGTGGTTGTCCAGACCCTCTCTTCCCTTCTGGTTTTGTTTTGATTCATGAGGACGAGAATCGTTTAAGAGGTATCTGATGTAATGGCCTGGGTTTTTGGGGTCCATTACTTTGTGAAAATCTCATTTTGGGTTTTCGGGTCTGGGAATCACGGTGGTGTAGGACTACCAGTAGCCTTAGCCTACCGGTACTAGGCCTACCGGTAGCTCGGTCTACCGGTGGCCGCAACCTACCGGTAGCTCGGTCTACCAGTAGCTGCAGCCTACCGGTAGCTCGACCTACTGGTAGCTGCAGCCTACCGGTAGCTCGGCCTACCGGTGGCTGCAGCCTACCGGTAGATGTCACCGAGCGGTAGATCTCAGCTACCGGTAGCTCTCAGCTACCGGTAGCTCGGCCTACAGGTGGCTGCAGCCTACTGGTAGCTATCACCCACCGATAGCTCTCAGCTACCGAGGTCTATGGCCTACCCCGCGGGTTATTTCCAGTAGCGCTCCCTTTTGCGCAAATAGGGTTTTAAACCCTATTCTGACCCGTTTAAGCGTGTTTTAAAGACCAGTAACATGTATAAGAGTTTTAATTAAATACTTAATCAATTCGTGCATTGGTTTAAACCACCCGACCCCCTTTAATGACGATTGGAACCGCATGGTCAACCCACGACCCTCGTTCCTTATGCGATTACGCGTTCTCACCTCAACCGTCCTCGGCTCTTATAAACTAAGGGTTATCCATGGTTTCTCTTTTCCATGATCGTGGCTCTTCACAAACAGCTTCTGGTGCATCGGGGGCATCGTTATCCGTAAAACTTCGTGCCCGGCCTAAGCATTGATAGACGAAGCGATTTTCGTTTAGGCGAGCCAAATCGCTATCCGTGAACTTCCTCCCTCGGCCTCAGCCTAGATCGTTGATCCAACGGGTAGGTAAATTTCTCATTTTCCTCTCTCTTTGGTGTATCATGCGGGTGGGCGTGCTTTTGTTCTATATAATTGGATAAACCAGAACTGATTAAAGATAATGAATGAATTCTATAAAGAAAGGGGGGGATGTGATCGTTGATGCGATCCAATATTTTGTTTATGCGGTTTCTTTTATGACCATCTTGTTGAGTTGTGCTGGCTTATGCCTTCTGAAAATCGATGTCGTTGGTGGTCGTTGTTTGTGAACTAATGAACCCCGCTGATGTTTTAAATAGATTGTTTATAAATGTGAACTCCTGCTTTGAAATTGGGTGAAATTGGTTAATCACGTATATCCAGCTGAATAAATTGAAAGCACCAGGATCAATCCCTTCTGTGATAACCCCGGTCAAAAAGGAATTGAAATCATGGATCATGTAAAATCTTTTAAATCTGAAAATACAGGCTTGGCCTTGCTTAGTGTTGGCGCCAGTGTTTTGGTGGTTTTCTTTTACGAGTCGATAGCCGGAGATGTGGGAGGGGATGGGATCCCCTGTTCTTTTATACCCTCGGTGGTTGTCTGAAATTGTGGGATTATATCCCCTATTTATGCGGCTTCGGTGGTTGTGAGTTTTAAGACCGGGTGGATACTTGTTTATATCATGAATTGGGGTGGAATCCTCTATTGTTGAGAACCTGGTATGGGTGTTATGGTTGTTGCTTGATTTTTCACCTTCCTGGACTTATGCCTATACCTACTAGTTGCCCACTAGTGCTTAACCATAAACATTATTACTGAACATGAAATAAGAAAGGGGACAATTGGGTTGTTAGCGTGAGTCATGACTCAGACTTGGGTGATGTTGTGATCTGTAGGTTGTCTGAAGAAAAACCTAGCTTGGGTGAGTGCTTGTTACCTATATATATATACTTGTAGCTTTATGTTTCTAATTCACACCCCACCAAAGTTGAGCACTTAGTGCTGAACACCCCCATTTCATGGGGGAGGGTGTTTTTCCCAACACTATTCTTAGTGGCTGGTTATTAGCTCCTTTTCTGCTCCCTTTCCTGGATAGCCAAAGTATCTTCAGCCAGGCTGTGATGTCCTGAGGTCCATTATTATCCCAAGAACCTTCGGGCGGGGTGGTGTGGTGGTTGGACAGGTGTGTGCGGCATGTGGTTTCCCAAGTTTCTTCAGGATGAGGCCCATGTGTCTTCAGGTGTGGCGGTGGATTTTCTAGCCCAAGTGTCTTCAGGCGTGGTGGTGTTTGTTCTTGCCTAGGTGTTTACAGGCATGGTTACATGTGACAGTTGTGGCCCAGGTGTGTGCGGGCGGGATTACGGCAGTGGGACTGCATGTGGTTGTGGCCTAGGTGTGTGCGGGCGGGTGTGGCAGTGGGACTGCGGTGAGAATGGCGGGATTGGTCCGATGCGTAGGATGTCTCAATATCCAGTGGGAAAGTGGCGCGGGGTACCCGAATATTGATGTGCTCTTAATATATATATTACTTGACTTGCGTTATTTTGGGAGTGTGCCTTAGTGAGGCCTAGGGTGGATAGTTTACCTTGATAGGTGTTTGGTTTACTCCTTTTCTCACGGGACTTTAGCACGTTCCACCACTTGTTCACGAGAGTCTTTGGTTTTCCCTACTGAGTGTACTTGTATGCGCACCCTACATATATAAAACAACTTTCAGGTTTCTAGGAGGACTTCGGGGATCAAGCAGGACCTTACTAGCTCGGACCTTTGGGGCAATTGCAGTTGCTATTTTTCTTCATTGGTACTTACCTTTGTAGTTGCCCTTTGTACTTTGTGGCTTTACTTTTAGAACATGCATGTGGGAATGGTTTATTTCTTTTCGTTTTACTTTTCTTTCCTTATTGGTGTTGTTGAGTTTCATCATCTCATCTCTTGATCTTATAAAACAAAAATGGTTAATGCCTTCCATTTTGTGAGAAATTTCTATACCCTTGGTGCTAGTCGCCACTCCGGAACCTATTGAAGGCGGGTCTCAAGGGTCATTATCTCCCCTTCATCTTAAAGAAGGAAGGGCCTGGAAATCTACTGACCCTTCCCTCCTTTTGGTGAAGGCGGGTCATGACAAATCTAATTTTGAATTAATATTAAAAATAAATTCAAAACACTGGTAAAATTATTTTATTAAATAAAAATCTTACAATTTTTTCAAATTACATAATAAATTATAAATTCTTAAATCCCCCATTTTAAATTTTATTTCATTATATTCATAAAGATGAATTTAACGACATTCAAATTAATTTTCTAATATTTCTAAAATTAAAAAAAAACTTGTTTTTAAAAATAAATATTATATAGTTTATTACCCCCATTAATGAAACAAATAATTGTCACATAAAATATATAGTTTTCGTATTTCAAAATTAATATTTTTAAGTCCTTTTTTAAATTCAATTTTCATATTACTCCTTATAAAAAAACTACCCTATAACTTGTGATGTAATTAATATATTTATACAAGATTATGTATCATACCTATTCCATTTTATCATGTTTTATTAATAATATAAATATTCATTTTGTACTTGTTTTTCTTTTTATAATACTATTATATTGGGTTATTAATTATGATGGTCCAAAATATTATTTGTCTTATTTATCACTATTTATACTAGTCCTTTTGAATCTAATTATTATGTCATTAATATATAACTATTATCAAATAAAATATGTATTTTTATTATTTATATTTCAATGAAATATATATTTATTATAGTATAATGTAATTTATTAAACTAAAAATCCAAAAATTATATTATCGTAAATATTATTTTGTATTCGTCAATCCATGAAAAATATTAGTTTATGTATAATATTTTCTCCCAAAAGAAACCACATTATGTCATCTAACTTTTCATACATCCAATGTAAATTCAAAAAATATTTATTTAATATAATTATACATTATCCCCATTACCAATAATTTTTATGAAATCCTAATATATTAATAATCGTTCTTGATATATTTCATTAATTTTTAGTACATGTTTTGGGTTACACCAAGAATTCCTCAAAAAGTGAAATATTGAATATTTCATTTATATTCGAGATGTTTGGTGGCATAAAAAATGATATGTTATAACACTAAATATCTCTTAAAAATACGATGGAACAATGCATCATACAGTTATCTGAGAATTCATTAAAGAAAATATATCTCCCATACACAATGATTCTTTTTGGGACATGTATTATAATATATTAATAGAATGCTAAACCATTGATTACCATTACAACAAATTTTAAATTTTACATTTCATGATATGATTCTGGATAGCTCAGATAATTTGAGCCAACTCCCTAACGAGTTCAAGACCAACTTTTTTGATTAACTTAACAACATCCCATATTTTTATATTATAACAAGTGTTTCCATACAATGATACATACTATTCATTTTTTTCTCAAATAAAATATATTAATATATGAAAATTTAAACCATTATGGTTATTAGTCCAATGATACTTGATATTAACATTATATCTAATTTATGGATATTCCATTCTTAACCACTATTCATATATAAATGAATCGAATGGGTAAAATATATTTATATCTTTTTGGAACCTTTCATAGGCACAAAATATTTTTTTCCCAAAATAAGTGTCACATTCTAATTCAATTTATAATGGTGAATCATGATATCATTCAACATCATTAATATAATTTTTGGATAGTTTCATAATGGGTAGATCCATTATTATTTAACTAATTCATATGGACATTTATAGGTGATCCTTAAATTTTACAAATGTCACTATTTCTCATAAATTACATATGAATAAAAATAAAAATGTATATTTTGATGTTTTTAACCTTACTATTTTTTATAGGTGGAGATCACATTAATTAAATAAAAATTTTTATATTGTACATAACATGATTAAATACCATGAATAAAGATTCATAAATAGATACCGCTTTATTCATGTTATCCCACGAGAAATGATTATTTAAAATCCTATATATCTTAGTGCTGAAATGATGTACATAGAAATTTATAAACTGAATTTCATCCTTAAAATCAGTATTTATCTCATGAAACAATGATATGAATAAAATATTTCAAAAATAATTTTTTTACTTCGTAGATAAGTTCCATCAATCACCCAATGTTTATTTAATTTTTTCATTTTTAAGCCACTATCATTTTTTTGAGACATCATTATCTACTCTTTAAATAATGGATGTATTTTCCATACATAGGGAATGAGGGTCCACATTCTCTACCAATTTATATTAAAAAAAATACTAAATTCAACTTTATTGGATTTGTATCCATCCACAACATAGATAATACCATAGGATCATTATAAAATAATTACCTTCCAGGGGAGGTATTTTTTTATTTGAAGATTCTTTGAGTACTTAAATCCAAATAAATTATTATATATTGATATATTTCAATATTAATATATAATGAAGGAACTACTGATATGTTTACATGAAATGAAATTCACTATATAGATAATACAACCATATTGATTGGATAATGACTACTACCACAAATATAGATCATTGTTTCACATTTATTTATTATTCTTAAATTGTCATGTTTGATTAGTAATTATCATTTATTGTTTCATATTGGTTCACCCCTATATAAAATATTATCTATCAAAAAATATTAAAAATCATAAACATTATAATTTAATTTTAAAAAATATAAAAAATTTATTTAACTGTATAGTTCCATATAATATTCATACAATTCATTTCAACATGTTAATTGGACATCATTACGTGTAATATTTATTAATAGGCCAGTTAGTGATGAAAATTATTCAAAAAATTTCATGTAACTATGTATGATAAATAAATAGTATATCTCACTTATAGTCAATTTCATTGGTGAATCATCCACCACTAATGTCATTGAAGGTCAATTTGATATTCCGTCCATGGGGAATATATATCAGTGAAATGAAATATGTTAAAACTAAAATCAATATTTAATTAAATTATGAAATAACTAGATTTCTAAAAGGTCATCATGTTACATTAAAAATTTCTTATTGATATTATCTTATTTTTTATATTATATAATGATACAATAAAATTATAGTACCAAATACTTAAAAAGATTGTCCTTGAATAGTCTATCAATAGAATCTATAATATGGTCATTTAAAAGTTGTAGGATGCATGATGTTTGTCAAATATATCATCAATACTTGTTAATTGTCACATATTTGTTATTGTAATGTAATTTATTTCCATGTGATCAATTTATATATATATGTATTGACCATCCATTGTAATTTATAAAATACACATCCACTCCCCATATAGGCACAATAGAATTTATTTATTTTATATGATTGATCACTTTTATTTAATTAATAATTTACACTAATTATTCAATGATAAATTTATAATGTCACTCTTTTAAAAAAATTATTTAGTTCAACATTACATTTGAATAAATTAATTAATTTTGATAAAGAGTGACATTATTCCCTCTAACATATATTTATAAATAAAACACAATACACATAATAAATTCCTAAGACATGGAAAAAAATATTGGTGATATCAAATTAATTGTAATGGTTCAGTACATTGGAAGAAATCATGAATGGATATTGAATAACCTAAATTCAATGTTAAATGAATGATGGGAAATCAAATTAATAAATAACATGAAAATAATAAGGTTGAAAAAGATTTGATCAAATAAATAAAAATTAAAAAATCACATGTGATTGAAACATATCCATGGATATTATAATTGTGATAATAATCACATAAAAACATATGATTTAATTTATAATATAATACTTCATAACTTTAGAAATGTTCAGAGTCAAGCATACTCAAGTCAAAAAAGTATAATTGGAAAACAAAATAAAAACATAGTAGAAAAACATGAGGTACAAAAATACCACCAGATCGCTGAAATGGAAAATCACTCCCCACCAAAATAAAATAGGGTCCTAATACCCATAGAAAACACGTAGAACCACAATAACATAAACCCACAAAAATCGCTTCCATCCATGACAGCATGCACCTTTCTCGATAGAGGCCCAGACAGTATCTCAAGGTCCACCCACGCATCCCAAGGACATCTTACCACAATCCAAGGGCATCATGAATGCATCTATTGATGTTGTTGTAGCAATCCCGACACGTCACTTCTTCCATCGTCAGCATACTTTCTACATCCCCACGTAGCTCTAGAAGGTCACCTGCCCCGCTTGAGATCTCTTCTTCCTACACCTGAAGATCATTGTCATGTAAATCATGCATCCCAAGGACCCACCTATTGTCAGTATTCATCCTATTCATAAATCCCACATCTGATGCCAAACCCCATCGCACCATCACTAGATCACCGACCCTCAACCGATATCGGCTTCTCGTCGTCCTTATAAGAAACCTACAACCGGACCACCACCGGGACCACACATCCTTTCCTCGCACACCCCATCACCACCTCACCAAGTGGCGAGTCACCGTCGACCCACTGGGATCACATATCCCGGGGACTCAAATCTGCA
Source organism: Viscum album (assembly GCA_963277665.1). Classification (NCBI taxonomy): domain Eukaryota; kingdom Viridiplantae; phylum Streptophyta; class Magnoliopsida; order Santalales; family Viscaceae; genus Viscum; species Viscum album. The sequence goes on from OY728145.1 coordinate 1,101,221,124, forward strand.
ACGCCTGATCCACCACCAAGAAGCCATGTCGGACTTCACAGCTGATCCAATTGTTGGCTATACAAGCCGAGAAATATGAGAGGAAGAATGGAAGAGGTAGAAAAATTGGCACACAGCACAAAGAAGCTTTCAAGCTTTTCACAATTTCACACAACTTCACAATTTTCACAAATGAAATTTCAGGCTACAATTACATCAATTTATAGACCCACAACATTAAATGCCTAGCATTTATGTTGGTACAAATAAAGACCAAAACATAAAATACAGAGAATCTGTGACGGTACAAGGAAAGACCAAAATACTAAATGCAGAGCATTTATGACAGTACAAAGATATACCAAATCTTTAAATGCAAAGCATTTAAATTTATTCAAAGAAAATAAATGGAGGTTGACCCATGGAAGAAAAAAATGTGCAAGTAATAAATGACGTCGCAGGCAGTTTTGACTCATGTTTTTGGTTTTCAATTCCAACACTCCCCTTCAAACCAAAACTGGATTCATTCCGAGCATCATTCTGAGTTTCATCCAGGATCGTTCTTCTTGATATAAACTGCATGCTCATATGGACATTTGGTGAAACCGTTCTCTCGAAGATAGCTGTCAATGCGTGCATTCCAAGCACGAGGAGCCTGCTTCAACCCATAAAGAGCATTCTTCAGTCGATACACTTTCTCTTCCTCCCCTTGCATAACAAAGCCTTCAGGCTGGTCTACATAGACCTCTTCCTCTAGAATTACATTCAGGAATGCAGACTTCACATCCAATTGGTAGATCATACAACTGTGATGAACAGCATGAGAGATAATCATTCTCACAGTGTCAAGGCGAGCAACCGAAGCGAAGACTTCTTCATAGTCCACCCCATACTTCTGTTTGTACCCCTTTGCTACGAGCCTTGCCTTGTAGCGATCGATTTCACCATTAGCATTTCGCTTGATCTTGTACACCCATTTGACACCAATGGATTTCTGGCTATTAGGAAGTGTGGTCAACTCCCATGTGTCATTTTTCTCTATGGCGCGAATTTCTTCTCCCATATCCATTCTCCAACATTCTTCCCTTACGGATTCCTGAAACGTCAGAGGCTCATGATCTGCATACAGGAAAAAAAGATTTACCTCTTCGGTTTGCTCATAAATGTCGCTTAAGCTTTTCATCTTTATGGGTGTCATGGGTGAGGATGAGCTCGCCAAATTTTGACTTGATGGAGTCCTTTCAGGAGTGATTGAATGTCCTCCTGGACTCCTGTGTACTGATGATGTGCCCGGGGAAGGTGTTGCTGGCGTTTGCTCCTGATGATCACGCCTTTCTTCAAGATCTTCTGTTTCGACTGGAATCTCTTTGTTTGGTTCTTCATCATTCCATTTCCAAGCTTCTTCCTCGATAAAGACCACATCTCTACTCACAACTAATTTATTGGTTAGTGGATTGTAGAGCTTATAGGCTTTAGACTCTTCACTGTAGCCGATGAAGATGCACTTTTCACCACGATCATCAAGCTTCCTTCTTCTCGCTTCTGGAACTTGAGCGTAGGCAACACACCCGAAGATTCTTAGGTGTGCTACGCTCGGTTTGTAGCCACTCAATGCCTCTTGTGGTGTCATGTTTCTGACGCTCTTGGTTGGACACCGATTGAGCAGATAGGCAGTACATGCCACTGCTTCCGCCCAGAAGTTCTTTGGCAAGCCTTTCTCCTTCAGCATGGTCCTCGTCATGTCGAGGATGGTGCGGTTCTTCCTTTCTGCAATGCCATTCTGCTATGGCGTGTAGGCTGCAGTGTATTGTTGTTTGATGCCATGTTCCCTACAAAAATCTTGAAATGCATTTGAGGTGTATTTTCCACCTCTTTCAGATCTGAGTACTTTGATTCGGTGGCCACTTTCAGTTTCAACACGAGCTTTAAAAGTTTTAAAGACAGTGAAAGCAGCAGATTTTTCTTTGATGCAATACACCCAAAACTTTCTGCTGAAATCATCAATAAGGGTAATAAAATATCTATTACCTCCAAGTGACAGTGTTTCAAGTGGTCCGCAGATATCAGTGTGAACCAACTGAAGTGGTTCCGTTGCTCTTCTAGACACTCCACATGGAAATGAGTTCCTTTGTTGCTTGCCGAGTGTACACGCCTCACACACATGATTTGGAGCTTCAATCATTGGCAAACCATGCACCATGTTTGATGAGGATAGAAGTTTAAGCCCACTAAAATGCAGATGTCCAAATCGTAGATGCCATCTCCATGAGTCATTCTTCATGAGTCCCAAGAGACACTCCTCGGCCTTTGTGTTGATATGCAGCGGAAACATGCGATTCTTCGCCATTTGGACTTGAGCGACAAGTCTCCTGTGAGCATCTCTTATAGACAAAAGAGAATTTTCCAAGTGTATGACATACCTCTTCTCAAGAAGTTGGCCGAGACTGATGATATAATTTTTCATACTTGGTAAGTAATATACATTAGAAATGTAATTCGACTCTCCATTCTTCAGATAGATTTTGATCTTACCTTTGCCTCTCACAAGTACCTTGGATGAGTCGCCAAAGCTCACGTCGCCACAAACATCTTCGGTGAGTTCCTCGAACAGTTGTTTGTTACCACTCATGTGGTTGCTTACACCCGTGTCGAGATACCACACATCGGGGCGTTCACATGCCTTTTCTTGTGCGAGGAGGAGTGTGGTACCTTCTTCTTCATGATGAGATGCTTCGGCATAGTTGGATCGTTCATCATGATCCACTTTGCTCCAAAAATCAGACGCATAATGGCCAAATTTCTTGCAGTTGTGACATTGAATGTTCTTTGCGTTTCCACGACCACGCGTGAATCGTCCTCCACCATTCCCTCTTCCACGAAAGCTGGTAGGATTTTGTTGCTTTTGTTGATGGCTTGGATAATATCCACGCCCTCTTCCTCTTCCACGATGACCGCCTCGTTGCGTGTGGCCATTATTTTGTTCTTGTAGAGTCAACTTGGACTCCAAGGCATGCTCTATTGTTGAACCGGAATTCTTTTGCATCCGTTGCTCATGCACTTGCAACGACCCCATCAGTTCTTCAATGGACAGTTTCTCCAAATCCTTTGATTCTTCGATTTCCACAACCACATGCTCAAACTTGGTTGTGAGAGATCGAAGTGATTTTTCGATAACTCGAATGTCCTCCACTTTTTCACCATTCCTTTTCAAATTGTTAAAAATAACAATTAATCTTGAGAAATAATCGGAGATGCTCTCACCTTCTTTCATGTGCGCCGCTTCAAATTCTGCTCTTAATGTTTGAAGACGTACCCGCTTCACTCGATCAACACCTTTGAAGACGGTGGCAAGGGTATCCCAAGCTTGCTTGCTTGATGTTGCTTCGGCAATCTTTTCGAACGTTGATTCATCCAACCCTTGATAGAGGAGGAACAACACCTTGTTGTCTTTCTTTCATTGATTTTTGAGGGTTGCATTTTCTTCATTCGTGAAGGCAGCTTCTTCCGCCATAGTGGGTACAACATACCCGTCGGTAACGATCTCCCATAATTCTTGTGACCCGAATAACGCCTTCATCTGGATGCACCATCTTTTGTAGTTGTCCTTAGACAGCTTCGGAACTTGCGGCTGGATTGCGGCCATCTAAAAAAAATGGAGGATCTTGGTAACCTAGCCTCTGATACCATTTTGTTGGCTATACAAGCCGAGAAATATGAGAGGAAGAATGGAAGAGGTAGAAAAATTGGCACACAGCACAAAGAAGCTTTCAAGCTTTTCACAATTTCACACAACTTCACAATTTTCACAATTGAAATTTCAGGCTACAATTAAATCAATTTATAGACCCACAACATTAAATGCCTAGCATTTATGTTGGTACAAATAAAGACCAAAACATAAAATACAGAGAATCTGTGACGGTACAAGGAAAGACCAAAATAATAAATGCAGAGCATTTATGACAGTAAAAAGATATACCAAATCTTTAAATGCAAAGCATTTAAATTTATTCAATGATAATAAATGGAGGTTGACCCATGGAAGAAAAAAATGTGCAAGTAATAAATGACGTCGCATGCAGCTTTGACTCATGTTTTTGGTTTGCAATTCCAACACCAATCACCCCACTGAGTGTTGGGTCCCCATCGCCACTGCGAAGAGACTCATCACCCCCCAAAAATAGACCAACACATAGATCTAATGGTCAATGAATAGTACAATACACTCCATAACGCACCACTTGTAACCACCTAGATCCTAGATCCGCCTGGTTGCACCATCATTTCCACCGTATCCTCAGACAGTAGGGTTTTACACCTTTGGTCAGAATTTCACTTTCTATGTCATTTGCATTTAGATTCATGGATGGAAGCTTACCCACACAAGTTTTAAACATCTCATATTGACCAATGATATCATCCTCGAAAGAATGGCATGGTTTGAGTTTCACAAGAGTACAATTGTCCGAGAAATTTCTATGAGAATCATGAGATAGAATCTCTCCATGAAGTAGAGATAAGCTCACCATCCTTCCATACTTCTTAACTATGATGATCTAATCAATATCATGAGACAACTGATGCATCAAGTGGCATACCATAACTGGTACCCACCCCATATCTTACATTTCCCAAAAAAAATACCACATATATTAAATAATTTATTTAATTAAAAAACAATGTACTTATCAAATATTAGTATTGATTAAATGATATAAATTTATCAAACTTTAACCGGTAGATCAAGTAAAATTCATATTTAACATTATATTCACAAATTAGGTATGGTTTGGGACATAATATAACCCATCACAAAAAAATACGTATATCTAATAAAAAATTAATTCCAAATGAAAAATGATTGTGATAATGTGATTGTTTGAAGTTTCAGTTAAAATCATAAAATGATGTGAGATTGTACAATAACTATTACCACTTGAAAATTTAAATTTTAAATCCTTTTCATTGATATAATAAAATGATTAAGTTAAAAAAATTATTTGTTCGCTTCATCAATTCTAACATCATTACCAGATTTGGTGTCCAACATACCATATTGACGGACAATGGCACCAACTTCTGTTCATCTGAGGTGAGAACGTTGTATCATGAATACAACATAAAATCCAATCATTCATCTCGATATCATGCAGTGGCCAATGGCTAGATAGATGCTTTCAACAAGACTCTATCAAATATACTTCAAATGATGGTGGATACAGTTAAGAAGTAATGGCATGATAAACTCTTTCATGCTTTATGGTCTTATCAGACCACCACCAGCACTACAACGCGGTCAACTCCATATTCATTGGTATATGGAACAGAAGCAGTGTTTCCAATTGAGTTTCAATTACCCTCGCTCAGGGTAGCCATCTGTGATCAATCATCTACAGATGAAGAATCTCAAATGTGATTGGATGAATTGGAACGTTTAGATGAGAAAAGATTGTGCACCTTGCACCACTTGGAAGTCTATTAGAATCGAATAGCACGATATTTCAATAAAAAAGTTCATCTTCATTCTTTAGTTAAAGGGGAATTGTTATTATTTCTCTGAACTCCATTTATACCAGGAAATAATCTTCCTAATAATGATCCAAAATGGGAAGGACCGTATTCAATACATAAGGTCTACTCCAATGGAGTTTATAATTTAATCTCAATAGATGTAGAACTCATTACTACTCCAACCAATGCTAAATTTCTGAAGAAGTATTTTGTATAATCAAAATATTCACCAACGGTGCATGCATAAGAACTTATAATATTGGCATTTCATATTGTCCAGCCAGACGTTAAAATGCCTCATCAGTTAGGGTCCATGCATACGACCTTAAACTATTGGCATTTTTCTTGTCCAGCAAGACGTTATACTACATCATCAATTACGGTCCATGCATACGTACTTAAAATATTGTCACTTACGTCCAACATGAAATTAAACTGTGACATCCTAACTACATGACGCTGGACTATATATGAGTCCTTTATGTCCAGTAATATGTTAAACTTCATAACCAACGGTCCATGAATACGACCTTAAACTGTTGGCATACCTTTCGTCCGACATGACCTTAAACTGCGGAAAAAATAATTTTCATCCAAAATGAGATTAAACTGTGTCTCTATATTTTTCCTTACTGCATGAAATTAAACTACACAGTCCCCCTTTCATCCGACATGAATTAACCTGCACTGTCCCCATCGTTCGAGCTACATGAAGCTAAACTGTATAGAAGTCCCTTAATACATCCTACATGATGTTAAACTACATTCTGTCCCTAATTCATGACAATAAACTGTGATGCACCAATAGTCCTCAATGCATGACTTTAAACTGCACAGTCCCTTCATATTTCCTACATGACATTAAACTGTTCATCGTTAGGGTTATTGCATCCACTTGTTTCTCACACCGAGTATGACTCGCGTGATCTTAGAGAAAACTTCAATCATAACACCCTCTTTGGGCCGCTAACCATGTGTAAGTCCCAACACCATTTTTAGGTCGTTGTTCCCATGAAAAACCTGATCACTAATTCATTATTTAATTGATCTACATGGACATTGATCCTTTCCTTCTTGAATGGGTACGAAGGCAACCTTCTAAGGTTCAATCCCAAAACCAATCTCTTCACATTGGTTCACCTTTGTCCTTGCTACATGACGTTAAACTCTACAACACTATTGTCCTGTATATCAATAAACTACAACATTATTTGATACCCTCACCTAAGATAGAATGATTATTTACATTGATTTCCAATCATGTTATATTCTAAATACTACGTGCATACATGGCAATACCCGAACCTTTTATCTTGGGTCAATCCATCATTGCATTAAAGTCCCTTTTCACCCTTCACTTGTACAAACAAATCTTTACAGAGGGTATTGCAAGAATTATGTGCGGCTTGATTCCCATCCTTATGGGATATGTAGGAACATTCGAGTGTCCCTCGAATCCAGCCCCAAGTCTTTGGGCCTAACCCCAAATTCCATTTTTAGTCCCCCGACAGAAAAGTCCCTATGAAAACATACACTGTGTATTTATTATTATGGTCTGAGATCTATTACCCTAAACTATGATCTATCATACATTGGTCCCACATGATGTTAAACAGTATTTCAAGAACTACGTATGACTTGATTCCAATCCTTATGGGATATGTAGTGAAGTCCAACATTTCAATTCAGGACCCAGCCACAACATGATTGTGGTTATCATTGACCTATGTATCTCTACATACATTGGACAATACCCATTTTAATGTGACATAATCCTAACCTTGAAGACTTAAAGATCTCCAAAAAAATATTCCTGACTTCTGGTCACAAAATGTCCAATTTTTTAGAATTCTTTTACCTAACCATGCAGCACGTTCTCTTAGGCGGCCTTGCATAAACAGTCAACAGAACAGACGTGTCAGCCAAAAGATGCTATTATTTGACTACGCATCCAACGCCCTTAGGCGGCCCTGCATAATTGAACCCCCTAACGTGTTTGTCAAATAGTGGTAACTTCATTCTTGGGAAGAAAATACCTTTTTCCTTTAGTTGTCTTAATGACAACATGTAAGGATCTGCAACAAATGGTCATCCATAACATATCTGTCCCATACTCTTTTTCATGATCTGAAAGTATTCAAGTCTATGGTTAATATTTCTCTTCCCTACGTTTGGGTTAGACCTTCGTAGGAGTGACATTCATCGAATTCTTTGACAATCTTGGGTGGAAATATCTTCTCCATATTTTGTGTACCTCTCTCCATAAATAAAGCTCTATGATTTGGAAAATATGAATTCCCATAAATTTCCACTGGCCTTTTAGCAGTAGAAAAGTAAATTTCTGAGAGTTCTTTTTCCTGACTATGCAGCACGTGCCCTTAGGCGGCCTTGCATAAACAGTCTACATTATAGACTTGTCAGCCAAAAGATGCTATTATTTGACTATGTAGCCAATGCCCTTAGGTGGCCCTGCATAATTCAACCCCCTAACGAGTTTGTTAAATAGTGGTAACTTCATTCTTGGAAACTACTTCTTCTAATTCCATTTTAGCCATTTTTCATATCATTCCTCAAATTCAAAATTTCTTAAGTCATCATTTAAATTTTTTACTTCATAATTGAATATGGTAATATGTTTTCAGATAAATTATTAAGGAATTGAGTCCATTTTAATCCATACGTTCAAAGCTATTTCGACCTTAAACAACAACCTTTTTATGTCCAACGTGCATGCCTTTAAACTGCTCACAAAAGACAAGGGAACAGTAAACAAAAGTCATGTTCCAGCTCACTAACCATACATTTTGTCTGATTTTTAGGTAATATTGAGAAATTAAAAGATTCAATGATTTATAGGGTTATGTATAATAATCTTAGCAAAAGACAAACTATGCTTACTGGGCCCATTGGCTTAGATAAAATTTATAGTAGGTAGCGGGAAAATGCGTGCAAAAATGATTGAAAATGAAAGCATTTTTCTATTTGATGCACAAGAATTAGAAGGACATCCACAGACTGGATTCTCTAATATTTTCCAGGAATTACAAAAGGTAGTCAACATAAGTCTTCACATGATGTACAACATCCCAAGCTTCATCAGCAGCCACTTGAATCTCATGCACTCGACCAACGTCACTCTTTTAGGCCTGATGGAGTTATTTATTAGCATCCATGATGGATTTCATCCCATTTTCTTGAGCTCCCTCCAAGGAATTATTGAGTTGGTCATGTTCCCCAGTAACAACATCTAAATATTTCTAAAGGTGCATTTGCTTGATTAATTTATCTTTGATCTTATGCTTTAGCTCCTTTATCATGGCATCATAGTCAGCCTCAGCTCAGGATACCATAGCCTCAAATTCACTGATATTGGATGACAGCTTCACCCTAGTCAGATCATCATGACACTTTTTCTCCTGCTCCCTCCTTAAGATGACTTGTTTTACCACGGAATGGATCTTTTGATATCCAAAACCGCCAAGTCCCTCCATAACAAACAGGGATGACAGTCGCAGGATCATTGATGACATCTCTTTAAGAGGCACATCAGATATGATTTTCCATATATTTTTTCATGCCTTTCATCGTGGAAATTAGAGCGCCTATTGTACTTCTGGATCCGACTCAGCATCACTGCCCCGTGGGGGAATATAATCTAGGATTAATGCACTTAGGGAAGTGCCCTGTTCTTCTCCTCCCCCCCCTGACCAATGATTTTTCACTTTCCATTTCTGTTGGGGTAGAGGCTGAGGCTTCACCTCCATATCTCGCCATTGAAATTGATGGACCTACATAATCAATTGAAATAAATGGTTATTTTCAAATTATAAAAAAATTTAATTGGTTGTTTTTCAAATTAATTACAATCTCAAAAATTGTTATCTCCTACCCAGTGGTAGACTAGTAACTTGAGAGGGATCCTCCATGTCATTCATAGCTTAAACATGATTTTTTAGATGAGTTTCAGGATGCTCTGTCAGGTTAAGCTCCACTTGAGCTAATGTACCTGCAATAGTAGGGTTTTATGTCCCCCCCTTCAGGCATTGGATATTCAGTAGTTTTTATAGATAGAACTACACATTTCAACCGATCATGATTATAAATTTAATAAGATGTTATTTTTAATAGGATGAAGGATTACACTCACATCCATGATCTTCTAAATTACATGATAAAATAGAGGCGTAAGTTGCTGTAACACCCCAAGATTTTATAGTGTGTTATTTCTTCAAAATAATTCAATAACTTTCACTACACGCAACAACAAGTTCAATCGCACCATGACTTACCAAAAAGCCATTCAAAAGAGGTTATGAATAGTATTAACTATATTTTAAACTTTATATAATCCTTATAATTTTTCCATATTATGAGTATCTTAGATATAATACAAGAACAAATTCATTTTCAGTATTGCACTTTTATCAACTTTTAATAGTGAACCATTTTTAAATACTATATTTTAAACTTTTTGACTAAATGGGGACATCAAAAATTTAAAATGAAACATCCCAAGCTTCCACGGTACGTTTCCCTTCGAATAATGCGATAGCGTGTGTTGTACGCAACCTCGAGTTCTAACACACACCACAACTAATTAAACTAGCCGTTGTGAATAGTAATACCTACTTTTTGAAATTATATATATTTTATATTTCAAAATGGACTTCATTTTTGGATTCGGAATATCAAAATTAGCCTAGGGTGAAATTTTGGTACATTTCGGATAACTTTCATATTTTGATGAATAGTGAAAATTACTAAATTTTAATTAAAAACAACTTTTTTAATCAAAATAATTAATAGTGATAAATTATGAATTGGAGTGGTTTTAAAGTATATTTAGAATATATTTTTACATTTTAATATAATGTTGGTCATTGGACATAATTTTACAATTAAACTGAACAAAAACAAGTGTCAATCTTTTGATAGTTATTATCTCTTAAAAACACGCTTTTTGTTTTGACAGCGGGAATTAATTTTAAATTAATTTCTGCCACTTCTGTGTTTAGAATTTAGGAAAATGGATTCCATATTTGGAATCAGGATGTTCAAATTGTGTAAATAGGTAAATTTTATTTTTATACATTTTGAATAATTACTGCGGTAAATATTTTATTTACCATGGTTAAGGGTAAATCCGGTAAATAAGGGTTAAAAAATAATATTATAATAATACTAAATTACCCTAAAACGTGTCTTAACCCTATTGGTTGATACATGGTCGACCATGGGCATCTTTGTGTCAATTTTTGGACCCCATGGATCCACTTGTAAGTGATAATGACACTTTATTTTAATTAAGTCAAAATGAATACAAAAATGACACAAGCATATATCCTTTAGCAAAACAATTGTTACATATTGTTATATTAGTTGGATTTTAGATTATAAATATTCATTAGAAAGATAAAAAGATTTCCTACATAATGATATTTTATTTATAATTTTTAGACATTAAATAATGTATTTTATTTATGACACAATGATGATGCAGTAATTACTAAAATAGTGAAAAATAAACATAATTGATCTTATAAATACCCAAATAATTATAATATGAAACTTTTAATGAATTAAACTAATTTTCTATGATAATATGATATATTAGTATTGATTTAATTGACTTTGTTCGAAGTAATCAATCTGTTAGGAGTTTCACAAAAATCAACTATTGAATAGTGTCAAAATTGACATAAAAGAGTTCTTAAAACAAATATTATATTATTAATTGATATTAAATTCCTAAAAATCTAAGGTTCGGCCAAGAGACTTATATTATGATAGGTTCCTCATTAATGGACCACTTGGGGGTCGCTTGGTTGTATATAGTAAGTTTATTAACCATATTATATAAAAATACAAAGAGACATTGTAAAAGTGAAACTAATTAACTTAGAGTTAATACTTAAAGATAAGGTTAATATAAGTACCCAAACCTGTCTAAATTCTATTGGTTCAGTGGTTTTCGACCTATCCCCACCTTAACCTTTGAATAGTCAACTTTGGAGCCATTAGAAACCGAATATGAATTTATTATAAATTAATATTTCTAGCTTTTCCAAAGGTGCCCCTCACCCCTCTTATAAAAGGGCACTCCTCCTTCTCATTTCCTCACACCTCTCAAGCCACTTGGCTCGGCCAAACTCTGCCCACATACTCTCCCAACATCCCTCACTACAACCTAGAGGCCTTAGTTCGATCAGAAAGCCAACCTAAGGAGCCCTTTTGATCAAATCAAAAGGAAGAACCCGAAGAAGAGGTAATGTTTTCACCACCCCTTTTCAAGTTCATTTCTTCTTCCACTTCTCCTTTCTTTGTTCTTACCATTCTAAAATAATAACTCCAGTATCTCACATATACTGTGATGTTATTATAAATATGGTAGAACCATATTCAGTATTCTATCCACCCTTTGAATAACATGTCACCATACGTGCGTACGTACGGCTTACCGTCTCCACGTCGTGGTGTAATTGTTATTCAGTATATTATTATTTTGATGGGTATAATAATGATGTGCAACTCATATAAATAATAAATATAACATGATAATTATTCTGTATATATGATATACTATCCAATTATATATTATTTTAATATCAAAATAATGATATTGTCGCTCGTGCGTACGTACGGACTACCGTCTCCACGAACGCGATGAGAGTCATTCCCCATCGTATCCATCCAAGTATAATTAGCATTTAATGATTTAAAAATGATGTTTAAGGACTTGATATCATTCTGGATATGAATAAGATACAACAAACATGACTTATGTAACAAAACATATAAAAGAAAATGAGTAAGTTAACACCCGAAACGACGATAATTCTAAGATATTATTAACAAATCAATGTTAAAAGATCATATATGATATCATATTAATATATATGATTCTTGTATAATTTAATAACAATTATTTCACCATTATACAGGAGGTTAACCTACCCCAACCAAGGAAAAGTACAAGGTAAGGGTTATTTCACAATCTCTTCATTATCCGAGGTTGTATTATACGTAATAATCTACTGGGATCTCTTTATCATCCACATCCGTGTTTCTTCGAAATGTATTTAAAAACATTTTTACTATTTACAAGAATATGGGTTAAAGTCATTTATACCCTTGTTTGACTTTTTATAAGAGGTTTATAAAGGAATCTTTCCGCCGTTTTCAAAACAAGGTCCTTTTTTAACCTTTTCGACAGAATTGAGGTAAGAATGTTTTAACTTATACGGCGGGTGCGGTTATTTTCCGCCGTTATAAAATCGTCGAAGCTTTCCTTACAAGCTTATAAGAATATTATCAAAGAAAATGTTTTATTTTATATGGATCTTAAATGATTTCAAAATAGAAAGAGATATTTCTCTAAAAAGTGTTTTGATTTCATCTATGTCAACATCCTTTAATGGATTTTACGCTTATTTGAAGTTGATTTATTATAATACAAAACTTCTATATTGTATTGAAGGTTTTGTGATATGTTTGACTGTGGATGTGCTATTTTATACCATTCATAGTTTATGGTGGAACTATTGACATTTCGTATGCTAGTTTTAATCCGAATGTTTATGTTATATTTCAAACTTTTCTTCAGATGAATGTTCTAGACAAGTATGTTCCGGGTTGGGGACCGGTAAAAGTAAGCCCTCCAGGTTGGGGACTGGTAAAAGTAAGCCCTCCAGGTTGGGGACTGGTTAAAGTAAGCCCTCCAGGTTAGGGACTGGTAAAAGTAAGCCCTCCGGTTTGGTGTCCGGTTATTAGAGGCACTCCGGGTTGGTGTCCGGTTATTAGAGGCACTCCGGGTTGGTGTCCGGTTATTAGAGGCACTCCGGGTTGGGTTCCGGTTAGAAGTAACCCCTAGGTCTTGGGATGTGGCCTAGACAATGAAATTAATGTTTGACATTATGCATTCCAACATTATGAAAGTGGTTATTGATTTTAGCATGTGATCATTCGATTAGTAGAATATCCATGTGAATAAGTAAATGACATTATTTCATTTTATTTATGCCATACCATGTTGAAAGTTCAAGTTTATAAGGATTTTGTTTTAGTTATACATTGCCTTAAATGTTTATTCTTATTTATGAAAGTTTCCGCTATATTGATATCCTTACTGGGCATTTGAGCTCACCCCTTTTCTATGTTTTATTTTTCCCAGGAAGTGAAGATGTAAGTTATGAATGACCTGCAGGGATATTATGAGGGGATTATAGTGTGGACTGTGGAAACATTATGTTGTTGTATTAGTTTTTCATTTTATGATGTAATGTAAAACTCATGAATATATCTAGTGTTTCCAAGGCTACTAAACCAATCGGTCTTTCGAGATTTGATCTTTCTTGTGATCATGCCAATGTTATGTAATTAATGCACCGACTCTAGGCAACTGGGGTCGGGGCGTTACAGTTGGTATCAGAGGAAGTTTAGTACAAACCTTGGAAGCTAGATTTAGATAAACTCTGATTAGAGCACGTAGACCTAAGATGAACTTTGAGGATTAGTATAGAAGAACTTCCTAGAATTTTGGTATTGTAGAGATTTTGTGAGTTTTCCGAGCAATACATCCCTGTCTGGATACGAGCAGGTAGAGGTGGCTCTGGCACAGATGTACCTAGGGGTAAAACCCGAAAACACCGCTTTGAGCTAGACTCGAACGGGAACTGGTGCACGACAACGGGCCTTGCTGCACTCTTGGTTACGACACTCCCGGGGGATATGCTTAGGATAACTCTCATTTTCTTTACAAATCATTTTGAAGGGATTATGAGTATATACATCCTCAAAGAAAACATTCTTATGATTATGGATTATATCCATAAATAGTTCAATTTATGTTAAGTGTTTTATAAGTATGGGATTATGTATTTTGATTCATAAACTGATCTAGTTTATGCCATTGTTTAGAAATGGCACCTAGTGGAAGAAATGGAAACCGTATCAATGCACGCACTCCATGTAGGGATTGCCCTCCTGCTCAAGATAATTATAGTGGGGCTGGTGGTGCAACTGGTGCCGATCAGCTAATCACCATACTGGGACAACTTACTCAGGTTATGAATAATAACCTTACCCGTATGGAGCACCCTGATCCGCAGCGTGGAGGATCAATGTTAGATCGATTCATGAGGCAACAACCACCAACGTTCAATGGGAGTACAAATCCCTTAGTAGCTGAGCAATGGATAAATTCCCTAGAGAAAATATTTCAGGCTTTGGGGAGCAGTGAAAGGGAAAAAGTTATCATGGCAGTTTACCGCCTCACTGGAGATGCTGATCAATGGTGGTCATTGATTCAAAATACGAAGGAAGATGATGAAGTATCAAATATGGAATGGAGGGAGTTCAAAGATCTGTTTTTAGAAAAATACTTCCCTCGCGACCATCGAGCAGATATGGAAAGGCAATTTCTGAGTCTGAGACAAAAGGAGGATGAGAATGTCACAAAGTATGAGGCTAACTTTACAAGGTTAGTGAGGTACGCTGGTGATTATATTCGTAACCCAAGAAGTAAGATTGATCATTTCTTTGATGGGTTAAAACCATTTCTCCATCGAGCGTTAGTCTCACAATCCTTTTCATCGTACGAAGACATTGTCTCATGTGCTATCAAGACCGAAAAGGAATTCTCTAAGTCTTATGACTTTAAAGCAAAGCAAGAGAAGAATAGACCTGCTGATCAATCTGGGAATGGAAATAAGGGAAAAGAAGAATTTTCCCATATTTGGTAACTGTGGAAAGAAACACCCTGGAACTTGCCTAAAAGGAATGGAAGTTTGTTATAAGTGTGGAGGAAAAGGGCACAAAGTACATGATTGCAAGGGTAAGAAAATGGTTTCAAATGTACAATGCTTCATTTGCAAGGAGTTTGGACACTACGCGAACCTATGTCCCAGTCATCAGACTATGCCGCAAATGATGCTATTGGATAATAATCAAGTTATGATACTACCACAGATGAAGAAGAATGATTAGAGTTATTATGTTGATTATATCAATTGAGTGTTGTATCAACAATGTACTTGTTATAATAATTATGGAGTATATAAGGATTGTACTGCAGTACTATTTCATTAAGGATTTGAGATGGTGTGGAACAAAAAAAGTGACTCAATAGCAGGATAAATTTTTGGAAAATATATGGTTGAGAGAATGATAAACCATAATATAGTTCTGATACCGAGGTAGTGATTTTCGAATAATACATGATTATTTTGGAAAAATTATATTGGATATTCTTGACTACCTTGGAACTGATTAATGATTTGTATATTCCATCATTATTGGGGTTTAAAACATTTTTGGATTGATGAAGTATATCCAGCATTCTATATGGAATAAGGGAGAATGAATGTAATCAATAAGGAATATGGTAATTCAGGATGTTTCAGTGTATTAAAAGAATACATGATGAAGGTATTCATATGCTATTACGGGGTAAAAAGGATCTGCATTATGTTTACCTTCCTTATAAATGTTGGACTGTGAGTTTGGACAGAAGTATTTTTGATAGTTCTAGTTTGGATTATTTTGGATTTCCATAAAAGGACAACCCGGAGGTCGGGCGGCAACCCGTCGCGTCCGGCAAGGCTGCGAGACTTGAACCCGCAACCGAAGGGCGACAAGGGTGTATCACCTACCACTGGCCCATGAGATGTCCTGGATTAAATAATATAGTTTTTTTTAAAAGATCTGGTAGATGAATTATAAATTCATTTATTTTGGAACCCTGTACAAATAGTATAAATAGAAAAAAAAAATTACATTCTATTATCTTTTAGAGTGAAATATGAGTTTGTGGTAGAAATTTATTAGTGGATAAAACTCTAATTATAAAGTAAGTATATCTCCTTATGATCTTATCCAATCTCATAAATAAATTCCTCAACATTAATAAAAGTAACTTGGAACAAAAATGTTTTCCTAGATGATACCTTAAATCATCACTAATTTATGGCTTTGGGATTGTTGGTCTTTTCATAGCCATGTTCTCTACCACTCTCCATCAGATAATTGATGGTTATATTTTTCTTCCATATCCATATTTTCCTACATGGAACCCTAGTATGTGTTATTTTCGGTAATCTTCATACTTTCCACTCTTTATTTTAAATAGAGGCCTCATTAATTCATTTTTCAATGTGGGATTTCAACTAAGATATTTTGAAACGTCAAAAATGTGTTATCCTAATACCCTATGTTTTGTTGAACCGATGGTATTTCAAATCATCATAAATTGATGAATTTAAGGATCTCAATTATACACTTGTTTGTGATTGATGACCTCAATCACTACCTATAAATATTTACGTTTTTCCTCCGATTTTATGTCTCTAATTGCCACCAATGTTCTCCTAATCGAGAATCATAATTTGGTGGTGACCCTTTGATTTCTCTTTTCCTCATATTAAGACTAAATATTAGTAACCCAATTTCCGATGTGGGTTTCCCCACAAATATATTTTTTATTTTCAACCTTTTATTTTCGAAGAACAATTTCAAATTGCGAGGACGCAATTTATTGAAGGAGGGGAGAATGTAACACCCCAAGATTTTATAGTGTGTTATTTCTTCAAAATAATTCAATAACTTTCACTACACGCAACAACAAGTTCAATCGCACCATGACTTACCAAAAAGCCATTCAAAAGAGGTTATGAATAGTATTAACTAAATTTTAAACTTTATATAATCCTTATAATTTTTCCATATTATGAGTATCTTAGATATAATACAAGAACAAATTCATTTTCAGTATTGCACTTTTATCAACTTTTAATAGTGAACCATTTTTAAATACTATATTTTAAACTTTTTGACTAAATGGGGACATCAAAAATTTAAAATGAAACATCCCAAGCTTCCACGGTACGTTTCCCTTCGAATAATGCGATAGCGTGTGTTGTACGCAACCTCGAGTTCTAACACACACCACAACTAATTAAACTAGCCGTTGTGAATAGTAATACCTACTTTTTGAAATTATATATATTTTATATTTCAAAATGGACTTCATTTTTGGATTCGGAATATCAAAATTAGCCTAGGGTGAAATTTTGGTACATTTCGGATAACTTTCATATTTTGATGAATAGTGAAAATTACTAAATTTTAATTAAAAACAACTTTTTTAATCAAAATAATTAATAGTGATAAATTATGAATTGGAGTGGTTTTAAAGTATATTTAGAATATATTTTTACATTTTAATATAATGTTGGTCATTGGACATAATTTTACAATTAAACTGAACAAAAACAAGTGTCAATCTTTTGATAGTTATTATCTCTTAAAAACACGCTTTTTGTTTTGACAGCGGGAATTAATTTTAAATTAATTTCTGCCACTTCTGTGTTTAGAATTTAGGAAAATGGATTCCATATTTGGAATCAGGATGTTCAAATTGTGTAAATAGGTAACTTTTATTTTTAGACATTTTGAATAATTACTGCGGTAAATATTTTATTTACCATGGTTAAGGGTAAATCCGGTAAATAAGGGTTAAAAAATAATATTATAATAATACTAAATTACCCTAAAACGTGTCTTAACCCTATTGGTTGATACATGGTCGACCATGGGCATCTTTGTGTCAATTTTGGGACCCCATGGATCCACTTGTAAGTGATAATGACACTTTATTTTAATTAAGTCAAAATGAATACAAAAATGACACAAGCATATATCCTTTAGCAAAACAATTGTTACATATGGTTATATTAGTTGGATTTTAGATTATAAATATTCATTAGAAAGATAAAAAGATTTCCTACATAATGATATTTTATTTATAATTTTTAGACATTAAATAATGTATTTTATTTATGACACAATGATGATGCAGTAATTACTAAAATAGTGAAAAATAAAAATAATTGATCTTATAAATACCCAAATAATAATAATATGAAACTTTTAATGAATTAAACTAATTTTCTATGATAATATGATATATTAGGATTGATTTAATTGACTTTGTTCGAAGTAATCAATCTGTTAGGAGTTTCACAAAAATCAACTATTGAATAGTGTCAAAATTGACATAAAAGAGTTCTTAAAACAAATATTATATTATTAATTGATATTAAATTCCTAAAAATCTAAGGTTCGGCCAAGAGACTTATATTATGATAGGTTCCTCATTAATGGACCACTTGGGGGTCGCTTGGTTGTATATAGTAAGTTTATTAACCATATTATATAAAAATACAAAGAGACATTGTAAAAGTGAAACTAATTAACTTAGAGTTAATACTTAAAGATAAGGTTAATATAAGTACCCAAACCTGTCTAAATTCTATTGGTTGAGTGGTTTTCGACCTATCCCCACCTTAACCTTTGAATAGTCAACTTTGGAGCCATTAGAAACCGAATATGAATTTATTATAAATTAATATTTCTAGCTTTTCCAAAGGTGCCCCTCACCCCTCTTATAAAAGGGCACTCCTCCTTCTCATTTCCACACACCTCTCAAGCCACTTGGCTCGGCCAAACTCTGCCCACATACTCTCCCAACATCCCTCACTACAACCTAGAGGCCTTAGTTCGATCAGAAAGCCAACCTAAGGAGCCCTTTTGATCAAATCAAAAGGAAGAACCCGAAGAAGAGGTAATGTTTTCACCACCCCTTTTCAAGTTCATTTCTTCTTCCACTTCTCCTTTCTTTGTTCTTACCATTCTAAAATAATAACTCCAGTATCTCACATATACTGTGATGTCATTATAAATATGGTAGAACCATATTCAGTATTCTATCCACCCTTTGAATAACATGTCACCATACGTGCGTACGTACGGCTTACCGTCTCCACGTCGTGGTGTAATTGTTATTCAGTATATTATTATTTGGATGGGTATAATAATGATGTGCAACTCATATAAATAATAAATATAACATGATAATGATTCTGTATATATGATATACTATCCAATTATATATTATTTTAATATCAAAATAATGATATTGTCGCTCGTGCGTACGTACGGACTACCGTCTCCACGAACGCGATGAGAGTCATTCCCCATCGTATCCATCCAAGTATAATTATCATTTAATGATTTAAAAATGATGTTTAAGGACTTGATATCATTCTGGATATGAATAAGATACAACAAACATGACTTATGTAACAAAACATATAAAAGAAAATGAGTAAGTTAACACCCGAAACGACGATAATTCTAAGATATTATTAACAAATCAATGTTAAAAGATCATATATGATATCATATTAATATATATGATTCTTGTATAATTTAATAACAATTATTTCACCATTATACAGGAGGTTAACCTACCCCAACCAAGGAAAAGTACAAGGTAAGGGTTATTTCACAATCTCTTCATTATCCGAGGTTGTATTATACGTAATAATCTACTGGGATCTCTTTATCATCCACATCCATGTTTCTTCGAAATGTATTTAAAAACATTTTTACTATTTACAAGAATATGGGTTAAAGTCATTTATACCCTTGTTTGACTTTTTATAAGAGGTTTATAAAGGAATCTTTCCGCCGTTTTCAAAACAAGGTCCTTTTTTAACCTTTTCGACAGAATTGAGGTAAGAATGTTTTAACTTATACGGCGGGTGCGGTTATTTTCCGCCGTTATAAAATCGTCGAAGCTTTCCTTACAAGCTTATAAGAATATTATCAAAGAAAATGTTTTATTTTATATGGATCTTAAATGATTTCAAAATAGAAAGAGATATTTCTCTAAAAAGTGTTTTGATTTCATCTATGTCAACATCCTTTAATGGATTTTACGCTTATTTGAAGTTGATTTATTATAATACAAAACTTCTATATTGTATTGAAGGTTTTGTGATATGTTTGACTGTGGATGTGCTATTTTATACCATTCATAGTTTATGGTGAAACTATTGACATTTCGTATGCTAGTTTTAATCCGAATGTTTATGTTATATTTCAAACTTTTCTTCAGATGAATGTTCTAGACAAGTATGTTCCGGGTTGGGGACCGGTAAAAGTAAGCCCTCCAGGTTGGGGACTGGTAAAAGTAAGCCCTCCAGGTTGGGGACTGGTTAAAGTAAGCCCTCCAGGTTAGGGACTGGTAAAAGTAAGCCCTCCGGTTTGGTGTCCGGTTATTAGAGGCACTCCGGGTTGGTGTCCGGTTATTAGAGGCACTCCGGGTTGGTGTCCGGTTATTAGAGGCACTCCGGGTTGGGTTCCGGTTAGAAGTAACCCCTAGGTCTTGGGATGAGGCCTAGACAATGAAATTAATGTTTGACATTATGCATTCCAACATTATGAAAGTGGTTATTGATTTTTGCATGTGATCATTCGATTAGTAGAATATCCATGTGAATAAGTAAATGACATTATTTCATTTTATTTATGCCATACCATGTTGAAAGTTCAAGTTTAAAAGGATTTTGTTTTAGTTATACATTGCCTTAAATGTTTATTCTTATTTATGAAAGTTTCCGCTATATTGATATCCTTACTGGGCATTTGAGCTCACCCCTTTTCTATGTTTTATTTTTCCCAGGAAGTGAAGATGTAAGTTATGAATGACCTGCAGGGATATTATGAGGGGATTATAGTGTGGACTGTGGAAACATTATGTTGTTGTATTAGTTTTTCATTTTATGATGTAATGTAAAACTCATGAATATATCTAGTGTTTCCAAGGCTACTAAACCAATCGGTCTTTCGAGATTTGATCTTTCTTGTGATCATGCCAATGTTATGTAATTAATGCACCGACTCTGGGCAACTGGGGTCGGGGCGTTACAGTTGCAATGGCCGCAAACATTTTATGATGCATTTTTAACTTACCAGATGAAGGTTCTTCTCTTCTTGCAATAGCAACAGGAGGGATACTAGGAACATACATTGGCTCTTCTCCAGGAGCATCCAAGTTAGCCCAAACTTGTGATTGTTCACCAGTACCCTCCATGGACCTTAAAGGAAGGTCAATCCTCTACCTCAAATGGGAAATTGAAGAAGCACCTGCAATCACAAAATTTATAAGTAACCTTTTTCATAGGATAATATTCATGATTATCTAAATGACTTACCACTACTAATGAAGCGGTTTTCGTTGAAATTCCTCCTTAAATTCCTTTGCTTCTATGGATTTTTGGGATTTTCGGCAATCTCCTTTATAGGTACATGAATTGGATAATGGAACGCCATGTCCAACTCCTCATCCATGGCTTTCTATCCTGAAGATAACTCACCCAACTCGCGAGGAGATTCATTAGCCCCAATAGAAGTACCACCAGGGCTATACTGTGGTGAATGAACATTAGTAGTTCCTTTCTTTTCAAGCTGCACGATCAAGAAAGCAATTTCCTTGAGTAACAAATCTTTAACAAGAATTATGTTACAAATAAAAAAAGGAAATAGAATTACATCTTCCAGAGCCACGTAGTCGTGCCACTCATCATCTCCGGAATCACTAGTCCCCTCAGTAGTGCCACGATTTATCATTTCCTTCACCCGCTTGGTGACTGGAATGGAATCATCAGTGGAATATATGAGAATTTCTAGTTCTATGATGTAAGCCCGCACTTCATCTGGGTTATCCTTGTAAATTATATATGTAGAAGCCCGAAGTTTCCCTATTCCAGGGAGGTGTAGCCCCTCGCACAAATCCATCCATGCAGTATCAACACCCCAGTATAAACTCTGCCATGTCTGGACAGCCTCTGGTTGTAGATATTCAATATGTGTACTAGAAGGCTGTGACGAAGGTCCTACAATCATTGACATCATCTACTTTCCATCTCCTGCATCTACAAATAGATAAAAATAAAATAATACTTGTTTCTCTATAATGGAATGGTGATTATATTTCCACAAAGAAGTAACTCACTAGGAGTTGATGGATTGGTTCTTTTGATTCTGACCAAAGGATTATATCTGGCATGAGGCCTCTTTGCGGCTTGTTGTGCCTCATCATCCCTATCTAGAGAATACGACGAATCAGCTTCAGATGGTGTAGAAGAATCACCTACCAGATGAAGGGTTTCTTTCTCTAAATTTCTCTTCATTTTTCCCACATGATAAACCGGGTTATTCAGCACTCCTACATGTTCTGATGCTATGTAGTTCTTGGCATACCAGGTAGTCAAGTTATTTTCCATTTTATCAACAAGTATATCAAATACTTCCCTGGTATTCTCCCTAGATGTTAGAAACCATAGTTGTCAAGAAACCATCAGATGTGGCTCTGACCTGACATGCACTGGGGGAGATACAGCAGTATGCTGCAAACACTTAAATTAATGTGCAAATCTATATGGAGCATAGGCCTCGCATATAATCTCTCCATCAATCCTAGTGACCAGCACACCATCTCTGCAGGCCAGCATGTATGCCCTTAATTATAGGCTGCATCTTCCATCGTCAACAAACCGCCCGGTTAGCAAATTTTCATAATGAAAGAAATTGAATTACATATGCATGCACAACCTCACACTCATGTCATTGGAATTGAGTGCTAGTGGGGAAATTCTAGAGAATTCCTGTACTGATGGCCTGAAAGAACATCCGGAAATCTGTACTCCGTTCTGTACATTATACATCCTGAAGTGAGTGGTGATCCATCCCCACAAAACATGGAATGGTCCCAGTATTCTCAATGGATACATACCCATGAAAACATGGAGTAAGCTCCGGTGAATCATTTCTAAAATGGGGGTAGATAAACCAACCATTTTCCCCTCAGCCAACATGGCTGCAATAACGAAGGTCCCTCTCCTGATGCCTCCATTCGAGTCCCTGACTGGAAAAAGATGAACACTGAGCCACAAGGCCATGAAGCCCGCCAGAAGAGTCTTCTTTGGGATTCTCTGATTTACTTCATATCCCCACTTCTCAAATTCTCCTACTTCCATGGTCGGTCAGAATGTACCTAGAGCACCCCTCTACTCTATTTTTGGGCAGGTGGTAGGATGACTGGGCCCCTTCTCCTTGGCCCCCTTCCCCTTCGATCCCTTCTCCTTGGATCCATTCTTTTTTTGGATCCGTCTCCTATTTCTTAGTAAGAAACATATTCATCCACTACTCTGGATGAATGTCCTTTCTTGAATGAGTTAAGGAGGTCTCTAAACTCTTGATCATGTGAAATATTTTCAATAATTCCCGAGCCAAAGTCGGGGTCATCTCCGAATAATTCCATGTCATCTTGGGAGGAATGAATTCATCATACATATCATCCAAAATTGGAGCCCCTGAGATCTTGTGGACATCCCATACACTGATACCTACTTCTCCTTGAGTCAGATGTAATGAATTGGTTTTTGGGCTCTAATGGATGAGTATATCCTGCACGAAATCATCATTCCTATAAATATATGTTTCCCCATCCCAGACGATATTATATATTACAGCTTCTTTCAGATCCTCGACAAACTCTACGCAAGTTTGTCGCACCCAGTATGCCCACATCCAAGTTGTCTTCAAACCTCCTCTAGGATGAAAGTCCCAACTCTTCATCCAGCTGTTGGATTGATCCATCTGAGAGTTTAGGAAGATTGAGGGATAACAATGTGGTTTATGCTCAGGATTTTGAGGTTTCAGATCTGAGGTACATGGGATGTGATGAATTATGTAGGCCTTCTCCACTGTTCCAGTGTTTACAAATACTCCTCCACCTGCGATATTTGCTGAAGCAAAATTACTGTAATTCTGAAACCAAGAAATTGGGAGATAGTTCTTTTCCTCTTGAATGGTGACTTCTCACAGATGACCATAGCCATACATCGGTAGATAAATGCATTGTGGGAATTCAAGATGATACTTCTTCAAATACTTGTCCAAATCCGGGAGAGTGTTGTCGCAGTTAGTATAGTAATCATGGCCAATGAAGCTCATCATATCATTAACTCACTTGTTAGCTAGTTCATCATTCATTCCGATTCTCTTGGGATCCATTGAATCTACACAAAAGTTGAATAAATTAACACTTAAATGGGTTGATTATCCATAAAATGTGTGAAGAATTTTGAGAAAATGGAAAAGTAATTAAGGTGCGCAAGTCTGATTTTTGTGCAAAAGTATGGATGTGTCATGCAATTATGGATGTGTCGCGCATGTTTTTGGTAGGCAAGTAGCACTGCTCAAGTCCAAATACCTTGATAGCTGCGTGACAATGAATAAATAGTAGAAAACAGTGCAACTTGCACGGCGAAGGGAACATGTGCTATGAGAGCTCGAAATTCTAAAATTTGGTGCTTTTCATGAGAAATGAACGGATATATATAGGTCAGGCCTCAACCCTGTGCACCTAAAGCCAGCGCGCGCAACCAGCTGCGCTGAGGCCTGCGCGACTTGCACTTGCGCGACGACATCTGCACACTCAACACTTGTGCAACGAAGTTTCCTTGGTTTTCTTCTTTCCTCATAGTTACACCCTCATTTCATTTGGATCGAACTCTGAGGGGGGGTTTTGTTGACACAGATTTTCTTCACAGAGTCTAACTAATTGAAAATGGAAAAACCCTGAACCCAAATTGATTGTTCCTTTGAAGAAACATCCAAAATTGACAAAGGCATGAACACAAAATTCAAATGCACCTGGGTCGAAAAAGTTCCACCATGTTCGTGCATGTATACTTGCACGCCATGCAGGTGACTTGTGTGCCCTCTTTGAAATTCTCCTAGGGTCTTTACCAGCCTTTAAATACCCCCGGTAAGCCCCCAATTTCGAGGACGAAAAATTCCAGAAACTCAGATTTGAGCTCCCAGCACCCTAGTCTCTTCTTAAAGCATCCGAACACTTCTATGGTAGTTTCTTACTTATATCAGAAGATATAATGAGGGGTATTAAGGCCTAAGTGTTAAAAATCAACAACACTTGTGCGCCTAAGTGGCCATCCCTTAAGGGAAATGGCCTCACTTTTACACCACCTTTCTCCTTCAAAAGAACTTGTGCGCCACCCTTCTAGAAGCCCCTATGGATGATATTAAAGGCTTGAGATAAGTCTCACCCAAGTATTTCGTTAAGTGTTGGTCATCGCGCAAGTACACATGTGTCGCGCAAGTATACTTGCGCAACTAGGACTTGTGCGCCCACGCAGGACTTCGATGTCACATTTTTTGTGTGTGCCCCTCCTGCCTATTTCACCTCTCTTATGCCTATACACTCATCCTATTCAAGATTAATCCATCAGAACTCTCTCCAATGTTATTTTATGGAATGATTTCTGTGTGGGATTCCTAATCTGAATGAATTTTGTGTAACATCTCTTAAAACTTAGTGATTCACATATCTTTATGTCACTAATGTTAGTGATTTCCTTAATTCAACCTCATCCTTTAAGATGATATAATTTCCTTAATCTGGGCCTCCTTTTCAGGAATAAGCCATAGTCTTCATGTTCCCATAATTTTGGGCATCCTCCTCAGGTCTAAGACCCAAGTCCCCTAAGCTGGGAATCCTCTTTAGGACTAAGTTGTAGTCATAATTTTCATTAATATGGGCCTCCTTTTCAAGACTAATCTCCTGTATTCATGTTACCATAATTTTGGGCATCCTCTTTAGGAATAAGCCCCATTTTCCCCAAATCCAAATTTCCTTAATCTGGGCCTCCTTTTCAGGAATAAGACCCATTCAAAATTCTCATTTGTTCGGGCATCCTCCTCATGAGTAATCCCCAAGTCTCATAATTTGGGAATCCTTTTTAAGAGTAAGCTCCAGTCATAATTTTCCAAATATGGGTATCCTTTTCAGGAGTAATACCTAGTCATAATCCACTATAACCTAGGTTTTATTTTTCAGGAGTAATCCCCATTCATAATTTCTCTTTACCAGTCTTAATTTACTTTTGAATTGGGCTTTATTCTCAGGTGTAAAACCCAATCATATGTCCCCTCCTAATATGGGCATCCTCCTCAGGAATATGCCCCATGTTAGAGAATCTAAGTCTCCATTAAGCACATATACCTTTATGGACATTTTTCCCGGGTTTGTTCCGTGAAGTAAAACCCAATCTTCATCTATTTTGGGCCGTCATACATACATAATCCCTACATCATTTCTTATGATGGCATAATTGTTTGTTTTTACCAATACCTCTTGTTTCTCACACCGAGCATGACTCACGTGATCTTAGAGTGTAAAAGTAATTATGACATATTTCTTTGAGCCATCAATCATTAATAAACCTCATACTTCTTTACTCGAACTATGTGGTTTCTGATTCCTTTTCTAAAAAAAGGATACGTTGGTAGCCCATCGGTGGGTAAGATCCCAACTCTGAAATAATCCATGTCCTTCTGAATGAAAACAAACTTCATGTGCCCCACTGAGTGGCCTTAAAACCAAAATGGACATCAAAATGACCAAGAGACTTTTATGTATTAAAGGATACCATTGAGTTAGAACCTCTAACAAATACAGATGAATAATTATCGATGAAGAACCTCGAATACATATAAAAGATTTTCTAAATGTCATACATACTAATTTTTGATTGTCAGATCTAAAGGAAAGCTCATTTTCATACTTGGTAATGAAATAAGGATTCACAAAGATAACATAAATCTTTATAGAGAGTCTTGGAATAGACAATAATTCCCCTCAAAAAGGTGTGACGAGTCTGACCGCCCATCCTCTCGACCAAGGAAAATTCTTAAGCCTCATCTGTCCAGAACTAATAAGAACCTACCTTTGGATAGTAGGTCAAAATTGATATAGAATCATTGGATTTTTTTGATTCTATGAAAAATCCCGTTAGAAACTTCTTGGAATGTTTGAACCTTAAATCAATGAGGCCATTCCCAATTCTAGAGGAAACACCCCCTCGACGAGAGATCGATTTTAGCATCGAGTTACAGCCAAGAGAGTATCCTATCTCTATGCCTCCTTATAAGATGGCCCCTTTTGAGTTATGATAGCTATGTATTCAACTTGATGGTCTGTAACAATGATGTTTTGTTCAGACAAGTGTGTCACCATGGGGTGCACCGGTTTTTTTCGTGAAGAATTTCAACCGCAGTTTGAAGTTTTGTGTTGATTATCATTGCTAGAACAAAGTGACAATAAAGAATCGCTATCATCTTCCGCGGATTGATGTATTATTTGATCAACTAAAGGGTTCAAGTTGGTTCTCAATGATTGACTTGCGGTCATGGCATCATCAAATTCGTGTGATGGATGAGGATATTCGAAAGACTGTTTTATGTTGTCGTCATGGGAATTATGAGTTCATTGTAATGCTGTTTGGCATGACAAATGCTCCAATTGTATTCATGGGATTTATGAATTTTGTCTTCTGAGAGTTCCTGGAAATGATCGGGGTAGTTTTTATCGATTACATTGTTGTGTACTCCACATCTGAAGTGGACCATACAGAGCATCTACAATCCGTTTTGGGAGTTCACCACCAATATTAGTTGTTCAGGATATTGTCAAAGTGTGAGTTTTGGGCTCAAAAATTATGTTTCATGGAGAATTTTGTGTCCTAATAGGGATTATTTGTGGATCCATTGAATATAGATGAAGTTGTGTCTTGGGAAGCCCCCATGATAGTGTCTGAGGTTCGAAGTTTCCTTGTACTCACACACAACTACAGGAGGTTCATAGCTGATTTCTCATGTGTTGCGAATCCACTAGAAGCTTTGACTATAAAGGAGCAGGCATTTATATGGACTGATCAGTGTCAGGTAGATTTTGAGTATCTAAATGAGTAGTTTTTAAGTACTCCAGTCCTTTGTCTTCCAGCTGAGGGAGTTCTATTTGATGTTTTTTATGAATCTTCATATCTAGGGTTAGGTTTCTTTCTCATGCAACAGAGCTCAGTTGATTCTTATGGGTCTCACCAGTTGCATCCCCATGAATGAAACTATGCCACCCATTATCTTAAGTTGGCAGCCGCGGTGTTTTCACTGAGGTTGTAGAGACATTACCACACTGTTGAGCACTTTGTGGTTTTCATTGATCATAAGAGTTTGTGGTTTGTTTTATCCCACCGTGACATGAAATTAATACATCATCAGTGATGGAGTTCTTTTAGGAATACAAATTCAAAATATTGTATACACCTTGAAAAGGGAATGTTGTAGCTGATGCACTGTGCCGAAAGTCACGTAGTGATGCTATGCATGAATCTAGTGATTTTTCGAGAGTAATGGAAGAAATTTCAGCATTACATCTTGATATGGGAGAAGTTGGGGATAGAGGATATCTTTTTTAGATGACAGTACATTCTTCCCTGATGCAGAAGGAGGAAGAGACCCAGTTTGGGGATCTACAGGTGGAAGTCTAGAGAGACCGAGTTGTTTGTGGTGAGGCCCCTGATGGTTGGTCGGAGGACGAACAAAACCGATTGTTTTATCATGGAAATTGTTTTGTTTATTTGGAGATGCGTGAGACGTTTCTCAGATACTTCCAAAGTTCACCTTTAAAGGTGCATCCTAGAGATAAAAATATGTACCGAGCCTTGAGGAATCTGTTTTGGTGGTCGGGGATGAAGCATGCGTTTGCGTAGTTTGTGTCTCGATGTTTAGTCTGCTAGAATGTGTAGGCTCAACACTGTGTTCCTGGTGGTCTTCTCCATCCATTAGAGATTCCTCAGTTGAAGTTGGAGGACATCTCAATGGACTTTGTTACTAGTTTACCTCGATCTCAAGGAGGACATGATTCTATTTGGGTGGTATTGGATCGTTTAATAAATCTACCCACTTTATAGAAATTAAAGAGTCAAGCATAGTGGAAGTTCTGTCAAGGAAGTATCTAGAAGAGGTGGTGAGGCTTCATGGAGTCCCTATGAAGATCATTTCGGATAGAGATCCTCTTTTTAAATCTAGGGTGTGGAGAGGTATCCAAAATTCTTTTTTTATCATCTATTCCATAGCAATGCTTTTCATCCTCAAACAAATTGTTAGACAGAGCGAACAATCCAGACTCTTGAAGACATGTTATTCTCTCGTGATCTTGATTTTTGTGTCTCATGGGAAAGGAAATTACCCTTTGTGGAGTTCTCTTACAACAATAGTTTTCACTCCACCATCGGTATGTCGCCATTTGAAGCTTTCTATGGCCAGCCTTTCCGTTATCCATTGTATTAGACTCGGGTCGGAGAGTCAGCAATTCATAGATCGGAACTTGTGCAGAATACAACAGAGATGGTCCAGGTGATTCGTGGGAGGATGAAGACAGTGCAAGATCGTCATAAATCATATTTTGATCAAAGTAGGAGACCCTTGGAGTTTAATGTTGGGGATCATGTGTTTTTAAGGTCAATCCCTGTCATGGGCAGCGAAGGATTAGTCATTGAAGTAATCATTCTCCCCAGTTTGTTAAGCCTTTCAAGGTGATAGATCATGTTGGAGTTGTGGCGTATCAAGTAGCACTTCCCCCATATATGAGTCGGATACATGATGTTTTCCATCTATCACAGCTCTGTCGTTATCTTCATTATGACTCTCACATCATCGATTGGGTAGATATCGATGATGATGATGATGATGAAACCATTGAGGAGTGACCTGTGGATATCCAAGACCGCAAGTATAAGGTGTTGCACGAGCGTTCTATTCCTTTAGTTTGTGTCTTGTGGTGACAACATGGCTTGGAGGAGAGTACCTGGGAACTTGAGTCACAAATACGTGCTCAGTACCCTGAGTAGTTCGATGTTTAACTATTTTCATGGATCGATGTAGATTTTGTGGTTATGAAACTTTCATGTGTATGAGATGGATCCCTTATTGTTTTGGTGGCTTTATCCCTTTTGAGAGGTCTCTTGATGGGTGTTTGTTCAGACCCTGTTTCATTTACTCTTTATGTGGGTTTGGGATTCTTGTGGATGAGATTGTTTTGAGAGGTATCTGATGTAATGGATCAGACCTTTCTAGTCCACTAATTCATGAAAATATGGTGTTAGAGGTGTTCTGGGATGTCAAGGTAACTTATCCCCAATGCTTTTCCAAAATCTTCCTTTTCAATGAACCATTTCAATAGTAGATAGTTGTGAAATTTAACATCACGTTAAATTTTCACATACTTTTGAGGTTTCTAACTAACCTTGTTTTGGAGTAGTGTCTTGGGGGTGCGTTTGTGCAAATCATTAAGGAAAACTAAAGGGTAGTGGCTTTCTCATGGGATGCGCATGGTTTGTCTAAACTATGTAGCCATACCATGTGTAGTTAATATAGGAGGCAGTGGATAACACACAATTAGGGGATGATTTTTCTAACCGTGTGGCCAAACCATGTGAGTAGTGTTTGATGAGGCAGTAGCGACCACACGGTTAGCAAATGTTTTGTCTAACCGTGTGAGAAAACCATCGAAGTTTTGTCTAACCGTGTGAGAAAACCACATAGAAGTTCATTAGAGTTCGTATCCAACATTCAGAATGGAACTATTTGAGAGTTTGTATCTAGAATTTGGAATCAAACTATATGAGAGTTCGTATCCCGAATTCGGAATGGAACTTCATTAGAGTTCGTATCCAGAATTTGGAGTGGAACTTCATTACGGTTCATATCCGTAATTTTGAGTGGAACTTTATTACAGTTCATATTCAGAATTCAGAGTGGCACATTATTAAAGTTCATACCAAGAATTCAAATCCTAAACACAGAATGCTTCTTATCTATGTATTATATGATTCCGAGGTTTTTGATATGAATCTTATTTTTATGTATATGGAAAATATTGATATGAAGAATGAAAATATGGTAGGGGTAAATTCCTTTGAGAAGGAAATTTTCCTTATATAAGTAAAATGCATATTTTCTTTTGTATAGGTTGTTTGTGATTTTCAAAACAAGAAGGAACGGAAAATTCATAAGGAAACCTTATTGACTCAACAATCTCCCCCTTTTTGGAATGCACAATCAACCTTATGAAAAATAATATAAGGACTTTGGAAAATTTCATTAGACATTGAAATTAAAACTTATCTCCATTTGTTCATGAATGATGATGAATACAACTAACTCCCCCTTAGACATTGAAACTCTAAGGATTGTATTCTGGATTTCTGGAATGGAGTTTTCATTATCAATGGAATTAAAAACATTGGAATGAGAATCTCTCCATTACATTAAGGACATCTTCACATAGAAAATTTTCCTTCTCCATTTTAAAATTTTCTTTCTCCCATTTTAAGTATTTATTTTTCATTCCCCACTTTGTGATTTTCAAAAAGAATTTAAAGGAATGTAAAATAAATAAGGTACCTGAAACATTAGTATATAACAACACAAGATACAACCAACCAAAATTTCATTATAGTTGAAAAAAATTGTAAGGATAGAAAATTCAAAAAAAGATCGGATTGAGTCTATTTGTCTTCCTTTTACTTCAGGATTAGCTTCATCAACAAGATTTTCAGCTTCTTCATGTATTTTTGATCCTCCTCAGTTTACTTCTCCAAAACTGTGATCAATTCTTGTTGAGCTTTCAACACCTCATCCTGAGCCTCTATGGCCTCTTCCTGCATCTTCACTAACTCATCTTTCGTGAAAAAATTTTCTTAGAGCTCAATCTGGAGATGTCTATCCCTTTTAAAATTATGATCAAGAGATTTAACTGTATCATTCAAGTCCTTCCCATGTTGATTATGAGAACTTTGTTCAATGATCAGATCATCTTGAAGATTCTTAATCTTGGCATCCTCGGTGTTAAAGGAATCTTTATCATCATTCTAAAAACGATCAAACTGAGCCATGTCTTCTTCAACATTCATAGACCACAAAGTTATTTTGCTGCATGATTTCATGTGTACATCATAGTTTATAAGGAAATTTCTATGGTTGGCCTCAATTTTCACACACTTATCCATCACTATGGATAAGGATTCCAATTTCTTGTTTAGACTATGGTGCAACATTTGGAATTTGGACTCAATAGTGGGAAAAATCGGAATGGTGTCCACCAACATTTTCAAAGACTCGACAACAAAGTCAGGACCATGTGCTGATGACTCTGAATCCGATAGCTTTTTTGGGTATTTTTCTTCTTTAATTTTCACCAACATCCTTTTAGAAGAACCACCAAATTCTTTTTTCCTAATGATGTCTTTTGTTGGTGTATCCATGAGCACTTGGTTTCCTTTATCAGTTTTCAGAATGGGTTGATCATCTGTAGATTCTTCTTCAGTCTCTGATATTTGAACAATCTAGTCTTCATTTATTTTCTCCTTTTATGCTACTTCCTCAAGAAAATGTCTCTCATAGGATTCCTTCTCATCATCCAAAACATTTTCCTTCTCTTCATCTTTCTTATCATCATTCTTCCTACTTTTTTTCTCAACTACATTTCCCGAAGTGACTAACATTGAAGATTCAACCTTTTCTTGATAATATTCTACTTTTTTGATCAAGTCATCCAGATCAGCACTTCCTTCTTCTTCTTCTTCTTATTCCTCTACTATTTCTTCTTCTACATCTTCAGCAACTGTTTTCTATACTTATTCAACAACTTCTTTAACCTTAGACTTTTCCGAAGTGATATAGTTCTTTCTTGGAGTCTCTTTTAATGGTTGGACATCAAAATTTTCCAGAATGGGAATATTTTCAGAAGTCATTTCAGTATCTCTCAACATAGATTGTACAATCTCAGCTTTTGACTTCTTTTTCTTCATCTTTTTCTCTTTTTCTTGTTTTTCTAACTCATTCGAATCTTTTTCTCTAAAGGGCATAGCCTCAGCAGGGTCCAATCTGAAATTTAGATCCCCTACTTTTCATTTCTCCATGTATTCCCTCCACTTAGCAGCTTCCTCATCCTGATATTATTTTTTCTTCTTTGGCATGGGAGGTGCGGATTGGGATTCCTTAGATTTGGGAGTTTTGCCTTCAGTAACCACTTCCTTAAGCTTCCTCTTCTTCATCACTTTCATCACCTATTCAGCCTTCTGAACATTTTCCAGAATGGTTACAGTCTCTTCCTTTGGTAAAGGGTATAATTCTCCATACTCAACAGAAAAACCCATCTTCATCCTCTTTAATGTATCATCACTAACCAGCATTCACTACTGGGAAGATGAATTTTCCCCACACTTGTATACCAATGGTTCAATTAATCTTTGGTATATGTTATCTTTACCAATAGTTTTCATAAACTGTTGGTAATGATCTTCAACAAGCGACTTTCCCAATGGTTTTATTAAACCATTGGGAATGATGGGGATAAATCACCTTTCCCAACGGTTTGATGAAACTGTTGGAAAAGATGGGGAAAATTTTAGGTTTCCCAATGGTTTCATAAAACTGCTAGGAATGATTGAGTTTTCCAAACGGTTTTTAAAAACCATTGGGAAAAAAGCCCCAAATTCTCCAAACACAAGAAACGGCCTCCCCACGATTCAAGAACCCTTCCCCTGGTCTCCAGAAGCGATTCCTTCACAGAAGCACTTCATAATCCCCAACTCTTCCATCGGATCAGCAGATAACATGATAGACTCCTTCCATATTTTATCAAGGATATAGTTCCACCTCTTATCAAGAATATCCTTCAATTCTCAACTATTTGGTTAATCTCAATTTCTAGGGTTTTTGTAAAATTTTATGACTGTTCCACGAATTGTGTACTTAAATCCATATATCGGTGTATTTCCAATTAAT
The DNA here is from genome assembly GCA_963277665.1 of Viscum album. Lineage (NCBI taxonomy): Eukaryota > Viridiplantae > Streptophyta > Magnoliopsida > Santalales > Viscaceae > Viscum > Viscum album. The sequence goes on from OY728145.1 coordinate 1,101,255,168, forward strand.
GTTTTCATTACACATTTACATTTATAAGGGCATGGTGTCTCTTTATTTTGTTCTAATTTTGAAGATTCATAGTTTTTTAATCTCAATGCTTCAAATATTATAGCTTCATGTATATGAACTAATAAGATATTTTTTTAATATTTATTGATATTATTTCCTAAAAATCACTCCATTCATTAAGATAATGCCAAACACGAAGATCATGTTCATCTCAATTTTTGTACACTATATGTATTACATAACAAGTATGTATCATGTTTCTATCAAAAAATATATATATATACATATAATGACACACTATTCACTTATCCTTTGCACAATAGAACATATGGAGTATCTTCTTGAACTTTACAAAATGGTATGTGGTCTCTAATTAGTACTTCTTCCTTCTTCATGAAACTAATTCACAGAATTTCAAATTCGTAATATTAATGAATATTAGTTTTTCTAATATAACCATTAATCATTCTGCCTATAACATCATACTTGTGTTATTCAATCACCTTTTTAAAACACAATGATCATTTTCACTGATTTGGGGTTCCTCAAAATGCTTTGGAAAACTGAAAAATGCATGTATTGAATCGTGTTTCTCATATGGTTTCATGGATACAAGTTCATCTCGAAAATCATGACTGCATGGTTCAAATATTATGAGGACCATGAGATTATTATTCTTCACACAAATGAAGTTGTTTTCTTCAACTATGTGTTTTTGTATTCACGTTTGATTTGGCCAAAATGGGGATCTTTGTGGTCATTAATCATGGTTTTGGGTGGTCATTTAGGATGTAAGATAGTATGACTTCATTTTACATGATATATCCAATATTATTATTGATTTATGATCAATTTGATTGTCTTAAACAAGTGATGTTATTTAATAAGTTGTTATTAATGGTTGTAATAATGACGTTATGGTATAAGGGTTCATATGGTGTGTATAAGGGTTCACATGGTGTGTATAATGGTTGAAATGGTATCAGTGAACTCAAGTCATTAATTTAAGCCTTCATTTTCACTAGCATGTATGAAATTGAATGATGTAAACCCATCCTCAAATGATTTCTTACTTTAGATAGTGTCCAACATATGGAATATGAGATTTTGAATTCATCAGTTAACCAGGATCATATATTCCATTTCCCCAAGAAGACTATAATAATATAACTTTAGGGTCAACTAAATATGGATCTCACTACACGTTGTATATTATGTGTCCTTCTTGGCCAATACACTATTTTATGAGGGTGGGGTTCTTTTCAATAACCATTCCAGCCTGTGTAGACAGCTATAAAAATGTTAGATAAGTCACAAGATTAATTCAGTAATGTCGTTCTCATTGACATACATTATTATAAATTTTAAATTTAAAAATAAATCATTTTGTCTATACTTAATGAAATTAAATCTTTTTACAATCCATGAACAACCTATTAGTGTATAAGCCTAAAATTTATTCACCCATGGGGTGCACTTGACTTGGGGAAGTAATTGGGTAATGAATGTATGGCCATTGAGGTGTCAATAATGAGTTATTGAACATGAGTGAATGATTTGGGATGCATATAACACATGATGGGACCTGAGGCATGAGCCTCTTATAGACCGAATAAAAATGAATATAAATAAATATTAATGTAATTTATGAATACATGTTCTTTATATTATTTTAATAGTTTTCTACATCGACTAGAAAGTTCTTCCTTTATTGTTTACTTAAATGTATTTTCTATTAAAGTTCAATCCTATTGAATTTATTTTGAAAAAATGAATTATATAAATTCTTTTTAAAGAATGGATAAAAGTTGGATGTATGAAACCAATCGAATCTCAAGAGATTTTCAATACAATTTGGAGAGATTTATAGATTTTTCATTTCACAATGCTTCAGATAGTGGTCACATACACTTCCTATGATCCAATTGTGTTGTTAGACCTTGTTTGAGCCCTGAAGAAGTCAGCTACCACATAACAAAAAATTGTTTTCAAGCATAATACATTGTGTGGTATCACAATGGGTAGAAAATGAAATCTCAAATTGGTGATGATCAAAATGAAAGGACTGGAATGGAGAATTTGTTAGATGATCAGTTTCCGTTTATTTGTCATCATGAAAAAGAAAGGATTTCAACTCAAGAAGACTTCGATATGAGCACAAGTGATGCATATATTGAAAATGATGATATTGATAGGGCGAAAAAATTGATTGATGTTGCCATGACTCCCGTATATCAACAATGCTATAAAATGAAAAAGATGTAATTTTTAATCCGATTACTTCATGGGAAACTCTGTATGAGATTTGTAATACAACAATTGATTACATTCTTACTCTCTTGAAGGATTTACATCTAAATGATGCAAATATTCCCTCAAACCACTATATGGAATGGATTTTAGTTGAGGGTGTTGGATTTTCAAGAAACAAAATTCATGCTTGTCCGAAAGATTGTAATTTATTCTAGGAGGAAACCGCTGAATGAAATGATTGTATAAAATGAGGAACATCCCGGTGGAAGTAAAAATCTGATGGAACACCATCCTGCGTTCCACAGAAATTCATGTGGCACTTTCCATTGATCCCCAGACTCCAGAATCTTTTTATGTCTGATAACATATCAATAAAAATGAGATCGCATGACACCAAGAGAAAAAAGACTAATGATGATTTGGTTCATCCTGCAGATGGATTTTCATGGAAGAGATTTCATGTTCGACATCATGATTTTGCAACTGAAATGCGTAATGTGAGGCTGGGTCTTTCACGCGACGGTTTTAATCCATTTGGGCATATGATTTCTTGGAACAACACATGACCAATTTTAATACACATTTATAATCTTCCCCCATGGTTGTGTATGAAAAAACCTTTCACTTTCATGAGTATACTCATATCTGGCCTTTCTGATCCCAACATTGATATTGATGTATACATACAACCATTAATAAAAGAGTTGAATCTTCTTTGGGATGTGGGTGTGTGCAAATACGATGCATATTCGAAAGACATATTTCAGATGTGTGTTGTGCTTATGTGGACGATCAATGATTTTCCATCTTATTAAATGATGAATGGATAGTGCAAAAAGGGAAAACTATCATGTCCAGTTTGTATGAAGAATACACGATCCTGAAGACTGAAACATCGCTGTAGTTTCAGTTTTATGGGACATCAACGATTAGTGGCTATCTATTGTTTAAAATGGACAACATTTTAAGTACATATAAAAAACCGAACGAACGCATTCGGATTGTATCAATACATTATCCCAATGATCCATGGGTAATATGTGACATTTAGGATTCATCCCCACTTCAATACAAGATGTGGTGTGGCTGACACCACTATAACGGTGTCCCTTTTTTTAAAATGGACATGATTATAAGTGAAAAGAACAATTGGCATACGAAAAACTGAACAAACCAATTATAAATGTGTTGATGCTTTAGAAAAACGATCCATGTGTCATATGTGAGGTGTACGAGTCAACCCCACCTTAATCAGAGGCACGATGTTGCTGAGATCACTCTATGTGGCTCACTTTTGTTTAAAATGGAAAAAATTTTAAGTAAATACGGAAAACCTACCAAACACATTCGGTTTCCATTGAAACGTTAGGAGAACGATCCATGGGTCATATGTGACATGAAAAAATCAACCCCGCCTCAATCTGGGATGCGGTGTGGCTGACACCACTCAATGTGTCTGTCATTGGTTTCAAAAGGACGTCATTTTAATTGAAAAATGTCAACTGGCATATGGAAAACCGACCAAACGCATTCTTATTGTGTTGATACATTAGTACAATGATCAATGGGTCATTTGTGATGTGTACGAGTCAACCCCGAATCAATCTGAGGGGCAGTGTGTCTGACACCATTCATAGTGTCTCTCTTTTGTTAAAAATGGACAAGATTATAAGTGAAAAGAACAACTGACATACGGAAAACCAACCAAACACATTCGAAATGTGTTGATGCTTTAGGAAAAAGATACATGGGTCATATGTGACCTGTACGAGCCAACCCGGGCTCAATCCGAGTCGCGGTTTGGTAGGGATCACTCTAAGTGGCTCTCTTTTGTTTCAAATGGACAACATTTTATGTTCATACGGAAAACCAACCAAATGAATTTGGTTTACATTGAAACATTAGAAGAACGATCCATGGGTCATTTTTGACGTGAAAGAATCAACCCCGCCTCAATCTGAGATGCGGTGTGGCTAGAACCACTCAACGTGTCTGTCTTTTGTTTCAAAAGGAATTCATTATACGTAAAAAACATCTACTAGAATTTGGAAAACTGATCAAATGATCTCAGAATATGTGGATACTTTAGCACAACGACCCATGGGTCATATATGTTGTGTACAAGTCAACCTTGCCTCAATCCGAGGCACGGTGTGGCGGGATCACTCCTTGTGAATGTATGTTCCTTAAAATGGACAGGATTATAAGTGAAAATAACAACTGATATACGGAAAACCGATCAAACGCATTCAAAATGTGTTGATGCTTTAGGACAACGATCAATGGATCTTATGTGACACGTACGAGTAAATCCTGCCTTAATCTGAGGCATAGTGTGGCCGTAATAACTATATGTGGCTCTCTTTTGTTTAAAATGGACAACATTTTAAATACATATAGAAAACCAACCAAAAGGATTCTGATTGTGTTGATACTTTAGCAAAACGATCCATTGGTCATATGCGATGTGTACAAGTCAACCCCGCCTCAATCCAAGGCGTAGTGTGGCCGACACCATTCATAGTGTCTCTCTTTTGATTAAAATGGTCAGGATTATAACTGTAAAGATCAACTGGCATACAAAAAACTGAACAAAGAATTTGAAATGTGTTTATGTTTTACGAAATTGATCCATGGGTCATATGTGATGTGTACGAGTCAACCCCGCCTCAATCCGAAGCGTGGTGTGGCCAACACCATTCATAGTGTCTCTCTCTTTTTTTAAATGGATAAGATTATAATTGAAAAGAACAACTGACATATGAAAAACTGACCAAACGAATTAGAAATTTGTTGATTCTTTAGTTAAACAATCCAAGGGTTATATGTGATGTGTACGAGTCAACCGGGGCTCTATTCGAGGCATGGTGTGGTCGGGATCACTATAAGTGGCTCCCATTTGTTTAAAATGGACAACATTTTATGTACATACAGAAAACATGCCAAAAAAATTCGGTTTCCATTGAAACATTAGGAGAATGATCGATGGGTCATATGTGACATGTACGAATCAACCCCACCTCAATCTGAGACACGGTGTGGCCGACACCCCTAAAAGTGTCTGTCTTTTTTTTCAAAGGACGTCATTTTATGTGAAAAGAATCAACTAGCATATGGAAAACAGACCGAACACATTCAGATTGTATTGATAAGTTAGCACAATGATCCATGGGACATATGTGACATGTAAGAGTCAACCCCGCCTCAATCCAAGGAACAGTGTGGCCGACACCACTCTAAGTGTTTCTCTTTTGTTTAAAATGGACAGGATTATAAGTGAAAAGAATAACTGGCATACAGAAAACTAACCAAACGCATTCGGAATCTATAGATAATTTATCACAATGATCCAAGGGTCATATGTGACCAGTATGAGGCAACCCGGGCTCAATCCAAGTCATGGTGTGGAAAGTATCAGTTTAAGTATCTCTCTTTTGTTTATAATGGACAACATTTTAAGTACATATGGGAAACCAATCAAACGCATTCAGTTTCTATTGAAATAGTATGAGAATGATCCATGTGTCATATGTGACATGTACGAATCAACCCCACCTCAATCTGAGACGTGGTGTGGCCGACACAACTCAAAGTGTATGTTTTTTATTTCAAAAGGACATCATTTTTAGTGAAAAACCTAAACTGGAATATGGAAAACTGAGCAAATGTTTTCGGAATATGTTGATACATTAGGACAACGATAAATGGGTCATTTGAGACGTTTACGAGTTAACCTTGCCTCAATCTGAGGCATGGTGTGGCCGGTATCACTCCATGTGTATGTATTTTGTTTAAAATGGACATCATTTCAGGTAAAAATATATGGTATACAAAAAACCTATCAAATTATGAATTGAATTTTGGATTCCACATATATTTTTCATCTAGATTTTAAATTGAATTCTAATTGAATTATGTATGTTTATAATTATTTTATGAATTCTAATTTAATTATGGATGTGTATAGTTCTAGGATGCATTATATGTTAAATGTGTATGAATTTTTTCTCTATATGTATGTGTTAGTTGGTAATTGCAGGTACAATAATTGTATATGTATGTGTTAGTTTATTGTAGGTATAATAATTGGATTGAAAATGGAAGGGAATGCACCAAATGAGGCTGTTGTGCAAAATTTCAGTGCTGCTTTGCAAATTGCATGTTGCTGTGCAATTTGCACAGCATAGGCTATGCCAACGGTTTCAAACTGTTGGCATAGAATCTCTGTTTCTTTTTTTACCAAAGGTTCATTGAACCGTTGGTAAAAAACCTTTCCCAATGGTTCAGAAACCATTGGGAAAGAGGAGAATCCTAGGGATTTCCTAATGGTTTGGCACAACAATTGGGATAGGTTAGGCTTTCCCCACCCTATCCCAACTGTTCATAGTAAATTGTTGGGAAAACATTTCCCAATGGCTTACTTCCCTACTATTTGTAGAACCGTTGGTATAACATATTCCAATGGTTTTTCAGCCTTTCCCAATGTTTCAGAACCATTGGGGAAGACTTTATTTCCAGTAGTGATTACCTGGAAATTTCATTGCTTGGAAGTGCAAGAAACTTTAAAAAAATCAATAAATCTGATGATAAGCCTAGAAAGAAAGGTTGGATGTATTATGATCTGAGATTTCAGATTCCGTTCTTTAATATTCTTAACTATTATCATAATATGCCTCATAAAATTTATCTTCCTTATATTTACCATGAAATCTAGGATGTATATATCACTCTTCTTGAGATTTTCATTTTCAACCCTTCTTGGTATGAGAAAAACTTGTAGCCATAGCTGTAGAATCCAATTGATCAAAGAGAGATGAGTAATCATAGCTGTCTTGACAACATTATGTCCAAGGAATTTCAATGCCTTCACTTTTTTAAAACATCCTTGCTCATCTGGAAGCTTATGTGAACAAAACTCAGCTTCACCTTCATAAGATAAACCAACCAATATTGCAGCCATGTTGTACGGTAATTAGTATGTCTTCTCATAAGACTTGAATGAAAATAAATCTCTACCATATTCCTCAATAAAGGAAACAGACTCATAGAAATCGGCAATAAAATCTGTATAAATTTGATCATGTTTCTCTGTCTTTTATAAGAAAACATCATCCCATCCATTCAATTTGATATTATTAGATATAAGAGAATCATACATTTAGAAACTCGGATGCACTAACCTCTCCCTGTAAACTAAACAATTTGAGAGTGTTTTCGTAGTTGACATATCCTAAGAAGTTGCTTAAGTAGACATTCAGAATGAAGAGCTCTTGAAGATTAGGAACGACCTTTAACAATTGATGCAGAGCATCATCATGCGAGAGCTTGAAAAACCTATGTTGGAAGACCACCGGGGGTGCCCTTTATATAGGCGATGGATTTGACCTTTGAACTTCCAAAAACCATCTAACGGTTGAAAAACACTATGATCTAATTTTACGGTTGAAAGCATACCTGCAATGAAATGTTGAATCAAATATTTTGAGGTTTTAAGAAAAACAATCAGATTTATGAAAACTAGAATCAAAGAAATTATAAAACATATAGGAAAACACCAGTATGAAAAATATGAGTATGAAAACTTATGTAAGGAAATCATACCTTTCGGATTGGCCAGGACTTTTGTTCATAATAGGTTATATTCTTCTTGATGAAAAAATTAGACTACGAAAAAAAACAAACTATTAAAAACTCGACACGAAAAATATGAATACGAATATTCTTATTACGAATATTTCCATTACGAAAATTCTCATTATGAAATTTCTCATTATAAAAATCCTCATTATGAAAATTCTCATTATGAAAATTCCCATTAAGAAAATTCTCATGATGAAAATTTTCATTACGAAGATTTTTATTATGAAAATTCTCATTATGAATTGTATGAGTACGAAAAATTTTATTAAGAAATGTTTCTGTTCTGGAAATTTCCATTACTAAAATTTCAGTTCTGAAAACTTCATTACAAAAATTTTAGTTACAAATGATTGAAAACTGACTACAAAAAATTTTTATTATGAAAGGTAAAAAAATGACTATGAAATATTTTGATTATGAAAGTTAAAAAAAACTGACTACGAAAAATTTTGATTATGAAAGTTAAAAAAATGACTACAATAATTTTTGATTATACTACCAAGAAAATGTACTCCCCCTATGAAATGGAGTTTATTACTATAAGGAGAATTGTTCCACAAGAAGTTCATTAAGAAAGATTACCTCACAGTTATCATTCCTAACTTCTATTTTATGTAATCAAATCTATCATAAGGTAATGATTTTGTGAAAATGTCAGCAAGTTGATCTTGTGTTCCAATAAAATAAATAATGGTATCTCATATTTGTGTGTGATCCCTAATAAAGTGATGCATAATATCTATGTTCTTTTCATGAGAGTGATGTGCAGGGTTTATACTAAGGGAATTGGCACTTGTGTTATCACACAAACTTTGAGTATTAGTAAAACTCAAGCCATAGTATGTGAGTGTGTGTTGCATCAACAACAATTGAGAACAACAACTTATAGCTGCTACATATTCAGCTTCATCTGTGGAGAGTGCTACTGAGTTTTTCTTCTTGTTGACCAAGAAACTAATGAATCTCCTAAGAAATTACTTGTTCTGAATGTACTTTTTCTATCCATTCTACATCCACCAAAGTCAGCATCCAAATATTATTTTATGATAAAATCATTTTCATAAGTATAAAATAATCCTAGATCCATGGTTCCCTTTAAGTAGCAAAAAAATAGTTTCACTTCCTTTAAATGATATTAATTAGGGTTGGATTGATATCTTGTATATAAGCATACAGAAAACATCAAGTCTAGTCGACTAGCTGTCAAGTAAAGTAGTCTTCCTATCATACCTCTAAAAGATGTTTGATCCACTAGTTTCCCATATTCGACAATATAAAGTGTGTTTGAGGTACCAATAAGAGTACTTATACTCTAAGTGTTGTCTTAACCATACTTTTTAAGAAGATATTTAATATACGTATATTGGGATATGTAGATTCATTCTGGTTCTTGAGAAATTTTAAAACCAAGGAAAAATGATAACTCACCCATCATACTCATTTCATACTCAGATTGCATTAGATCCGAAAAATAATTAGTTAAAGATTGCTGAGGTGAACGAAATATAATGTCATCAACATAAATTTGAACAACCAAAACATTTTTCTTATCTTTCCTTTTAAAAAGGGTTGGATATGCATTACCCTTTACATAGTTAGTTTGAAGAAAAAATCTTGTAAGTCTATCATACCAAGCTCATGGGGCTTTTTTAAGGCCATAAAAAGCTTTAGTAAGTCTAAAAACCTGATTAGGATGTTTTGTGTCTTCAAAGCCAGGAGGTTGTTCAACAAAAACATCCTCTTCAACATAACCGTTAAGAAAAGCACATTTCACATCCATTTGAAAATGTTTAAAATTGAAAACTGCTGCAATTCCAAATAGAATATGAATAGATTCAAGTCTAGCTACTAGAGCATAGGATTCTTCATAGTCTATTCCTTCTTGTTGATTATAGCCTTTAGCAACAAGTATAGCTTTATTTCTAACAATGACTCCATTTTCATCACACTTGTTTTTGAACACCCACTTTACTCCAATAATAAAATTTTATTTTGATCTTTCATCCAAGGTCCAGACTTTATTCCTTTCGAATTCATTTAGTTTATCTTGCATGGCTTTGATCCAATCATCATCACCTAAAGCATCATCAGTGCTTTTAGGTTACAATTGGGAAAGGAATTCTAGATGTTCAACATCATTTCATAAGGAACTTCTAGTCCTAAAAGGTTGATTTACATCACCAATGATACTATCACTAGGATAATTTTTAGAAACACCTGATATGGGTTTTGCAAAACTTTTTCATCAACATAGGGTAGAAAGTCTTCTGGGGTAAATGTTTCAAAAGTATCTTCTTGAACATTTTCCTTATCATAAGGAGCTTCTATCAAAAATTGATAATATTTTTTTGAAAACACATCTAAGGATGTTGGTTGGGATGGTTTAATAATAAAAGGATCAGTTTAATCAAAATTTACATGTACTGTTTCCTCAACAGTACAAGTGTTTTTATTGAAAACTCTGTATGCCTTAGAAGTTGTGGAGTAGCGTAAGAAAATTTCTTCATCAGATTTTGGTGATAATTTGTGTACATTATCATTAGTATTCAGGATTAATACCTTGCAACTAAAAATGTTGAAGTAGTAAAGTCTAGGTTTTATACCATTCCATAACTCATAATGAGTTTTATTAAGAAAAGTTTTAATCAAAACTCAATTTATAGTTAAATAATAAGTACTTACAGCTTCTGCCCAAAAAAGTCTAGCTATAGAATATTCACTCAAAATGGTTCTAGTTATCTCATGAAGAATTCTATTTCTTATATCAACAAAACCATTTTTTGAGGAGTTCTAGGTGCTGAAAATTGCGAGTAATACCTTTTCTACTACAAAATGTTTCAAAATAAAAATTTTGAAATTCCCCTCCATGATCACTATGAATAGTTTTCAGTGGAAAATTTTCTCATATTTAACTTAGGCTCTAAAACTTTTGAAATTAGGTAAATCTTTAGACTTCTTTGCTAGAAAATATACCCATGTAAATATATTGTAATCATCAACTAGAAAAAACACATAGCATTTTCCTCCAATTCTTCTAGTTTTTGTTTGATCAAAAAGATCCATGTGCTCCAACTGTAATTCATATGTTGTTGAGACTTCCCTGATTGATTTAAAAATAGATTTATGTTTCATTCCATAATGAAAATGATCACAAACTTTATAAGAATAAAATATAAGTTTCGGTAGATCCTTAACTAGTTTCTTCATAGAGAGTGTACATAAGATTCTAAGGTTACAGTGACCTAGTATTCTATGCCATAAACAAGACTGATCTTCCATTGCATTAAGGCAAGGTAAGTCTTGGCTCCTAAGGTCGTCCAAGTTCAAAGTGTAAGCATTTTATTGCCTATGGGAAGAAAGAATAAACTCGTCCTTGGAATTTTGTACTAAGAACTTATCATTCCTAAAATTCAAAAGGTATCCTTCATCACATAATTGACTTATGCTAATGAAGTTGTGCTTAAAACCCATTACTAAAAAAACATTTTAAATCAAGGTTTTACCAAGAAGAACTATATTACCTCTAACAAAAATTTCTCCCTGGGCATTATCTCCAAAATTTATTTTCATCCTTTTGTGTTGATAATCTTTTCAAAATAGTATATGTTACCAGTCATGAGCTGGGAACATCCAATATCCATGTACCAAGTATTGTTGTTTGTACTTCCTTTATCTTCCAGAAAATAAGAAATGAATTAGACTTTCAGAATCCAAACTTGTTTTGATCTGAGATTTTTAGATAACAAAATTTTGTGTATCCACATTTGTTTAGGGAAATATGCATTATTAAACCCAAGAGATTGAACTCTATTCAAAGAACAATTTTTCTTCCAATGCCCACTACATTGACACTTAGTGAAAAAAGGGCTCTAGAAGGAACAAAATTTTTGTTTTTGAAAACTAGGTTTTGGTGAGTATAACCTACTATGGTAGTATTTCCTTGAGGTTTAATTTGAGAATACATCTAGTAAAAATATTCCTTCCTAGAATTAAATTTTGAAATAAGATTCTTAAGAGAAAAAATTTCACATTTTAGTCTAACGACTAAATTCATATCCTCGGGAATTATTTCCTTATAGTTAGATTTTTCCTCAAAAACATTCATCTTTAAAATAGCATTATTAAGATATTTATAAAGTTCTTCCTTTTCAGAATTTGCTTTCTCAAGGTCTTTAGAAAGTTTTTCTAAAAGCTCTTCTTTAACTTTAAGATCTGAAGGAAGATATGAAATTTCGTTTGTACGAACTTCTTCCCTAGTATTTTCTTTTTAAACATTCTTAGTGATTTTACAATTTTTTCTTCAAGTAACATGGAAAATATAGATACTTATTTATATAAATGTTCTTCATTTTCTGAGGATGAAGTATCTTCATTATAAGTACTATTTTTGGAATAGTAATTCTTATCATGATATACATTTGATAAAGCCTAGGTAGAGCGTACCTTAGCCATAAGACATGTTTGTGGAAAAGAAGTATTAGAAATGAATCCCATATTATTTTGAGATGATGAATCATATTCTAACGATTATCTTTCTAAATAGTCTCCATATTTAGCACTCCAAGTAGTATTAGATTTTAGACTTTTCTTAGATTTATCTTTGTAAAAAATATATCTGTTTCATTCAAAATGCCTCTATTTTCTATCTTTCTTTTTAACAATAGGGAAATCAGGTCATATGTGTCCACTTCTCTTAAATTCATATCATCTAACCTCTGAATCTTTCTATTATTTGTTTTCCTTCTTCTTATACCTGGATTGGAAATTTCATTGACCAACTATTATGTTCATATTTTAAGCAAGATTAGCTAACTCACTCTCTGAGACTTCACTCTCACTAGATTTGGATTGGATAATAACCTTCTTTGACTTGTATCTGGTTACTCTCTCATGAGTCTTATCTTTCATGTGATTTGATGTTGTTGTAAAAGTAATAGTAACATTCCCATTCTTCTGCTTGATGTTGCCAGCATCTCTTTTCGTCCTAGTTTCATGTTGAAGAAGAGTTACAAACAGCTCATCTAAGGAAATTTGAGTAACCTTCCTGTTCTCATCAATAGCTATTCTCTTTGATTCTCATTCATTGGGGATAATATCAATAATCTTATCCATAAGAGCTTCATCATTTAGACCTTTCTCTCCTATATATTTTATGCATTTCACGATAGTCATAAACCTTTTTTGCACCTTGAAAATAGGTTCTCTATAAGGAAATTTAAATCATTGTATTCATCTCTGAACATAGCTCTTCTTGTCTCAATCACATTAGATGTACCAAAATGAGTAACTATGAGTTTATTCCATATACAGTTAGTTGTTTCACAATAAAATATTTGGCTATATATGTTCCTAGTCATTAAACAAAGTAGTGTGTTGCTTACCATATAATTTAACTGATAGTCATGCTTCTCTTGGTTTGTGAAATCCCTAACTTCCTTATCAGGAATTTTATATCCTTCAGTAAGAATAACAGAGTTATCTACCCCAGTATTGATAAACAAAGTCTTCATTCGATCTCTCCAATACTCATATTCATTGAAATAAAAAATTGGTGGTCTTGTAGGATTTATGTTGTCGATGGAACCAACATTTAAACCTGCCATCTTTAAGAAAATCGTTCTACACAAAAGCTTGTTAATAACAAAAGTCCGGATTCTAGGAAAATATTCCTAAGGAAGGAAAAGATAGATCAAAAGAAAAACTGAGCAAGGAAAAACTTATATGTGTGTATAAGTATTTCAAAGACCTCCTCTGATACCAATTTTAGGATCGAAATAACGATGTAGAAGCTCAATACAAAAAAGGGGGGGAGTGAATTTTACACTTTAAAAATTTCTTCAACAAGGAATGCTCTAAGTTTAACAAAGATAAACTAAGAAAATTCACAACACCTCTAACACCAATTAAATTATTTGGAAAAAGTATGAGGCTACAAACATCTCGTTCTATGCAATTGCTTATATCTGGAAAGTGATTCCGAAAAACAGGTTCCGAAAATATGGATATGGAGAATGAAACTTAACAAAAGTTTGAAATATGAGATTCTGCATTAAAGTGTATAGAATCTAAATGAATTAGAGTACAATTATAAGGAAATATAAGAAGATTATACTTTCCTTTCAATAAAATATGGAGCGGAAAAAAATTAGTAAAACTATAAGTAACAAGATATAAATCTTTTAACCCAAAGTGAAGGGTATCCAACAAGCTTGGCTAAAGGTCCCTTGATTTATACTTTCCAGAAAGACTGTCTTACCCACACAAGGGTAAGCCCTCTTTATGAAGATCAGAGTCTATGTCTTGCTATCCCCGCAAGCCCTCAACTTCAAGGTAGTTGGAACCTCTGTCATCCTCATCATGGAAGCCCTCAAACTTCAAGGAAGTCGGCACCTCTATCTTCCTATCCTCGGAAGCCCTCCAATTAAAGGTAGTTGGATCCTCTGTCTTCCTATCCCTGGAAGACCTCAAATGTAATCACCAACATTCAGAGTCGCACGAAGCAATCTGAACGAGCAGTTTAGTATGCACAAGGCATGAAAAACTTCTCTCTCTAGAAATCACCTTAACAGCGTGTGGTTTCTAGAGTGATCAACTTCAGTGTCAATTATTGTGAGATCTATCAAATGAGCTCTTATTTATAGGCTTGGTTGGAATGGTCGTCTCCCTCCTCAAATGGTCATATTATCCTTACATTTCGGAGGGACATGTACATGTGTCACTAAACCAATGGTTAGTTAGAAATAGAATGGACGACATCATTTTATAATGAAACTTGTGTAACTGAAATCACGCCATTGTTTTATAACGAAATGACTGTAAGCATAAGAAAAACTATAGTTCGGAATTTAAGAAAATAAATGTTTGGTGTCTAACCAAAAATGTAATTCAGAGTCTATAATAAAAAGATATTCGAATTCTATTTTATAGAAAATCGGAACCTGAATTCTGTAGAAATTCGGAGTATGAATTTCTGAGGAAATTTAGAGTCTGGTTTCACCTGAGTTCAGAATCTGAACTTACAGAATTTGGAGTCAAAATCATAAATGTTTGGAGTCAAACTAGTAAACGTTCGGGGTCGAACTCATAAAAGTTCGGAGTCGAACTCATAAACGTTCGGAGTCGAACTACTAAAAGTTCGTAGTCGAACTAGTAAAAGTTCAGAGTCGAACTTTGTTAGAGTTCGTATCCAGAATTCGGAATGGAACTATATGAGAGTTCGTATCCAGAATTTGGAATGGAACATCATAAGATTTCATATCCAGAATTCAAAATGGAACTATATGAGTGTTCGTATCCAGAAATTGGAATGGAACTATATGAGAGTTCGTATCCAGAATTCAGAATGAAATTTCATTAGAGATCTTATACAGAATTCAGAATGGAATTTCATTAGAGATCGTATGCAGAATTTAGATTAGAACTTCATTATGGTTCATATCCAGAATTCGGAGTGGAACTTTATTTCAGTTCATATCCAGAATTAGGATCCTAAAATATAATGCTTCATATATAAGTATTATATGATTCAGAGGTTTTTTTTATGAATCCAATTTTTATGTTTAAGGAAAATATTGATATGAATAATGAAAATATGGTAGGGGTAAATGACTTTGAGATGGAAATTTTCCTTATATAAGTAAAATGATGATTTTCTTAACTATAGGGTGTTTGTGGTTTTCAAAACAAGAAGGAATGGAAAAGTCATAAGGATAACATTATTGACTCAACAAGGCTTTTAATTTATTCCTTCCCCAATACTTCATGATAAGCACACCCATTTTGAGGGAACTTCTTGTATATTTATCAATTTTCTAGTGAACTCTACAATCTTTTTGAAGTCAAAATTGTTTTCATAATGTAAGTATTTATAATATAAAAAACATCATGTTTAACTTCTGGTTTTATATTAAAGATTATTCCCTTTTCAATTTTAAAATTTCTTCAATATTTTCAATAAAACTTCACTAAATCATTTTAATTCTAACATTAAATAAATACACTTTATACATGTTATCACCTCTTATTGACATCACTAACTTTGATATATTTTTAAATATATTCTAATTTTTTTCCTTCATGGAATATTGAATGATAATCCCATTTTTTTTGATTTATGACTTGATTATGATACCAATTATGTTATCTGGGTTCCCTTATGTTTATATGTTATTAATTACATATGATTCATTATGTGGAATGAATATTCATTAACATATTAATATGGCTGAGCCCAAACAGATATCCAATACATTGGGTATTGTTTTGTCTCATGAGACATTATTTCTAATGAGCTTGGATGTTTATCCTGACATGTGCAACCATGTGAAACTATTTTTGTGGTTAACCTTGACATGTGCTACTATGTGCAACAATCGTAGTGGTTTACCTTGAAAGGTTATACTCTATGTTCAATGAGCCATGATAAAATCTAAATTCATGATTTATGTTGTTTCCACATTAATTTTATTCCATGTTAAATAACTTTATGGTTTTTATATGTCCAATTACATCATATACATTTTCATATCATTCTGTTATGCTTCCTAACCAATGTCCTAAATCATTATTCTAATTCTCATTCCCTTATTAGAATTTTTATATCACCCCATTTTTCTCATTATCCATAGTTTATTCTATGTCTATATATGAGAAAAATGGACTTTTGGAGCTCAATATGAAGAATATATAATGAAATGTTTTCAGTTTTATGTACAAAGCCTTTAAAGAAACTAAAATTCTAGATTCTTGGATTTTATTCTGATGTATAATTATACATAAAATCCAATATTGTTATTTCAAAATGTATTGTTTTTCTATAGTTTTTATCATAGAATGGACTAGTTTTCCTAGAGATTATGAATAATGCAATTTAGTAAGAACCATAATGATGAGACAACATATAAGAAAACATACATAGATTATGGTACGTATAGAGTAAGTTATTTATCCAGAAGATATATCCATGACGTTATAAAATAGGGTAGGGGCTTCTCTAGAGCATAAATATCATGTTGTAAAAAAAAACCCCACTATGAGCTAAACTCGAAGGAACTGGTGAAAAATATTGGGAAAATCTTCCCTCAAAGTTTGAAACTCTTAGGGGATATGATTTTGTAAATTCATGTTCATACTATAAACAATTCTTAAAGGAACATAAAAATCCCACAAAAATATATTTTATGAAACATATTAGAGATAACATTGATCTAAACCTATGAAATCACAAGTTAGTATATATTTTTACATTTTTGAGTTTATCCTTATGGGTTTAATGTTTAGTTTTTTATGATTATTAGCTATGTATCCAAGCCACCTAATTATGTGTTCTTTTTAATACCTAATGGTGGAAAAAAAATGTGAATTTTCCAAAAAGAAATTGATTACATGGATAGTAAAGAATTAAATATATTTTTTCTTAATTAATATTATTCCCAAACCCTCTATCTCAATATTTAAAATGGGTTCCTCTGGCTCAACCAAAATGAAGACGAATCCATCAGGAAATCTGAAGAATACATTACAAGGATTCCAAGGTACTCTTACGACATTGTCATGAACACTAAAATTATGGTGGAATGCTTTTTTTTCATACTAATGTAGTGTCTATGAAAAGTGTTACTTATTTGAGACTTTGACATTTTAGAGGAGATTGTTCATTATTCCCTCAAGGATGAAATAGAGATTGGAGACTCCCAATGGCCTCATTGTCCTAGATAAATAAATCTTATGATGTAGACTAAAATGTGTGGTTCCACAAATAAATCATATGACTGAAGGATGTTCAAACACCCCACTTATCAAAATTATTTGAAGAAGCTTCTTCAGAACTACTTAATGGGGAACATGAAAGTGATTAAATGGTTCAAGAATGGGACATCTAGCCTAATATTTCAGAAGGGATATGAAGAATCATACAAATGCCAATGATGAAAAGAAGTTTCACATAAATGATTAGCAAGTGGTGTTGTTTTAAAACTACAAGGTGCATGCACACTATGAGAATAATTTCTCTAATTTATGGGTTGTCAGAGGAAATAACCAACACCCTCCATGGAAAAAAATTGTTGTTTATGCTATCACTATGATTAAGGTGGAGCCTTATAATGATCTAGTCATAGGTGTGCTGGTTATTAATTCAAGGATAAATATCATACTATTTGATTATGGTTTTATGCATTCTACCATATCTAAAATGTTTTATATATATATTAAAAAAAACCTCAAAATATTGATGAAATGTTATCTATGAGAACATTTGATGGGGAATTTATTGCGGACCATGTTTATGACTCCTCCCTTGTAAATGTTTGTGGACTAAACATCTTAAAAAATCTAGTTGTACATCTATAAGTGGATTTTGATGTTGTCATAGTCATAGATTGTATATCTTTATACAAATACAACATCAAATGCCGGGAAAGGGTGATAACACTTTACATCTTGATGAATCTCTTAATTAATTAAAATTGTAAATATTAAGAGGAGTCTGCTTCAGAATCATTTCCCCAAGTGTTGATATTACTGCCTCATGAGAAATCACATGAAACAGAACTTATTAATACGAATGATATGATGCATCTCAAATAAATTACCATAATGAAGTATTACACTAATGTATTGCCTAAAGAGGTCCATGTTATTTGTCCTGATTGAGTTTTTAATTTCACAATTGAACTTATTTCAGGATCTATTCATATATAAAGAAGCATTACAGAATGTCCACTGTAGGTCTGGAAGACTGGAACATGTAGTTACCTGAGTATTTGGAGAAGGGTTTAATAAGTTCGACTTCATCATGATGGCGTTCACCAACCCTC
Source organism: Viscum album (assembly GCA_963277665.1). Classification (NCBI taxonomy): domain Eukaryota; kingdom Viridiplantae; phylum Streptophyta; class Magnoliopsida; order Santalales; family Viscaceae; genus Viscum; species Viscum album. The sequence goes on from OY728145.1 coordinate 1,101,273,878, forward strand.
TTCATCAATAATAATGATAATCAATGTGAATATGCATTGACAATAGTGATCCATTAAAATCAGAATAATGAAGAATTATCCCCTACCACATATTGATTACTTTTTCGATCAGCTTCATGGTTCTAGATACCTATATAAGGTCGATCTTTGGTAAGGATATCACTAATTAAGGTTGAGGATGGATAATATTAACTAGACCATGGTTTGAATGATTTATAGACAGTATGAATTCATAGTGATTCCTTTAGAATAACTAATTATCTCAAATTTTTGATGTATTTGATGAATACTATCTTTATAGATTACATCGAAAAAATTGGGGTAGTCATTATCGATGATATTCAGATAGGATCCAAGAAAATGGTGTAACATGGGGAGTTTTTTAATAATGTGCTATAGACAACATGAATGGATAAATTATATGAAATTAATAGTAAATATCAGTTTTAGTTGGAGGATTTATCATTCATGGGGCATGTCATCATGATAAATCGAATATATTTGGATCCTTCTATGACAATGAAAAATGAAGAGTGGCCTAGGCTGACATCTGTAATAGAGATCTATAGCTTTAATGATCATGATGGGTATTATCGCTGATTTGTGAGGAAATTTTCACGATATTCAAACCCAATGACCAAACTGACATGGAAGGAGAGAAATTTTTTAGGACTCAATAATATTATGAAAGAATTATAGATTTCAAATGGAGGATTATGCCTATGAAACTAATCTCACCCTCAATTAGCGGAGTACTATTTATGGAGTATAGTGATTCTTAAAAGAATGTATTTGAATGTTTCATGATGAAAAATGATTGTAACATCCCAAGTAAGTAATGAATAATAGATATTTCTATCTATGTCTACTAATTAATTAGATAGTGTTTTAGAGGTTTAATATGAGAATAAATCCAATCTTAAGCATGGAATACACTAATATTTTTAAAAGATTGTTTTACTGCCTTTTGATAGAAAACCATTTTTAAATCAATCTTTTGAAAATTTTATAAGATCTATTTTTCAAAATAAACTTATTATTTATGATTGCGGCATTGAAATTTACATTGGATAATTTTTTGGTATTTTTCTAACAATGTTCATTTTTTAGTGAATACTGAAAAATACAGCATTTTACATCAAAATTATTTTTTCATCTAATTTAATTATATGGATAGATTATATTTTGAATTGGTTTTAAAGTTAAATTAAAATATGTTTTTACCATTTAATCCAATAGTGGTCTTTGGAATCAATTTCACTTTGAAATTGGACTTAGACTAGTGTCAATCTTTTGATACTTATTGTTTCATAAAAACAAGCTATTTGCTCTGACAGTGGAAATTAATTATTAAATTAATTAATTTAACTTATATTTTTTGAATTTTGTAAAATAGATATCATTTTTTATTTTGGAATATGAAATATATCTTAGGGTGATGTTTTGGTATTTTTCTGAAAAACTTCAATTTTTGATGAATAGTGAAACCACTAAGTGGTACTTATAAAAACTGTTTTTTCTTTTAAATGAAATTTTACCACCTATGTGTTTTGAATTTCAAAAATAAAACATACATGGTTGTCATTAATAAGAATAATACGGTTCAATTGTATTAAAATAATTTTTTGGTGAATAGTAACTTTTAAGTTTTTAATCGCAATTAGAGGTAATTAATGTAATTTAAGGTAAGAATAATGTTTTAATAATATAAAATGACCTAGAAACACGTCCTTCCCTTATTGTATGTGTCATGCCAGACCAAGACAATCCATGGGTCAACTGGGGGAACCCCATGGGGCCACTTTGGAAGGAAAATGACATTAATATCTTTTAATTTAATGTTAAAGTAAAAATGACACAAACATGAGTTATTTTACTAAAAAAAATTACATGGGTTATACAAGTTAGATATTTGAATATAAATAGTCATTGGAAAGATGAAAATATTTCCTAAATCATATTATTTTTTTTATAATTTTTAGACATTAAATAAATTATATTATTTATGACATCATGATGATGCATCACTTACCAAATTATTTAACGATTTAAATAAAATGAAAAGATAATGTAAAATTTAAGACCTAAACTTTTCAAAAACCTATTGGTTGGGTATATTTCGAACCCGTATCACCTTATCCTCGAATTATATCAATGTGGGTCTTTTTAAATCCGAAACTCATTTTAAAATAAAGTAACATTTCTTTACTTTCCAAGAGTGCCACTCCTCTCCTCTTATAAAAGGCCCCCAACCCTACCTCTTTACCCATACTTCCAAAGCCTTTTTCTTGGCCAAACCCTACCCATTTTGTCTCGCCACATCTCTCTCTCTATATTAGAAGCCTAAATTTGAACATAAGTCTTCCCAAGGAAGCCTTTGAGCTCAAACCAAAGAGAGTTACCCGATTTTAAGGTAATGTCTTCACTTGAGTCCTTGTGTTTTATTTTGCTTCTCCAACCCCCTAAACTCTTTTTATTAATTTCTTTTGTAAAAAATATAGTATCTTAAATATACTAGGATGTTTTTATAAGAAGGATTCATGGTACACTTACACACACCTACATCTAATGGTTAAAGAACATATTGTTTTCTTGGATGGCGAATTTCTTCCTCACGAAATGATGATTGTTCAATATTCATGTAACACCTTCAAAGGAGGCCATTAAGATGTCAATATATTTATATATGATATATAATATGTTTATGTTTTCCTTAAGCTTCTGTATTTTTCATTTATGGCATACCTTTATGGTTTCCATTATGGGTATACGCGATATCTTCATTTTAGGAAGTGTGGACTACCGCCCCCTCAAAGTGATTTGATTCATTAATTCCATATGTGGGACGTATAAAGGATGGATTTAAAGTTATTATATATGATGTATGTTACATCTAAATGATTAATATATATCTGGAATTAAAATATACACACATATCATTTATTTTTTAATTCCATTAATATGACATAGAAATGAAATTAGCGTTCATGCGTACGTATGGCTTACCGTCTCCATGAACGGTGCATTTCATTTCATAACTCTAAAAGATTATGAAATATTATAAATACATGTATATTCTGGATATATATGATATATATGATACCCAAATCATGAATATCATTCTGGATATAATGAACCTTTGACCACTCGCATAACATGTAATTGTAAGAAGTCAACTTTCGACTTAAGAACCAAATATCGACAAAACAAACATTATTAACTTAAATAATTACATAATGTTTATAACATGGTAATAAGTGATATAAAAGTAATAATGAACTTGAAAAAGGTTCTTAAGCAAGTATAAATTAACTCAATTTTATTATTCAGTACTTTAAAGAACGATCGAGTCAAGTCGGACCTGAGGTATGGGACTTCGTCTCAATCTCCTTTCATTGAGGAATAGTATGTTTTATACACAACTTTGTCTTATACGGTGTATAAACACCTTTGACTTTTATGTTTACCCAAAAGGAATCTTTTTATACGAAGTGTTTTACTAAATGACAAAAGGGAATGTTTTTGTCATACGTATGCGGCGACAAAGACTTCTCCACCACCATGACCATTATTTGAGTTTTGGCTTCCTCTATAAGCCATAATTTTTTTAAAACAAAATGAAAAATAAATACCCTGTTTTAATTTTATTTTATTGAAAATGGGTTTCATAATGTTTTTATTATATCAATGTGTTGTATTGATATCTTATGATTGAAATGTGGAAATGTTATGTTTCTTTTATGCATGATTTATGTGATACAATTATGTTATGGTTCTTGGGAATTGTTATGAAGATGGGTGGTTCCGTGATAAACTAAAGCCAGGTGAGTCCGATATAGCTCTCCAATGCATTGGTTAACACGAAGGGGTTAAACTTTAAGGTTTCTCCGAAGAGATTTAGGGAATATACTGTGATGGGTATTCCAAACGTAATCAAGAGGGTTACTCCATACGTAAGAATGTTATGAATGCCTCAAGTTACCTTTATGTCTTATGATTTCTATGATTTATTCATGATTTGATGAGGTATTTTAAAGTAATTATGTTTTATGAGTAAAGTATGATTTCATTGATTCTTATGTATACATGTACTCATGTTTCCTTTCCATATTTTTATATCCCTTACTAAGCTTTTTATGCTCATCCCAAGTTTTTGAAATGTTTTTCATAGGTCAATGGAAGGGTACATGATATGATGATAGCGTCAAGGAAGTGTCAAGAAAAAATCCATGTTTTATTTTAAATATGTTTTCGTTGATGGGAAAAATGAATACTATCTTTTATGTAACCACTTTGTCTAAATGTGGAATGTAACACATGTTTTATGATCTAATTCTCTAAAACTCTAAACCTAAAAAGATCCTCAAGTAGTAATCTTGTAATAACTCAAGATTAAGTAATGTTTAATGCTAGGGCCTTATAACTTGTATCAGAGGTCAGTTTATATAACTTTAGGAGTTATAATTATATTAAATGATTATCCAACAATATTTTTTTTGAAATGATATAGCATTTGAATATTACAATGTTGCTTCATCTAAGACATGTTTGTTCAGAATGGTTTTCCGTAGAGGAAACAAGGAAGCAGTGATAGAAAGGCATACAGAAGGAAATAACCTTCCAAATCAGCATCCTGAGATGGACGGAATTGGAACTGAACAGTTGGTTGCAGTAATGGCGCAGTTGACTCAAGCGATAAATGGTGGTGGTATCCATGCACGAGATCAACCAGATCAACCGCAGAGGAACATGTCAGTGGTGGAACATTTCATGAGGCAACATCCCCCATCATTCAGAGGATCATCTGACCCTGTGTTAGCTGAAGGGTGGATTAAATCACTGGAGAAGATTTTCGATGTCATGGGGTGTTCATACAATCAAAAGGTTAGTCTTGCTATTTACTGTTTGGAGGGTGAGGGAGATCAGTGGTGGTCGATGGTTAAAAATATCAGGGACGCTTATGAGATTGATGCTCTCGACTGGGATGAATTCAAAAGTATGTTTCTAGAGAAGTACTTTCCTAAGGCTGTTCGACTTAGGATGGAAAAACAATTTCTGGAATTGAGGCAAGAGGAAGACTCAGTGGCTGCCTATGAAGAAATGTTCACTAGATTGGCAAGGTATGCTCCAAATTTTACCCGAGACCTTGATAGTAAAATCAATCGATTTTACTTAAGATTAAATCCAAAATATCGAAGGGATTTAGATTCTCGTGAGTTCAAAAGTTATGAAAAGCTTGTTCGATGTGCTGAGAAGGTGGAAATGGAGTTTTCTGATGATCAAGTGTTCTATAACAACCAACAGAAGAAGAGACCGAGGTAGAAGGAGAAAGGAAATAATTCTTCAAAAAAGTCTGATGGTTAGAAAACTAAGTTTCCAATTTGTGATAAATGTGGTAAAAGGCATGCTGGGGAATGTCTTCTGAATTCTGTAAAGTGCTACCGATGTGGTAAAATGGGACATAAGGCTCATGATTGCACTGGAAAAGATCAAGGTGAAGGTAAGACCAAATTTGATTTATAGTTAGTGAAAATTTTTAAGTGAAATGATATGGGTCACTATGAAAACGAGTGTCCGTCAAAGTGCTTGAGTGATGGTAAGTAGTAAGAATACAAGAAGAAAGGGGTGGTGAAATCCTTTGCAACTACTTCAGCAGATGCTGGGCGATCAAATGAAGTTGTATCAGGTACTTTGTTTGTTTTTTCAGATTATGCCAGTGTGTTGTTTGATTCGGGGTCTACACATTCTTTCATCTCTGAAACCTTTTCTAGTAAAACGGGAATACCATCTCCAGAAATTACTCCTGAACTTATGGTAAAAACACTTGGGGGAAATGTTGAGGCACAAATAATTTATAAGAATCTTCCTATCCTTATCCGTGGAAAGAACCTACTTGCAAACCGAATTGTTCTACCTCTAGTAGAGTTTGATGTTATCTTGGGTATGGATTGGCTCTCTATTTACCATGATAAGATTGACTATAGAGCTAAAGAAGTTTCTTTTAAAAATTAATTTCAGTTTGTTTACAAGAATGAACCCTTACTTTTGATAACATATCAAGAGGCTGAGAAACTTGTAAAAGATGGAAATGATTATTACCTTTCACACATTGTTGAAAACAAGGGAACTGTTCAGATTAATGATGTGCTAGTGGTAAATGAGTATCCTGATGTTTTTCCTGATGAGTTGCCTGGAATAATACCAGATCAGAAATTTGAATTTACTGTTGACTTAGTTTATGATTCTAAGCCAATTGAAAAACCCCCTTATCGAATGGCTCAAATTGAACTTTTAGAGTTGAAGGAGCAATTGCAAGATTTATTAGACAAAGGTTTCATTCGACCTAGAACATCACCATGGGGTGCTCCCTGTTTTATTTGTTAAAAAGAAAGATGGTTCAATGAGACTTTTCATTGATTATAGAGCCTTGAATAACATCACTATTATGAAAAAATATCATTTGCCTCATATCGATGATTTGATTGATCAGCTCCAGGGAGCTCAGTTTTTTTCAAAGATTGACCTGAGATCGGGGTACCATCAGTTTAAGGTAAAGGAAGCAGATGTTCCGATGACCGCGTTTCGTACAAGATATGGCCATTATGAATTTGTAGTAATGCCTTTTGGGCTAACCAATGAACCTGCTGTATTCATGGACTTAATGAATAGAATTTTCCATGAGTTCTTGGATAAGTTTGTGGTGGTTTTCATTGATGATATTTTGGTGTTTTCTAAAAGTAAAGAAGAGCATGAAAGACATTTAAGGGTTATTTTGAAAACCTTAAAAGAAAATAAATTGTATGGGAAATTAATAAAGTGTGAGTTTTGGTTGCAACAAATTTCTTTCCTTGGACACATTGTTTCTAAAGATGGGATAACAGTTGATCCTATAAAAACAAAGGTTTTTGATGAATGGCCAAGACCCACAAATATAATAGAGAATCGTATTTTCCTTGGTTTGGCAGCCAAATACTGAAGGATTGTTAGAAATTTTTCACGGTTATCTAGTCCAATGACTAAGCTAACTCAGAAGGGTGTTAAGTTTATCTGGAAAAAAGAATGTGATGATTGTTTTCAGGAATTGAAAAGAAGATTGGTGAATGCTTCAGTTTTGGAACTACCTTCCAGGAATGGTTAGTTTGTTATCTACAGAGATGCTTCATTGAAAGGACTTGGTTGCGTCTTAATGCAGAATGATTAGGTAATTGCTTATGCCTCATGACAGTTTAAAACTCATGAGGTAAATTACCCTACACATGATTTGGAATTAGCTGTTGTTGTTTTCTCTTTAAAAATTTGGAGGCATCATTTGTATGGAGTAATGTGTGAAATATATACCGATCAAAAAAGTTTAATGTATATATTCACTCATAAATAATTGAACATGAGACAGAGGAGATGGATGGAATTAATCAAGGATTATGATTGTACAATTCATTACCATCCGGGAAAATCAAATAAAGTGGCTGATGCTTTGAGTCGAAAAAGTAATGCTTCATTAGAAATGTTGCAATTGGAACGTGATCCTTTGGTTAAGGATTTGATGAAATTTGGCATAGAAGTTGTTGGTGTAGGATTTTCTTCTATTTTGTTTCAGGTATCAGTGAAATCTTATCTATCAGACAGAATCAAGCAAGATAGTGAGTTGTAGAAAAAGGTAGAGTTGGTTTAGAAGGGTAAGTTTCCGGAATTCAACATTGATAATGATTGCGTTTTGAGATTTGGGAAGAGATTGTGTGTGCCTCGTGATTCACAGTTGAATAGAGAGTTGTTATGTGGCGCTCATAGTTCTCCGTTTTCAGTTCATCCTGGCAGTACTATGATGTACAGAGTTCTGCGGGACTATTACTGGTGGGATAGAATGAAAAGAGATATTGCTGATTTTACAGAGAAGTGTTTGACATGTCAATAGGTTAATGCAGAGCGGCAGTTACCGAAAGGGATGCTTAAACCTTTACCAGTGCCAGAGTGGAAATGGGAGAATATATCCATGAACTTTGTTGTGTGATTACCGAAGACATCTTGAGGTAATAATGCAATCTGGGTTATTGTTGATCGAGTGACTAAATCTGCTCATTTCCATTCCATATGAGATAATTTTTCCCTAGATAAGCTTTCCAGTTTGTATTTTAAAGAGATAGTCAGGTTACATAGAGTTACTCTCTCCATTGTATCTGACCGTGATCCCCAGTTCACTTCTATCTTTTGGAAAGGCCTTCAGAAGTCGTTGGGTAATGAATTAAATATTAGTACAGCTTTTTATCCTCAGTCAGATGGACAGTCAGAACGAACAATTCAGACATTGGAGGATATGCTACATGTATGTTCGATGGATTATCAGGGAAGCTGGGACCAACATCTTTCATTTGTTGAGTTTTCTTATAATAACAGTTTTCATTCCAGTATACACATGGCACCATTTGAGGCATTATATTGGAAGCGGTGTCGAACTCCATATTTTTGGGATGAAGTGGGTGAAAATATTTTGATGGGACCAGAATTGGTAGAAGAGATGGCAGAAAAAGTTCAGTTGATACAGAAACACAGGAGAACAGCTCAGATAAGGCAGAAGAGTTATGCGGACAATCGGAGGAAGGATCTGTCTTTTGAGGTAGGTGATCATGTTTTTCCCAAAGTCTCGCCATGGAAAAGTGTGATGCGATTTGGTAAGAAAGAAAAGTTGAGTCCAAGGTTCATTGGACCATATCAAATTCTGGAGAGAGTTGGATCAGTAGCTTACCGAGTGGCTTTGCCTCCGAGTTTATCTCAGGTACACGATGTTTTTCATGTTTCAATGTTAAGGAAGTTTATGCCAGATCCATCTCATGTTTTGAGTCCAGAGGTAGTTCAGCTGGAAGAGAACCTATATTATGAGGAACAACCGGTCCAGATTCAAGACCACATGGAGCAAGTGTTACGGAATAAGGTGATTCATCAGGAAAAGGTTTTTTGAAAAAACCACATGATTGAAGAGACAACATGGGAATCTGAAAATGCTATGAGAGATAAATACCCCCACATATTTGGATAAGTGAATAAATTGCGGGGACACAATTTTCTAAAGGGGGGAAGGATGTAACATCCCATGTAAGTAATGAATAATAGATATTTTTATCTATGTCAACTAATGAATTAGATAGTGTTTTAGAGGCTTAAAATGAAAATAAATCCAATCTTAAGCATGGAATAGACTAATATTTTTAAAATATTATTTTACTGCCTTTAGATGGAAACCCATGTTTAAATCAAAATTTTGACAATTTTATATGCTATATTTGTCAAAATAAACTTATTATTTATGATTGGGGTATTGAAATTTACATTGGATAATTTTTTGGTATTTATCTGACAATGTTCATTTTTAATGAATAGTGAAAAATACTGCATTCTACATCAAAATTGATTTTTCATCTAATTTAATTATATGGATATATTATCTTTTGAATTGGTTATAAAGTTCAATTATAATATATTTTTACTATTTATTCCAATAGTGGTCATTGTAATCAATTTCACTTTCAAATTGAACTTAAACTAGTGTCAATCTTTTGATATTTATTTTTTCATAAAAACACGCTATTTGCTCTGAATGCGGGTATTAATTATTAAATTAATTAATGTGACTTATATGATTTGAATTCTGTAAAATAGACATCATTTTTGAATTCAGAATATAAAATATAGCTTCAGGTGATGTTTTGGTATCTTTCTGAAAAACTTCAATTTTTGATGAATAGTGAAACCACTAAGTGGTACTTATAAAAACTGATTTTTCGTTTAAATGAAATTTTACCACCTCTGTGTATTGAACTTCAAAAATCCAACATACATGGTTATCATTAAGAAGAAAAATTTGGTTCAATGGGATTAAAATAATTTTTTGGTGAATAGTAACTTTTATGTTTTTAATCGCGATTAGAGGTAATTAGTGTAATTTAAGGTAAGAATTATGTTTTAATAATATAAAACGACATATAAACATGTCCTACACTTATTGGATGTGTCATGTCCGACCAAGAAAATCCATGGGTAAACTTAGGGACCCTATGGAGCCACTTTGGAAGGAAAATGACATTAATATCTTTTAATTTAATGTTAAAGTAAAAATGACACAAACATGAGTTATTTTACTAATAAAAATTTACATGGGGTTATACAAGTCCACTTTTTGACTATAAATAGTCATTGGAAAGATAAAAAGAATTCCTACATCATAGTATATTTTTATAATTTTTAGACATTAAATAAATTAAATTATTTATTACATCATGATGATGCATCGATTACCGCATTATTTAACGATTTAAATAAAATGAAAAGATAATGTAAAATATAAGACCTACACTTTTCAAAAACCAATTGATTGGGTATATTGCGAACCCGTATCACCTTATCCTAGAATTATATCAATGTGGGACCTTTTAAATCCGAAAAACATTTTAAAATAAAGTAACATTTCTCTACTTTTAAAGAGTAACCCTCCTCTCCTCTTATAAAAGGCCCCCACCTCTACATCCTTACCCACACTTCCATAGCCTTTGTCTCAGCCAAACCCTACCCATTTTGTCTCTCCACCTCCGTCTCTAACTCTTAGAAGCCTAACTTTGGGCAGATGTCTTCCCAAGGAATCCTTTGAGGTCAAACCAAAGGGAGTTACCCGATTTTACAGTAATGTCTTCACTTGAGTCCTTTTGTTTTATTTTCCTTCTCCAACCCCCTAAACTCTTTTTATTCATTTATTTTGTAACAGATCCAGTATCTTAAATATACTAAGATGTTTTTATAATAAGTACTCGAGCTACACTTACACACACCTACATCTAATGGTTAAAGAACATACTGTTTCTGTGGATGGAGAATTTCTGCCTCACTAAACGATGATTGTTCAATATTCTTCTAACACCTTCAAAGGTTGCCATTAAGATGTAACTATATTTATATATGATATATAATATGTTTATGTTTTCCTTAATCTTATATATTTTTCATTTATGGCATATCTTTATGGTTTCCATTATGGGTATACACGATATCTTCATTTTAGGAAGTGCGGACTACCACCCCCTCAAAGTTATTTGATTCGTTAATTCCATATGTGGGACGTATAATGGATTGGATTTAAAGTTATTATATATGATGTATGTTATATCTAAATGATGAATATAATTCTGGATTTAAAATATACATACCTATCATTAATTTTTTAATTCCATTAATATGACATAGAAATGAAAGTAGCGTTCATGCGTACGTACGACTTACCGTCTCCATGAACGGTGCATTTCATTTCTTACCTCTAAACGATTATGTTATATTATAAATAAATGTATATTCTGGATATATATGATATATATGATACCCAAATCATGAATATCATTCTGGATATAATGAACCTTTGACCACACTAACAACATGTAATTGTAAGAAGTCCACTTTCGGCTTAAGAACCAAATATCGACAAAACACACATTTTTAACATAAATGATTACATAATGTTTATAACATGTTAATAAGTGATATAAAAGTAATAATGAATTTTCAAATGGTTCTTAAGAAAGTCTAAATTAACTCAATTTTATTATTCAGGACTTTAAAGAACGATCGAGTCAAGTCGGACCCAAGGTATGGGACTTCGTCTCAATCTCCATTCATTGAGGCATATCCTGTTTTATACACAACATTCTTTTATACGGTGTATAAAAACCTTTGACATTAATTTTTATCCAAAAGTAATCTTTTTATATGAGGCATTTTACTAAACGACAAAAGAGAATGTTTTTGTCATACGTATCCGGCGTCAATGACTTCTCTGCCGCTGTAACCATTATTTGAGTTTCTGCTTCCTCTATAAGCCATACTTTTTTAAAAAAAAGAAAAATAAATACCATGTTTTACTTTTCATTTATTTAAAATGGTTTTCATAATGTTTTTATTATAACAATTTGTTGTATTAATATCTTGTGATTGAAATGTGGAAATGTTATGTTTCCTTTATGCATGTTTTATGTGATAGGATTATGTTATGGTTCTTGGGAATTGTTATGAAGAGGGGTAGTTCCGTGATAAACTAAGGGTGGGTGAGCCTGATATATCTCTCCAATGCATTGGGTAACACGAAGGGGTTAAACGTTAAGGTTTCTCCGAAGAGATTTTGGGAATATACTATGATAGGTATTCTAAACGTAACCAAGAGGGTTACTCCCTACGTAAGAATGTTATGAATGCCTCAAGTTACCTTTATGTCTTATGATTTCTATGATTTATTCATGATTTGATGAGGTATGTTAAAGTGCTTATGTTTTATGATTAAAGTATGATTTCATTGATTCTTATGTATATATGTACTAATGTTTCCTTTCCATATTTTTATATCGCTTACTGAGGTTTTTATGCTCATCCCAAGTTTTTTAAATGATTTTCATAGGTCAAGGGAAGGGTAAATGATATGATGATAGTGTCAAGGAAGTGTCAAGAATTAATCCATGTTTTATTTTAAATATGTTTCCGTTGATGGGAAAAATGAATATTATCTTCTATGTGACCACTTTGTTTAAATGTGGAATGTAATGAATGTTTTATGATCTAATTCTCTAAATCTATAAACCTGAAAAGATCTTCAAGGTGTAATCTTGTAATAACTCAATATTAACTAAGGTTTAAGGATGGGGACTTATAATGATAATGTGGAAGCCTATGCCTCAAGGTAGATGAATATCCATGGGAAAAATTTTCATACGCATGATCTGGATTTAGAGGCATGGATCATTGAATTTAAGATATGGAGTTGTTATCTCTTTAGGAAGAATTGTGAGATATATAATGATCACAAGTGTCTAAAATATATATTCACAAAAAATCGGCACAATATGAACCCACATTTGTTGTTATATCTCATCAAGGATTATAAATTCTCAATCCACTATCATCCTGGTTTGGAAAATTGGGTGGTGAATTCTCTATGAAGAAAGGGTCATACATCATTATCAATGATGATAATTGAAAAGGATCAAATATTCATAGAATTTTAGATGATATAAATGGGAATAATTAATATTGGAAAATCATCAATCATTTCTCAAATAACTTCTCAACCATCCATTATTGACAAATTAAGGTATTCTCAAAAAAATTATGTGGAAATTATGAAAACGGTGGATGATATTAAAATGGGAAATAATTGGTGTTCTTAATTGATGAGGAATGAGTAGTAATAATTGTTACACAATTATATGTAACATATGATCCATAGATAGAGACATATATATTAAATTATGCATGGATAACAACTATATCTATTCATCTAAGGAGCACAAAGATGTATCAAGATCTCCAAGAGAACATTTTTTGAGACTATATGACGGTGGTGGTTCCATAGTATACATCAAAGTTCCTTGTATGTTTGAATGTTAAGGATGATAGGAAATTTATAATGGTATGATGCAACCACTACCCATACAAACATGGGAGAACATCACCCTTGACGTTTTCAATGGTGTTCCATGGAAATCCAGATGAATCAAGGCTATATGGCTCATTATGGATCATTATAAATTGAAAATTAATTTCAAAACAATTTTATATGAAATTTAATTAGATCAAAATTCAGGGATTTATATAAATATAATGGTAATTATTCATGGAGTAAAACGTTATATTGTATTTGATATAGATCCGACATTCACCTCGAAGTTCTCTAAAAATCACCAACATGCTCAAAGAAGAAAACTGAAATATAGTATGACCTATCATCATCATACTAATGTCCAATCTAATAAAACACTTTTGAAACTAAATTATATGTGAAGATAATGATTTATGGACTACAATAAAGGATAAGACCAGCATCTTTCACCAATCAAATTTTCCAACCACAATAGTTGCCACTCCATCATCTAAAGGGAACCATATTAACATAATTATAGAAGAAGGTAAAAAACACAAGTGTGTTAGGATGATTTAAGTGAGAATAAGATGACAGTACATGAATTGGTTGAAAAAATAGTGAGGAATGTAAAAACTATTCAACATCACATCATGTAATCCCACAGTGGAGAAAAGAGTTATGCATAAAAGCGTCAATGAGACCTTGAGTTCAAAGTTAGAGACAATTTTTTCCACGTATCAACATGGATGGATGTTATGAGGATTGGGAAGAAAGGAATGATATGTCCCAGGCACATAGTCCACTTCGTTATCATTGATCTTGTCAGATCTGTGGCCTGTCGACTAGAGAGGGAGAAGTCATGTTCTGGTCAAAGGCCAAAAAACTAAATTGTTTTAAAAGTAATAAAGGATACACAAGTCTGAAATAAGGAATTTAGCTAACATCCCTAACATAGAGTGGGATTAACTCTGGAGCGATAAAATCACTCCAATGCATCTCGTGAGAAACACATATGTTGGGAAGTCCATCAACGATCTTGTTAGCTTCACGATAAGTGTGAGTGGCTATGCCATTGATCCCTGAAAGACATTCCAGGAAATCAATCCCACGCGAGGTGAGAGTCCAGGAAAAGTGAATGTAACCATTCTAAATGGCCTTTATAAAAGTAGTAGAGTCACTCTCTATCCATATATTTCTTCAATTATGAATCCTGGAAAAATAGTCTCATTAATCACGCTCATCATCTCAGCTTCCAAGGATGAGGCAGTACCACAAGAGCCATAAAAGCACCCATGTGTCTGGTTGAGGTGATTTCTGATGATGGCCCCACAAACCACAAGGAACTGGAAGATGCAGTGAAAGAAAATTACCTTCACCTATTTATGGATTATAAAGTTAAATAAATTTTAGAGGGGAAATTTCATTGGGGTGGAAGAATGTAACCACCCAAATATTACTAAATAAAAATTCATGTTTTATAAGACTGTATGTAATTTTTGAACGAATTATAAAATCAATTATAGATTAAAAATATTTTTTTATTTAAAAATTAATTTTAAATAAAAATAAATTAATCATATTTATAAAATTATTTTGGAAAAATGGATTTCATTTTTTGACTATAAATATAAATAAATTGTTATAGTCATTTTTAGCGATATTTATTAATTAATTTAATTTTTTGATGAATATGAAAATATGATAATTTACAAAATAATCTACAAACATTAATTTTTTGATTATTGTGTGATGTTATACTAATGTAAGCACATTGGGTACAAACTAACATGCAAATATTACTATTTTCGGTCATATATTCATGAATATTTATTTTTTATGAAAAAATAAAAAACAAATGATTTAAATATTTAGAAAATCCACCCCCTCACCACAATAAAAATCATCAATAGTCACCTCTAATATTCACTCATATCAAGCATTGTTCCATGAAAAAATTAGGCTTAAGTATATCCCCAAGAACCACCCCACATCTAGATCCCTTTTTATTCTGAAATGTCCATTTCCTCTTATCTTAAGGGGCTTTACATGATGATTATTTATGTAGGGAAATTCATTCTTTCTATTCATTTACATTCCATTCATGTTCCATTTTTTATTTTGTAATCATTTTCTATCTTCATCGAAATGTAATAAAAACTATATTACCTTATATGTTCATTAATATATTTTTTCTAATGAAATATGTTATTATCATATCTCTTTTACCCCATGTTGATACTAGTAATAGAAACATCATCCACGATGTCTAAATTTACCACATTCAATGACTATGAGTTTTCAGTTTCCATTACCATCTTCAATTTAGGTAATGAAACCATTTTTTTGGTTGAAACAGACTATAAAATATGAATTATTTATCATCTATGGTTTTATAGTCCTTTTGTTCACATGTATTTTAATTTTAAAACAAAATGCCTTTGTTGTGATTAAAAATCCCAAATTAAAACAAAAGGTTTTCACTAAAATTTTCTATAATGATCGATGTTCAATCAAAGTATAAAAATAAAATTTACAAACATGTGACTTTTTACATGATCAATAATTGAACACAATTTCTATACAAATTTCTTCATTTTACATGATTATTCATTCTTGTATATAAGCAAATCGATCATTAATAAAATGGACCCAAGAAATGAAATTAAACATCATAACCAATCAAAATTGATATAAATAAACTCTATAAGGATACACTAAATCAAATGAATGTATATTTTGTTTTGGAATATTTAATTAATGGACCTAATTTGATTATTCATGACATTTATTTCAATTGTAGAACACCATGAGACTTAATGTAAGTGATTATACCTGAACCTCCATTCTACCTTCGAATTGTTATTACTCAATTTTTACCCAAATTAAACAAATATTATTTTTATTTACATCATATAGTTTCTATTTATATGTCAAAACTCATGTATCAATATCCATTATTCATTCTATTTTGGGTATATACATTCATTTATGTGATTCTATCATTGATAATTATTGGTCAACAAAACCATTTCGAGGGAACATCTAAAATTTGTAACCAATTTCAATTGCACTCAATAATCTGTTTTAAGATAGCATTGTTATTATAAAATAATTTATTATATTAGAATATAATTCTCATTACAGTTCATAATTTATATATAATAGTGTGCTCTTTTCTATTACAAATATTCGTTAATGTTTTCATTAAAACCACACTGTAGTTTTCTAATCCTAAAATTTCTTAATTAATATTTTTACATGGTGTCCCTTATGATTGAAAACACACACCATGATATGAGAATATATATTTTATAATTAATTTAATTCATGTAACCTTGTTCGATATTCCCATTAATTATGATTTATATCAAGATTATGAAACCCAATTCTTTTCATGGATTCCATTATGTTTATATATTATAGAATATTTCAAATTAATTATGTGGAAAACAGATTCATGAACATGTTATGACTGGGGAATCTAGATATGACTCCATTGAATTGGGTAATGTTGATTCACATGTTAGGTTATGTTCATTTATTTTGGATGTTAGACTTGACTTCTAGTACTATGGGAAATTGTCTTGGCAGTTAGCCATGACTTGTGTATAATGTGCAACAATCATGGTGGTTAACATTGAATTCTGATCCTCTAAGTCAAATGATCCTTAAATCGTTCTAAATTCATGATTTATGTTTCTTCTAAATTACAATGATTCCCTGTAAATATAATCCAATGTGATAAATTTTATGATTCTAAATGATGAATTATGTTATATTCATTTTCATATAATTGTTTCATGCTTCATAATCAATGTATTGAAGCTTTATTCTTATGATTATTCCCCAATTTGATTTTTAGCTCTCCCCCTTCATCATGATATCACCAGGTTTCCTTATATGAATTATTGATCATAATTAAATTTATGAACTCAATATGAATATTATATAAATAAATTTTTTCTATTTAATGTACCTAGTATTCAAAGTCACTAGACATCAAATTCCTTTTCATGTTTTTAGTTGTATTATTATGCATAAAATCGTGTAATGTTTTGTGCAAAAAGTCATGGGTTACTATAATTTCGGTACTACATGGATGAAAAAATGTGTTTTGAAGGTGTGATGAAGTGGGAAGATGGTGTGTCATTTTATAGTTGAGGATGAGTGACATTTTTAAAAATACCAAAATGTATTCACTATGGGGAGGTATCCCTTACACGATGTGACATAGAAATAGATCAATAATAGAGGATAGGGTTTATGATATTAATACACAGATCAACATAATAAATTGAAATAAATTTTTACAATTTTATTCCTCAGTCATTATGAGATCATAATTATACACGTTTATTTTTATGGACATGTATCATGTAGCATTTTACATAACAAAGTTAATTAAACTTACAGACGTAAATTAAATGTATAATTATTATACAATTTATTAATATTGATTATGAATGTAATATTAAATTTATTATATAAACATAATATGTTTTTGTAAAAATAGTTTTCATAAAAATTGTAATTGGAAAAACCATGGTTTGACCTCAATCACAGTAATTATTTTAATCAGTTTTAATTAATAATTATGGTAAAAGAAATAGATTTTAAGTTATTATACAATATATATTAATTCAATTAAACAGATGGATCCATTTGGTAAAATTCAAGTCATAGAATTGGGAGAATGTAATTTAAAATTAGTCTCAAGGATATAATGCGAATGAAGTGTTTGCAAGTACACATATTCAACGGTTTACAAGTTTTTTATATATAAATTCAATATAAAAATGATTTCAATGAACTAAATTAGAATAAATGATATAATATATACATATTATTACATTAAAAATGATTACTGATATAATTTATAAATTTATATTATTTCTAGAAAAATGATGTTTTCAATTAATATTTACCTGTTTCAGTATCCATAAAAAAGGAATCATCTATTTAATATAAAACAAATTAGCCGAAGATATTTTTGATATTTTTATTTAAATAAAATTAAATTAAAATGGAAAAAATATCTAAAATGAGTTTAAATTAATTTTATATTATGTGCTCAAGGTATGATAAACCCGAAATTAAAAAATATATTTTTTCTCATAAATCATTAGTTATATTTTATATTAATATTATATTGTTAGTAATTAATACATAAAAAATAAAAGGGTGTAATATATATAGTTTCATAATTAATTAAAAAAATTTATTACTATCTATTATAATAGTGAAGTGATAATGGATATATTCCATATTAATAATAATAATTTATTTTTATTCTTTAAGACATGACCTTCCATTTAACACAAGCATTATATGAAACTCAGTGTATCATATTACACATGTTAAACTATGTATTGTGTGTAACATAAGATAAATTCCATATTTTTTATAGTTAATTTTATATAATTGAAAAAAACTTATTAAAAAAAAATATACCTGAAATTTTCAGGTTTTTATATATAGTTATAAACATGGTGTTGCATGTCATATACACTACCAAATATAATGGTCATATTTTTGTATTTAGAGGTGTTACATTATTCCAAAAATAAATATGTTATGTACTTGAAAATTAACAATGATCATGGTAATAAATGATTTTATACTTGGAAACACCATAATTGATATAACACATATTGAGAGGTGTTATAAAAATATCTTCTTAATAATGGCTAAAGGAATGTAAAATGGGAATAGAGAATAACATGTTAAAAGGATTTCTTATAGGTCAACATTGATGTAACATAATTGTAACGCCCTGACCCCAGCTACCCAGAGTCGGTGCATTACTTCGTAACATTGGCATGATCACAAGAAAGATCAAATCTCGAAAGACCGATTGGTTTAGTAGCCTTGGAAACACTAGATATATTTCATAAGTTTTACATTACATCATAAAATGAAAAACTACTACAACAACATAATGTTCCAAAATCCACACTATAATCCCCTCATAATATCCCTGCAGGTCATTCATAACTTACATCTTCACTTCCTGGGAAAAATAAAACATAGAAAAGGGGTGAGCTCAAATGCCCAGTAAGGATAACAATATAGCGGAAACTTTCATAAATAAGAATAAACATTTAAGGCAATGTATAACTAAAACAAAAGCCTTTTAAACTTGAACTTTCAACATGGTATGGCATAAATAAAATGAAATAATGCCATTTACTTATTCACATGGATATTCTACTAATCGAATAATCACATACAAAAATCAATAACCACTTTCATAATGTTGGAATGCATAATGCCAGACTATCATAACAACATAGCCAAGGCCTCGTGCCAAGACTACAAATAAGATTTTGTCAAGGCCTTGTGCCAAGACACTAGTTTGTCTCATGAGACCTACCGATGCATCGAGGAGCTATAGCGGGCTCCACCCGTCACTTATTAAGTCCAATGCATTCCCATATGAAAAGGTTTAAACATAACATAAACATTCGTATTAAAAATAGCATACGAAATGTCAATAATTTCACCATAAACTATGAATGGTATAAAAATAGCACATCCACAGTCAAACATATCACAAAACCTTCAATACAATATAGAAGTTTTGCATCATAATAAATCAACTTCAAATAATCTTAAAATCCATCAAAGGATGTTGACATAGATGAAATCAAAATTCTTTTTAAAGAAGTATCTCCTTTTATTTTGAAATCATTTAAGGTCCATATAAAATAAAACATTTTCTTTGAAAATATTCTTATAAGCTTGTATGGAAAGCTTCGATGATTTTATAACGGCGGAAAATAACCGCACCCGCCGTATAAGTTAAAAAAAAACATTCTTACCTCAATTCTGTCGAAATGGTTAAAAATGACCTTGTTTTGAAAACGACGGAAAGATTCCTTTATAAACCTCTTATAAAAAGTCAAACAAGGGTATAAATGACTTTGACCCATATTCTTGTAAATAGTAAAAATGTTTTGAAATACATTTCGAAGAAACATGGATGTGGATGATAAGGAGATCCCAGTAGATTATTACGTATAATACAACCTCGGATAATGAAGAGATTGTGAATTAACCCTTATCTTGTACTTTTCCTTGGTTGGGGTAGGTTAAACTCCTGTATAATGGTGAAATAATTGTTATTAAATTATACAAGAATCATATATATTAATATGATATCATATATGATCTTTTAACATTGATTTGTTAATAATATCTTAGAATTATCGTCGTTTTGGGTGTTAACTTACTCATTTTCTTTTATATGTTTTGTTACATAAGTCATGTTTGTTGTATCTCATTCATATCCATAATGATATAAAGTCCTTAAAAATCATTTTTAAATCATTAAATGATAATTATACTTGAATGGATACGATGGCGAATGAATCTCATCGCGTTCGTGGAGACGGTAGTCCGTACGTACGCACGAACGCTACTTCCATTTAATTTTTATTTTAAAAGAATCGAATCCAAATGATACATAGGTATATTACTATTACAGTATAATATAATATTTTATATATGTTACTTAAGTTCATTAACACCATCCTTTATACGTTCCATGTGTGGTATGAACGAGTCATATCATTTTAAGGGGGCGGTAGTCCGCACTTCCTCAAATGAAATTATCGTATGTATATACAACATGAAACGAATAATGGTATGAAATAAAATGGAATTACAGAAGCTTATATATAAAATATATATCATTAATATCATATTTAATTACAGTGCCATCATAATGGCCACCATGAGAGGCGGTAAGATGTATTTGAACAATCATCGTTTCGTGAGGCGTTAATTTGCCATCCACAGAAACATTATGTTCATCATCCATTAGATGGAGTTGTGTGTATGTGTAGTTTGAATACATCTTATAACAACATCCTAGTATATTGAGGATACTGGTGTTGTTACAAAAGAAGGGAAATAAAAAGAGTTTGGGGGGTTGGAGAAGCAAAATAAATGAAAATAATTTAAGAGAAATCGTTACCTTTAATTTAGGTAACTCACTTTGGTTGGAACCAAAGTACTTGTTGAAATGCTTTCTGCCTAAGGGGAAGCTTCAAGGAGGAGGAGAGGGATGTGGGGAGCTTAGTTGGGCAGAGTTTGGACGAGCCAAGTGGCTTGAGAGGTGTGATGAATGAGTAGAAGTGGTCTCCTTTTATAAGGGAGAGGAGGGGCTCTTTAGGAAAGTGTGAAAGTATTACTTTATAATATAATTATATTCGGTTTATAATGGTCCAAAAATAATTGAGGTCGAAGATAAGATGACTAATATTCTAAATAAAATCAACCAATAAGAATTGGACAGGTTTTAGATAATATTTTAATCATTATAATCTTATTTATTTAAATGATTTATTAATGAGGTAAACATTGCATCATTATTGTGTCATTAATAATTTAACTTATTTGATGTCTAAAAATTATAAATAAAATATCATTATGTAGGAAATCTTTTTAGCTTTCTAATGAATATTTATAATCGAAAATACAACATGTATAACCCTATGTAAAAATTATTCTTCTAAAAGATTTAAGCTTATGCCATTTTTATTTTTATTTTAACTTTATTAATATAAAGTGTCCCTACCACATACAAGTGGCTCCAAGGGGTCCCCAAATTGACCCAAGGATGCTCATGGTCGGGTATGTGTCCACCAATAAGGTTATGACACATTTTAGGGTAATTTTGTATCATTATAATATTATTTTTTAACCCTTATTTACCGGATTTACCCTTTAACCATGGTAAATAAAATATTTACCACAGTAACTATTCAAAATGTCTAAAAATAAAAGTTACCTATTTACACAATTTTAACATCCTGATTCCAAATATGGAATCCATTTTCCTAAATTCAAAACACATAAGTGGCAGAAATTAATTTAAAATTAATTCCCGCTGTCAAAACAAAAAGCGTGTTTTTAAGAGATAATAACTATCAAAAGATTGACACTCGTTTATGTTCGGTTTAATTGTAAAATTATGTCCAATGACCAACATTATATTAAATGGTAAAAATATATTCTAAATATACTTTAAAACCACTCAAATTCATAATTTATCACTATTAATTATTTTGATTAAAAAAGTTGTTTTTAATTAAAATTTAGTAATTTTCACTATTCATCAAAATATGAAAGTTATCCGAAAAGTACCAAAATTTCACCTTAGGCTAAATTCGATATTCCGAGTCCAAAAATGAAGTGAATTTTCAAATATAAAATATATATAATTTCAAAATTTAGGTATTACTGTTCATAACGGCTAGTTTAATTGGTTGTGGCGTGTGTTAAAACTCAAGGTTGCGTACAACACACACTACTATTTTATTCAAAGGAAAGCGTACCGTGGAAGCTTGGGATGTTTTATTTTAAATTTTTTTTTGATGTCTCCATTTAGTCAAAAGTTTAAAATATTTTATTTAAAAAGGGTTTACTATTAAAAGTTGGTAAAACTACAATACTGAAAATGAATTTGTTCTTACATTATGTCTAAGAAACTCATAATATGGATTCTAAAATTATAAGGATTATATAAAGTTTAAAATTTAGTTAATACTATTCATAACCTCTTTTGAATGGCTTGTTTGGTAAGTCATGGTGCGCTTGAACTCGGTGTTGCGTGTAGTGAAAGTTATTGAATTATTTTGAGAAATAACACACTATGAAATCTTGGGGTGTTACATTCTCCCCTCCTTCAATAAATTGCGTCCTCGAAATTTGAAATTGTTCTTCGAAAATAAAAGTTTGAAAATAGATAATATATTTGTGGGAAAACCCACATCGGAAATTGGGTTACTAAAATTTAGTCTTAATATGAGGAAAAGAGAAATGAAAGGGTCACCACCAAATTATGATCTCGATTAGGAGAACATTGGTGGCAATTAGAGACATATAATTGGAGGAAAAACGTAAATATTTATAGGTAGTGATTGAGGTCATCAATCACAAACAAGTATGAAATTGAGGTCCTTAAACTCATCAATCAATGATGATTTGAAGTACCATCGGTTCAACAAAATATAGGGTATTAGGATAACACATTTTTGACGTTTCAAAATATCTTAGTTGAAATCCCACATCGAAAAATGAATTAATGAGGCCTATATTTAAAATAAAGAGTGGAATGTATGAAGATTATCGAAAATAACACATACTAGGGTTCCATGTAGGAAAATATGGATATGGAAGAGAAATCTAACCATCAATTATCTGATGGAGAGTGGTAGAGAACATGGCTATGAAAAGGCCAACAATCCCAAAGCCATGAATTAGTGATGATTTAAGGTACCATCTAGGAAAAATTTTTTGTTCTAAGTTCCTTTTATTAATGTTGAGGAATATATTTATGAGATTGGCTAAGATCATAAGGAGATATACTTACTTTATAATTAGAGTTTTATCCATTAATAAATTTCTACCACAAACTCATCTTTCACTCTCAAAGATAATAGAATGTAAAAAAAATTCTATTTACACTATTCGTATAGGGTTCCAAAATAAACGAATTTATAATTCATCTAAAATATCTTTTAATAAAAACTACATTATTTAATCCAGGACATCTCATGGGCCAGTGGTAGGTGATACACCCTTGTCGCCCTTCGGTTGCGGGTTCACGTCTCGCAGCCTTGCCGGACGCGACGGGTTGCCGCCCGACCTCTGGGTTGTCCTTTTATGGTAATCCAAAATAATCCAAACTAGAACTATCCAAAATACATAAGTCCAAACTCACAGTCCAACATTTATAAGTAAGGTAAACATAATGTAGAACCTTTTTACCCCGTAATAGCATATGAATACCTTCATCTTGTATTCTTTTAATAAACTGAAACATCTTGAATTACCATATTCCTTATTGATTACATTCATACTCCCCTATTCCATATAGAATGCTGGATATACTTCATCAATCCAAAAATGTTTTAAACCCCAAAAAAAATTATGGAATATACAAATCATTAATCAGTTTCAAGGTAGTCAAGAATATCCAACATAATTTATCCAAATCAATCATGTATTATTCTAAAATCACTAACTCGGTATCAGAACCATATTATGGTTTATCTTTCTCTCAACCATATATTTTCCAAAAATTTATCCTGCTATTGAGTCACTTTTCTTTGTTCCACACAATCTCAAGTCCTTAATGAAATAGTACTGCAGTACAATCCTTATATACTTCATAATTATTATAACAAGTACATTGTTGATACAACACTCAATTGGCATAATCAACATAAGAACTCTAATAATTCCTCTTCATCTGTGGTAGTATCATAACTTGATTATTATCCAATAGCATCATTTGCGGCATAGTCTGATGACTGGGGCATAGGTTCGCGTAGTGTCCAAACTCCTTGCAAATGAAGCATTGTACATTTGAAACCATTTTCTCACCCTTGCAGTCACGTACTTTGTGCCCTTTTCCTCCACACTTATAACAAACTCCCATTCCTTTCAGGAAAGTTCCAGGGTGTTTCTTCCCACAATTACCACATATGGGAAAATTCTTCTTTTACCTCTTCCCTTTATCCATTTTTCTCTCTTCCTTCCTTTTCTTCTCTTGCTTCCCTTCAAAGCCATATGACTCAGTAAACTCTTTACTTATCTTATCAACACATTATATTATTTCTTCATATGATGATAATACATGGGAGACTATTTCTCTTATCAATTCCAGCTTAAGACCATTAAAGATATGATCTTTCCTTCTCTTTGGATCATGTGCATTGCTGGAGTTCTCATTCCTTCTACTGGGCGCCATTTCTAAACAATGGCATACACTAGATCAGTTTATGAATCAAAATACATAATCCCATACTTATAAAACACTTAACATAAATTGAACTATTTATGGATATAATCCATAATCATAAAAATGTTTTATTTGAGGATGTATATACTCATAAACCCTTCATAATGATTTGTAAAGAAAATGAGAGTTATCCTAAGCATATCCCCCGGGAGTGTCGTAACCAAGAGTGCAGCAAGGCCCGTTGTCGTGCACCAGTTCCCGTTCGAGTCTAGCTCAAAATGGTGTTTTCGGGTTTTACCCCTAGGTACATCTGTGCCAGAGCCGCCTCTACCTGCTCGTATCCAGACAGGGATGTATTGCTCGGAAAACTCACAAAATCTCTACGATACCAAAATTCTAGGATGTTCTTCTATACTAATCCTCAAAGTTCATCTTAGGTATACGTGCTCTAATCAGAGTTTATCTAAATCTAGCTTCCAAGGTTTGTACTAAACTTCCTCTGATACCAACTGTAACGCCCCGACCCCAGCTACCCAGAGTCGGTGCATTACTTCGTAACATTGGCATGATCACAAGAAAGATCAAATCTCGAAAGACCGATTGGTTTAGTAGCCTTGGAAACACTAGATATATTTCATAAGTTTTACATTACATCATAAAATGAAAAACTACTACAACAACATAATGTTCCAAAATCCACACTATAATCCCCTCATAATATCCCTGCAGGTCATTCATAACTTACATCTTCACTTCCTGGGAAAAATAAAACATAGAAAAGGGGTGAGCTCAAATGCCCAGTAAGGATAACAATATAGCGGAAACTTTCATAAATAAGAATAAACATTTAAGGCAATGTATAACTAAAACAAAAGCCTTTTAAACTTGAACTTTTAACATGGTATGGCATAAATAAAATGAAATAATGCCATTTACTTATACACATTGATATTCTACTAATCGAATAATCACATGCAAAAATCAATAACCACTTTCATAATGTTGGAATGCATAATGCCAGACTATCATAACCACATAGCCAAGGCCTCGTGCCAAGACTACAAATAAGATTTTGTCAAGGCCTTGTGCCAAGACACTAGTTTGTCTCATGAGACCTACCGATGCATCGAGGAGCTATAGCGGGCTCCACCCGTCACTTATTAAGTCCAATGCATTCCCATATGAAAAGGTTTAAACATAACATAAACATTCGTATTAAAACTAGCATACGAAATGTCAATAATTTCACCATAAACTATGAATGGTATAAAAATAGCACATCCACAGTCAAACATATCACAAAACCTTCAATACAATATAGAAGTTTTGTATCATAATAAATCAACTTCAAATAATCTTAAAATCCATCAAAGGATGTTGACATAGATGAAATCAAAATTCTTTTTAAAGAAGCAACTCCTTTTATTTTGAAATCATTTAAGGTCCATATAAAATAAAACATTTTCTTTGAAAATATTCTTATAAGCTTGTATGGAAAGCTTCGATGATTTTATAACGGCGGAAAATAACCGCACCCGCCGTATAAGTTAAAAAAACATTCTTACCTCAATTCTGTCGAAAAGGTTAAAAAGGACCTTGTTTTGAAAACGACGGAAAGATTCCTTTATAAACGTCTTATAAAAAGACAAACAAAGGTATAAATGACTTTGACCCATATTCTTGTAAATAGTAAAAATGTTTTGAAATACATTTCGAAGAAACATGGATGTGGATGATAAGGAGATCCCAGTAGATTATTACGTATAATACAACCTCGGATAAGGAAGAGATTGTGAAATAACCCTTACCTTGTACTTTTCCTTGGTTGGGGTAGGTTAACCTCCTGTATAATGGTGAAATAATTGTTATTAAATTATACAATAATCATATATATTAATATGATATCATATATGATCTTTTAACATTGATTTGTTAATAATATCTTAGAATTATCGTCGTTTCGGGTGTTAACTTACTCATTTTCTTTTATATGTTTTGTAACATAAGTCATGTTTGTTGTATCTTATTCATATCCAGAATGATATCAAGTCCTTAAAAATCATTTTTAAATCATTAAATGATAATTATACTTGAATGGATACGATGGGGAATGAATCTCATCGCGTTCGTGGAGACGGTAGTCCGTACGTACGCACGAACGCTACTTCCATTTAATTTTTATTTTAAAAGAATAGAATCCAAATGATACATAGGTATATTACTATTCCAGTATAATATAATATTTTATATATGTTACTTATGTTCATTAACACCATCCTTTATACGTTCCATGTGTGGTATGAACGAGTCATATCATTTTAAGGGGGCGGTAGTCCGCACTTCCTCAAATGAAATTATCGTATGTATATACAACATGAAACGAATAATGGTATGAAATAAAATGGAATTACAGAAGATTATATATAAAATATATATCATTAATATCATATTTAATTACAGTGCCATCGTAATGTCCACCATTAGAGGCGGTAAGATGTATTTGAACAATCATCATTTCGTGAGGCGTTAATTTGCCATCCACAGAAACATTATGTTCATCATCCATTAGATGGAGTTGTGTGTATGTGTAGTTTGAATACTTATTATAACAACATCCTAGTATATTGAGGATACTGGTGTTGTTACAAAATAAGGGAAATAAAAAGAGTTTGGGGGGTTGGAGAAGCAAAATAAATGAAAATAATTTAAGAGAAATCGTTACCTTTAATTTAGGTAACTCACTTTGGTTGGAACCAAAGGACTTGTTGAAATGCTTTCTGCCTAAGGGGAAGCTTCAAGGAGGAGGAGAGGGATGTGGGGAGCTTAGTTGGTCAGAGTTTGGACGAGACAAGTGGCTTGAGAGGTGTGATGAATGAGTAGAAGTGGTCTCCTTTTATAAGGGAGAGGAGGGGCTCTTTAGGAAAGTGTGAAAGTATTACTTTATAATATAATTATATTCGGTTTATAATGGTCCATAAATCATTGAGGTCTTAGATAAGATGACTAATATTCTAAATAAAATCAACCAATAAGAATTGGACAGGTTTTAGATAATATTTTAATCATTATAATCTTATTTATTTAAATGATTTATTAATCAGGTAAACATTGCATCATTATTGTGTCATTAATAATTTAACTTATTTGATGTATGAAAAATTATAAATAAAATATCATTATGTAGGAAATCGTTTTAGCTTTCTAATGAATATTTATAATCGAAAATCCAACATGTATAACCCTATGTAAAAATTATTCTTCTAAAAGATGTAAGCTTATGCCATTTTTATTTTTATTTTAACATTATTAATATAAAGTGTCCCTACCACATACAAGTGGCTCCAAGGGGTCCCCAAATTGACCCAAGGATGCTCATGGTCGGTTATGTGTCCACCAATAAGGTTATGACACGTTTTAGGGTAATTTTGTATTATTATAATATTATTTTTTAACCCTTATTTACCGGATTTACCCTTTAACCATGGTAAATAAAATATTTACCACAATAACTATTCAAAATGTCTAAAAATAAAAGTTACTTATTTACACAATTTGAACATCCTGATTCCAAATATGGAATCCATTTTCCTAAATTCAAAACACAGAAGTGGCAGAAATTAATTTAAAATTAATTCCCGCTGTCAAAACAAAAAGCATGTTTTTAATAGATAATAACTATCAAAAGATTGACACTCGTTTATGTTCGGTTTAATTGTAAAATTATGTCCAATGACCAACAATATATTAAATGGTAAAAATATATTCTAAATATACTTTAAAACCACTCAAATTCATAATTTATCACTATTAATTATTTTGATTAAAAAAGTTGTTTTTAATTAAAATTTTGTAATTTTCACTATTCATCAAAATATGAAAGTTATCCGAAAAGTACCAAAATATCACCTTAGGCTAAATTCGATATTCCGAGTCCGAAAATGAAGTGAATTTTCAAATATAAAATATATATAATTTCAAAATTTAGGTATTACTGTTCATAACGGCTAGTTTGATTGGTTGTGGCGTGTGTTAAAACTCAAGGTTGCGTACAACACACGCTACTATTTTATTCAAAGGAAAACGTACCGTGGAAGCTTGGGATGTTTTATTTTAAATTTTTTTTTGATGTCCCCATTTATTTAAAAGTTTAAAATATTTTATTTAAAAAGGGTTTACTATTAAAAGTTGGTAAAACTACAATACTGAAAATGAATTTGTTCTTACATTATGTCTAAGAAACTCATAATATGGATTCTAAAATTATAAGGATTATATAAAGTTTAAAATTTAGTTAATACTATTCATAACCTCTTTTGAACGGCTTGTTTGGTACGTCATGGTGCGCTTGAACTCGGTGTTGCGTGTAGTGAAAGTTATTGAATTATTTTGAAAAATAACACACTATGAAATCTTGGGGTGTTAGAATAATTATATTGACATGGAATACTTGTGTCAATATTTATATATTTTGATTGAGGTAATTGATCCTAATAATGTTACTAATCAATGTAATGTTAAGGTCCTCAAAAACAAAATTCAATTTTCAATAAAAAACAATATGGTTCATCAGATATGAATGTAATAATTTAAAATTATAATTTCAATGTGTTTTCCAGGAATTTTAGGATGTATTTGGATGTTCCTTGAATATGGGAAAAAATACATACTTTATCCATTTCTATATCATAAGAATAATTTCACATTTGTCATTGGGCTTTGATCAATTTACATTTATTCCCTTCCTCTAAAAATTGAATATACATAAATTAATTTTCTATTCATGGAGCACTAAATTTATATTTTAATTAATTTAATGATCTATAAGGGGGTCAAATGTATTTCATTCTATATCAAATTTTTTTCAAATAAATTATTCTTTGGATATGTTATCCAATATTCATAAATATTCATATTGTGAATTAATACAATAAACCCTAAAACCTTAACCAATATTAAAAAAACAATTTCATAAATGGTTAACCATATGATCCTTCAAAATTATTAAAAACTATTACAGCAGAAATATAGTCACTGAATTTT
Organism: Viscum album; assembly: GCA_963277665.1. NCBI lineage: Eukaryota > Viridiplantae > Streptophyta > Magnoliopsida > Santalales > Viscaceae > Viscum > Viscum album. The sequence goes on from OY728145.1 coordinate 1,101,304,054, forward strand.
TAAAAATAATTTTTGAATTTAAAAAAATAATAAAATGGATTTTAATAATCTGTTACAGAACATGTGAATACTTTATTCATTTATTATATTGAGACATGATAATAATGTGAATTACCATAAAACATTATTTAAAACATTAACTCCTATATAACAAATATATTTCCAGAAATATTCATTTAATCCACAATTATATCCATTATTGATTTCATAAACAACATTTTGACCAAATCATTAGTCAATTCCAATGTTATAGATACTTAATACATTTATACATGTTTATACATGATTTTATACTTAATTTTCAATGACATAAAATTATAGGATCAAAAAATTTAGTTTCTATGTGTGAAAAGGTAAAAAATTAAAAAACGTGAATCTATATAAAAAAATATTTTTATTAATATTTAAAATGAGGTCATATCTTTATTTAATATCTTACAACTTCCTCAGATAACAAGATAGAATACATAGATAAAATGGATGAGTAGAAATAATTCTAATGGAAACAAATGGGAATTATGTATAGAACATGAGGGAGACTGAATAGGATTGTAACATGAAAATTATGGCTCATGACTAAAAACATTCCGGTCATGTAATAATTTTATCATGTTAACTTAGGAAAGTTTCATAATCATGTCAGATGATATAACCATGTGTCAAGGTAACATCCAATATTCTATCATGTCACGAACAAAGTCCAATGATGGAATAAGGTTACTCTTTAATCCCATTCAAAATGGATCCTGTGACATGAAAATTACCAATGGATTTGGGGAGCTATTTGGGTGCACCCATGATATGATTTCCATTCATATGTGTTCCACAGAACTATTCAAACATAACAAATAAAAAATATACCCATTTAATGAAATTTGTATAATGGTGTTGATATAAGTGAATCCCAATTGGGGTTAATTTTTTTAATCAATGAAATAATGTTTTTAAATAAATAATAGAAAATATTAATGAATATAATTTGATGGATTAAGAATAATGATTCCAAAATGATGATAATACATTATGAAAATTACTTCTATTAATTTTGAATCTTCCCTCATAGAAGCGGTTTTCATGAAAATAATATAGAGTTTTAAAATAGGATAAATTAATAATTGCATTCAAAATGACATGAATAAACTAAAATATTTTTTTCACTATAAATTATGATATTTTCATAAATATTGGTGTCTAAAAATAGTTCTCGTACATACATGATATGTTTATGAAAAATGGATGTTCCATTTAATTTGGTTTTATTAACTAGATAAATTGATAATGGATACTTATTAAAAGAAATTTACAATTAATGAAATATTAATTGAGTTAAATAAATATGTTTCATAAATATAATAATAACATAGTAAAATTTTTTATGATTAAGTAATGAATAAATTTATGCTAAGTGAAGAAAAATGTTACCCAGATGAAATATTGAGGTTCGGAGAGATCCCTTACCTTACGTGTAATTTCCGTATAAACATGTACTTAATGTCCCGAATAGTATATTAAAATTCATTAAATTTAACATTAATAAACTCATCTACATGATTTTAATTTATAATATTTTTATAATGTTCATTTGTGGCTATTTTGAGGATTTATAATTGTTAATTTAATTATTCCAGGAGTGTTCGTTACACAAATTCATGGTCAGTTCACATGGGTATAATTATGGAAGTTCATGTCGAATGTATATAATAATATAAATGTGAAATGAAATTGTATTCATCAATTTTAATAATATAAATGTTTCCCATATTCATTTTTTTGTTTTTACATGAGTATGATTTATTTTATTAAAAATAAATTATACCAGATTTTTTTATTTGTGTTGTATTTCCATCCATCAAGAACTAGTTTTGTTTAATTTAATATTATTACTATATATTAGAAAAAAAATTAAATATATTATAATATAACTATAAAAATATAATAAAACCATGATAATGTTTTTATGACCATCCGTGGTGGTGGTGGTAATGTAAAATGAAAACCGATTTTTCAATGAAACAGTTTACTAGCTCACATTGGAAAATGATTTAATATATTGGAATGAGACATTATAAAAATATAATGTTTTCCAAATATTAAATTATAAATATAACATTACAGTGTGTAAATAAATACTTGATTTATTATTCTTTGAGGGATTTAATATTTTGGGAGAAATTAAATCAAGAAATGAATTTAAAATTGGTAGTTTGAGAATGTTGCCTCTTGAATTTCACATCCATGATGAATCCCTTGGGGAAAATGGAATTAGTATTTTAATATTACCAAAATTAGAAGTATGTGGTTATATTTTGGATTGTATTTTTAGATAGAGATATTGGAAGATTTAATGGTAGTATGGTGTGAGGATAAAGGGTGGTGAGGGGAAATATTTATTTTGGGGGAGATGGGTATTTTTATGACATTTCCAAAAACGATTAAATTATAATAAATTAATTTTCAATCTAAATACAACACAATATACATGGATTAGAAAATATTATATTATAAAGAAATCATATCATCATCCAATATAATTTATAATGTTTTTGGTATTATTTTCAACATTGATATTTGGATTAACATATAGTTAACCTATTTTAGTTTTAATTACCACTACAAATTTTCTATATTAAAATGTTATAATTTTAACTTATATTGTTACATTTAGACCATAAATAGAAAAATTAATTAAACTATTTTTCATATAGTAATATATTTTTGTTATTCAAATATATTACCAATATATTAGTAATTAAATTAAATATTAATCCCATTAAATATAATTACTTTCAATTTATAAACTACTCAATAATTGACATTTAAAATCATCTTAAGCAAAAGTAAAATTATAACCAATTTTTTTATTATATTTTAATATCTAATTTTCATCTATATAATTTTTGGTTCACGTTTATCATTTAAAATTATATTTCATTTATAATTTCAATTCTATTTATTTGATTTTTTGTGTCATTTGAATAAGTTTTGCATCAGCATTGAGATTAATTTTTTGGAAATTATTTATTTTAAATAAATTAGAATAAATTATGATTATTCTGATAATTAATTTATATTACCAAATAATATTATTTTTTTAACATATTTTTTACTCATATTAATTATATTATACTCGTTAAAAATGAGAGTGGGAAATTCAGTAACATTATTTTAGTTTAATAATGTCTATGTCACTTACATGGAATGGGTTCTATTAAATTTATCAATTTATAACAATTGGTGTTATTGGTCAAATATAGTTAATATAATAATAAATTCTTTAAAAATTTATTTACTTATGAATTTTTTTATTAATATTAACCGATTTGTTGTAACATCCTAGGTAAATAAAAAATAATACATTTTCATGCTTATTAATATATATGAATTAAATAATAATTTTACTTTAAAGGGGTTACTATGTTTGATAGTGTACCTGATACGCAACAAAGAGTTTCTTTGAAATCATACGTTGCACACTAGTAATAAAATAATCTTATTTTAAATGTTAGTTAACACATAGCCAATGTATTGGCGGGAATGAATAGAAATAACTAAAATATTATTATATATGTTTGTTAAATGTTTTTACATTTATCCAATAAAGGCTTAAAATACGAAAAGAATTCAATTTCAGGCATATATACTCTAATTTTCACTAAAGGTCCACTTATCGCCTTTTGATGGAGAACCGTCATTAAATATAGTTTTGGTCACTCTAATACATTCTATTAGACCAAATACAATTCTTCTTTACAATCGGGACATCAAAATTTACTTTTTGTAAATTTCTGGTATTTTTGCGATAAAGATTATTTTTTTAATGAATAATGAAAAATGTTGTATTTAAATTCAAAACCTATTTTAAATCTTTTGATATATATTGTTTCATAAAAACACGTTATTTGTTCTTACAACAAGAATTAATTATTAAATTAATTAATGTACCTTATATGTTTTGAATTTTGTAAAATATACATTATTTTTTAATTCGGTATATCAAATATAGCTTAGGGTGATGTTTTGGTATTTTTCTGAAAAACATCAATTTTTTATGAATATTGAAACAACTAAGTGGTACTTAAAAAAACTGATTTTTCATTTCAATGAAATTTTACAACCTCTTTGTTTTGAATTTAAAAAATCCGACTTCATGGTTTTCATTAAGAAGTAAAATGTAGTTCAGTGGGATTAAAATAATTTTTTGTTGAATAGTAACTTTTATGTTTTTAATTGCGATTAGAGGTAATTTGTGTAATTTAAGGTAAAAATAATGTTCTAATAATATGAAATGACCTTGACACATGTCTTACCCTGATTGTATGTGTCATGGCTGACCATCAATCTCCATGGGTCATCTTGGGGACCCCATGGAGCCACATTGGTAGGAAAATGTCATTAATAACGTTTTATATAAAGTTAAAATAAAAATGTCACAAACATGTGTTGTTTTACTAAAACAATTTTTAAATGGGGTTATAAAAGTCATCATTTTGACTATAAATATTCATTAGAAAGATAAAAATATTTCCTACATAATTGTATTTTTTTTAATATTTTTAGACATTAAATAACTTAAATTATTTATGACACCATGATGATGCAGCGAATACCTCAATATTTAACGATTTAAATTAAATGAAAAGCTAATGTAAAATCTAAGACCTACACTTGTCAAAAACCTATTTGATTAGTGGATTTCGAACTCTTATCACCTTATCCTCGAAATATATAATTTTGGGACCTTTAAAAATAGAAAATCATTTTATAATAATGTAACCTTTTATAACTTTCCAAGAGTGCCCCTCCTCTCCTCTTATAAAAGGACCCCACCTCTACCACCTTACCCACACATCTCAAGCCATTGGCTCGGCCAAAACCTACCCATTTTTCTCTACACATCCCTATATTACTCCTAGAAGCCTCACTTTGGGCAGAAGTCTTTTCAAGGAAGACTTTGAGATATAATCAAAAAGAGTTACCCGTATTAAAGGTAGTGTCTTCTCTTGTGTTCTTATGTTTTATTTTGCTTATCCAACCCCCTAAAAAAATTTTATTCCTTTATTTTGTAAAAAAACCAGTATATTGAATATAATATGATGTTTTTATGAGAAGTATTAGATCTACACTTACACAAACCTTCATCTAATGGTTAAAGAGCATACTATTTCCGTGGATGGAGAATTTCTACCTCACGAAACGATGATTGTTCAATATTATTCTAACACCTTCAAAGGTGGCCATTAATATGACACTATATTTATATATGATATATAATATGTTTATGTTTTCCTAAATATTTTTCATTTTTCATTTATGGCATACCTTTATGGCTTCCATTATGGGTATACGCGATATCTTCATTTTAGGAAGTGCGGACTAACGCCCCTCAATGTGATTTGATTCGTTAATGCCATATGTGGGACGTATAAAGGATGGAGTTAATAATATTATATATGAAATTATACAGGAATTATAATATAACTTTATTTCATTATGATTCCATTCCATAAAATATGAAATAGAAATGAAAGTAGAGTTCATGCGTATGTACGACTTACTGTCTCCATGAACGGTGCATTTCATTTCTTACCTCTAAATTTTTTGTAATATTGTAAATACATATATAAGTTGGATATATATTATATAAATGATATCCAAATCATGAATATAAATCTGGATATAATTAAACTTTGACCACATAAACAACATGTAATTGTAAGAAGTCCATTTTTGACTTTAGTACCAAATATCGACAAAACGAACATTATTAAATTAAATAATTACATAACATTTATAACCTGGTAATAAGTTATATAAAAGGAATAATAAACATGAAAAAGGTTCTTATGAAAGTAGAAATTAGCTTTAGTTTATTATTCAAGAGATTAAAGAGCAATCGAGTCACGTCGGACACGAGGTAAGGGACTTCGTCTCAATCTCCATTCATTGAGGCATATTTTGATTTATACAGAACATTCTTTTATACAGTGTATAAACCCCATTGAATTTTATGCTTATTCAAAAGGAATATTTTTTTATACGAAGCGTTTTACTAAAGGACAAAAGGAATGTTTTTCTATCGTACGTATGCGGCGACAATGACTTCTCCGCCACCGTGACTATTATTTGAGTTTCGGCTTCCTCTACAAGCCATAACCTAACATTTTTCTAATATGAAAAATAAATACCATTTTTAATTTTATTTTATTTTGGTATTGAAAATGGTTTTCATAATGTTTTTATTATATCAATGTGTTGTATTGATATCTTGTGAATGAAATGTGGAAATGTTATGTTTCTTTTATGCATGTTTTACGTGATACGATTTTGTTATGGTTATTGGGAATTGTAATGAAGATTGGTGGTTCCGTGGTAAACTATGGGTGGGTGAGACCGATATAGCTCTCCAATGCATTGGGTAACGTGAAGGAGTTAAACGTTAAGGTTTCTCTGAAGAGATTTAGGGAATATACTGTGATGGTTATTCCAAACGTAACCATGAGGGTTACTCCCTCTGTAAGATTATTATGAATACCTCAAGTTACCTTTATGTCTTATGATTTCTATGATTTATTCATGATTTGATGAGGTATGTTAAAATTCTTATGTTTTATGAGTAAAGTATGATTTCATACATGGACTAATGTTATCATTTCGTACTTTTATATCCCTTACTAAGCTTTTTTGGTTCATCCCATGTTTTTGAAATGTTTTACACATGACATAATGTGGAATATGGTCAAGGATGGGATCAAGGAAAAGACATACTATCTAAAACATGGAACTAGGTATGTTTCTTTTTAAGAGTATTTATTTTATGGATACTTAGTAGAAGTTTCTACTTTGTAAAATTTTGATATGTAATAGTTATGTCCTAAATCTCTAAAACTCTAAACCTGAAAATATCCTCAATGTGAATTATTCATTTAATTCAATATTATGTTAGGTTATGGCCGAGGCCTTATAGTTGGTATCAGAGGTCAGTTTAGAAATCTTTGGGAGTTATAAAATTGTTAAATTATAAATTAATTTATGGTATGATTGAAGTGATATATCATATGAAGATTACCATGTTTCTTCTCCTAAGATATATCTGTGTTAATAATGGTTTTTCATAGAGGAAATTGAAAAGATTTTCTAGGAAGGAATACAGAGGGAAATGACCTTTCAAATAAGTATCCTGAGATTGTCAGAATCAGAACTAAACTGTTTGTTGCGGTGGTGGCTCAGTTGACTCAAGTGATAAATCATGGTTGTGTTTACTGACTATATTTTGGTGTTTTATAAATGTAAAGAGTATAATTAAAGACATTTAATGGTTATTTTTCAAACCTTAAAAGAAAAGAAATTCTATGGGAAATTCAGAAAGTGTGAGTTTTTGTTGCAACAAATTTCCTTCCTTGGTAATATTGTTTCTAAAGATGGAATAACTGTGGATCCTACAAAAAAAAGTTGTTGAATAATGGCCAAGACCCACAAATGTAACCGAGATCCGTAGTTTTCTTAGTTTGGAAGGTTAATACTGAAGGTTTGTTGAAATATTTTCACGGTTATCTTGTCCAATTACTAAGCTAACTCAGAAGGGTGTTAAGTTTATCTGGACAAAAGAATATGATGATTGTTTTCAGGATTTGGAAAGAAGATTGGTGAATGCTCTTGTTTTGGCACTTCCTTCTAGGAATAGTTAGTTTGTTAAATACAGTGATGCTTCGTTGAAGGGAATTAGTTGTTTCCTTATACAGAATGATCAGGTAATTGCATATTCTTCACGTTAGTTGAATACTCATGAAGTAAATTACCCTACACATGACTTGGAATTAGATACAGTTGTTTTTGCTCTAAAAATTTGGAGGCATCATTTGTATTGAGTAAACTGTGAAATATATACTGATCGGAAAAGATTAAAGTATATATTAACTCAGAATGAATTGAACATGAGACAAAATAGATGACTATAATTAATCACGGATTATGATTGTACAATTCATTACCATCCAGGAAAAGAAAATAATGTGGCTGATGCTTTGAGTTGAAAAAGTAATGCTTCGTTAAACATGATACGTTTGGCACGAGATCCTTTGGTTTTTGATTTAATGAACTTTGGCATAGAAGGTGTTGGTGGAGGAAGTTATTCTATTTTGTTTCAGCTATCAGTGAGATCATCTCTATTAGACAGAATTAAGAAATAGGAGAAGAAAGACAGTGGGTTGCAGAAAAAGGTAGAGCTGGTTCAGAAGGGTATGTTTCTTGAATTTATTATTGATGACGATTCTGTTTTGAGGTTTGGGAAGAGATTACGTGTGCCCGGTGATTCAAATTTGAAGAATTAGTTGTTATGTGAGGCTCATATTTCCCTGTTCTCAGTTCATCCTCATAGTACTAAGATGTATAGAGATCTGCAGGAGTATTACTGGTGGGATGGAATGAAAAGAGATATTGCTGATTTTACTGTGAAGTGTTTGACTTGTAACCAGGTTAAAGCATTGAGCCAGTTACCAAAAGGGATGATTCAGACTTTACCGGTTCCAGAGTGGAAATGGGAAAGTATATCCATGGAATTTTTTGTGGGATACCGAAGACAAATCGAGTTAATAATGCAATTTGGGTTATTGTTGATCACTTGACTAAATCTGCTCATTTCCTTCCTATTAGAGATACTTTCCCTCTAGATCAACTTTCTCGATTGTATCATAAAGATATAGTCAGGTTGTATGGAGTTCCCCTATCCATTGTTTCTGATCTTGATCCCAGGTTTACTTATATCTTTTAGAAAGGCCTTCAGAAGTCGTTGGGTACTGAATTAAATTTTAGTACAGCTTTTCATCCTCAATCAGATGGGCAATCAGAACGAACAATTCAGACATTACAGGATATGCTACGTGCTTGTTCAATGGATTATCTGGGATGTTGGGACCAACATCATTCTTTGATTGAATTTTCATATAATAACAGTTTTCATTCCAGTATATAGATGTCACCATTTTATGTATTATATGGGTAGCAGTGTCGAACTCCAGATGTTTGGAATGATGTGGGTGAAAGGAAGCTGATGGGACCAGAATTTGCAGAAAGGATGGAAGAAAAAGATCAGTTGATTCAAGAAACACATGAGAACAACTCAGAGTAGGCAGAAGAGTTATGCAGATAATCGGAGGAAGGATCTATATTTTGAGGTAGGTGATCATGTTTTTTTTCAAAGCTTCACCGTGGAAAAGTGTGATGCGATTTGGTAAGAAAGGAAAGTTAAGACCAAGGATCATTGGACCATATGAAATTTTGGAGAAAGTTGGATCAGTTGCATACCGGGAGGCTTTACCTCCATGTTTATCTTAGGTACACAATGTCTTTCATGTTTCGATGTTGAGAAATTATATGCCATATCCATATCATGATTTGAGCCCAGAGGTAGTATAGTTGGAAGAGAATCACTCTTATGAAGAACAGCCAGTACAGATTCATGACCATAGAGAGCAAGTGTTGTGGAATAAGTTAATTCATCAGGTAATGTTTTTGTGGAAAAACCACATGGTTGAAGAGGCAACGTGGGAATATAAAAATGCTATTAGGGATAAATACCCCCAATTATTTTGATATGTGAATAAAATTGTGAGGATGCAATTCCCAAAAGGGGGGAAGGATGTAACATCCCTTGTAAATAAAGAATAACACATTTTCATACTTATTAATATTTACAAATTAAATATTAATTTTACTTTAAAGGGGTTTCTATGTTCGATAGCGTACCTGATACGTAACAAAGAGTTTCTTTGAAATCTTATGTTGCATACTAGTAATAAAATAATATTATTTTAAATGGTAGTTAACACATAGCCATTGTATTGTTGGGAATGAATTGAAATAACTAAAATATGATTATATATGTTTGTTAAATGTTTTTACATTTATCCAATAAAGGATAAAGGCTTAAAATAAGAAAATAATTCAATTTTAGGCATATATACTCTAATTTTCACAAAAGGTCCACTTATCAACTTTTGATGGTGAACCGTGATTAAATATAGTTTTGGTCACTCTTATAAATTCTATTGGACCAAATAAAATTCTTCTTTACAATAGGGACATCAAAATTTATTTTTTGTAAGTTTTTGGTATTTTTCTGATAAAGTTTATTTTTTTAATGAATAGTGAAAAATATTGTATTTTAATTCAAAACCTCTTTTAAATCTAATTTATTTATATGATTATATTATCTTTTGAATTGGTTTTAAAGTGAAGTTGGAATATATTTTTACTATTTAATCTAATATTGGTCGTTAAAATTAATTTCACTTTGAAATTGGACTTAAACTAATGTCAATCTTTTGATATATATTGTTTCATAAAAACACGTTATTTGGTCTGACAGTGGGAATTAAATATTAAATTAATTAATGTAACTTATATGTACTGAATTTTGTAAAATAGACATCATTTTTGAATTCGGAATATCAAATATAGCTTTGGGTGATGGTTTGGTATTTTTCTAAAAAACTTAAGTTTTTTATGATTAATGAAACCACTAAGTGGTACTCAAAAAAACTGATTTTTTGATTAAATGAAATTTTACCAACTATGTGTTTTGAATTTAAAAAATTTGACATTCATGGTTGTCATTTTGAAGTAAAATGTGGTTCAAGGGGATTAATATAATTTTTTGGTGAATAGTAACTTTTATGTTTTTAATCGCGATTAGTGGTAATTAGTATAATTTATGGTAAAAATAATGTTTTAATAATATGAAATGACCTTGACACATGTCTTACCCTTATTTGATGTGTCAGGGCCGACCAAGAAAATCCATGGGTCATCTTGGGGACCCCATGGAGCCACTTTTGTAGGAAAATGACATTAATAACTTTTTATTTAATGTTGAAATAAAAATATCACAAACATGTGTTGTTTTACTAAACCAATTTTCAATTTGGGTTAAGGAAGTCATATTTTTGACTATAAATATTGATTATAAATATAATGATATTTACTACATAATAGTATATTTTTATAATTTTTATACATTATATAAATTAAATTATTTATGACACCATGATGATGCAACGATTATCTCATTATTTAACGATTTAAATAAAATGAAAAGATAATGTAAAATTTTAGACCTACAATTGTAAAAAACCCATTGTATCGGTGGATTTCGAACTATAATCACCTTATCCTCGAAATATATATTTGTGGGACCTTTAAAAACCGAAACTCATTTTATAATAATGTATCCTTTTATAACTTTCCAAGAGTGCCCCTCCTCTCCTCTTATAAAAGGCCCCCACCTCTACCACCTTACCCACACCTCTCAAGCCATTGGCTCAGCCAAAACCGACCCATTTTTTCTTTCCACATCCATATATTACTCCTAGAATCCTGACTTTGGGCTGAAGTCTTTCCAAGGAATCCTTTGCTCTCAAATCAAAAAGAGTTACCTGTTTTAAAGTTAGTGTCTTCTCTTGTGTTATTATGTTTTATTTTTCTTCTCCAACCCCATAATCTCTTTTTATTCTATTATTTTGTAACAAAACCACAATATTAAATATACTGGGATGTTTTTATGAGAATTATTAGAGTTACACTTACACACACCTTCATCTAATGGTTAAAGAGCATATTGTTTCCGTGGATGGGGAATTTCTGCCTCACGAAACGATGATTGTTCAATATTTTTCTAACACCTTCAAATGTGGACATTAAGATGACACTATATTTATATATGAAATATAATATGTTTATGTTTTCCTTATGATTCTGTATTTTTAATTTATGGCATACCTTTATGGCTTCCATTATGGGTATACACGATATCTTCATTTTAGGAAATGCGGACTATCGCCCCCTCAAAGTGATTTGATTTGTTAATGCCATATTGGGGATGTATAAAGGATAGAGTTAATGATATTATATATGAAATTATATAGAAATTATAATATACCTTTATGTCATTATGATTCCATTCCATAAAATATGAAATAGAAATGAAAGTAGCGTTCATGCGTACGTATGACTTACCGTCTCCATGAACGGTGCATTTCAATTCATACCTCTACATGTTATGTACTATTATAAATACATGTATATACTGGATATATATGATATATATGATATCCAAATCATGAATATCATTCTTGATATAATGAACCTTTGACCACATAAACAACAGGTAATTGTATGAAGTCCATTTTTGACTTAAGTACCAAATATCGACAAAACGAACTTTATTAAATTAAATGATTACATAACGTTTATAACATGGAAATAAGTTATATAAAATAAATAATAAACTTGAAAAATGTTCTTAACCAAGGAGAAATTAACTTTAGTTTATTATTCAGGAGGTTAAAGATCAATCGAGTCACATCAGACACGAGGTAAGGGACTTCGTCTCCATCTCCATTCATTGAGGCATATTTTGTTTTATACACAACTTTCTTTTATACGGTGTATAAACCCCTTTAATTTTATTCTTATTCAAAAAGAATAATTTTTTTATACGAATCATTTTACTAAATGAAAATATTAATTTTTTTTTCATACGTATGCGGCGACAACGACTACTCCGCCGCCGTGACCGTTATTTGAGTTTCGGCTTCCTCTACAAGTCATAACCTAACTTTTTTTAAAATGGAAAATAAATGCCATGTATTTATTTTCTTTTATTTTGGTATTAAAAATGGGTTTCATAATGTTTTTATTATATCAATGTGTTGTATTGATATATTTTTATTGAAATGTGGAAATTTTATGTTTTCTTTTATGCATGTTTTACGTGAAATGATTATGTTATGGTTTTTGGGAATTGTTATGAAGACGGGTGGTTCCATGATAATCTAAGGGCGGGTGAGCCCGATATAGCTCTCCAATGCATTGGGTAATGCGAAGGAGTTAAACGTTAAGGTTTTTCTGAATATATTTAGGGAATATACTATGATGGGTATTCCAAACGTAACCATGAGGGTTACTCCCTACGTAAGAATGTTATGAATGCCTCAATTTACCTTTATGTCTTATGATTTCTATGATTTATTCATGATTTGATGAGGTATGTTAAAATGCTTATGTTTTATGAGTAAAGTATGATTTCATACATGGACTAATGTTTTCATTTCGTACTTTTATATCCCTTACTGAGCTTTTTATGCTCATCCCATGTTTTTGAAATGTTTTTCATCGGACGTAATGTGGATAAGGGTCAATGATGTGATCAAGGAAAAATCATGCTATCTAAAACATGGAACTAGACTTGTTTTTTAAGAGTTTTTATTTTATGGAAACATAGTAGAAGTGTCTACCTTGTAATCTTTTGAGATGTAATATTTATTTACTAATTCTTTAAAACTCTAAACCTGAAAAGATCCTCAATGTGAATTATTCATTTAATTCAATATTAAGTAAAGTTTAAGGCCGAGGCCTTATATTTATTATATTGAATTATGATAAACATTACATGATTACAGATCATATTGACCAATATAAAAGGGTCCTATTTACTAAATTTATAATTTATAATTCCAAATTAAGAATAATATTTTCAAAATATAGAGAAAATAAGTTGACGAATATGATTTAATATTATATTATGAAATTCTAACAAAAAACAGTTTTCTTAAAAAATTAAATTTTATAGTATAAATGATTTATATAAAATATTGAAGTATAAAATTAAATTCAAATTCAAATTTTTGTTTATTTAAAATAAAAAGTAAGCAATGAATGTTTAATAATAATAATAAATGAAATATTAATTTATTAATTTTTAATAGAATATACAACTTTAAAAGTAAAACATTATTTTATCTGTTAATTAAAATTTCAACCATTTTAGAAAATTATATAAATTTCATTCTATGATAATTTTGAGAAGAGAAAATAAATAATGCTCTTCAGTTTCTAAAATAACATTCAATAAAATTTTCAAACCTAATTATATTTATATTATCATATAATAAAATTATTTTTAAAGAAAAATTATTTTTGAAAAAAAATACATTACTAAAAAATTATTTTTTTCCATATTTATATTTATATTTGATAATATGGTAATTCTAATTAATACCTAAAATTTAAAGGACTGTTTAAAAACATTCTTTTTATAATAATAATATTTTAAAAGTATATCATGGGTTTTCTAAAATATGCGTTTTCTTGGAACACATGTTAAAAAAAGATTACAAATTTGTAGATAATATTTTCATAAGAATTTTTTGGTGTTTTATTCCTCCCCAATTATAAAATTTCAACTTTTAAATAAAATTTTAAATTATATGTTGAAAAACATGTGAGGGTATTTTTCCATTGAGGTGTCCTCCAGTTCCCATATCACCTATTCATATGTGTGGTTCCTCTATAGATATCTAACTAGGTGAGTAGTCTTCTTGAATTAGAATTTAGCTCCAACACATATGACCAATAATAGATGATCCTCATAAGAAATGTCGTTTTAGGTTTTACGACAATTGAATTTAGTACATGTGTGGGAAATGGAATGTACATCCTTAAAAGGGATACTCTGAATAAGTCAGTTACGTGAGACATGGTTTGGGAATGTTCAAGTGGATATGCCACAACTCTGATGTGATCATGAATATAAAATGGGTTAATATACCTGGTAATTATCATTCCTATATGAAAAAATCTCTTGAACCTCATTCATTTATATATATATTTGGATACATTGTCTATATCTCAAAAATATAGATCCTATTAATTAATGCCATCATAATTATTTTGTCATCTTGGGGAAGCTATGATATATTGTTGGATGATCATAAACATTTCATTAATTTCATAATAAATTTAAACTCCGTAATGATTATTGGTATTACAGATTCAATCATGATTCAAAATTATCACATCACATAAATATCACATAATAATGATTAATTCCTATTCAATTTTGATACATTGAACATTAAAAAAATATGAAGGGAATTAAACAATTTTAGTTAAGTAAAATAATGTTTAAATTTTATAACATTCATCTAAAAATAATAATCCAAACTATGTGATTAGTATTTATTATTTTTTATTATTAATATTAAAAAAATATCATAATGGAACATGGGTTGTTTCATCTATTTGAAGTGTCATGTGGACAACACACAAAAAACTTGAGGAATCTATCAATGAAACTGGACCAGTTGTGATGTTATATTTATTTGGATCATAAAATAAGTTTAGATTCATTTATGCTCCAAAAAAATTCTACATAAATTAAATTATATCTTCGATAAACATTTTTATGATATAACACAACACATATTTCCACAAATCGATGCATTAATGTTGAACCCAAAATTTTACATGCAGTTTGAAAATAGTCCATTTTTTTATTTTCTACCCATTTTGGTCAACTAATTCAAATGAAATTTTTATTTTGAAGTAAAATTTGTCGCCTAAAAACATTATATAATATATTATTCATATTTGTGTCTATTTTCATATACATTAATACATTCACATTTTTTGGATGGAAAACATCCATTGATAAATGGAAATCATCAAAGTGATTTGTATAACACCCATAATGTTCTTTATAATAGTCCAGTGAATGCTAAATTTGAACGATGACACTTAAAATTAAAATATATTACATAGAAGAAGAATATTTCTTCATATATTTGTCTCAATATTTACAATTATTTTATCCAATTCGATGGAATCTTTTGTATGGAATAGAGTCCACTATCTTAGGATAGAAATTCTTCTCCCCCTTCCCCTAAAAATTTGTAGGAATTTTAAAGAATAAGTGGATTAATTTGAAAGATAATTTTATTTCAAAATGACTATAGTAATATTCCAAAATCATGTTACTACTTTTTATACATTCAACCACTATTAGTATTCATGTTCATTTTTATTCTCTTTCATTTATAATATCCTAAGTGTTTGGCTAGTAATGTTTTATAAATATTAATTTATGTCTCTTAGACATCTATTATTATCATAACCCAAAATTAGTGTCATATTAATTTTAATAAAAATAATATAAATCATGTTGTAAACCATTCCATGATTTAAATTTATCATTCAATCAAATATTAATGTTTAATTTTAACAATTGATTGTTTGTGTGTTCGGAAAACTACCCTTATTATGTCCTATTACTTTTATTATATTTATAAATAACAACAAAAATAATCATATAGAAGTTTATTAAAAATTTAAATTACCGAGATAATCATAAATTTCAGGGAGACATAATTCACAATTTTTAATATTTTTAGAGTTTATCTTTATGAAATGTTATATAGGATAACAATCTGTATGTGAAAAATAAAATATCATTGATTAATGAAATATTTGTTTTTATGTTTGGATTCAATGGATTATTAGAACCATAAATATAGTATTATAAATACTAATTTTAATTAGACTATAATTCAATTTATTTTAAGGCTTTAATTAAATGTTTAACATATGGGTATTCTAATCTGATTTGTCATGTAATTTTGGTATTAATTTAATGTAATATAATATCAATAACATGGATATGAAAAATCATAAAACAAAAATAATAACAACAAATAAAATATTTTTTAAATTATTTAATTAAACATTATCCTTAAATAAATTTAAATATGTATAGAAAATTAACCCCATAATCAGAAAACAATATATTTAAAACAATCGACTCTAATATAGTAACATCATCGAGGATATAACCCTAGATATAATATAGATATTAACCGATCACAATATCCTAGAATAATCATAATGGGTCAATAACTCCTCCTATAAATGTAACAATTAATATAGATTCTGTATTTATTATTTGGGAGTTTATTTTTATTTTTTTTCAAAACATATTAAATAATAAAACATAAAAACATAAAAATACACAAAAAATCGACATTTTCAAATAATTATCTAAAATAGAAAAACTATATATAAATTCTAAAAACCTTACTAATTTAAAACCTCTCTTTCTATTTTATTTCATTATTCTTAACCCTGTCTCATTATCCATTATATTCCACTTTCTTCATAATATAATTTTTGTGACATTATTTTTAGAGCGAGTGTCTAGTTTAAATATAAAAATGTTATAGCACGTTGTAACAATTAAATTTTTTAATTTCTTCCAAAGATTTGTTAGAGTTAAGATAATTATTTCTTCCCAATATTTTTTTATATTCCAAACAAAATTGGATAATTATTTATTGTTCAAAGTCAATAATTTTTTAATTCCCAATTTTTTATTTGGAATCTGATTCTTCCTCGAATGTATGGGAAAAAATTATATTTCATTACAAGGGAAACATATGCATTTATTAAAATATTATGTGTTTTTTTCACTCCCTATTTTGAATCTTCTGGTTGAGGACCTTCGAGCTGAATTTCCTAATTTTGTGTTGATAAATATTTTAGATGCAGTTACTAAACACCATAAGAAGAATAATTTCCAAATAGAATCCCATTAACCTTAAAATTATCCTCTATAAAAGTCTAAAAAATTCTGTTGAATTAATATTCTTGATATCAATATTATAAGCCAAAAAATATTTTCCTCCTAACATCTAAATGAATTTTCATTTCAATGTTTATTGAAATTTTACTATGGATGTAATTTATATCAGCATGGGTATCTTTTCCATGATTTTAAAAATACCATCAATGAATGAGAGTTACAATATATTTGTGTGGGGGGAGAGTTTATCATTTAGTATGGTTTGGAAATTCATATGTTTTTTTCATTTTGTAAATAGATGTTGAAATGTGTTCAAATAAATTACAATATACAAAACAAATGGTAAAATGGATTCTGAATAGGGGTGTTCTAAAATCATCTTTCTTCAATTAATAATCATTTTATAAATATTTAAATTTGTTATGTGAAGTGATCAATCACATATTTTTAGATTACTAGGATACTTATTCCATGTGGGAATTCAGAAAAAATTAAAAAATAGAACATACATAATTTTCATTTGGATCTTTGGGGTATTTTTGTGTTTTTATATATTTCATTTTTTCATCCACTTACAATTTTATCCTTATTTTATATTCAATCAAAGATTAATTCTCTTGTAAACATGGGATTCAATAATCATTCCTTTTCTTATTTCAAATAGTATTCCAATATTTTTATATGACGTTGTTTTATCCCTTGTTTTTTGTCATTTGAATCCATTATTCCTACCACGCAATAGCCACCAATGCACCTAAATTAACTCATAATTATTTCTTCGGATTAATATATGAAGTGGAAGCTTTGAGTTATTTCAAAATATATGCATTTTAATTTTGGTTTGTGATTGAGTGAACCTCCATAAGTAAATTATTATCATCTTGACAGGAGTGAGTTAAGAGTGCATGTATTATCCATTTATAATCTATAGTACAGAAAATTATTGATATTGGAACATTTTTTCTATAATAATTTTTTACGGATGATAATATGAATGAGTGAACAAGATTATAACATCTGATTACAGAAAAGGAAATTGTAATATTTTTTGTGAGTAATAGTGATTTAGATATATTTTTTATATTTGATATTCATGTTGAAATGAAAAAGTTGTTGTTGAGGATGTTTCTATTTAATATAAACTAAATATTTTACATTACTCCCATCATAGAATATTTAATTATAAATTTTTGACTTCCATTCAATATTTATGTATTTATCATAAACATTAATATTTAACATTTTTCAATTTCATTTAATTAAACTAATGTTTAATGTTTTTAACATACCATACTCAAAAATAAAAAATTTGTGATTATTATTTTATTTTGATCTGGATTAAAATTAAAATAAATCATTATAATGGATCATTGTTTAATTTACCCTTTTCAATGTTCTTATCAATCACACAAGATGTTCTAAACAAAATATCATTAAAACAGAACCAACAATGATGTATTATTCTCATAGATTGATCCTAATGTCAACATAAATTAACTCACAACAAGAAGTTCAATTAAATTACATTTAAAATTGTATAAGAATCCCATTTTAAAAAACTAACTGATATCGTTCCCAATTAATTGATTTAATCCAGTGGAAAAATCTGAATGGGATAAAAAAACATCAAATAATTATTGGATTCCCTTCCAAAACAATTTACCATTTGAGCATCTATTTTTTGGTATTCAATTAATGATTTATTTTAATAAAATATTAGAATAAATAATTTTCATTAGATTCCATCATTAAATACATAAATTTATTCACATTTATAAAAAAATAAAACCACGATAAAAAATGGATAGTAGAATATATCTTAGTAATACAACAATTAAATTGTCTACAATTAAATGGACACAAAATTGGGATGGTGACCTATAATTATCAATTTTTAAAACATTAATGAATAATTTATCTCCATATTAATCTATCAAAATTGAAAAATTGGGGATCCAAGTTGAGGAACTATTTTATGAGTAATAAAATCCACCTACTAGGGCTATAAATTCCACCACCTCTTCTCCTTCAAAATTTCTATAATTTTAGATTATAAGAGTATAAATTAGAATGAACGTAGTGTTAAAAATGTTCTGTGAGGAACTTTCATGATAATGATTATTCATGAAATACCTTTCATATTCACACTATTTTCATTTTTTTTATGTTCACATTCATATTCAATCTTGAATTTTTATGTGTTGTGATTTTAGTTGAATATGAATGAATGTATCTTAAACACATCATATTATCATCCTCATTCAATAGTGTAATATTTTTTTAAAAAAAATTAATAAATGAAGTTGAAAATTATTTCAATCACTCACTTTCTAATTTAATCAAAAGTTCATTTTTAATTGTCTCCATCAATCATTTTATTGTGAAGTGAATTAGACTTATCATGAACTCTTATTTTATTTTTTTTTACTCACCACCATAAGGACCATAAAATCTATTATTAAACAATTCAATGGATAAGTAAATCATCTATTGGGGTGCGTCATAAATTGGTGTTTTCATGTGATTGAGAGAATTTTCATAGTAAATATTCATTAGGCTAATATTTTAAATGCTATATATAACATATCATGGAATAAATATATATTTTGATTCTCATGTGTATTTAATTGATTATTGGAACCCTAAATATAAGAACATAAATTTATTTTAAATAAGATCAGAACTCCAATTAAGTTATGTATTGTATTAAAAACTCAAAACTTGTAATTATAATCAAAATAATCTTTTGAAGTGGGTGTTAATTTAATTAAATATCATATGAATCTATAGGATACCATATACATTAATCCCTAATAATTATCCCACCCAAATAATTATCATACTGTAAATTGATAATCAAGTGTTTAATAAATTTTATTAATATAGTCATACATTCGACATAATAAAAAAATCAATTAAAAAGGTAGAATCTAAAGAACAGTCATCCACAAGGATTTGACCCCAGGGCCACTATACAAATTATAAAAGCATGCATTCCTTTTAATGGATGATATGTAAAAATTGGAATATATTTTCTTGAATTCACCATGTTTATTCTAGTCTATATATATTCCCATAAATTGATTCATATGGTGATATTTGGATGTGGAGTGTAAACTATGTTTGGATGAGAACTCGACATATAGAAGAAGTTGATATCATCCTACATTGAATTAAATTTAGAATTATCATAACATTTATTCTACAGTCTAAATAGTCAATATATAGAAGAAATAAGATAGAGGTTGATAAATTTTACTGATGTTTAGCTATGTCTGAAGAGAATGATAGGGACTTTTTCAAAATATAGAGTTACATCTTTAATCTACATCATATAAAATTCATAATGAAACCCCTGGAGACATTTAAATTCCCTGATATATATCAGTGCATGTTAATCATGCGATTTTTTTGAGGAGAAGTCGTGTTCTGGTCAATGACAAAAACACAAATTTTTTTTTGAAAAGAAATAAAGGTTATACATGTCTGAAATAAGGCATTTTCCTAACATACCTGACTTAGAGCAAGATTAACTCTAGATGGAGAACATCACTCCAATGCATCTCATGAGATACACCTATGTTAGAAAGACCATCGACGATCTTGTTAGCTTCACAATAGGTGTGAGTGGCATTGACATTGATCCCTAAAATAAATTCCAAGAAATAAATCCAACGCGAGGTGAGCGTCCAAAAAAAGTGAATGGAACCATTCCAAATGGCCTGAATAATTGTAGTAGAGTCACTCTATATCCAGATATTTCTCCAATTATGAATCTTGGCAAAAGAATTCACATGAATCATGCTCATCATCTTAGCTTCAAGGGATGAGGTAGTCCCACAGGAGCTATAGAAGAACCCAAGCGTCTGGTTGAGGTGATTTCTGAAGATGTCCCCACAACCTACTAGGCTAGGGTAGCCTTTGGAGGATCCATCCACATTGACATTAATCTAGCATGGTGGAATGGGTCGCAAAAAAACTTCAAGGGTATGATTCGGACGAGGGAACTTCTTGTCCACCCCAATACATCTGAGAATCCCAAAGTCACGAACAAAGTTGTTGTAATGATCTTTTTGAATTGAAGTCACCTCACACATGGACATGAGTATTCTAGTTTTTGCTGTATTAATCTTGAATGAGATGTTATGAAACATACAAGCGTTTCTACCATACCAGATTACATGTAGAAGTTCTGAAACTATTGCGATGAAGTGATTTTTGATTTTCAGTGAATCTGTAACTTCCAAACTTCGTTGTATCTGCAAGATAATGGAACTACAAAGTTACCATTTGCACTCAAGGATGTATAAAATATAATGCCAGAGTGTGGTTATTGTGTCACAAGAAATAAAATCGTGGTTTAAACCCTCTCTATGTTGATTACACATTCAGAATTTGGAGCACAAATTGATCCCAAACAATTAAAGGCTGGTATCCGTAGGGATTCTATCATGGGGAATCTGCCAAACTACCGTGAATCTCGAGAGTTTTAACCAGGATTTTGTAAAGCTTCTTAGCCAGGTAAAATTGTTCTCTACATTTTTGAACAAGTGATTATAAAAACTTTTAGAATTTAGGATCCCATTATGCACCGGTTCCCAAATAATAAAATCATCGATGTTAGTGAATGGATAATTGTATTTAATCTGGATGATATTCTCAGGATGATATGAATTTTGCATTTGCAAGACATTTTTAATAGTATCATTCTTGTGGGGAGGAGGCTGGTTACTGTCAATCAATGAGATCATGGTCGAAACGGTCCAATTATCAAACCAAAAATTATGATATGAGTTCCTATTAACCATCCATCTAGAGTTATCCATTATGGACATGAATGTGTTTTTAATAGAAGCCCATATAAAGGATGTGAGCAAGTGTGCATGAATATTTTTATGATAATGGGGAAATAGGGACTTGAGAAGCACCGTAGTGGGAGAGTTGTTATGAATGAGGTTCCACGTTAGTTTATTGGGAAGTGCTTCATTAAAATAAGAATGTTCTGTTGTTCCAATACTGCCTTTGTCAATAGGTTTGCATCATTTAGCCCGAGGAACTGTAACCAATTTTCTCTCCAAGGAACTCCCCATCCAAACAAATTTCTTAACAGCCACATTGATTCACTTGATAAGACTGTTCATCCATTTATAAATCATCATAGAATAAACGAGTTTAGAGAAATGGTGGATTTAATGAGGCAAATTCTCCTAGCCATCGAATGGTTTTTACCTTACAGGAGGAAATTAGATGAAGAGTTTGGTCCGTGAGGGAGGATAAGGGATTAGCCATTGGTCTACCCCAGAAAATGGGGACACCAAGGTAAGAAAAAGGTAAGGTTCCCTCATTAACCCCTAAAATATTGGTGGTGTTAGTTTTCATCACCATATTAAAGGTTTTACTAAAGTAGCTGTAAGATTTACTCCAATTAATGTGTTGACCAGACACTTCTAGATAGTGGAGGTGAATGGATTTAAGTTTATAAATGTTCTTTAATCCCCTTGGGTAAATAGAATTATGTCATCAGCATAAAGGAGATGTGAGGGGGAATTTAAATTTCAAGAAGCAGAGATGGGTTTGATGGTACCTTGTTCAATAGCCTGAGTAATCAGCCTACTAAGATAATCTTCAGCAATTGTGAAGAGAATCTCCGATAGTTGGTCACCTTTTCTCACTCCATTGGGGCAACTGAAGTAACCACTAGGTGAACTATTAATGGGGACAGAAATATAAGATGAGTTGAATAAATTTTTTATCTTATTTATAAAATTGTCATTGAAGTTGAACTAAGATAGGCCTTTATACATAAAATTCCAATCAATCGTATCAAATGCTTTAGAAATGTCATGTTTTATGGCCACATTCCCACCTCTATTCTTCTTATTTAGAAGAATGGTTGTTTCAGAGGCAAGAATGATACATTCCTGAATATATATACCTTTTATGAAACCTAAATGGTTCCATGAGATAATTAAATTACTAATTGAGGCCATGCAATTGGAAATTAATTTGGTAATAATCTTAAAGAGGGAATTTATAAGAGCAATGGGTCTGAAGAGTTAAATTTCATCAGCATTCTCAGTTTTAGGGATGAGGACTAAGAATTGAGAGTTGAGCCCAAGAGGGATGATGCCTATAGCAAAAAAATATTTTACCAAGCTGCAAACGTTGTCTTGGTGAACATCCCAGTGTTTTTGATAGACCCATTATTAAAACCATCTAGACCAGGGACACCATTCGGGTTGAGGCTGTAGACAGTATCTTTAATTTCATGATCTAAGGTTATAATATTAAGCAAAGTTGTATCCTTAGGTGTAAAAAGCTTTGTAATGATGTCAGGAAAAAGATATTTATCAATACTAGTGGCATTGAAGATATTGTGAAAGTAAGAGACAATGTAATTAGTGATATATTCTTCCGAATCAATAATTTGGTCCCCTACACGACGATAGGCCAAAGGCCTATAATCCTTTCGGACTCTGTGAAGATCATTATAAAAAATAGAATTATTATCCCCATCATTAAGCCACTTCTCTTTACAGATTTGATTTCTAACTTCTTCCTTAATGTTTTTGAAAATTGATAATCTTAGAGGAAATGTTAATTTCTTGTTTAGATTCATGAGAAAAATTAGAAGAGGAATTACAATTTTGAAACTTAGTATTCTATTTTTCCAAAAGGGTGATATTATTGTCAATTTCCATTGATTTGTATTTACACCAGCATTTGATAATCTGCTTAAGCATTTTCAGTTTCACCGGGCAGGCAAATAGATCCTTTTGACCATGCATATTATCCCAAGAGTTTTTACTGATGTTCATGCAGTCAGGATCAGAAGTCCAAAGATTATTAAATCTAAAATGAAGTATGCATCTAGAAGAGTTATTGGAAAAAGAAACCAAAATGGGATGATGATCTAAGGCAATTATCGTTAAGGTAATACTAGAGATGTTGTCCCATTTATCCAGGGCATGGATATTCATGAACTCTCTATAAAGCTTACTGTCCACAATTCTATTATAATGTTGTCTAAACTAATTGAATTTAGCACCTTTTAGATTTATTTTTGTCAAATTGTTCATTTCAATGCATCGTTTAAATTCCTTAGAAGAAATAGAGTCATGTGAATGGCCTATTTTTTCATTATGGTCTAAGACATCATTTAAGTCTCTAACAATGAACCAAGGTTGCTTAATAGATCTACATAATTGTGTGAGGTCATTCCTATGTTCTCTCCTATCATGAGATGTATTAAAAGAATAAAAAAAATGGTGAAGACTGTAACATTGTCCAAAATGTAATCACATGTGATGGATTGTTTTGAGAAGTTGTAAATTATAACATTCTGCAAGGAAGGATGAGCAAAAATCCATAATGACTCAGTATATGTCCCATTATTGCATGCCCCTAGGAATGTGTATCCAAGAGGTGTCTGAGGGAATCAGGCAGCAAAGTTAACAGTGGGTTCCTCTATTGCAATGAGTTTAGGGGAGTGAGAAAAGATTAATCTTTTTACAACATTAAAGGTGTCTAGGTTAGAAATACATTGACAATTCCAGTACAATATATTTATTTCTACCTCTTTCTGGTGGGTATGTCCCCTTTTTTATTCGAGCCTGATGTCCTTGACCTGGTTTCTATTCCAGGTTTAGACTCCATTGGAACAGTACACTATTTTTCCTGTGTTGATAGATGGTGAATCACCAGGTTAGTAGTACCTTCCCAACACGGGATAATTAGTTTAGGTTCACCATTGTGACTATCTTCTGCGGAAGACTCTTTGGAGTCTGTAGAAGAAGTTTCATTGTTCTGATTGAAGGCATCATGTAGTGCAGCTGCCTAGGGGGCCAATGCAGCAAGTCTGTGAGGAGGCAGGTCCAGGGCTTTATTTCCAGACAGTTTAGGGGTGGACACAGGGGTGCCTTGAATCCGGTCTTGACTGCTCGGAGAAGACAAGAGTGCAACCCTATAAGATGGTTCCACCTGTTTTATTCGGTCCCCAATTCCAGCTTGTGGTTTGAAATATATAAAATGTTTTTTAAACGAGGCTGGGGCATTCAGGGGAGGAACTAATTATATTGGTTTTTCTACTCATCTCTTTATGGTCAGTGATGCTTTTCTCCTGCAATGCATCACCTATATCAACTGTAGCCACATTAGCATCCTGAAAAATTGAAATTGAAGGGATAGAAACATCTAAAATAGGGCTTGTTGTCTCTCGATCATCACAATGATGTGAGGTGATATCAAGGACATAGTCATCAATATGTTTTTTAAAATAATTTTCAAGTAGTTACAACTCTTTCTCTTCCGCAATGTCTGTCAATATTTTGTCCTTTTCAGAGACCAATAATCCAAAGGAGTTGGGCTTAACAACTCAGACTTCCTATTTTTTTTAAGTTTCTGGTTTATATGCCACCTTTTCATTCCCCTTCCTATTAATTTTTACTTCAGACCATCCATTATAGCCTATTTGTGAAGGCTGTATGTGCACCGTACAATAGTTGTGAATTGAGTGACCAACCAGTTTGAAAATTTCACAATAAGATGGAAGCCTTTCATATTCATGGTTCCCCACCGCTTTGTAATCATTAGTAGTAAATGTAATGGATTTCAGTGGTTTAGTTTCCAGATTTACTTCAATTAGCACCCTAGCATATAATGCTAGGTCCCCATTCAAGGTTCTTTGGTCCACATTAAGTGGTGTACCAATGAAACATACAATGTCATTATGAATATGGGGATTCCAGAAAAACCAGTTGAGATTAAACATTCTAACCCACACATGTGTTGTGTTGTTCCTATGTAAGTTTAGATTGAATGAAAATACCAATGAGTGAGTCTAAGCATGGCTGGTTTCATATTTAAATAATCAGTAGACCAGACATGATCAAGATCAGTTTGTGATTAGAAGAGAATGTTAAAATAACCTTTCACAAGTGGAACCAGTTTCTAGTTCGCAAAACCCCAGCATGCAGAAATTTTCGCATTTATACTAGTGTAAGACCAGGGGGAATCACCTTTGAGGTACCCAACTCAACCCATGATCAAATAATTACAAATCTGAGAGCATTGTTGAATCGTTGATGGATCAACTTCCACGCAGAACCCGCCATCATCCATTCTATTTATCCTTGTTGACTTCGACGGAGGCTACTTGGTTTGCTAAGAACCCGTTAAGGCTTCGAGGAAGGATATCCCCTTTGCCCTCAGATTGGAGATATGTGACTACTCCTCCCTTTTTGGAATCCCAGTTTCCTACGAATGGAGTTCCCAGATCAGATCTGCTAACCCCATGGGTAGAAAAGACCGAAGAAGTTGGGTGATCCTCTTCGATTTGCTTCGATTTTCAGAATCATAGGGTTTGTGATGCACAATTCCGAACCAGGAGGAGTGAGTCGTGAACCATCTCTAAATGGGGTTATTCTCTTGATCAAGAGATAATTGCTATTAAATTTCAATAATGCTATATGTCACTGTAAGATAATCCATAACAACACATAAAATTATTTTATCTAGATAACTTCGAATGTGTAGTGAAAAATTCATGGTGATGTTTTCACATTTTCATTTACATATATGTAATGGTTGCATAATCCCCTTGGATTTTTTCAATCCAAACTTAACTTGTTGACATACTATGACCTTTGATGCATATTCAATGATATACTTATTCTGATTGTCCCATAGAATGTTACATTGATTATATTGATACATCTTTGTGCTCCATATGTAGATGGAATTGGTCAATCTATGTGCATCATTAAATGTATCCATATTTATCAACATATTTGTTCCTTCACATCGTTTGGACAATGATATTATGACTCCATCCACATCAACTTTGAACTATGAGGATATCATAATTTTTATAGATTCCACCTTCATTAGAATTTCAATATCATTTACATTGTGAATTCTTTATCGAATCCATTCGAGATTGTTCATAACTAATTTGAGAAATTAATGATGATTTTTTTTCCCTTATCATTCCCATTTTTTTCATTTTTATGTCAAATTAAATTAGATCATTCCCAATCTCATCATTGATATTGTTATAAGATCATTTTAACATAGAGAATTTATAACATTACATTTTTTTCCATGATGGTAGTGTATTAACAAGTCATCATTGTAGTTGATATATTACCATATTCATGGTTTCATGTTAATATCATTATATATAAAAATATATTTTGGAACATTTTATCAAATTATATATCACATATCACCATATAGAGATCATTTCTCATGAAATTAGTATTTATGAACACAACCCCCAATTATATAGATTGCATCACATATTCATTCTCATACACATTTTATAGGCTTAATTAATTATATATCAATATATCATTTTAAATTACTACAAATCCAAATACCTTGTATAATTTATTTCTAAATACCACAATGAGTTCAGCACTTGTGGGTACTATGAGTAATTGTGAAGTGATAAGCCTCCTTTTAAAATTATTGAACTTATATTCAAATTCACTGGTCTGGAATAATATTACATCTTTTAGAGTGAAATTGTTTAGTGGTTGTCCCAAAAAATTGTTATTCTTCAAAAATTGTCAGTAATACATAACAGACTAAGAATACTATGGTTGTCTAATAGATATGTTGGTATGGTACACTCTTCAATTGACCCTATCATATAAGGGTCCAATAATATCTATTTATTGTTGATATCATGTCTCATTAATTATACTTCATCAACAGAAACTAAAATTTATTTAACATTTCATATAGGTTTTCCATTCTGATGATATTGGAACAATATTCAAATTCATATCACTCTTATTGTTTCCCTTTTTGTATATCATAATATCTATCATCTATAATGACCAAAACAAATATATTGATGTAATATCTAAAGAGTATATTCATTATTTCTATGGATATTTTTGGAAAATTAAGGTGTCCAATTGGAATTACTATGAAGCAATAGTTTCCATACTGCATTCATAAGAGAGTGTTGAAAATATCTCCCATCATCCACTTTAATTAGTGATATCCAAACTAAAGGTCTGCATAATAGAAACACATATCCCCATTATATTGATCAAACATGTCATTTATTCAAGGAATGAGATAGGTTTTATTTATAGTGATTTATTTTACCTCATGGTAATCAATGTATAGGAACATTGATCTGCCATTATACATGATTAATATGACCAATACAGTCCATGGTGTAGCACTCTATCATATGAAACCATTATCCATACTCTATTATTTTATCTTCTTTAATTTATTACACTAAATATTTTCCATCCTATATTGTGTATTTGATATGGAAATGGATCAAGGTTCTTGATAGATAGATAACAAAACCTCTTGGTTTGGATTAATATTTAAAAAAAAATTAGGGAACATATTAATTTAGTATCTCACAATGGGAATGTCCTAAAAATAATCTTATATGATGTGTCCATAATATTTTATATATATTATTATTAATAAGGAAATAATATCTAACATTTATTTTTAAATTATAATGGAGATTCATCTAAATTATATATAAAGGGAGTTAGAGGATGAATTTGTATGTGAATGGTGATTTATCTTTTCTGACAATTGATGTTTTCTATATATAATGAAATCCAATAGATGCCCAATATAGAATCCAATTCCACATAATAAATTAATAATAAATTTTCTAGGAGGTTAAGTAAAAAAATATTGAATATGGTGGAGTTATAAATCGTAGATCAAATTATCGAACTATTCATTATTTTCAACATCCATACTTTTTAGGATCAATGAATTGTTTTTTTTATGATGTAACATATGAAATAATGAATAAAAATAAAATCAATTAATAAAATCACTATTATTTAATTAATAATACAAAAACCTCTCACAAAATATTTTTTTTCTTGCACCACATAAGTAGATATATAATATGACTTTCCATACTACCTTGTCGCTTTTTTTTCAATTATTGTCTCTGATAACCATTGGAATATGGCACTATATTGAACAATTACCCTGTTCATTAAGGTTGAAACACATTAATTCTTATTGGTTATCAATCTCATACATTGTTTATTTTTTAACATTAGTGTGATTGATCAAATGAGTTTGGACGTTATTATCCCGATTCCCCTATTTTCAATATTGTAATATTCTCATGGTTCATTTTAAAAAATTATCAGAATACTTATCACTACAATTATGACAAAAGGGGGATTATGTTTAATTTCATCAATGAGATTTATATTTTATCCCCCCATATAATACTCCATTTTCCTTTTTTTGTCTTCGTTCCCATGATCCCTCTTAGAGCCTCTATTCACTATCAAATTCATAAGCAGAATATATAAAATTTCATCATTGCTTTTGAATTTCTGAATCTCTAATGGATCTAGTTGAGTAGGAATTAATACTCAAATTAAGTGATACAAAATTATTTTTTTTAATGAAAAATAAATATTAGTATCATGAATTCTTTCTAATGTTTTTATCAAATGATTTGATAGACTCATCTTCCTTTTTCTTATGTCCTAGTAAGTCACACTCCATCTTATGAAGGTTATTTTTTGGAATTTATTCGGAAAAATATATTTCGTGAATGCTACCCATTCCATTGAATAAATATCTTTCGAATAATATTTATATCAGTGTACAATACATATCATATTCCCCATCAAAATGATTGGCCTTAATCATTTATTTCATCAAGTATATGTACTAGTATATAGATAATAATTTCACTGTGGTGATAATCTAATGTTATGTGATAATGTGTTATGAAGAACATCTAAATATAGGATACCATAATATGATAATATATTAGACCATTATATTATTATTCATTAGAGAAGGATGATGAACCACATGATTTAGTTTATTATACTTATCTTGAGCTGGTGAATACAATACTATCATAATGTTCTGAGTTCCTCATCTAAAATGGCTCGACATATCATTATGTAAATCATCAGATTTCATATTACATTTTTTTTGATATCATGAGTTATCCTATTTCAAGAAATTAACTCAACATAAAAAACAAGATTGGGCTTCAATAAATTTCTAATGTGAACATAAAATGGAAATTATTACCATTAAAGTATAAAAATATAAATTATAATAATATCCTAACGTGTAATTCCATATGTTTAAATATAAGTTATCCATGGTGATATAATTATATCTATTTTAATTAATAATTTTATCTACCCAAATACTCAATGATAACCATATTTTTCATTGATATAAACTATAGAAACTCAATCCCTATTCAGATAATATTACATGTTTTTAGGTATAATAATCCACAAAATACAAAGTATGGATTGAAAAGTTCTATTTTGTTGAGTGAATAGGTACATAGAGAACATGAATCTTGAATATAATATATTTTTAAAAATATTCATAATGATTTCATAAATCTATTTGTTCACTTACAATATAATATGATATCATAAGGAATACATAGAAACAAGTGATGATATAAAATGAACTGTAAGATAATAAAACTATGAATGAAGCACTTCACATGAGTTATAGTCAATAACATGAGAACATAAATTTCATGTCTCCTGAAAAAGAAAAAAGGATGAATAGAATTAAAAAAATTAATCATATGATCATGGAAACATATGAATGTGGTTGAATCATAAATAACATTGTAAAAAACAATGAAGGATAACTAAAAAGTCTAAATCACATGATAAATAATGTTCCATAATGGATAATGTTTACTACCAAATCCCGTACATAATGTATAATTAATAAAAACATTAACTACTACATTAGAACATTATATAGCCCCACCCATCATAACATTCTCATGAATATGTGTTTTATATATTTACTAAAACATAAGTAACAAACATTATTGTAACCCATTTAATGAAATGGTTATTATAATTAGTTCAAATGGAATAGAAAAATTGTCTATAACAATGATGTCCTATAATGAAGGGATTTAAACAATTTATCTAAATAAATATTGGAAATATGAGTATATATCATGAATAATGAAGTCTAAATATAGTGAAAAAATTTAAATTTTTGGTTAATTAACATTACAAATGTTCCACATAAGAGCAATTTTATGGAAAAGATTAAGGATAATTTAAAAAGGTTAAAGGTAAAATTGATTTCATCCACCAAAAATGAACTACAAAATATTTTAGGGATACTATTATTGATATAAAGAAAATGATTTTGGATTTAATTATTTTCTAGACAGTTATTGGAAATGGGTAAGTTATAGATAAGTTCCCTTCAATATGGTTTTTAATCGAGTGGAATTGAGAAAGGAACCTTTTAAAACATGTAATTACCCATCAATGAAATTTTTTTTGATACATAACTATGTGTGGTACATAGATAATAGTCACATGGTATATATATATATATATTTATAATGGATGTATTAATTGAAGAAAATATATATAACATAAATTACAAATGAAAATTGAGGTTTGGAGAGATCGAATACATTATGTTTGAAAGAATTTTGATCTTTCACTTAATGTCATGTATAATAAAATTTCACTGCATAATTAATTAATTAAAAAACTAATCCAAATTTATTTTATTTATCATTAACTTTATATATTCATTAATATAGATTTAAATCACATATAATGTTAAATTTACTTGTTTATGGACAGTTCATTTTAATATTTCATAGCTGGATGACTTGCGTATAAATATGGAAGATCTCGTCGAATTGGAATAAAATTATAGTAGTGAAATAAAATATATTTAATATAAAAAATTAAATTTAAATGTTCCCACAATTCATTTTTTATGACATGAGGATATTTCATTGGAAATTTTATTGATGAAAAATTTTCCATTTTGGGGAGTTTTTTCATCCGTCATCAACCAGTTGTGTTTTATTGAATATTGTTTGAATATACAATTTTCAGAACATGGAATAATTTATAATATAATGATTAAAATATTATTTAACCATATAAATTGTTTTATGACAACACTATATGTGATAATATGTATAAAAACTCATTTTTCAAGGATATAGTTAACCTCAATAATTGGGAAAATTGTTTCCTTTCATTTAATTAGAAAAGATGAGAAAAAATAATGGATAAAAAATATTGAGCTATAAATATAAAATTCATTTATATATGTAACACTGTATTTTTGATTATTTGATATATAAAATAGGTTCATAGAATTTATAATATTATATTAAATTTAAAGATGAATTTTGGGAATGTTTCTTGGTTATCACCTCTTTGTAGAAACCATGAAGAACATAGAATTTTCTAGTAGGTGTTAATAGTAGAACATAGAAATTTAGGGAGTTTATGGGAGTGTTTTTGATAGATAATTATATACAATAAATGTTTTTAAGGCTTTATTATAAGGGTTGTTTTGGAATGGTAATTATAAGGATCATAGATAGTTATCTAAATTCTTCAATATATTAAATGATAACAAAATTATTTTCTATCAAAATGTCTATTGATTCAAATCTATGTTATGGTATGGTTTAAATATCATAAAAAATTATAATTTAGAAAATATTTTTTTAAAAATATAAATTATCATTCTAATTAACCCTTAGATAAACTATTTTAATTTTCTCTATGTTAAAATTATTTAAATATTTAAAAGTTTTAATTTTAATTTATTTTATTTCAACTGGAAAATAAAATTCTAATTTATTATAATTAATATCATAAAAAATCACTATTTATATTTTATTTATTTTTATTATTTATAATAATTTAATAAAATATTAATCCCATAAAATATCATTATTGATAATTTCTATATGGTTCACTAATTTGACATCTTAAAAAAATAAGAATAATCAGGGTATATATATTATCATATCCAAAAAAATTAATTGTAATTTATATAATCCATGTATCACCATAAATTTCAAATATTATAAAACATTTAATATTTCCTCCAATATTTATCTATTTTCACTTTTAATAGAATAATTACTTCATATTGGAGGTGCAATATTTTTGGGTAATTACTAATTTATAAAAATTTCTAATAAAATTACCATAATGATGAAAATTTAATTATAATTCTATGAAATATTTATATAGGTTTAAATAATCTTATTTACCAAATATTAAAAATATATAACATTTACTAAATAATAGTGTGAAATTTTTTCACTTTCATTGTTTTTTAAAATTTATATGTTACTTTTCGGGAATAGTTTTCATTAAATATCTTAATTTATATCAATTTTTAAGGGTATAATTCAGTTCATCTTATAAGAATTTGGATGAATGTTTATTTCATTATCACATATTTGTTTCTAAATTAACTCTCTTTATACTTTACTGACAATATAATTTTTTCAATGATTAATATACATATTGAAAAAAATATATGCCTAATATTTAATAATTTTGGACCTCCATTTTTCAATACATTTTATAAAATTTTATACAAATAAGATGATAATTTTATTTTAAAATAAAACTATAATTACACACTGAAGAACAATATTTCCGAAAAAAATCCATTAAAATTATAAAATGGTATAATAATTAATTCTTTAATAAAATTTATTTAAGTGACCCAAATTATATTGTTTATAATCATGAGGAACAAATTAATGTTGAAAATTAGTCCCAAAAAATTACATCTTATTTATTTATAAAGGATATATATATTTTAATGTAAATTATTATTTTCAATATTCATTCAGATAATAATATTATTAGAAAATTACCAAAATTTTACCCTAAGATAATGTTGACATGAAAAACTAAAAAAAAAATTATATTTTCAACTATATTTTATAAAATTGTCTGACTAAAGTTTATATATTTTTCAAAGAAATAAAAAAAATTGTTTTTTGATGAAAACATTGTTTTTATGAATAAATATTATTTACTAGACAATTATGATTTTATATACTAAATAAATAAATAAATATATGTATATTTATTATTTTTATTTATACATTTAAATTCATAGTCTAGTTTATAATTTTTCTGTAGAAGTTATTATATTTTAATTATATAACACAGTTCATTTAAACAAAGATTTTATGGAATGAAATATACAATGAAATAAAATAATATAATGATTATTTTTTCAAAAATATTCTCGGGATTTAAAAGGGTTTTCAGTAAATTTTAATTTAAATTATTCCAAGAAAACAAATGTTAATAACAATATTATTATATAATTATTAGGTACATATTTACCACTATCATACCGTTTATAAATTGTTTTCAATTATTTCAACTATCGATTGAAATGGATTATATGGAAAAATTCATAAAATACATTCATATCATTATTCTAAAAGTAGTTCTATACATCCCATTTATATTCAAAAAATACAATAACCATGAAATCATTAATAAAATAATAATATTTGATAATATTTATTCAGTGAACAATAAAATTAATCATATATATTATATGTGGTAATAAAATATTCATAAATAGGTTACATTAGCTTCCTTTTAGATATATTAAATTGATGATTGGGATGTTGATTTTTATAGTGTATTATCTACCTAAAATAGAAACATTGAATAATGTTGTTTTATTCTTTCCATTTCATTATTAATATTGGTTTCCCTACTCTACACACATATAACAAAATCATAATCCATTCATTCATTTCCTATGGTGATTCAATCCATAGTTACGACATTAGAGAAAAACCTTGTTTCCCATATTTCCTTAATAACATTCTTACATCATTTAATGTAATGGAAAATCATGCACTTTATGTTTCACATGTAATTCTTACAATATTGAGATAACATTTAATGGTATCTATGTACTCAAGAGAAAATTCTACAACCAATTTCATAAAACATATGGACATTATCTTCATATATATTTGATTATCAATAGGTAAATTTATGTTTATGTTTGTACCCCTAAAATATTTTTATACCATGTGTTATATTTCATCATCTTCCTTAATGTTATGGAACAATGTACATAATTGATCGTCATTTCCATTGCGAAAATACAATGAAAAAGTATGTATTCCCATTTCACCACATACCCCATCTATAAATAGCATTTTCATTGATAAAAATATTTTCTCAATTAACATTTTATAACTAGTCCCATGAAATGATGGGAAAAACTATAACATAACATGTTCCAACATAGATTAATCTCGATGTGGAATAACTATTTATATCTAATAAATGTAATTTTATGTAATGTGATTCAGCGGCCCTAATACAACCCTTACTAGTTTATTTTAAATAACTACTGGATTGGCATCCATATATTAGAAATGTTTTTTTATGGAAATGAATATTGATTCCATTCCTCTTTTATATATCCATTAAAAAATTCATATACTTGTTTATATCATTAAATTATGAAATCTAAATCATAATTTATAATTCCCAAATATTAATTAACTGTGTCATAAATTAATATTTATGATTTGTTCGACTCAGAATAAAATATCTTAGTTTCTTTGGGAATATATTATTATAAAAATATTTAATATTGGAGTATAATGAAAATCTGAATTAACCTATGTATATACCCCTTGTGATTAAATAAATATGCACTGTTAGGAACTTTTTAATGCACTATGTGAGGTTTAGGTCAGGCCCAATGAATTATTTTGGGAGTTTGTATCCCAAGCTACATCTGGGCTGCAACCACAACTACATAATGTATTCATACCAGGATGTATTGCTGTCAAAAAACCACACAATATCTTAATTTAAAAATAATTATTATATCCTTTGATAATAATCATCAATGTCAATTATAGGATTAATTTCATAGTTCTAGGGTTTTCTAAGATAATTACCAATGGTTCTACTAAACTTCCACAGATACAAACTATGGGACCCTGATCTTAGTTGGATAGATCAGATGTCGTACATTAATTATTCATCATATGATATAATGAAATGAACACCAATGGAATGAATAGTTTAATAGTATTTGTAAACTCTATATATAATTGAATGTTATCTTATATTTGAATAAATACTATAAAAATTAGTATATTATGAGAATATCATCAATCCCTCATGCATATCATTATATTTAAATTATAGTACACATCCTAGATTCCTATGAATATGAAAAACTAACTGTAATATGAAATGATCCGTAAGGGTTATATAAATGGTCAGATATCATGAATTTATATGGAACAATAATCTAGTAATGTTAAATAAATAAAAAATCCAATTAATCAACAACATGAACATAATATTTTTAAAATTAATAATGAAAAATTATTTTTATAAATATAATAAAATGATCCTGAAACATGAACTTTGATATATTAACTAATATAATAATCGCATGGAATTTTAATTATCATGGAATTCATAATTTCTTACATCTGAACTATCCTGATCTATCCACAATAAATTTTTAGTCATCATCTATATTTAATAATGTTTATTTTTGTGTGTAGAAACTCATCTTATTTGGATAAAAGATTCAACAAATGATGCTAAAATTCATATAGGGTATTATATAAACAACTCCCCTACCCATGAACTAAATTTAAAAAAACATTCATTGTATGTTAAATAAAAAATTTAATCCATAAAAAAAATTTCTTATCAAATATAAAAATTTAGTAATGAATGTAATTGATAATTATTTCTATATTTAATCAAATTGCATTCAATATAAAATCCATTTGTAAATTTTTTTTTACCAATTTTAAAATAATAATATAAATCACATATGAATATGTAATTTTAATATAGATCTAATTTTCAATGGAAAATAATTACTCTAATGTGATGGTATCATGATTATATTAATCATCGATAAAAGAAGTCAAATTGTAAAATTATTTTTACCACATGATATATTTAATTTAAAATTTCCCTTGTTGAGTTAATTAATTTCCAAACGAAATATATCATGAATTATTAATTATAATTTTTTTAAATGTATAAGAAATAGTATATAAACCACATAGAAGTTATTCAATTCATAAGACAAAAAATACATAAATAATGTATATTTAAATGAAATTATTGAATAAATTGGTAACTTTTAGACTGTATAGATAAAGTAAGAGATATCCTCAAATTTATATATAAACCCAAATATTATTCATAATTCACATAATATCATACATTCATTTGATTTATATACATGACATAAAGTAAATAGGTGGTTATTATGGTAAATATCTCACATAAGTAAAAAGTTTAAAATGATATCGCTTACCTTGCACTTCCATTCGACTGAAATTATTTTTACATAATTTATAGTGGTTATAAAATTTTCATAAATATATACTCAAATTATAATTATTCTTGTGATATAATAAATGGTACTCTAATTACATATTATAACTTGTTCATTAATATTATTTCATTATTTCTATCATTTATGGCATTAATTTCCTTAGCTTTTCATGTGTGTTTCATCATGAAATAATAATTTTTTAAACATATTATATAGTTTTATAATACCATGAATAAAATAGAAATAATTATTATATTATTAAATTATTTTTAAATTAAACAATTCTTGAATAGTGGTTACAAAAATGATGTATCAAAATTTCATATACACATTTGGTCATATATATGCATGAGTGACATTTTTTATTTATCAAGGATCATTATAGAAAGGGTTTATGTAATATTATATCAATAAAAAATTATTATATTATTTATTTATGTATACAAATATATATATATATATACATATTAATTTTTTTGGTGATGAAAAGATAATTACATAATAATATGAAGACAGTTTCCCAACAATAAATGAACGATGTTATCATATTTTGCTATATTAAAAGAAAAATATATATTATTTTGTTAGAATTTATAAAATGTCTTGAATTTAAAAATATTTTTCATTTATATAACATATCATTGACAAAAAAATTCCCTTATAATCTTCCATTGATTTTTTTAGTAATAGAATAATCACATCACTACATGAGGTTGTAATCTGTAGTGCACACATGTGATATTATCGTGTCTCCTATAGAATGTGAAGTAATATGTTTTATATGATATAATCAATCCATAGGTATTATTATGATATATATATATATATATATATTAATATTATATATATACATTGTATCCCTAATAATAACCATATTTAGCAGTGATAATTGAAAAAAACAATATCATTTTGTGAGGCTTTAGTCTTCCTTAAATAACAATGAAGATTTCATAACTCTTTTGAAGGAATTAGTGGTGTATTTAGTACATTCATATTTTCTAGAAAAAAAAAATTATTATTAAAAATTTAGTTATTATAACAAATTTTTTAATAAATTTTCATATCTTAGTGGAAGAACGAATGTAAATAATTTCATTGATGAACATTATCACTTTATCAAGAACCCACCTTAGTTTTCCCCTAATGATGTAAAATGAAGTCATGTTTCCCAAAAATAAATTTCTAGCATGTTGGAAAAAAAATTTATTAGTGGGTTTCATTTGACTTATCTGATCAAAAGTAGTTTATTATTTTTTTAATATGGGTTAGTAAGTGTCTTTTATAGTTTAGGAGAACTCATATTTCTGTACAAACAAAAAGTATTCACTATAAAGATGGTTCCATTACCACATGTAACGCCAAAATAAATAAATAATCATGTATTGGGTTTATGTGGTCAATACTGACCTGTAATTTTCAAAATTCAATAAAATATTATAATTTTATTCTTTATACATTATGTTTACTAAATTTTACATTTTTATTTCATTTATCATGGTAAATTGTATCATTTTATATAACTAGGCAATTTATCCCTTAGGAATAAAATTAAAATGATATTTATTATTTAACATAGACCTAGTGATTCTGACAAGAAAATATATTTTATTAAATAAAAAACATATATCTGTGAAAAATTAATTTAAATACAAACCCATGTAATGTGGAAAACATTGTTTAAATCTTAATCATGTCATTTATCAAAAATATATTAAATAAATATTATGGTAATTTTTTTGGGAATTATTAGAAAATAATGATTATTTTATTCAAAATGTGTAATCAATTTATCCAAATTTAATACAAATATGTGGATGAATTTATGTCAAAATTAATCTCTTATTCATTTGTTGGAAGATTGTTTTTAAAGTGAAAATGTAATAAAATTTAATTTGTTTTTATATCTATATTAAAAATGAAAATATATCAATTGAATTTAATTTCAAAATTCAATATCTAATTTATATTATTTTTCTATAAATCTACTTCAATATATAATTTATCATTATAAATTATTTCAATGAAAAAGGTGTTTTCAATTTAGATTCTCTATTTTTCAATATACATCAAAAAATAAGAATCTCATAAAAATACAAAATATATACACTAAGATATTTATGACATTCATATTTTAAAAAAGAATAAATCTTTTTATCGAAATTTTAAAAATATAATATATTATTTTTGATTCATTTATTCTAAGCACTGTTAAATTTCCTTTTAGATAAATTATTTCATTTCATAAGAGATTTATTTTTTTCTTTAAATTATTCTTGAATTATTACTAATCAATAGATAAATAATTATTTTTTAAAACAATATATTTTCATATGTTTTCTTGTTAACCATATTGTTACATTCAATTACAATTTCTATGAGATAAATTTCATATTATATTATAATATTACTAATATATTATTGATTAGTAAAAGATGGTTTTACGTGTAATACATTATTTCAATGAAACTCAATGTTTCATATAAAGTAATCTAATAAATGTGTTCCCTATAACCCATGATAAACTCATTGTTTCATGTACTAGAGATAAGGAAGTGATCAAATTTAATTAAAAATAAATAAATCATAAAGTATTTTTACATTATATTCCCTTCTAATTTAATTGAGGTGAGCCATATACTCTATTGAATAAAATTTTAATATTTTATAATATTAGTGGAGTTAAAAATATTAATGTATACATACTTTTACAATGAATATATATCTAATTACATAGGAAATAAGTTAATAAAACTTTTCACAATATATATGTCTTCTACTAAATAGTAAAACATAAAATTTAGTGTTATTATTTTATATTCCACTTACCAAATATATCTATTATGATGATACAAATATGGTGGATAAAAATTAGAAAAAGGAAATTTAATTTAACTTCTATGAATAATCCCTTTTATATTATCCTATTTTTTATTATCATTGCCTTAGATGAATATTCTAATTGTATACTTCAAAACATAATCAATCACATGAATGATCTTATGGTCATCCATTGGTGTATTAAAAAGGATAAAAACAATGAAACCCCATGAATTATAATAAAAATATCACAATATACATTCATTTCAATTCAAATTATCTTATTTCAATACACCATGACACATTATTTAGTCACAAAAGATATTATTCAATGATTTCAGAAATATTAAAAGATATAATATTGTTCATAGATCATGAATAAAATAATGGTTTAGGAAAATTATATTTTCATCAAAATACTTATTATAATATCATTTCAGTTTTAAGCTTCTTTTATATAAATTTAAAAATCATAACCTTGATAAATTTATCGCTTGATACAAATTTTCACCTCTATTTTCCTACTTTACTAAATCAGTTTATAATTGGAACATTGGTAGCAAATACATTTATTTTATTCATGTTGTAATATATGACTTATATATATCTCTCGTATAATTGGTATCACTAATCTTCTGTTATTCTAATTTTTTTTTGGAATACTAATTCGGTTCAATGAATTTTGTTTATCCCATGAATGAATTTTCCTACAATTCATTCAAGATTTGGAAGATAGTTTTCAACATGTCTAATGATGCCTGTAATATTTCCATCATAAATGGATTCCATTATCTATTCCTATTATCATATTTTATGATTATATTTATCATTTTATTAATTTTATCTCATAAAAATTACATTCAAGTAATATCCCCTCAAAATAATAATATTCAATTTTATATATTCATTCCAATTTTTTTTGTTTTGAATTGATTAAAACTATTGTAAATCA
Source organism: Viscum album (assembly GCA_963277665.1). Taxonomy (NCBI): domain Eukaryota; kingdom Viridiplantae; phylum Streptophyta; class Magnoliopsida; order Santalales; family Viscaceae; genus Viscum; species Viscum album. Next base: position 1,101,345,411 of record OY728145.1, read on the forward strand.
TCTACCATTATATGGATTATTTTTATGATACATTCTCAATTGAATACAACTAGATGAAAGAAATATACACCTTGAGAAATTTATTCGTTAATCATATAGTAGTGGGTTAGTTATTACACTAAAGTATATGTGTTCTACCCTTTGTAAAAATCCAAAACTATTACAGATTTTTAATGAGAACATGGATTTTATGTGGGGATGGTTAATTAATCAAAACTACTATTCAAATCCTTAATAACATGATAATATAGTCGTAACCATAAAATCATTCATTTGTAGGTTTGAATGGTAAATCCCAATAATAATTACTTGATTCAATTTGATTTTAATTCCATACATTGGGGTCTATTTTTATCAATATGAATATAATTTTAAAGTTCAGTAATTACATTATAAAAATTTAATCATATTATATATATGCATTTTTTACAATAAATACATATGTACTATTATAGAAAATTAATAAAATGTTATAAAATATCGTTATTGTTACCCATATAATTATTTTATGTATATATCATCAGTTATATATAGTTCTTCAGGATTCTCAAGAAGATTCTGTTATACTAATTTCAGAAACCCCTACTCTATTAAACCGTTGAATGCACATATTTATTATAATTGTAATGAATATTATTATCATAAAAAAATAATTTCAATGTTTTCAGTCTAGGGAGACTAGATATATACATTATTAATATGGAAGATGAGAAACATCCTTTTAATACATGAAACATTATTATTATTCTATTTTCTATTAATAGAACATTTATAAATATCTCAATGGTATTTAAAGTGAAAAAGGGAAATAATATTATGTTTTAATTATTTCACATAATAATTGGGTATAATACAACAATATCTACTATAAAATAAACCATATATAAATAATATTGTATGTAAGAATCCTTGAAATTTATATACTAATAAAATGAAAATAAGATGTTTGTGGATGGTATAATAATGAAAAAATTATAATCACGTAGATAATATTATATAATATTTTAGTAACAAAACTAAAAATATAATATATGAATTCCATAAAATCAAAGCCTTATTGCATAAAATTGCACATAGATTGTAAAATATATACCAAATACCCATTCATGGTTATTTTGCGAGACACATATATCCTTTGAGGAACAATATTACCCCATGACCCAGTTAATATATTATAGGCACTCCACATATCTATTAGGAATGAAATGGATGACTGTACATATAATAAGTTTACTAAAGGAACTATATATGTTTATATATAACAAATAATTTTCCAATTAGAAATAGTAGTTTTTAGATATTGAATCATTCATTATTCAATTGAATATTGCCATTATATAGCTTATTATCCATATATCAAAATAAAAAATCATAAGATATTAACATTAAAATGTAATATATCTTTTTCATGGTGGAATATGTTATGTTTGATACAAAATATAAGTATATCATTAAGAGATAGAAATTTAATAATATACTTAAAAATTGTTGTAGAAAAATGAAATGATTTAAAATTTTCCACTCTGAAAATATCAGTACATGATAGAAATATTAGATTCATATTAATGATATATAATTTCAATAATGGGAACCCTATAGGGTAGTATGATTTCATTTTAAAGTTGTACATGTTGAAAAAAAAAATTTAATACAACATAGATATCATAAATGCTTCACCTTGTACAACTACATCATCCACTGACAAAATAAAGACAAACAATAATACATCAACAATAGCACAAAAACATAGAATATATTGGGATATTATTAACTGAGTTCATATATATATTTATATTTTTAATTTTACTGATCAATAATGTTGTAAAATGAGAGCGGATACTAATATATAAATAAATTTAAATTCATGGATATATATTAATTTTTTTAAAATGTAAATGATATTGACATACAAGGATAATACAATTCTTGAAAATAGAAATTATGATATGAGATTAAGAATTTTTACCTTGAAAACAAACATCCTATAAATTCATATATAAATTATTCTAGATATATGGTTCTCATTATATAATTAAAAGGTAAGAAATAGAAGAACCTAGATAAATGTTTTCATAGAGAATATAAATGGGATTATGGTGTTTTATTATAAGATCATGGGATATTATTTATTAGTTTTAGGTAATATTCATTTAAAATCGTTGTTCTATAGATTTCTAAACCATTGGATTTGTCATGGTTTTAGGTCATAGTATTTGTCATTTTTAATGAATTTGGGAATTGTTTTATGGACAAAACTACATTTTATTATATTATTTTTTATGAAAATCTATTTTTTATTAGTGAATTATTTTTATAATTTTATTTTTTATTTTAAAAAATTGAAATTCCATTATATTATTAGAAAATAATTTTAGTGAATTAAATTTCATTTTTAAATTTATTGACAGATATTAGGTTTTGGTGAAATTCATAATTAATAATAAATCATATATGGATATAAATTACATAACAATACATTCTGTATTTACAAAAATAATGTTTATAATCATGCTAAAATTAAACTGTGTTATAAAATTCTATAAAATTAAACATTTTTTTTTATTTTACAAGTTCATTCAATCTTGGAATTTGTTTTAAAAAATTTCCTTATAAAAAATACCTTTCATTTATAAAAAGCATGTTGTTTTGGAAAATAATTCCTTGTAATAAATTCTATAATATATACATTAATAGTTAATTTTATAATCTAATACACATGATTTAAATTCATTCATATTGATTAATATTTTTAATTTAATTTAATTTAATGAAAATAATATTACCATGAAATTATATTTAATTTATTTGGAAATTATATCATGGAAATAATGGTAAAAATACATTTCGAATATTCCTATCACTACGTAACTATTCAAATGGTCATGTATCCCATAAAATAGAATTATAAAACTATAAATAATAACCCTTTTTAAATATCTAAAAACATTAATATATTTATAATATATTTTATACCAATTTTATTTTGTCAAATATATTTTTTTTAATAATTGTAGTGTAAATATTGTACTTATTTTTTATTTACAAATATGATCCTCCATTTTATAGGATCTTGGTGGAGGAAGACATTGTTTTTTTATTTATATGACAATTTTAATTGATATTTTTCATGTGGTTCTCTGGTATTCAAATTTAATATAACTAATTAATTAATTTGATGTTATTATGTATTGAATTTTAATATGAAATCATTAGTTATTGTATTTGAATCTTGATCATTATTCCTACTATTATACTAATAAACTAAGAGTGATCTCGGATACCCACCTCTAATAATCCATAGTTTGGATTCAAAAATTTTGGAAATGAAATAAAAAACATGAGATAAATTATTCTATATAATCATTGAGATTATGAAACACTAAAAAATCTATTTAAAACACCATAAAATAATTAACTTATAATAAAATATATTATAACTTGCTTGTAATGGTTGTATTATATATTAAAAACTACCAATGATTGGGATATTAATAAAATATAAGAAAGAATCTCAAATCATAATTGAACATTATATCCCCAATTGGTAATTTCAAACTAAATTAGAATATTATTATTTTATAATATTGACTATTAAATTTTAAAGTATTTTTATTGTTCAATATAAACATTATGTATCCCCTAATCACCACTATTATTTCATATACATGGGTAGAATAATTATTCCAAATCTTATATTAATAAATCATGAATCCATTTCTTTTTCAATCCCCACCCAAATATAACACAACCAACTGTTGATCACTCAAATAATATACATATAAGGGATAATACTGTAAATCATGAATAAATATCTACAATAGTACCTCATATCAAATTCATCAAATATAAATTCATAGTCACAACATAGTCTACATATTCTATAATTCTCATAAAATTCATATCCGTATATGAAAGTCGCAAAATAAAACATCATACCACCACTATATACCATGGACACATATGACATACCATAATAACATAACCACTATCATATATCAAGTATTTAATAAAAAATTCTATAATACACATATATATAACATATATAACATTTTATCTTCCATAGAATCATTAACTTATACATCAATCATGTGTCCCATCATTAAACAATAGTTGCACACTATGTTCGAAAGAGTGAGATTGAGTGGTGGTGTATTTATCATTATTAATACCAGCACACTAATGGTATTTATAAAGCTCATAATCCTAAAAAATAATAAGTTTTATTGTAATGTAACACTACTAGGATGTTATATAATAAGAAAAATCACAATTTACTTTGATAAAATATATAAATGAAATCCAATACAATATTCCACATATAATTAAACACCCTTACAACAATTCCTGCCATTATCCTCTCACCACAACAATAAATAATAATATCATCCATATATATCTATAATAATATCCAATGTTTAAACCAAAAAAATCCTTATAAACATTTATATTTCATTTCAATCAATAATTAGAAATACAATCTGCCCAAAAATAATTGACACATCATTTTTCTAATTATTTATATATATATATACCATATCCACCATTAAATTATAAAATTCAATAACAATTTTAAATTTAACTAATAACAATTTAATATATTGTGCTCTTCGTTAAGTAAACATAATCGATACCCATTCAATTTTATTCATTTAATTCATCACACTTCCATATATAGCCACAACTAATTAAAAATCACAATAACAACAATAGGACAACAAAAAAACAATCATAACACTTCAACATCCTCTAAAACAAAAAAATAAATAACTTCAAATTACCTTATATGTTTATATCAATAAAAAATACACATATATTTTTACATATAATATAATTAAGAATCATGGATCAAAAAAATCAATTTAATTATTTCATTATTTCTTTTCAATTTTTCATTAATTGATCATATATATATATATATTTCACACTCATACAAAGTTTAATTTATAAAAAATAATTTTTCCATATTACAAAATATAAATTATAAATTTCATTATAGTCATATGATTAGTTTAAGAACTATAAAAACGTAAAAAAATTTATAATTTTTTTAAAAATAAGAACATAAATTAAATTATATTTACGTACTTTATTTATTAAAGATATTACATGACTATTATGAATAAAAACTATATATTTAAACCACAAAATTTTTATAAAATAATAGAATTATTCTAAAAAACAAATCTCAAATTACTTCATACCAACATCAAAATATAACTAGATCTAAAATGAATGTAAAATGATCAGAAAAATCATATATAGTATTCAAACAATATATTATCCATTATTAATACATTTTTTTTAAATAATCCACATTCATCCAGAAGAGTCAAAACACATAGAAATTAGAGAAATTAGATAAAATTTTATTAACGGAGGAAAAGTAAACCTTGTTCAAAATAAATCATCTCAAAAAATAAGAGGATGAAAAAATATAAAAAGTGCATCAAAATACACTAATGAGATTCCCGTTAACAACTGAGTGTTTCAATAAAGACCATAAAACCAAAAAAAAATAATTATAAATTATTGAATTTATAATAAAATCTATGGAAAGCATGGAACTTTTATTGTTGTCATTTATACTATTTAATTATTAAATATAAATTTAAAATTCTCCACTAACAAATTAGGAATTAAATATTTATTTTTAGTTATTTTATTTAAAAAAACGAGTTGTGGACTAAAAAATTACATGGCTATTACAAACCAAAATGTGATCTATTGATCATTACCCTTCCACATTTTTCCAATAATGTTCTGGGGTCCCCAAATAGAACTTTTTTAATCTATGATGAGTAATTACAAGAATTACCACCTATTTTTAGAAATTAGGTTATTACTAAATTCCTTCCTCATAACATGACTAAGAAAATTAGTGTAAACCTAAAACCTGTAATAGTCTATAATTATGATATATTTTATGCTGAAATAATCTTGATATAGCCAATTATTTTCAATTCCAAGAAACTGTTCTCTCAAAATTAAATGGTTAAATTCATGAGCATACTTGATCTATCATAATATTGTAATGTATGTACAGTGACTGTTTTTTCAATAACAGTCTAATCCTAATTTTATTAACATATTATTAATTTGTAAAATATATTTCCCCACCTAAAAAATAAAAAACAATTTTATGTCTTAAATAAAATCATATAATCTATTAAATGGTGATATGAACTGTGTGGTTAAAACGGTGAAGGGAAGTTGTTGTGGTTAAAAGAATTATATGATTTAGAAAATTGATTAAAGGATTTATTTGGAATGATTAAAATTATTTGTTAACTATGTAAAATAATTTAATATTTTATTTCAAATAGTATTATAATTTAACTATTTTGATTATATTGTTTGATAGTGAAATTATTGTATTATAATTTTATATTTTTGAAATGTTTTTGATACAAATAATTCATTATATGAAATTTTATTTCCAAATAAAAGTCATTGAATTATTTTTATATTATTTTTAAAATTGAAATATATTATATATTTTATAGGTATATAATTGAGCTAAAATATAAAATAAGATTGATTTTTTTTTTCTAATGAGGATAAACATTTGTTTGGCTATAACTGAGATAAATAATAAATTAATATTGGTCATGATTTCCGCATTTGGGGACACATTCATGTATTTTGGTAGTTAATATGAATTGTTTTATTTAATTATCTAAATAATTTAACCAACCTCGTTCTAAATAATGAATTGGATATCCTATTAGCATTTTCCAAATATAAATAAATATTATTTTAAATGTTCTTGGTAATAACCTCACATTGATTGATGTCCAGTGATTTTAAAATTACATGATTATAGAATAAAATATAAAATGTGATTATGGGAATATTTATATAGAGTATAAGTATCTCAACTTGTATTTGATGAAGATATATGTTTGAGATGTATAATATTAATTACTGATTATTATGTATATCAATTTTAATCATTATTGGTTTATGAAGATACCCTATCAAATTACGAACTTGGGTAAGAAAACCATATTTTGATATTTAAATTTATTTATAGAGAATATATTGAATTCAGTTCATCATTTATATGTCATCATTGACATATTTCATGTTGATTTAAATAAATTTATTATTATTTTAATTAATTTTTTATATTTTCATATAGATATATTATAGAAAAATATTACATACAATTCAGTCATTCGTATTAGATTTTTTACGATCATGATTAAACCCAAATTATTTATCTTTAGATTTATTAGTTTAAATTTATGTTATATTAAATTGTAATGAATAATAATGCCCATTATTGTTCATGGAACACATTTCATTCCAAATTTGATTTCACCATGATGGTAGTTCATTTCGAGGCATAACTTGAATTGTTACAAGTTTTTTATTTTATATCCTTAATTTGGGGAAAATATTGATTAGTTACTTTTTTGGGACTTTATAAAATTACCTTGTGTTTATTTTATGATATCATAACCATAGTCAAAATTATATGTAAATAATTTTTTTAGCATTATATTGATTACTTTAAAATGATTTTTTATTGTATGAACTTCAGATTGAAGGAGAAAGAACATTGGATTTCTATGATTTATTTTATAAAAATAGGAAATTATATATATATAAATTCATATATTATTATTCTATATTTTGTATTTAATATAAGGAAAATGGTATTTGTGAAAAAAGTTAAATTATTAACACTGTAATTAGTGTTTTTAAATAAGTTTTACCAGAAATTATTTATTTACATTATTTTATTGATATGTGATTAATTATGTGATATGATTCATTTGAAATCATGACCAATTATTTAATATATTTAATTTTTTTCGATTCTAAAATAAATTACTATTTTATAGTCATGGGTAATTTATAATATGATATTATTATAAGATAAAAATGTTAAAAAATTAATGTAGAAATCAATCTTTTTTTATCAATATATTTCAATAAATAAAATAATGGAGATATTGATTATGAATTTGAGATATGGGAGGATGATAATTTTAAAATATCAGTTTGTTTGAATCAATTTTCAGATATGTAATTCAATTTTTTTTAATATTTATACCTCCTTCATTAATGCTTTTGCATTGAGATTTATTTTATGATGTTAAAATAGTTATAAAGTGTTCAAAATTTAAGACATATTTTTATTATTAATAATGGGTTCATTAAATATTGTAAAAAATGGGAATAATATAGGAATAAATAGAAAATACGTTTTTTTAAAAATATCATCAAATTTGGATTCATGATAAATTAGTTTTAGTAGAAGAAATATAAGTTTTCAAATAATTTTATAATTTTCCAATATGAAATCAGTTTAATATTATCACAAAATTTATATTTCAACTCTCTTTGATTTTGTGGAGTGATTTTGATATAATTTATATTATTCCATGATTTGAGACAATGTGGATATTATTTCATTGCCTAAATATATTTTATGTGGAAATATGTTTATTAATTATTCATAATATAGAAGTGTTTTTTTCATTACTCAAACAATGGTAACTAAGGATTTTATCTATACAAACTAAGGAATGACTCCCTTTATGATAATGTCTTTTGACTAGAGGTGAGGTCCTCTATAGGTATGATGGGTGGACTATTCCATCATATCGAAGTGTTATAAAATAAAAAATGATATCAATATCATAAAACAAGATAATAATTGAGAGAAGACAACATTACATATGTCAATAAGCCACATAAATCATGTGATACACAAAATATTCTATATAAATATAAAGAAGTAAAAAATAAAACAAAAATCATATTAATCATTCTCTAAAAAAATATGAAAAAATCTATGTTTCTCAATAAAAAATTTTAAAATAATAGTTTTTAAAAATATAATATTATTTATATTTGAAATAATGTATTTCATAGTCATATGGTGTTTTCCATTGTCTTGACCTATTACCTTGATGTTTTCTTTGGAGTTATGTGTGTCCCATGGAAGGTATGAGTGAAACTATGTTGGCCGCCAATAAAAACATATATTCATTTATCCATTCGGTGTAAATGTTCATATTGATGTGTATAATATATTAATATCGAATAAATATTCTACCATTTACCATCAGGATCAATGGATACTGACATAATAGACCATACATGCATTAGCCCATTCTAGATGTCTCTAAACTGATTATACAATATATCATGGTACATAAAATAATCCAATGATATTTTACAATAAATATAAGATCAATTGGATCATGGATGGATCAATAGAGTGTATCCATGTCATTTGAAATCCCTTGTATGGAAGATGAATCCATAGGGTTTTGTAATGAATTCCGAGTCAACAAGACTCAATATGATTTCATTGTAATTTCATAAGGAAGTATAAATAATTTAAAATTATATTCAATATAAGGGGATTTAACATAGAACACAAGAAAAGAGTGATCAATTTGTATACAATTGGATTTCCAATGGTATTCTAGGATAATATTCTATTAGATAAATAAAAGGAGGATTTCAATGGCACTCCGTGAATATTATAAATTCCTTGAATTGATTATTCAATATAATAATAGATGGATTTCATGATAGGATGTTACACTAGAACCTTTAATACATCCCTGTAATTTATGAGGCACACTCATCCAAAATGTTATGTTAATATAAACCCTAGGGTCTCCTCAATATTTATGTTACAATTTCAAATTTCATTCATACATAATATAGAGGTTGTGGTTTCATTTAAACTCACTATATGATTAGTCATGTCTTTTAAGATGGTTTAATTTAATAAATGGGGCCAATAAACCAATAGATAAATATTTAAATAAATAAATATATATATGATGTTACATCAGTGTGATCATACCCCACACACATAACGAAAACTCATATAAATTAATGGATATAACTAATTTCCCCTATCTTAGGTCTGTAGATATCTATTTTTTATGGAATGAACCAATCAATCGAGATGAAATACTAGAAAAAAAGATGAATAATAAACCCTTAAAATATAGTATTTATATACATAAATGACATTTAATCACTAGACTATGAAATAAATATAAAAGGGGATAAGAAATAAGGTTTGAATTACATCAAGTACAATATTGTAATAATGTTCTCAATAAATGCAACAAATAAATATAAATAAATCATCATGGAATTAGAGATGTTGGAAGAGATATTTTGTAAGATATAAATTTCCAAAAGTAGGGTTGAACTAATTTATTCATACACTTAAATTTCATAGGATCACATTAGTAATTTCGAATACATTTAGATTTATAGTAGACCTTATTTTTGGGGAAAACATTTCCCAAAAAGTGCACCAACCATTGAGTTCCAGATATTTTAATAAAAAACCTCACACAATTGTGATGTATGGTTGGGAAACCATGTGTAATTATATGAAATGAATCTATAAATAATTTCAATATTTTATTGGAATCTAATAAAAATTTCCTGACTTGGGGAAGAATGTACCATGATAATTCTATCCAACCTATTCGGGTTCATGATTAACTATTACCATTCACAAACCATGTCCCCGATATAATAATCAATATTTCATATATATAGTCATCCTAATAAATTTTAACAAATCATAGTACACTATATCCCTATTAACATTCCATATATTATAAAATTGATGACTTATTATAAGGCTATGTGTAATCAAAATAATACACTTAATCAAGTTTTTTATAGCCTCCCTACTATGTAATGGTTCCACCTCAAGATTCACCTATGATATTCACTAATCTCCATTTGAAAATAACTATATAAATGGAGCCCTAATATCTAAATTTATGTCACACATCTCTTCCTAGACAAGTGAGGTCCACCACTATGCACTCACATAGGGAACCATCTTCACATAAATGGTATTATCTCTCTACTTCACTATCCAAAAATGGAAATCCAAAAAATTTGTGTTATCCAAAAATTATCATTAACATCATTTATGTGAGAAATATAATGACAATACCACCAATGATCTAATTAAATGAATAAACCATGATTAAAATATAATTTAAAAAGGTAAATACAATTTGTATTAATGTTCATTAACCCTATCCACTATATTGAATATAAGCACTTACCAAGGCACAATATTTCTATGATTATGAACATGCGGATTTCCAAATCGGTGAGGCATCAATAATTGTTTTTTTAATCCACCATAATTATGAGAATATGGATCCATTGATCATGATATCAACTCTTATAAATTTGGAAGGTCATTATCATTTTAGGGAACACCTGTATATTATTCAATATATCTGACAAGACATTCATCTCAAAAGTAATAGACTCACTAGTATCTGACCAAAATAGAGGAGAATATAATTTATCAATAGTAATAGACTAACATGGATGTGCATAGTTGAAAAGAAATACTGTCAGCAACAGTCTGGGACAATCACCATGGTCTTTCGCTGCCTTTTCATAATGAAGGATTCATTAAGGTAATTCGTGATTCCCATAGGGGTATCATTTCTCAGATACTAGAACCAAGTCTGGTGCGGATACCTCGGTTGCTCGTTTGTGTGTGGAACTGGATTTGTCTTGCATAGTTTCTAAGTCTATTTCTCTTCGGGTGCATGATTCCTTTAGCTGGAATCAAGATATTTTGTATCATTTATTCCAACGCTTTTACTCCCATCGCTTGCTTCAGAGGGATTCTTGCAGGTGTGTCATCATCGACGTCTGGAAGGTCATCGTGGGCATCCGCAGTTTGACAGGTACCTAAACAGCCATCCAACCCCTCCTACAGAGCATACCCAAGCAGGTTCCAACATGGTGTTTTAGAATGAAGGGTCTCAGAATGGTAGTGTTGTGCCAGTGTTGTCCTCTGATTAGTTACTGGATAAAAGAGGGGTGTTCCGGGATATTGTACTTCACCTTCCTAGTTGTGCGTCGTGGTTTTAGGTTAGTGACATACTTCCCTTGTTTAATTTTGTATTGATGCTTCCTGGGTTCAATTCCATGGATATCCCCTACGAGTTTCCTCAAACCCATAGTCCTTTGCTGCTGGCACATCCTCAGCACACAGTTCCCTCTAGTAGCTTTGGGTGAAATTTGGATTTTCTCCTGTCTTCTATTGGCCCTTTGGGTGGCTCTGAGGGCAAGTTGGGATTTCTTCCTTCATATATTGGCTCTCCAATAGTTCAGCCTCTTTCTCTGGGATCACCGTTAGTTTAGCCTATTCCTACCCCATCCTCCTATAAGTATGTGGGACTGTTTTGGGTCCATCTTCCCCGGAGTTCGGATGGTGCCAATTGCAATTTTTCTTTCTCCCTAGGAAAGCATGAAATGTTGACTACTCTTATCCAGTACCCCCTTATCCCCAGTCTATCTCTTTACCACGACAAGAAGAGTTTCTACTAGGTCTCAATAAAGATATTTGAAGGTGAGTTTGCACTCCAACATTGCCAACGCTACATGTTCTGGAGCCAATCCTAGAACCGTCTTTGATTAATTATTCCTATACTTAAATGATATTACTGGGGCAATGGAGCCTTGGATAAAATGGAAATTGTTACTTCTGATGTTATCAAGAATAATATTACTCCCGTTGGTATTATTGAGCACAAATAACACCCTATAATGATAGGATATTTTTAATTGATACTCTTGATGCATGGTTGTTTGCATGTGGATCCCAATAATAGGAAAATATATATATTTTGGAACATGTCTTGCAAGGTGGATCTAGATGGGGTGGTAGATCAGTTTATCACAGTTAGGGGGACCCATGGATTACATATCTTTCTTTTTTCTTTCATACACAAGATTTGTGATCCCAAACATTGGGTGATCCTCTAGAATCAGCTCAACTCGTTTGACCCGAGTAATCTCTCGAGGCTTGTCGGTGGTGACATTAATGTCGGTGTAGACATGGATGGGAGGAAAGGGATATGTCCTTATACTAGAAGGTCCAGTGTTTTTTTTCAACCAATTCATGGCGGGAAATAGAATTTTGGACATTGGTTTTACACAGGATAACTATATGTGGTGTAAAAACCAAAGACGAGGTCATAGATCATGGAGTCGCCTGGAGAAATTCTTATCGAACATGCATGATCATTCCGTGTACACAAACCTGAGTGTGGTTTATCTGGTTTGTGGTATTTCATACCATTCACCACTTCTAATCTATCTCACATATGGGAATGATAATCATTTCAGTTCCAGGTTTTCTCTATTGTGGGTCAACGCAACTGGTTTCAATTACATGGTTATAAAGGCCTGGTGCAATCTTTTCCATGGGAACTCATGGACTGATTTTCATATCATACTGAGGCACATCATGTGTAGTCTAATGGTAAGGTCATGCAACATTCCTATCATAGATAGGTACTTAGATGTTACAATGCAATATGTCGATCACCATTAAAGGGACTTGGAATAGGATTGTGATGATCACATTTTTTAGGATCTGGTGGTCAAAAATGATATCCTGGCGGACATGTTACTGAAGCAGTTGCAACGTTACCCGGTGTCAGCAATGACCAAGTGGTTGAAATATGGGTATCAGAATACTGGTAAAATTCAGACTTGCATCAATGAGAGGAGAAGGTTTGTTGAACGAAATATCAAGCTAAATGATGGATCACTCACCGATGACAGGGATGTCGTTGGTGCCTTGGATAACTCTCACTTTAGGGATCTTCTTGCGGGTCCTAACGTGCACATTCCTAGGGGTATCTGAGTGAACCCACAAATCACATTGATTTTATACCCATCTATGTTTTTCCCTGAGATAATTATGGTTTGTGGGCCCTTCCTCAAGAGAAATAGGTCTTTGATGATATGCTGAACTTAAATCCTGATAGTGTGGCCGATCTAGATGTGTTTTATGAATTCTTCTAGAGATCTTTATGGGGGGTTGTTAACTATTATTTTATTGGGGCTATTCAGGACTTCTTTCAGGGAGGGCATCTGCCTCATGTTGGAAGATCCACAAACTAGTTTCTCATCCCCAAGTCCAATAAACATACATACATCCTCCATTTTCATCCTATAAGTATGGGAAATGTACATTACAAGGTCCACCCAAGTATTATCCACTAAATTCTATATTCTTATCTTCCCCCAATGGATATCATTGGAACAACATGGTTTTTGTGAAGGTGTGATCTATCAAGGGGTGATTTCCATAGTTATGAAAATGACCAGGGATGTCAACCTCAAAACTCACAGTGTTAAATCAGTCATAATGCTCGATATGATCAAAGCCTAAGATCGTATAGAATAGAGATTCATCAAAATAATTTTGGCAGGTATGGGATTTTATCCTTGGAATATTGACATTATTTTCGGATGTTTTAGCTCTTCATGGATTTTAGTATCATTTATGGCCAAGACCTATGGATTCTTCAAGACTACTCGGGGTCTTCAATATGGGGACCCTGTTTCCCTAAGTCTCTTTATCATCTCCCATTATTTCCTCAGTCTTCTCATCCATAAAAGCCTAAACTACTGATTTATCCTTTTGTATCAGTATAGAATGGTGTCTCCATTGGTGTGTATCTTTATGTTCATAGATGATGCCATTATTTTTATGAATGCTGCTAGTAGATTTTTATGGTGCTCGATCAAGATGTTGGACGGCTACTATCAATAGAGGGGTCAGTTTGTTAAAAAAGGATAAAGTGACTTTTACATTAAAGGGAACAATCCTTGGAGCTGTATTGTTACAGTGAGCGTCATTTTGGACATGCATAGAGGGGTGTTTCCCTTGGAATACCAGGGGGCCCCTTTATCTTCAATATGGATTCGTATTCACGATTTTGATCCTCTACTCACTAGAATCTTTTATCAGGTTCTGAATTAGAAAAATAATCTCTTGTGTTTCAGTGACAGGATAGAGCTTGTTAATAGTTGGCTATTGGCTGCCCCGACGCCCACTCTTTCTTCAGTCAAGGTTCCTAATGGTGTCATTGAAAACATTGATATAATTCTTTCAAACTTTATCTGGGACACCAAAGTGGGGGCCAAGAGACATAGGTTTTTGAGGAAGAATATAGCCTGACCGGTTATCGAGGGTGGGATAAATGATAGAATCCTAGAGGACAATATCCTTTTAATGCGTGAAATGTTAGCATGGGAGGTGTTAGGGAACCATACATTATAGGAGTGCTCCATGCATGGTAATTCTCCAGGTGATCAGGTTTCTTCGGAAGGTCGTGGTTCCCCTTTTTGGACTGAGATTGTGCCCATCATCGATGCTCTCAGGCACCACTCTCATAGGATTATCGGCAGAGGTAAATTCTCATTTTGGCATCACAATTGGTGTGGGGATATTTTTGGATACACATTCTTCCCATCCACTAATATTTCATTCAATGATGCCCTCCAAAACCCGATGTTCATCATGATCGTCTTGAACATCGACCAATATGAGCGGTTTATCCTCATAGATCTTTCCCAAGAACTAGATAGGTGCATTTTCACTCATTCCTCCTCGGGCTAATTCACGACACGAGACTATCGTTAGACCGTCTTTCATCAGGATCATGGGGAGGTATTGAATGCTATCTATTGGGCCAAGAGGATGACCACCAAGTTCAACTTCCTTTTATAGAGAATCAGTAATAGAGTTCTTCCCACAGATGACAATGTCATGCATTGTGGTAATTTCATGGTTTATATATGTGTTTGTTGTTAGTAGTATTAGATGGAAAGCTCGAGCAACAAGTTTTTTTAGAGTGAGTGGGCTCATGACGTCTAGGGTTTTTTAGAGATTTTTATTTTTATATCCACCACGGGCATGGGTGGTTATCCCTTCTTCATTTGGTGGTTTTATGGTTCGGGTGATGGCAGTTTGGAGAGGTCTGAACGTACCATTATCTTGCAAGCATAGTGATGGTGCAGGTGGAAAGAGCATAAAAATTGGATACATGATCGGGTGGTCTCAACTAGTCACCTCATTATCTTATGGGTAAAGTGTCTGCTCATCAACTTGGTCCGGGCTCAGGATAACTAGAGTGAGGCTCCATCCTTGCAGCGCATCAAGTATAGCCATTGCCACTCTCCTTAGGAGGACATCTATCTCCTCGACAACTAGGTATTCTT
This sequence comes from Viscum album, assembly GCA_963277665.1. Taxonomy (NCBI): domain Eukaryota; kingdom Viridiplantae; phylum Streptophyta; class Magnoliopsida; order Santalales; family Viscaceae; genus Viscum; species Viscum album. The sequence continues at coordinate 1,101,361,464 of OY728145.1, forward strand.
GCGCCCCTCTCAGCTGGTTTGAAGATCAACATTTATGGGTCCTATGTTTCTGGTTGTATATGTGGTGGTGCCATTGTACATGATGATAGTGGATCATTCATTTTGTCATTTTCTTCATTGGTGTATTTATACATATTTTATAACATACACTAATTTTTTTTGATAATGATAGATAGATAGGTTTTTTATTCTTCTCATGATATTGTAATGACTGTGGAATAGAGAATTCAAATTAATTTATTAAAAAAATATATGAATTGGAAATTGATAATGGAATTACAATTGGTGAAGTTATTCAGAAATTATGAATGAATATGTCCTCTTGGAAATTCATCAACATTAGAAAATGAATCATGATGTGAATTAGTGTCCCGTAATCATAAATATTGATGATATCAATAACTAATTTCACATTTCAATATTTTTATGGTATTATGATTGTTAACATTATCTATATAACCCAATTTATTTGGATAAATGAACATTATCAGTATCTATGAATATATTCACTCTTCCTCTGTGAAAAAATATTCACCCATGTTCTAATATGTAGAAAACTAGTTATGATGTACTTTGGGTAACAATTTTTTCCGTGTAATTATTTTTTAAAAAAATCTATTGATTTATATTTTAATTACATGGGATTATATGAATGAATCATTAATGTACTAATAATTTGAAAACCCATGCAAATTTTGATTGGGAAATTCATTTTATGGCATTTGAATATACCCCCCCCCCCCAAGATTTATTGAATTTAATTTTTTAAAAATTTTTAAAATTAAATTTATGAATGAATCGTTATGGGATTTGAATATACCCCATCACTTTTACTATAATATTATTATACTCATCATCATAATTTATATTAATTTTATTAATATGAAATAATTTAATTCATGGATTCAATAATGACGATGTCATAATTGATTAATTATTGATAATATAAAATTAATTATATTCAAAATAATTTAGTAAATTTAATTTAATATAAATAATGAAAAATAAGAATTGTATAGATAACCATGACATATTATTGAGATATTATATATATTGGTCCGAATTAATCTAGTGAATGCTACATTTTATTAAATGATAAATAATGATGAGTGTCAATATTAAAATAAATGATATGACATTCATAAAAATATATAATTAGGAAAAATACAATTATAAGGACTAAAAGTCCATGGAATATAAATTTGGGGTTCTTTAGGATTTTTGTATTAACTATTTTAATCTTAAATCATAAAAATCCATCTTGTCCTAGTAAATATTAAATTGTATAAATAAGGGTTAAAGGTAAAAGAGAAGGTTAAAATTGTTCCCAAACTATTTATAACAATACTTGGATGAAATTTTTTCCACCATTGAACATATTATATTATATATTACTCACTTTATAGAAATTTCAGATTGAAAGAGAATTTATATTATGTTGATAGTTTTAGAATTTTCTAAAGTGCCCCTCATCTCAATTATTAAAAGAACCTCCCCCTCACTACCTCACATAACGTTTATCCTCCATGATTAGTCATCCCATTAATATTTTCCTTATGAACTTCAATTGTATCATTATTTTGCTTATGGACTACTGGAAAGTCCAGCATTATTGTCCCATAGAGGAGATATAGATGGTGATTACTGACAAAGAGGTAATCTCCTTACTAACTCTGTAAAAATTTTATCTTCTTCTATATCATCTTCATGTGTTGATTTAATTGTAATTTAAGAATTACCATTTAATTTATTTTATGAGATTTTTTTTGATTATGAAATAACTATATTCAATCATTTTTTTCATAATATGAAAAATTATTGTACCATGCATGCGTACGGATTTCTTGTCATCTCTACATCAAAGTGTAATCTATATTTCATCACTTCATTATTTAGATGGGTATTATTAATGATTCAACTGATATAAATAATAAATATAACATTTTATTGAATCATTATAATTAATATAAAAATTTTTACATCACTATTTTACCATTAATAAAATGATATCATCACTCATGCACATGTATGGCTTACCATATATATGATGCAATGTTATTTATCGTCCCTGACAAAAATTTAATGAATGATTTTATAAAATATTACAATTAAATTATATTAAATATATGGAATTTTATTAATATTTTTTTAATATATATACATATAGATCATATTCATTTGTCCATTTTGTGTGATAATGAAATAGAAACAATGTTCATGCAAACAAATGAAATATCATCTGCATGATTGATGTATTACCCATCATATAAATATTATATATATTTTCATGAATTTTAATAAATATATATGATATAAATATCTTGTTTTAGAAATAGGTAGTAAGTATAGCATGATATGTGTAATTGGATCAGTAATTAAGAGCCAAAACATTTATGATAAACAATGCAGTTATAACCTGAAATGATTCTTTACATTGAAATTATTAATAAATAAGTAATATAATGTCATCAATGAATCATATATGATGTAAAAAGTTATTATTTTTTTATTATAAGAAAATAACTTTATTAAATTCGCAATGTAGGAGTTTGGGACATGTTTAGAAGATATCTGACATATGATAAGGGACTTTTCCTCAACTTTACTTCTATAAGTCAGATGACCCATACAATAAATGTTTCTTCTATGAGGAATATATAATTCCAATTAATTTCATTTAATAGTTTTTACCCTATGATTATGGTATTATCATATCCATAGAACTTGATTTTTCACATGGGGAATATGATTATATATACTGTAAGACGTATGGTTTATGTTCATTATCTCGTTGCTATCCATGATTGTTTATATATAAGTAATTTTTGGGTTACTTTTTTCCTACAAATCCATGTTTTGAAAAAAAAATTATTCCAACATATTATTATTATTATTATTATTACGTCTAATTACATTTGTAACCATTTATATTTTTTATTAATAATTTTAATTGAATCGGTTTTTATTTTTTCAACAAGGTACTTTTTTGACTTTTTGGAAAATAGTATGAGAAATTCTTTTTACCCTATATAGAATGATCTGATTTTTTTTTTCTTTCATGACTACTAAATTCCTTCAAGATTTCCTTGAATAATTAATTTTTTAATTTTAAAATAAAATTATTTCATTAACATTTTAGAGGTATTTTAAGGAAAGTAAAGGATTTCAATGAAGAAAAGATATTTTCTAAAAAAAATTAAATTATTTATGATTTTACGATTTCAAAGTCGCTATGAAGAAAATTTTCATGAAAATTTATTGTTTTGAATAATTTTATTTCTAAGTATATTTTTGGTTCTATGTGATATTATAAAATCATTCCCCATCCATGATGACATATTTTGTTTTAGATTCATAATACAATTTATATTATTTATCTAAAGGATTTATGTTTTTATGTAATGATTTTATTGAAACACGCAAATTAATAAGGGTAATGCTATGAAAGAAATGAATATGAAACAAGTGACATTTATGTAGGTTATGATATGATTAAATGTTTATGAAACCCTATCCATAATATTGGTTATGATATGATTGTTCATGTTCGGGTGATACTTGTATGTCTAATTTAATTATGAGATCGGTGGGTCCAATATCTCCCCCTAATGTATTGAGTAAAAATTTATATCCAATGAGATATAAATGCAGGACCATGTCTTCTAGGATTTTCTTGTGAGTGAACCTTGACTACCAAAGATGGTTATGGGATTAGACCCTTAAATACATGATGGTTGTTGTAGTAAACCATTAATACCACGATGGTTAACTAAGTGAACCATGAATACAAGGATGGTATTGGAGTGAACCCATTCTATTAATATGGCCTTGTCAGTGATTACATGACTACTATGTAAATAATTTTATATGGTTACATGTATTCCACAATTCCATGTGTTATTCCAATAATATTATTCTATGAATTATATTCATTATTTCATTATTTTTCATATACAATGACCTACTAATATTTGTGACATGAGTCATGTTTTCTCTATTGATATGCATGGTATGATCGTATAATGTAATAATCACCTTATCATACCAATATGCTCATGTTAATTCTTATGTGACTCCATTTTTTACACTTGCTGAGCTGCTATGCTCATCCATTTTTTATTTTCCCTTGTATAAAAAATTATAATAAGTAAGAGATATCAATAAGGGATATAGTAATGATGAAATTATTGGGTGAAGAAATAAATGTGTTGTTGACCAGTTTCTTATTATTCCATGTTTCTAAATGTGCTATACCAGTACATTATTTGGAATCAAATTATTATAATTTATTAACTATGCTAAAAAAATTAACTTAATGATAAAGTATTAAAAGATAGTTTTTCTATAGATGTGGGTAATTAGTATAGCATCTCTCATGTCTACGATCCTTCACTCTTCTTAATTATACTTTTTCAGCAATATTAGAATTCTAAAATATTGTATATCAAACGATCTAGTCTATAAATTTGGCTCACCATATTCTTAATTGGACTAATCCATCACATATGAAAATAAACACTTATTGACTACATATTTTCATTCTTCATTGATAAACTGATATATCCCTTTATATTAAAGAATTAGGTTACATATTCTCTTATAAGACCCAACATTTTCTTATTAGTCCCATATTTTTTTTGAGACTAAAATATTATCTATTAAATATATTTAATATATGAAACAACACCCAATACCATATTGTGGGATCCTCAATAATTCACTATTCAAGAATTTATATAAAATTAAATTTATAGTGAAATAATGATTTTCCCTCGGTGTTTATGTTAGGTACATAATCCCAATTATTAAAAATCATAAAATGGGTGTGTTTACAAAAATAATATAATATAATTCTTTTATCAACCACATATCACTAAAATTTTGGAAGTGATAACATTTTCTTATTTATTAATCATTTTATAAATTTTTTACACATAATTTTTTTTACATAATAGATCATGATAACTAATGTATATATAATCCCATTTGAAATATTTCATATCAATCATCATGATAGTATAAAATTATAATGAAATTGTAATTTCCATCATGTATCATCACACTATTTTCATTCTCTCTCTATGAATAATAAAGAATTTGTTTCTTCTAAAAATTCTATTATCAAATATAATTAGTGCTAGATCATCTTTTACAATAACTAAAGGCCATCATTTCAAAAAAAATTAATTATAATTTTATTACTAATATCTTATTCTAAATTTTTATTTTATACCATCAAAATAAAATTTATAAAAAATACATTATCCTTGATCACTCAAATTTATTTTAAAATTTTTATATTCGAAAATCCCAAATAATCTCAGTATTGATCATCACATTTTAAATTCATTTAATCATATTACAAAAGTAATTAATCATTGATTAATAAATAATAATGATATTTTTATCTTTAATAACATCTTTAGTATCATATGACGTGAATTTCACATAACATTTCATTCTGAAATCTCTTCAATTTCAAAATACCAATTTTTCGTTAACTATATATCCATATATATGAAAAATAATTATAATAAATTTAATATTATTAGTAATTTTCATTTATAATATTTAACAAAAAATTATTAACATGAAATAATATATATTATTACTCCATTTCTATATAATTTTTACTATTTTCAACTATTTATGGAAACTCTTTTTTAAGAAAAAATAATTAATTATATATGTCGTTTTTTTTATTTTTTGTTTTTTATTGTATTAACCTATAATTTTTTTTATTTTATATAAATATTTTTATATATCACATAGTAGGTAATTTTCATTTCAATTACATAGAAATCTCAATATGTTTATTATAAATGATAAAAAATTATATTATATAGACGTCAATTTCTATACTCTATTGATAAGTGGTAACAACTATATAATTAAATATATTTGAATAATAACACATATTCAATTTTTGAATGTTTTTAGACAATATTTTTTTTATTCTCATTGTATTCATTAATACCCACTACCATTGAAAAATTATTTTCAAATATATAATCATTATACTACGTATGATCAATAGATGATCTGATATATATAGTGAACTATGAGAATATATCATAAAAATAATTTTACATTTATCATATATTGTAACATCCCAAATAAGTAATGAATAATATATATTTTTATCTATGTCTATTAATGAATTAGATAGTGTTTTAGAGGCTTAAAATGAAAATAAATCCAATCTTATGCATGGAATTCAGTAATATTCTTAAAAGATTGTTTTACTGCCTTTTGATGGAAAAACCTTTTTAAATATAACTTTTGAAAATTTTATAAGCTATGTTTGTCAAAATAAACTTATTATTTATGACTGGGACATCAAAATTTACTTTGTGTGAATTTTTGGTATTTTTCAGACAATGTTCATTTTTTAATGAATAGTGAAAAATACTGCATTTTACATCAAAACTTCTTTTTAATATAATTTATATATATGATTATATTATCTTTTGAATTGGTTTTGAAGTTGAATTAGAATATATTTTTACCATTTAATCCAATGGTGGTCATTGGAATCAATTTCACTTTGAAATTGGACTTAAACTAGTGTCAATATTTTCCTAGATATTATTTCAAAAAAACCCGCGATTTGTCATGACATCGGGAAATAATTATTAAATTAATTAATTTGAATTATATGTTTTTAATTTTTTAAAATAGACATCATTTCTGAATTCGGAGTATCAAATATAGATTAGGGTGAATTTTTGGTAATTTTCTGAAAAACTTCAATTTTTATGAATAGTGAAACCACTAAGTGGTACTTATAAAAACCGATTTTTCGTTTAAATGAAATTTTGCCATATTTGTGTTTTGAGTTTCAAAAATCTGACATACATGGTTGTCATTAAGAAGTAAAATGTTGTTCAATGAGATTAAAATAATTTTTTGGTGAATAGTACCTCTTAAGTTCTTAATCGCGATTAGAGGTAATTAGTTTAGTTTAAGGTAAAAATAATGTTTTAATAAAATGAAATAACCTAGACACATGTCCTACCCTTATTGGATGTGTCATTTCCGACCAAGACAAGCCATGGGTCAACTTGGGGACCCCATGGAGCCACTTTGGTTGGGAAATTACATAAATAACTTTTTATTTAATATTAAAGTAAAAATGACACAAACATGAGTTATGTTACTAAAACAATTTTTATATGGGGTTAAACAAGTCAGATTTTTTACTATAAATATTAGTTTGAAATATAAAAAGACTTCCTACATCATAGTATTTTTTCTATAATTTTTAAACATTAAATAAATTAAATTATTTATGACATCATGATGATGCAGCGATGACCTCATTATTTAACGATTTAAATAAAATGGAAAGATAATGTAAAATCTAAAACCTACACATGGAAAAAACCAATTGGATTAGTGGATTTCGAACCCTTATCACCTTATCCTAGAATTATATCATTGTGGGACCTTTTTAATCCGAAACTCATTTTAAAATAAAGTAACTTATATTTACTTTCCAAGAGTGCCCCTCCTCTCCTCTTATAAAAGGCCCCCACCTCTACCTTCTTACCCACACTCCCAAAGCCTTTGGCTCTGCCAAACCTGCTCATTTTGTCTCTCCACTTCCCTATATTACTCCTTGAAGCCTCACTTTGGGCAGAAGACTTCCCAAGGAAGCCTTTGAGCTCAAACCAAAGGGAGTTACCCGATTTTAAGGTAATGTCTTCTTTTGAGTCCTTTTGTTTTATTTTGTTTCTCCAACCCCCTAAACTTTTTTTATTCTTTTCTTTTGTAACAAATCCAGTATCCTAAATATTCTAGGATGTTTTATATGAAGGATTAGAGCTACACTTACACACACCTACATCTAATGGTTAAAGAACATACGGTTTCCGTGGATGGTGAATTTATGCCTCCCGAAACGATGATTGTTCAACATTCTTTTAACACCTTCAAAGGTAGCCATTAAGATGACACTATATTTATATATGATATATAATATGTTTATGTTTTCCTTAAGCTTCTGTATTTTTCATTTTGGGTATACCTTTATGGTTTCCATTATGGGTAAATGTGATATCTTCATTTAAGGAAGTGCGGACTACCGCCCTCTCAAAGTGAGTTGATTAGTTAAATACCATATGTGGGACATATAAAGGATGGAACTATGATATTATATATGATATTATACTATAATTATAATATTACTATATATCATTATGACTCCATTCTAAAAAATGCGAAATAGAAATGAAAGTAGCGTTCATACGTACGTACGGCTTACCGTCTCCATGAACGATACATTTCATTTCTTATCTCTAAATGATTATGTAATATTATAAATGCATTCATGTACTGGATATATATGTCATATATGATATCTATATCATGAATAACATTCTGGATATAATGTATACATGAATAACTTGTAATTATAAAGGGTTTATTTTTTACTCAAGTACCAATGATCGTTAAAATCACCGTTATTAACTTAAATAATTACATAGTGTTCATGACATGGTAATAGGTGATATAAAAGGAATAATGAACTTGAAAAAGGTTCTTAAGCAAGTAGAAATTAACTCAAGTTTATTATTCAGGACATTAAAGAACGATCGAGTCATGTCGGACCCGAGGTATGGGACTTCATCTCAATCTCCCTTCATTGAGGCATATTTTGTTTTATACACAACCTTCTTTTATATGGTGTATAAACCCCTTTGACTTTTACGTTTATCCAAAAGGAATATTTTTTATACGAAGCGTTTTACTAAATGACAAAATGGAATGTTTTGTCGTACGTATGCGGCGACAACGACTTCTCCGCCGCCGTGACCGTTATTTGAGTTTCGGCTTCCTCTACAAGACATACCTTCTTTTTAAAAGAAAAATAAATACCATGTTTTACATTTCCTTTATTTTGGTATCAAAAATGGTTTTCATAATGTTTTTATATCAATGTGTTGTATTGATATCTTGTGATTGAAAGGTGGGAATGTTATGTTTCCTTTATGGGTGTTTTATGTGATATGATTATGTTGAGGTTCTTGGGAATTATTATGAAAATGGGTGGTTCCGTAATAGACTAAGGGCAGGTGAGCCCGATATAGATCTCCAATGCATTGGGTAACGCGAAAGAGTGAAACGTTATGGTTTTCCGAAGAGATTTAGGGAATATACTGTGATGGGTATTCCAAACGTAACCAAGAGGGTTAATCCCTACGTAAGAATGTTATGAATGCCTCAAGTTACCTTTATGTCTTATGATTTCTATGATTTATTCATGATTTGATGAGGTATGTTAAAGTGATTATGTTTTATGGGTAAAGTATGATCTCATTCTTATGTATATATGTACCCATGTTTCCTTTCCATGTTTTTATATCCCTTACTGAGCTTTTTATGCTCATCCCAAGTTTTTTTGAAATGTTTTTCAGAGGTCAAGGGAAAGGTACCTGATATGATGATAGTGTCAAGGAAGTGTCAAGAAAGAATCCATGTTTATTTTAAATATGTTTCCATTGATGGGAATGAAGAATACTATCTTTATGTAACCACTTTTTTTATATGTGGAATGTAATGCATGTTTTATGATCTAATTCTCTAAAACTCTAAACCCGAAAAGATCTTCAATGTGTAATCTTGTATTAACTCAATATTATGTAAGGTTTAAGGCTGGGGCCTTATCATTGGTATCAGAGGTCGGTTTAGATAACTTTAGGAGTTAGAAAATTGTTAAATTATAAATTAATTTATGTTATGACTGAAATGATATAGCATTTAAAGATTACCATGTTTCTTCTCCTAAGATATTTCTGTGTTAAGAATGGTTTTTTGTAGAGGAAACAAAACATATTTTCTAAGAAGGCATACAGAGGGAAATGACCTTCCAAATCAGCATATTGAGATGGTCAAAATCAGAATTGAGCAGTATATAGTAGTGATGGCTCAGTTGACTCAGGTCATAAATCATGGTTGTTTTTATTGATGATATTTTGGTGTTTTCTAAAAGTAAAGAAGAGCATGAAATACATTTAATGGTTATCTTGCAAACCTTAAAAGAAAAGAAACTGTATGGAAAATTCAGCAAGTGTGAGTTTTGGTTGCCACAAATTTCTTTCCTTGGTCACATTGTTTCTAAACATTGGATAACTGTTGATCCTGCAAAAACAAAAGTTGTGGAAGACTTGCCAAGACCCACAAATGTAACTGAGATTCGTAGCTTCCTTGGTTGGCAATCTATTACCGAAGGTTTGTTAGAAATTTTTCATAGTTATCTAGTCCAATGACTAATCTAACTCTGAAGGGTGTTAAGTTTATATGGACAAAAGAATGTAATGATTGTTTTCATGAATTGAAAAGAAGATTGGTGAATGCTACAGTTTTGGCACTACCTTCCAGGAATGGTTAGTTTGTTATATACAGTGATGCTTTATTAAAAGGACTTGGTTGTGTCCTAATGCAGAATGATCAAGTAATTGCTTATGCTTCACGACAGTTGAAAACTCATGGGATAAATTACCCTACACATGATTTGGAATTAGCTGCTGTTGTTTTTGCTTTAAAAATTTGGAGGCATCATTTGTATGGTGTAAAATGTGAAATATATACTGATCACAAAATTTTAAAGTATATATTCACTCAGAAAGAGTTGAACATGAGACAAAGGAGATGGCTAGAATTAATCAAGGATTATGATTGTACAATTCATTACCATCTGGGAAAAGAAAATAAAGTGGCTGATGGTTTGAGTCGAAAAAGTAATGATTCATTAGCAATGTTGCATTTGGAACGTGATCCTTTGGTTATGGATTTGATGAACTTTGTCATAGATGTTATTGGTGCAGGAAGTTCTTATGTTTTGTTTCAGGTATCAGTGAGATCATCTCTATCAGATAGAATCAAGCAAGCACAGAAGAAAGGCAGTGAGTTGCAGAAAAAGGTAGAACTGGTTTAGAAAGTTATGTTGCCTGAATTCAACATTGATAATGATTGAGTTTTTATAATTGGGAAGAGATTGTGTGTGCCTTGTGATTCACAGTTGAAGAGAGAGTTGTTATGTGAAGCTCATAGTTCTCCATTTTCAGTTCATCCTGGTAGTACTAAGATGTATAGAGATCTGCGGGAGTATTACTGGTGGGATGGAATGAAAAGAGATATTGCTGATTTTCCTGTGAAGTGTTTGACTTGTCAGCAGGTTAAAGCAGAGCGGCAGTTACCAAAAGGGATGTTTCAGCCTTTACCAGTGCCAGAGTGGAAATGGGAGAATATATCCATGGACTTTGGTGTGGGATTACCGAAGACATCTCGAGGTAATAATGTAATCTGGGTTATTGTTGATCGATTGACTAAATCTGCTCATTTCCTAGCTATACGAGATAATTTTTCACTAGATAAACTTTCCCGTTTGTATCTTAAGGATATAGTCAGGTTACATGGAGTTCCTCTCTCCATTGTATCTGATCATGATCCCAGTTTCACTTCTAACTTTTGGAAAGGCCTTCAGAAGTAGTTGGGTACTGAATTAAATTTTAGTACAGCTTTTCATCCTCAATCAGATGGGCAGTCAGAACGAACAATTCAGACATTGGAGGATATGCTATGTTCTTGGTCTATATATTATTAGGGAAGTTGGGACCAATATCTTTCTTTGGTTGAATTTTCATATAATAACAGTGTTCATTCCAGTATATAGATGGAACCATTTCAGGCATTATATGGGAAGCAGTGTCGAACTCAAGCTTTCTGGGATGAAGTGGGTGAAAGGAAGTTGATGGGACCAGAATTGGTAGAAGAGATGGTAGAAAAAGTTCATCTGATTCAGAAGCACATGAGAACAGCTCAGAGAAGGCAGAAGAGTTATGCGGATAACCAGAGGAAGGATCTATCTTTCGAGGTAGGTGATCATGTTTTTCTCAAGGTTTCTCCTTGGAAATGTGTGATGAGATTTGGTAAGAAAGGAAAGCTGAGTCCATGGTTTACTGGACCATATGAAATTCTGGAGAGAGTTGGATCAGTTGAATACCGAGTGGCTTTACCTCCAAGTTTTTCTCAGGTACACAATGTTTTTCACGTTTTGATGTTGAGAAAGTATATGCCAGATCCATCTCATGTTTTGAGTTCAGAGGTAGTTCAGTTGGAAGAGAACCTATCTTATGAGGAACAACCGGTCCAGATTCTTGACCACAGGGAGAAGGTGTTATAGAATAAGGTGATTAAGCAGGTAAAGGTTTTGTGGAAAAACCACATGATGGAAGAGGCAACATGGGAATCTGAAAATGCAATGAGGGATAAGTACCCCCATTTATTCGATAAGTAAATAAATTGCGGGGACGCAATTTTCAAAAGGGGGAAGGATGTAACATCCCAAGTAAGTAATGAATAATATATATTTTTATCTATGTCTATTAATGAATTAGATAGTGTTTTGGAGGCTTAAAATGAAAATAAATCCAATCTTATGCATGAAATACACTAATATTCTTAAAAGATCGTTTTACTTCCTTCTGATGGAAAACCCTTTTTAAATCTATCTTTTGACAATTTTATAAGCTATGTTTGTCATAATAAACTTATTCTTTATGATTGGGACATCAAAATTTACTTTGTGTGAATTTTTGGTATTTTTCAGACAATGTTCATTTTTTAATGAATAGTGAAAAATACTGCATTTTACATCAAAACTTCTTTTTAATCTAATTTATTTATATGATTAGATTATCTTTTTAATTGGTTTTGAAGTTTAACTAAAATATATTTTTACCATTTAATCCAATGGTTGTCATTGGAATCAATTTCACTTTGAAATTGGACTTAAACTAGTGTCAATATTTTCATAGATATTGTTTCAAAAAAACCCACTATTTGTCATGACAGCGGGAATTAAATTATTAAATTAATAAATGTGACTTATATGTTTTGAATTTTGTAAAATAGACTTCATTTTTGAATTCGGAGTATCAAATATAGCTTAGGGTGAATTTTTGGTAATTTTATGAAAAACATCAATTTTTGATGAATAGTGAAACCACTAAGTGGTACTTATAAAAACTGATTTTTCATTTAAATGAAATTTTTCCATATTTGTGTTTTGAATTTCAAAAATATGACATAAATGGTTTTCATTAAGAAGTAAAATGTGGTTCAATGAGATTAAAATAATTTTTTGGTGAATAGTAACTCTTAAGTTCTTAATTGCGATTAGAGGTAATTAGTGTAGTTTAAGGTAAGATTGATATTTTAATAAAATTAAATGACCTAGAAACATGTCCTAACCTTATTGGATGTGTCATGGCCGACCAAGAAATGCCATGGGTCAACTTGGGGACCCCATGGAGCCACTTTGGTTGGGAAATGACATAAATAACTTTTTATTTAATATTAAAGTAAAAATGACACAAACATGAGTTATGTTACTAAAACAATTTTAATTTGGGGATAAACAAGTCATATTTTTTACTATAAATATTATATCGAAATATAAAAAGATTTCCCACATCATAGTATTTTTTCTATAATTTTTAAACATTAAATAAATTAAATTATTTATGACATCATGATGATGCACCGATGACCTCATTATTTAACGATTTAAATAAAATTGAAAGATAATATAAAATCTAAAACATACACATGGAAAAAACCAATTGGATGAGTGGATTTAGAACCCTTATCAGCTTATCCTAGAATTATATCAATGTGGGACCTTTTTAATCCGAAACTCATTTTAAAATAAAGTAACTTATATTTACTTTCCAAGAGTGCCCCTCCTCTCCTCTTATAAAAGGCCCCCACCTCTACCTCCTTACCCACACTCCCAAAGCCTTTGGCTCGGCCAAACTCTGCACATTTTTTCTCTCCACTTCCCTATCTTACTCTTTGAAGCCTCACTTTGGGCAGAAAACTTTCCAAGGAATCCTTTGAGCTCAAACCAATGGGAGTTACTCGATTTTAAGGTAATGTCTTCTTTTGAGTCCTTTTGTTTTATTTTATTTCTCCAACCCCCTAAACTCTTTTTATTATATTTGTTTGTAACAAATACAGTATCCTCAATATACTAGGTTGTTTTTATAAGAAGGATTCGAGCTACACTTACACACACCTACATCTAATGGTTAAAGAACATACGGTTTCCGTGGATGGTGAATTTATGCCTCCCGAAACGATGATTGTTCAACATTCTTTTAACACCTTCAAAGGTGGCCATTAAGATGACACTATATTTATATATGATATATAATATGTTTATGTTTTCCTTAAGCTTACGTATTTTTTATTTTGGGTATACCTTTATGGTTTCCATTATGGGTAAATGCGATATCTTCATTTAAGGAAGTGCGGACTACCGCCCCCTCAAAGTGAGTTGATTCGTTAAATACCATATGTGGGACATATAAAGGATGGAACTATGATATTATATATTATATTATACTGGAATTATAATATACCTTTATATAATTATGATTCCATTCTATAAAATACGAAATAGAAATGAAAGTAGCGTTCATGCGTACGTACGGCTTACCGTCTCCACGAACGGTGCATTTCATTTCTTACCTCTAAATGATTATGTAATATTATAAATGCATGCATGTAATAGATATATATGACATATATGATATCTATATTATGAATACCATTCTGGATATAATGGATACATGAATAACTTGTAATTATAAAGGGTTTATTTTTTACTCAAGTACCAATGATCGTTAAAATGACCGTTATTAACATAAATAATTACATATTGTTCATGACATGGTAATAAGTGATATAAAAGGAATAATGAACTTGAAAAAGGTTCTTAAGCAAGTAGAAATTAACTCAAGTTTATTATTCAGGACATTAATGAACGATCGAGTCAATTCGGACCCGAGGAATGGGACTTCGTCTCAATATCCTTTCATTGAGGAATATTTTGTTTCATACACAACCTTCTTTTATACGGTGTATAAACCCCTTTGACTTTTACGTTTATCAAAAAGGAATATTTTTTATATGAAGCATTTTACTAAACGACAAAAGGGAATGTTTTTGTCATACGTATGCGGCGACAACGACTTCTCTGCCGCCGTGAACGTTATTTGAGTTTCGGCTTCCTCTACAAGCCATACCTTCTGTTTAAAAGAAAAATAAATACCATGTTTTACTTTTCCTTTATTTTGGTATCAAAAATGGTTTTCATAATGTTTTTATATCAATGTGTTGTATTGATATCTTGTGATTGAAAGGTGGGAATGTTATGTTTCCTTTATGCATGTTTTATGTGATATGATTATGTTGAGGTTCTTGGGCATTATTATGAAAACGGGTGGTTCGGTGATAGACTAAGGGTGGGTGAGCCCGATATAGCTCTCCAATGCATTGGGTAATGCAAAGGAGTGAAACGTTAAGGTTTCTCCGAAGAGATTTAGGGAATATAATGTGATGGGTATTCCAAACGTAACCAAGAGGGTTACTCCCTACGTAAGAATGTTATGAATGCCTCATGTTACCTTTATGTCTTATGATTTCTATGATTTATTCATGATTTGATGAGGTATGTTAAAGTGCTTATGTGTTATGGGTAATGTATGATCTCATTATTATGTATATATGTACCCATATTTCCTTTCCATATTTTTATATCCCTTACTGAGCTTTTTATGCTCATCCCAAGTTTTTTTGAAATGTTTTTCACAGGTCAAGGGAAAGGTACATGATATGATGATAGTGTCAAGGAAGTGTCAAGGAAGAATCGATGTTTATTTTAAATATGTTTCCATTGATGGTAATGAAGAATACTATCTTTATGTAACCACTTTGTTTATATGTGGAATGTAATGCAAGTTTTATGATCTAATTTTCTAAAACTCTAAACCCAAAAAGATCCTCAATGTGTAATCTTGTATTAACTCAAGATTAAGTAAGGTTTAAGGTTGGGGCCTTATATATATTCTCATTAATTGTAAAAAAATACAAAACATATCAATAATTTATAATATTTATATAAATTACCTCAAAACCAAATCTATCTATCTTTTGGGTCATCTAAATAAATAACCAAATCATCACTATATATAGTAAATAATGTAATTATCAGATCATTTTCAATTATGAATACTTATTTAAATTGTTTTTCAATTTTTTTAATAACTCAATTTAATTTATTTTCTGGTATATTTCAACCCCTTAACATCGAACAACTAAATAACAATTCAACTGATTCATCCATGATATATTATACACTATATTAAAAAACATTCATTCCACATGACACAAGTATTGATTCTCCGAACCCCCATATTGAAATTGTCAAAACAATTAAACACATTTATTATATTCATTTAATAACATATTTAATTGTTATTAATTAATTATTTTAGAATATAAACTCTCTAATTAAATAATATTATATTTTTAAAAGTTT
This sequence comes from Viscum album, assembly GCA_963277665.1. Classification (NCBI taxonomy): domain Eukaryota; kingdom Viridiplantae; phylum Streptophyta; class Magnoliopsida; order Santalales; family Viscaceae; genus Viscum; species Viscum album. The sequence goes on from OY728145.1 coordinate 1,101,377,854, forward strand.
TTTTCACCAGAATCAATACCATTAATTGATTTCCATACTGAAAATCCCAAGAACCATTAAAATATATAGATGATACCTAGAATCTATCCATCCCTGTATTCCTATATAACATATACAATAGTAATTAACTGTATATATATATATATCAAAAAATTCATCATCTATATATTTATATTCCTCTATCTCCAATCTATAGTAACAATTAACATCCATGTAGACTAATATAGTAACGAGGAATGAAAAATAATCACCATTAATACATTATGTTTCATTAATTAAAATAATTTCGTGATTTAATATTAATGTTAAGATAAATATTCATAATTTACTAATTTATGTTTTCACATGTCATGTAAACTTTTGATAGTTTGTATGTATTATCTTTGAGATCACATCCCTTATCATTTGTCAAATTGTTATATAAGAAATAAACATCCCACATCAATTACTTAATGAATCGGTACGTATCCTTAATTTATGATATGTGTGTACATGGAATAGACCCATTAAATGTTTCACCATGAATTTATTATAATTATTTATTATCCAATGGTATAGCAATTCATGTATTTTCTGAAGTTATATTGGTTGTAGTCTTGATTTTCAAAAGTATCAACAGAATCAAGAATATCTATATGACCATAAGATGTTGTTTCTAAAACACCACCAATATATAGATAGGATATCCCTATGTACATATAAAAATTGAATTCTAATTGTTATAGTGTATATGTATAAATAATTTTCATTCATTAGACCCCTATTTTTATTGGGACTGGTTATTTTAATCAACATTAATGATGTGTAATTTTTTTTCAATTTCTTGGAGACAAAGTACTATGGAATTGAATTTTGTTATGTGCTCATCTAATGGAATTGGTTGTCATTCATGAAAAATTATCGTCATAAATTTTATGGTTTATAAATATTTCATCAATGTGAAATACATGTTCAAACAAATTCACATTGTTTACATAAAATGATTTCCACGAGAAAAAAGGTAATTGAATTATCGAATATAAAATTTCCCATGAAATATAATCCCCGAAAATATATATTTATATATTATGCCTGAAACATATTTGATAAAATAGAATATTTTTTTCCTTGATTTTTTATTTATGAATTAAAACAAAAATGGACAACCATATATATCCCAAGAGACCAACTTAATCCCATAAATATTAGAGGAGAGTCATTATTGAATCAAAGAACAATCACATAAAGCCACACATGTTCTCCTGGTAGATGTGAGTGCCTAAAAAGTTAGGTAGTAGAGTGGGCCTATGTATAGTTCCTAGTTTATTGGAGAGGTCCTAGTCGAGAGGGATTGCTCTTTTGTAGTTGATATAGAGTAGTTGAGGTACAACCCATTTGAATCCAATGTGTGGGGTTTATCAAGGTGCTGAACCCGATGCTGAATTGAATGAATATTAATTAAGTCATGTAATATTAAGGAACCAAAAACCACATAAATGAAATATGTTGAAAACAATTTTGTTGGGTTATTATACCTTTATCGTTTAATACTAAGGATAAAACCCAATCTCTCAAATGTGAATGATATATAACGATTGATTCATTCTGTTCATCAAATTTATCCTTATATGCCTAGAGGGTGATTCATTTAATCAAACATCATGGTAAAATTATTGTCAATCAAAATTTAATATTCCTTTAGAGCTATGTGGATACGATTGTGATATATTTTGACTTAGATCCACCAACACTTGGAACCTTATCTTACATAATTGCGACAACTCAGGGAAGAACCCTAAAGATAATAAATAATTATTATTAAAAGCCCATTCGGGTACCTCATGTGTTCAATATTTAAAACATAAATAGAAGAGTATGCAGTCATTAGTGTTTTCATATGAGTTACTCTCCATGATGAGTAAATGATTTCAAAATTATTAAAAACCATGTATTATGGGGTAATAAATTTTAGGATCACTTATATAATTTAATTTTATATATATTACGGATGTATCATATTTTTTGGATTTGAGTCAGTAATGAAATGATTTAAATGAGGTGTTTTTCACATATAACATAAGAGGAACTAAGTCCAAGACAATTTCTACTACATATTAGAGTTCTTTTTTCTATAAAAATATATATATTTATACACTAATTTTGTGGATAAGAAGAAACATCATGAATCCACTTTTTGTGTTATGAATTAGATCCCATGGCCCCTTGATTTTAAATCCTCATATTCAGGGGTTTCATATTGAAATAAAAGCACTGTTAAGATACTCATTAAGATATTTTTATGTAAAGGAAGTGTTTTTCATGATTCCTTTTAGATATTGAAAAACATTCTATTAAAACATTATGTCATATAAAGAAGAAACATAGGATAATCATCACATTATAGGATGATGCTTGTTTAATGAAGTTAGTACCTGAAGGTAGTTACTAAGTGAATGAAATTGTTATCACAAAGGTTCTATTCGATAAGATTGTGTACATTGTTTTGTGAATAAGAATGTGAATCGTGAATCCGTGGTTATATGTATATGTGAAAAATAGAAGAACAATCATTTGATCATCCAACAGATGTAATGGAGTTGAATAAAATGGGATGTATTTTTGGACTAGTATCTCTATGGGGACCTTGAAACAAAAATTTATGGATCCAACATATCAATTAAGATTTATATTCACAAAGAGTATGAAAGGATAGATTAGATTTTCATTTATATGATTACAATAGTTATGGGGTTATTCGTTTGATTTATGGATATTGATTTAATGTTTTTTAGTTCCTCCTGGGTGGTAGTTTCATATATGGGGAAAATGAATTGTTTCGTTAAAACCAAATATGGGTTCGGTCAATGGAATCCTTTATCCCCAAGACTCTTCATCTTCTCACAATATCTTCCATGTCGGTTCATCAACATGAGTATGTACAATGGTTAGATACATCCTTATAATTGGTGAATGATCTCTCTCAATATTACTCATTTAATTTTTTATGATTATTCCAAAACCTTCATGAATTCTAGAAAGAGATCGGTGAGGGGATTTACTAATTTTTGAGAGGACTATTTCAAATGGTCTATACAGATTGCCAATATATCAAAGAAAACCCATTTTATCACAAAAAGATGAAATATTTGGTGCCCCTCCACCCTTTGGAGAAACTATGATATGAAAATGATCCTTTTCTTAATGGATTGCCAAAGATCTCCCATATCCTTAGTCATGATTCACATTCAAGATTTTGACCATGTTCTATGTAAGATCACAGGTTGAGTGATCCACTAGAAGAACATGTTTATTATCCATTGTGGCTAGATAACTATAATTAATATTGTTCTGATAGTCACCCTCATTCATGATTTATCATCAGTGCAAGATCACAAGGGAGTCACCTCAAATTATAATAAGATTCATTCATGATTTATCTGGGGAACCCTATCAGAGGGTAAGTGACATTCGATTTCTTGGAGTATATCGGCTCGCCCCATCCAACAAGGTGATATTAAAATGTGGATACATGGAGACACTCTCAATGAAATGTATGCTAAATTTACATAGGTGGTTTTGGATAATTGAACTCATCGAAAAAAGGATGTGGTGGTCAATATCATGGGAACATGGATTGGGATTACTATCATGAATCTCAATTCAGGTCATCATTCCTCCATCTTATCAGATTTATCTATCCCTGGACACTGTGGATTATGTGGAATGGTGAATTATCGTTTGTTCATTAGAACTGGGCTGGTGAGAGGATTGGCTTCCTATGATTTCCATTCACTTATATCGTTTATAGTGAGTACTCCATTCCTTCATATTTTATTTTGACTATTATTGTTAAGGATCAGAAGTCTTTCATTGATCTTATCAATGTCAATTATGATTTGGACATGTATATTTTTACATCGTCTAGTTTAAGGGCCTTCTCAGTAGAGGATGTTTTGTGGGTATCGACTTCTTAGGTCCCTTATAATGTATGGAATTACAACCTCTAGTGCAAGAGTATCGACAAAAAATTCAATGTTCTTCTTTGGAAGATTAAGAGGAATTCAATCCCCATATATGATAGAATCCAATAGTTTGGTATCATATATCCTTCTAGGTGTTTTTTGTAAGAATCTTATTGATGAAAATGTAGAGTATATTCTATTAGAATGGGATTTGGTGTGTGAGGTCTGACACTTTTTTAGTGACTTTACAGCTTTCTCGCATCTGCATATGTTTGATGATCCATTTCTAGATAATATAATGGCATGGGGTGACTCAGTTCTGGATAAAATGAGTTGTAATGTGTTTCTTCAATAGGGATTCTTGGGTCCCTAGTAGAATAAAAAAACATTATTGTTTGGGGGAGATAAAACAATTGGTGGATCTATCTTTGTGAATACCTGGAACCAAATTCTAGATTTGGTTAATCGATTTAATGAGTTGTGTTAGGCCCCTAACCTCCATCATTTGTTTTTAAATGTTCCAGTTCTCCTATGTATAATGGCGTTATGATTTCATTAAGTTTGAGATGCCTTCCAACAACATGAGGTCTGAAAAGTAATACTACTGAATCGCATAATTTGGGGATAATTCAAGGAGTTGGGGTGGTGCGAGAATGTATAGGTTTGGTTATTTTGGTCTTCTCAGTTCAAATAGGCAGTGACTTCACCATACCTACTGATTATAGGAGTACCCTTACTGGATTATCACTTAGTCAACAAGAGAACATCATTCATCCCGATGTGGAGATGGATTCCTTGATCCTGCAAAACTCTTTGAATACCATTGGTTCTATCCCCTAGTTTATATCTTACACCATCAATAAGTGTTGAGGTATTCTCCAAAATAACAGAATCAATGTTCATCATTTATGGCATGAAGGTAATAATGTGGCATACCACCTTACCTCATTATGCGATCAATGTTTCAAAAATTTTATTGTCACAAATGTGTTCCTTTTGAATACTGAGGCGGCAGATTTGATTAGGGGGGATTACCTTGGCATTTTTTACATCAGGCCTCTTTAGGATCATGTTTGGTTTGGATTCAACTCTTGGGGTTCTTTCACCTTATTTAATTCATTTAAAAAAACAAATGATGATGATGAAGATAGAAGAAAAATGAGTGTCATGTTTATAGTCCAATTAGATATTATCTTTTAGTCATTACTAAAAGATGTGTGTATATTTCCATAAAATATGTAATTAGAATGAGTCTCATGGTTAGTGTTTAAGTAGTTAATATAATTATATTGGATATTGAATCCGGATATGTATATTAGTGGGTCCATGGAGTGGTGTAGTAACATGTTTGATAGTAAGAAATCTATAATTGGGGGAAGAACTTCATTCAGCAAGTTGCGGTGTTTTCCATTCCATGTAATAAAATTATGATTCTCCTATAATTTTTATAATTTTGCATAGGTTGATATTAATAGATAATATTATGTTGTTTTACAACCATACAATGTTTGAGAGATTGAATTTTTATGAAAACATTCATATGAGAAACCAAATAATTCAACCCCAATTTCAAGGGTTAATTTTTCTGGGCCCCTGTAGCAGTAAGCACAAATACATAAAAATGAATCTAATATGAGAGGACATATCCCTTGTCTTCTGTATCATCAATATATATTACTATAGGAAAATGTGAAGGATTGAAAATCAAATAATATGTTCTCGTAAAAACATTGTCCCAGTCACGGGAATTCATTTTTTTTGTATACAGATGAACATTGTTAAAAAACAGTAACTGAAGAGAAAACTAATTGTCCAATATAGTTCTCCAAGATACATATCCAATGATATGAACTCTTATACAACAATTCATATAATATAAATTGTTACAAGTCATATTGGGAGTTATTCCATGATGAACATGACCTATAATTTATTATAGTGTCCCAAAGGATATTATAGGAATGTATAATCGTTTCATCATCATTAGATTTTTAGTATTTAGAATAGTGGTGACATATTGCTTTGTATAATATTATTAGTCTTGTAATAACCATAAACTATGACACATTAATAGTAGTCTAGTATGAGAATGTCTTGGATTTAAATCTAATAAGATATCCCTACCCCCATGGTTGAATATTGTATATAATCTCAAATATATCTTTATATATTATGATTCCAACAATTTTATTATAAATGAATGGTCCTCATAAACATCATCCTGGGTTTCTACACATGATGTCCAAACTATATATTTATCATAGAAATTAAACGTATGATATGATATGTAAGAATATTTATATTCTCCTTACATTAAAATATATCTATTAGACAACTCACTAGATTGTGAGTCTTCTCAACAATGCCCAAAATATTATAATCAAGGAGGAAAACGTCAAGCATTTCAATTAACTTGTGGAATCCTAATATTTTCTATATGGATAATTTTTATATCTCATTACCCTTTTATTTTAGATTAACATAAATTTATTTAGACACAAATAACTTATTAGCTATGGCACAAGGATATGATAAAGATATAATGATGTTAATTAATTATAAATTAATTTATATACCACTATATAATTCATTAAGAAGTCAAATATTCATACCTCAAAATCACCCTATATGACCATGAAAACACTTTATAGGCCACCAAGGCAAACGATATCAATGAAAACTCTATTACTTCTATTATCCATGAATAATGAAAATATTAAAATTTCAATATTTTTACTTTTATATTCACGTACTTTCATAATGATCTTCATCGGGAATCCAAATTGTGTTATTTATTATGATTATCCATCACCGTATTTTTAAATTATATTTCCATAAATGAAGAAATTTATTTAACTAATTTTTATAATAATGAAAATAAATTCACTCAAGAGTCGTATATTATGTTTGGACCAACACATTATTTAGGTGAATATATATAAATATGAATAATGCATGATGAGTTAATAAAGTTGGGTTATTATACAAGAAATTGAATGTAATTTATGATGTATAATGGAAGAGTTTCATGACATGAAATATATATCAACATGAATATGGATATTACAGGCTATAATAACATTATTTAAGATTCTATTAGAAGGTCTATCCATTTTCACTATTCGAAAATTAGTTACATATTTTTGGATTAATTGTATAAAATATAGAACCGATAAGTACATATTGGAATGAATAAGTGAATAGAATTAATGTGACTGAGTAAAAACGTGAAAATTGAAGAAAAATTTCACTTTCTAGTTATATAATTTTTTTCATTTTTTTCATATAGGATGTTTACTCTTGTAGCCATGTAATAGATATGATCATTCATCGAATGGGGAAAAAGCATAAAATGTTGATAGTTACATATATACGAACCCTTACTGAATTCACATATTTGAGAAGAATACTCTTACTTTACATTACCATCAGAGGTCTTCATACATTATTAAATTTTTTAATCAATCCTATTTATAGATAAATACAATGCATTTCCATTTTCCAACAATGGTCTCCATGAATTAACATAGACTTTTTATATGGATATAATAAAATTAATGAATTAATATCAATGTCTATGTGTACCTTAAACATTTACAAGACTAGATACACAAAGAATGGTTTTTTTAAAATCCGTATTTCCCCAGAATTTGATCATATTCATCCAAATCTAACCCCATTTAGGTTTGGGGGATTTCAATGATAACAAATATTATTACAGAATATCTGTATAATATTTAGTATAATTGGGGAATTTTTTAATTAATAAATAAAAAATGGGATCTCGTGGTTTATAATCAAGTCCAATGGTGGCCACCATGCATGCTCTAAATTCCATCACATGTCATGTATCTCATGTTTATCCATTTTCAAAGATTATGTCTTATTTTTCATACAATCTATTCTATGTAACATATTGCATGACAAAATTACCATAATTTTCCATATAACCCAGCTACACTAAACTTTTTAATTATAACAAACATCCCATACTTATATTAATAGACATGAAAAACCCTAATGTAATCTGAGCATAGATTGTTTTTATTCCCATTCTTAGGATTCCTAGGTTTACCAATAACTTATTTTAGGAAAATCATAGTCGAATGTAATGAAAATAATTTGTATATTAGATCGATAATTAGGACCTCTTAATGCATTCACTTAATCTAGGTCACCTTGAAGAACAATCCAACTAACTCAAAAAAAATATGTGATCTAAAAAACAAATGGGTTATCATCATATATCCCGTGCACTTATTTATTGGGTCAGTAAATAGCCATCGATATATATAACAGTGTTCCCAATAATCAATGAATCCTATCTAAGAAAATACATTTACCCTAATATCTTCCATAAATGATTCCTATATACCCCTAATTGTATTAATGTCAATCTACCCATATTATAATATTATTCTATGAGTTCTCATATATTATTTCATGTATTCATATATCACCAAAATAAGATCCAATTTCATGCATATAAAATTATATGATTCCACAAACTATCAATAATAGACTTTGGTATATTATATTTGGGTGTCTAAATCTTGTATTTCAATTATATGGGATAAATTGTATTTCCAAAAGACCATTCTATCATATCATTTCAAATTCCAAACCATTAAATAAAAAAATTATTATAGGTCTCTTTCACATCCTACTGAGGTATATGAATGGATTTTTTTATTTTTATCATCCGAAAAAATAAAATATTCATTTGAAATTTGTAACATGAAATTTTATATGATCTCTATTAATAATTGTCCTCTATAACTATGTGGTCCTTCCAGACACAATCGATCTTGTATACTATTTATAATGAGTAATATATCCTTAAATGGACTAATAAAATTCATTTACACTCATCCATTATTTCTAACCTATCATGGATATCCCATTTCAACATAACGATTACCAATTAAACAGATGAATCAATATATATCCTCCCTTTTCCAATCACTGAATCATGAATAATGGGAAACTATTTTGGTTGAAGACCCAACTTATATTCACCTAACTCATACCTTCTATCATCCAAATATGTATTATCTCTAAATACCCCCTCCCCAACTAGTAATATGATCCATAATCTAGTAGTTCATTGTGAAAATTATTATCTTATGGGAACATTTCCATTTCATATCACCATATACTATACAACATAAGAAAAACACCCTTAGAAAATAAAAAATTAAAATATGAAATATTACAACCCATGTTAATAATTTTTTTATTTTATTAGAAATCCTACCGAATTACAACCCTATTGTTATATGTCATTTTAAAATTATATTTTTAGGATGTGTGAGATTTTGAGATATTTCATAGGGGGAGTGTGGTTCATTAACTAAATGGACAAAATAACAACATGTGTTACCCTATGGGGGAGTCATTAGTATGAAAATCAATACTAGTGTGTGATATATAGTGATGTGTTTGAATGGAAGTCAAGTTATTACAGGATACCAATGGGGTCAAATTACTAGGTTCTTGGAATGAGTATAATTCTCATTGAAAAGTTGTATGACATCTGATACACATCTTCGTGTGTATAGACCCAACATGGGATTGTGGTGTGGGGTCCACTACAAGGGCAACTATTTTTAATGGGGAAGTATAAAACCCTTTGAAATGCATGAATTAACATCATAAAAATTACTAACAATGAAAAATAGTGAAAATTTTTCTTTCATGAGACTTCCTATTGAATGTTCCAATGTTAATAATTATTTTCATGCCTTAGATTAAGAATGTGAGACCTTGGGTAGGTATCCTAAGGTGTATATGTGTGTGGTTAAATCACAATAAATGAATATGTGTATGATCATGGGAAAATTTGTAGTCTGTTAAGAGACAGTTCTAGGTAATATAATGTCGATATATTTAATGGAAATGGTGGTATTACCATATATCAATTGGGTCAGTTCACTAGGTACATTACCCGAGTATGTCGGGTTGTTACTATAACAATCTTGTATATGTGATGGCGCAGGCCCTCATGGTCCACCCCTTTTCCAAAATCTGGATCCTAAGGGTGGCGTCTCGGTGGGTGTGACCGATTGGCATGCGACCAATCAGCGAGCGTCCAATCATTTTGTGGCCTGTGCGACCGATCGGTGTGCGACTGATCAGTGTGGGACCGATTGGCGTGTGATTGATCAGTGAGCGACCGATCAGCATGACCGATCGGTGTGAGACCTATCGGTGTGAATGATCATTGTGCGACCGATCAGTATGCGACAGATTGGTGGGCACCCTATCAGTGTGACACGATCGGTGCCACACCCACTGATGTTCCATAATCGGTGCATCACTGATCGGTGCCTAACGGATCAGTGTGACTGATCGGTGTTTGACACAATCGCTGTGTCACCAATCAGTGCCTCACTGATCTGTGTGTGGCACGATCGGTGCCACCCATGCTTGTTGCATTTTTTTTCCGTAGTTTCACCCATAATGCAACTTTTATCCCTTTTAGACATTTGAAGTGGTTCAAGGGAATTTTATTTTATCCCATATTCAATGATTCAAATTACTAAGAGGGGCGACCCTCAACGGACCCAGTTGTGTGTCCAGGTAACGTGCCCCACTGTTTATATAAAATCTTTAATGTGACAGCTATTACCACCAGTATAGATGGAAATCATTAAATAATAATTAATCCAATCATGTTTAACCACCCAACCGCGTGGTGAAACCACGATCCGACTTTAAAGCCGTTTAAATCCCTATATCCCGTAACAACGAAATCATATCTATATATCACAAGAGAATTTCTTCTTATTCTTCACTTGGGCCGGCCTCCATTTCTTCCCATTATGTTTGGAGTCTCCCTTCCCGAGGAAAGTGGTGATCATGTTCCAATGCCTTTCTGCTCACCCTTGGAGTCCCCGACGTTCCTCCCCTGCAAGTCGCGCATCCCCCGTTCTTGGCACGTGGAGAAGAACTTCGATCTTTGATCATCCATGTAGGGTTTTTCTTGGTCCCTCTTTACTTCGTATCATGCGGGGTGGGTATTATTTTATTCTGTGGGGATGGATGAATCCAAACATAATGAATATAATGAACATACCTTTAAAGATTGAAGATTGTGTGATCGATGTTCTGTTGTACTCTTTTATGTTGATATATGTTGTGAACTTTATGTTCTCATGCTCACTGAAAATCATGTCCATTGGTGGTCTTTCCTTGCGCCCTAATAAACCCTTGTCTTTTGTGATGAGTATATAACTGTAACATGGAATTGGTTAGTCACGTAAACTCAGTTTGGTTTAAATGTATGTTCAGTAAAACAAGAATCCCCGAGTGGTGACCCTTGTTAAAAAACAGAATGAAGAACCTAATGAATGATGTGCTTGAACCTAGAAGTTTCCCACTCTATTTTGGTAGTAGTTTTGTTGTTCGGTTTGATGCTTGAGGGTTTATGTGGGTGGAGATGGGATCCTCTACTGTGGTATAATTGTTGGTTGTGAATCTGAAATGGTGTGGGGTTGAATCTTGTGGCTTGGTTTTGTTCCAGTACTTTGAGGGTTCTCACATATCCCTTTGTTATTGTGACTTTACAAAAGAACCGGGTGTGAATGATTAAATTGTTATTTGGTTCTTTCTATTTTCTTGGATTGTGGTAATGCCTATTAGTGGCCCAGTAGTGAATAATTTACTTAAACATGATCACTTGAACATGAAAACAAGATTGCCTTACATGGGGAATTTTTATTGGGAATGATTTGTTACTTGGCCGTGAGTACTGTACCTTTCTTTTATAAATGAATAGTAGAAGCGTGTTTGTGCATAGGTTGGCTTGGAAAACCCTAGTTTGGGATGAGTTCTTGTTACCTATACATATAATTGTATTTCTTATGTTTCTTATTCGTGCCCCATCCATGTTGAGAACTTAGTGTCGAACAACCCCATTTCATGGGGGAGGGTGTTTTCCCAAGACTCCTCTGAGTAGCTGGTTATTAAATCCTTATCTGCACCCTTTCCTGAATATCCCAAGACTCTTCGGGCAGGCTATGATGGCCTAAGGTCCATAATAGCTCATGAATTTTTGGGCAGGGTAGTTGTGGTGGTTGGCCCAGGTTTGTGTGGGAAGGTTATTCCCAAGAATCTTCGGGATGAGGACCAGGTGTCTTCAGGCGTGGAAGTAGTTGTTCTGGCACTGTTGTTTGGGGTTGTGGATACGCGTGGTGGTTCTGGGCCAGGTGTTTGTGGGCAAGATGTGTGGTTGTGGCCCAGGTGTGTGTGGGCGGCTGTGGTAGTGGGACTGCGATGAGAATGGCAGAATTTGTTCGATGTGTAAGATGTTGTCAATTACTAGTGGGAAAGTGGCTCGGGGTACCCAAATGTCGATGTCCTATTACTATACATGACTTGACTTGCATTATTTGGTGAGTATACCTTGGTGCGGCTCGGGTGGATAGTTTACCTTGCTAGATGTTTTGGTTATATCCTTTTCTCACATGGAATTAGAATTCCTCTCCACTTGTGCACGAGAGTCTTTGTTTTTCCCTACTAAGTATACTTGTATGATCACCCTACGTATATAAACTACCTTCAGGTTTCCAGGAGGACATCATGGATTGTCCGGTACTGTACTAGCTCGGATCTTGGGGTAGTTGTTGTTGTTGTTTTCCTTTTTCTTGGTACTTTACCTTTTTTGTTCTTGTGTATTCTATCTTTTACTTTTGAACATGCATATGGGAATGGTTTACTTTCATATTTACTTTTACATTAAACTATGTTGTTTTTATAGTTTCTATATTATATCTTGATCCTACAAAAATAAAAAGGGTAATACCTTCCATCTTGTGTGTGATTCTATACCCTTGGTTATGGTCGTCACTCCGGGACCTATCAAAGGCAGGACTCATGGGTCATTATCTCTCCTTCATCTTAAAAAAGGAATGATCTGGAAATGTTTTGTCCCTTCCCTCATGTTGGGTGATGGCGGGTCGTGACAGAATGGTATCAGAGGAGTTTTAAGAGATAGGATGGAGTCTAGAGTTAGGCACAATGAGGATTGCATTGGATGGTAGGGCAACAGTTTTGGTTGGTCTTGGTGCATTAAATAGGTCAGGGAAGACTAGGTAGGACATGGTATTTTAGGGCCCCACATGATACGATGTAGGGACTCTAGACCCACCGAATGACCATGTGAGGTTACACTGATTATAGGGTATAGACCATAGGAATTGTAAATGCATCATAAATGACTTGTGTTCTTGTGTTTTATGGGTATTTTAGGTATTTAAAATGAACAAAAATATATGAAAAAGTTAAGTATAATATTCTACAATACTTGGACTTAATATTGTTTACCTTGAAGTTATGGCACGAGGGAGACGAACACGACTAGTGCGGATGATTGAGGACCCATAGGTTTCTTTGGCTGACTGACAGAGGGCTGACCAAGAGGAGGACGATTGTTAGCAGAGGACTCTTCGTGCCTTTCAGCGGAAGACCCTTGGGAAGTACGAGGGTAGCATCTCAGGTGTGGATACAGGGAGCTGGATCGAGGAGCTACTGATAGATTTCAGCTTGATTCGGGCTCTGATAGAGTACTGGGTTCCTCTGGATGTCAGCCAAATACGGGGAGCTGTGCGTTTGTGGTGGGAACTTTATCCTGGGGAGAAGAAGGAGACTGAGGTTATGTGGGATGACTTCGATAAGGAGTTTCGGGAGGAATTCCTCTCTTCCATGGTAAAGGCTGAGAAGAGTCAGGAGATACTCACCCTCCAGTAGGGTAGAATGTCCGTGAGAGAATTGGGTATCAAGTTCAAGGATTTCCTTCTCTTTTCTCCCGACCACTTTTCAGATGTGGAGTCTCAGGAGAGACGTTCGGAGGAGACACTTAGACCTTCTCTTTAGTATGTTGTTACTCCCATCACCTTACCCACCTACATAGGGGTCCAGAAGAATGATGAAGTGGTGGAAATGATGCAAAAACTGGGAGGTGTGTCACGAGAGGGGATCCAGTTGGGCTTGTCGAAGGGGAAGGCCATTAGCAGCAGGCCTCCCGCATGAGGACCCTATATGTTTCAACCAGCAGGAAGAAGGCCTTAGCAGTTCCATTTCCGATCCCCCAGTCCACGACCTTTTCTTTCGGGCCTAGAACCAAGGTGCTTCATCTGTGGGAGCCATGGACACATTCATAATTAGTTCCTGGACAGAGTGCAGTACAACGAGGGTGGGTAGGATCAGCTCCCACCTCACCCACATTAGTTTCCAGCTAGGCCCCTTCAACAGCAGTAGCAGGGGCAGCAGGCTCCCGCCCCTCTAAAACCAGACGTGGCGGTAGGAGGCCAACCTCATGGTGCTCCTTAGGGACCTTGACTGGTTTGTGGTTGGGGAGGCGGCCGAAAACTGAGAGGAATGGGAGCTGGGCATGGGCAGTTGCAAGCCGCGAAGGAAGTTGTTCCAGCAGGGCCAGAGGTTGTTCGAGTTATGATCAGCATGTTCAGTACTCTTGCCTATGCCTTGTTCGATAAAAGAGCATCACAATCCTTTGTTACACCCAATCTGGCTCGTGCCCTAGGTTTAGAGGTCGAGAGTCTTTCAGTGCCCCTAGTTATGAGAACACTAGTTAGAGGTCAGACTGACTTGCATTACATTTTCTGAGGATGTAGACTGATGATAGGGGCACATCAGTCTATCAAGGATCTTATAATGTTGTAGATACATCTATACGATGTCATCCTAGTAATTGATTGGTTTTTCTTTGTATACGCCTCCATTGACTGCTTCGGAGGAAGGGTTGTGTTTTCAGATTTGGGCGGACGACGTGTAACCTTCATCGGTGAGCGGGGTAGTCAAAAAGCAGTAGATGAGTGCATCCCCTACTTTCCCTATTGGGTGAAATATCAATAGAATCGGTGGATGCAGAGGTGGTGGAAGTCCCAGAGATTGTCAGTGATTTTATGGATGTCTTCCCTGAAGAGGTGGAAACTCAGCCCCCTCGACGTGATGCTGATTACGAGATACACTTGCAACCTGGTGCCCGTCGGATTTCGATGGCTCCCTACTAGATGGCACCGTCCGAGTTGTGGGAGTTTCTGATCAAGATTGACGATCTGATGAAGAAGGGTTTTGTTCGGACAAGTGCATGACCATGGGGTTATATTTTCTTGTTCGCAATGAAGGAAGATGGTGGTCTCAGGCTGTGCATAGACTACCGGATGCTAAATCAGGTGACAGACAAGAATTTCTACCCTCTCTCAAGGATAGGCGATCTCTTTGAACAGGTGAGGGGAGCAGGTTGGTTCTTGAATATTGATCTGTGGTCGAGATATCACCAAGTGAGCGTGAAAAAGGGAGATATCTCCAATACTTCCTTCAGGTGCAGATATGTGAACTTCGAGTTTGTGGTCATGTCGTTCGATGTTACGAATGCTCCATCCATATTCATAAGGCTCATGAAATCCGTTTTTCGGGAATATCTGTACCGGTTCATAGTTGTGTTTATTGGCGACATCATAATCTACTCATGATCAGAGGAGGATCACTCTGAGCACCTGAGAATGGTTTTATAGGTCCTCTGTCAGCACCAACTCTATTTGAATTTGTCCAAGTGCAAGTTTTGGACATGAGAAGTACACTTCCTTGGGCACATGGTGTCTGAGCGGGGGATAGCGGTGGACTCATTGAAGGTCGAGGCAACAGTTTATTGGGCATCACCCAAGAACATAGCATAGATTCGTAGTTTTCTTGGACTAGTAGGTTACTATCAAAAGTTCATGCCCAACTTCTCTCGAGCGGCAACATCTTTGACAACACTGACCAAGAAGGACCAGGATTTCATGTGCAATGGCTAGCACCAGGAAGCCTTTAGCTATCTGAAGAAGAAGTTGGTAAGTACCCCAGTACTGAGGTTTCTATAAGAATGGTCAGTGTATGAGGTATACCCAAATTTTGATATTCAATTAATATACATTAATTGACTTGCATTATTTTTGGAGTGTACCTTGGTAAGGCCCGGGTGTATAGTTTACCTCACTGGATGTTTTGGTTATCTCTTTTTATCACATGGCATTAGAATGCCTCTCCAATTGGGCATGAGAGACTTTGGTTTTCCGTATTGAGTATACTCGTATGCTCACCATATGTATACAAACTGCTTTCATGTTTCCAGGTAGACTTCATGGAACGTGCGACACCTTACTAGATCGGACATTGGGGGAGTTTTTGTTTTCTTTTTAATTTTTCTTGGTACTTTACCTTTGGAGTTCTTGTGGCTTGTATCTTTTAATTTTGAACATGCATATCGGAATGGTTTACTTTCAGCTTTACTTTTACTTTCAGCTTTGGTGTTTTTGGAGTTGCTATCTTATCTCCTGATCCTAACAAATAAAAAGGGCAATGCCTTCCATCTTGTGTGTGATTCTATACCCTTGGTGTGGGTCGCCACTCCGAGTCCTATTGAAGGCGGATCTGGGGGGTCATTATCTATCCTTCAACATAAATAAGGAAGGGTATAGAATTTTTTTCCCTTTCCTCCTTTTGGGTGAAGGCGGGTCGTGACAGTTTACACTACCGTAAAAGTGATTAAAATGATCCTTTTCAAATTAACATAAAATGTACAATAGATCATATAAAATATTTTAGGACTATATGGTTTTTTATTCATTTAATGGGATAAATTTGAATCCCATATGAAGTACACATTAATAACTACATGACCCATATCACCTCAATAAATAGAGAAAAATATATATTCTCTAGGTATATTTCATAAAAACATTGAATATCCAATTAAGTTTTTGTTAGAGAACTAGTCACACTTATACATGCATAATATATGATATAAAGTTTTTCAAATATATCAATATGATAAAAATAATTTCTTGAAACCATATTGTTACCCGGTTTTTTAACATAAAATATTTGGAATAAGTATTAGATCTATAATAGAGTATTGTACATAGAAATTACCCACTTCATGGGATGATATTACCTCATATCCTTTCAATTTCATAATAAACGTAAAAATGTTATTATCTAACCCTATTGTTCATTTTCAAATATAATATATATCATAAATGAAAACAAACACATGTACGAAGAAATTGTGTAATGCATTCCTTGTGGTGGAGATGTTATTTCATGATAATTTTGGGATTTACATGAATACGCAAATGGGACTATTTTTTTCTTTCCATTATTTTTTTATATTTTTGTGTATGAATCCCTTTATAATTTATGTAATATTAAATAAATATATCTAATGAAAATATTTAAAAATATTAAATAAATAGTTTTTTATTGGGGAAAATACTTGTTATGAAAGGGATTGGTTGACATTGAAAAAGTAATGGGAATTACAATAGAGTAAATCTTCTCGATCTAGTAACACATGTAATCTCATTTTCAATTAATATAAATTAATATGGGTATATTTACTCAATAGATTATGATATATAGGATAGAATACAATAATTCAACACATTTAATGGATATCGTTATATATTATTTTGGGAAATTCCACTAAATAGGTATATTAATATATGATATTTATATGGATAAATTTCATGATTCACTCAATTTTAACCTATGAATGTAGATATTGTCTTCACATAAATACATTTAAATATTTAAATTCTTGTGCCCAACATGTTTTACCATCAATAATAAATTTATTGGTTCACCAGATTATAAAATCTATCTTAACAATATACTATATTATCATAATTCAGTTTAAGGGTTGTTATATCATGATTAGGTTGTTTTGGAATTTATAGATGTATTGACACAATGTGGGGGAATCACCAAATATATCTATTAATTTTCTATACGATAAAAAACAGTTGTATATATTCAAATTCTTTCCATTAGAAAAACATCTCATCTGAAATGGATTTATTTGTTTAATATACATTATTTGATGGTTTTGGAAATTTTTGGATGATCACAATAAGGTGTAACAATTTACTATATCATAAAATACATTTTTTATCACCAATTAAATTTTAGATTCTCTAGATCATAATTATGTTGTATAAGGATTAATAGTCAATTCAATAGTATGTTTAAGGATTTATTATCTCATCCCAATTTTTTATAGGATATAAATACACAGTAATCTGTTTTTTGGATATTCAAAATTTGATAAAATTAACTAAATGTTCACCTGATCAATTAAAAATTTATTATCTCACCATAAAGATATTAAATCATTTATACTAAATTTATCGATTTAATAGCATGTCACTTGTACATTTTTAATTTACAAGGTCATTTCATGTAAATTGTATTAAGGGTATTATAGACATTTATGAGGATAATGAATGTTAATGATACATTATAGTTTTTTCATCTACTATAAATTTATGGTTCAATAGGTTATTATGAATTTTTCAAAATATTAATGGCTAACTAAGTTTTTTTCAAACACTCATGAGAGTTCATGAATCTATAAATATATTTATGGTCTTCTTGGAGAATATAAAATGTGAATGTTATAGTTTTATGAAATATCATAATGATTAATTATTATATATGTGATGTCGAACTATCCATGAGGCTAGTATTGAGTCAATATATATGATATATACATATCCTAATGATGGGAAACAAACCCATATAGTTTATATTCATCAATTGAAAACATATAAATAGGCATGTAGAAATGATTTAAGTTGTGTGATTGAAACCAATGTTTTCACTATTATGGTTACAAGTCTAGTTCCCCTAATTTACCACTTAATAATTTATTTTCACCTTATTTAAGGTCCAAAATAAATTATTTATTAGGTAAAAAAGACGATTTCATGGATATTAAAGTCAGAACATATGTCATTTTTAATCCCCTATAATAAATTATAAAATAAATATTTGAAGTTTTAAAAAACCCATGACTTGTGGGATCAACAATGATTAATATTCAACATATGAAATGGTAGGATAATATACCTATAGTCATGTAGGTAGTTATTTGAGTTAAACTAAATGAGTGAAATATCTAAATCCCATGAAACTTTATTGGTAAATTCGTAAAGATATCCCAATATTATTTTTCTCTCAAATAGTATAGAGAAATATGGAACAAAACAGTTGAACGTATTGTATAACATGAGTCTGTACCGTGTAAATTAAATACATGTTTTTATCTAATACCTAAATGAGGGATATCATGGAGACCTTTGAAAGGTAATAGTGAATACATCCTAGTCTCTATTGAATGAAAATTGTTTTTAGAGACCATATTGTGTTTAAACTACATTCATAAGGGTAAATTATACTATAGTGTGTACTTTTGGATCTATTTCGAGGAATTTGTTATCTATGAACGAGCATCACATCATATATTACAGCTACAATGATTGTCATTGATGATAACATAAACATTGTCCATAATATTATATTATTTTAAAACACATAAATTTTGAGGTCTTGATTATAAGATCTATTTTAAAAAGAACATATATATTATATTGTTGAGATTTCCATTATTTAGACATATTTATCTGATATTTTCGATGTTTTATTTATTTTATTATTATTCTCTTTGATTTTCTTCATATTTTTATCCATTAAAGGTTGATGTTTTAATGGTACTAAGTATTTCTCAATTTTTATGATTATTATAAATCAATCAATGACTTGATTGATTTTTAAATGGGTAATGAATATTAATCTACATTTGTTCACTATTTATATTGTTTTATTGATGAATTTTCATAAACATGTTAAAGTGGAAAAAACATATGTTATAAAACTATATTGAAATAAATTAAACTACACGGTAAATTTATATTGGGTACTCAATGATCATATTTTTTTGTAGAAAATTCAATGATTTCTGATTTTACAGGGGAATGTTTTGTTCTTATCTACTTCGGTTTTTTCCTTAATGAAATCCAACTTTTTAATGTTGGATTATTCTTGAACTGACAATGTATATACAAATACGTCATCATTTTCACCAGTTCACTTTAGTAGAATTTGACTACTCTGATAATTGTTTCAAGAAATATTGGTAAATTTTAATGGGTGGAAGTTAATATTTTAAAATTAAATAAAAATTTTAAATAAAAATATTATATTCATGGATTTAGTAAATGAATTTAGTTTCTACCCATACATTATATTTCAAAGAGGAATCCCACATAGAATTAGGTACTTTCAAAATGAAAAATAATATATTTATTAGGTAAAATGAGTCTTTCTATATTTTATTTTAAAATTCATGAATGAATTTGAAATATGAAATTCCTTTTATATGGTAATATTAGATTAACACCATTTAATGAGATGATTTATTTCCTTTCGAATTTTTTTTTCAAAAATAAACAAAATTCATTATTTTTAATTTAGATGTTTAATTTCGTGAATGTTATGAAACACTAACACCGACACGATGTCCAACTATGAGAATGAAAATATTGAACATATCATGTTCATTTTATTCATTTTATTCATTCTTTGGAATTCTATATGTGTAATAACATTCATTCATCATATTGAATTTACAGATAACTCATACATAATGAAATATTATAAAATCTTATGCCTTTATAAAACATTTATCCAATCATTATCCACCATGATGAAGGAATCAAAATAAAATTGTATTCATTCATTTTTAAAGAGAACATATAATAGATTGTAAACCATAATATGCGAATATTTTGGTTTTATTAAAACAAAACATCTATAACAACCCATACTTTACATACATTATTATTACTTCATTATTAAATCATGCTTATTACAACATATAACAAAACCATGACATGACCATATAGGTATAGTGTCTTTAGAAACTGGGAAACATAAACAACGGTTTCATACAGCATTAACATTTTCTCCCATTTATTTCATCATATCTAGAGTCCATTTTTGGAATATCCTACATAATACCTTTTTTCCTGACATGGGGAAAATAAAACATACAAAAGGGTGATCTCAAATTCTCAGTAAGGGTAAATGAAGGAGATATCAATCATATTATATTCATAAGAATATAACATCTGGAAATTCTAATCCGGCAAAAGAGATCATAATATCATGACATGGGATAAATCATAGTAGTGAAATGTAATCCCAATATTCATAACATTAAAAATAAAACTTTTTGGAATACATACATAATCATATAAAATCTTTTCTTATTAGTCAAGACTCATTTCCAAGACTATCACAGTGGAAAAATTCCATTTCTGAACCGAGTTCACTCCTCGTTCCAGTCACGTATCACTGAACTAGATTAACTTGCCATTCCAGCCATGTCTATTTCATGAGATATAAATATTTACCCAATGCATTGGAGGGAGATATAGGTCCCACCAATATCACAATGAAACAATTCTTATGTGTGCCAAAAAATTATAAATCATATATCGTAGCATAACCCATGTAACATCATTCCATCATAACATAATCTATATAAGATAAAAGGACTTCTTAAAAATAATTCCATCATAAAATAATCAAATAAATGAAATAATCGGGATAGAAATAGAACCCGATATTATCTTAAAGGGAGAATAATTTTTATATAACACATAAAATCCTTTCTTGAGGAAAATATCCTTTCAACGTGAAACTCATATATCCTTTCTTAACATGTCATAAAATTTTAAAAAAAAAGAAGTTAATTGAAGATAAATATGAAAACATGTAAAGGAATATTCATGTAAATAATGTTCTATGAAATCATAAAACTCCATTTATGCCATATAAGTTTAAAAAACATTCTTCTCGTACATTGGATGAAAATTTCAAAAAGTATCTCGTAATGAAAAAGACAAGATATTACATTCATAAAATTTACTAAAAATTCAACAATAGGTAAAATTTGATTTAAAATGTTGTATGAGGATAGAAATAATATTACATATTTTGTAAACATGGTTGTGGATGATAAATATGTCCCAGAAAATTCGGAAGTATAAACAATCTCGGATAAAAATTAGATCGCAAGATTTTTCCTTACCATAGGTCCGATAATAGTTGTACGTGTCTGATCCTCATGTATAATGATTTAAATAATTTTATTGACTTATTCTAGAATCATAATAATTGTTATGATATCATATATTTTCATATTCTTAGCTTCTTATTAGTAATATTTCATTGCTACTTGTTATTCGGGTGTTCATTTCTTTATGTTCTTATGTGTGTTTTGTCAAATAAATTCTTATTCATATTTGTAGATTATTGATATTCCATTTAAATAATGGTATTAGAAAAATATATATCATATATATTCATTAAATTCATTTATATAACCATTATTCAATGAAGATCATGTAGAACGAGTCGCATCACATTGTGGAGATGGTAGGTCGTATGTACGCACGAGTGATGGTATCATTCCCATAATTATATGAATTGACTTTGAGATGATAAAATAATATTTTATAATAAGTATCATGTTATAATAATCATATATATTTATTAATTACACTATTATACCCATCCATGTAAGGTGGTGGTGGAAAATAGATTACACCACAACATAGAGATGGTATTCCATACGTACGCACAGGTGGTGATTACATTTCTCATAGTATTTATAGAAGGTGAAATAGAGATTTTTCATATTTATGATAACATATCATTATATTATTGATACTTATTTTATTACTTTATAATGAAACAAATAAATAAGAGGAAGTAGAAGAAAAAGAAAAATTGAAAGAATCGGTAGAAGAGATTACCTCCCCCTTGGCATCTCTCTTTTAAACTTCCTATTACAACACTAGAGTTGGTCTATTTAGAATACTAGAACCTCTATGATATAACTAAATATGTTGAGAAGGGAAATGGGAAGGGTTTGGATGAACATTATGGCTTAAAATTGAGTGATGAGATGAGGGGGGAGGTTCTCTTTTATAAGGGAGGAGAGGGGCACCTTTCGAAACCTAAAAATATTAATTTATAATAAATTAATATTTGGTGTATAATGTCTCCAAAGTGAATTATTTCAAAGATATGGTGGGTATGGGTAGAAATATATTCAACCAATAGGTTTTATACATGTTTAGGTGAACATTTTAACCTTATCACATAGATTTAACTCTAATTTAAAAAATTTAACTCTAATTTAAAAACTTTAACTTTTACCATGTCTTCTTGTATTCATACACTATATGGTTAATAAACATACTATAAACATCCAATCAAACTATAATTGGTTCTTTAATGTCATATATATATTATTATATATGTATTTGGTCTGAACATTAGATTTTTAGCAATAGAATAACAATTAATAATATAATATTTGGTTTAAAAACTCTTTTATGTCAATTTTGACACTATTTGGTATTTTGTTTTTTAGACTCATAATAGAATAATTAATTCGAATAAAATACATATATTCAACCCTAATATGTTATATTAACCTAGAAAATTATTTTAATTCATAAAAATTCTCAAAATACATTTATTTGGGTATTTATAATATCAATTATGTTAATATTTCTTTAAATAAGGTAATTACTTCATTATCATTGTGTCATAAATAAATTATATTATTTAATGTCTAAAAATAAAAAATAAATTAACATTATGTATTAAATCTTTTTATCTTTATAATTAATATTTATAGTTGAATTTATCTTATGTATAACCCTATATGAAAAATGTTTTAATTATTAAACATTGATTTTAACTCTTTTAACTAATCTTTGAATTAATAATAATAAATGTCCTAATCTAATCCAAGTGGACCTAAAGGGTATTAGTTTATTCCTAATGTAGTTTTTGGTCGAATTACACTTATCCAATAGAATTAGGACATGTTTTAGGACAATAACAATACCATTTATACCCTTAATTACACTATTTACTTTTAACCGTGGTAAATAAAAGTAAAAAGTTACTATTCACCAAAAATTATTTCTATATTTTTGAAACAAATTTCACATACTGATATCAATAGTTTCTCTCGGATGTTTTAAATTCTAGTCATGATTGTAGTAAAATTATGTTTTATAAAAATTTGCAATTTCGACTAGGAGATTGGTAAAAGACGGTCAAAAGTTCAATAATTGTTTTATATATCTAAAATTATTATAAAATGACTCTAATGAATTAAATTAAACTTATATAGTTATTATGTATCTATTATGACCTAAAATTAATTTAATTAAAATAAATAATTATTAAAATAAAAAGTCGATTTTATCCAATAACTCGGTGTTTTCATTCTTCATCAAAAATTGAAAGTTTTCAGAAATATATCAAAAATTCACCCAAGGATAATTTTTATATTCCTAATCCAAAAATGAAGTCCTTTTTGAAATATTGAATTGCAAAAAGTGGATATTACTATTCATAACTGATAGTTTCTATAATATTTTAATAACATATCATTGTTTAGCGAAACTCGGTATTGCGTACAATGCAATCCATCAAGGAAGGTTTCTCTTGCATGTATCACAATCCAAGACAATGTTGTGTGTAATGAAAGATTCATTTGTTGTTTTTTATAACAGAATAAATAAAAAGAAAATATTTCTCAAAAATTCTTAGGGTGATACATTCTACCACTCTTTAAAATAATTTCGCCCTCGAAATTCGTCACTTCGTAACAAACAGATGAGGATACCTCTCCCTCAACATATCCTCAAGTTGTAATGTATCTTCTTCTAATTGGTGGTTCCACCATAATACTATCACCAAGTGAGTGGTATTATTTAGTAGATATTTTTCACTATGATCTAGAATCT
Organism: Viscum album; assembly: GCA_963277665.1. Lineage (NCBI taxonomy): Eukaryota > Viridiplantae > Streptophyta > Magnoliopsida > Santalales > Viscaceae > Viscum > Viscum album. Next base: position 1,101,402,476 of record OY728145.1, read on the forward strand.
CTATCGGTTATTCTTTATAATATAGATCTTGCTCCAGCGGTACAAATTCTGAGCATAGTACAGGAGAATGAACGATTATGTAAATTATTAGGAGAGATACGTGAAACGTATCATGAATTTGAGAGAGATTAGGTGGAAGTGAAAATCAGTAATCTACCTTCCCAACATGATCCAGTATTTCGAAAGGACAAATATACCTTGGGAGAAGCATTCCCTTCATTCCAAATCTCATTACTCTCTTCCAGGGAGATAATCGTAATAACACTTTATCACCCACTTCAAACTCTAGGTATTTTCTTCAGTTATCGGCATAATGTTTTTGTCGACTCTAAGCTGCTCTTATGTGTTGTTGAATAGATATAACCTTTTCTATCATCTCATAAAAAAGATCATCTCTTTATAGATTTCTTTCCCAAAATTCATCCCAGCAAGTTGGAGTTCTGCATTTCTTTCCATAGAGAGCTTCATGAGAAGCCATATAAATTATGGAGTGAAAGCTATTATTATAAGAATGTTCCACCAGAGGTGGGTGTTGATGCCAACCACCTTTGAAATCCATAGATAAATATCTCAACATGACTTCTAGAGTTTGGATTTTCCTCTCAAACTGACCATCTATCAGAGTATGATAAGCAATGCTGAAACTCAACTCTGTATCTAGAGTATGCTGAAGACTTCACCAAAAGATTGAGGTAATCCTCAGATCCTGATCAGATATAATGGAATGTGGTTATCCATGCAATCTTACAACTTCTTTTACATATTTCCTATCAAGATGATCAAGAGATATATCCTCTCTAATAATAATGAATTGTGCCGACTTCATAAGATAATCAACTATAACCCAGATAACATTATTTCCTTTTGATGTTTTAGGAAGTCCAGTGACAAAGTCCATAGTGATGTTTTCCCATTTCCATTCTGGTATGGTAATGGTTTTAACACCCCCTTAGACATCTGTCTCTCAGCATTAACTTGCTGACAAACCATGCATCGAGAGACATATTCTGTAACATCACTTTTCATTCCATCCCACCAGAAGTACTCCTTCGGGTCCTTATACAACTTCGTGCTTCCAGGGTGAACAGAGAATGAAGAACTATGATACCCATCCAATATTTCCTTCTTTAATTCGTGGATGGTAGGAACACAAACCTGATTCTGGAACCGTATTATTTCATCACAATCAATGTGGAATTCAGGAACATTTCCCACCTTCTTTTGTAACAATACATCTTCTTTCTGTGCCTCTTTAATCTTCACATGTATAGATGGTTGAACATTCATTTGAGAAAAATATGATTTCCCCATCCATTATAAATCCATGATCCATCCTTTGTAAATCCATAAATATTGTATCTTTAGTGATCCTCATCTTAGATAAGCTAGCATGGTCTTGTCGACTTAGTGGATCTGCCACCTTGTTTTCTTTCTCAGGGTGGTAATGAATTGAGCAATCGTAATCCATAATCAGCTCCAACCATCATCTTTGGGGCATATTCATCTCCTTTTATGTGAAAATATACTTAAATCTTTTATGATCAGTATAAATATCACACCTTTCACCATAAATATAATTCCTCCAAATATTTAATGCAAATATTACCGTAGCTAATTCCAAATCATGAGTTGGGTTATATTGCTCATGGATTTTCAACTATCACAAGGCATAAGTTATCACCATATAGTTTTTCATGAGAACACACTCCAATCCATTCTTTGATGCATCACTTTATATAAAAAACATTTCTCCACTACATGGCAGAGTGAGCATAGATTCACTACATAACCTTCTTTTTAACTCCTTGAAATTCTCTTCACACTCCTCCGACCAAACAAACATAACTCTTTTTCGAGTAAACCTAGTGATTGGATTAGATAATCATGAAAAACCTTCACAAAATGTAGATAATATCCATCCATACAATGAAAAATTTTGATCTCAGTTACTATTGTTGGTCTTAGTCATCTTTAGATAACCTCTGTTTTTGATGGATCGAAATATATCCCCTCTTTTTAGATTATGTGACCCAAAAATGAATCTTTTTTGAAGCCAAAATTCACTCATGGTAAATTTGGCATAAAGCATCTCCTTTATTTGGGTATTTAATAAATTTCTCAAATGATCTTCATGTTCTTCCTTGCATTTTGAATAGACAAGAATATCGTCTATAAAGACTACCAAAAACTGATCATGATAGTCTCTAAAGACACTATTAATTAGGACCATGAAGATAGAAGGGGCATTATTAAGGCCAAATGGAATCACTATAAATTCATGGTGTCCATAACTTGTACGGAAATCCATCTTTGGTATAGCTTCCATTTTGACCCATAATTGATGATACCCTGAACAAAGATCAATATTGGAAAATTATTGAGCTCTGCGTAGTTGGTCAAATATGTAATCAATGTGTGGGAGAGGATATTTGTTCTTGATAGTGATCTTATTATGTTCTCTATAATCAATACAGATTATCATTGATCAATATTTCTTTTTAACAAATAGAACAGTTTTTCCACATGGTGATGCACTAGGGCGTATGAATCCCTTATCAAGATTGTCATGGAGTTGCTTCTTAAATTCCTGCAACTCAATTGGGGTCATTCTATAGGGTGTATTTGAAATGGGCATAGCACCCGGTATGCGTTCTATTGGAAACTCAACTTCATGATTTGGTGGAAGACCTGGGAATTCCTCCGGAAAGGCATCATCAAACTCTCATACAATGGGTGTATTCATAATCAGGAGTTTCTCTCCAACCATTTGAGATAAATAACATGCATTTATTGGAATCAATACCCATAATATGTAAAAAAAATTCCACTGGAAGGTTATATTCATCCTTGCATCGATTGATGATTGTTGATTTATCTAGAATATGAAATGTGACTTCCCTTCTTTGGAAATTGATATGAGTTCCATATAATTACAGCCAATCCATGCCAATAATCACATCAAATTCAACTATAGGAAGGATCAAATGATTTGGAGGAAGCACTTTCCCACAAACTTCAATTGGAGAAGAATTGTAAACTTTTGATGCCACTGTTGTACCATTTGGGGTTGTCACAACTAACTCAACATATTATTGTTGAGGTAATATAGTGATACCATTAGAAATTTCTTTAGAAATAAAATACTGGTTGGATCCAGAATCAAATAAAACATTTTCTACTTTAGAGTTGTTGGTAAGTGTACCTTTCACCACTTCTTTATCATATTCCACAGCGCCGATAGAAATTGCATGTGACATTCCTTTTTATTTGGCCTTAGGATTTTGTTGACATCGATCATCATCATGAACCCTTATATTAGGGCATTGATTAACACAATGCTCCATTTCTTTGCACTTGTAACATTGAAGTGTAGGAGGTGAATTCTGAGTAGCCTTTTCATTGTTCGCATCACTAGACATCGTTGTCCCATAATTGCGGTATTCAAATGCTCGATGTCCTTCATTTCTACATTTGAAACATTTACTTGTCCCTTTAAGATAACTCCCTGCATGTTTCATTCCACACATTGAACATAAGGGAAAACTCATCTTCGTTTTAGTGTGGTCTTTAGATTTTCATTTTAATTCCATTTTCATCTTCTTATCAAACCCATATGACTGATGGGTTACTCCAGTATCAATTTCATCCTTGAGAGCACATCAAACAATTACCTCATAGCTATTGATGTCCCTTAAGGCTGACACCCTTTGAAGACTTTGTTTTAAGCCACTAATGAATCGATCGATCTTACTCTCATGTGGGATAATAATTCCGGATGTATACCTTGCAGTTCATGTAAAATTTTCTTCGTAGGTACCAACAGATTCATCATCCTTTTGCTTTAGTTCAAGAAACTCCTTCTCTACATCTGTTCGAAGAATATGAGGGAAGTACTTATTGAAAAATATTTTCTTGAACTAGTCCCATTCCATGGACTCAATTTCAATTATTTGCCTCGTATTATTGATAATATTACACCATTGATTAGCTTCACCTTTTAAACGAATAATTTCTAATATGAATTTATCAGGTTCAGATCATTGAAGAACTGAAAATATATTTTCAGTGGTACTGATCCATTGTACAACCACTAATGTATTAGTAGACCCACTGAATGAGGGTGGACACCGCCTCATGAAAGATTCAATATAATGTTCCTCCTTCCTTTTCTCTTTTGGAAGTCTGGAATGTTTCATAGCATGAGAATGTTGTATGAGCATGGCTACAAGATGTTTCATTCCAGCTCTCATATCATTTGGTTTCTTAGGGGTACAATCATTGCATTTCCCATCGCATTCAGCATTAACACGGTTCTTTCAGGTTCCAACCATTGACTAAAACCAATACCTATAGATTGAGAAACACTATTCATAATAGGAAAACTGCATAAACAAGAATAAAATTTCACCCTTTCGGTCTTATCATAGGTTATTCATGGCCATTTCTAAAAAACTGATATTGTGTTCTATTATTAGACATATACTTAGGGTCCTTACTAAGGATTTCACATCTTTGTTCCCAAATGTTGACTATACCTTTCCTATGATACCAACTACAATGACTCATACTTTACATACAATTTTATTACTTCATAATTGAATCATACTTATTAAAACATATAACAAAACCATGATATGACCGTATATGTATATTGTCTTTAGAAACTGGGAAACATTATCAACTTGTTCATAATGCATATACATTGTCACCAGTTTATTTCTTCATATCTATAGTCCCTTTTGGCATATCCTACTTAATACCCTTCTTCCAGACCTGGGGAAAAGTAAACATAGAAAAGGGTGAGCTAAATTGGTCAGTAAGGGTAAACTAAGGGGATATCAATCATATCATATTCATAAGAACATACCATTTTGAAAATATTATCCTAAAAAGAGATCATAATATAATGACATGGGATAATTCATATTAGTGAAATGTAATCATAATAATCATAACATAAAACCTGAAACATTTTGGCATGCACACTTAATCATATAAAATCATTTCTTATTAGTCAGGACTCATTTCCAAGTCTATCACAGTCGACAAAGTTCATTTCATTACCGAGTTCACTACCCTTTCAAGTCATGTATCACTGAACCAGATTAACTTGAAATTCCAGACATGTCTATCACATTAGATATAACTCTTTACCCAATGCATTGGTGGGAGATATTGGTCCCACAAATCTTATAATGAAATCATTCTTATGTGTTCCACATAATAATAAATCATACATCATAGCATAACCCTTCTAAAATCATACCATCATAACATAATCCATATAATATAGGACTTTATAAAAATAATTCCATCATAACATAATAAAATCAATGTAATAATAGGGATATAAATACAACCCTATATTATCATAGAGGGAAAATAATTTTTATAAAACACATGAACTCCATTCTTGAGGAAAATATCCTTTTACTTGAAAAACATTTTCCCCTTCTTAACATGTCATACAATTTTAATCTAAAAGATGTTAATTAAAAATAAACATGAAAAATTGTAAAGGAATATTCATGGAAATAGTGTTCTATTAAATCATAAAAATCCATTCATGATATATATATTTTGATAACATTCTTCCTGTACATTGGCTGAAAAAGTCAAAAGTATCTCGTACTGAAAATGAAAAAAGATTCCTTTCACAAATTTTACTAAAAATTCACCAATAGGTAAAATTAGAAATAATTTTTTTTCAGAGGATAGAAATAATATTACTTATTCTGAAAACATGGATATGGATGATAAATATGTCCCAATAAATTCGGAAGTATAAACAATCTTGGATAAAAACGAGAGAGCATGATTTTCTCTTACCTTAGGACCAATAAGCTTTGTACATGTCTGAAACTCTTGTATAATGATTTAAATAATGTTATTGACTTATTCCAGAATAATACTCATTGTTATGATATCATATATAGTCATATTCTTAGCTTCGTATTAAAAATATTTCATGGCTACTTGTTATTCGGGTGTTCATTGCTTTATGTTCTTATGCGTGTTTTGGAAAATAAATTCTTATTCCTCTTTTTAGATTATAACTATGTCATTTACAGAATGGTATTAGTAAAATATATATCATATATATTTATTCAATTCATTTATATAACCATTATTCAATTAAGATCATGTAAAACGAGTCACATCACATTGTGGAGACGATAGCCTATACGTACGCACGAGTGATGGTATCGTTCTCATAATTATATGAATGGAATTGGAGTTGATGATATAATATTTTAGAATCAGTATAATTTTATAATAATCATATATAGTTATTCTCTAAACCATTATACCCATCCATGTAAGGTGGTGGTGGAAAACAAATTACACCACAACATGGAGACAATATTTCGTACGTACGCACGTGTGGTGATTTCATTTTCCATAGGAGGGATAGAAGGTGAAATAGGGTTGTTTCATATTTATAATAACATATCAGTATATTAATGGTACTTATATTATTACTTTATAATGAAACAAATAATGAATAGTAAGTATAAGAAGAACGAAACATGAATGAATCAGTAGAAGAGATTACCTCTCCTTTGACGTGTCTTTTTTAAACTACTTCTTAGGGAACTAAAGTTGGTCTTTTGTGAATATCATAACTTCTATAATATAACTAGAGATGTTGAGAAGAGAAAGGGTTAGGGGTTGGACGAGCTTGAACTCTCAAAATTGTGTGAAGAGGAGAGGGAGTAGGTTCTCATTTATAAGGGAGGAGAGGGGCACCTTTGGAAACCTAAAAATATTAATTTATAATAAATTAATATTCAGTTTATAAAGGATCCAAAGTGAATTATTTTGATTGTATTGTGGGTATGTGTCTAAATCCATTCAAATATTATTTTTTATACAAGTTTAGGATACCATTTTAATATTATCACTTAGATTTAACTCTAAGTTAAATAATTTATCTTTTACCTTGTCTTCTTGTATTCTTACACTATATGGTTAAAAAACATACTGTAAACTTCCAATCGAACACCAATTGGTTAATTAATGTCATAATTATTATTATATAATTCTTTTGGAAGATCATTATATTTTTAGGAATATAATAACAATTAATAATATAATATTTGTTATAAAAACTCTTTTATGTCAATTTTTACACTATTTGGTATTTTTTATAAACTCATAACAACATTATTAATTCGAAAAAAATTCATCTAACCAACCATAATATGTTATATTAACCTATAAAATTAGTTTAATTAATAAAAAGTCTCATATTACATTTATTCGGTCATTTATAATATCAATTATGTTAATATTTCATTAATAAGGTCATTACTGCATCGTCATTATGTCATAACAAAATTAAATTATTAAATGTTTAAAAATTATAAATAAAATACAATTACACACGAAATTATTTTATCATTTAAATGAATATTTTTAGTCGAATTTCTTTTTTGTATAGCCCTATATTAAATTTTTTTTACTTATTAAAAATTGATTATATCTATTTTAACTCTTCTTTGAATTAAATAATAATAAATGACCTAATATAATCCAAGTGGACATAAAGGGTCATATGTTATTTCTAAGGTTTTTTATTGTCTAATTACACTTATCCAATAGAATTAGGACATGTGTTAGGATAATCATAATATCATTTTTATCCTTAATTTCGATATTTACTCTTAACCGTGGTAAATAAAAGTAAAAAGTTACTATTGACCAGAAATTATTTTAATCTTATTAAACCACATTTTACATACTGATATGAACCGTGTCTCTAGGATTTTTTAAATTCCACCCACAGAAGCGGTAAAATTATGTTTTATGATAATTTGAATATTCTCCTAGGAGATGGGTAAAAGATGGTCAAAAGTTCAATGATAGTTTTATATATCTAATGTTATTATAAAATGACTCCAATGAATTCCATTTAATTTATATAGGTATTATGCATCTATTTTGACCTAAAATTAATTTAAATAAAATAATTAATTATTTAAAAAAAAATCGGTTTTATCCAATAATTCAGTGTTTTCACTATTTATCAAAACTGAATGTTTTCTGAAAAATACCAAAAATTCACCATAGCCTAATTTCGATATTCCGGATCCAAAAATGAAGTCCATTTTGAAAGATATAATTACAAAAAGTGGGTATTACTATTCATAATAGCTAATTTATATAATATTTTAATAACATATCGTTGTTTAGTGAAACTTAATATTACGTACAATGCAAGCTATCGAGGAAGGTTTCTCTTACATGTAACACAAGACAAGACAGTGTTGGGTGTAGTAAAATATTCCTCTTGTGATTCATATATCATAATAAATAAATAAAAAATAATTCTCATAAAATCTCAGGGAGTTACAATGTTTCTTTGTATCATGGATTTTTTTGAGATTACTCATTAAAAATTATATATAATACCACATAATGAACATTCTAGATACACATGAATTTTTTTATAACAGGATAAATATTCAATATACTAATAAAATAAATACCCTATAATGGATCATGAAAATATATAGAAATTCCAATTTGAATATTTCATTCAATTCCCAAAATCATTCAATTGAATGCTGATTATGAGTTATATATCATGGCCAACTATTTAATAATAATGGATATAGAAGACTATGTATATTATCACACCACCTCCAACTAATCTATAAATCATTCTTCCTTTATTAAAATATCAGAAGATACATTAGAATTACAATGTATTATAATATCATGGTATAGATTCATTAATGAATTTTTATTTTCATACATGTTCAACAAAATATATGTCGAATTTTAATTATAAATAATTTATGTTGTTCTATGTGGGGACTTATGGACCACATTGTTCAGTGATTGATGGATGAAAAATCACATCCAAGAATTGTTTTTTCACACTCTAAATGATATAATTACATTTAATCTCCCATAAAAATATGTCTAGATCTTAATTTTTGATAGATCCAAAATTAATTTAGAAATATTCATTTTTAATCATTATAAAAAATATATTCAAGTATCAAATTACATTGTTAATCTTAATAAACCACTACTCTAGGTAAATATTTATTGGTAAGAGATTGTAGATAGCTATAAAAAATTTCCTTATTTTATTTCCTCATTCAATGACATATTTTATATTTTATTTTAACATTTTCGTGTAAGATAATGAAATAATCCCACCAATCTATCAATCAATAATTAAATAAAACATAGTGTTATAACATTTTTCAATTCTAAATTGGATGGATTATAGGTCCTTGGGTTATTAATTAATTCCAACTTTGGAATTAAATTAGTAGTTTTTGTGGATTTGCTAAAATTTTCTATAATGTGAATCACATCAAGATAAAATATATTTTTATAGGGTCAATCTGTGTACCATTCTAATGGATACTCAATTGAAACATGGTTATTTATTAACACTATGGTTTATGGATTAGTATATATTTTTTGAAATGTTCTATAGTGTTCGACTACATAAAAAATAATCAACCCACTGAATCTTTTATATTGATGTATGGTGGATTATGTTAGTAGTACTGATTTGAATATTCTAAAATGGTCTACAAATCCATCTTCTTAATGAATTTTTCTACTGTCGATCATGCATGGACGAATCTTCTTCATGTTGGGATGATTTAAAATATGATTTATTATAATTATAACTTCACTTATATCTCCAATAATGTTCTATTAAAAACATTTTTTAATGTTTATAATTGATCCCATGGGGAGAGGACATTCTTATTTTCTTTCTAATATGTGGTTTTAGCCACTAGTGTTTATTGGTCTGTTTTTAATATGTAATAAATATCATATTACATTAGTTAAAACTTCATATGAAATAATTAATTTTAAAATTAATATATAATAATTTTATATATGGTATGTATCCATTGATGATTTTTTAGATTTGGTCTATGTTTTTTCTTATTGATATATTTACACATATATTTTGTAAAATTCAAATTTCTTTATCCTCCTTCTTTTGGATGTGTGACTTGGATTGATTATATTAATTTCAAAATATATCTATATTAAAATGTTATGTAGATTTAATAAAACACACACAATGAAATTTATATGTGAGAAACCTCATCATTATCTGATAATATTTATACAAATAATCCATAGCACCGCCAAATCATTTTTATTTTATTAAGAAGAAAATAATAGCTGATATGAAATTTCATAGGTAATGTAATTGTGATGACCAAGGGAATCAACAATAATAATAACCACAACACATGGTATATGGGAATCATCACTAGATAACAACATAAGGGGTGACAATTTGGATTCATGAGAATCTAGAAAATATGCCACTCGATCTATTTCATAATATGTTTGGAGGATCTAAATACTGACTATAAGGAGGACCATTCAATTACAGATCATGTAAATGATTTTACAAGGGGAACCTGTTATCCAATTGAGATATTTCTTGAAAATATTTGAATCAGTTTTCCATGAAGATAAAGGTATATGGATTTCCTAGCCTAGGACATGAACATCATAAAGGCTGACCCTTCATCCATGAGAGAGTTACCCTTTCCATAGAATGTGTTGATGGAAATTACAACAAATCTTGTAGTGTACATGATTGGTCCACCCTGAATATATCCATGGCTACAAGAAACATCATCTTTTACATTAATGACCAGTGGGGGGGGGGTTTACCACACCCAATTTCCCAAATATAAGATTATGGAAATATTTAAAGGGTTAATACTTTCCATATATATCCCATGAGAGGGTCCCCCATCTCGGTTAATAAGAAGATGAATTTTGTACATAAAAATGAATCGATCTCTTACCAACAAAAAACCATACATGGTGAGAAGGATCCATTATGATGTTATTGGTTCTATTCCTTCCTAATACACTTGTATTAAACCACAACATGATATTCCCTCGACTGCTACCAATGAATGTTACTGCAGGAAGCACTAAACCGTTGATGGAGAAATTCATAACATACTCCACCACCATGGTCACTCCATTAAACTCACCTGTCCTTCCCCAAATAAAATCCCCCCTCCCCTCACATTTAAAATGGATATGCCCAAAATATTCCCCATTCGACACCACTTTAGTAGAGCATTTAGAGACTAATCACACAAAATTTCCTTCAACCACTATATTATTATGAAGCTTATGGTTCCTAATCCATGAAACCAAAACGTTGAATTTCGAAGAAATTTCATTACAGTATGGGGTACCACACCCACATATATTGAATGAAATGAATGTGTCCCAAATTTATAAGACATAAATTTATATGCATTGGATGTAGTTCCCTCAAATATTCATACATAAAAAATATCCATTATTTAGATACTATCAATCACCTTTTTATGGGTGGGATCCGAGATCTCATGAATGAAATAAGGGTAATGAATGACCAGCAATATGTTCATATCAATATTTGGTATTCAACGATAACAAAACATCTTACCAAACCAATTATATTCATAAAAGATGATATCAACACACCCAAAAATCTACTGGTAATGTTATTGAAGAATAATTATATACCACTTGATGGAATTTGAGAGATTTGTTTAATTGTTTCTTTATACTACACACCATATGAGATGTTTATAAATATAAAATAGTGAATAAATATATATTACTCATATATAGTGGAACCTTCATGAATTTAAGACCATGCTTAGATTTATGAAATAACACATGACGAAAAAAAGTATATCTTATTTAGGATTGGTGTCAATACTATGTTTTTAGAGTGGGTATCTATCCTAGTGACATCATAAAAAAATAATTCTTAAAAAACTATAACAAATTTATTCATTTCCATCACTATCGGTAACTATAATATATCCTTATATAGTAAAAATCATGACATGTAACATGTATATGTTGGTTGATAGAAAAAGAATGTTATTCAGAAGTAATTTATAAAAATAGTAATATTATAATATGGGCCCCTAATAAAATTAGAAAATTGCCATCTACGACTAAATTAGGGAAAATATGTAGTAAATAGTATTTCATATTCTAGTTTTTGATTCCTTTTGTGTTAGTGGATTTTACAACAAGTAAAAGAAGACATAATCTTTGACACACTCATTTTTATGGAGGAAAAAATAATTTGTACATCCAATATTTATGGGGACATATTTTTGGGTGTATATATTAAAATCATAGAATGGAATAAAAAAAGTTTCGGCCACAACAAGGTCACTAATTATTAACTCAACGATAAAAAAATGATCAGATCAAAAAACATTAATAGCATTGATTTTTTAGGACTTATTTATTGAAGATTTTATAAATGTGGAAAATATGATTAAATTATTTCAACATAATTGATTTAAATTATTCTAAATTAACACATAAATTTGTAAAAATATTAGGATAGAGAACAATAGAATGAACAACACATCAACCCTAATTCACATGTCCTTTAAATTATTATACAATCCAAAGGAGTTTTTTAAACAAATCTTATGGTAAAATCTATATTTGATTAATCATTTTAGTATTTTAAATAGTAATCCAATTTGGGTAATCAGTTCCAATTTTATTTTACATCAATTGGAATGAATATTCATGATAAATGATAAATAGATCATATCTTTTTATATCAAATATTATTATAATTCATGGGTGGGCAAGAGAATATGTGATTTAAATATGTGGGTTTGAATGATGAAACAACCATTCCAATAACATTTATTATTGAAATATTTAATGTTCTAATAACTAAATTTACACTGATTTTTTTAATTGATTCTAAGGTAATTAACTATGTCTCAATCCATTTTATATAATTTTAAAATATAACTTTTAAAAATTAATATTTTAGTATTATTAATTTATCGATGAAATCAGTTGAAATGTGTATTATTTTGATGATTTTGTTTTAAATAATACTCATTGGTGATATTGTATATCGATTTACAATAATGATTTTTTTGAATTAAATAAGAAAAAATGGTGTGGATGGATAGAAGTATACAATTTTAGACCATAAATGGGTAAAAGGAGTAGGGGACGCATGACATCAAGACCCGACGTGAAGGAGGACCTAAGCCCTACTTACCATGCGTTCTCTGAGGAAATGCTCGAGTCGAGGGACCGAACACAAAGGTTAGGCTGGGCCCGCAGGGAAGTTCCCGGGCTCTCCTACGTATCTCATAAGGATGAGAATCAAGACATACGTGGGTATTACTATTCATAATAGCTAGTTTATATAATATTTTAATAACAAAGGTTAGGCTGGGCCTGCGGGGAATTCCATTTTGAAAGATAGAATTACAAAAAGTGGGTATTACTATTCATAATAGCTAGTTTATATAATATTTTAATAACATGTCGTTGTTTAGTGAAACTTGATATTACGTACAATGCAAGCTATCGAGGAAGGTTTCTCTTACATGTAACACAAGACAAGACAGTGTTGGGTGTAGTAAAATATTCCTTTTGTGATTCATATATCATAATAAATAAATAAAAAATATTTCTCATAAAATATCAGGGAGTTACAATGTCTCTCTGTATCATGGATTTTTTTTGAGATTACCCATTAAAAATTATATATAATACCACATAATGAACATTCTAGATAGACATGAATTTTTTTATAACAGGATAAATATTCAATCTACTGATAAAATACATACCCTATAATGGATCATGAAAATATATAGAAATTCTAATTTGAATATTTCATTCAATTCCCAAAATCATTCAATTGAATATTGATTATGAGTTATATATCATGGCCAACTATTTAATAATAATGGATATAGAAGACTATGTATATTATCCCACCACCTCCAACTAATCTATAAATCATTCTTCCTTTATTAAAATATCATAAGATACATTAGAATTACAATGTATTATAATATCATTGTATAAATTCATTAATTATTTTTTATTTTCATACATGTTCAACAAAATATATGTCGAATTTTAATTATAAATAATTTATGTTGTTCTATGTGGGGACTTATGGACCACATTGTTCAGTGATTGATGGATGAAAAATCACATCCAAGAATTTTTTTTCACTCTCTAAATGATATAATTACATTTAATCTCCCATAAAAGGATGTCTAGATCTTAATTTTTGATAGATCCAAAATTAATTTATAAATATTCATTTTTAACCTTTATAAAAATTATATTCAAGTATCAAATTACATTGTTAATCTTAATAAACCACTACTCTAGGTAAATATTTATTGGTAAGGGATTGTAGATAGCTAAAAAAAATTTCCTTATTTTATTTCCTCATTCAATGACATATTTTATATTTTATTTTAACATTTTTGTGTAAGATAATGAAATAATCCCATCAATCTATCAATCAAAAATTAAATAAAACATAGTGGTATAACATTTTTCAATTCTAAATTGGATGGTTTATAGGTCCTTGGGTTATTAATCAATTCCAACTTTGGAATTAAATTAGTAGTTTGTGGTATTTGCTAAAATTTTCTATAATGGGAATCACATCAAGATAAATTATATTTTTATAGGGTTAATCTGTGTACCATTCTAATGGATACTCAATTGAAACATGGTTATTTATCAACACCATGGTTTATGGATTAGTATATATTTTTTCAAATGTCTTATAGTTTTCGACTACATAAAAAATCATCAACCCACTGAATCTTTTTATTTATGTATGGTGGATTATGTTAGTAGTACTGATTTGAATATTCTAAAATGGTCTACAAATCCATCTTCTTAATGAATTTTTCTACTGTCGATCATGCATGGTCGAATCTTCTTCATGTTGGAATGATTTAAAATATGATGTATTATAATTATAACTTCACTTATATCTCCAATAACGTTCTATTAAAAACATTTTTTAATGTTTATAATTGATAACATGGGGAGAGGACATTCTTATTTTCTTTCTAATATGTGGTTTTAGCCACTAGTGTTTACTGGTCTATTTTTAATATGTAATAAATATCATATTACATTAGTTAAAACATCATATGAAATAATTAATTTTAAAATTAATATATAATAATTTTATATATGGTATGTATCCATTGATGGTTTTTTAGATTTGGTCTATGTATTTTCTTGTTGATATATTTACACATATATTTTGTAAAATTAAAATTTCTTTAGCCTTGTTCTTTTGGATGTGTGACATGGATTGATTATATTAACTTCAAAATATATCTATATCAAAATGTTATGTAGATTTAATAAAACATACACAATGAAATTTATATGTGAGAAACCTCATCATTATCTCATAATATTTATACAAATAATCCATAGCACCACCAAATCATTTTTATTTTATTAAGAAGAAAATAATAGCTGATATGAAATTTCATAGGGCATGTAATTGTGATGACCAAGGGAATCAACAATAATAATAACCACAACACATGGTAGATGGGAATCATCACTAGATAACACCATAAGGGGTGACAATTCAGATTCCTGAGAATCTAGAAAATATGCCACTCGATCTATTTCATGATATGTCTGGAGGATCTAAATACTGACTATAAGGAGGACCATTCAATTACAGATCATGTAAATGATTATACAAGGGGAACCAGTTATCCATTTGAGATATTTCTTGAAAATATTTGAATCAGTTTTCCATGAAGATAAATGTATATGGATTTCCTAGCCTAGGACATGAACATAATAAAAGCTGACCCTTCTTCCATGAGAGAGTTACCCTTTCCATAGAATGTGTTGATGGAAATTACAACAAATCATGTAGTGTCCTTGATTGGTCCACCTTGAATATATCCATGGCTATAAAAAACATCATCTTTTACATTAATGACCAGTGGGGGGGGGGTTTACCACAACCAATTTCCCAAATATAGGATTATGTAAATATTTTAAACGGTTAATACTTTCCATATATATCCCAAGAGAGGGTCCCCCATCTCGGTTAATAGGAAGAAGGATTTTGTACATAAAAATGAATCGATCTCTTACCAGCAAAAACCATACCTAGTGAGAAGGATCCATTATGATGTTATTGGTTCTATTCATTCATGATACACTTGTGTTAAACCACAACATGATATTCCCTCGACTGCTACCCATGAATGTTACTACAGGAAGCACTAAACCGTTGATGGAGAAATCCATAACATACTCCACCACCATGGTCACTCCATTAAACTCACCCGTCCTTCACCAAATAAAATCCCCCCTCCCCTCACATTTAAAATGGATATGCCCAAAAGATTCCCCATTCGACACCACTTTAATAGAGCATTTAGAGACTAATCACACAAAATTTCCTTCAACCACTATATTATTATGAAGCTTATGGTTCCTAATCCATGAAACCAAAACGTTGAATTTGGATGAAATTTCATTATATATGGAGTACCACACCCACATATATTGAATGAAATGAATGTGTCCCAAATTTAAAAGAAATAAATTTATATGAATTGGATGTAGTTCCCTCTAATATTAATACATAAAAAACATCCATTATTTAGATACTATCAATCACCTTTTTATGGGTGGGATCCAACATCTCATGAATGAAATAAGGGTAATGAATGACCAGCAATATGTTCACATCGATATTTGGTATTCAAGGATAACAAAACATCTTACCAAACCAATTATATTCATAATAGATGATATCAACACACCCAAAAATCTACTGGTAATGTTGTTGAAGAATAATTATATTCCACTTGATGGAATTTGAGAGATTTGTTCAATTGTTTCTTTATACTACACACCATATGAGATGTTTATAAATATAAAATAGTGAATAAATATATATTCCTCATATATAGTGGAACCTTCATGAATTTAAGACCATGATAGATTTATGAAATAACACATGAAGAAAAAAAGTATATTTTATTTAGGAATGGTGTCAATACTATGCTTTTAGAGTGGGTAGCTATCCTAGTGACATCATAAAAAAATAATTCTTAAAAAACTATAATCAATTTATTCATTTCCATCACTATCGGTAACTATAATATATCCTTATATAGTAAACATCATGACATGTAACATGTATATGTTGGTTGATAGAAAAAGAATGTTATTCAGAAGTAATTTATAAAAATAGTAATATTATAATATGGGCCCCTAATAAAATTAGAAAATTATCATCTACGACTAAATTGGGGGAAATATGTAGTAAAGAGTATTTCATATTCTAGTTTTTTATTCCTTTTGTGTTAGTGGATTTTACAACAAGTAAAAGAAGACATAATCTTTGACACACTCATTTTTATAGAGGAAAAAATAATTTGTACGTCCAATATTTATGGGGACATATTGTTGGGTGTATATATTAAAATCATAGAATGGGATTAAAAAAATTTCGGCCACAACAAGGTCACTAATTATTAACTCAACGATCAAAAAACAGATCAAAAAACGTTAATAGAATTGATTTTTTAGGACTGATTTATTGAAGATTTTATAAATGTGGAAACTGTGATTAAATTATTTCAACATAATTGATTTAAATTATTCTAAATTAACACATAAATTTGTAAAAATATTAGGATAGAGAACTATCGAACGAACAACACATCAACCCTAATTCACATGTCCATTAAATTATTATACAATCCCAAATAGTTTGTTAAACAAATCTTATGGTAAAATCTATATTTGATTAATCATTTTAGTATTTGAAATAGTAATCCAAATTGGGTAATCAGTTCCAATTCTATTTTACATCAATTGGAATGAATATTCATGATAAATGATAAATAGATCATATCTTTTTATATCAAATATTATTATAATTCTGGGGTGGGCAAGAGAATATGTGATTTAAATATGTGGGTTTGAATGATGAAACAACCATTCAAATAACATTTATTATTGAAATATTTAATGTTCTAATAACTAAATTTACACTAATTGTTTTAATTGATTCCATGGTAATTAACTGTGTCTCAATCCATTTTATATAATTTTAAAATATATCTTTAAAAAATTAATATTTTAATATTATCAATTTATTGATGAAATCAGTTGAAATGTGTATTATTTTGATGATTTCTTTTAAATAATACTCATTGGTGATATTGTATATCGATTTACAATAATGCTTTTTTTGAATTAAATAAGAAAAAATGATGTGGATGGATAGAAGTATACACTTTTAACAATGTAATGATTGAAATCTAGTATGGGAATTTACATTATAGGATGGAATGATGTATCAAAATGTCAACAGCGTTCTATCAGAAAAATTGTTTTATGATTCTATATATGAATATATTTCTTGGTTGTAAGTATTCACAATGGAAAACAATAAATTTGTATACAATCTATTTTATATGATGACAAAATATTATTTTCCTTTTTATATAATTATGGATTATATATTAGAAATATTATACATACTCAATGTACATGGACATGTTTTCAAGTGATGGTTTAATATCGAATTTATAATAGATGTGTGAACATGGGTTGACTTTTCTGAGACATATTCAACAATACATTCACAAAATAAAAATAGATTCTATTTATAGAAATATTAATGAATATGGGTGATACAACCTAGGACATTTGTAGTTGGATGAGTATAGTTGGACCACATAATTAGTGAATACAGTATTATAACATTCAATGTTGGTTTATTAATCTATTAAAGGATTTGGGGGATAAATAAATCAAAATCAAAATGTTTCCATTGAGGGAAGTATACGATATTTTATGAACGATTCTATAATATAATTTTATAGTTATTTTCAAATATTAAATCCATCGAAATAAATTAATACGAGAGACTATTAATATAATAAAATTATTACATAATTTTATATATAACAATATGAAATGATTAAATTAATTTTTCTGAATATTTTTATCCCCTAATATTTTTTTGTATTTATTACATTCATTTTAACATTTACCTAATTATTATAATGGTTATGATTTATCTGATTGATACATAAAAATTTAATGGGATTCTCATTATTGAATTAAACTATGATGGTTTTTATCACATATCCATCATAATTAATAGTCTTTAAATTGAAAACAATATATTAATTAATAAATTAAGGAAACATAGGTTTTATGAAGAGTTATATAATAATATAGGTTCATATATATCAAACCATAAAATGAATAATACTTAATTTTATAAATAATTAATTAGTAATAATTGGATTTTAATTTAAAAATTATATATCAAATTCAGATTTTCTCTATGTGAGTAATCATATAGATTGAATCAAATTTTTGTTGGACTATTTAATAATTAAAATGTACTTTATAGAAATGTAAAACAATTATAATTAAAATAAATAGTGCAATTGTGAAAGGGATATTCAGCATAGGTGTGCTATTTTATTTAAAAAAGGAACTATGTTTTACAAAAACAAGTAGATTATGAAATACTACATCAAAATTTCTAGTGATGGATTATTTATTTACATGTTCTTTCAATATTTTCCATTATTTTCATCATTATTTTGATAGGCATTTCAATAATATGTCTTTTCCGGAAAATACAATTTGTTTTCGCAAGACTGAATTTTAATATATTAAATAAAACTAGGTTTATAACACTATTTATTTATTTTTTTTATTTCATTTTTAGTCTCCCAAATTGGTGTCTCTTATTTTGTATTCCATGATTTATCACTAAAACATGGTTAGATTTTAAGAAAGTATCCATTTTACCAATATCAATGATTATCACCAATCATAATGAGTCTTAACCTGATATGATGGGAGAATGAAATATATATTGGGTTAAAATTTATATATTAATTATGATTTATTATCCAATGTCAATATACATAACAAATATAACTAAACATCAGCTAGGACCAACTATTGGCCCCATTTTTTGTTTTAAATATATCACCACATGAAATTTTTCCATCATCCGGAACGGGATATATAATGTTATTTAATACAATGGGTTTTAATAGGTTGTCCTTAATGGGTTTTAAAATTGAACATTTTAACTATTTCTATTTTTTTAACTTGGGTCCTAAGTATTTAGTAAAATTCATATAGTAGAAATATAGGTTCATTAATTATTCATGAAGCATTAAATAATATTTTAGATACATATAGCATATAACACAAAACTATTAAATTATTTTATATATATTTATTAATCATGTCTCTCTTTCAACAGAGAAATGTATGTTTGAAAGAAAATGATCTAAACATTAGTAAGTGTGTATATTTCACCAAATGTAAGGGATCATATTAGTATCAACACAATAAAGCATGAGTTTTATATTTGTATATTGACTATGGTTATACTCATTCGAACATTTTCAATATGAATCATTTATGATCATATTGTATTTACTAATGGTTGTCACCATGTATAATTTCATAAGGAATGTACATTATTAAATGTATGGTGATTAATGATATATAGATTTAGCCAATAAAATTGGCACCTGGATTATTTAATAATATTTCTTAGCAAAGTAGTTCCATTATTCCAATGATATCATGATATACCAGATGTGATTATGAAAATAATGATAGTAATGACTAATCAAATTGGAGTTTTTGTAATAATAAAATGATCATGGATTTTATGTTCATATTAATAAGGTCATGCATAATATCATGGTTTGAAGGTCATACAACATTTAACAATGTCTGTCTCTTAGAACAATGTAATAGAACATGATCCAAAAGATAATTTGTTGTTTTATGTCATCATTCATGGAATAATTGGGCTATTTGATATATTATCATGAATAGTAATAGAAAATAACTTATGGAAATTTTCAAGCCTTTTAAGAAATTGTTTCTGACGCTTTCGCCGGGGAGCGTGCATCCGTCCGTCCGCGGAGGAGGACGCGCTGCGCTTGTTGCCCCGCATTCCCGCTTTCCAAAGGCGGGCGACATTTGCTCCTTATTCAGGGACGTCGGCTCCTTGATCGAAACAGGATGATGGGATGTCGGTTCTTCCTTCTCTGGATTCCTCCTCAGAACTCGTCACCTAGTCCGGGTCTCCCTCATAGATTTAATACGTTGTTCGTGAAACTCTTCCCAGTGCCATGTTTCCATGGGTGCCGGTTAATTACACTGCTTTTGTCAGGATATTCCAAAGGGTCCGGTCAGGGAAGCAACCTTCAGTCGGGGGAGTAGTCACGTTGAGGCATCAGTATTGTGTCTGGATGCTGAGGAACCTAGCATGTATGTCTATTATCCCTGGTCACAGGGCTTTTCGAGGGCGTGGAAGCCCGAGGCATCCCATGTTTAACACAGGGTACGCCACGTGTTTAACGGCCAGCAGAGATGGATCAACCTGATCGGAGCAATATCTAGAATAGATCGGGTTGAGGGGTTTCCTTTGAAGGGGTGCCAATACCGGGACCAGCCCATGGGCGGCTGTGAAGAGGAGCGTATTGACATGGTCTCACCGAGATATGACGTTCCGGGCGAGAATCAGGATGGGTGATAGATGGATGAATGGAGTGGGAATGAAATGGGACCATCGCAAGGGGGACAGTGAAGTTGGGCTTGAGCCTTGAAGAGGCTTCCTACGTATCCCCGTGGCAGGGAATAAAAGTCCGCTTAGTTCGGGACGGTGCCGGTGATCCGACGTGAAGGTGGACCTTGGTCTGATGGGCATCGTCAGCGAACCGACGTGAAGGTGGACCTTTGTCCGATGGGTGGTGGGCTTGAACCTCGGGGAGGCTTCCTACGTACCATGCCTTGACATGGATCAAAGACCTCGTAGTTCAAAGGGTTTCATCAGTGAACCGACGTGAAAGTAGACCCGTGGGTCCACTAGTGGTGGACTTGAACCTTGGGAAGGTTTCCTACGTACCATGCCTTGACATGGATCAAAGTCCTCGTAGTTCAAAGGATTGATGGAATACAGTTTAACGTCATGCGGGACGGTAGTGAACCCTGACATGAATAAACGACGGGCGGTGGGTGTCGGTGAACTGACATAAATGAGGGACCTTGGTCCGATGGGATATGGGATTGATCCTCTAGGAGGATTCCTATGTACCATGCCTTGACAGGGATCAAAGTTCTCGTAGTTCGGGTGAAAATGGGGGGATCTTGGCACACCAACAAGGAGATGGTCTGGGCCAGCGATTGTTGGGCCTGAACCTTGGGGAGGCTTCCTACGTACCAAGCCTTGACACAGATCAAAGTCCTCGTATTTCGGGTTGTGGAATACAGTTTAACGTCATGCGGGACGAGGGTGAACCGACGTGAATGATGTCGGAATGACCGAATAGTGGGTTTGAACCTCGTAGAGGCTTCCTACGTACCATGCCTTAGCATGGATCAAAGTCCTCGTAGTTCGGGTTAGTCACAATGGCTTGCCGTCGGACATGAATGCAGTTTAAAGTCATGCTGGACGAAGTTAGAACTCGACGTGAATTGGATGATGGGTGGGCTTGAACCTCGTGGAGGCTTCCTACGTACCACGCCTTGACATGGATCAAAGACCTCATAGTTCAAATGGGTGTGCAGTTTAATGTCATGCGGGAAAAGGGGCATACAGTTTAACGTTATGCTTGACGAGGGTATGCAATTTAATGTCATGCTGGACGAGGGCGTGCAGTTTAACGTCATACGGGACAAGGGCGAAACTCGACGTGAATGAACGACCGAGCAATGTGGATTGAACCTCCTGGAGGCTTCCTACGTACCATGCCTTGACATGGATCAAAGTCCTCGTAGTTCGCTAAAGGTAGGCGTCAGGGTCGGTGCTCACTCTAAGCCCACGTGAGTCATGCTCGGTGTGAGAAACAATAGGTGGAAAGGACTTGACGATCACATCGCGAAGGATGCGTCTGTGAGAAGCAAAGAGGGGCTTACGCGTTAGGCGGCCCATGGTGCTGGGACATACTCCATGATGGAACCCCGGAGTGCGACAAAGCGCAGCGAAAGAGGGACTCGGGACCAATGATGGGAGGTGCCTCGTTCCCTATTACGCCCTCCACTGACCTTGGTAGTGGGGAAGTACGGAGATACAGGGGTGCAACCATCCATTTAAAGGCTAGGGGCTTACGCTCTGATGAAGCCCTTCCCCCACAGAAAAACGCCGCTCCGACAGGGAGGATCTCATCCCATGTGAGGGGGAGTCCTCTCATGTGGGGACAAGTGGCATTAAAAAAATTTCGAGCTGGGGGGACCCTTCATGAGAGGCACGAGGCCGGGTCACAGTTTAACGTCATGTGTTGAGGACGTGGTGCTTCACTGTTTAACGTCGTACAGCTCAGACGGCGTGGGTTAACTCCGCACCCCAAGGACATACATAACCGGTACCCTCCAGTCCTTGGGGAAGGGAAGGTACCAGTATGTTCATAGTCAAGGGGTTTGTGGAACGAACCATCAATGGGTCCACGTTAGCGTGGCTATGCGAAGAAGCAATAGCCGTTACCGTGCCTATGCGAAGAATCATTAGGCGAAGCAATGCTACGGGTGGTATTGTCCATGGGACTTTGAAATAACATCATGCAAACCTGGAGGGTCACACGGGAAGAGGAATTTCCATGCAAAGGAGTGTGTTTCGCAAAGTGGAGTGCCTTGGCCTTAGCATGGGGCATAGGTGTGAGTGGAGGGTTCTTCGTGAAGTAGAACAGTATTCGCGGAGCACTGTCTCACGAAGAAGGGGTGCCTTGCGAAGTAGGGTGCTGCGAAGCAGTGTGCTTCGCGATGCGTAGCGATCCTGCCTTAGCATAGGGATCACTAGTACAGCTTGGCTGTTTCGCGAATCATAAATGCTCCGCGGCTGCCCGGGTTCCCTTGGGAATCCACTTCCTTCGTGAATTCCCTAGAGCTTTGCGAAGGGAATCCCTCTCGGAAGAGGGGCTTAAAACGAGACAAAGCAATGGCGTCTCGCGAAGTAGAAGTACCTCGCGGAGCTCATGTTTCCCGGGGCAAAGAGTGCTTCCCGATTTGGGAGAGGAGAAGCTGAAAGGTTGGTTTGTCCGTCCTTGGGACTCAGGGGGAGTCCAGTATTTATAGGGAAGGGGCGTCGCGAAGCAGAACTCACGCGTCGCCTCAGGTGCTTCGCGGCGCGCTCGTGAACGTCAACGTCGTCTGCGAAGATTTACCGCCTCTAGAGCTTCGCGGCGGGCTCGTGAACATCAAATGCGTTCGCGGAGAGTTACCACCTCTGGAGCTTCGCGGCGGGCTCACGAACGTCAAATGCGTTCGCGGAGAGTTACCGCCTCTGGAGCTTCGCGGCGCGCTCACGAACGTCAAATGCATTCGCGGAGAGTTACCGCCTCTGGAGCTTCACGTTGGGCTTGTGAACGTCAAATGCGTTCGCGAAGAGTAACCGCCTCTAGGGCTTCGTGAGACCGTGATGCTCGGGGTGCTTCGCGGCGGCGCTTCACATCGGTGCTTCGCGAGGCAGCATGCCGGCCTTCTTTTTCGTCCCTTCCTTTCGGGCTATATTTTGGCGCCAACAAATTCCCCCCTCAGACTTTGATCCGCAGAGGGTGAAGGGTCGAAGTCTGATGTAAATTGCCAAAATTGTCGGTGGTTCGCGATGCAGATTCGCGAAGGGGGGCCCGCGGTGCTGATCGGGGCCACGGATCCGGACGCGCCGCGCTGCTCCATGCTGGTGAGGTGCACCGTGATGCTCCGGGGTCACCACCTATAAATAGGAGGGTCCACCTTTTTTGTCTTCACGCGACTTTCTTGTTTTTTTGTGCTCTCGACTTCGCGAAGCTCCGTGTACTCCGCGATAGCCCTCCGCGAATCGAGCTTCGCGGAGAACCGTGGGTCTCTGACTCCGCGTCTACGCCAAGCGAACTTCTGCTTGTCGGCCTAGGCCAGACTTCGTGGCTTGGTCTCGCGACTGACCTTCGCGATCCGTCTTCGTGATCTAGCTTCACGATCCGTTCTAAAAAATTCTTTTTTGAGGGCCGGAATCGAAATGGCCCATCAAGAGGCTGTATTGGGGGTACTTGCAGATGCCGCTCGTCGGGATGAGATGGAAAACTGTCCAGGCCTTGGGGAGTTGGTCCGAAGCCATTCGGACCACACTTCTTTGACAGATCTTCTATCGGAGGGTCAGAAGGATTCTCCGCAGTGCAAGAAACTTCCATTGTATGGCTTCGGGTTGAGGGATGACGTCTTCATTCATGAGGTGAGTAGGGATGAACCAGCTTGCTGGTTCAGGAGCACGTCATGCCAGCACCAATGGTTTAGGGAGGCCGATGGTCATGCACAGGAGGACTTCACACCTGTCACCGTTGACTGTCTCTACAACCATTTGAATGTTATTGATGGGAAGCCACTGCAACCTGAGACGTCCCCTCCTCTCTACCGCACCATGCTGAATGTGGCTTTGCAGGATTCGAAGAAGGGATGGTCCGATGAGTGGGACCTGTGCCAGGGCGGCAACTTTACCGATGACTGGGCCTGGGCCTATTGGGTAGGTGCCTCATGCGAGGATTTTGGGGTCGAGCTGAGGAGAGTGGGGTTATATGAGGCGACATGGGCCTCCCAATTCCACATTTACCAACCAAATCAACTGATGCCGGAATTGCTGAGCAGATGGTCGTCTAGGAGCAATACTATTCACCTGTACCACGAGGAGGTGGGCATCAGCCTGTGGGATGTCCACCAAATTTCTGGGGTTCCGATCTTGGGGACCATGTATGATGATTTCCTCCCTGTTATGAGCGTGTGGGAGGATGCATAGTAAATGCCGTGACTAGCGTCAGCGCTGATAGCGCTCGTCCCTGGAGAGGACAAGGAGGCAGTGGGGGATGTCCACTTTAGGAGATGGTTCATGTGCTTCCTGAATTTCCCAGAGAATTGAGAGTTCCCTCTGAGGCCTCAAACTTGTCCGAGGGCGGCCCAATAAGGCAAGGGGAACTCGTATTGGCTGGTCTTGGAGGACAACCAATGGAAGAAATGGGGTTTCAGTGTCCGTACTGAACAACAGCCGATAGTCACGCTGGAGGCGTTGATCGCAGCTATCATCTGTGGTTGGATCCTACCGATGAGGGATACAAGCATGGGGGTGCGGCCCAGCTCGTTTATTATGGCGTCCATGTTGGCCATGGGGCAGTGGATCAATATGGGGATTCCGATGCTCGCCAAACTGTACAGAATGCTGCGGTACATTAGCGAGGGCAAGAAGCCGCCAAGGATATGTGGGACCTTCCACTTCCTGTATGGGTGGATCGCATCGCACATCAGGGGGATTTATGAGTATCCAAACCCCATTTAACCACCGGGATAGAACTTCCGCCCCTCCATCCTGAACGCTGTTGGGAGCTTCCCATTTAAACTAGTCGGGCCGATGGTGTTGAATCGGGTGTGGAGGGCGGATGAGTTTAATTTCCACCCCTTCCCATTTCTGACGGGGATACTTACTGATGATGGGTGGGGAACAGAAGAACATCGGGCTTACCTCCTGGCCTTTCTAGGCGGAGTTTTGGTGGCACGAATATATTGTGAGCCACTCTGCGAACCATACACCCACATGGGTTTGCGAGGTAGTTCTGGTGCCTCTAGCGGCTGACCTCGTAGGTCTACTAGGAGGTGCGTCTCGAGGAGCACTCGTGTGTTATAAGGCAGTTGTGGCTCATGTTCACACGGGAAGATGGGAAGATTCGAATTGCATTGCCTCCATCCACCACCGGTTTCAGATTGGTGAGTGAGTATGCCATTAGTTGGGAGGATACTTACCTAGGGGAGATGCTGAAGCAACCAACTATTCGGGTCAGTGATAGTGGGCCTCCTCTACCTCGAGGTCGGGGTCGGAGGGCGGCTAGGGCCACTCGCGGTAGTGGGGCTGCCCTGGCGGTGAGACCCGCACCGGCCGAGGGTATGGCAGCAGCGGTGGATCCGGTGATTCTGGAAGAGCAGGGCCATCCGGAGGGGCAGCCACCAAGGGGATTTCTTAGGATATCCACTCAGGCTCCGGGGAAGCACCTGCGTCATATCGACATGGCATAGGATGCCGTCTTCCCGGAATCTTGGGACATTTGGGATGTCAACCGGCAGTTCCTCAGCCCACCCGAGATATGGGCACACCTGAATCGCTTCGGGATGGAATTATCGGGCATAGTCCCAGTCCGGGATGGATTCATGGCATCTCCGGCGGAGGCAGAATAGTACCTGGATGAGCTGGAGGATTACGTCCAATCCAGTGGTGTCCCTTGCCCAATGACAGACTGGGTGAGGGTACTGTTGAATCAAACGGTCCCCCCGATAGTTATCGGCTGCCAATCGGAGTGAGCGCTTCCCCCTGCCGAAAGAATCATAGGACTCATCTTGGGAGGATGAGGCTGGAGGAGGGAGCCCGTTGGAGGAGGGCGAGGTCGGAGATCAAGGCTCAGATTCCAGTGACTTCGCAGAGGCTCTCGAGGTAGCATTCCAGACTTCTTTCCTTACGATCCGTTCTTGGGTCACTATGGACTTCTCACTGATGTTTGAGTCATGCAGGAGGAACTTGTTCGCAGGCATCGTTCTCGCCCCTCGGCGGGTGATGATGCGGGACCATCAGAACCCGTGCCTATGGCTGCGTCCAGTTCCACATCTGGTTGGACCAGAGTGCCCGAGGTGGCTCCTTCGGAATCTCCAGACCTTCCAACAGTATACGGAGGGCCGCACCTCAGGGTCCCGTTCGTACCGGCTCAAGAACAGTTCCAGGAGGTCGATCTCTGTAAGTTTCTTCTTCCGGTTTCCTAGTCGTCACATGTAGACTATGCCTGCCAACTAACGGTTATGTCCCTCTCGGTCGTATAGTTCTCCGACTAGCGTGGGCTGCTGCGGGAAGACTGGTCGAGATGTCTGGTGGCGTCCCTCCTAGGGGTATGTCGGTGATGGTGGTGATATTCCCCCCATCTCCTCATGCTACGAAACACATCATCACTGGCGGGACCAACAGCAGGGTCATGCTTGAGGTCATTGAGGTGGACTCTGATGAAGAGGATCAACCGGTCGGTCCCAGTCATGTCACGCCTGCTTCGGTGCCAGGTGCCCTACTGGATTCAACACTAGATGTAGATCCTGCTGAGGATTTCTTGCAGGTTATCCCACGTACGAGCCTTCCAATCGCACAAACTGGGACTAAACGGCCTCTGACGAGGAAGACAGTAGCATAGTCCGCCACCGGTCGTGGAAGCTAATCACGTGCTTCATCAAGGACACCCCCCAAGCGCAATGGTAGGCCGAAATGGATAGACTCCGCTCATGTTTGCACAAACTATGTTCTGGGGGAGTAGATGCCCAACATCCTCACGCACTCATCCGAGATCTTATGGCTGAGAAGATCTGGGAGCATGATCGTGGGCTCAGCATGGGCTGGCAGCGGAGGAAGGAGACCAACATCAAGAAGCTCCAGGAGGCTGAAGGCGAGGTCCAACAGATGCAGACCCGGGCAGATGAGCTTTCAGCCTCTCTTAATGCACAATCTGAGCGGGTCTCACGGTTGAAGGCCCAGCTAGCAGAGGCAGAAGAGCATATGAGGCAGACCTCTGAAAAGATAGCGGCCGTTCAAGTTGGTGAAGAGAGGGGTCAAATCCAGGACTGACGATCTGCGCCCCACCGCTGCTGAGGAGGAGCGGGAGCTAAGTCAGCGGCAGAAAGCCTTGTACGCCACAAGCCAACGGGTGGCAGAGCTGCAACCCTCTTTTGACGGGGTCAACCCGTCCATGGGGGGAGTCGACCCCCGGGTATTGTAACAAACTAAAAAACCTTTTATTGGTACTTTCGTGCCTCAATTTTTTCTTTCTTTGCTCTGAATGTCGTGGCGCGCACAATTTCCACTATTTGAATCACCTTGTTACATCCCTATAATGTTTTCGGGATGTTCGGTGACAATTCCCCAAGCCCACATGGGTTGAGCCCGATGTCAGAAACAGGAGATAGTTGCCATCTCATCCCACCTAACATAGGAGTGGAGACCATACTCCGGGCATCCGAGATGTGGATTACCAGTCCGGATTTCTGAAAGATGGGAGAGGTTTGACCGGAGAAGGATGTTTCCAGGACAGCCGAATTACCGTTTCTTCAGCATGCTCTTATGCACGAACGGTGCAATGCCAGGGGCACTAAAATCGGTCCTAACAGATGAAAATGGGAAGTGTGAATCACGATTCCCAAGATTCGGAGCACTGTGGGGATGGTGTGACAATAAAGGACAAACGTTAACCATGGTGGAGAAGTGGTACCCTTACTGCGTTAGCCTGTAATGGGGACAAAAATGAGGGTCAACCGTTGACCATGTTCAAAACACGGGACCATGTCACAAATATTGTCGGTCAATCTTTCGGGACATTGACCCAGGAAAGTTGGTGGAACATAGGTCAAACATCTATACTGTTAGGGGGTCCTTCCAAACATGACCAGTCTTCCGGAACGTTGGCCTAGGATGCTAGGTGAGCCGATGTGGCATGAGACCGGGACGTTAGGGGGTCTCGTGAGACATGAAAGGGGATGAGGGTCCAAATAAGGGGCACTCAAAGCGTGGAATATGGAGTGATGGTTTTTTCGAACAGAATCCAACACATAGGTAGTTACACCACCGTGGTGGGAGTACACCATATGGGTGCATTAGTTTGATCATGGATCATTCCTTCTTTCAGACAGGGCCTCTCTGGCGAGGGGGTCTGTCACTTCCTAATGGGATCTTGGGGCATCCTGAACTTGTTCAGGGTAGAACCGCAGTTTGATGTCATGCGTTGAGGACACATGGACTCCTGTAGTTTAACGTCATATGATAGGACGTGGAATAAAAGGGAAGATCCCAAGGAGCGTGCGGTGCAGTAGATATGAAACCGTCGTGAATGAGGACTTGGAGTCCAAATCACACCACGTACCCCCGGAGGAAACTCTTCAGGTCAAGGGTCCAAGAGTGAGGATTAGGATGGGCCCAAGGAACAGTGGTCGGGCGTTCCTACGTACCCCACGAGGATGGGAATCAAGCCATACGTAGTTCTGAAAGCGCAGTTTAAAGTCATGCGGGATGATGAGAAGCCTGGCCGTGTTGGTACACATCCCGCCAAAACTACTAAGCCCACGTGAGTCGTGCTCGGTGTGGGAAACAAGCAGTAGTGTTTGGAATTTCCCGAAAAAAGGGGCAGGTTAGGGCAAAGGGACGCTCGGTGAATACCGGCCCAGTGACACTAACACGATCATTTAGCACACCTAGATGCGCGAAGAGAAAGAGCCGAGTATGATGGAATTCCACTTGAACATGAGGAAGTGGAAATGTGTGAATCATGGAGATCGAGATTCAGATCACGATGATGGCGGCGTGACGATGGTGGGTAACTGTTGACCATGGCAGAAACCCAGCATCCATATCGCGTTAGCCTAGAATGGGGACAAATAAATGACGGTTGACCATTGACCATGTTCGAAACACGGGACCATGTCACAAATGTTGTCAGATATCCATAGGGACATTGGCCTGAAACTATTGGGGGGACCTTAGGTCCAACATTCATGGAGAGCCCTTAAGCCTATTATCCATGTCGTCCGAGGGTCTTTTTGGATGTGGAAGAGGATGAGGATACAAATAGCGAGCTCACGAAGATTGGTAATGGGATGAAGGGGATGTCCCTATGAAAATCCGACACTTCGGGCTCTTTGTCAAAACACATCTGAACACGACAATGAGATGTATTAGATAGAGGGAGAATATTCATTTCCCATAGGGAGATCTTAGTTTAGGGTTGTAGAATTCGGACCATGGATGGGAGGAGGCATAAGAGGCACATGGTGGAGTAACTCAAACACCTGATGTGAATGGGAATAAGGGGTGTGTGCGGTGCGATGAACAACCTGACGTGAATGAGGATGTAATCCCATACCACATCGCACAACCTCCTTAGGAGGGGTTTTTGGTCAAGGGACCAAAAGCGAAAGTTAGGTTGGGCCCACGGGGAAGTTCCCGGGCGCTCCTACATATCTCATAAGGATGAGAATCAAGCCTCACGTAGTTCTTGATGGACCTTAGAACATAAATGGGTAAAAGGAGTAGGGGATGCATGGCATCAAGACCCAACGTGAAGGAGGACCCAAGCCCTACTTACCATGCATTCTCTGAGGAAATGCTCGAGTCGAGGGACCAAACACAAAGGTTAGGCTGGGCCTGCGGGGAAGTTCTCGGGCGCTCCTACATATCTCATAAGGATAAGAATCAAGCCATATGTAGTTCTGAAAGGCGGCACGGTAAGGCACCAGTGCCAGGGGAAGAGGGGAGTTCGACCATGGCCCTTGCACTAAAAGAAGCGGAATTTGATAAATCTTGTTTGTTCTTTAAGGTGAGTGTTTTTTTTTGTGAAGCGACAGGCCTAGAGTAGAAGGTCGTGGTGTCGCAACAAGGATCAAGCCGTGATGGGGGTTGAAAAATGGCATGGCACGTTACCAATACCCAACGTGATGTCCTCTACAACGAGGTCACCACAATGCAGTGTCGTTTTTCATCTTGCGGCTAGGACGATAATGTCACAGTTTAGGGTCGTATGATAGGACCAATCATGCATTTTATCGTCATGCAGCACAGACGTAGCAGAGACGATGCTAGTAGGGGAATGTGCATAGTGTTATAAAACACAATTGACAGAGACATGAGCCCACATCACATTGTACACCACTCGGAGAGGGAGACCATAGGCCGAGGGGCCTATATAGAGGTAATAGGTGAAATAGGGGAGAGAGACTAGGTCCCCAAACGGGCTGTACCCGAAGACAGGGCGTCTGGGTGGTCCTACGTATCCCATGAGGATGGGAATCAAGTTGAACGTATTCCAGGATGGATCTTAGTTTATGGTCTTAGAGATCGGACCATGGGGAGCCCGAAAACGCCATATTACAGCTTTGTCCCCCTGACATTCAAAGGTGCACTGAGGGATAGCGCTAAAAGTGTTGAGATTCCACCTGGACATGATGGGGTGGAAAATGATGTGAATCACGCAACCAACATTTGAGGAATGAAGGGGGCTAGCGTGACGACACATGATTACTGCTGACCATGTTCGCAACATAGAATCTTGTCGCATTAGCCTGAAATGGGGAAAAACAAATGAGCATCGACCGCTGACCGTATTCACAACACGGGATTTAATCGATTTGTTGTCCATAACCCTCGGGGGCGTTGGCCCGTAACGGCAGGAGAGCCCTTGGGCATTGTATCCAGGCCATTATTGGGGGTCCCTCCGGGTGTGAAAGGTAATGGAAGCCCGAATGGAGGGGAACATGAAGCTTGAAAAGTGGAAGGAACTTGATCAAGTTGAATCTGACATTCTTGGTCCTAGACTAGAGTACTCTTAACACATGGGTGAACCACTGCAAGGGGTCAAGAAACTCAACTTGAGGGTAACCAAGAGATGGTGGATTCCTAGGAGAAGGGGGCATGGTGCCCAAAACCATGTATCATTCCTACATATCCCCCTCCTGGAGAGGGACAGGCCAAGTGGCCTTGGTGACCGGGAGATCATGAGATCTCTAAGAGGTGGGGCTAGGCCAGATGTCTGGACATTCAGGTTGTCCTACGTATCCCATGAGGATGGGAATCAAGCCACACGTAGTCCTGAAGGGTGCCTTTTAATGTCATGCAGGACAAGGAATAGGAGGGATAACTCTTAGAATGGGGGTGTGCATGGTGAAGATATTGCAAACCCAACGTGAATGAGGACATAATCCCGCACTACGACACGCAGTCCCATAGTCGGGGTCCCGATGGCAGGACCAGAGAGGCGAATCAGCTAATCTAAAGCTGGACCAAAATACATGGGGTCTGGGAATTCCTACGTGTCCCATTATGATGTGAATCAAGCTGAATGTAGTTCTGAGAGGATTTTAGTTTATGTTTATAGAGCTCGGACCGAGGATGGTGAAAACTTCCCGTGTAAGCGCATACGTCAACCTGGTCCCTGAGCCCACGTGAGTTAAACACGGTGTGGGAAACAAGAGGGGAAGATCCTTATCGCAATACTTGGGGTGACCATCGAAGGGGAGTCGACAGAGAGCCCTGAAGGATAACTTTGACGCGGCTTGATCCCCCAATCTGCAGACGTGCACGAAGGAAAAGTACCAGGAGTTCCGAGATTCTACTTGGACACGGTGAAGTGATGAAGGGTGTGAATTGTGTACCTGAAATTTTGGGCATAATGGATTGGTGTGGCGATAGAGGAAAATTTTTAACCATGGTGGAAACACAGTGTCCATATCGCGTTAGCCTGAGGCGGGAACAACAAACGAGCATCAACCGCTGACCATAATCGCAATGCGGGATTTTATTGATTTGTTGTCCAAAACCCTCGAGGGCGTTGGCCCGTAATGGTAGGAGAGCCCTTGGGCATAGTATCCAAGACATTCCTGGGGGTCCCTCCGAGTGTGAAAGATGATGAAAGCCCTGATGCAGGGATACACAAAGTCTGGAAAGTGGGTGCAGACGTGTCCGAGTAAAGCTTGGCATTCCAGGTAATAAACCAGAGTACTCTTAGGCACATCAGTGAACTGCCGAAAAGGGATTGACAAAACAGCTCGGGAGGGAGAGGTACATGGATTGGTCATTACGAGATCGACATGAATGAGAAAATAACCTCACTCCACACCATACACTCCTATAAAAGAGGACCTAGGTCGTGGCCCAGAAAGGCCAAAGGGCCTGATGCTTAGGCATTGGTCAGGAAGGCCTGACCTGCTTAAAGTTTAACGTCTTGCAATGAGGACGAGGGTCGGGGACCCAAGGAGGCCAAGGGGCATGTGGCTGGGCCTCTTAAGGGAAGGTGTACGGCATGGTACATGATCCCTATTTGAATGAGGACATAGTCCCACACCACACCTTACACACCGGGTAAGAGGTTGGGCGGAGGGGCCCATGAAGGCCAAGGGGCCTAAGGTCCGGCATCATTCAGGAAGGCATGATGGGTCTGTAGTTTAACTTCTTACTTGAGGACGGGGGTCAGGGACCCAAGAAGGCCAAGGGGCTTGAGGCTGGGCCTCGAAAGGGAAGGCGTACGGCATGGTACATGACCCCGACATTAATGAGGACGTAGTCCTACACCACACCGTACACCCCTATGGGGGATCGGGGTCGTGTGGCCGATTGCTAGCGCCACCCGGGGAGGAGCTTGTTACTTTGGGATGGGGAAGAATGAATCACTGCACTTGATGTATGGGACATCTCAGGATGGATGTGAATATCCAGGACACTGTTGACCATGTTCGAAAGACATCATTTCTATGGTAACCTGATATGGGAGCAACAAATGAGCATCAACCGCTGACCAAATTCGCAACACGGGACTTGTATCGGCTTGTTGCTTGAAAAACCCTCGGGGGTGTTGTCCCGTATCGGTAGGAGAGCCATTCGGCGTAGTATCCAGGCCGTTCTTGGGGCTCCCTCTGGGTGTGAAAAAATGATGGAATCCCAGTCAAGGAGTGGGTGAAGCATATCTGTATCCATCCACGAAAGAGGCAATAATCTCCAGAGGGATGTGCAGCCGGGTCGAGGCTTGCTCGATGTGAGTTGGGGCAAAAGTGTGCACCCTGCGATATGTCTTGACATGAGGGGAAGATTTTGGCTTTTGGGCTGGGCCAACGGACGAAATTCCTAGGCGTTCCTACGTATCCCATTATGATGGGAATCAATCCATACGTAGTTCATGAAGGCCATTCAGTTTAGCGTCATGCGGTGAGGATGTGGGGGGATAGAAGAACGGGAGTGGGCACATGGTGTGACCCTTACAATCCTTGTGTGAGTGGGGTTGTATGAGTGAGGCTAAGAAAGCCTACCCCTCGCTACACAAGGAGCCTCTGAGGAAACTATTCCCAGGGGGGTAGTGGAAGAGAAAATCTTGGGGATGGGCTTAGGACAAGGTGTCCGAGCGTTCCTACGTATCTCATGAGGATGAGAATCAAGCCACACATAGTTATTGAGATGCAGTTTAACGTCATGCGGGACGAGGAGCATCTCATTTAGGGATATGTAAGGTACGACAAGCAATCTGACGTGAATGAGGACGTAGTCCCACACCATACCGTACAATCCCTCAAGAGGGTATGTCGGGGAAAACCAAGGGGCCTGAGGCCGGACTGCGGTCAGGGAGACCTGACCAGCTTGCGGTTTAACGTCTCGTGGTGAAGACGGGGCCATGGGCCCGAGGAGGCCAAGGGGTCTGAGGTTGAGCCTCTGTCAGGAAGGCCTGAATGGCTTGCATTTTAACGTCTTACATTAAGGATGGGGGCCGGGGGCCCGAGGAGGCCAAGGGGCCTGAGGCTGAGCCTCGGTCAGGAAGGCCTGACTGGCATGCATTTTAACATCTTGCAGTAAGGACGGGGGGGGGGGATCTTAATTTAAAGTCATAGAGCTTGGACCATTTTGCAGTTTATCGTCTTGCAGGACGAAGATGCAGTTTAAGGTCGTGCAGGACTTTACTGTTTAAGGTCGTGTTAGACCATAACGTGTAGTTTAAGGTCATGCAGGACCATTTCACAGTTTACCGTCTTTTAGTATGAAGATGCAGTTTAAGGTCGTGCAGGACCTTACAGTTTAAGGTCGTATTGGACCATAATGTGCAGTTTATGGTCATGTTGTACCATTTCACAGTTTATCGTCTTGCAGGACGAAGATGCAGTTTAAGGTCATGCAGGACCCTAACGTGCAGTTTAAGGTCATGCGGGACCCTCTCGCAGTTTAAGCTCGTGCAGGACCCTAACGTGCAGTTTAATGTCATGCGGGACCCTCTCGCAGTTTAAGGTCATGGAGGACCCTTTTTCCCTAGGCAAATTATCGCTTGAGGAACTTGGCATTGGTGGGAGGGGTTATGCGCTCTCCATCCGTGGTCACCAAGGAGTATTCTCCATTGGGTTAAACCTTATGGATGATATAAGGCCCTTCCCATTTGGGTTCTAATTTGGGTGGTTTCCTACCAGGAATCATTGGCCCTCGAAGGGCCAATACTAGGTCGCCTTGTAGGAAGGAACAGAGACGTGCCTTCTTGTTGAAGGCCCTCGCTATCTTATCCTGATGCCTTTCCAGATTGTGCAGGGCACGAATCTGTTTCTCGTCCAGTGCTTCTATGTCAGCTAGATGGATTTCGGCTACCTCATATGATGTCTGGTTATCATAGACTGCAGTGCGTAACGATGGCAGCTGGATCTCAATGGGTAAGACGGCCTCAACTCCATACACCATGGAATATGGGGTCACCTGGGTAGAGTTGCGAGTCGTCTTCCGGTAAGCCCAGATGGCGTTGGGGAGCTTGTCCGGCCAACTTTTCTTGTTCTGACCAACCATCTTCTGCAGAATTTTAGAGAGGGTTTTGTTGAAAGCCTCGATCTGTCCATTTTCCTGTGCGTGTTAGTGGGAGGTATGGTTAGACCGGATGTCGTACTTGGCGTACAATTTCTTTAGTTCAGCCTCTTGAAAGTTGGTGCCGTTATCAGTGAGGACGGCGTGAGGGACCCCAAACCGGTGGATAATATTGAGCTCACAAAGTCAACGATGGAATGGGCCTTGACCTATTTGAGTGGAACTGCCTCTGCCCACTTGGAGAAGAAATTTGTAGCAGTCAGGATGAACCTACACTGGCGGGATGTTGCTGGTGGATATGGCCCCACTACATCAAGTCCCCATACCGCAAATGGCAAGAGTACTTGGTGGGGTGGAGGGGCTCTGCCAGATGATGCAGGAAGATGGCGTGAACTTGGAACGCGTGGCATATCTTGGCATACCCAATACAATCGTGGATCATAGAGGGACAGAAGTACCCCAACCTCCGGATTTGATGGGACAGCTTCAGCCCAGCATGATGGGCGCCATAGGAACCGGCGTGAACCTCTTGCATATCTTGAGGTATCTCTACTCCTTGGATGCAACGGAGGAGGATGCCATTGAAACTCTGATTATAAAGAATCTGTTCAAGACTGGGGCCGCTCTAGAGGGTAAACTATAGCACGCGGCGTCAGATTCGCTCGCGCTCAGACCGGTCGTCCGGGAGGCAACCATTTTGGAGGTACTCAACAAAATGTTCCCTCCAGTCGGGAGTGGCTTCAACAACTATGTCTGACGAACCCGGGAACCCTGACGTGGAGGGTCCGGCGGTGAG
The DNA here is from genome assembly GCA_963277665.1 of Viscum album. Lineage (NCBI taxonomy): Eukaryota > Viridiplantae > Streptophyta > Magnoliopsida > Santalales > Viscaceae > Viscum > Viscum album. Next base: position 1,101,439,489 of record OY728145.1, read on the forward strand.
ATGACCTACCCACAGGCCATCATTGTCCTCTTGGGTGACGGGGGCAATGACTCTCTGGTGTGCCACATGTATGATCAAATCATCATGCTCGGGTTCTGCGAGCGACGCGGCTAAGCCAGCCAAGGCTTCTGCTTGACCATTCTGTGACCGTGGGACATGGGTAACCTCTGGTCGAGAAGAGAACTGGGCCATTAGGCGAAGGGCGTACTCCAGCAATGGTGCAAGATCTGGCTTCCTTACGACGTAGTTTCCATTAACCTGTTTGATTACCAGCTCGGAATCTCCCTTCACATGTAGATGGGGCACATGGATCGCAATGGCCAACTCGCGGCCGGTGATGAGAGCCTGGTACTCTGCCTCATTGTTCATACAGCCCTCTGACAACAGGAATGAGTATGGAAGGACGGCTTGTGCCAGGGTAATGAAGAAAATACCCAGGCCCACTCTGTTGAGCTTGGGATTGTTGAGCCTCCTACCGGTGGGGCTCCGGGAGGCGTCGTCGAAATGCATTTGCCAACACGGGACGACATGATCGACTGAGGGGATCGTCTCATCAGGAAAATCCAGGTCCAGGGATTGATCCGTGGAGGTTGAATGGGAAGTTAAAAAGTCTTCCAACGCCTGTCCCTTAATGGCCTTCTGAGGTACAAACCTGATATCAAACTGCTGGAGAATCACTGCCCACCGTGCTAGTCGGCCAGTCAGCATGGGGCGGTTCAGGATGTACTTCAGTGGGTCTACCCGGGAGACCAAATGCACCTCATGGTGCTGCAGGTAATGTCGCAACTTCTGCACGGTGAAGACGAGCGCAAGGTATCTCTTTTCGATAGGGGAGTATCTGACCTCCGTATCGAGAAGCATGCGGCTGCGATAGTAGAGACAGTTCTCAGTACCCTCGTTATTCTTCTGTGTGAGCAGCGCACTGAAGGATCTTTCCAGGGCAGTAAAGTAAAGGACCAGCGGCTTTCTAGAGATGGGTGGCATCAAGACCAGAGGTTGGAGCAGATACTGCTTGATTTCCTTGAAGGCGGTCTGACACTCCTCATCCCATTCGTAGGCAGCGCCCTTCTTTATGAGCCGGGAAAAGGGCTTACACTTTCCGGCCTGATTCGCGATGAATCGGCGTATATAGGCTAAGTGGCCTTGAAGGCCTCGAAGTTCCTGAATGTTGCTCGGGGGAGTCATTTGGTTGATGGACTTGATCTTCTTCGGGTCGATCTCGATACCTCGGTATCTGACAACAAAGCCCAGAAACATCCCAGAGGTGACCCCGAAGGCACACATCAACGAGTTCATATTCAGGTGATGAGAACTGAGGAAACTAAATACCTTCTCAAGGTCTTTGAGATGGTCCTGGAACTAACATGACTTGACTACGAGATCATCTACGTCTCATTCCACCAATGTCCCAAGAATCGGCTTGAAAATGCGGTGCATGGCCCTCTGATAAGTGGCACTTGCATTTTTCAAACTGAATGGCATAACCTGGTAGCAAAAGGTACCTTGGGGAGCCTTGAAGGCAGTGGACTCCTCGTCTTCAGGGGCCATCTGGATCTGGTTGTACCCAGAATACCCATCCAATAAAGAGAGATCTTGGAACCCGGCTGTGGGGTCAATCAATAACTCCGTCACCGGGAGTGGGAAGTCATCCTTTGGGAAGTGGCGATTAAGATCGCAGAAGTCGATGCAAAATCTAATCTTCCCATTCTTCCTACTGATTGGCACAATGTTCGAAAGCCACTTGGGGTACTGGACTTCCTTAATGAAGTTGGCTTTGATAAGCTTGTCAACATCGGCTTCAACCATAGCCCCATGAGAAGGGTGCATTTTCCTGGGAGGCTGCTTAAACCCACTGTGTTTTTCCGGGAGGCCCAGACGGTGAATGGCTACCTTGGGATCTAGTCCTGGTATCTCGTTGTAACTCTAGGCAAACATGTCACGGTGTTGTTTGAGGAAGTCTACGTACTGCTGCCGCTCCTCGGGGGACATGGATTCACTGATCAATGTGGGTTTCGGATCTTCCTTGCTACCAAGGTTCACCTGTACCAGTTCATCAACCATGGTAGAGACGCCTTCCACAAAGGTGGGGGAGCATCCTCCAGGTCTTCCTCCCCACCTGTGGGGGGATTTCCCGCGACGGGATATACTTCTGGGTTATCAAAACTTGAGGGGCAGCTGGTGCCGGCATGGGCAGCAGTGGTCATCATATCAGGAGACTCACTCGCCATTGAGACCATAGAAATGAAGGCAGTCGATCCTATCCCATCTGTCCTTTGGACTAAGGGTCCACGTTTGATGATATCAAAGGAGTGGAGATGTGTCAGCCTGATTTAGTGGATTGCAGCCCGGCGGAAGAGGCACGTATGGCATACCGCCGTTGTCATAAGCCTGACGTTCTGGTACCGTACAGGGGTAGGAGGTTCCGGGATCACCTAAGCCTGGTTGATGTAGGAGTACGAGGTGATTTTCCGCCGTCGCATGGACACAAGAACATGCCTTCCTTGTGTACCCGAAACAACGAAACATTGCCCCATGTCAGGGGCCGTGGCCTCCAATCGGTGGATCGGGAGGACGTAGGCATCATCCATGCTTGCCCATGGATCACTTGTGACCGGGGCGGGTTCATCCTCACTTTCTAGGATTTTTTTTATCCTTACTTTTGTAATAACCCGCATCTAGATAGCGGGCCTCAAAAGAAGGGAAGGGAGACACATCTCCTTGGAGCACGCCTACTTGACCATTGAGTGAGTATTTGAGGAACTGGTGATACGACGAAGGGACCGCTGCATGCAGATGGAGCCACGACCTACCCATCAACGCGTTGTAGGTGGTGTCCTGAGGGACAACCATGAACTCGGTGCTGGCAATTAAGCCCCCGAACTGAGTCTTGAGGCAGATCTTGCCAACTGGGGTTTGCTCGGTCCTGTCATACCCCTGGATTCTGAGGTCAGAGGGAGTTAAATCACCTTTAGACAGACCCAACTTTCGCAACGTCTGAGTCAGAATTAGGTTGATTCCAGAACCCGTGTCAACGGGGCAACGATGGACTTCCACACCATTGAAGTGGCTAGTGATGTACAATTGGCGAATGTGCCCCTGTGTAGGAGGGTCCTCATCTTCACCCGAGAACAAGATAACCTCCTGACATTCGGCGTTTTCAATCGTCTCGGTATGGAAGGCTTCTGCAGCTGCTACCTCCATCTCAAACTAGAGGGGGCTCCTTAGGGCCTTGGAGAGTGCCTCGCGCATTTCGGATGATAGGCGAAGGGCCTCAAGGATAGAAATCCTTGCCGGAATGCCGACCAGGTGCTTCAGGACATCATACTTTCGTGCCAAATGTGAACCTCTGCTTACAAGAGGTCGTTTGGTATTTGGAGGAATAGCGGGTCCTGCCGGTTGAACCGGCGATCGGCTAGTACTGGGTACATCTTGATGCCTGCTAGTTGAAGCCTAGAGAGTAGTCGCCGGACTAGGATTGGACAGTGGAGGCTGGCCTGTAGCCGGGCAAGACTGACTGTGATACAAACGAGGCAGCTCTACCTGATCTAGTAGCACAAACGGTGGTGGAGGTAGAGCCGAGGGCATTAGATGGGGTTGTGCGTGCTGAGCTCTGTGCTGAGCCTGCTGTCTAGTCTCAGTAACGTGCACGGCATGGCTGAAAGTGGCCACTGGCATACGTCGATGACCGGTGCGATTGCGATTCTGCTGACTTTGACGTTGGCTGGAAACATTGGGGAGGTCCGTCTGGCATTCCCCCTCGTCGGGGATCATATAGGGATTTATCAGCTCCACGGTGTTAACCGAAGCATACCCCTGGCTGTCGCTCGAGGATTCATCCAGTACCGGGCAGATTCTGGGAGGAATCCCAATTTTAGTGGGCATAAAAGTTGCCGAGAGTGCAGGATGATGACGGCAACGGCGGTGTGTGTTGCTTCTTCTTGTGTCGCCGCTGCTTTCCCTTTTAGGAAGAGGTCGACTTTGAAGACGATGCAGAGGTACCGTCTACTTCTTATGAAGGTTCCGGCTGCTTCAGGCATCCCAGATGATACCGTGGGCACAGACGATAGTTTTTCGAGCCATCCAATCATCGTATTTCTGGGATCCGCGGCTGGTAACCTGTTGCCACTCGCCTTCACTGTCGCTGCCGATCTCTGATCCTGCAAAGACACCTGCCACTTGTGCTGGTGCCGGGCCCAACTTGACTATGTTGTTGTTGACCTGGTCTTGAAGACAGTCTTTAAACACATAACATTGCTTGAGGGTGTTCCCTATAATTCGATGATAAGGGAAGTAGTTGGGGTGATCGGTGAGATTCGCCTCTGTCGGCCTTCTGCACTCGGGCAGGCCCACAATCCCTTGCTCTAAAGCACATCAGAAGTAGCCAGGGACCGGATTTTTGTTGAACGAATAAGTCTGGTGCCTTCTTTCTGGATAGGGGGCCCTGGGGGCCTGACCCTAACAAGGGGCCGGAGGGGCCTGCCAAGGAGGCAACGCCTGATTGTCTCGCCTTGGTGGCAGTGGCACATTGCGCGGGGGAACCTGTCGATTCTGAGGCGGTTGCTGCTGGGCAGGAGCCTGTGCTTGAGGTGGAGGACCTCAGCGGGGTTGCTGGGATGGTGTCACTGGCAGTAATTCCAGCTACCTAGGGGCTTCTATTTGGGCCTCCGCGGCGGGTTCAGCCCTGGCGGTCCTCCTGGCTGGGATCATAGGGGGCAACGAACGTGCCTGACTAGCCTGTTGCAGAGCTTCCTCAAGCCGCTGAGCCTTATCTGAGAAATCTCTAAACCCTCCAGGGTAGTTTTGGTTTATCAGGGAGGGTACCAGCTCTGTTTTGACGTTCCCCACACACATTGTCAGTAATTTCTCTTGAGTCAGTGGCATATCGAGGGAATACGTAAGTCCCTTCCACCGGGCTATGAAAGCTGCAACCCGATCATCAGGCCATTGCTTTCACTTGAAGTGGTCTGCAATGCTGGTCATCCACGTGGTAGAGATGAACTCGTATAGGAACTTTCGGTGGAGGTCCTCCCAACTGGTCACAGATCCGATAGGGAGCTGGCTGTACCAGACGAATGCTGGACCTTCAAATGTCTGTACGAAACACCGGATTTCGGCGGTTTCTTGCTGAGTCGGGGTCCCCAGCATGGGGCCACACCTGGAAGAAAAATGTGCCAAGTGCTTTGGCGGGTCCCTTGTCCCATTTAAGGGCGAGAAAGTGGGGTTCCAAAAACCTGGAGGTGCGAGCATATCATCCACCCACGCGGGATAAGGCTTGTCTTTAGGTGGGACCGCCACCTGCCGTGTTTCCAATGCTTTGGGGCGGGCTGTGAGTGCCGCAATAAGATCATCCGGGTAGGGGTCCCTGTCTTGATGGGGATCCCTAACCACATGTGCATTTCCAGGTTCTTCAACATGATATATGGCTTCGGCAGCTCGTGGATCAACTGGCGGATTGACCTGTGGGGAGACTGGGGGAACCCGGACTGGGTTCTTCAGATTGCCCCGTCGCTCGGGGGGGTTCGGCGAGACGTATCACGCCCTCTTTCCATAAGCTCCAGCTTCTGCCCTATCTGCGGGAGTAGCATGATCAGGGATTCCAGGAGGCATCTAATCGGGGGGAAATTGTTCCTGCCCCTGCTGCCCCGGCCTGGGATTACCATAGTTGGGTCACCGCTCTACGGCGCGCTCATCCAAGAGTTCGTCAACCAGCCTCTTCTGCTCAGCAAGCTGCTGGCGTAACATGGCCATCTCGGGATCTTCGTCCATTTTCTGCACAGATGCAGATGGGTCAGAGTGCTTGACAGTTCCGACGTGCTCCTTACCCTTGCCGGTATTTCGACCGAGTACCAGCGACTCGGTGGGTACGGGGAGGCCTAGCAGGTTCCTCTACTGACGGGTAACCCTCCCTGATGGGTCCAGCAGTGGAGGTACGCTCTCGGGGGGTAAATCTCCATCAAGGAATTCAAGATCATATTCCTTGTCCATTATGTCATCCATGTGGACCGTGACCCCTCTCGAGGGCATGTCCTCGATGTCGCATAGAGAATCGGGTTGTCGTCGGATAGGGTCGAAGAGGAGAGCGGCATAGTGTCCCCAACCACAGACTTGCACATGGGGGGTAGCTTCCCTGACGATTCTGTGGAGTACTTTAAAACTCTGAACACATTTCCGTTGAAGGGCGCTCTGAGGGCCTGGCGACTCGGGGTGCTGAGCCACAAGGAGTGTGGTCGAATCGATCAGGCGGCATTGCTCGCTGATTTCTTTGAAGTGCTCTCGACTTCTGGGGTACACCATCCGTTCGTAACGAATGCGCAAGTGTGTCTTCCATAGGGTTCGACAAAAGAACGCCACTTCATTAGGGGTAAAAGACTCTGGTGCGCGAAAACTCAGCGCCGCCGTCGGCCAGGACTTCTCCGGGATGTAATCCTCTACAAGAATACTCCATAAGCTCCTGGGGTTCGGACTCTGGGTATGGCCCTGTATTGCCCCACTCATCAACCAGGGGTGGCTGAGGGACCGATAGCGGTACCGAGGCAGACCTCTGGGATAGTAAACTTGGCGGTGGAGAAAACAGCGAACGAGCTGACAGGCCGCCGAATTCCGGGCCATCGTCCGAAGAGTGAGGTGACCTAGACACGATGTCATGATACGATGGGCTGATAGCCACAGCTTCCGGCATAGGAATCACGGCTACCAGTGATAGGTCATGTCATCGCTCTACCGCCGTTGGCCCCCAAAATAGCTCTCCGTGATCTCTGGTAGAGGTAGAGGGCACTTCTGGTGACAATGGAGGTGATTGCGCGGTCGAGACCTACGGAATTACCAATATTTCATCCTCCTGGATGTACCTTCGAAGAGAGATGGGAATCTGGTGGACCTCATATTCCGGGAGAATGAGGCTAACACATCTGGTTCCTACCCCAGTCCTTGATACAGAGGAGTGGGGAGAAGGTTTCATCACTGAGTCGCATTCTGCTTCAGAGTCGGAGAAGCGGGCAGGTTTGATCTCCACCCGGGCCTTCCCAGGATTCTTCTTTTGGCGGTGACGACCCGCTCTCCTGCCCCGGGGTGGCTCTTAGGGGCAGGGTTGATCCCTATCATGTAGTCTCGGGGCGGCGCTGGCGCCATGGCAGAGAGGACCCCCGCTCGAGATAGCCGAGGTGCGAGGGGCACCGGGGAAAATGTCGAAGGGTACATGGGGAGAACCTCCATGGATAGCACCCCCGTGGGCGGAGCCTCTATTGGAATCGACTGGAGCATGGGGAGGACCTCCATGGTCAATACGGGCAGAGCGAGGCTGACCCTCACTTCTCGAGTTGCTGGGGAGAGGAGGACCTTCGCCGGTTGCAAAGAGGACGTAGGGAGGGACCCCACGTTGGAGAAGGACTGGATGGGTAGTGCCTTCAGATCGGCGGTCAAGGGCAGGATGATGGACTCCATACCCTGTATAGTGGGCGCAGAAAAGATTTCCACACTGAGCGTCACTACCGCGGGGCAGGTCTTCCTTCGGGATGGGGGTAGTATGAGGCATACCTCCTTGACGAGCTTCAGAGTGGGGAAGGCCCACGCTATGTGGAGTAGTGGTACGGGGAGGGCCTCCGTATGGGGTGACATCACCGCGGGATAGTTCGCGGCGACCACCACTCGGGCCTGCAACCCGGAGAGTCAACCCAGCCTGCCCATGGGGCGGTTGGGGTCTCGATCCTGGTTGGGTGTAGGAGTGCCCCTGCTCAGTGTATGCAGGGACCTCATGATACACATCTGCGGTGGCGTGGGCCACTATAGCAGTTGACGTCGACGCACCTGGGTGAGCGTCCTCAGCTAGGGCCCGACGCTGACGTCGGGTTAGGCGAGTGGGTGTAGGTGGTGCAGGGGCATGGCCTGCCTGCTCTTCCTGCGGAGTCGGACGGCGGCGCTGACGCGGCTGGGCGGGAGCTCTTGCCTGGAGCCCTTGGGTCAGGACCCTGAGCGGGTTGAGCCGGACGGCGCCCACCTCATCAGTGTAAGGCGAGGAGTCATCAAGGCATTTAGGGGACAGGCTTTCGAAAAGGTTGAAGGTTGGGGTGGGGAGCAGGGGCTCCCTGCGCGGCCTGTTAGGGCGGTGTTGACGTCAGGGCCTGGATGCCTCCAGGTCCAGGCGGGCCATATCCCGAGTTGAGATGACCCCTTCCTCCTCATACATGCGCACAAGGTTGTTGATCACCCTTCACTGGATGACCTCTGATGGGGAAAGGGGACGTGGGCGCCCCGTATTCCGCGGTGTGGAGGTCGTCGTGGCGGTAGCGCTGCCAGGTGGGGTGGCTGTGGAGTTGTTTCCCCATCCCCTGCGTAGGCTACCGGGCGATGATCGCGTCTCTGTAACAGCAACCCGGTTCCTGAGAAATGAAGGGATCAACTCATAAGCACTGAGAGGAAAAGGATTGACAACCAGTGCCCCAGCTTCCTTTCATCCTCCACATCTATAAGAAGGATCCACGCCAACACGCTGCAGAACGGAGTGCCCCACATTCTACTGCCCCGACTTCTGTTGAGTTTCACGACAGGCCCGCTATTTTCTTGGCGGGACCAGGCGCCGGATATCTGGATCCGGTGACACGTCAATCTACTGGTGTCTCGAACACTACTAATATCCATATTGAGGAGATAAATTTCACGTCGGGTTCACCATTTCTGTTTCCGACGCTTTCGCAAGGGCGCGTGCATCCGTCCGTCCGCGGAGGAAGACGCGCTGCGCTTGTTGCCCCGCGTTCCAGCATTCCAAAGGAAGGCGGCATTCGCTCCTTATTCAGGGACGTCTTCTCCTTGATCGAAACGGGATTATGGGATGTCGTTTCTTCCTTCTATGGATTCCTCCTCAGAACTCGTCACCTAGTCCGGGTCTCCCTCATAGATTTAATACGTTGTTCGTGAAACTCTTCCCAGTTCCATGTTTCCATGGGCTCCATTTAATTACATTGCTTCTGTCGGGACATTCCAAAGGGTCCGTTTAGCGCAGCAACCTTCAGTCGGGGGAGTAGTCACGTTGAGGCATCAGTAGCGTGTCTGGATGCTGGGGAACCTGGCAAGTCTGTCTATTATCCCTGGTCACTGGGATTCTCTAGGGTGTGCAAGCCCGAGGCATCCCACATCGAGCACGGTGAAGTATATACCATAGACACATATCTGAGGCTATCCTCAGCTTCCCGTTTTTAAAACATTGTACGCTGTGAGTTTAACGTCCAGCGGAGATGGATCAGCCCGATCTGAGCAATAACTAAAATAGATCAGGTTGAGGGGTTTCTTTTGAAGGGGTGTCGATACCGAGACCAGCCCATGGGCGGCTGTGAAGAGGAGCGTATCGACATGGTCTCACTGAGATATGACGGTCCGGGCGAGAATCAGGATGGGTGATAGATTGATGAATGGAGTGGGGATGAAATGGGACCATCGCAAGGGAGCCAGTGAAGTTGGGCTTGAGCCTTAAAGAGGCTTCCTACGTATCTTCGTGGCAGGGAATCAAAGTCTGCATAGTTCGAGACGGTGCCGGTGAACCGACGTGAAGGTGTAACTTGGTCCGATGGGCAACATCAGCGAACTGATGTGAAGGGGGACCTTGGTCCGATGGGTGGTGGGCTTGAACCTCGGGGAGGCTTCCTACGTACCATTCCCTGACATGGATCAAAGACCTCGTAGTTCAAAGGGTTTCATCGGTGAACCGACGTGAAAGTAAACCCATGGGTCCACTAGTGGTGGGCTTTAACCTTGGGAAGTTTTCCTACGTACCATGCCTTGACATGGATCAAAGTCCTTGTAGTTCAAAGGATTGATGGAATACAGTTTAACGTAATGCGGGACGGTAGTGAACCCTGACGTGAATAAACAATGGGTGGTGGGTGTCGGTGAACCGATGTAAACAAGAGACATTGGTCCGATGGGATATGGGCTCGAACCTCTGGGAGGATTCCTATGTACCATGCCTTGACATGGATCAAAGTCCTCGTAGTTTGGGTGAAAATGGGGGCGACCTTGGCACAACGACAAGGAGACGGTTTGGACTAATGATTGTTGGGCATGATCCTCAGGGAGGCTTCCTACGTACCATGCCTTGACATGGATCAAAGTCCTCGTAGTTCGGGTTGTGGAGTACAGTTTAACATCATGTGGGACGGGGGGTGAACCGATGTGAATGATGTCGGAACGACTGGATGGTGGGTTTGAACCTCGTAGAGGCTTCCTACGTACCATGCCTTGGCATGGATCAATGTCCTCGTAGTTCGGGTTAGTCACAACGGCTTGTCGTCGGTCTAGATTGCAGTTTAAAGTCATGCTGGATGAAGGTAGAACTCGACGTGAATTGGATGATGGGTGGGCTTGAACCTCGTGGAGGCTTCCTACGTACCACTCCTTGACATTGATCAAAGACCTCGTAGTTCAAAAGGGTGTGCAGTTTAATGTCATGCGGGACAAGGGGCATACAGTTTAACATCATGCTGGATGAGGGTATGCAGTTTAATGTCATGCTGGATGAGGGTGTGCAGTTTAACGTCATCCGGGACGAGGACGAAACTCGACGGGAATGAACGACCGAGCAATGTGGCTTGAACCTCATGGAGGCTTCCTACGTACCATGCCTTGACAAGGATAAAAGTCCTCATAGTTCGCTAAAGGTAGGGGTCAGGGTTGGTGCTCACTATAAGCCCACGTGAGTCATTCTCGGTGTGAGAACCAAGAGGATGCAAGGACCTGACAATCATGTCGCGAAGGATGCGTCCGTGAGAAGCGAAGAGGGGCTTACGCGTTAGGCAGCCCATGGTGCTGGGACTTACTCCAGGATGGAAGCCCGGAGTGCGACAAAGCGCAATGAAAGTGGGACTCGGGACCAATGATGGGAGGTGCCTCATTCCCTATTACGCCCTCCACTGACCTTGGTAGTGGGGAAGTATGGAGATGCAGGGGTGCAACCATTCGTTTGAAAGGCTAGGGGCTTACGCTATGAGGTATCCCTTCCCCCATGGACAAACACCGCTCTGACAAGGAGGATCTCATCCCATGTGAGGGGGAGTCCGCTCCTATGGGGATGAGTGGTGTTAAAAAATGTTCGAGCTGGGGGGACCCTTCGTGAGAGGCACTAGGCCGGGTCACAGATTAACATCATGTGTTGAGGATGTGGTGCTTGGCAGTTTAACGTCATGTATCTTGGACGACGTGGGTTCACTCCGCACCCATAAGATTACATAACCGGTACCCTCTGGTCCTTGGGGAAGGGAAGGTACCAGTAAGGTCATAGTCAAGGGGGGTTGTGGAGCGAACCATCAAGGGGTCCACGCTAGCGTGGCTATGCGAAGAAGCAATAGCCGTTAGCGTGCCTATGCGAAGAAGCATTAGGCGAAGCAACGCTACGGGTGGTATTGTCCATGGGACTTTGAAATCACATCGTTCAAACCTGGAGGGTCACACGGGAAGAGGAATTTCCAAGCAAAGGAGTGTGATTCACGATGTGGAGTGCCTTGGCCTTAGCATGGGGCATTGGTGTGAGTGGAGGGTGCTTCGCGAAGTAGAATTGTATTTGCGGAGCACTGCCTCGCGAAGAAGGGGTACCTCACGAAGTAGGGTGCCGCGAAGTAGTGTGCTTCGCGATGCGTAGCGATCCTTCCTTAGCATAGGGATAACTAGTACATCATGGGTGTTTCGCGAAGAATAAACGCTCCGCGGCTGCCCGGGTTCCCTTGGGAATCCCCTTCATTCGCGAATGCCCTTGTGCTTCGCGAAGGGCATCCCTCTTGGAGGAGGGGCTCAAAACGAGACAAAGCAAAGGCGTCTCATGAAGTAGAAGTACCTCGCGGAGCTCATGATTCACGGGGAAAAGAGTTCTTCGTGATTCGGGAGAGGATAAGGAGAAAGGTCGGATTGTCCGTCCTCAAGACTCAGTGGGAGTCCAGTATTTATAGGGATGGGGTGCCGCGAAGAAGAACTCGCGCACCGCCTCAGACGCTTCGCGGAGCGCTCGCGAACATCAACGTCGTCCGTGAAGAGTTACCGCCTCTGGAGCTTCGCGGCGGGCTCACGAACGTCAAATGCGTTCGCGGAGAGTTACCGCCTCTGGAGCTTCGTGGTGCGCTCGCGAACGTCAAATGCGTTCGTGGAGAGTTACCTCCTCTGGAGCTTCACTGCGGGCTCGCGAACGTCAAATGTGTTCGCGGAGAGTTACCGCCTCTGGAGCTTCGCGAGACCGAGATGCTCGGGGTGCTTCGCGGTGGTGCTTCGCGTCACTGCTTCGCGAGGCAGCATGCCCACCTTCTTTTTCATCCCATCCTTTCGGGCCATATTTTGGCGCCAACAGAAATGTATCATTTAAAAATGTGATCAAAAAAATTAAATACTTTATTTATATATTTTGGTATTTTATAAAAATTATATGAAAACCATTATTAACATATGATTTATTGTTCCATCAACACAATATTACAAATATCAATCAATGATGGCCATTGTCAATATTTGTAAAGTGTGTTTCACTATAGTGTTGTCGCTGACATTAGGTTTTAGATAATAATTACAATATAATTAATTTATTCACATGTATTGGAATAAGTGGGATTTAAATGTGATGTATGTTATGTCGGCATTCTAATGGAGTTGCATTATATCATATATTCACTTGACAAATAACATTGTTTGGATAAATTTATTTTAAATATTATATATTTGGGGATTGTATACAAAATGATTATAATTAAATAAACATGTAATAATATTATATTTGAATAATTACAATTTTAAAAGGGGGGTTAGAGTTATGGTAAATGAAATTTTACTGAATAGAATGGTATAAGTAATTTAATCAACCATATATCAGGTAATTACATGAATCAATAAAAACATTGTTCCCATAATGGGTGATCCAAATCAAGGTTTCAGTCTATAGTATGTGACTGAAAATAAATTTTCATGGTAATGATCTTATGTGGATAGGATAATTACTATAGTTAAATATTGTAATACCATTCAGATAATCCCAACATATGTGATATGGGTTCCATTACATATCTTACAACAATATAAATGTCATGATACCCTCCCACACAACGTGAACACCTCATGGGTCCGCAATGTGAAAAAGGAGATAATGCCCCCTGAGTCCCGCCTCCAGTAGGCCACGAGTTGGCCACTAGCACTGAGGGTATAGTAAACACACAAATGTGAGGAATTACCCACTTAGAGAACACATGCAGAAGAGAGAGATAAGATATACACCAACCAACTATAACTCAAAACTTGAATATAAAATAAAATCAATGTGTACATATGTGATTTCAGGAAAAAGTACTACAACAAGAAGGGGAAAACTGCACGTACCCAAGAGAATGTAAAAGAACAGTAACCACAAGCCCGAACCGCTCCTGCAAACACAAGCTAGTAGTAGCCAGTCTGATATCCAACCTTATGCAATTGAATAGAATAATAGTTTATGTATACATAGGGTGAGTATAACAGTATACCTATTAGCATCCTCCCGGAAGCCCCTCTTGAAAAAGCAAAGAAAGAATTCTAAAGCACAGTGAACTACAAGTGAAACTAACTCATCACCTAAACAGGTATACAATGTTCCAAGCCTCACCATGACTACTCTAACCAATTAAATCATACAAGAATATATTATATAATAAATAATATCAAGGGTAACCCACTACTACTTCCCCATTGGTTTGCCTCTTTTACCCAACATTGTACGTCCTAAGCACAACTCTCTAAAAATACATGCCCACAGACACCTGGGCGAAGCAACACAATATGCACCTCGTGCAACAAAACCACCACACGCACACACAAAAGTAACTAGGTAGTTTCTAGGAGACACCACATCTAACATAATGTGTATCATTCGTCGGGTATTATATCTCAAGCCATCACAACACATACACCGAGTAAGGATCCGGAAGATATCACATCCTATACACGTTACACCTATAGTAGTCCATAGAAATCTATATCCATAATATATGTGTTTGAATAACCACAAGCCATTACACCCATATACACACATATATGGAGAAAACTAACCAACGTGCCTTCCCGCACATGTAACTACCAAGAGAAGAGAGTAGGGCCAAAGTGGGTAGTCAGCTATCCATCCTCCATCCAGAATGTTAGGGAAAACACCCCCAGGGCTCACAATCACAGTGGTGTAAGTTGCCCTTACTGACAGGGTGGAGTATCATATAGAAAAACAAAAAGTATAGAATATAATATATCTCACAACCACACTATGGGAATAACATAGTCTTAGTAACAACTACAACTAACGTATCCCATAATCCAGGCTGCTACTTCTAAGACTTTGTATCCTATAAGCCCACAACCATTTAAATAGCATTATTAGATTACCTCATTCCCTTTTTATTAGTTCCACTTTACTTTGATAAATTCATTAAACATTAATTAAAAATGAACAATTCCACATTAAATTTCATCATCATAACTCCAAAAGTCAAATGTTCCTTCAAAATTATGACCACTTCATTATGTTCCAGCAAACGCCAGCCCCATGGGTTTAAACCATTTATTTGATTATTTATTATAGAATTATTTTCCCAAATTCCCAGTCATTCTAAAAAACATTCTATGCTACTAAACAAAAGGGTTCTCAACACGGTGATTCGATGTACTACTCGTCGAGTCATTGCTGCTTATAGTAGGAGCATATACCCATATTCCCTTGAGAAGAAAAACATGGAAAGCACGTGTCATACCACACGTGTCTTTGCCTCTTTCGAAAAAGGGTAAGTAGACTACATACCTTGAGCAGTGGGAAAAAGTAAACCAGATAAACAACCAATCAAAATTAGCAAGCATCCAACAATCACATCCATCCCATTCCATCATCCCTGGTTTCCTCCCTAACACCCGCATGCATAAACCGATTCATCACACCACCCTAGGGGTCATCTAATACCACGTCCAAAAGCTTCCATGCCCCCGCATATCACAATGGCCATCCAGGATTACATCACAACACAAGCAGCAAGAAATAAAACATCACATCAATTGGGATCATGGCCCTTAAAAAATCATGACGGTAACTCAAAACCATTTAAAGAATGATCAAACAATCAGTTCTTTAATCCATCTAGAATTAACATTTTTATTATTCATAGGTTCTAAAATTTGGGAAACCTAATCAGTAAGCTATCACAAATAATTAAACATGCTTACTGCGCCAATTTGATTAACATCAAATTACAACAAGAACCAAATTCATTTACATGCCTCTTTATCTATATCCAAACAATAATAAATTAATCCCAATATACATTCATTACCGATATCCATCATGAACAAACATCTAATCAAAACAAAAATAGATAACAACAGGCAATAACATATGATCGATATCAATTAATTTATATGGTTTAAATATTTATTCTGTTAATTCCATTGTCATCATGTGGGATAAAACATTCTAATGGTACTGTTCCCCATAAAATAAGAGAGAAATAACGAATCCCCTACTTCAACAAGTTCCTGTCATTCTTTATCCACACAACGGGTCATGCCCCTCCTCTCGTGACTACACCATCCACCTGAGGATGCCAAGGTACGACCGTACCAACCAAAACCCACGTAAAACCCCATTAGAGGAATGTAGATTACATGATATAATATATAAAGGAGAAATAGGCGAATATGGTCCCAAAAGGAACAACGAAGAAACATACCTTATATCGATGATTGATCGATACAGCTTGGTTTCATCAAAAATAGAGAGGAACCAATATGAGGAGTAATGTTAGATTTGAAACTTCTAAGGGAAGGATTGAATGGTTCTATAGTCTCATAGCTGAGAACAAAGAGGATGAAGAGGAGAGGAAGATATCTTGACCATATAGAAGTTTTAACGGAGAGACT
This sequence comes from Viscum album, assembly GCA_963277665.1. Classification (NCBI taxonomy): domain Eukaryota; kingdom Viridiplantae; phylum Streptophyta; class Magnoliopsida; order Santalales; family Viscaceae; genus Viscum; species Viscum album. Next base: position 1,101,455,374 of record OY728145.1, read on the forward strand.
GTTTAATATTTTAAAGACCGGGAAATTTCAAAGACATTTTTTTCATAAATACTTTTGAATTTTACGAGTTTGCAGTTTCTGACGACACATGATTCTAAGGCTCCGTGTTCCTAGAATCTATTTTTGATGTTTTGTTCGGGTACGTTCAGTAAACGTACATGCAAGTTTTTTTATCATTTGAACCTATCCTCGGAATTGAAATCTGAGGACGTCGATGAACTCGCAGTGCCGGTATTCACTTTAGGGATCCTTTAACACAGTTGCATTTTATGCGGGTTAAGAGTTAATTTTTGGGGATTTAGAATAAAATAAATACAATTGTGGTAAAAAATATTATTTATTGAAGTTAGTTATTTCTTCCCAATGGGAGTTAGTGGTGGGGCCCACACCTATATAACCTCCCAAGAGAGGATATTTGTGAGGGGAGGGGGGGGGACACGATCCATAACCTTTCATCTCCCCATAACTCCTCTCAACTCTCTCAAACCCCTTTGTTTAATTTGACAACCCTCCCTTTTATTATGTGACCACTTCACCTCCCCCTCTCCCATTAATTTTTACCACTACTTTTAATCAATGAATTGAATCCTCCAATTTATTAATTAAAGTGTTTGAATTTTAAAAATTCATGTGTGAATAAAATAATAGCCTTACCTATTATTATTTTTTGGCATTCGTTGTGTTGAGAGGATTTTGGGAGAGATCTTGAGATTTAGAAGAAGGACTTCCTCTCTTCAACGAATAATCACCCAAGAATAACAATCATCTCATTCGATCTTCGGCCAAGAAAAATGAGAAGAAGCCACCTGAATAGAATGCCAATGATGCGCCATACTCAGCTTCTTCTTCCCCGACATCAATGAGTTGACACCGTCTCCCCACGAAGCCATTTTCCATGATGCCCGACTACCGTGAACCTTATTTCGAGGTAGGGGTTTTGTATAATTTATAAGTGAATAAATTATCTGGTATTTGTTGAATTCATTGTAATAATATCGGCCAATTGATACTACCAAATGCAGAGGGCGCATGCCGAATGAACATGGCCCAAAGACCCTCCAATGTTTTCCTAACTTTTATTCACGATAGAGGTGTGATGGAAGAGACGGAGACGAGCAAAGGCGGCGGCCACACGCCGACCGTGTGCAGAGAACCGCGACCTGCAACCGAGGGACACTTGGTTGATGAAGAACCGGCCAGCTATGCAGGCCAGACCAATGAGAATGCGGCACCACGAGGGTGCTGTGCTGCGGAGGACCGACACCCGCGTTCCGCAGGCAGCTCAGCGGACAAACCGATCGGCAGTTAGCCGGCCGGGCTGGGAAGACCCGCATCACCATGAGGTCACTGCGCTAGAGGATCCGTAGCCCGCCCGTGCAGGACTCTTGCGCAAGGATGACTAGGCAGCTATGGTTGGCCAAACAGGAGGGCGGCACCGCTTGGCACCTTCGGTTCAGGAGACCGGGGGGTCACTCCCACCGCAGCGCCCGGCTAACCGGGCCGGGTCGCACACTTCACGAGGCCGGTCCGACCCTTTTCTAGGTCGGATCCGCCAAACCAGGTCGGACCGACCAGCCAACCCACTGGGCATGACAGGCCGGTCCCGTTACTCTTAAATGCAAATATCATAAAGACTGTGCATCCCATCGATGCTCCGTCTACGGAATTGGGTGCCTCACGAAAAAGTGGTCCTTTTTCGATACTCTAATTGAGGTTTGGACAACATTGGAAGATGACCGGGTTTTGGAACGAGCATATTTCCAATCAGGGCCCCTGGAAAGAAAAATCCAATATCTCTTAGACCGCGCATCCATTTGATCCACCGTCTATCGCATTGGGTTCCTTTTGACGAGCCAGAACTTTGGGGTACATCAAATATAGACTTCAAGATTGTTGATGTTTTTATCCCTTGGCTCGAGGAGAGGACCCACCTGGAATCGAACGTGCTGTGTGCTGAAAATATAGAGCTAGCTGCGACTACGATGACTTCCGTACGGGAATCCTCCGTGGGATCGGCGACAATGACTACCATACTGGAATTCTCCGTGGGTTCGATGACGACGAATAACATAATGTAATCCTCTATGGGCTCGACGACTATGACTACAGTTCTAGTATCCTATGTGGGTGTGACATTTTGACATCTATTCTTGTTTCCTATGTGGGTCCGACAGAGTAGCTGGTCTAGTATCCTTCGTAGGTATGACAGCTTAGCTTATATAGTATCCTACATGAGTCCGACAACTTAGATGAATATATGACTGCATCTGATCATATTTATCACTTTACGAAGTATGTATACTAGTGTGAGCTGAATCTTGACTTTCAATCACTACAATCGGTGTGATTGACTTCATTCCTGTGAGGAATGGGTTGTTCTTGGGCTCGAGGGATAGAGCGGAACTGGAATTGATGACTTTGGTATCTGTATGGGAATATAATTAAGTAGTGTTGGTTGATACTTCGTGATTGTATCATTCATTTTTGGTTTATCATTCGTGGATTCTGGGAGACATACAGAGGTCGCGGGGTCCCTACTTAGTATCGTCACACTCACCCCTACATGTGAAATTTCCTCTATATGTTGTGTTGGACGCATATGACGGACAACTATAATCGTGGCAGATACAAGTAGAGCTAGTCGGTACCCGTTTGAGGACCACATGGTGGGAAGAACACGTAGCTACCGGATGGACTCGAGGGGCTGAGGAGACAATCTGTACCCACCCTTCAGGTGGGATTCCTAGACGATGACTCAGTGGTTTCTGATTGACTTTACCTCTATTGTAATAGTCTTTTAGTTGTTCTGTAGTTACAATTTGGCTGGTATTTCCATCCCCTTTCTTTTCAGCACATACTTTTTTATATATTATTACTTTGTGCATAATCTATGGTGTTTTTTTAATATATAATGGGAATGCCTTCCCTTTTTATAAAAATGGATGCCTTTGGTGCTAGTCGCCTGCCCCTGGCCTATGGAAGGTGGGCTTGGGGTAGTCACGGCACTGGCCCTGAGGACGGGTCGTAACTAATTGGTATTAGAGGAGTCAGTTATATCGTATAACATAGACTCCGGTCATTCTTTTCTGTAAAGAAATGGTTTTATGATTATTGAGTGTGGTTTTCAGTCCAGGGATTCATGTAGTGGTTCAGCGGCCGATGTATCCATACACCAGGACCAAGACCTCTGATTTCCAACTCAGTGCACGAAAACACTTATTTCATGTGTGTTTCAAATGTTTTATTTTTTATTACTTTGAGTCATCTCAGCAGGTATACTGTTTTGACCATGTTTCACCTGTTTCTTTTCAAGATGGCCCCATGAAGGCATCCAGCTAGGGTTCCGAGTCATGTGCGAGATGGTAGACCACCGAGCGATGAGGCCTCGATATAGGTCCCCATCACAGCAGAGTCACCAGCGGTACCACTACCCACTGGGCCACCGATACCACCAACCCCAGTTGTAGAGAGTTCATATCGTCTGAGCGCATTGCACGAGGTCCAACGACAGAGGCTGCCTATGTTTCGCATAGATACGGACCCACAGGTAGCTAAGGACTGGATGGAGGCTATCGTCAGGGTTTTTAGATTGGTGGGGACACCGACCTACTTTATGTTAGTCCTTTCCATGAGTCTCATTCACACAGCAGCAAGTAGATGGTGGAGCCTGATGCTATAGGTGAATGACAAGGCATCTTTACTCTGGAAAGACATCAATAGTCTCCTCCGCTCGGAGTTCGTTCCAGCCACCCTTCGTGCTGTGTGGATTCAGGAATTACTTCATCTACGGCAGGAAATCATGATAGTAGCTCAGTACTCAATGAGGTTTACCGACCTCTCAAACTACTCCACAGACATGGTAAGGGACCCATTCGTCAGAGCATAGACCTTTGAGAAAGGACTCAGACATGAGATCATGGCTTATATGATCTCCCTTAGCAGTCCGACACAGGCAGGAGTGCTGGAGATATACCTTATTGTAGAGACCTTTCACGCTAATCCAACACCAGTAGCGAGACCCACCACATGGTTACACGTAGTAGAGTCTTCTACAGCCGGCAGTAGACAGTTGACATAGAGGTCCAAGCGGACCAGGCCATCAGGCGAGCAACCACATGATACATGTTATGTTGTGCGGGGCACACGGAACAGTTCCAACCATACAAGGAGATGTCAGTGCTATGAATTCAGTGGGAAGGGTCACTTGGCTCGAGACTGCCCGACCCACTGTGTAGATGAGCAACAGATAGTAGAGGGACCTCCCCAAAAGAGGCAGAGGTTCGACTGTGGTGGGCTGCCGGGAGAAAGCGGACGAGGAAGAGGAGCTGGCCGAGTAGTAGGTGGTGGAGGACGTTTTGAGGTTCTTCCACCACCACCACAAGGAGATCCACCCTGACCACAGGGCGCTGGCGGACAGAGGCAGCATCAGCTCCTAGAAGTCGAGGCTTACGACCACGACGCACCTGAGATGATTCAAGGTACTAACTATGTCTACTCCACCCTTGTTGTAGTACTTATATATATAGGTGCGAGTCAATATTTTATTACTGCAGACCTTGTTCAGAGCACGGAGATTCCGACAGAGCTGTGGGCTCAATACATACGACTAGAGACTCCTATGGGAGCAGACTCGACGATTATTAACTACTGCCGGTAGTATGAGCTTTCTCTAGGAGGCGAGATCTTCGGCTACGATATTCTTGTAGCGATGTAGAGGCCTTACGATGTAATCTTGTGTATGGATTGGTTATCTATAGTCCATGCTCAGATCGACTGTATTAGGCGCAGGGTGTGGTTTGTCCGCATGGATGGGACCAGGTTCACCATCACCGACGAGAAGGGAGCCTTTGCAGTGTAGGATGAACATACGTAGAGGAGAGGGTATCCGATCACAAATCAGTGGGCTAGTCTCATCCTTCGAGCAGTTGATGTGCGGAGTCCGAGATTTCCTATTGTGGTTGATCAGTATGCCAAGGTTTTTCTTTAAGATGTTCCAGGACTACCTCATCACATAGAGGTTGACTTATACGTTGACCTATAATGCGGGACAACACCGATATCTACTCCAGCATATCAGATGGCCCCCGTAGAGCTTCGTGAGCTACAGGTACAGTTGGAGGACATGCATTGGAAAGGATTTATCCAAAAGAGTGTTTCACACTGGGCTTCTCTGATTTTATTCACCAAGAAGGTGGATGGGATCTTAAGACTGTGTGTCGACTACCGTCACCTAAATCAGGTGACTGTGAAGAAAAAGTACACACTCCTGAGTATTGATAACCTCTATGATCAGCTCAAGGGAGAACGATGGTTATTGAAGATAGATCATAGTTCAGGCTATCACCAGCTCAGAGTTTGAGATGAGGATGTGTAGAAGACGACCTTCAGGTGTTGATATAGCCACTACGAGTTCTTGGTTATGTCCTTCGGCGTAACCAACACACCATCTTTGTTCATGAGTCTCATGAACAGGATATTCCAGCCTTACCTCATTCAATTTGTTGTGGTTTTCAATGACGAAAAACTGATTTACTCGACTACTGAGGAGGAGCACACCTACAACTTGTGGGTTGTACTAGATACACTCAGAGAGCACCATCTATATGGTATTCTCTTGAAGTTCCATTTCTAGATTCGATAGGTTCACTTCATGGGACACGTCATCTCGAAGGTTGGGGTAGCAGTGGATCCAACAAAGATTGAGGCAGTGCTTTCTTGGGAGCCACCTAGAAGTGTGACAGAGGTTTGGAGTTTTCTATGTCTGGCTGGGTATTATCGGAGATCTGTTCCAGACGTATCTAGAGTTGTAGCACCACTATCAACCATGATGAATAAGGGGAAACCCTTCATGTGGTCAGAGAGATTCCAGTAGAGCTTTCAAAAGATGTTGCAGATGTTGAATAGTGTGCCCATATTGAGGCTACAGGAGGAGGGCGTAGGGTACGTAGTTTACTACGACACATCAGGGACCGGACTCAAGTGTGTCCTAATGAAGGAGTGAGCAGTGCTCGCGTATGATTCATAACAATTGAGACAACACGAGAAAAACTACAGTACCCATAACCTGGAGTTAGTAGCAGTGGTATTCTCCTTGAATATGTGGCAGCAATATCTGATGGGAGAGCACTTTACAGTCAGCTCTAAACACCAGAGTCTCAGGTACATCTTCTCACAGAAGGACCTGATCCTGAGACAGATGTGATGTCTCATGTTCTTCAAAGAATATGTCATTGAAATTGTCTATACTCCATGGAAGGGGAACGTTGTAGCTGATGCTCTTAGTATGAGATTGGGCATTCAGGTTCCAGGAGAGGCGACAAAGTAGCTAGAAGCTAGAAGAATTGCATATATCCTTTGGGGATTGATATGGAGCAGCCTTTATACAGTCACTCCTCCACTACATCATTAAGTCGTGGAGGCACAACATAGAGATGTTGACTATGAGACGCGACGTGCTCAGTTAACCTTATGAAAGGAAACTAATGTATTTTCTGATGAAGGTGATCACGTCATTCTATTTAGGGGATGCACCATGGTACTAGTTCCACTACAGGAGGAAGTGATGAGGGAGTTTCACACTTCCCCTCTAGCGGTACATCTAGTAGTGGAAAAGATGTATCAGGACCTCAAACAACATCACTGGTGGCTGGGTATGAAGAAGGATATAGGAGAGTTTGTTACACGATGCCTCACTTGTCATCAAGTGAAGGCGGAGCATCAGGTACCAGCAGGATTGGTACAACCCTTAGAGGACCTAGAGTGGAAGTGGGAAACGACATCAAAGGATTTCATGATGGGGAATACATGTACATCTAGAGGACATGAATCTATCTGGGTAATCGTCTAACAACTCACCATGTTGGCCCACTTCCTACTGATCAGAGAGCAGGGCTCAGTTGAGAACATTGGATACCTCTACATTCAGAAGATCATACAGCTTCATGGTTTTCCCTCGACTATCGCCTCTGATCAAGATGCTCATTTCACTTCCCAGCATTGGAAGGGGTTACATGAGACTTTTGGGATGCAGCTACGTCTGAGTACAGCCTTCCATCATCAGATAGGCAGTCAGACTGAGAAGACCATTCAGACTCTCAAGGACATGCTCCGTGCATGTTTCCTTGACTTTGGTTGCAGCTGGGGGGATCACCTACCCTTGGTGGAGTTTTCGTACAACAAAAGATACCACACCACCATAGGGATGTCCCCTTACATGGCATTGTATGACTGACCTTACAGATCACCTCTATGCTGGACTGACCCAGGAGAGTCAGCACTTGTAAGACCAGAGATGGTTCCGGCTATGACGGAGAAGGTGCAGATCATCCAGGAGTGGATGAAGAATGCACAGAGAAGACAGAAGTCCTATGCTGATAGTATACGAAGACCACTAGAGTTCGAGGATGGTGACCACGTCCTATTACGGGTCCCAACTCGACAGGGTCTATGAAGATTTGGCCAGGGCGGCAAGTTATCTCCACTTTTAATCAGATATTTTCATGTTCTCAACAGAGTAGGCGAGGTGGCTTACTGCCCGACCCTTTCACCTCAGTTGCACCAGGTTCTTGAATTCTTACACGTATCTTAGCTGAGGAGATACTTGCACGACCTGTCTCACATCATCGACCATGGGGAGCTGGACATCGATGATGGGGCGACATTCACGGAGGTCCCGATAGAGATCAAGGATCGAAAAGAGTCGGTCCTGCGTGGATGGTCGATTCCTCTGGTGTGCATTCAATGGCAGCACGAAAACCTCCAGGATAGCACATGGGAGAATTAGTATCAGATGTGATCTTAGTAACCCCATTTGATTCCCTACTATGTGTTATAGCTTTACGGGGATGTAAATTCATGAGGTGGGAGTAATGTGAAGACTCTAAAATTTCATGGAAATTTTATTCATAAATACTTTTGAATTTTATGATTCTGCAGTTTTGGACGGCACTTGATTCTGAGGCCCAGTGTGCCCGGAATCAATTTCTGATGTTTTGTTCAGGTACGTTCAGGAAACAAATCTGAGGGTTTTTTATATTTTGAACTAGTGCTCGAAATTAAAATCTGAGGAAACCGATGAACTTGAAGAGCCGATATTCTCTTAAGGGGACCTTTACCAGGGTTGTGTTTTATGCGGGTTGGGAGTTAATTTATGGGGATTTAGAAAAAAATAAATAAAATTTGTAGTACACAATTTTATTTATGGATGTTTGTTATTTCCTCACATGAGGAGTTAGAGGTGGGTCCCACACCCACATATCCTCCGATTAAAGAATATTTGTGAGGTGGGGCCCACAAGAGACCTAACCCTTCATCAACCCATAAATCCCCTCAACTCCCTAAAACCACCTTGTTTAATTTGACAACCCTCCCTTTAATTATGTGATCTCTTCACCTCCACCTCTCCCATTAATTTTTTCCAACACATTTAATTATTGAATTGAATCCTCTAATTACATAATTAAAGTGTTTGAAATTTAAAAATTCATGTGTGTGTAAAATAATAGCCTTAGCTATTATATTATTTTGGCATTCATTTTTGTTGAGAGGATTTTGGGAGAGCTCTTGATATTTAAAAGAAGGAGTTTCTCTCTTCAACGAAGAACCACTGAGGAACGAAGATAATCTCCTTTGAACTTCGGACAAGCCAAAGGAGAAGAAGTCACCTGGAAGGAACGCCGACGACGCACCATCCTCGACACCTTCTTCTCCGACGACAACGAGTTGATGCCGTATCCCCACGACACCGTTGTCTGTGATTCCCCACTACCACGTACCTTATTTCGAGGTGGGGGTTTTGTATAATTTATAATTGAATAAATTATCTCGTTTGTGTTGAATTCTTTGGAATAACTTCGAGTAATTGAAACCGCCTAACGCGGAGGGCACATGCCGAAAAAACATGGTCTGACGACCCTCCAATGTTTTTCTGACGTTTATTCATGATATAGGCCTGATGGAAGAGGCAGCGGTGAGCGAAGGTGGCGGCCGCGCGCAGACCACTTTCATAGAACTATGGCCCACAACCGCGGGCCGCTTGGCCAACGAATAATCGACCGACTATACCAGCCGGACTGAAGAGACCATAGATCCACGAGGATGCCAAACTGCAGAGGTACACGGCCTGCCCTTGCGGGCCCCTTGCGCGAGGATGACCGCCCTACTACGCCTGACCGTATAGGAGGGCGGCGCAACTTGAAATCGCCGGTTCGGGAGACTAGGGCCCCCCCACCACTCTCCGCCACCCAGGCCGAGCTTCTCAGCCACCCGGGCCTAGCTTCTCGGCCAGCCGGCCCAAGCCGTGCCCGCCTGGGTAGAGCGGCTCCACGCCAGGCCGGATCGTGGCCTGCCGGGCCGGGCCCCCAACTTTACTGGGTCGGACATGGAAAACCAGGTCGGGCCGACCCGCCAGCCCACTGGGCTTGACAGGCCGATCCCGTTACGCTTAAATATAAATATCTTAATGACCACACTTCTGATCGAGGCGCAGTCTGTGGAATTGGTACCATCGCAAAGAAGTGGGCCTTTTGCAATACTCTACGTGAGTTTTGGAAAAATTTAGAAAACTACCGGTTTTTGGAATGATCGTATTTCCAACCAGGCCCCTGGAACAGAAAAGACAATATCTCTCAGACCAGACATCCATTTGACACACCCTCTATTGTGTTCGATTCATTTTGTTGAGACAGAACATATAGGTACATCAACTCTAGACTTCATGATAGTTGATGTACCAACCCCTTGTCATGAGGTTCAGACCCTCCCGGAATCGAGCGTGTTGTGTGGGGGAACCCTAGAGCTGGTTGCGCCTACAACGACTACCGTACTGGAATCCTCCAGGGGTTCGGCGATGACGACTAACATACTAGAATATTCCATGGGTTCGATGACGAAGACTACCGTACTTGAATCCTCCGTGGGTTCGACAATGATTACTACTATTCTTGTATCCAACGTGGGTCCGATAGTTTGACATCTATTCTAGTATCCTAAATGGGTCCCACTGTTTGACTTCTGTTCTTGTTTTTTACATGGGCCTACAGTTTGACTTCTATTCTAGTATCCTATGTGGGTCCGACAGAGTAACTAGTATAGTATCCTATGTGGGTCGGACAGCTTAGTTGTTCTAGTATCCTACATGGGTCTGATAGCTTAGATGAATCAGTGTCTACATATGATCACCATTATCACTTTACGAAAGATTTATGCATGTGTGAGCTGAGTCATGACATTCAATCATTACCATCATTGTGATTGACATCATTCTTGTGTGGACTGTGTTGTGCTTGGGCTCGAGAGTTGGAGCCGAAGTTGAATTGATGACTTAGGTATATTTATGGGCATATACCTAAGTAGAGTTGGTTGATTCTTTGTGATTGTATCTTTTCTTTATGGGTTATCCTTTGTTTATTCTGGGAGACGTTATAGGGTCTCGGGGTCCCTACTGATTATCTTTATAATCACCACTGCAAGGGAAATGCCCGCACTACAATGTGTTGGATGCAGACGACGGACAACACTGATCGTGGTAGAGACTTGTAGAGCTAGACGGTACCCAGAGGTCGACCACTTGGCAGGACGTACATGGAGCGGACGGACAAACTCGAGTTGTCGAGAAGACCATATGTAACCACCCTTCAAGTGGGATTCCCGGAGGACTACTCAGTGGTTGCTGCATTACTTTACCACTGTTGTACAAGTCTTTTATTTGTACTGTACTTACTGTTGGGCTTGTATTTCCATCCCATTTCTTTTTAGTACTTAATTTTATATACAATTTTACTTTGTGTGTTCTTCATTGTGTTTGTTAACTATATAAATGAAATGCCTTCCCTTTTTATCGAGATTTACGCCTTTGGTGATAGTCTCTTTCACCTGGCCTAGGGAAGGCGGGCTTGGGGTAGTCATGGCACAGGCCCTATGGATGGGTAGTGAAAAAGATACACTAGATATCCCATTAAAAGTGGATCGCATTAAACCATTTAGTTTGACCAAGTAAAAACATCCCGAGCCCGAGGAATAATTAATATAGGATTTATGGCCTTTGAATCGGCTTTAGAGTCCTTAAAATAAGTCTTTAAACGTATTTTATGTCAAAGGAAACATCCAAGGGGCGAAACTATAGGAAGCTGGAAACACTATTCACATACATGAATTTTGGAAATGGAGATAGAGGATCCTGTCCGAATCTCACTGTCTGGAAACAATGTTCATGAACTCAAAATTTGGAAATGGAAATAGAGGTTTATGTTAGAGGTTACTGATAGAACTGTTCACAGATGGAACTATTCACAGAATTGGAAATTTGGAAAAGGAAAGAGTGGTTACCATTATAGGTTACTCATAAAACTGTTCACTGATCGAATTGTTCTCCGAACCAAAAAATTGGAAATGTTTTGTGGATAAGTCACCTTGACCTTACCGAAAACCTCAATCACCATATTTTCACCATGAAATGGACCGAAGAGGCCAAGAAAATTCTATTAGATACCTCTCAAAAAATTCCTCTCCCCAAGAATTAAAACCCCACCTAAAGTGAAAATTAATTGGGGCTTCAACAACCACCCTTTGAGATACCTCTAAAAAGAGAGAAAGCTACAAAAACAAAAAAGGGAGCCATCTTATAAACATGAAAGGTTCATAACCACATAATCTACATTGATACATGATAAGAGTTAAACATAAAACAATTCTAGGTACTGATCACGTATTTGTGACTGACGTTCCAAGGTACTCTCATCCATGCCACTTTGTCACCACAATACACGAACCAAGGGGATAGAATTCCCGCACAACACATTCTATTTGCAGTCTTAGATATTCACAGATCGCTCTTTAAAAGTTTCATCGTCATTAACATTGATCTCTCCTCAATCGATGATGTGAGAGTCATCATGAAGATAACGATGGAGCTGTGATACATGGAAAAAATCATTTATCCAAATCATCTGCGGGAAAAGTGTTACTCAATAAAACACAAATCCAACACGATCTAGCACCTCGAATGGCCCAACAAACTGGGGAGAAAGAATTCTTCCATGACCAAACCATCGATTCCCACAATGGGGAGTCACCTTCAGAAATACATGATCCCCAACATTAAATTCTAAGGGTCTCCATCTTTGGTAAATATATGATTTCTAACGATGTTTTACTATCTCCATCATCTCATGAATTACCAGGACCATCTCTGTTGTATTCTGAACTAGTTCTGGTCAGAGAATTGCTGACTCTCTAACCCCAATCCAGCACAACGGAGAACGATATGGCCGTCTATACAAGGCATCAAACGGCGCCATACCGATGGTGGAGTGAAAACTATTATTATAAGAAAACTCCACCAAGGGTATGTGATTCATACATGAACATCCAAAATAAAGAACAGAAGAGTGTAACATGTCTTCAAGAGTCTAGATGGTTTGCTCTGTCTAACCATCCATATAAGGATGAAAAGCAGTGTTGAGGCATAGTTGAAAACTGAAAGCATATTGCAGACCTCTCCACACCCTGGAGGTAAAACAAGGATCTTGATCAGAAATGATTGTCCTAGGGACTCCATGAAGTCTCACCACATCCACAATATATTGCCTCAATAAATATTCAACTAAGTTTAACTCCATGATCACCATGAAGTAGGACAATTTTGTTAAACGATCAACTACCACCCAAATAGAATCATATCCCCCAGTGCTCATGGTAAACCAGTAACAAAGACCATTGAGAAGTCCTCTCACTTACAATTAGAAATCTATAATCGCTGGAGAAGACCACCAGGAACACGATGTTCAGCCTTAACCTTCTGGAAGACTAAACATCAAGAAACAAATTCCGCGACCACACACTTTAGCCCAGGCCAAAAAAACTGACTCTTCAAGGATTAGTATATCTTTGTCACACCAGGATGTACTACTATATAATATCTAAAGAACTCTCTGAGAATAATCTTGTGCATCGTCAAGGGATCTAAAATCCGTCCATGATACAACACTCGGTGTTGTTCATCCTCTGACCAACCATTATGGGCCTCCCCACAGAAAACTATGCCTCTCCAAACCTCCACCTCATGATCTTCCAAATGGGGCTCTTACACCATCTGCATCAGGGATGACTATACCGTCATTTGAAATAGACAACCTCTAACCCACATCTTCTCCCATATCAAGATGTAATGCTGACAGTTCTTCCATTACTCTTGAGGAATCACCAGATTCACACATATTATCACTACGTGACATTCAACTCATCTCATCAGCTACAACAATCCCTTTTCTAGGTGTATACGATATTTCAAAGTCATATTCCAGTAATAAGTACTTCCAATTACACTCTCGTAAGATCATTTCAAGCTGGAAGAAAACATACCTCAAACACTTATGATCAGTGAAAACCCCAGAGATCTCACCAATGAGGTAATGTCTCCACAACTTCAAAGCAAACACCATGACTGCCAACTCAAGATCATGGGTGAAATAGTTTCATTTTTGGGGACACAACTACTGATACCCATAAGAAAAAACTGACATATACTGCATGAGAACACATCCTCACCCCAGCTATGAAGCATCGTAGAAAACATCAAACTAAACTCTCTCAGATGGAAGAGGAATGACTGGAGCACTTACTAACTTCTCCTTTAGATTCTCGAAAGCTTCCTGACACTGATCAATCCATATCAATTCATGATACATCCTAGTCAATGCTGTCAGTGGATTCACAACTCATAAGAAATTTGATACTAACCTCCTGTAGTATAATGTGAGACCAAGGAAAATTCACTCCTATTAAACTGTCTTGGGGGCTTCCCAAGATAGAAATGATTATATAATCGATGGTTCCATAGCTAATCTCTATTGGGAAACAACATGCCCCAAGAAACAGACATCTCGAGGCCAAAACTCACACTTCGACAAGTTCCCAAACAACTGATGTTGATGAATAACTCCAAAAAAGGATTGTAGATTCTATTAATGATCATATTTAAATGCAAATTACACAAGGATGTCACCGATGAATACTATCCCAAACTTGTCCAGGAACTCACGGAACCCCACATTCATCAATACCATTAGTACAGCAGGAGCATTCTTCATGCCAAATTTCATTAAAACGATCTGATAATTCCCATGACAACAACGGAAAGAAGTATTTGGGATGTCCTCGCCCTTCACACACATCTGATAATATCCTGACCACAAGTCAATCATTGAGAACCAACTTGCACACTTCAGTTGATCGAATAAATCATCAATCCGCGGAAGAGGATAACGATTTTGTATTTTCACATTGTTTATGCGATGATAATCGACACACAACCGCAAAATACCATCGACCTTCTTCATAAAAAAAACTAGTGCACCACATAGTGAAACATTTGTCCGAGCAAACCGGCATTGTAACAGACCATCATGCTGTATACGTAGCTCTCATAACTCAGAAGGGGCCATCCTATATAGAGAAATAGAGATAGGAGACCCTCCTGGTAGTAGCTCGATCCCAAACTCAATCTTCTGTTGAGTGGGTAATGCTACAACCTCTTCTGGGAAGACATCAGGGCACTCCTCTACGACCCTAGAAAACGCCAACTGCTGAACCTCTAAAGAACTCATCATCATCTCACCCTTCATTGATGAAAAATATGGAACATGCCTAAGACCCATATGAGGATCTCACTCACCAACAAACACCATAGATAGTCCATCCAAACCAATGAAAACGAACTTTTTCTTAAAGAAATCCACGATAGCCTGCACTAAATACAACCAATCCATGCTGAGGATGAAATCATATGGTTGTATTCATAGACATGGAAAATCTCCCCAAAAGTGGTGTTTCCCCAACACTAGATCACAGTCTCTACATACTTCAAACAGGTCAACTCAACCTCTAAATGGCATAGTCAAATCCAAGGGCACTAGAAGCCTCAATACCTCATGTCCCAATTCATGGATATTGGTAGGGGATATGAAGGAGTGTGTCACTCCTGAATCAAAAAAGCCATACACCAAGGTAGAAAACAAGAAAATGGAACCTCAAATGATGTCTGGATCTCCTTGAGATGGGAACACTAGCGCATGACGCTAACCACAACCTCCACCATGGCCTCTCTGACCCTATGGAAGATGACCATAATGGCCACACTCTGCTCTTTGAGGACGAGGAGCATCATGGGGATGTCCTCTTCTTGTCCCATCTACCCTTTACTGATCTATATCTAGTGCAACCTGCTACTGCTGCTGCCTCAGTTGGAAATATCTCAACGGAGGAACCTAGAGCATAGCACTTCGTGTACGTTGACTTCACTGAAAGGTCGGGCACTCCCGCTGCTGATTACAATGACCACCACATGAAAAAAGCACCTGATCCATTGGCATAGGGCTGAGAGTTTCTATTTCTGGAGAAATGAGATGTGAAGGGCTGGGACCTAACCCCGGCTGAATGGAAAATATTTTTCCTTGAAAACATTGAACCTCGAACCATAGCTCTACTTCTGGAGGGATCATGATGATTCCCCTCTAGTGATGATCTTTTCCTAACAAAAGTCCACTTGACAACCTTTACCCTCTCCAGAACAACTAGTTAAGTCTTCAGCATAAATGGGGTGACCTGGTGCTAGATCTCTGGGTGCAAAGCCTCCTTGAAATGTCTCGCCCTAGCCTCCTCATCTGGAAATAGGTCTGAAGAATATCTTAAAAGGTTACTGAAACGGATTCCAAACTCTTGAACACTGGAGCTCCCATGTAAAAGGGTAAAAATATCTTGGTGACTAGACTCTTTTGCAGTCGACAGAAGAAACTTCACTCTAAAATTTTCTCAGAACTCCTCCCATGATATTGCTAACTCCTCGTGATCCCCTAGGAACAAGAACCACCGCTGCCTCGGTGCACTATAAAGCATCATCCCAATAATGGACACCCAGTAATCCATCAGATCAAGAATCAAACTGAAGCTGATATCGACAACCTCTAACAAGTATTCTGCAAAAGCATCTAAAACGGAGCCCTCATACTTCTACAGGATCTGGTGCTGAAACTCTTAGAGTGTGTTCCTCTAATCATCATCATCGTTAACCTCTAGCCTTTGATGATCTGCTGGAACAGCCTGCTGGACATTTCCTGTGCAAACCTCATGAGGACGTTGACCTGAATCCATACCGGTAAAATAAAAAACCATTACAGCTTCTAAATCACGAATACGGAAGACTCAACATTAATTAAATAATTATTTTATTTTATTCATTTTAGGTTTACTCATCCCAAGGACTACCCATTCAAACACAAGCACAATGAAGAATGATGCATGATCTTTTCCAAGGTCTCTACCCTACAACTAGTACCAAATTTTTTAGTAGCAATTATAAACATAAAGATTCGTACATCAGATCATAGGGGCCCTAAAATCCTATGTCTAAGCCAGTCTCTAGTGTCTACCTCGCATAATAAACATGAATGTCACCATTGCCCTACCAACCCATGCAACCTCACCTATGCCTAACTCCAAACTCCATCCTTTCCCTCATCCAGACCTCTAGTACCACTCTCTCACAACCCCTTCCCCACAATGTGTACCCCTCTGAGGCCGAAAATGTTAGAAGGGAGATAATGACCACCGAGTCGCGCCATTAGTAGGCCCTAGGTGGGAGAATAACATCATGGGTATAGTAAACACACAAATGGGAGGCATTACCCTCTAAGAGAACACATGCGGAAGAGAGAGATAAGATAGCCACCAGCTAACTCAAACAAATAACTAGAATATAAAATAAAACCCATGTGTACATACATAATGTCATGAAAAAGTACTACAACTGGAAGGGGAAAACTGCAAGTACCCAAGAGAATGTAAAACAATATCAACCACAAGCCCGAACAACTCCTGCAACCACAATAAAGTAGTAACCATCCTGATCATTAACCTTCTACAAGTGTCCTGAAAAATAGTGTATATATACATAGGGTGAGTATGAAAGTATACTCAGTAGGACCCCCCTATGACTCTCATGCAAAAGTAATGAAAACATTCTAAAACACATGGAACAACAAGTGAAACTTACTCATCACCTAAACAGTTATACTAAGTTCCCAACCTCACCATGGTTACTATCACAAAATAACAAATACAAGAATATATCATATAATAAATAATATCAAGGGTACCCTGCTACTACTTCCCCACAGGTTTTCCTCTTTGCCCCAATGTCATACGTCCTAAGCATATCTCTCCAAAAAGTTGCCCGCTGAAACCTGGTTGAAGAACCACAATATGCACCTCATGCAACAATACCACCTTGTTCACACACCAAAGTAACCAGGTATTTTCCGAGAGCCACCACAGCTGACATAACTTGTATCATATGTCGGGTATTATACCTCAATCCATCACAGCCCATACAATGAGTAAGGATCCTAAATCCATCTAAACCTATACATGTTACACCTATAGTAGTCCATAGAAAACTATATCCATAATATATGTTTGTGAATAACGATAAGCCATTACAGCCCTCTACCCACATATTTGGGGAAAACAATCCAATGTGCCTACCAGAACAGGTATCTACCAATAGAAGAGTGTGGGGCCAATGGGGGTAGTCATCCATCAATCATCCCACCAGAATGTTGGGGAAAACACCCCCATGTCTCAGAATCCTCAGGGGGTTAGTTTCCCTTACTAACAGGGTGGAGTAGCATATAAGAACACAACAAGTACAGAATATACAATATCTCACAACCACAGTATGGGAATAACCTATTCTTATACACAACTGTAGCTAACGTTTCTCAGAATCCAGGCTACTACTTGTATGACTATGAATACTATTAGCACACAACCATTTAAAGAGATTAATTAGATTAATTCATTCCCATACTTTATCAGTTCCACTTTACATTAATCAATTGTTTAACCATTAATTACGTATGAATAAGTCCACATTAAATTTCATTATCATCACACCCAAATTCAACTGTTCCTTCAAAATTACAACCTCATCAATATGTTCCATCAAACACCAACCCCATGGGTTAGCACCATTTATTCTATTATTCATTATAGAATTACATACCCACATTCCCAGGTATTCTATAAAAACATTCTATGATACTAAACATAGGGGCACTCAACACAGTGAGTAGATGTACTACCCTTCGAATATTTGCTGCATATATAAAGAGCATATACCCATCCTCCCGTGAGAACCTAAACACGGAAAGCAGGTCGCATACCCTGTGTGTCTTTTCCTCTATCATAAGAAGGGTAATTAAGACCAACTGCCTTAAGAAGTGGGAAAGAATAAAGCAGATAAACAACCAATAAAAATTAGCAAGTATAAAACAATCAAATCCATCCCATTCCATCATCCTGGGTGTCCTCCCCGACACCCACATGAATAAACCGATGCATCACTCCACTCTACGCTTCATTTTCTTCCACAACCAAAATCCTCTATGCCCCCACATATCAAAACAGCCATCCAAGATCACATCACAGAACAAGCAGCGGGAAAGAAAGCATCACATCAAATGGGAACTTGGTCCATTAACAATCAAAAGGGTAATAGAGATCCCTTTAAATAATTATCAAACAATCAGTTCTTTAATACATCTGGAATTAACATATTTATTATTCATAGGTTCAAAAATTCGGAAAACCTCATCATTAAGCTATCCCAAATAATTGAACATGCTTACTGAACCAATTTGATTAGCATAAAATTACAACAAGAACCAAATTTGTTTACATTCCTCTTTATATTTATCCAAACAATTATCAATTAATCCAAACATACATTCTATACCTATTTCCATCAATAATGAATAGCTAATCCAAGAAATCATAGATAACAAGGGGCAAAAACATATGATCGATGCCAATTTATTTATCCAGTTCAAATATTTATTATGTCAATTTCTTTGTCATCCAGTGGGATAAAAAATTCTAATGATACATTTTGTACGTAAAATAAGAGAGAAGGAATGAATCCCCAACGTATAATAGTTCTTCACGTTCTTTATCCACATAACGGGTCACGATCCTCCTCTCACGATAAATGCATCCACCCAAGGATGCCACTGTACGACCGCACAAACCAAACCCCAAAAAACCCCCATTAGAAGCATGAAGATTAAATTATATAATATGGATATGAGAAAAAGGATAATATGACTCCCAAAGGAATGATGAAAAATCATACCTTATATCGATGATTAATTGTTACAGCTTGGTTGCATCAAAACAGAGCGTAAACAATACGGAGAGTAATGTTTGATTATGAAACTACTATGGTAAGGATTGATATGTTCTAACGTATCATAACCGAGAAAAAATATGAAGAAAATGGGAGGATCATATCCTGACTCTTTAGAATATTTAACGGAGTGGTAGTTTAAGATACGCTTGATATCACATTAATAGAGGATCGCATTAAACCATGCAGCTTGACCATGTGAAAACATCCTGAGCTTTATGAATAATTAATAGTGGATTCATGTCCTTTTAACCGGCCTTATGGACCATAAAATAAGTCTTTAAATGTATTTTACGTCAATGGAAATGTCCAAGGGGAGAAACGGTAGGAAGCTAGAAACACTATTCACAATGTCAAAATTATGCCAAGGAAATAGAGGTTTCTTTTAGAACCTCACAGTTTAGAAACACTGTTCATGAACTCGAAATTTGTAAATGGAAATAAAGGTTACCGTTTGAGGTTACTGATAGAAATGTGCACCGATGGAACTGTTCACATAATTGAAAATTTTGAAAAGGAAAGAGTGGTTATCGTTAGAGGTTGTGGATAGAACTGTTCTCTGATAGAACTATTCACCAAACCAGAAAATTGGAAACTTTTTTGGAATAATTCAACTTGACCTCCTGGAACACTTCAAACACCATATTTTCATAATGAAATGGACCAAAGAGGTCCGGCACATTATAATGAATCAAATAATATGTATTTATATAAAGAAAATTGAATAATTCAATATGGATAAAAGTTATAAATATATTTTAAATAAAATTTTTGAAGACTAGGATGACATGAATAAGGTATAGGGTGAGACAATTATTTATGGTTGTGTTATTAGTTAGAGAATTGTAAATAATTATCTATCTAATAGTGTCATGACAAAAAATAGAGCATGATTTTGGAAGGAATCATCCTCATTATATAGCTATAACTGATGATATCTCATATGAATTGTTGTGGATAAACACATTTATATCCTATATTATTAAATTAGTAATATGTTTATGTTAGGCGTCCGACTTTATTTTATGTGATTTCAGTGTAACATCGATTCATTTACTAATAGGTATAACTACATAAATAGTAAAAAATTGATTTTTAATTTTTTTGGGATGATAATGAAAGAATCATTTGAACTTATTTGAAAAAAAAATTGTTTGGTCAGATGATATAAAGCTGAGAAGTGAATCCATGAATAACCTATTTCAAGATGTATTTTACTCACCATTAATTTGTCACAACTAGTTTAGAATATTTTGGTTTTGTTCTAGTGTGTTGGATATCTCGAGAAATTTCATGGGGTTAGAGTGAGATAAATGTTTAATTTTGAACATCCATATATTTTTAACCATCCTACCATGTGTTCCCCATAAATATATTTCTGTGTTTTTGGAGAAAATTGACGTTACGTAATGATTTGGGCCAACCATGAGCCTATTATCACATTTAAGAACTTTTTTTTAATTTTTAAATTATTCTTTTCTTAACTTTTTTAGTTAATCCACCTCTTACTTGAGCCTAATGACCTTATGCACACCCCCATGTGCCTTTTTTCTTTCATTGAATGCCATCTTAGTCCCGTATTAGGGTGAAATGTCCCAAGGATTCTCGATTTGTACCGACTATAAAAGGTAATTTGTTTCTTTCATTAATCATTATTTTATTTTTCTATTCCCACAAAATCATTTTTACTTGGTTAGTACACACATAAGGATCACCTCCATTGATTTCCAATCCCTTCTTTATCCTCTTTGGGTGTAGATCTAAAGGGAGATGAAGTGTTCTCTAGTTTTCATGTTTAGTTTTTTTCTCCATTATCCACCTTCATCCTCCACCCATAATTCTAGGATTTCTCTTCCTATGTGTCATGAATGAACTAGGTATCTTTTATCCTATGATTTTTGATGGGTGGTTTCATTCTATTATGGATGGACTTCAAATATATTGGGTTTCTGAAATCACATGGATGGTTTTCAGGTCCGCATTTATATTCTGACATGGTTTCATGGTTTGTTCTATCAATAAAAACCTTTATAATTAAACATTCATATATTTCATACTCTGTTAATAGTAAATGTTAGTTATTTTTTATTTTTAACCTTGGGATTAATTAATTAGTTTTCAATAAGGGTAGTTTATTCATTTATATGTCAAAACTATGATGTTCTGGTTAAAGTGTTCAGACTAATTGTTTTTCTAAATGATCTAATTTTCCCCAGACATATAATTTTTAAAAACTAGTATTCCAATTTGAATAAATTTTTTCTTCAAATTTAGTATTATAATCACTTCAGCATTAAATAGTTTTTGTTTTATTAATTCTTGCATTTCTCATTTTCAAGAACGTGCACGATCTACATTTGGGAGAAAAAGGTGACATAAAAGTATTGATGAGGCTTATGAAAAATATTGCAAGAATGTGAATAAATGTTGCTGGTTTCCTTTTGTGGGTTACAATCTAGTTTTCTATTTAAACTGTAGTGTGTACATGTTTTTAGGATGTTTTGGAATGTGTGATCAGTAAATGGAATGTTTGGTACCTTTATTTACATCGTTGGGGTTTGAATGTGTAACATGAATATTTTTGGGGATAAAGTTATTTAACTATTTTTTGTGGTTTTTATACAATTATATATATATATATATATTGGAATTGGATATTTTGGAAAATGTTGTTTTTATGAAGAATTCTTCAAGTCTCGTTTGTCATTTTTTGTAACAATTGATTTCTTGTGTAGTTCATGATTTATTTTTTGGGGAAATTTTATGGTCAGTATAATTGATTTATTAATTTATTTTGGTGTTGAAGATTATATTTTGATAAGGTAATGGTGGTACATTGTCCTTAAATGAGTATTTTTTAATTTATTTTATGTGCAATTCCTTGTAATACTTTTGAAATTATTTTATGAAATTGCTAAGGTGAATATTGATATGTGAAAAAAATATAAATCTAGTTTTCATGATATTTGTGTGTTTATAATTTTGGAATTTATTTTTCTTGTGAAAAATTTATTTTTATAAAATGTGTAACATGATTTAGCACTAAATGGAAACCCATGTATCTCTATGTGTAGACATGTAATAGTATGCTAGTGATCTGGAGTGGCTCCTTCCCTATTAAAAATTGAATGTGTTTTGATTACAACAGTATGTAAAATAAGACGATGATGTAGGATAACACCAGGTCATGGGTTATTGTTCCATACCATTGGATCATTCAGGAGAACATGTATTTTTATGGTTACTTTTACACCAATATACGTGGTACCTGGGGCCCAAATTGAACTACTGCCATGGGGTGTACCTGTAACTTATGCTCATTGGCTATTTTTCACTCACATTCATCATAAGATGTGTTTGGTTCATAAATTCGGTATTGTTCATATTTTATTTAAAATTGTACATTTTATAAATCAGTCCACTTGAAAGGTGTTTTCATTTTGAAGTTGCATCTCTTGGAAATTAGTTACTAGAACTTCATGATTATGAAAACATGAAACCATTTTATTTTATAAGGATTATAGAATGGATCAATTTTTGGAATACATAATTTTATATATTTTATTTATATAATGTAAATGATGTATCTATTATATTAATGTATGTGAATTGGGAATAGAATATTATGCTATCCTATAGAGTTTTAATACTAACGAATAAAGTTTTTTTCTATTTTTTACCATTGTACATGATTCATAATGAGTACAATCAACATTGGTGATGGCTAATAAATTTATTTGAAAATTTCTGGAGGGTTTACAAGGATTTAGTTGGTTTTTAGGATTATTTGACTGAGTTTTTTTTTTTTTAGTTTTACTTTTTGTTTCATGTAAAATTATTATTTATTAAATACTTTTATTAATGAATGCTGGGTAGTCCATTAATTTTTTATACTTAGTTAATATTTATTTTTGGGAAAAAACATTCCCTTGTAACACTAACTGATTTCCTCAACACATGTCTCTATCCAATGTGGATCGAGAATGCCTCATGGGACATGTCGTGAAGCGGCCCAGGTGACCGGTTCAGAGTCGACCCAGAATGTTTCACGACAAAATGGTATCAAAATTGGTCACCTCTTATGAGAAATTGAATTTTAGATGCCCTTTATATTTTTTGGATTTCAAGGAATATGGAGTAGGATTTTCATAAATTGAGGGGAATGTTAAGGAATAGTTTCATTAAATATTGCTCATTCTTATCCTCATGTGTCCTTGGGATGTACAGTTTTATTAGTTTCATTGTATGTTAAGGACTATTTTGTGCTTGGGATACCATATAGTTATTTATACTAAAATACCCTTTGAGTAGGAAAGGCCTATAAATCCACATGGAGACAGGGCACGGTCCTAAGTAGGCTCTTTGTGTTAGTGGTGTGTTGGACATATGGATGCCCACCATATGTACATGTCACCCACCAACACTAGTTCTCTTTTTTGGGCCTCGTAGATGTCTCATGAATTCATAATTTTGATTTGAAAAACAATGAAAGAGAATTTTAAATGTGGATTTTGATTGGTTGATATAAGACCATTTTCATATTTTTTGGGTTTTTGTGAAAAAATGATATTGTTGATAAAGTTGAAAGATTAAACATGACCAAATTTACTAAATATAAACATATGGTTTACTGAAATAAACTCATAGGATGAAATGAATTATATTATTATATTTATGAAATAAATATTAAAATGAGAATTTTTGGTTTCTTGAAAAGTGGTTAAATTCGAGGAATTGGTTTGGGGAATTGGTTTTGAGAAGATTTTGTTTTTCTAAAAAGGGTGTTTTTCTTTGTGGCATTCAGAATAAGAAATCTAGCCATTCTAAATTTTCAAAAATAGGAATGTGATGTTTGAATGACATGTTTTTTTTGGTATTATTATTAATATAAATTAAATGTATTCAAAATAAAATGGGTATCGAAAAGGCGTGGTTAGTTGATATGATGATTTTTATAAATAATGGGAGAATATTTTGATGGATACTTGGGGGTTTTAATTTCAATATTGGTAAAATGGTTTGATTTGTGGAAATATGGTAATGGTTTTTGACTTGGTGGTAAGTGTGTCCATGTAAGGAACATGATATTTGAAATTGGTTTATATTTAGGGATTATAAATTTAGAATGTTGGTTTTATCCATTATTGATTTCATGGGTGATCACATGCCTGGTTTTGTATAAATATGTTAACGGATGCCATGTATGGCATAGTGGTTATGTTCTTAGGGTGGAATGAGAATGTTAATGTGAGTGAATCATGATTAAACATCATTGGTTAATGTAAAAATACTACATGTTAGATTTATTTAAATAAATTTTAAACAATAAATTTGATATAGTTTGGGTAAATTGATGTTTATGTGTTTTAATTTTTCATTTTTTAAATGGTTTGATTGGTTGGGATTCTTCCTCATGGTGTCGATGTGATACTCTTGGTGTGTCTAAAGATGGGATTTTGTGGGTAGCTTGTTATTGGAGAAATTTTCAATGTGTTTTTATAGAAATATTTGATTTTGTGATGTGGCACCATATGATTCTATATTTTCAAGACATTCATTTGATCAACCAATTGATTCATTTCAAACATTATATCCACTTCTTTAGATGATGCCTCAACTTTTTTGATTTAATAGAGAGCTATATGGGATAAATGTTATGTGGTTTCCTACTGGGAAAATTATTTTGGATATAGTATTGGTGTTTAGTGATATTGATGTGTTTTTTTGTAGTCCTTGTCCATTTTCACTTTATTTGGGGTAAGATGTAATGGTGCTATGTATCATTCTGTTCCTATTTAGATAAAGGTGTGTTCTATAGAATTATTTTTTTCGGGGTGTTGTGATCCGTAACTCCTATCTATGATGAATTAGATGCTTCAAACGTTATATCTCCATCCATAAGCCTTAGAGTAAAGTATTTACTAGTTTTAAGAAATAACTATAATTGTGGAGATATCGGCTAAACTAACATTTTCACCATTTTTCATATGTAAGATCCTATGTTTTAAATATTGTTTTTTATTACTATGATTTTTTTATTTCTCAAAGTGTGTGGTGGACCTAACCCTCACCGAGTGTTAATTGTTATGCCTTCATGGATGTGGGTTTCCAATCAATGTCCTTGTGTGGACCGTCAATGTGGATCATGTGAGATCATGGTTTGCAAGATCATAGGTGGTGTGTTTTTTTTGTGGTTCCTATATTTATTTATTTTTTAGCAGCACCCGAAGCATTGGGTTCCAACCCACCCCTCCCCGGGAGGTAGGTGTTTTGATCCATGTAGAATGTGTTGGCCCAGTTCTTGTCCACAATATTCAGGATTGGGTGGTTTAAATATTCATGTTTCAATACACATAACTTGGGGTTTTTAGATTATTGGGTGAGTGTTTTTTTGGCATGAGCGGGTGTGGATCGGTTCAAGCTCATGTTGAATTCTTGTTTGTTCATTTATAGTTGGTCTCTAATAGTTGGGAGACCCACTACGCATCCCGAACATCATTCCATTCCAGTTTTTTCTAATGGTAGTTATGATTTAATTTTTGGGAGCCCCTTCCGGCTTCCTCATCCCTATGTTTTAACACCACAAGCTACCATGGTACACTTCTCTTGGAATAATTCAATTGATTGCGTTGTATGGAACATCGAGTTCTAGAAAACCATGACAATTCAAACTAGCTGTTAAAAAGTAATTATAAATATTAATATACACCATTTGAAATCTTATAAAATTTTATTTATCAAATTGGACTTAATTTTGTGATTTAGAATATCCATATTCGTTTAGGGTGATTTTTTGGTAATTTTCTAAAAACATTTAATTTTGTGATTAATAATGAAAAGCACAACGTTATTTTTTAAAACCTACATTTTATTTAAATATTTATTTTTAAATTTAAATTTATTTTAATGTAAATATAGATACATAATACATATATTAATCTAATGTAATTCATTTCAGTCATTTTATAATATGATTAGATATATAAAATATAATTGAACTTTTTAGAATCTTTTACCCACATTCGAGGCACATTTGATAATCTACATAAAATATAATTTTACAACTTCTGTGGATGGAATTTCAAAACTCCCGAAGTCATGGATGAAATTAGTAAGAAAATGTGAATCAATATGATGAAAATAATTATTTTTGAATAGTAACTTTCGAATTTTATTTAACATGGTTGAAATTAAATTCGGTAATTAAAATAAAAATTGATATTATAATTTTCCCAAGACATATTCTAATTATATTGGATAAGATTTTTTCATTAAAAATGATACATAGGAAAAAATATGATTGGTTTCATCCCCATGGATTTGATTAGGGAATATATTTTTTTATATTTAAAGAAGAGTTAAAAATATTAAATTCAAAATTTATTAACAATTTTTTTTTAATATAACGTTAATCATAAGATAAATTAAACTATATAAATTCATTATAAATATAAAAATATTTCCTACATAATGAAATTTTATTTATCATTTGTAGATATCAAATATGTAATGTTATTCATTACACAATGATGAGGTTGTAATTATCTTATTTTTGAAAGATTAAACAAATTTATGTTATAAATATTAAAATAAATTAAAATTCAAACTTTTGATTCCATACAAGAATTTAAATTGATATTATGACATGTTAGGGTTTATTAAATGTATTTTTATGATATAATCAAGTTGTTATGACTTATATAACAAATAATACATACTTTCAAAATAGACATAAATGAGTTTTTAAAAAAAATTCTGTTTTATTAAATAATATAATATTCCTAAAAATCTATCGTTCATCAAATGGACATAGATAAGTATATATATGTCATTAATGAAAAACTTAAGGTTCTGTTGGAATTTTATTGTGTGTTAATTAACGATGTAATATGAAAATAAAAGAAGACATACTAAATGTTAAATTATTTAACTAGGAGTTAAATATAAATGATAAGGTCAATATATGGACTTAAACATGTCAATGCAATATTTATTAGAGTATTTTTACTCATAAACATATTTTCTTAGAAATAAATCCATTTTTACCTATTATAAACAGAAAATTATTTTATAATAAATTAATATTTTAATCTCTACTTAATGTGCCCCTCACCTATCTTATAAAAGGGTACTTCCCATTGTCTCAAATTCACACTTCCAAGTACATTTGGCTCAAAAAAATATTTCTTAAATATCCTCCCAAAAAACATCACTTCATCATAGAGGCCATACACCGATCATATATGAAATCTCTGGAGCCCTTTTGGTCAAATAAAAAAAGGAGGCATCCAAAGAAGAGGTAATTATTTCATCATATCATTCAATGTTTTTTTTTCTAATTCCATTTCCTCTATCAATATTATTTATTTAAAAAATAATAAACCAACTACCATATATTTACTATGATGTTATTATAAACATGGTACAACCATATTAATTATTATATCCTTATTCTGAATGACAAAATCACCATGGGTGCTTACGTACGACATACTGTCTCCATTTCATGGTGTAGTGTGTTATTCAACACTTCGTTACTTATATTATTATAAAAATGCATATAATTGATATAAATTATAGATATAACATGTAAATTATTCTGTATGTATAAAATATCATTCAATTATATACAATTTCACAATCAATAGAATGATATTATCTCTCATGCGTACGTACGGTTTATCCTCTCCATGAAGCGATGAGATTTCATTCCCCATCATCACCGTTAAGGAATATTTATAATTTTATCATTAAAAATTATGTTTAATAACATAATAAAATTTGGTATATTAATAAAATAATTCATATCCATAAGAAACATGACTTATGTAACAAAACATATAATGGAAAACAAATTAGTTATCACCCAATACAATGATACTTCTGAAATATTTTTAAATAGGAAATATTATAGGAACATATATGATATCATATTTTTTTATACAGTTCATGTATAATTTAATAAATATGATTTAAAGATTATATATGTGGTTAACGTACCCTCAACTAAGTAAAATTTCAAGGTGAAGGATTATTTTACAATCTCTTTATTATCTGAGGTTGTTTATACATAAGTATCCACTGGGACTTCATTATCATCCTAATATGTGATTATTAATATGTATTTGAAAAAAATACACTTTTTTGACTATTGTTGAATCTTATTCATATAGTTGTTTTAATTTTATAAAATTATTAGAAATTAATCTTTTTTTTCATTTTCTGAATAAGGTTCTTTATTACCTATTCAATAAATAATAGAAATAATGTTTTTTAACATTTATATCACTAGCAAGGGGTCGATCCACAGGGAACTATGAAGTTATTTTATCTTGCTTAATTTAGTTTTATTTTTGTTTTTAGTGAATTCTTCTGAGTTTAGAATCGATTTTCATTGGTTGTTTGGGACAAAAAGAACAATTGGTTTTTAAGATTCTTTTAACAAATTTCTTCATAAAATGAAAGTGTGAGAAGATTGTTTTTGATGTAAAATTTAAGATAAAAGTGAATTGAGGTTATGGATTAATGAGAAATCTATTATTATATCACATTGATTATGAGGTTTTGTTGTTCATGATATCCCAAAACTATTGGGTTGATTTGTAATAAAGTCTCCTTGGTCTGGTAATCATTATAATTACAGCTGAAGAAACTAACTCCTTGGTCCGGTAGCTAGTGTTGAACAGATATTTATATGTCTCAGTAAATTTTCATTTGGAAAATAATTTCAATGTTCATGAATTTATTCTTCGAATTTCTTTTTTTGAATCCCTGATAATTCTTCCCTTGGTCATGTACAAAATTTCCAGTGATAATATACAATGATTTAAGAAGAATAGGAAGAGTTAATTAGAACAAACACATTTATAGAAACTTATTTCAAAATTACAACTCAAAATCTCCCACAACCCCAACACACTGGGTGTTTAGTTACACATAAAGAAAATGGAAAACACAAAACTATTGATACCTGATGAAATCATTCTTGGAAATTGGTAAAAGGAATGGTTCTTCGGTAGACAAAATGATTGTAGTATGACTGTAGAGCATCTTTCCTTCGGAGCTACAACCCATTCTCCACAAAATACTACACACACATTGCACCTTGGTCTTGAGTCCAAGGATTATTTTTATAAAATAAATAAGTACACAGTGTGTATCAAAAGTACACACCATGTACTTTCGTTAACACATATTTGGCTCTGTTTTCTCCATTGGTAGGCATCCTAACACGCTGCCTTTGGCTTGGAACATGGTTCCGCCTAGTAGGTGACTATACACGGCGTGTAGAGCCTTTATACAAGGCGTGTAGTCCCAAAATTCGGCCACAACCCACTTCTAGATATGCCTAAAAGACGTGTAGATATAGCACATGATATGTGCCCTTCAGCCAGCCACATGGGCATGTAGACTCTTCTTGGCCACAAAATGTTTCTAGAATGTATTACACAGTGTGTAGAAATGTGAACACGGCGTGTACTGCCTTCTAGTTACATGGTCATGTATTTTTCCTGGTCAACCTGTGTCTGATCGAGAATGTACACAGCGTGTATATAAGTACAAGCCATGTAGTTGGAAAAATTTTCTCTGTCCTGTTTTTTTGTCTGTATTTGGCCATAAAACTCATGGAAATGAACAAGATCATTCAAATCAAAGTATTTGTCATCTAAGAATTATGTAATTTCTAAAAACATGTTCTAATTTTCCAATATAGTATATGAAAATGTTTACACATATCGGCTGCATCAAACTCCCCCATACTTAGTCATTTTTGTTCCCTCCAGCAAATATCAACATTTAATTAAAAGAATATATATTGTAAAAGGATGAAATTATGTTAATAATAAATTTATATAATAAGTGACAGGAGAAACATTCACAAAGAATACATAACAATTTCAACGAAAGTGATATTCTAATCATGCATCATATATAATTCAATTAACTACTTTCATCCTCTTTTAACACATATTTAACCCTTTCAAAAATAAGCAAGCCACATGATGATTTACCTCCCCAATAAAATACAGAAAACTCAAGATAATTATAATCAATGGTGTCCTCATTCAAGGATATATACACTCTATCCATAGGTTTTTATGAAATCAAGTTCTCCACTTTAGAAAAATTGACTTACAAAAATCATGAGGGATTTTCAATAAGGATCAAATGATTCTGTGGAAAATGGTTGGTAGGTTATGATGTGAAAATAACTCCGAGGCTTGAATGGGCAGGATAAATTCTTTAAATAATAATTTATTGTATTTAAAAAATAATCTCATTGTAAAAACGTCCTTCACAAGCATTAACCTAGAATCTCAACACCACCATTCCCTAAGTTGAGTAGGTAGGGTTCACAAACTAACAATTGAGTATAAGGTCCCTTTGTTTGTACCACTTTATTAATACAAAGGGGACATCTCAAAATGTCCACGAAAAGTGGTTTGGAACCCTTTTAGCCCCAAATGATCAACATGCTCTCCACCATACTTAATTTCTTGACAATTCACGAAATTATTCCATGAGTCGCCAGTCCCTTCTTTTGAGCTCAAATAAATAATCACACAAAATTATAAAAGAATTATTCTAGGAAGGTAAATAGGCATATAATATGGCTTCCTATAATGGCTATTCATGGTCTCTAAGGGCTTCATGAAGATAATATGTAGGGTAGGCTCAAGATAAATAAGTTAAAGCAAGGTAATGCCCCAATAATTTTAATGTAATTAAAAAATTCATCATGTTTAGAAAATAAATATTCAAAATTATGGTAGATATGTATATTCTATGAATCTCTCAAGAGTAACGGTATTAGAAAAAATATGATGAAGGGGTTTAAAATACCTATCGTGAGTGGAAAAATAAAAAAAGATACAATTAGGTCATGACTTGAAAATAATTGATTAGTCTAATTGATGTAGTTATCTAAAAATTACAATTTTCTATTTAGATTGTATCAGCAATCTTATTAATACACTTAAGAACCAAAATTACCATACAATTTTTTTTTAAAATCTCCCACTTGCAGTTTATTATTAAAAATATGAGTAACAAAATCTATCCTCAAATATTAAAATATATCTTCTAATAATGATGTCTCCAAGAATAGAAAAAGGGTAATAACTAAAGAGGTTGAGAGATTCCCCCTATACATAAAACCGCAGATAGTCATCCAAGTTCCCAAAAAGAAGAACAAGGAAATGTGGGGACACAATAGAAGAAAATAAAGTGGGGTAGTAATGAATGAAGAAAAATGGAAAAATAATACTCCCCACGTGTCTATGCATAGGCAAAATAGTATGGGATGTAAAAGTGCAGCACAAAACATGCCAGATTACCTATGAGGGGGAAGATAGAGAACACTAAAAGAAGTCAAAACAAACACAGGAACAAGATGGCACAAAAATATATATACAATGTAAATTGTGTGTCTCAAAACTAGTCATGGAGTTTCCTTAGAAGAGGATTCATACAGTATAGAACCTTCCGAAAGAGATGGATCAGGAGCCGAAAAAAGCGGGAGGCACGAACGCTGGATCTGGATGGGAATCTGAAGAAGTAGGAGCTATTGACATTGCACTCAGAATATGAGGATCAACAACACTCCTTGGACTAGCAACAGTGGTGGCAGCAACAGTAGTAACAGCTGGGACCACAGCAGAAAAGAGAAGAGAATCCATGGGAAGCATAGTGAAGGGTGGTGGAGCTACAGTAAAAGTTCCAGGAACAAAGGCAGAGTCAGAATTTGGGGGCAATGGAATACCCAGATGCTGAAAAATATTCCCCAACAGCTGCTCCATGCGGTCATGGAGGCTATTGATACAGACCAAAATTTTCTCCATCACAGCTAGGTGGAAGGAAAGGGAATGATCAACCGAGTGTGCAAGGGTAGGTGGAGGTGGTGGTGGTATAAATGAAGTAAGTCTAGAAGGGGCAGGGTCAGACGGAAAGGGGTGGTGTGGAGAAATTGGAGGGGGCGAGGAAGGAGGAGCAGGTGCATCGGCTGGGTAGAAGGCTCAGCAGGTGGGTGGGGGAAAGCCTGGGTAGTGATGTAGGCACCCCTGCTTCTAGACCAATCCCATGCGAATAAGTATGAGATAGTATATCCACTAGGGACAACCTAACAGGTCATGTGGTAAAGAAGGCTCGAAAACCCCAAGGTGGTGGGCAAGGCGAGTGGCGTAAAACCCATCGTCCAGGTTTCCCTGATAGTTGGGAAACATAGCATTGAAATAGGTGGTGGCTAGGTAAGGGAGGTCTCGGTAGTCCGACCTAATGAAATAGGTATGAAGATCCATGTCATGTCCGGTCATGACCCCCATATCATCATGGTAGGGGAAAATAATGGTGCCCAAGCACCGGTGGTGAAATGAAGGATGGGGTCGGTGATAAGGGTACTCTTATGTGAGGTAGGGGTGTAGCGGTGGTCAGGCCCATCAATCTCATGCCACCTGGAAACGAGTTTAGAGTGATTTAGTCTGGTAAGGGTAGAATGAAGGGTTAGGGTGATAGGATTGGTGTAGAATCCACACCCTAAGCCAAACTTTGTCTTGGTGAGAGAAAATTGTCGGCTACCCAGCCGGAACCGAACCACAAGAACCACATCACTAGGTGTCTCCCGATACTCAGATCCCTCGAACTCGAACGAGGCCACGAACTCCAAAAATTAATCGAGGAATATAGGATTGATGACCTGGAAAATACAGAGCAGGGGAGTGTTTCCATGGAGATCCTCTAACTCTCCCATGATACCAAGCTGCTATGGAATGCTGATGTCGAGGTATTGTCCACTCAACAGAATCACCCGGCTAGAGAAGCGCTGAACCCTATCATGTTCTATGTCGGTGACTGGGAATACCATACATGGGTTGGGTACCCCCACATGTCCTAGTACAGGTAGAGGCACCGCAACTTGAACAGGCTTTGGGGGTAGAAATGCTAAAGTTGATGGATGCCTACTAGATGGGTTGGTCGATGTGGGGCCATCAGCTATTAGAGAGGGCTCGGGAAGTGTGGAAGCCAGTGATGAAGTATTGATGGTGCTCGGAGGCTCCAGATGGGGTGGTGAAGGACAATTTGTGCTAGTCCCAGCCACCTCTGAGGCTGTGGGTGGTGGAAAGATAACCAACGGTGGGATCTCATAGACCGGAGCATCTGGGTCTACCTTTGTCGGAGGCTGGAGTCGAATTTGCCGAAAAAAGGGCATCTCACCCTAAGTAGTGGTGGCCAACCGCTTCCCTTGAGAAGGATCAAAATCTTCCAAAACCTGAAAAAGAATGAAAAACCAAAAAAAAAGAAAAATAAATGAATAGAAAACATAGAAAATGTTAGAAATATGAAAAATAAAAGTACACGACATGTACATTTAGAGTACATGGCGTGTAGTAAAAGATGTGTAGCATCCTGTGTTCCCTATATAAACACCCTGAGGGAGAAGAAGAGAGACCTTGAAAGGGAAAACAACGTGTACTAAACGTACACACGATGTTCATGCATCGTGGACATGGTTGTGTATAAGTAAATACACGACCACATGTGTTTAATTTTTTAGTAATAAAGGACACACCATGTACCATTCTAACACGACATGTTCATTAATAGAGGGACATGGCCGTGTGGGGGGCTAGAGCCGGGTCCGGCCGAAAGAAAAGACTACATGGCATGTCCCAAACACACATGCCTCGTACGGGAAAATGGTGTGTGAGGCCATGTGCAACGGGTACTCAGGCACGATGGGGGAAGCTACAAGGTGTGTACCTAACATACACATCATGTATATTCAAATTGTAGAGCATTTTTCGTGTCTCCATATAAAGACGTACATGGCATGTGTTCTTAATTTCGTGGCCATGTATTGCAGAATCCGAATGGTCAGTAGATCTGAAAACACCCTAAACATGTCTAATAACATGAAATAGAGGGTGTAGAATGGATTTCCTTGACCAACGATCGCAATGAAAGAAGAATCAGAACCTGAAACGCACTAAATCGAAGGATTTGAACAATGGGAGTTCAGGTATCGCACAGAGAGAAGAAAACAGAATGAAGAAGGGCTCCGTGCGACACAACCTGAATCCGGGTGTCCACGACTTATATAGTCGAGGTACATGGAGTGTACATATGGACTACATGTCGTGTATCTCAAATATTTGTTCTTAAACATATATATATATTATAGTAAGCAATAAAAATTAATATTAATTAAAAATAATAATAATCGATATATATATATATACATAATTTTAATATAAAACAATACACGTAATGTAGTGGTCAATTACACGGTGTGTATTTAAAATTTGGAAAAAGATAACCAAAACCCTTGGTCCGGTGCTTGGGGCGAGGTTCGAACCGGTGATATGCCGTTCCGAACAGAATCGCTCAACCACTAGAGTGAAGGTTGTATTGCTACCCATTTTTATAATTTATATACCATTAATATATATATCCTATACTCATGGGAGGAAAAAAATGCAAGGCGTGTGGTTTTTAATTTGTACAAGAAGGGGATGAAGCAGGGAGATTAGCTGAGTTCGAACCCGAGTCTTTTGGATCTAGGGCCGAGACTTTTCCAATCATCCAAATTCATCGACATGTATTACACTATATGGAACATTTTTTTATATTATAGTTGTAAAAAGATATCTGGCCACACATGACGTATATTGGAAGACACACCGTGTTGTTTTATTAAAAGGGTAAATGATGGAAATAGAGTGGTTGGCAGGATTCGAACTCGGGACTTTTGGAACAAGGATACAATCGTGGCGAATTGATCTATCCCCACCATGGGTTTCCTTAAAAGTATATACAAATATATATAAAATTTTCTACACACTTCGTGTAAGAAATATAAAAAGGAATAACCTCATGTTGATTGTAGGTCGGGAGGATTTGACCCAAAGTCAGCTCAGATAAACTCAAGTGACCATACTATCAATATGGACATCATCCCTGTTTATACTTAACAACTCTAGATATTTGTAATAGTTAGATAAAATGAAAATATAATAATTAAATTCCATGTATATAGAGGGGGCACAGCGTGTATCCTTTGGTTTGCCTCCCAAGAAGCAACATTGTTTTAAATCGTTGGCTCGACCTACGTACCATTGCATACCTGATATTTTTGGTGTATAATGGCCCCAATAATAGCCACCCTGGATTTCTAGGAATTGAATGTTTTATGGATCTTCATCAGTTGGAATGTCCAGAATGTTAAATTTATCAGAAATAAAGGAACATACTAGATCATCCACTAAGTGATCGTTCATGGTAGTTATCACAAAATAGTCCTCAGAATCGGGTGATGATGCCTATTTGATGTCCTAGAGGACATTGTAGGAGACCATTTCATCTCCTACATGGAAAATCATCTCTATTTGGTGCACATCAATCTGTAACTTCAAGTGGAAATGAACGGTCCTCCATTTATGATATGTGGCTCTTGGTCATCCTCCATGTTAAAGATTATGAAATCAGATGGAAAGATTAGCCAACCCACCTTGACAGATACATCCTCCAGTAGTCCCTTCAGATGTTTTATGGATCGATCAACAAGTTGAATGGCAACTCGTGTAGGCTACAAATCATAGTGCCTGAGATTATTGAAAACTCCAAGGTGCATAAGGATTACACTATCCCCAAATTTACATAGAGCCTTCCCAAACTCACATGGTCCAATAGTACAGGGGATAGTAAAACTACCTGGATCTTGGAGTTTGGGAGGAATTGAGTGTTGGATGACTGCAGAATACTCCTTGGTCAGGGAAATGGTTCCTAGATCCTCCATCTTTATTCTATTAGTGATTATGTCCTTCATGAATTTGGAATAATTAGTCATCTTCATCTGGGCCTCTAAAAATGGTATATTTATTTGCACCTTCTGGAACACTTCCATGAATTTTTCGAAGTGGTGGTCCATCTTTCTAGGTTTCAATCTCTCTGGGAAGGGTAAAGAAGGTACCAAAGGATTGACAAACTCCATTCATTTATATTGTGAAACCTTCTTCTATGGGCTTTTAAATGAGTAGGGTATTGAACTGGTTCCTTTTTCATCATTAGGGGGTGAGTATGCACATGGCTGTGCTGGTTGGTTCTTTTGGAGCTCTATTCCGCTCTGGATTATGACAACATGGGATTCATCTATCGGGTTCTTTTATATATTTCCCGGTAATGTACCACATTTCCTTATTGAGAGTAGGTTCGCCAACTGGAAAATTTGGTTTTCCAGGCCTCGAATTGATGCCTCCTAATATGGGATCCTTGTCTCCGCAGAAGATATGAATTTTGTCATAAGATCGATTAACCTTGAGGTGTTCTCCTACTGAGGAGGTTGTTGAGCTGGTGTAGGTGGTGGCTGTCGCAGCTACTGTGGGAAAGTATTCTGATACCCTTGTTGTGAATAAGATCCCTATTGGGGTTATTGATGCCTCTGGTACTGGTTCTGATATGGAGGCAAGTTGTAGTCGGGCTATCGCTAGGGTGGCAGATTTTGCTGTTTTTTCCCCAGCCTATGTTTTACTGATCACGCAATGCCAGGTTCAGGTACTATTGGTACTGGTTGTGCCCTCGATTTTGTGCAACATAAATTACCTAGCTTATTGATGGGACTCCAACAGAACCCGTGAATTCTCCCATTATTTGGTTATCACCACATTCACTACATACTGGTTTGTTTTCCACATGTACTTGGGACGACCATTCAGATTGAGCCTAACGATTTTTTTGGACACAATGTCTAACTAGGTAGCTAGCATGGTAGTTGAATCTATATAATGCATACCTCATTTATGTGTTACCCGTTTAGAGTGCCACTATATGTTGTTGGTAGACATATCTTCCAGTAGTTCGAAGAGTTCTTTAGGGGACTTCCTCATTACCGTAGTTGCAGCAGCAGCATCCACCACATACCTGGTATTAGATGTCAAACCTCTATAGAAGATTTGGACATTCATCCAAAGTAGAAGTGTGTGGTGTGGGCACTTGTAAAACATATAATTGAAGCACTCCCAAGATTCGTACAACAACTAAGCATCATGCTACTAGAAATTGTGGATCTCGTCCCGTAGTGTCCCCATATTTGATGGTGGGAAGTATTTGGACAGTAACACTTGGGGTAGCTCCTCCCAAGTGAGGATGGATCATTGTGGCAATCTTTTAATCCAATATTTATCCTTATCACTTAGAGATAAGGGGAAAAGGAGGAGATATATGGAATCCTTAGACACTCCATGGAAGTAGAATGTGTTACAGACCTCTAGAAAATTGGAGAGATGGGCATTGGGATCCTCGCTGGGCAGGCCACCAAATTGAACGGTGTTCTGGATCAACTGCATTATAGGAGGCTTGATATCAAATTTTTGGGCCTACAACAGATATCAGACGATGCCCATGTCATCTCCATAGATTAATGCCAGTCCGTACTCCAATAGGGTACGGTGTAGAGGTGGCTTCTAAGGAAGGGAAACCGACATTAGTTGTTGGTCCCGAGGAGCGTAAACTGGCCCTTGACTATGGTTGAAATACAACATCCTATCTGGTTGAAATTGTTAGAGTTGTTGTGGATGGTATTCTAGAGCATCTTGATGGTGCTGGTTTCGGTTGTCATCCACACAAAACTACTCTCCAGCTCCATGGACATTAGCTGGATTACCTTCCTCGTTCTACGCCAGTGGAGTAGTTTTGTTGTGTTCAGCCATTAGTGCTTGTTGGTGCCTCAAAAACATTCGTTCGATATCCGGGTCATTTGGGAAAAACCCTATTGACTCAGTGATCTTAGAACGTGTGATGCAGCCAGTCATACACTTAAGGACCTAGAAAAAACAAAACCAAACACCAAGCATAAATGAGGAAAAAGGACAAGTAACCGAAATGATAATTGAATAGATATTTTGTGAATTTATGATTTTTATTTTCACTCAAATTTAATAAAAATTTTAATTAATACAAGTATAAAATTAACACTGATGTTCCCCAATAACAGTTCCAAAATTTGGATGGTTGTTTCACAGAAGGTATGTTTTCGGTGTCCCAAATTATATTTACGCTAACACGTATATAACGAGTAAGGGGTAGATCCACAGAAAACTATGAAGTTATTTTATATTGATTAATTTAGTTTGTATTTTTTAGTGATGTTTTCTGAGTTTAGAATCGATTTTGGTTGGTTATTTGTGTAAAAAAAGAACAATTGGTTTTTATGATTCTTTTAACAAATTTCCAGATAAAATGAATGTAAGTACAAGAAGATTGGTTTTGATGTAAATTGAAAGAAAAAATTGCATTATGGTTATAGATTAATGATAAGTTGATTATGAAATAAGATTACTTATGAGGTTGTGTTTTTCATGAAAACCCAACACTCTATGTTCAATTTGTAATAAATTTTCCTTGGTCCGGTAAACTATATATTTAGAGATGAAGAAACTAAATCCTCGATCTGGTAGCTAGTGTTGAATATATCTTTATTTGTCTTAGTCTATTTTGAGTCAGTGAATACTTTCAATGGTCCTGAATTTATCCTTCAGTATTCTTCTTTTAAATCCCTGAAAATTCTTCCCTTAGTCCGGTACGAAATTTCCAGTGATAATATATAGTGATTTAAGATGAATAGGAAGAGGTTATTAGAACAAACACATTCATAGCAACATAATTCAAATTCCAACTCAACATCTCCCACAACCCCAAAACACTGGGTGATTAGATACACATATAAAAAATGGAAAACACAAAACTATTGATACCTGATGAAATCATGGTTGTAATTTTAAAAAAGGAATGGTTCTTAGTTAGATGGAATGATGGTAGTACGATGACAAAGATTCTTTCCTTCAGAGCTTCAAGCCTTTCTCCACAAAATACTACACACACACCACACCTTATTCTAGAGGCCAAGGCCCATTTTTATAGAAATAATAAGTACATGAATTGTACCAAAAGTACACACCATGTACTTTCGTCAATGCGTTTTTGGCTTTGTTTTCTCCACTGGTCAACTGCTTAACAAGCTACATTTGACATGGAACATAGCACCACATGGTAGGTGACTGTACATAGTGTGTAGCACTGTTATACATGGTGTTTCGTATCAAAATTCTACCACCAATTGCTTCCTGAAATGCCTAAATGTCATGTAGATATAGCACACGGTGTGTGCCCTTCGGCCGACCACATGGGCGTGTAGACTCTTCTTAGCCACCAACTGCTTCTAGAATGTATTACACGGTGTTTAGAAATGTAAACATGGTGTGTACTACCTTCTGGTTACTTGGGAATGTATTTTTCCTGGTCAACCCGTGTATGATCATGAATGTACACGGTGTGGTTATAGGTACACGCCATGTAGTTGGAAAATTTTGATGCTTCCGTTACATGATTATAAAAATATTTTCAAAATAAATTTTTTCTTTTATAATTACATGACATGTAAACGATTTTAATATAGAAAATAAATTTCTCTCAAATATATTTTATTTAATCTATGCCACAATCTTTTGATGGATATTAATCTTGTTTGATTTTTTTATTATGATAGAATCTACCATATTGTATTGATGGTTTTTTGATATTTTTGACTATGGATGTTCTATTTCTATACCATTTATGTTCTATTTTAATGTATTAACATTTTGTATGCTAGTTTTAAAATGAATGATTACGTTATAATTCATCCTTTTCTAATGAGGAATGTATTAGAAGTAGAACGTGACTAGTGGGTCCTGCTATATCCCCTCGATGTATCGGTAGGTCTCATGAGACAAATTAGTGTGTGGAAACAAGGCCTTGATAATATTTTTATTTTTAATCTTGGAATGATGACATCAATATGTGGTTATGATGTATATCATTATGCATTTCATCGTAATGAAATTTTCTATTAATACTACTTTTTATTATTTGACCATTAGAATATCCATGTGAATAAGTAAATGGAATAATTTTATTTATCTCTTTCATATTATGACGATGTTTAATTTTAAAAGTCTCTTATTTTATACATATTTATTTTCTACAATGTTTATTCTTAATGATAATAGTTTTATCTATATTTTTATTCTTACCCAGCCTTTGAGATCACCCCATTTTAATGTTTCATTTTCCAAAGATGTCGAGAAGAATATATTGACTAACCTATAGGGAAACGCTAAGGGATATGCGTGTGTTATATAAAGCCACAATGTTACTTTTTTCATATTATAATGTAATGTTAAACTTGTGTATGTATCTAGTACTTCCAAGGATACTAAACTGGTAATAATTTCATACATGATTTCACGTGATCATAACAATTTTATGTAATAATCCACCAACTCTAGGTAAATAGGCATGGGGTGTTAAATTTGGTATCAGAGGAAGTTTAGTTCAAACCATGTATACCAGATAATGAAAAACTCTGATTAGAGAACATTACCCTAAGATGGGAATTGGGGATTAGTATAGAAGAACATCGAAATTTTTTTCTAATGTAGATATTATGTGGGTTTCCAATGAAATTCATCCCTATCGAGACACTACAAGTTGATGTGGTTCTGTCACAAATGTACATAGGATTTACAACTCAAACAAGGAGTTTTGGTCTTGACACAAGGTATCCTAGTACATGACAACTGGCCTTACTGCGCATATGTATTAACACCCCTGGAAGATATGCTCAAGATAATTCCCATTATATTTACAAACAATTATGAAGGATTTAAGAGTAAATAATTCCTCAATGAAAACATTTTTATGATTATGAATTATACGCATTCATTGTTCAATTAATTTTATTTTATTTACATCGTTGGAAACATGCATTGTGATTCATAAACTAATTTACTGTATTCCATTGTTTATAAATGGATAATAATGGAAGGAATGGAATCCTTATAGATACACGTAATCTTTAAAGATGATTCCCCGATACTCAAGATAATATAGTGGAGCTGGTGATGTAACTGGTTCTGGATAGTATATAACCATACTGGGAAAACACACTCAGGTTAGGAATAATGACCATACCCATATAGGGAACCCTATTCCTCAATAAAAAGGATCAATGTTATACGTCCTATTGAGGAAAAACAAATATCATTAAATTGGACTACAAATACATTTTTAGATGAGCAATGAATATGTTTCATAGAGAAAATATTGCCTGATTTGGGTAGTAGGGAAAGGGACAATGTTGTCATAGTTGTTTATCTCATACAGGAGATGCAGAAAAATGGTGGTCATTATTTCAAAAGACTACGAATGATGAAGGGATATCAAATATAAAATTATGAGAGTTTAAAGAGTTTTTGTATATATATAATTTCTTCATTAACACTAAGTAGATATAGAAAAGTATTTTCTGAAACTGAGGAAAATGGTGCATGAGAACGTCCCAATGTATGAGGCGAATATTACAAGGTTAGTAAGTCATGATGTAAATTATACATGAAACTAATGAATTAATATTGATCAATTCATTGATGGGATAAAAAAATTTATCCATCAAGTATTAGTCTCACAATCTTCTCATAATACAAAGATATAGTGTCATGTGCTATCGTGAAAAAATGAATTTGATACATATTTTGACATTAAAACGAAGTAAGAGAAAAAGGTATATGTTGAACACAAAGAAAAACGAAATAAGTGGATGAAGGGAAACAATAAATTTCAACCCTACAGTAAATGTTGAAAAAACTCCATGGTACTTCTCTGAAGATGATGGGAGTTTGTAACATGTGTGGAGAAATAGGCCACCAAGATCATTATTTCAAGGGAATGAATGAGGAATTCAATGCTGGATTATAAAAATATAAAGAAATTGGGAATTATGTAGATGAATGTCATAAGAATCAGGGAAGAATACATTAAAAAATCCTAATTTATCAATGCCAGGATTATGCCATCACTACTATTGACGATGAAGTTCCTAAGGATGAGGTGGTTGGTACATTAATCGTTACATTATAACAAGCCAATGATTGATTTGATTCTGGAACATACCATTCATTCATATCTTACTAGTTATCAAGGAAAATTATATATTTTCAATTTTATTTATCATTGGCGTTTTCAGTCAAAACATCTAATGGAAATACCATGAAAAAAACATTTTTCCAATAAGTTAACATTATGGAACATAAATATTCTTTATGTTCTAATCTTATTGTCATACACAAGAATGAATTTAACATAATCTGTGTTATGTATTGCCTTTCAGACCATGAGGCGAAGATATATTTTAAGATGAAGGAGGTTACAATTTTTTATGATAATGATAAGGATCACATTATCATTATAGTATAAACGTCAACATCTAATTCTCATCAAGATCAACCGATGGTAGCTCTACTAAATTCAGTTGTCAAGGAGGAAGGGAGTGAAATAAATATGGGATAGTAAATAAATGTTCAAATAGAGGAAGTATTTATTATTCAAGAATATGATACAATGATTCTAGAGGATTTATCTTGAAATCCATCGGAACTAGAAATTGAATTTTCCATTAACCAAATTCACGGTTCAAGGCCCATATTGAATACCCCTTAAAGAATGGATATTGTGGAATTAGTAAAACTAAATAATGAACTTTTTGAATTGAGTAATAAATGATTTCTTTTCCATATTATTTTTCAGTTGGGGCCCCTTTTATTTTTTGTTAATAAAAAATGATGGATCTAGGAGATAGTGCATCGACTATAATGAGATCCATAATATAACAATATAGGACAAGTATATCATACCTGAAATTGATGATTTATTTGATAAAATTCATGGAGCTAAATATTTTTCAGATATTCATCTTTGA
This sequence comes from Viscum album, assembly GCA_963277665.1. Taxonomy (NCBI): domain Eukaryota; kingdom Viridiplantae; phylum Streptophyta; class Magnoliopsida; order Santalales; family Viscaceae; genus Viscum; species Viscum album. The sequence goes on from OY728145.1 coordinate 1,101,498,399, forward strand.
TCTGGACACTATTAGTTGTGCGTGAAAAATGGAGGCATTCCAACGATATCATTTAAAACCACGTATAGGAATTATGAGTTTACAATATTTCCTTTTGGACCGTCTAATTCACTCACTGTTTTCATTGATCTAATGAATAGAGTTTTCAAGTAATTTCTTGATGAAATTTTAGAGGTATTTATTGATGATATATTGTATACTAAATAATCTACAATGATCATGAAAATCACATGTGCACTATTCTAAATAGTCATAGAAAAAATGAATTATATGGGAAGATTAGAAAATTTGATTTCTAGATTTATGTAATCTATTTTCCAGGCCATATTTATTCTATGGATGGAATCTCTATAGATCCTTATATGATACATGCGATCCATGAATGGCCAGCACCGGCACGTATAAATGATATACACAATTTTATTAGTTTTATAGGTTACAATCGAAATTTCAAGTAGAATTATTTTCAATAAAGAAACCCCATAAAAAAGATCACACATAAAAGTGTTAAAATGTATTGGAAAAAATAGTGAGAAGAATGTTATGATGAATTGAAGAGAATATTAGTCAATGATGTTATATTAAATCTACCATTGAGGAATGATGGGTTTGTTATTTATTCCGATGCTTCAAATAAAAGACTTGGTTGTGTCTTTATGAAGAATGATATTGTTATTGAATATAAATCCTGGTAACTAAAAATTCATGAAAAAAACTATACTAATCATGATATTGAGTTATCAAATGTAATCACTACTCTGAAGATATGGAGAGACTATCTCGATGGTGAAAATTTTGAGATATATAATGATTAAATGAGCTTGGAGAATATTTTTTCATAGTAAAAACTCAACATGAGGAAAAGGTTGTGGATTTAAATAATCAAGTATTATCAATGTACAATAAATGACCACACTATGAAGGAAATTAAGGTGGTAGATGCTTTGATAAGAATGGAACATTGATTTCTGAACAAGATTAGAGTTGAAATGAATAAAATGTTCATTGATCTTGTAATTATGTATATGTTAATAATCATGGATGGTGAAACATCAATACCTTATCAAATTTTTTCCATATGATATTTACTACAAATGATAAAATGTTCTCCAACTAAGGATGACGGGTTTCAAAAAAAAAATAATGTTTTAAACGATTGGAGATTGATTGACATCGTATATGATGAAGAAAATTTTAAATTAGGGAGATGGATTTGTGTTCCCGACTTATCCGATATTTATAGGTAATTTATGGATGATGCTCATATATCCAATTTCATTATACAACATGGTAGCACAATAATTTATGGATATTTGAAGGATCAATTTTTTTGTGCGACCGCATAAAGAAGGTGATTTTTTATTATATGTCAAGACATATATTTTGTCAACAAGTGCAGGCTGGAGGTAAATATCATGGAAAAGTCATACAAAATCTTCCCATAACTATGTGGAAATGGGATGATATTATAAGGGACAGTTTCATTGGGATACCAATGACTTATAGGAGAAATGATGGAATATGGTCCAATTTTGGTCGTCTTACAAATTCAACACATTTTATTTCATTAAGAGAAGATTTAAAACATGAATGATTATATAGACTATATATCAATGAAGTTATAAGACTTCATGGTGTACCCATTTCTATTATTTTGGATCGTGATCCTCATTTTATGCCACGATTTTGGAAAATCCTTTAGAAATCCTAAGATACTGATCTTCGTTTGAGCACTCTCTAACACCCTCAAACTGTTAGACAATTAGAACAGACTATTAAAACCTTATAAGACATGTTAGGATCTTGTTCAATTGTAAATCATGATATGTCAAATCAATATTTACCTCTTGTAGAATTTTTATATAATAATAGTCTATGGTCATGTATTCTAATAGCACAATATGAAGATTTATATGGAATGTGATGTGGCAAATCAACTTGTTGGGATTTTGTAGGTGTGAAAAACATGTAGGACAATAATTTGCTGAGGAAACAATGAAACATGTGAAGATTATCTAAACCCACATCAAACCTTCTCAATATAAGCATAATATTTTTGTCGATCACCGAAGGAAGGATTTGGAATTTTATGTATGATATCATTTTTCATGAAGTTATCTTTATGGATGGGTGTTATATGATTCCATATGAAGTTTAAATTATGTCCCATGTACGTCAGACCATTCAAAATTCGAGAACGAATTGGAGTTATAGCATACCATTTCAGAATGACCCAAAGTCTCTCCAATGTCCATGATGTGTTCCACATATCATTTTTGACAAAATACATGCCTAACACAACAAATATACTCAACTATCATGAAATATAAATGAAAAATGATCTGCCTTATTGTGAAGAGCCTGTCAGGATTCTTGATACTAGATTACAAGTGTAAGGAAACTGGACAACTCATCTATTAAATGATCTTTGGAGGAACCATAAAATGGAAGAGGCAACATGGTAACCAAAGGAATATATGATGAAGAACAACCTGAATATTTTTATCCAGTATTATTCTAAAAATTTCAATGAAAATATTATTTGAAGGAGGGAAGAATTTAACACCCCAAACATCCACAAGACACTTCTCTTTGAATAATAAAATAGCTTTTGTTGTATACTACATCGAGTTCTCGCACACCACGACCAATCAAACTAACCGTTTGATAAAATATATATGAAAATTAATACCCATGTTTTGAAATTTTATAAATAATATTTTCAAATTGGACTTTATTTTTCAATTCATATTACAAAAATTTTCATACGATGAATTTTTGGTATTTACCTGAAAACAATATATTTATGATGAATAGTGAAAAACATTGCGTTATTGTTTAAAACCAACTATTTAATTAATTAATTATTTATAAATTTAAATTAATATTATACATAAATTTATATTTAATTTATAATATATACATAATACCTATATGAATCCAATGTAAATCATTGGTGTAATTTTATTATAAGATTAGATATACAAAATTTTATTGAACTTTTTAACTCATTTTACCCACATCCAATGCACATTTGGAAATCAACCTAAACCATAATCATACCTCATATGTGAATTGAAATTCAAATATTTTAGAGACACGATTGACAACAGTATATAAATTATATTGAATAGGATAAAAATAAATTTTATGGAAGAGAATCTTTGAATTTTATTTATCACTGTTAAAATTAAATAATATAATTAAAGGAAAAATAATATTATAATTACCACAACCAATGTCCTTATTCTATTTAATATGTTTATTTCAACCAAAATCAACCTTTTGAATATAATATGATCATTTTGATCCACTTTAATTAGATTAAGACATTAATTTTATTTTATTTTCAGAATAATTTTATGTTTTAAATTGAAAATTAATAACTAAAATATTTTTAATATAAGGTTGCATATTTGATAAATTTGATGAAAAATATTAAATATAAAAATAAAATATTTTTTACATCAGGGTATTTTATTTATAATTTATATACATTAAATGTTTTGTGTTATTTGTGACACAATGCTGATTTATCGAATTACTTATTAATAAATGGTTAAAATAATTATAAATATAATTATTAAAATAAATTTAAATTGAAACTTTTGATACCATACAGTAATTTTATAGGTGAATATGACTTATTTGGATTAATTAAATTTAAATTTTTAATGTAATCGTACTGTAATGACCTAAAACAAATACTAAATATTGTCAAAATTGACAAAAATTAATTTTGAAAATAAATACTATTTTATTAACAGATATAATATTCTTAATAATCTATGTATCATTAAAAGAACTTAAATAAGGTTATATATAACATTAATTAACATGTTTATGTACTCTTTTAATTGTATAGTCTGTTTATTAACCATAATATATAAAAATAACATATGACATGGTAAATGTTAGACAATTTACTAAGAGTATGATCTAAAATATATGTTCAATATGGTGACAAAAACATGTCTGAAACGTATTAGTTGAGAATATTTTGGTGCATCCCCATCATATTCTCAAAATATATCCATTTGGAGCTATTAGAAACTAAAAATTAATTTATATTAAATAAATATTTCATGCTCTTCCTAAAGTGCCCCTTGACTATCTTATAAAGGGAAAATCCCCTTCTCTCAGATTCACAACTCTAAATCCCTTTTTCTCGAACAAACCTTCATCAAATCGCATCCCAACAACCATTAATTCATCCTAGAGGAGATACTTCAATCAAAAAGAACAAAATTTTCACCCTTTAGTTCAAATTAAAAGATACACCTGAAAAGATGAAATTATAACCATATTAATTATTCTATCCATCTTATAAATGTCAATGTCACCATGAATGTGTATATACAGCTTATCATCTCCAAGTCGTGGTCAAGTTTTTTATTCAACACTTCATTATTTTTATGAGTATAATTATGAGTATAATTTATTTAAATAATAAATATAACATGTTAATTATTTTTTATATATAATATTCAGTCAAATTATATATTATTTCACCATTAATAGAATGATATTTTTTCTCATGTATAAATACAACTTACCGTCTCCACAATAAAATGAGATTTAATTTCCCATCGTTACAATTCATGAATAATTTAAACATTATTATTAAAAATAAATTTTAAGATGTTAATATAATAATGTAATGAATAAAATACATCATATGAATAACAATAATATTTTAGGAAAAAAAACATATAATGGAAAAATAATTAGTTAACACCCAAAAAAATGATACTACTGGAATATTATTAAAACAAATTGTATAGGATCATATATGGTATCATATTTATGTATGCGGTTCATTTATATTTTAATAAAAATTATTTAACCATTAAACATGAGGTCAATATACCCTCGACTAGGTAAAAGTACAAAGTAATGTTTAATTTCACAAGGTCATTATAATTAGCGGTTGTTTATATGTATGTGTCTGCTGGGACTTTCTTTATCAACCACATCCATGATTCTTAAAATGTATTTCGAAACATTTTTACTATTTCCTAGACTATGATTTAATGGAATTTATAGTCTTGTTTTACATTACTAAAAATATTTGAAAGGAATCATTCCTTCATTTTCCAAACATGATAATGTAGAACCTTTTCAACAAATTAAGGAAATAATGATTTTTTACTTATACGAATGCTGCAACTATTTTCCTTCGATATAACAATTTTGAGGGTTCCATTACAACCGGATATGAATATTTACGAAAATATCATTTTCTTTTATAATTATATTACTTTTAAATTATTTGAAAATAGAAATTGGTAATTTATATGAAATAGTTTTGATTTCATCTATGTTAACATCATTTGCTGGATTTTACTCTTGTTTGAAGTTGATTTATTATGACACAATATTCCATATTTTGTTGAAGATTTTTTTGATATTTTTGAATTTTATGTGAAATTTTTATACCATGAATGGTTTACAGATAAGTTAGTAACATTTCATATTCTAGTTTAAATACGAATGTTTATGTTTTGTTTCACCCTTTTCATATAGAAGAATTAATAGGACGTAGTAACTGACCGACTATAATGACCCATACATTACATACATGGTCAATAATTCAAAATTGAAGCATACTTATTACAACATATAACAAAACCATGAAAAAACCGTATAGTTATAGTGTCTTTAGATACTGGGAAACAAAAACAACTGGTTCATAAAGCATCTACAATAAATCCCATTTATTTCATCATATCTATAGTCCCTTTTGGCATATCATCCTTAATATCCTTTTTTATGACCTGGGGAAAGAAAACATACAAAAGTTTGTGCTCAAATGCTCATTAAGGTAAACAAAAGAAATATCAAACACATCATATTCATAAGAACAAATCATTTTGGAAATCTTAACCTGCAAAAGAGATCATAATTTCATAACATCAGATAAATCATAGTAGTGAAATGTAATCCCAATAATCATAACATAAAACATGAAACGTTGTGGCATACATGAATAATCTTAGAGAATCATTTCTTAGTAGTCAAGAATCATAGCCAAGACTATCTTAGCGGACAAATTCCATTTCTGAACCGAGTTCACTCATCATTTCAGTCCTGTTTCACTGAACCTGTTTAACCTGCCTTTCCAGCCATGTCTATCTCATGAGATATAAATATTTACCCAATGCATTGGAGGGAGATATAGTTCCCACCCATCTCATAATGATACCATTCTTATGTGTGCCACACAATCATAAATCATACATCATTGCATAACCCATGTAATAAAAATGGGATTCTTAATCATCATGACATCATAAAACAATTCATATAAGATAAAGGAATTCAAAAAAATAATTACATCACAACATAATCAAATCAATGTTATAATAGGTATAGAAACATAACCCTATATAATCGTAGATGGAAAATACTTTTGATAAAACACTTGAACTCCATTCTTGAGGAAAATATCCTATCTACTTCAAAAACATTTTTCCTTTCTTAACATGTCATACTATTTTAAACTAAAAGAAGTTGAATAAAAATAAACATGGAAACTATTAAATGATGATTCTTGGAAATAATGTTTTAAAAATCCATTCATTCTGTATAAGTTAAAAAAAATTCTTCTCGTACTTTTGTCGGAAAAGTAAAAAAGTACCTCGTACGAAAAACGACAAAAGATTCCTTTCATATCATTTACTAAAAAAACACCAAACGATAAAATTAGATTTAAAAAATTGTAGGAGGATATAAATAGTATTAAATATTTAGGAAACATGTATGTGGATGATAAATATTCCCCAGTAAATTCTGAAGTATAAACAATCTCGGATAAAAATTGAGATTGCGAGATTGTCCCTTACCATAGGTCCGATTTGCTTCATAAGTGTCCGAAACTCCTGTATAATGATTTAAATAATGTCATTTAGTAATTACAGAATCATAATAATTGTTATGATATCATATATGGTCATATTATTACCTTGTTATTAGTAATATTTCATTGCTACTTGTTATTCAGGTGTTTATTACTTTTAGTTCTTATGCGTGTTTTGTCGAATAAATTCTTATTATTCTTTTTGGGTTATAGATACCTCATTTACAGAATGTTATTACTGTAATATATATCATATTTATTCACTCAATTCATTTATGTAATCATTATGCAATGAAAATCATGTAGAATGAGTCGCATCACATCGTGGAGACAGTATTTCGTACGTACGCACGAGCGATGATATCATTCCCATGATCGTGGAAATGTATTGGAGTGTATGTATACTATTTCAGAATCAATATCACATTAAAATGATCATATATATTTATTATTTACACCATTATACCCATTCAAGTAAGGTGGTGGTGGAAAATATATTACACCACGACGTGGAGACGATATTCCGTACGTATGCACGCACAATGATTTCGTTTTCTGTAGGATGGATACATGGTGAAATAGGTCTGTTTCATACTTATAATAATATATCATTATATGAGTGATACTGATGTTATTACTTCATAATGAAACAAGTAATGATATAGAAGTGTAAGAAAAATAAAGTTGAACGAATCGGTAATAGACATTACCTCTTCTTTGAAGCGCCTCTTTGAGACCTCCTTTTAGGGCACTAAAATTGATCTTTGATGAATACTAGGACCTCTGCGCTGTTTCTAGGGATTTTTAGAGGAGAAATTGTCAGGGGTTGTCCGAGCTTGAAGGCTCAAAGTGGTGTGAGGAAGAGAGGGAGGAGGTGCCCTTTTATAAGGGAGGAGAGGGGAACCTTTGGGAAAACTAAGAATATTATTTTATTATAAAGTCATATTCGGTTTTAAATAGCTCCAATTTGATTTATTTCGAAGATAATGTGGGGATGGGTCTAAATTCTCTAATACAATATAATTTAGACAATTTTAGGTTTCTATTTTAACATTATCATTTAGATTTTACTTTAAGTTAAATAATTTTACTTTTACCGTGTCTTCTTGTTTTCTTACACAATAAGGTTAATAAACATACTATAACAAGCCAAACTAACCCCAATTTGTTTATTATTAATATTTATAACGTTATTTAGGATATTTTGACGATCCTTACATTTTTTTGGAATAAAATAACAATTAATAATAAAATATTTGTTTTAAAAACTATTTTATGTCAATTTTGACAATATTTAGTAATTGATTTTTGTGAAAATCAGAACAGAATTATTAGTTCGTAAAAATTAAATTAAATCAATAATAACATGTCATATTAACCTATAAAATTAATTTAATTCATAAAAAGTCTCATATTACATTTATTTGGGTATTTATAACATCAATAATGTCAATATTTAATTAATAAGATAATTACTCCATTATCATTGTGTAATAAATAAATTAAATTATTTAAAGTCTAAAAATTAAAAAAAATACAATTATGTAGGAAATATTTTTACATTTCAAATGAATATTTATAGTCAAATTTATCTTATGTATAACTCCACATAAAAAATAATTTACTTATTAAACTTTGATTTTAACTATTTTAACCCTTCTTTAAATAATTAATATTAAATGTCCTAATCTAATCCATTGGGCCTAAATGGTCATCTTTTATTTATAAGGTTGTTTTTGGTCGAATTACACTTATCCAATAGAATTATTACATGTGTTAGGGTAATAATAATATCATTTTTACCCTTAATTACCCTATTTACTTTTAATCGTGGTAAATAAATGTAAAAAGTTACTATTCGCCAAAAATTATTTTCATCTCATTGAACCACATTATACATACTGACATCAGCTGTGTCTCTTTTATTTTTGAAATTTCATTCAAAAAAGTGTTAAAATTATGTTTTATGTAAATTTTCAAATTCTCCAAGGAGATGGGTAAAAGACTTTCAAAAGTTCAATAAAATTTTTATATATCTAAAATTATTATAAAATGACTCCAATGAATTATATTAAACATATATATGTATTATGCATCAATATTGACCTAAAATAAATTTTAAATAAAATAAACAATTATTTAAATAAAAAGTCGGTTTTTAAATAGAAACCTAGTGTTTTCACTATGCATAAAAAATTGAATGTTTTAGGAAAAATAACAAAATTTAACCCTAGGCTAATTTCAATATTCCGAATCCAAAAATGAAGTCCTTTTTGAGTGATGAAATTTAAAAAATTTCAAAAAGTGGTTATTACTATTCATAACGTCTAGTTTTATAAACATTTTAATAGCATATCTTTGTTCAGTGAAACTCGGTATTGCGTACAATGAAAGCTATCGAGGAAGGTCGTGGTTGTGTGTAAAGCAAGCAAAGCTAGTGTTGTGTGTAGTGAAAGATTCCTTTGATGATTTATATAATATAAAAACAAAATATTTCTCATAAATGTATCGGGTGTTACATTCTACCCCCCTTAAAAGGAATTTCGCCCTCGAAATTCGTCACTTTGTAACAAACAGATGACGATACCTCTCCCTACTCATATCCCCAAGCTCCCATGTAGCTTCTTATAATTGTTGGTTCCTCCATTAAACATTCACCAAGCGAGTGGTATTGTTCCGTATGAATTTTTAGCTACGACCTAGAATCTCTATCGGCTGTTCTTCATAAGAAAGATCTTGCTCCAACGGTATAACTTCTGAGCTGAATACATGTGAAGGATCATGTATGTACTTTACCAGGAGAGATACATGGAACACATCGTGAACTTAAGAGAGATTCGGTGGAAGCGCCAATCGCTAAGATACCTTCCCAACATGATCCAGTATTTTGAAAGGACCGATATACCTAGGGATCAACTTTCCCTTCTTTCCAAATATCATCACTCCCTTCCAAGGAGATATTCGTAAGAACACTTTATCACCTACTTCAAACTCTAGGTATTTTCTTCGGTTGTCGGCATAACTTTTTTGTTGACTCTGATCAGCTCTAATGTGATGTGGAATAGATCGTACCTTTTCTGCCATCTCATCAACAAGTTTCGGTCCTAATAGCTTTCTTTCCCCAACTTCATCACAGCAAGTTGGAGTCCTGCATTTCGTTCCATAGAGAGCGTTATAAGGAGCCATCTGAATAATGGAGTGAAAGATATTATTATAAGAAAATTCCACCAAAGGTTGGTGTTGATAACAACCACCTTTGAAATCCATAGAGCAAGCTCTCAACATATATTCTAGAGTTTGAATTGTCCTCTCAGATTGACCGTCTGTCAAAGGATGATAAGTAGTGCTAAAACTCAACTCTGTATCCAGAGTATAGTGAAGACTTCACCAGAACATTGAGGTAAACCTCGGATCCCGATCAGATATAAAATAAACTGGTACTCCATGAAATCTTATCACAACCTTCAAATATATCCTGGAAAGATGATCCAGAGAGAAATCCTCTCTAATAGCGATGAAGTGTGCCGACTTTGTAAGACGATCAACTATGACCCAGATAGCATTATTGCCTTTGGATGTTTTAGGAAGTCCGGTGGCAAAGTCCATAGTGATGTTTTCCTATTTCCATTCGGGTATGGGTAATGGTTGTAACATCCCCTTAGACTTCTATCTCTCAGCTTTAACTTGCTAACAAACCAAGCATTGAGAGACATATTCAGCAACATCTCTTTTCAGGCCATCCCACCAGAAGTAATCTTTAAGGCCCCTGTACATCTTCGTGCTTCTAGGATGAATAGAGAATGAAGAACTATGAGCCTATTCCAGCACCTCCTTCTTTAATTCGTGGATGGGAGTAACACAAACCCGATTCCTGAACATTATTATCCCATCACAATCAAGGTTGAATTCAGGAACATTTCTGACCTTCTTTTGTAACTCTACATATTTTTTATGTTCCTCTTTAATCTTCACATGTATAGATGGTTGAACATTCATTTGAGAAAGATACGATTTTCCCCTTACATTATAATTCCATGATCCATCCTTTTAAAATCCATTAATAATGGATCTTTTTTGATCCTCGTCATGGATAAACTGGCAGGGTCTTGTCAACATAATGCATCTACCACCTTTTTTGATTTCCTAGGGTGGTAATGAATTGAGTAGTTGTAATCCTTAATCATCTCCAACCATCTTCTTTGGCGCATATTCAGCTCCTTTTGTGTGAATATATACATTAAAAATTTATGATCAGTATAAATGTCACACCTTTCTACATAAATATAATGCCTCCAAATCTTTAATGCAATGATTACCACAACTAACTCCAAATCATGAGTTAGGTAATTTTGCTCATGGATTTTCAACTGCCGTGAGGCATAAGCTATCACCATATCGTTTTTCATGAGAACAGACCCCAATCCCTTCTTGGATGTATCACTGTAGATCACCAACCTTTCTCCACTACAAGGAAGTGTGAATACATGTGCACTGGATAACCTTCTTTTCAACTCCTTGAAATTCTCTTCACATTCCTCCATCCAAACATACATAACTCCTTTCCGAGTCAACGTGGTGAGTGGATAAGATAATCGTGAAAAATCATTCACAAAATGTCGATAATATCCAGCCAAACCAAGAAAACATCGGATCTCAGTTACTTTTGTTGGTCTCAACCATCTTTCGATAACCTCTGTTTTTGCTGGATCTACATATATCACCACTTTTGAGATTATGTGACCATAAAATGCAAATTTTTTAAGCCAAAATTCACACTTGGTAAATTTGGCATAAAGCTTCTCCTTTCTCATGGTCTTCAATACAATTCTCAAGTGATCTTCATGTTATTACTTTCTCTTTGAATAGACAAGAATATTTTCTATAAAGACTACCACAAACTGATCATTATAGTCTCTAGATACTATATTCATCAGATCCATGAAGATAACAGGGGAATTAGTAAGACCAAATGGAATCACTATAAATTCATAGTGTCCATACCTTGTACAGAAAGCCGTCATTGGTATATCCTCCCTTTTGACCCTTAATTGATGATACCCTGAATGAAGATCAATCTTAGAAAATTATTTAGCTCCACGTAGTTGGTCAAATAAGTCATCAATGCTCGGGAGATGATATTTGTTCTTGATAGTGATCTTGGTAAGTTCTCGATAATCAATGCAGAGTCTCATTGATCCATCTTTCTTCTTAACAAACAGAATAGGTGCTCCCCAAGGTGATGCACTAGGGCGTATGAATCCCTTATCAAGATTCTCTTGGAGTTTCTTCTTCAATTCCTACAACTAAATTGGGGCCATTCTATAAGGTGTCTTTGAAATAGGCAAAGCACCCTGTACGAGTTCTATTGAAAACTCAACTTCACGATTTGGTGGAAGACCCAGTAATTCCTCTGGAATGACATCATCAAACTCCCGTAAAATGGGAATATTCTTAATCATGAGTTTCTCACCAACCATTTGAGATAAATAACCTTTATTTAGTTGAATCAAGACCCATAAGATGGTAGAAATTTCTAGTGGAAGGTTATGTTCCACCTTTCATCGATAGACGATCATATATTGATCTAGAATATGAAATGTGACTTCCCTTCATTGTAAATTGATATGAGCTCCATATAAAAAATTCCAATCCATGCCAAGAATCACATTAAATTCCACTATAGGAAGGATCACAAGATTTTCAAGAATCACATTCCCACAATCTTCAATATGAGATGAATTATAAACTTTTGATGCGACTGTTTTGCCATTAGGGGTTGTCACATCTAACTCAACATCTAATTGTTGAGGTAATACAGTGATACCCATAGAAAATTTTCAGAAATAAAATAGTCGGTGTATCCAGAATCAAATAAAAGATTTTCTACTTTAGAGTGGATGGTAAGTGTACCTTTCACCACTTCGTTATTGTACTCCACATCGCTGATAGAAATCACATGTGACTTTCCTTTGTCTTTAGCCTTAAGAGTTTTTTGACGTTGATCATCATAAAAAAACCCTTGTATTAGGGCATTGATTAGAATAATGCCCCATTTCCTTGCACTTGTAACATTGAAGTGTAGGAGGTGCAATCTGTGTATCCTTTTCGTTGATCGCATAACTAGACATCTTCTTCCCATCATTGCGACATTCAAATGCCTGATGACCTTCCTTTCCACATTTGAAACATTTACTCGTCCCTTTAAGACAACTCCCTCCATGTTTCTTTCCACAAATTGAGCATAAGGTAAAAATCTTCTTCTTTTCAGTGTGATCTTTTGATTTTCCTTTGAATTCCAGGTTCCTCTTCTTAACAAACCCATATGACTGATGGGTTACTCCAATATCTATCTCAACCTTGAGAGCACATCGAATGATTTCCTCATCACTATTGAAGTCCCTTATGGCTAATTCCCTTCGAAGAAATGGTTTTAAGCCACTAAATAATCGATTGATCTTACTCCCAGGTTGGATAATAATACCTGAAGCATACCTTGCAAGTCTTGTAAAATTTGATTCATAGGTAACAAAAGATTCAACATCCTTTTGCTTCATTTCAAGAAACTCCTTATCCATCTTTGTTCGAAGAATACGTGGAAAGTACTTATTAAAAAAGTAGTTCTTGAACTCGTCCCATTCCATGGACTCAATTTCATCCCTTTTCCTCGTATTCTTAATAAGATTCCACCATTAATCAGAATATCCTTCCAAACGATACACTACTAAGATGACTTTATCATGTTCAGAACGTTGAAGAACAAAAAATATCTTTTCAGTGGTAATGATCCATTGTTCAGCCACTAATGGATCAAAAGACCTACTGAATGAAGTTGGACACTGCCTCATGAAGGATTCAACAGAATGTTGCTCCATAGTTTGCTCGTTTGGAAGTCCTGCATGATTCATAGCTTGAGGAAGTTGTGTGAGCATGGCTACAAGATTTTTCATTCCAGCTCCCATAACGTATGGTTGCTCAGGGGGACAATCATTGCATTTCCCATCGCATTCGGCATTAACACGTTTCCTTCGGGTTCCAGCCATTTACTAAAACCAAGAAGAATAGTGTGGGAAAAACTAATTATAATAGGAAAACCACATAATCAAAAATAAAATTTCACACTTAAGGCCTTATCATAGGTTGTTCATGGACATTTTTAAAACACTAAGATTGTTTTCTATGCTTAGACTTATCCTTAGGGTTCTTACCAAGGCTTTAACATCCTAGTTTCCAATGGTTGACTATATCTTTCCTCTGATACCAACTATGACAACCCATACTTTACAAACATGGTTAATACATCAAAACTGATTCATACATATTACTACATATAAAAAACCATGAAAGGACCATATAGGTATAGTGTCTTTAGAAACTGGGAAACATAAACAACTGGTTCATAATGCATCTACATTGTCTCCCATTTATCTCATCATATCTACAGTCCCTTTTGGCATATCTTACTTAATATCCTTCTTCCTGACATGGGGAAAGAAAACATAAAAAATGGTGAGCTCAAATGCTCAGTAAGGGTAAACAAAAGAAAAAATCAAATACATAATATTCATAAGAACATATCATTTTGGAAATCTTAACCTGCCAAAGAGATCATAATTTCATAACATGGGATAAATCATAGTAGTGAAATGAAATCCCAATAATCATAACATAAAACATGAAACTTTTTTGCATACTCACATAATCATAGATAATCATTTCTTAGTAGTCAAAACTCATAGCCAAGACTATCATAGTGGACAAAGTCCATTTCTGAACTGAGTTCACTCCTCGTTTCAGTCCTATTTCACTGAACCGGATTAACCTTCTGTTCCAGCCATATCTGTCTCATGAGATATAAATCTTTACCCAATGCTTTGGAGGGAGATATAGGTCCCACCCATCTCATAATGATACCACTCTTATGTGTCTCACAAAATCATAAATCATACATCATTTCATAACCCATGTAATAAAAATGGGATTCTTAAACATCGTGACATAATTAAAACAATTCATATAAGATAAATGAATTCATAAAAATAATTCAATCAAATCATAATAAAATAAATATAATAATAGGGATAGAAATAGAACCCTATATTAGCTTAGTTGGAAAATAATTTTGTTAAAACACTTGAACTCCATTCTTGAGGAAAATATCCTTTCTACTTCAAAAACATTTTTCCTTTATTAACATGTCATACAATTTTAAACTAAATGAATTTGATTAAAAATAAACTTGAAAACGTGTAAAGGATGCTTCTTGGAAATAATGTTTTGAAAATCCATTCATGTCGTATAAGTTAAAAAAACATTCTTCTCGTACTTTTGTCAGAAAATTCAAAAAGTACCTCGTATGAAAAATGACAAAAGATTCATTTGAGATATTTTACTAAAAACTCACCAAAGATTAAAATTGGATTTAAACAATTGTAGGAGGATATAAATAATATTACATATTGAGGAAACATGGATGTGGATGATAAATATTCCCTATTAAATTCTGATGTATAAACAATCTCAGATAAAAATTGAGATTTCGAGATTGTCCCTTACCTTAGGTCTGATTTGCTTCGTAAGTGTCTGAACCTCCTGTATAATGATTTAAATAATGTCATTTAATTATTATAGAATCATAATCATTGTTATGATATCATATATGGTCATATTATTATCTTCTTATTAGTATGTTTTCATTGCTACTTGTTATTCGGGTGTTTATTACTTTTTGTTCTTATGCGTGTTTTGTCGAATAAATTCTTATTCTTATTTTTAGGTTATAGATACCTCATTTCTAGAATGGTATTAGTGTAATATATATATCATATTTATTCACTAAATTTATTAATGTAATCATTATTCAATGGAAATTATGTAGAACGAGTCGCATCACATCGTGGAGACGGTATTCTGTACGTACACACGAGTGATGATATCGTTCCCATGATCGTGGAATTGTATTGGAGTGTATGTATACTATTTCATAATAAATATAAATTTAAAATAGTCATATATATTTATTATTTACACCATTATACCCATCCAAGTATGGTGGTGGTGGAAAATAGATTACACCACGGCGTGGAGACGGTATTCCGTACATACGCACGCGCGGGGATTTCATTTTCCATAGGATGGATAGATGGTGAAATAGGGTTGTTTCATAATTATAATAAAATATAAATATATGAGTGATAATTATTTTATTACTTCATAATTAAAAAAATAATGACGAAGAAGTGGAAGAAGAAATAAAGTTGAAAGAATCGGTAACAGACATTACCTCTTCTTTGAAGCAACTCTTTGAGACCTCCTTTTACTAAAATTTCTCTTTGAAGAAAACCAGGACCACTAGGATGCTTCTAGGGAAGTGGAGTGAATAAATTGGCAGGGTTTGGCTGAAATTGAGGGATCAAAGTGGTGTGAGGAAAAGAGGGAGGAGGTGCCCTTTTATAAGGGAGGAGAGGGGAACCTTTGAAAAAACTAAAAATATTATTTTATTATAAATTAACATTATATTTTAAATAGCTCCAAATTGATTTATTTCAAATCTAAGGGGTGGATGGGTCGAAATAATCTCATCTAATATAATTTAGACAAGTTTAGGTTTCTATTTTATCCTTATCATTTATTTTAACTTTAAGTTAAATAATTTTGAATTTACCATGTCTTCTTGTTTTCTTACACTATAAGGTTAATAAACTTACTATAACAAGCCAAACGAACCCCAAGTTGTTTATTATTAATATATATAACCTCATATAAGTCATGTTGCCAAAACATATTTTTTTAGGAATAAAATAACAATTAATAATATAATATTTGTTTTAAAAACTATTTTATGACAATTTTGACACTATTTAGTAATTGATTTTTGTGAAACTCATAACAGAATGATAAGTTCAAAAAACGTTAATTAAATAAATACTAACAAGTCATATTAACCTATAGAATTATTGGAATTCAAAAAAAGTCTCAAATTACATTTATTTGGGTATTTATAACATCAATTAGTTCAATATTTTATTAATAAGATAATTACTGCATCGTCATTGTGTCATAAATAAATTACAATATTTAAAGTCTAAAAATTACAAATAAAATACCATTATGTAGGATATCTATTTATCTATCTATTTAAAAATTATAGTCAAATTTATCTTATGTATAACCCTGTATTAAAAATGATTTACTTATTAATCATTGATTTTAACTATTTTAACCCTTCTTTAAATAAATTAATATTAAATGTCTTAATCTAATCCATGTGGGGCTAAATGGTAATATTTTATTCCTAAGGTTGTTTTTGGTCGAATTAAACTTATCCAATAGAATTAGGACATGTGTTAGGGTAATAATAATTTCATTTTAAACCTTAATTACCATATTTACTTTTAACCGTGGTAAATGAATGTAAAAAGTTACTATTCGCCAAAAATTATTTTCATCTCATTGATCCACATTTTACTTACTGAAATCAACCGTGTCTCTCAGATTTTTGAAATTCCATTCACAAAAGTGGTAAAATTATGTTTTATGTAAATTTTCAAATTCTCCTAGGAGGGGGGTAAAAGACGATCAAACGTTCAATAAAATTTTTATATATCTATAATTTTTATAAAATGGCTCCAACTAATTATATTAAACTTATATAGTTATTATGTATCAATTTTGACCTAAAATACATTTAAATATAATAATTTAGTTAATTAAAAAAAAAGTCGGTTTTTAAATAGTAACCCAGTGTTTTCACTATTAATAAAAAAATGAATGTTTTCAGAAAAATACCAAAATATCACCGTAGTCTAATTTCAATATTCCGAATCCAAAATTGAAGTCAATATTGAAAGTTGAAATTTAAAAAATTTCAAAAAGTGGTTATTACTATTCATAACAGGTAATTTTAATAATATTTTAATAGCATATCATTTTTTAGTGAATCTCGGTATTGCGTACAACACAAGCTATTGGGGAAGGCCGATGTTGCGTGTAAAGCAAGCAAAGATAGTGTTGTGTGTAATGAAATCTTCCTTTGATGATATATATAACATAAAAACAAAAAATTTCTCATAAAAGTCTCGGGTGTTACATCAACTGATCTTGTTGTAGCTCCTTGAAGAATCAGTAGGTCTAATGAGACAAATTACTATATTGGGAAAAGGCATTGACCAAATTTTATATTTTTATTCTTGGCATGAGGCATAACTATGTGGTTATGATGTCTCGCATTATGTATTATATCAATATGAAATTAGTTATTGATATTAAATGTGATCATCCGTCTACTAGAATATCCATGTGTACAAGTAAATGGAATTATTTGGTTTATATTTTTCATATTATGCTGAAGATTAATTTTAAAAGGCTTCTATTTTAGTCTTATACATTTCCTTCAATTTTATTCTTTTTTATAGAAGTTTTTGCTTTATTTTAAACCTTATTGAGAATCTATGATCACCCATTTCTTATGTTTTATTTTTTCATGGATGTGAAGCAGTATTTTATAACTGAACTACAGGGACAGGCTAAGGGATATTAGTGTTTTATTCTAAGACCCAATGATTCCTTTTAATTTTATAATTTAATTTAAAACATATTTATGTATCTAGTACTTCCAATGCATCTAATGCGGTCAGTCTTTCAGACTTGATCTCTTTTGACCATGCAAATGTTATGTCATAATGCACCAATAATGAGAAACTAGGTTTGAGGAGTTACAAAAATCATTATATTTAGTGATTGTACTTTGTTTAGGGTGATTGTTGGATTCATTCAGAGATGTACCAAAAATCTATTTCTTGTCTTGGTTGTTGAAGAGGTGGCTTAATATATCCAATGATTCTCAGGAATTGTCACACATAGATTTTCATATATTGGTTTTGGTCTATTGTTTTAGAAATCCCTATCATTATCTTCAGTTTTGGGTGAGGTTAAATGTTTTTTTGAACTACAATATTTGTTTAATCATCCAACCAATGGTTCTCTATATCTTGTTTGGTAGTTTTGGGATAAAAGGGTGGTTACTTCACGATTTGGGCCTACTCTAACCGCATTTCTAGATTTGAAAACATAATTTTTTTTCATTTATATAATACTTAGGATTTAATTTATTTATGTTATTCCTCCTCCCACTCAATCCCTAAAACCCTAGGTGCACCCCATGTTCTATTTTCCCTCTTTGGAGCTTATCCCAGTCTCATATTAGGGAGATATTTCCCAAGGATTCTAAAATCATCTATATTTGGGAAGGTAATTTTTTCATTAATGAGTAATTAAATTTTTTACCTTTTCCCACCAAATAGGATTTTTAGGTTCATAAATACCTATGTATCCTCATCATTGAGTTATAATCCATTTCCTCTCATCTATGGGTGTGGATCTAAGGGAAGATGAAGAGCTCTCTAGATTTCAAGGTGATTTTCCTTCTACATTCCCCTCCTTCCTCCTCGTCATAATTTTTTTAAATTAACTCTTTTTATACCTTTCAGTTCAAGTCATAGGTTTCATAAAAATATCGATTTTTAATGGGGGTTTCATTCTATTAGGGTTGTTCTTCATAGGTATATGGGTTCTGAACCCTTGTTGTGGATTTTCGAGTAGCTGGTCCATTCTTCCATAGGTTAGAGGTTTGATCTCCCAAATACTACCTTTATAATTCATTACTAATACGATTATTTATTTTTTAACCTTATATGTATGATAAGTATCAATTTTCAATATGTTTTTTAATTATTTAGTGTTTTAAAAAGAATTTTTATGCCATGTTTTGTGAACATTTGGTTATTTTGCTAAATATGTGTACACTATGTGTTTGTTTATATGATCCATTTGGATTCACTCATGAAATATAATTTTATGAACCTTTTTAAACATTTAAATAATTTTTTTTTCATTCAAATATGGATTTATAACCTTTTTATTGTTAAATGGAGTTTTTTAATTAATTGGTGCATGCTTTGTTTTTTGGAATGTTCCAGGTCTGATTTTGTGTCCTCATTTTCATTCAAAATCATTGTTTTGGCTTATGAATAAAATTGGTAACCTATGAATCAAGGTTTTGGGGTTCCCTAGGTGGTTTCCAATCCTGGTTGTGGTTTTCTAGTGTAGTGAGTAACTGTTTTTAATGTGTTTTGGTATATTTTATTGACAAATGGAATGATTCAAACATTTATTGAAATGGATGGTTTTGGATGCGTAACATTATTTTTTAGGGGTATACGTAAATTTTATATTTCATAAAATGTTTTTTACACATATTTATGATTTGATGAATTTGTCTATTTTATAAAATTTTGTTTTTTTGAACAATACTTAAAGGCATGTTTGGAATTTTTCTAGTAATTTTTTTTCATGTGTACTTCATGTTGTATCATTTGGAGAAATTTTATGGTCCGTGAATTTGATTTATTAATGTGTAATGGGGATTCCAAATATGGTTTTATATGGTAATGGTGGGTTTTTATCCTTAAAATATCATTTTTAGATGTATTATATTTATAAACCCTCATTATACTTCTTAAAATTGTTTATTTAAATTTTATGTGGTTTACAAATCCGTGTAAGAAATATTAAGCCTATTTTAGGGGATCCAAATATGGTTTGATGTGTAAATGATAGGTGTTTTTCCATAAAATATCATTTTTAAATGGATTTTATGAGCAACAAGCCACTTTAGTTCTTATAATTATTTTATAAAAAAATTAGACGTTTATTTATCTGTGAATGAAATGTGAACCGTTTTTATAGGTTCGTTGTGTGCTTATGATTTCCAAATTACATTATCATGTCAAAAATTTATTTGATAATATGTGTAACTTATTTATTAACTCATGGAAAACCCAATTATCTAGGTGGGTGGGCACGTACAACTATGCAAGTGATCTGAAATAGTTTCTTCCTTATTTCATATAGAATGTTTGATGATGAAAACACTAACTGGACTATGATTATGTTAATGGAGACATCTATTTTATAGGTATTTTCTTTATAACAACCTAAATATTATAAACCTAGTTTTATTTTAAAAATATTTTATTAAATGGATTTATTTATTATTTAAACATTTTCATTAAAATAATAATTAGAATTAATTTGTTTTATTAAATGTTCAATTTTAAAATAAACTCTAAAAGTATATATTAATATACATTGTAAAAAAAAATTAGAATAACAACATTTATTAAATAGAATTTAATTTTATCCAAATTATTATTTTTTGGAATATTTAATAGATAATTATATATGAATATATATTTTTTATTTTTTATTTTAAAGGTTTTATATTTATATGTATATTATTTTTTAAAAATTATGAATTTAATATAAAAAATACTATTATAAAATTTTAATTTAATTTTATTTAGATATTAAGATTATAAATGTTATTAAAAATTATTATTTTAAATTATTATATGTATTCATAATAACATTAAATTAATTAATATCATTATTTTGTATAGAAATGAAATATATTAATTTATACAAAACAATATTTAATATATAAAATGATTAATTATATTGAAATTATTTTAATTTTATACCTTTTTCGAAAAAAAGATATATATATATATATATATATATATTTTATGTATTGATAATTAATTTAATATAATAATTTTTAATTGATTTCTTTAAAAATTTATTAACAATATGACTTTATAAAAAAATTTATTTATATATTATAGCTATTTTAATGTATAACTTATGATATAGTGTACACATAATAAGTTAACATTAATGTTGAATATATTAATATAATTATTTACATAATAAAAATATAATAAAAATGAAAAAATTGGGAAATCAAAAAAGGGGTGGCTCTTAGTTTCCAAGGACTTGGGTTCCTGAAAATATTTTATAGAGGGATCCATGTCATGCATCAGGTCATCATTTAATTCATAGGTCATGGCCTTTACGTTTAATCCAGGAATATCCAATGTTGAGAAAGAAAGGGAGATCTGAGGTAGAGGTCGACCAACGCTATATACGAGAGACTCTGAGTCTATTCCATGATGAATTTGCATTAGTGGGTGGTATGAGTGTTGTTTCTAGTTAGGATTTCATATTTTTTAATCGGAGTCTATATCCGAGGATTCCATGTATAATAGCTATGACTTGGTCTTTAATATACTAATGTTTGGATTCTTTTAGCCTGTAAGAATCCATTTCCTTTTTTATTCTGATTTATTTCTTTTTCATTTTATCATTGTTCAATATCATCAGTTTTGTTATCTTGTAATTAATTATTTACAAAAAGATTACAGTTTTTCTTAATCAAATCATTCCAAATCTAATGACTATATAGTGGTATTTTTTACATTGTTTATCTCAACTTAGTTGTTATGTTTTCTTATTTGGATGAACAATTTTCCAGGTTTAAATTTACAGATGAATGAATATATAATAATATTGTAATCATATTTGATAAATACCTTTCATAGCTAATGTTTTTGTCTATCTATCACTCTCTTGGTTCGATGGTTTTCCACATTCATATATTTTTTTAATCACTTCACAATAATGGATTTTTTATACAATCCATTTAACATGGAATATATTATTAATGAAAAAACCCAACCTAGAGTTTGCATAGTATTATCCAGCAACAACAGAACTTCTTCTAATTTTTTCCATCAATTCAGGTCAATGTTAATTTTTGTAAAATCAATTTATACAACCGAACTATTTTGAATTTTAATTTTTTATTTGAAACTTTATTCTCTTAAAAATTCTTCTTCCATGATTGTTTTCATGAAAATTATTCAATTTTCACATTTATTGGTATGGTATATTGTCATTTTTATTTATATATTTTATTAGTTGGATACTATTGTCTTTATTTGTGATCTTGTAAGGGGAATATTGATTTTATAAAGATATTAGTTCAAAAGTTTTTTTATATCGGTAATGGATATGTATACGAGATTAACTTCATTTATGTTTTGATTCAATGATTTCATAATTTCAAGAAAATTTTATTTTTTTAGAATGAATCTATAATTTTACAAATTGAATATATTTTATAAATAATAACCTTATTTCATAAATTATTTACCGTTTGATATTTTTGTTTTGAAGATTATATAATCTAATTTTTAGATTTCATTTTATAGGGTATTAAATACAAATTTGTGTTTTTGTAAAGGATTTACATTATTTGCATTATTTATTAATCATTTTATGCACCTTAAATATTATTATCTATATAATTTTGTTCTACTAAAAACTAAATATTGGTATAGGATATTTATTTATTTCTGAACTTTTACCTAAAATTTTATTTCTATAATTATGTAATTAAATAAATTTTTATTTTATTAGGTCGTTGAATTTTTATTAATTTCTACATGGGTAATTGATTATTATTTTTGTTTTATGTAAGTAGGTTTTATTTTTTCAAAAATATGTTTATTATTTTTAAAAATACATAAACATATATTTGTTTCAATCTATGTATTTTTATTTACAGAATTAAAAATGATGATATGTTTATTTATTTTTCCTAGTTTTGAATTAATTTAATTTAATTTTAAAAAATGGTTTGTTTCATTAAAAATATAATTATTATCAAGGCCTTTTAATTTTATGTATGATTCTAAAAAAATATTCCACTTATATATATATATATATGTATTTAAGAAAGAATGTCTCTTAATTTGATTTTTCATTAATTCTTCTAATGGATATTTTCATTTATTGACATTTTTCTCAACCACGTATTTAATTTGAAATTATAAGTTGTATAAATTAAATGCTAATACACATGTTTATAAAGTTATATATATGTGTATGAAATAATTAGTAACATATTTTTATTTTTATTATAGATTTATGTTCATATTTCTATAAAAATGAACATTACTTGTAGTCACATTTCACAAACATTTTGGGTGTCACTTCTTCATATAATCATGGCCACGAGTTGTGCTTATCGTTGACATCGTATTCCTTATAAAAAAATTTGTGGTTTTAATTTTAAATTTTAATGTTTTAAAATCAAATTAACATTTACATCGATTTCATTGAAAGTGTCTTATTTTAAAGGATACATGTATAGATTTATGTGCAAAAATTATTTAGATATTTATTAAGTATATCATAAATATTGAAGGGAAATTTACTAATATTAATTATATTTTCATGCCATGAACCTGTGCAAGTAATATGTTATAAAATTTTGTGATCAATAACTTCAAATAAGATGCAGTTTTAAGGTATCAGTTTTTTTAATTACATTTCATTTGTCAATGAAAGGGATTTGGAGTACATGGATGATAAAAATTATTAAAATATGATGCAATGTTAAATGAAAGGTGTTTTGTCTTATCAATACTCACTATTTATTCCCATGAATTATTTTTATAAATTATTACCATTAAACTAGGGGTTATTCATATTTTTCATTAATTAATGATTTTATTGAATGTCTAACTATTTTTCAAGGATTATTAATTCCATGTACAATTTCTATGCCATTATTCCACCTATATATATATATTTCAAATTTTATGTTAAAAAACTTATTTCATATTAACCATGTAAAACCATATTCTCATTTCTTACTTTTTTTTATAAAACAAAAATTTATTCTTTGTTTACGACTTTTATGAATACAACATGTATATGTATAAAAATAGATTTATATATATATTTATGGGAAAAATTATGTTCTATTGTTTTTAAAAATAAATATCATAGTATACATATATATATATATATATATAGTATATAATATTCCTTGATATGTAGTTATTCTAAAAAACATATTTAATGAAATGTGCATAACATGTCATCGAGATATTCTAAACCTAAGGATGATGCATCTATGAACAATCATGGTCATGCATCATGTGTAACCTAGACACATATTTCATTCATTGTAAAATCATGGATTCAAATAAATTTTCCCATTATTATCATGTAGATTTGTTTATTCAAAAATTTAAATTCGTTATTTATAATTTTATGTATAAAACATTTATATTGATTTTAAAATATTGTTTTGAGAGGGCCAAACTGTATGTATATTTTTATTCAAAATTCATTTATTTAATTAATCTTTTTGTTTTGGCGATAAAAATAATGGAAAATATTTTGAGTGTGGGATTAATTTTTGTATGTTATTAAATGGATTACGAATGAAAAATGTCAATGTGGTATGGGGAACATTTGATTGTTAAATTAAAATGTACCTCAATAATATATCGATGGATTTTTTTCATCAATGATTATGACATAAATAAATAACGTGGAATGGGAAACTTTTATTAATGTATATATTTTTATATATAATATGTTGAAGGCATATTACTTATTATGTGATGGGTGAGGCCCACTATAACCCTTAAATGCATTATTAGGTGTCATGAGACAAAATATGTCTTGGCATGAGGCCTTGACAAAATGATTATATATGGTCATGGAATGAGGCGTTGACAAAATGGTTATGTACGGTCCTTATAGTAGGCCTTTATATAATGTATATGATGTCCGAAATTATTCATTCACTCATTAATCATCTGTAAAATGAGATCCAATGTGATTTTTCGACTATTGGAATAACCATGTTTAAGAATAACTCTCTTGTGAGCATGTATTAATCCGTTATACATTTTCATGTGAAAATTAAATATTATTTTATACTAATGTAAATTGTTTATTAAGATGGGTTTATTGTACATTTCCAATCCCAAAACAAATATTGAGAACTTACCCATCATTTCATGGATTGTGTCGATGTGTTTTGATGTAAATTTTGGAGCAAATAAATACATGTACCATTTCAAGTGAAAAACTATTTTCTCACACCCAGAATATCATACATAATTATATATGGTCATTATATAACTTACAAGTGTCATATCATGAATTTATACTGATGTGTGTGCATATTCTGTAATGTATTTAACTTGCAACTCTTAAATAATTTTATCTACATTGAGTATCAGTATATGCTAAAATGTTTTTCTGAATCACTAAATAAAATAGTGATTACATTACATTATAAAAGATAATTTCATGTTTTAAAACATGTATTTAAAATATTATTTAAAATAAAAACTATTTCTTTATGTTTTTTTGAAACCCGTTACTCGGAATTTCAGATTCTCTCCCCATGTTTATTATTTTTCACTAGTCACATAGAATTCCAATATTGGATTCAATCATTTTTAATTATGTGGAAGGGTAGTGTGGATTATTTTTGATTAATTTTATTACAACTCTGATAAATTTTATGTTTGTATCAAAATATTATAAACCTATATATATAAAAGTCACTCTATTGTGAATTGATTACTTCTAGCTCTATACATGTTCCCTACTGTAGAACATGCACGAGAACATATATATATTTTATGGTTTCATATACACCATGACTCGAGTTATCTGGGTCCATCAATGAACTTGTTCTTAAGGGTGTTTATTCACCTTGGGATCATTGGCTACATTGTACTCCACATCGGCAAATGGTGTGATTCATTCATAATTTCAATAGTGAGTGTGTTTTATTAAAATCATTACATTTTGTAATATAGCCCTTTAAAAAACAATTTTAATTTCCAATTTTCATCTCATGGAAAATGGTTACTAGAATTTCCGAGTTATAAAAATATGCAACCATTATATTATAAAATGATTATACGAAAAACATAATTTTATTTATTATATTTCAAACAAGGAATTAATTAATATTTTCATTAATTGATGTTCATTGGGAATTGAATATTGGGCTAACATGAAATGTTTTAATACTCACACATATAGTATTAATGTATTTTTATCCATTGTGCATGTTTCAGCTTGTGTTCAGTCACCCAGTGAAATGTCTAATAGGTGTATTGGAGAGTAACCAGCAATGTTACGTTTATTTAGTTTGTTATTAGGTTTGGTCAGTATAGCTTTATGGTGAAGTCATACATTCAGTTTCATGTATGATTAATGTTTACCTCTACATCAATATAAATGTATGTTTGGTTTTCTGTTTTCTATTTCTTCTTATTTGTCATTTATTTCGGGGATAAAACGTTCCATTATCTTTTTAAAAGATTCCCTTAGTGGTTTTGGCCTTCCCGAGAGGATCATAAATGCCTCATTGTACTTTTCACAAGGCATCATGGGTGACTGGTTTAGGATATACATAGAATAGTTTGTGACATAATGTGTAGTAATTTATTGTTTTAGCATATATTCAATGTAGGTATATATTTTTTTTATATGTATATTTAATGTAATATTAATCAAATCATTCTAGGACATGGGGATAAAACCTTATTATATTATTATTATGGTATTGGAATGAAAAATATGTTCTATATATTTTATATCTGTGTGGTCAGAACCATATAATCTATAGTTACAGTAATTTTCAATATACAATAGGTCCAGTAATTATTTTTCATTTGATGATGATAATAATCCATGTAATTTTATGACAATGTTCTATGGTTAATATTTCATACGGTTTTCCATCACGTGACAATGACCTGTGAATTCGATGAGAATATATAAAATGTAATCTATTATATACACTAATCCTGTGTGTATCCTAGCTTATGTGTCACCACCACATAGCTCCACTCAAAATCTTCCTTCATTTCCACATATCACAACCACTACCTATTTCACAATTGTGCTTTCCACTCTCCCAATCATTCATCAGATTAGGATTTCTATACTTCTTATACAATTAATCCTTGCCACCACCATCACATACATTCGACCGTGCAATCTCTCATATATTAGACAAACTATCCTCTTTTACATCAGTTCCGCCACTCGAGTACCCATTACCCTCAATTAGTCCAGCCGTCCATTTATTTCCAATCTACATCACAATAGCTTGAGCCTCTTAGGGTCGCAAATACGAATTTTATTTCACGTAAAATACATTTCCTATGAAGATCCATGCTATAATTCATGGGATATCTTTCATCCTCACCTACTTTTTAACCTCTAGAATCCCTTAATATCGTCAAATGATTGACAGATTTCCCCACTGACAACTGGTATCTTCCTTTTCGATCCAAGGTTTTCTATAAAATTACATTTTTGAATACCATATAAAGGTCTGTGGATTCCTCAAATCCACTTACAATTAACAAGGATCACCTGATGCTACACACTCTTTCAGTTTTCTTACAACAATTTGGATATGCTTAACATTTCATGCGATAAACAGACTACATATTGTATGCACATATATTTTATTTTTGACACCTAAAATTCTATTAAATAGTTTATGGATCTATAAGAACAAAGCTACTACGACTTCAGTAATAATAATCTATCTCTACTAAATATAGAAATAAAAAACATGATATACATTATGAAAAATATATCATGGAATAAGGGATGAATTTAAAAATTATATTGGAGATTATTGTGATACTAATTTATTTTATTTAGTTTTTTTATACTAAGAATGAATGATCGTGCATTTTATGCTTAGTTTCCCAATAATTGTTTCATAACATTCTGAGGGAAACATTGAAATTCCTTTTCTCACATATATTTTTTGAGATGTTTTAAATTTTATAAAATCTATTATAATTTATCAAACTTAATTGAACAATTATACTCATTAGATCCAAAAATAAATCACACATTTAATGTCCAAATTCCCACAACTACCACCATGCAATTCCCACATTATTTTCACCACCTGACAATATAGCCTAATAAATGTATGAACAGATAATTTTATGGTCTTAAAATTCATTAATCATTAGGTTTTTCTATATAATTGAATGACCACTTCTTACTATATCATTAATAATTTATGAAAAACAATTTTATTTTTTAGTAGTTTTCATATACTCTCTCAGATCCCCTCTTTACTATTATCAATATAATTCATTATATACATAATGAAATACATTATTATCATAGTTTTAGTTTCTTAACTCATCTATAAAATATCTATTATTAATATATGCGGGATTATTTTTCTTATATCATTACAATAAATATAATCTTCCAAATAAACATTTGCAACAACTATTTCAATTGTTACGATGACATTTATTCACCTTTTAATATTTTCGGGATTCTAAAATTCATAAAACACTTAAAAATGAGATCCATTTTTGGAATTAATAAGTAAATTTATACACTAAAGAGTATATTACATTATCTATCATGTTGAATGTATGTACTCTTGATTACTGATTTATATTAAATTGTCGAATTACATGAATAATGTATTTTATGTCCTCCATTACAACTTATATTATATTTTTTATACTCAATATTTTTAGCTTCCATATTATTTCAAATAAAATGATTATTTCAGTTAATTATCCAATGATTATTGTTAATTGATTATCTTCAATTTTTGTGTTTTCAGGTGAACAAGAACTGTCCTTTTATTAAGGGCTATTTTCATTCAAGATACCATAGATTACAGCGTTCAAATATTTTGGCCTGATTGGTACTGATGATTTAATAGGATTTTTAAATATTGTTTCGAATTATATATGATGGACAAATAGAATTCTTGATTCAGTAATTATTTCATTTTATTTTCTCTAAAATAATTGATATTAAATATTTTATTTAATGATTTGTTTCCTGTACTTTACATTTTTACTTTCACTCTCATCGCTGGAACTAGTACATTCTGATTTTTTGAAGAAAAAGAGGATGAAATTACATGAATGACATTTGTATCATAAATCATTTATGATCAACTATACGTTTCTATGTTTCAAAAACTCAAATTTCACTCTTCAATTTTTTGTTGTTTTATATGTAACCATTCAAATATATATGCTTTTAGATCAAAGTGAAATTTAAACATGTCACCAACATGGATACCATGATATCATCCAACTAAATGAGAGTACAAACACATAATATATCACTATTAAATATTTTGAATGAGAGTTTCACAGAAACCCATCGATACCCATTCATTATTTTTTAGTTAATAATAATTATCACATTTTATTTTCGTAATATATTCATTGTCAGTTAGCTTATTTATCAAGTATCAATTTCTATTGACTATTTTTAAACAATATTCATTGTTTTTATGATGTATTCATTGTATGTGTTTCTTATTTATATTATGATTTAGAAAAATATGAAACAATTATTTTATTATATACTCTTATTATACTGTCATATATCCATCATCCATCACACTCACACATCCATCCTATATTGCATACAGTTCTCGTATGTTCCCTCTCCACATCCATGACTCTACTCCCCAAAATCATCCTATGATACCAGATCCCTCTATTCCTAACTTCATCCCTAGATCACTTCGTTCATGAATCCATCTTTCCATGGAGCTGGAATCTCATCTAAATTACTCTACCTTATATTTAATCAGGTTTCATCCAGACTCAATCCTATATTTTTCGTCAGAAATTCATCAATGGAAAGCTAGTCTTCCACATGTATCTCAGCCCCCAAATCATTGTGCAACTGCTTCATCATCGACATAGCTTAGTCTGTGGATGCAATCTATAATCACAGTCCTCAATTTTTCCTCAGGTAAAAAATCAATTTATCCACATTCATTATTATCTAATATAAATATCTACAAATATTTTCTCTCTTCGATTCATTTTTTAGTATTTCACATTGTTCAATAAATTTCATATTGTCATTACAATAAATATGTTTTCCCAATTCTCTAATTACAACATCTATTTCAATTTTTCAAAAAATATTTATTCACCTATCTTTCTACAGATCATGATCTATGAGAAAATTGTGTTATTCCAAAAACATGAAAATAATATCCTCTTCAATTATTCATGTTTCCATTCAATAAAAAAAATTTGTGTATATGTTAATATAATACTTTTTTACTGATTCACAAATTATGTAATATATTTCATTAAATTATCCTTTATTTATTCACCTATTCTTACCAACATATAATGTTGTAATGATTTAATATCCAATTTCATTCAGTTTCAATTGTTGGATCAAACCCGTTATAAGTACTAAAATTGTATCATAAATTAGAATGAATACTGGTTTTTTCTAAATCCATATTAGTTATGTTTCAGATATGGAAACTATATAGAGAATGATAAAAAATCCATTCTTGTGATTATTTTAACTAATATGAAACATGACATAAAGCAATAGGTTTTTATTCTTCAAAAATAAACTATTCATTTTTTTAATATTTTCCTTATTGTAATAACTGTATATATAGTTTAATAGAATATCATTTTCACATCTATAAATGAAGAAGATGACATGCAGTTCATAGATTTTGGCATTTTCAACTTCATTAAGCTATGTAAGAATTGATTATCCACATTGACTTCTTGGATGACGCATCATTAGATTATATGATGTTATTAATATTTTTTTTCTCATTTATTGTGTTATGTTTGGATTTGAAAAATGTTTCACTTATAATATTCAAAAATCCCATGAAATTATAAAAAAAGATGTTATAAACATAATAATATATTATTTTATAATGTTTCAATTTCTAGATCAATTTGGTTATATGTAAAAAATATGTATCATAAATCAGAAAAAAATTGTTTTTTTTAAAATCCATCTCATTTCGGTTATAGATGAGGAAAATTTAAAGACAATGATAAAAAATACATTGTGGTGATGATTTTTAAGTGTTCAGCACCATAACAGTTATCCATAAGTTTTTATTCATGAAACCAAAAGAATTAGTTTTTATTTATTTTTATATTTTCCAATGGTAACTATTGTCATTATTGATTAACAAAAGTTCCTTTTCACATATAAAAATGAATAAGCAGATATAAATCACATTGATTTTGGACATTCTATCATTATTAAACCAAGTAAGAATTGATGATCCACCTCGACATCTTGGGAGATGCATCATAATATTATATGATATCATAGAGATATATTTATCATTTATTGGGATGTGTTTGGTTATAGAAAATGATTCAATTTTCATTTTCAAAGAACATAGGAAAGCAGAAACATATGATTGTATAAATATTTTATGTTTGTATTTTATAAAGTATCTAATGCTGTATCAAACTAGTTATATATACAAAACATGTATCTAAAATCAGAAACACTATTTCTTATTTGAAATTCGATGTCTCTTCTATTAGAAGTATGGAAAATAAAATGAGAAAGATGAAAAATCCCTTTATTGACGATTTTATGAACTATAGATTTTGACCAAAAGAAAGATGTTTTTATAATTAAAACATAATCTCTTATTCGTTTTAGTTTTTTATATTTTATATTGTAATAGTTATCTTTGATGGTTAACTGAACTTTTTTTCACATCTACAAATAAAGAAGCTGATATTAAGATCATGTATTTTTGTCTTTTGGTCTTTATTAATCCATGTAATAAATGATGATTCACTTTAACATCTTGGACAAATAATAATTCAGTTAATTGGAGGTTATAAATATTTGTTTCTCACATACTGAGGTGTGTTTGGTTTTGGAAATTTTTTAACTATTAATTTTAAAAAAACACCTGAAAGCAAAAACATTATATGTTATAATGATTTTTATAGTATTTTATTCAATTTCAAATGCTGGGTAAAAGCGGTTATATGTACCAAACATGTATTATCACAATTCATGATCTTATGGATTGAGACTTTTTATATGCATATACTTTGGAGATTGGGCATTCTAATCTCATCTGATGCCCAACTATACCTTCAAAATGCCATTATGACTTCTATTTTCCCTTTAGTGGTGACCCAAAAATAATTTCATTTGATGATTAACTTGTATCTTTTGAATGAACATCCCACCTCTAGGTTTTTCATCAACAAATTGGAATTAATATACATAAAATTATGTATTATAGGCTTAGAGGTTTTTCTTTAGTGATTATATATATGTAAAACAATATGTGTCAGTCATTTTACTAGCCAAACTTTGATAGAAGGCACCAACTGTGTTAGGATTTGGAATGTCGTCTTGCCGTTTCTTATGTGTATGTATATCAATTTATATTCAATGAGAGGTTAAAAAAATGTATTTCATGATAAAATTCACTAAATAATAATTGTATATATCTAACTCTAAACTTTTTTAGAAATGTCATGAAGCTAAGGGATATTCATGGGAATTGTTTTGTATGGTTTTGATTCTATATAGATGTTCTAGCATTGAAGTGGTGTTTTATATACATTGTGAGGGTTCCCCCTTAACTAGTCAATAATAACATATAAATTAGTTTCTTAATGTTGAATTTTTATTGGGTACTTAAATAGTTATAATACCATGAATGACTCATGAAATGGTAAACTGTACTCATTACCTCAAGATATGATCATTCATAATGAATGTTGTCGCCTATTTGAATTGGGAAAATTGTTGCATTTTCATTGATTATTTATTCATATAAACATGATTCATTAGAGGAGAAATATTAAATGGAATGAAATTTGAACCTTCTATAATATTTCATTAGTTCATATGTTTGAATTGATTTATATTTTACCAATATGTAGTCTCAACCAAATTATTTCAAAATATCAATTTTTCTATGACACCACTTATATCAGTATATGTTTTTTATGTTTTATATCACTAATATTATTTTTATTTAATTTTAGTATCCATCTAATTATAAGTTCTACTTTATAATCTTCTCTTTTACAATAATTATTTTCTAATCCAAGATTCTTAACTATGAAAATTCTAATTATTTATTATCTTATCATATGATTACAAATATGTCACACACACACGTTCCAATAATTAAGAAAGGGTTTGGAACTGTATTTTGTGAAGTGCATCATTCCTATCCAAAGGAATGTTTAATAATATTATTTTTATTTTATTTCATATTCTTGTCTGCATGATATATTTTATTTTTAATTAAATAACCACATTACATGTTTATGTAATACATAAACTACATTAATATCTTCTTTTAAAAAACTAACTTCCAATTATAATATGGGGAATGTATGCCCTATACATACAAAAGTGAAGAAATATCGGACCCCTAACCATTATTAATTGTTGTTTTCATAATATATTATTTATAATGTTTTACTAACACAATTAATATTTAATATTATTTAAGTATCCATTACAGACTCAAAAACATCACATTCCATTACTATTATTTTAATTTATTTTGTAATAAGATATTTTTCAACATAAATGTTCAATAAGAGTGTTAAAAAGAGATATTCCTTTCGAAAAATGTCACAATCTATGACCAGTTTTCTACATATTTTATATTCCATTACATATATAATGACTACAACAATTATATTAAATAATGATTTTAGAGTGATCCCTTTATAAATTCCTGCACTTATTTAGATTTCACATGAGCATATTAGTATAATGTATATTATTTTTATTTTATTTTTATTTTTAATTAGAATTGATTTATTTTCACATATTTTAGAGATGTAATCTAATATGGTGTCATACTCTAATCACAAGATAATCATGACAAACATTGTCATTATAAGCCCTTGTTTCACAATATTCATTTTATATCTATTTGTGTTTGTCTCTGAGAGTAACATGTATTAATTTACATTAGAAATAATGTATAGTAATTATATAATAATTTAAAATATTATTATATTCCCCTTTGATTCATTGATACTTTTTTGTCAAATACTAAATAAATGTTTCCTCTCATTGCATAGCCATGCTCCTCTAGTCTTGTCCTTGGTTTCTTCACATTCATACTCTCATCCTGGTAGATCACCCATTAGACAAAATCATTGATTATTGAAGTGTTATTAGAAACAGTATTGGATGGAAAATTTTGGTTTTTGGATTCTTCATGCACCTATGTGTTTGAATATTCTATAAGCTCATATTTTTTATAAAGCATTGAATTTATATAGAATTATGATATTGATTCTAATGGAATATAAAATTGTGATATTTATTCTCATTAAATATCAATATTCAATCTTTATTGACCTCTATTTCTAATAGAATTTAATTTTTTCTGGTCTTAGGAACTGGTTTAAGTTTATTATTACCCTTGATTGTTCTCTATTAATGCTAGATTTACAACCCACAACCCAACACTCTCCACATTAATGAAAAATTGTATACATTAAGAAAACAGGGAAATGTAACTACTATCTGATTCAATGGTGTAGGCTTAGGATGTTGTAGGTTTTGTAGGATGTTCCACTACATCATTGATAAAACTATTTTATCCATTTGAAAAAAATTTACATTATTTATCAGATGCGAACTTTAAATATGATATGAAACTTCCATCAAGTGTTTAAAACCCGTAAAAAACTCTCCATCTTTTATTCCACTGATTATATCAATATTGTCTACTGTATACATCTCTACCATTGTCTCTACCACCATCTCCAACATCTATTTTATATATGTCACTTATCATGTCCCCTCTCATTCTACCATGTTCCATCACTATTAGCAATAATATTTTCCATGTATTACAATGGTGTGTCAATATTGTATCCACTAATATTCCATTTTAATGCAAAAATAATTTTATATTAAAAAATAATCAACAATACCATTTCATAGTAACATTTAAAAATTACAATCTCTTGTTAAATAAAAACAATTAATTCAATATGCCATGTGTATGAATGGTTGATTACTAGAATTTATGATACCTCACATTTCATATAAGATTGATTTTATCTACATCCATTGTGATTATGGAATATTGCCTATTGGACTTGAAATTATATATTTTATACAAATCCGTCATTTTGGGTTGAAATTAAAGAGGCGTCATTCAAGGATATGATTTTTCAATTGTTATTTATGAAAAACATATATTATGTTAAATCATAAATTATGGACATTTTTGATAGATTATGATGTTAATAATTTTTATTAGTATTTAATAATTTTTAAGTTGTAATATCTTTATTATTGGACTTCAAAATCATTAGAATAAAAATTGTTATCATTGATTTTAATTTTTCTAGTTATAAAATATTAGTCAAGGTAATTGTTATTGAAACTCAACAAGATTGATATATTTTTTTCCATACACAAGGTAATATGTGGATACCATAATAGGGATGTGTGTCAGGGTATGATTAGACCACAATGGCCAAAATTTTAAAAAAATTCATTTTCTTTTTCTTAATCTATGATATATTAGTGGAATCAGGGTATATAATTATTTTAATCACTTATATATTTTTAAGATTCTATATAATATTAAATGTATTTCATATACATGAAATTATACTTTTAGTGTACACTATCAAACAAAAGAATATAACATTTTATGTTACCTACCATGTAGATAGAATGTTGAACCCTAATCAAACTAATGATTATAGATTCAATAAAATTGATAATGTATTTAGCTTCGACATATGTTTGTAGAGAAAGCTCTGCAAAAATGTCTAAGTGGTCAGCTTTAGTGAGGAAAATATCTTTTTTTAACACTCAATTATGGATACAGACCAATCAAAACTGCATGAAATGTGTAAATAGAAAGGATTTTCCTCTAATAAAAAATAACTCAAATGATCAATGTAATTATCAATATTAAAATCATATACATTTATTTTTTAATAAAATATACACTACAACCCACTATTGATTTCTATAAGAACCAAATAATGTGGATTTATGAATGGATTTTTTCAATTTTGGTAGCGTTTGGAGATTATATGTGAATATTAGTAATTATATTACAGGGATCATCTCCTTTAAATAAACTATTTATCTCTATATAAAAACAACTATGTGGAGAACCATTATATAATTGACTCCCTTATATTAGAAGTTGTTTTCCCCTAATTTAAAAATGATTTATATTTTTTCTTGATCATGTTATATAGACCAATATATAAAATTATAAATTATGGAGGATATTAAAATGTTTTTTAACTAAATATGAATGGATATAGATTCTTCTCAGTTATGGTGTGGATATATTGTTTGCATGTTATCTCATTCATATCTAGATAAATGCTTCACCACAATCTAATACAACCTATAAAATATCATTTCACATTGATCTTACATAGGTAAGGTGGAATCTAATTATCCGTCCACATTAACATTGAAAAAATATTTCCAATAGAATATATATGTAAATGGATTTTTTTTAAAATTTAAGAATAAATTTTTTTGCAAGTGAATGAATGATGTTAATGAATTATTTTTCTTAAAATCATATTCCTTACTAATATTCATAATTAATAACTTCAAGTATCACATGATAATGACATCCCTGAAAAATATTTATATTCTATTTCAGAACTAATTATAAATGATTTTTATTTCACCTTATTTTTTGTTAAACCCTCTAAAATGAGGGATGATGATGGAATGTGCATCCTAGATGGAGAGATAAAAATTTGAACGTTCCATCAATATGGAATATCAGTTCCTCTAAATTTTTTAAAATTATGGTCTTGGATTTATTATGAAAAAAATTAAAAAAACTATATGATTGATTAAAGGGAAAGTCCTCAACAACATTGATTTCTATTTAATATGATATTTTTTTATTTTGGTTAACAATAATCATATATTTCTGAACATATTCATTTGTTTCAATTTATATTTAAACTGAATATCAAACTATTTAATATTTATATACCACCATAATAATTATCAGGGTTATATTGTGTAGTTATTCATATGAATAATTACTTTATATTGGAGCTGAACTGAAATTATTCATGAAATGTCATGACCGTCATCCTTTGAGTCATAATAAATAATATGTTTTTGTTAATCCCAACTATTCAAAATCTTCTCTCAATTACGAACGTTGTACAACTAAAGTAGTATATATAATTTTCTTTTACATGATTATTTATTTAATAGGTTGATAAATAATAGATTACCAAAGGTGTAGAGAATAATATTTTACTATATATAAGATAAAACCAAACAAAAGGGTGTTAGAGGTATTAATTCATTCATT
This sequence comes from Viscum album, assembly GCA_963277665.1. Classification (NCBI taxonomy): domain Eukaryota; kingdom Viridiplantae; phylum Streptophyta; class Magnoliopsida; order Santalales; family Viscaceae; genus Viscum; species Viscum album. The sequence goes on from OY728145.1 coordinate 1,101,536,126, forward strand.
TATTCAATAGATTCTGAAATCATAGTTTTTTTCCAAGGAAATTTTATATAATGAATCTGGTATAAGTGAGACACCCTTAGTGGACACCCAATAGTGAATGATTTGATAAAGTGATAAAATTAATTATTTATATTGTTATTATAATATTGACATAAATAAAATATCAGGATCATTATATATAACTAATACCCCATAGGACAATTTCAATTTGAATTTTAGTAGATTTATTATCGTGTTGTGATTTTGTAACCATGTGAAAATCTCATCCTTGTAATTTAAATAATAACATCACCAGTGACGATTTATTACCTAATTTTCTATATATCCTTCAAATATTTTATAAAAAAGGGACTTCATACATTATTCATTACTCAATAAACTATGGATCCATTTTTCATTAATCTAATGATCATTACTAATGTGGAAGACAAACTTTTTTGTTGACCACAAAGCTATAACATTCAAATATTAAGTTACCATCTAGGAATTAATATACTCAATGTAACCATTCATAAATAATATATCCCTATAATCCATTACTGTATTAATAATTAAATGATTTATTTTGGTTTTAATCCAAATATTCTGTTAATAATTATTTGGGATCCATTATTTTTTCAATAATTTAATTTTTTATTCATTACCCTAATAATGAAAAATGTAAATACATTTTTTATATTAACCCCCCTAAAAATGGATTATTTATACACATCATCATCACAATTAAATATATAAATCAAGATTACAAATTGTTCAAAACAATGATAATTAATAGGAAGACCAAAATGGTGAACAATAATCAAGAATATCAAATACCTAATTTTGTTATAATTTCATATAAATCCACCTATTTGTTTCTTTATAAGTATAACATATTTTTTTCAATATTTTAAGAGTCGGTTTCCTAGAAAAAATTTAGTGTACTTTGATTACATGAATATTTAATGTATTTAAATATTAAACATATTATTACATATTGATCATCATTGTGCATGGATATAGTGTAATAATGTCCAGGTGTATTTTTCATATTGACAATGTCGTAGTCATTCCCCGCTATTATGGTAACCACGATGTGCTATTAAAATATTCAATAATATAGTTCTATGGTTAGATGTAATTCTATAATGGGACACGTAATATCTAGACCTTCAAGTGTGAGTACTCATAATCTATTGAGACTACTACACCTGATGTCGTAAATGGTAATCTCCAATATGGGAGATTATGAGAACATACCTACAAGTAAGAATTCTATATGTTTTGGTGTCATTAGATATTCCTATATGCGAGTGTGTGTAATGCTAAATTGACATTAATAGTATAATTAATATGTGTCATTACATAGGAAAATTTAATTGCTGATGAAAACTGTCAGGGTATATGTTGGCAGGAAGCAGGGAATGTTGGGTTTGTCACGAGTGGCGTGTTATTAATGGATAAGTTGATGAATGATTTTTATCTTCCATTTATGGATGTTGATATGGAGTTACATTAATTGAAATATAACTGTAATGTGAAATTTCATGGCCATGGTGGGACAATGTGTTTATTTTATCTAGTCAAAGAATATTTTATCAAAAACAAATGATGACACTATCATGAAAACATCATGAATAGATATTTAGATAAAGTGATTATATTTCATATAGACCATTCATATGTAAAAGTCTTCATTTCGACATTTTATTCATTCTCTTTAGTTCCTTGACCCATTTAATGACAGTAATCTTGGACTTTAGGATAATGTATAAAATACCAATGAGAATGAATCCTAGAGGGCCACATAATAAGTGTTTCTAGTAGACTCGTTTAGATTCAATCTGAATTAAATTAATGTAATAAATATAATTATCAATACTCTGGAAAAAAATTATACATGTTAAAATGTGTCAATAAATTTTATTAATATTTATTCACTTGATTATGGGGTAAATATATTTATTTATTTTACTGAACCATAAATAGATATTTATTTAATATATTTTCAATTATATAATTATTTAAGAGAATAAATTCTATATTTTCTTATTTGGGAGTTCAATATATGGATGTGGAGTTCATGCGGACCACATTCAGTTAGATAATAAAATAATTATTTGTAAGTCGGTTATAATTAATTAACAAATTGCCACATGTAAAAATAATAATAACATTGATATTATATTTTGATGCAGAATTTTATTTATAATTCCATTTTGCACAACTTTGCGCAGCATTAATTAATTTGATGTCGTATTATTATTAAAATAATGTTTTTCTCTATGGTTATGAATGTATATAATTTATATTACATAATTAAATATATTAAATGAAGCAACATGTCGATAAATAGACATGTACGTCAATTGTGCCATGTACCGAACTGCACTCTTAGTGAATTGAGAATTGATTATCTAAATGATTTCTCTCTCAAATACTCTTCCCACCCCTCCCAAGAACAAGAAATGTTATTTTACACCAATAAAAATAGCATCATAAACAACATAAAAAAGGACACTAGCTTCTCCATGAATGCACCTGAAGAATGAGTAGTCTCAATCGAAGGCCATCAGAATATGTGTGGATCAACTCTTGATGGGATTATGGTTTGGATCATCAGAATTCCAATGGAACAATCCATATAGGTCATTCCAACTTATCAACATCTTCAATTGTGAATTTAATGAACATCCTTGTATTATATTCGTTACGAAATTAATTTTATTAATTATAAACATGTTGTGCAAGATCCTCTATAATGGTTTTGGGCCACTTCTATCATTATATAATTAATTGATTCGGTCCCATTAAGACTGGAAGTAGTCATTTTATTGATCCTAGAATAATCATTGACTATGGTAGAAATTAATGTTGGGAACCGGCCCAAACACTCTATAGTTGTGTCTAGAACCTACATGTTTTATCAGAGGGGTAAAATATATTTTATAATAATTTAAATAATTAATTGTTGAATTACAGTTTAATATTTTAGATTCTCAATTTATGTTTAGTAGTTTTTATATAGATTTTACGATTTGTTCTCCCTCTTTTAATTTCTTGTATATTTCACAGAACAACGGTTTTTTTAAAATAAAATTAATATAGATAACTCATCAAGAGGTGCCTATAATTCTTCCCAGGATACATGAATGTTCACATCATATTTTAGGACATACACACCATTTTCCATACCATATATGTTGCATTACCTAGACTACATGCCATGTATTCATGTTCAGTGCATCAGGAGAAATTTAGAAATTAATCAAGACATGTGCATTTATTCTCCATATGGTAGTAAATTCTACATCGTGTGTTAACCTGGACAAATAGTCACACACTTATCAGATTACAAATAGTGGGTATCACTACACCTCACTACACCATACATGTAGTCCATTTGGTTAAGGGGGCCAACCTGTCTATCTCATACATGGCTAAAATTATTGGTAATACTTTAATTCAGAGTCAACATGACATGTAATCCAGTACTTGTCATGTACTCCGTAATATCTGGTGTACTCTTCACATGTTGAGTCCCGAAAAATGTACATCACGATAGATAGTGAAGGTAGTACACAGCTTCTAGTTGAAACTTAATTCCCCCTAATTTACCAAATTAAAAAAAGTTAAAACTTCAATGTTTGGGTAATGTTCAGAACTATGTATCATGTATAAATCAAAGTATAGGTTGTTTCTCTATGAATTGAAATGTATTTTTTTCCATCTTTCATAAGTGTAAAATAGTTTTCACATATAATACATGTTTGGTAGATTTTAATGGGTATTCACCAGTATTATTCTAAAGTGAATTTATGTACATGGATGAGAATCTCATGGAGATTCAAAAAAGGATTAAGATAAATGGATTGATAAAATAATTATATTAATTAATCTATTTGATATAAATTTATCTTAGTAAGAAAAATAATTAATTGAATGCTAGTTTTATTAAATTATTAAATCATTTCATGTATGTTGGTGATCATGAGCTTGAACAATACCATTGTATGTGATTGGTGTCCTTTTAATTTATTTATCATATTAATAGTTGGCCTATGAGCCATCTCTCTTCATTAATGTGTAGGGCCAATGTTCCCTAGTTTTCTTTTATGTAAATCCTTTTTACCCCTCACCTATATTTGAGATAAAAATATATTTTTAATGGATGGAGCACCCATGTAGGTGTAGGAGGTTCATGACGAATATGAGACAAACCCAATCCTAGAAGATACGTATATGGACATGTGTATATCATTAAACACGAATCCAAAAAAACATGATATTTATCCATTGTGTTAGGGTTAGGTTATCAAACTCTAGATAAACTATCCTTTATAAAACAACATGATTATTTACTATTCATTTTTTCATTTGTATCAGTTTCATAGTCTATCATTATGGATGTCTTATTGGGATCACATAATTAATGAACTAACTAAGATGAATTTGGTATTAAAATAAACCAGGCGTATGGGTAAATATTATAAATACATGGTTACTCACATAAGTATGTTCTACATAATATTAATAATCTTGTGATATGATAATATGTAATTCCCTCATAAGAGATTAAATACCCTCAAAAAATATAAAGTCATACCAAGACTTCAATTAAAAGATTATGTTAAAAACTCTATATAACTATGTGTTTGACCCACACTTTTGGAAACACTTGCATTTATACATGAATCCTGTATGAATTATTTCATACTGACTTAACCATATTACATAAATATGAGTACACCTTTCTAGACTCAGTTTAATATTAGAGGCATGATTTGAGGAAATCCCAATTCAGGATTTTAGGATGGGGGAGTCCACTCAAAAATTCAAGGTGTTGCAAGCCCGTAGTTGGAAAATGCCTGCATAACTAAATAAAATCAAATAGTATGACCATCCCTTTTTGTGGTTCTATGAAGGGGAATATTGTTCTGTTCCACTAGAATTTCATGGAAACAAGACCTTACATGTTCAATGGTGATGGTCATTGGATCGTGATAAAATAGTGGAAGACGTAATAAAATTAATTTATTATTTATCTTAAGATGTAATCAAGAATGTACAAATGATATTATCTTTTACGATAGAATATATATTACATTATTTTAAAGAACCCTATCGATCTAATAAATCCTTTATAACGATTACATAATCACCGATAGTTACTTCTAAGAATGGTTTATATGGCTTTGTGTAATCCTACACCATGAACGGAATTCATAAGTGTTGGAGTCAGTATTAACTGATCCACTTTCGAAAGAGGTGAGTGATAAATATTTCTTGGTCTATAAGAAAAATATGAATGACATGTTCCATGTTCAATGTTGTATGTAGTCATTAATGTCTAGTGAGCAGATAAAGTCTCACAAAAACATGGATACTTATGGAATGCTCGAGCACCTACCTAGCATTTTATAGGAGAGAGTATATAATGAATGTTTTGATAACTCCAAGGAACTCTTTCAGAGATAGCTTGGATAGGGTCACAAGTTGGGCCTATTATAGTCATGCTCATTCACTATATTCAGCACCTAGATGATCTAGGGTTTATAATCCTCGAATAAATAGGCACTGATATAATTCTCCCATCACTCCCTCAGATCTTATCCATCATTGTTGACAATTTCAATATGATCAACATTAATAAGAATCTATCTCATCTTATTATCGTCATTCACCAAGGGTAAAAAGGTAGGTAGTGGGATTCATCTTTGATAAATATGGAGAATAAGAGTAAATGGAAGGCAATGAGCATTAAGCCCATTGATTATTCAAAGCCTTCCATGAACTTGATGATCAAAGGAAAGCCATGGGAATAAGAAGCTCTTTGTTTTTCATGTGGAAAGAAGGGCCACTGGAAGAAGAACTACGCATAGCATAGAAGAAAGGAGAATCATCATTTCCATTTGTTATCTAAGGAAATCAATAATTTTTTACAAATTGACTATTTTATACCGCTTTCAGTGCTCCAAATACATATCCAAATACAAAAACAAATTAGATTCAAGTTGATTGAATAAGGGGAGGTAGATCTATGAGCATCTAATGGAGCCACATTTTTTGTTATAGCTATTATGGGCCACCATCTCAAATTACCATTTGCGATGATATTCTAGTTAATGGGGTTTAATTATGTGCAGTTTATTACTAAAAAAATTATTTCTTGTATCCATATTTGTTAAATATGGAATTTTTTTCATGCAAGGAAATGAATGTTTCTTATTTTACAAATATTGAATTTGATTTGGGATGAAACGTTTTTTTAGCAGTATTCACAAGTTGGATTAAAGAAACCAAGTAATGGAAATCGATAAGAGAGATAATTCATATGAATCATACCACACCCAACTTTGGAATCACTGGCTAGGTCATGCAAACATTAAACACTTGGAAAAGTTACATCAATTTGGATATATTTATTCATTAGAAATCAGTAGACATTTTGTATGTCATATACGTATACCAGGAAAAATGACCAATGACACATTTTTTGGGAAAGGTAAAAGCGATAATGAACTTATTGAATTGTTTCATAATGATATATGTGGACTGTATCCACTTGAAGCAATGGGAGGTTACTCGTACATCATAACATTAAATGATGATTCCAGTATATATGGATTTATCTACATAATGTGGTATAAGTAAGATTCATTGGAAATATCTTAGAATAAAATAATGATGTTGAGAAGTTGCTTGGAAAGAAGATTACGAATCAATTTTTAGACAAAGGTGGATAATATCATTACCAAACATTAATTGATTACTTACAAGAGTTTGGGAATTTTTCCCGACTCAACACACATTACACACCCAAGTGCAATGGTGTTAGCGAATAGTGGAACCGCCCCAAGTAGGACATTGTGAGACTAATGATGAATCATGTGAGTCTTTCATTATCCTTTAGTGATATGTGTTACAAACAATGATAGACATAAAAATTCATGTACCAACTAAATCAGTAAATTGTATTTTTTTGAGTTCTTGAGTGGAATGAAAGCTATGTTATTTAATTTTCTTGTGTTGGGAAATGATTCATTTGTTAAGGCCCGTTTAGGTAAAAATGATTCACTCTATAGAACAATATATAATACCCAACATAAACAAGAGGATATTACCTATACAACCCCTCATAAAAAAGTGTTTGAGTGGAAAGAAATGACATTTTCTATTAGAGTTATAATATCTCTAAAAGATATAGTGTGAGAGAGATAGATCATGATGATGTTGAGGATCAAGGTACACAAGATTTTGTATACGAAAAAATTCCAAAAATACCCCTGGAAGAAAAAACAATTCCAGATACAGAAGAACTGCATATGAGTACAAGAGAGGATAGATAACCAAAATGGCATGGATTTCTATTTACCATGAATGGTGACTCCTTTTTTGTTGATAATAATTATCCTCTAACCAACAAGGAAATAATTAGTGGAATAGAATTTTCTAGGTAGAAGGAACCCATGAATTTTCAAATGGATTCCATGTACCAAAACCAATTCAAGATTTTCATAGATCCTTTTGTTGATGTAAATGCAGTTGGTCGAAAATTGGTATTCATGAGAAAACTGGTCATTGATAGAAAATTTAGTACATAGTGTCATGAATGGTTGCAAAAGGGTTCAAGAATCATTATGATATTTACTAAGATGAAACCTTTTCACCAGTTTCAATGCTAAAATTCATCAGAATTATATTGTTTAATACATCTTACCATGAGTATAAGATTTAGAAAATGTATGTCAAAATAGCTAGCCTTAACGGAAACCTATAAGAATATGTCAACAGGACGCAACCTGAAGGTCTGATGAATCCAAAGGATTACAATGAGTTATTCATGTTATAGAAAAAAATTTATGGATTAAACCAGCATCAACATCATGGAACATTCATTTTTCTGAATCCATAATGAAATTTGGTTTTTCTTAAGTAGGAATGTGATCCTTGTGTCTAAAAATACTTTAGTGGGAGTGGAATAATTTTTTTAATAGTATTTTATGATATCATATTAATTTTTGGAAACATGATACAAGCCTTAAAAACTATTATGTCATGTTTGAATCAATGCTTCGCCATAAAGACTTGAGAGAGGTATCATATATTATTGGGATCAAAATCCATCATGATATACCCAATAGATTTTTGGACTTAAGACAATATAGAATCATTGATAAGATACATCAGTGACTCAGTTTGGAACAATACAAGAGGTGATTGTTTTTATGGTCACATGATATTCATATTTAAAATAAAATGTGATCTCAGACACATAAGGAATGATAGATTATTGAAACGACTCTATACACATCAGTTATTGGGTTAGTCGTCTATTCCATGATACGTACTTGGATGGATGTCACAAATGCATTGAATATGGTAGCTAGATATCAGCCTGACCAAGGTGTCAACTATTGTATGGAAATCAAGATGAACCTAAATCATTTGAGTCTTACTAAGGATATGTTCCCAGTGTTTGGATGATCATAATCATATATGTAGAAGCTAGTTTATGTAATTATCTAGCTGACATGAAATAACCCAAGTGATGCATCTTCTCTTTGAATGGATCTATTGTGAGATGATAAATCTCAAAAATGTGTGTTGTTGTAGATTTTACATTAGATTCATTGTTTATTGCAACTTATGAGGCAACTAAAGAAGGAATTTTGATGCAAATCATCATCTAGGAGATGGATGCGATATATAGTAGTAAATATCCCATCACATTGTACATTGATAATATTGCACCAGTGACTCTCAGAAAAGGGACATGCTCACATCAGTGGAAAAAGAACATACTACATATGTATTATCTCTTGAGTGATTTCATTCAGAGAGGTGATGTTATAGGTAGTCTTATTTCCATGGAATCCATTGGTATAAACCCCTATACAAAAGAATTAACTCAATAGAATCATGATCATCATGTGGGGTCTTGAGGAATATAAGTCATAGGCAATTGGTCGGTGTCCATGTTAGAGTTTGCAATAGATGGCATCTTAGAACCCATTGTTTGTACATTAATTACATGAATATTTAATTTATTATATATTAATCATCATATTAAATATTCTTTATTGTTGTACATAATTAGAATGTAATAATGTTCTAGAGTATTTCTCACATTTGAAAGGTCACAACAGTTCCCTAATATGATGAAAACTTTGAAGTGTTATCAAGATATATATAAATATGTTTCTTTGGATAGAAGACTTAATATAATGGGACACATAGTATACAGACCATTGGGTGTGAGTACTAGTAAGAAAATGAACCTAAATTTCATGAATTTATCACATGGTAATCTCCATGATGTATGATTATGGGAACAAACCCTCTAGTAGTAATTCTGAAAATTTTGGTGTCATCTGATATTCTTATCAATGAGCATTATTAATGAAAATTAGACATAATTATTATCATTAATAAATGTCATGAATCATGTTGTTTTATTTTCTAAAGACAACAATCACGCAATATGTTGGTAGGAAGTTGGGAATGTTTGCTGAGTCATGAGGCACAAGTTATTAATAGATAAGTCATAGAAGGATCGTTATCTTCCATTTATAGAAGTTAATATCGCAGACGTTAGATTGAAATAGAATATTCATGAGAAATTCCATGGCTATGATGTAATGAAGGGTTTATTTCTTGTAGTCATAGAATGGTGTATCAAGAATAATGGTTGATCACACTATGAGGAAACCATCTCGATGAGAAATTGAGATAATGGTATTATATTACACTATGAGATTTTATTTGTCGATGTCTTTTTTACAACTATATGTTCTTTTTGTTGGGTACTTTGACCTGTAGATATATATTTCAATTGGACTTTTAGAATTTCCACCTCCCTGAATGTGAAATAATCTTAGAGGGTCACACAATATGTGGTTCTTGTGGTCTCGGTTAAATACAATTTGAATTTAAAAAATGGAATAAATATTATTTTCAAGATAGTGCAATAGTTATATTCATATTAAAATGATTGCATAAAATAAATAAATATTTATTAATTGTATTGTCGGTGAAATATATTTATTTATTTTATTGAAAAATTAATAAATATTTATATAATATTTTATAAATAATGTATTTATTAAATAAAAAAACTTATTTATTTATTTATTCAGTTATTCAACAAATAGAAATGTAGTTCAAGAAGATCAAGGCTAGCCCGATAGTAAGATAATTATTTGCAACATGATAAATAATTAATTAACAATTTGGAACAAGTATAGATAATAATAATCCTCCCATTATTTTATGACACTAATTTTTTTAATAATTCCATTTTCCCATGTTGGTGCACAATAAATAATTACAGTATATTATTATTAAAAACATGTATTTTCTATAAGGTTGTGATTATATTTAACATAAATTATGCAATTAAATATTTTAATTGAAGCCTATGTCGATAAAAAGACACATTCTTCTGATGTTCCATGAACTAAAATAAATGTTTGGTGATTTGAGAAACGGTGAGATAAAAATTTCTATCTGGAATCATCTTCCCGCCCCAATCATTTATAAGATACAATCATCAAGACCGATGAACAAGAGATCATGAAATAATGACATAAGACACTCGCATCACCCCACTAGCACTGGAAAAACAACTACTATCAATCAGAGGCCATTCGAGCGTGTGTGGATTACTTCTAAAGAGATTCTAGTTTGCATTATTGGAAGCAAAAAATGACATTCTAGAAGGGTCATTTTCAGATGATTAACATCATCTATGAAGAATGTACAGAATATCCATGTATTTTTATCTATAAAAATAATTAAATTAATTATAAAAATGATGTTCATGAAACTCTACAATGGTTTTGAGCATCTTCCTTCTTTATGTATATATTTGTTTCTATTCCATGGAAACTAGAATTAGTCATCTTTTTGATCCCAGAATAATAATTAATAATGATAAAAATTAATGTTGGGGGTCAACCCAACAACGCTTCCACAATGCCTGAAACCTGCACAAACTGTTTATGTATTTAGTAATTAAATGAATCCATGGGTATTATTCATTGCATAGAAATAAAAATATTTAATCATCACTATTAATATAAATACCATTCATAATAGGGGATGTGGAATCAATATACTCTACTACACTAAAATTAAATGTGTTCAAGGGTTGATTTTTCAATGTAATAACAAATAGTGGACTTCATCATTATATGATTTTCATTGGGATATGATATTTGTGTGTCAATAAATCCCCTTTAGTCACCAAAATGATCCTTTAAATAGGATCAAATTCTTTTATTTCTTATTTATTTTTAATATAACTACACTCTATGCCATCAATGATTATGGTTTTTTTAAAATATATGTTATACATAAAAACATTTTTATTTACAAACACAACAACATTTTCTATTGGTATATGATGTATTAAATAAATATTCATATCCAATTAAGTAAATACTTTTTTTATTATTTACGATATTTTATAAAATGGAAAATGGGTATTCTGACCATTCGTCCCAATATAGAAATGATAATTTTGGCCACATAGACCTTTCATTGAAGAATTTATTAAATTAATTGGAATAAAAAATTTCACAATCACAACATTCAATGTATTGTATTTATAAACAACCAATTATTTAATATTATCTAACATTTTTTTTCTACCACTGAGTTTTGTACCCATAATTCTTATAATACATAATATAAACATATCACTTTTCATATAAATAAAAAGGGAATATATCAATATGGAGTACTTTAATTTCACAATTGGAAAAAATGATTTGAGAATTAGTGAAATAATGATGAAATAGATGAATCAATATCGATTCATAATCCACATTCATGTTTATAGATTGATGTGTCTAGATAGGACCCCATGATTTTTTTCATGATAATTGGTTTTAATATTGGGATATTAGAAGAACAATTATAATGGTATTTGTATGGTATTTTCATAACCAAAGATTATTTTTTCATGGGTTTAGATTAGTGTATAGGATTTGATGATACAAAATTTTTCCATTATGTGTCGTTTTTTAGTCAACCCATTTTCCACTATGTATCTATGAATATCCAAATCCATGAGTTAAATATATATATAGAAAAGTTTGGTGTTTCACTATATCGATTCATTATTATCCCACGTATTGGAATAAATAACTATATTAACTCTATATATTCATCATCTACATGGTTCCCATGTAACGTAGACAATTTTATTTTTAATGTTAGCATGTTTATTATGTATTTAATGTGCACCACACTATGATATTTATATATTAAGAGAATAACTATTTGTGTGGGTCTTTTGTAAAAAATATTCTAAACTAATTTCATAGATTATATTGTGATCCTATTTTTAATAATGATTTATTTTTGGAATGGGTGATCATGAGGGAGGCATCCTAATGAATAGGGTAAAATAAGACATGTATATTTATGAATTTGGGATATTCTTTATCCCATTAGTGTCTCATATTTTCGTGGATATGGTGGGTTAATTAATATTTATAGTAGTTGAATAATTATTAGGAATGCACTATATAGACATAGATCTTGTTGTTTTTTACCATTTTATACCAAATATCAGTCCTTATTTTTTTGGTCAGAATTTATATATTATAGGATGAATCACAAATCTCACACAACCTCAACAATTCACTTCCCTACCACATAAGATTATCTTTATAATTATAGCGGGGGAACACAATTTTATACCACTACACATAAATATTATATTTCATTGTAACATTAATATCATTTATTGGTAAAATATATGCTTAATTATTAAAAAAGGGTTATTTTATTATATATTATTTCATGTACAACTAATAATGGTGGAATCAATTATTGAAGGGTTTTACCTAGTTTGAAAACTATATTGTGTTCTTCTTGATTGTCAATTTTTGTAGAATTGATTAAATCGACATTGATATGATTTTTTAACATAATATCATTAAATTTGTGAAATAGATGACGTTTGGTTTATGAAATGTTATAATTGTTTTTTTAATTATAGTGTGTTTAAGGTAAACTATTTTTTAGACAAACAAATTGTTAAATTTTTATAATCTTTTTGATATATAATTTCATTCTCATTATAAATTCTCTATGAGAAATCATGGGAAGGCATTGTTTATTTGTTCCATGTACCTAATTACAACTATATCTCTATGATCCACCATTTTAAATTGTATGTATTTTAGAAAAAATGGGTTATGAAATAACACTAAAGGTATCCAAATAATGTTAGTGATATAGATTGATATAAAATGTGAATGTTAAATTTTGAATAACTCAAATGTAATTGGATATTTTTCCATACTTTATAATAAAATTTTTGACTAATTACTCTATCAATATCAATGATAATAAATGTAATAATGAAATAGAAATTTAATCTCATTACATGTTACGATGTGTTGGATGTGGTAGATTTGGTCAGACCACATGTCAATTTTGAGAGTCTAAAATGGTGATTGGTTTTTTGGGTATCCACATAGTTCATAGAATGTTTCTCGGGGGTTATCTATATTTCGGTTTTAAATTTTAATATATCCTTTTATTTGATTCATTCTATAATATATCTTTTATTTTCAATTAATTCCGATCATGGATCAATATTGTAATGATTTTCGGTAATTTTCAAAGATTCAGCAGTTTTCCTAAAGATTTTTAATATAAAAAATGTATTGTTTATTAATTGTTTAGGATTAATTCTATTGTTTCTAGAAAAAAAATATAATCATATAGGTATAAGATCCAACCTAACCATATAATAATGGTATGTCTAATGGTTACAATGCTTGATAAAAATTTCTAATCAAGGGAGAACATTTATAAATGAGATTAAAAAAGATTTATGATTCAAATGTAAATTTATCCTCATATGGTAAAATATGAATTCTTCAATGTATAAAAGTTTTTATGTGATTTAGGGAAAAATATGTTTTTCATACATAATGGAATATTAAGTTCAATTTATTATATGTATTATTGAATATTTTATAATTAAAATCATTATGACTCCTTTTCATTTTATATTGTAAATTCATTCTTGAATTTTTAAATTCATTTGGAGTTGTATAAGGAATAATTCATACATATGGTTGTTGTAGAGTTGCAATAAATAAATTGTAATTGTTTTTTTATAATGGATATAAGAAAAATTATGCCATTTTATATACAAATAATGTTTTTTTAATATGAGTATTTTCATTAGATAACGATGTGAAATTTTATATTGAAGGGTTTTTTCCCTAGTATGTATAAGGGTTATTTCTATAAAAATGGATGGTATGTAATTAGAAAAGATTAAAATGAATGGGTCATCCAAAAAAATTATTTTATGTAAAATAATTTTCCAAAAATTAATATTATGGATTTTTTCAATATTTCACTAAAAATGTGTTATTATGGTGAATTAAATGGGAAATGTACTAAAAAGAAATTTTTATTACTTTTTCATTTAATTAAACTAGAAACATGTATGATAAGATATATCATTATTTTTTTCTTCTCTATATAATATATTCGTAGATTATTTTTCATTCATCAAATAGACAGAATAAGTATGAAATAAGGGGTGATTATTAATGGATTCATAAAAAATTATCTATTGATGATTCCTTATAATAGGGTTCTCCTCATATTATATTAATTCAATTTATTGAATACAAATGGGATGTATATTTTTAATTAGTGTAGTCTTGAAAACTATTCGATGGTGGTGCCTAAGTATTTCTAATATAATAAATATGTTATATTTTCTCAAATTAAGAATTGTTGCTAGGGATAGTTACCTATGAATATAAACTAAAGAACATAATTTTTTAGTTATCCATAACAGATTACTAGAGGTAGTCTAATGTGTAAAAATATGTTTTTTATATTTCATGACATAATTATGTAATATTGTGGGTTCAGATCTTTATAATAGTGATGTTTTATATTATAATGTGGTTGTTTTTAATATTTATAACTTAAATTATTTTATAGGTGTGCTAAATTTGGAATTTACAATTATAATAATGGTATTGTGGGTTATCTGTGGTTTTCATATTGTTTTCTTATATCTAATCATCATAGAGATGTGATTATGGGGTTTTTGTACACACTCTATTGGGCCCAATATGTGGTTTTATACAATCATTATTTGAATTATAATTTGTTAGTAAGTGACATAATAATAATGGTGTTGACATTAGTATAAATAAGCAATATAACATAGTCATCCATTTTATGTTAGGATGATCACTTTTTATGAGTGAAATTAAAAATGTATATGTGAGATTTCTTATAATATGTATCTGGAGGTGACATTGTGGAATCATGGATGATTTTGATTGATGTTTTTCATTTATATGAGTATATTTTGGAAGGAATTTGTTATTATTATTATATTAGATACTGAAGATGTTCTTTTACTCCATATCTATTCAATATAAAAAAATATGTTTTCAATAATGGTTTAACTAATATAGAGTGAGTTTTTTGTTTTGGTATTATAATTATTTATTACCCAATTCAGTAAATTGATACGTGATGTAGAAATTTGTTACAGATACCATATCGGGGTCCAACTTCATTTTTATTCATACACTATATTATTATTATCTGATGTGTTCATTCATTATGTATTTTGGATAATGTAATGTTAATGATTCAACATTATTAAACCAACGAGAATTTTAGTGCATAGATTGAACTAGATATATTTCATTGATTACAGATTCATCTGGTAGATTACTGGTGTTGGTATGGTTGTTATTTTGATTATTTTTTGTAAAAATATATATGTGATTAGTGTATAGAAAATCATTTGATTTTGGTATAGTTTCAATGACATAGTAGTTTTTCATTTAATATGTAGTACATGTATATTTTGTGTTTTTACATATTATTTCAAAACCCATTTTCAATTTTTTATGATATTTTTATTTTCATATTCAAATTTTATAATAACTCAACTATCACCCTATAGAACACCATCACTAGTAAATATAATTTAGAATATTCATTGGCATGCCTATGGTCTGGTGACTTGCCTATTTGTTTTACTATGGAGTCATTTGGGTTATGGAATTATGATGTTTTATCTGAATAGATTGGTTGAAAAATTACTATGTGAGTGTTATTTAGTTTTATAGGTGATGTAAGACTATATATATAGTATTGTATGTGAATATTTGATTTATAATCATGGTGTGTTTCTAGCCAACAACAATATGAGTTGATGTCTAAATTAATAGGGATATTAGAATTTCATTATCTGTTTATTTGGATTTAAATGATTTATTCTATCATAATAAATTTATATCCATGAAATTTATTACTGAATCATTATTATGGCTTTGAGAGAAAATAATGAGTTTTGATACATCATTTTAGTCGGTCTCACATAACATGAATGTGCAACATGTTATTTTTGTTTTGTTTATCTTTTATAATTATGTTATGTGTTGATCTAATTTATATGCCAACAACATGATGAAAAATATGTCTTGTAATATATCTTAACATAATTTTACTGTTTTATATATGTACATGATGTGAAATGGGGAATGACATGGGTATTAGGTATTAAATTAAAATAAAATACTACAATCTATTTCTTTATTTGATAAAAATTCAAATGATTTTAAAATACTAATGGTATTTTACATATGTTCATAATATAGTTTTAAAATGTATAATATTAATAAAAAAATATATAATCGACTACTGAATTTTTTTATAATTATTTATATTATACATACATATTCATATATTCATAAATACTATTTTTTCAAGGAATTTTTTCTCACACTTTGGGGAGAAAAATTTATTTCAATAAAATATAAAAAATTCAACACAAACCAATGTTTCTATAATTTATTCATCAATTACAACATTTGTATCAAATAAAAATTATAAAACATAGATACTTTTATTCTAAATAATAATAAAGGATCACCTAATTTTAATAGAGTTTTTATTATGAAAACAAAATAAGATAGAGTGTTGAACTGATCTATTAGAATCATTGGTATGAAAATGAAAAATGTATATATTTTTATATAGCAGATAAAATGAATTGATTTTGGACCCTAGTAGTCAAAAGAAATTTCAACATAAAATTATTTATTCTTGAGACTGTGTTAAATTGACATTTGGTTTCAATTAATATGAGATACATTCATTTAATACATTTAGTCCCATGGGATCGTCCCAAAATTTGTTTCAATATTTCAGAAAAATAAATTTTATTTTCTGAAAATGTATGTTGCATAGTTTACATCACAATACTATAATGATTTATGGTTATATTTACATCATCTAAATGTATAAACTTCAATGATTTATGAAGTCAATTTGTTAATGTATCATAATTTACATTCATTATTTTCCCATTATATACTCACATTTAAAATTCAATATTTTTTATTTTACATATTTCTCTAAATAATGTAGACCTTAAATTATCCAAAAATATTATTTTCCCTCCGAACAACATCATTTCCATTAGTTTCATCATTTAAAATCATACAATTGTCCTATTTCATTGGAATAATTTCGTTCTCATCATGAAGACTAAATTTATGTGAATCAAATATATAAATTTCCATTTCACTCCTTTCACATTGATCTTCAATAATTATGGAATTTATTTTCTATCCACAGTGATATTAGGCATAATATTTTTTTGAAACCCATATTATTTATAAGAAGGATTACTTTTTGATGACTTCAGTATGGTATTCCAACATTATTTTTTAACAAATCTTAATATTTCCCCATAAAAAAAATTTGTAGGTGAATAATATAAGAAAATAATATATTTTTCAACTAAATTTCCTTTCGATCAATAGAAAACATCATAATTTTATTGACTTTTTTTTATATTCACATTATTTATTTTATTAAAATATTCAAAGCATTATATAATTATAAAATTCCTCAAATTCATTAAAAATTTTAATATACATTAAGAAAAATTTATAATAATATGGCTTCATACAATTTTGATTATCAATGAAATCATTTATTAACAAAATAATAATTCAACACCACCTGAAACATAGTATTTTCAATAAGTCGCTTTTTCTAATTTTAATAAAATGAAAAAGCATAAGGACATATTAAAATATCAAATTTTTGTATAATATATCTACTTTGATAAATATAATACTAAATTTAAAACTTAAATGAACGAAGAATATTTTTTGAAAGAATTAAAAAGTAAAAAAGTAATAATATATAATAAATAAAAACTAGGAATGAGCCATGAAAAGTGTATGAATTTGAATAAATGAATCAACACACATTAATATCATGTGATCAAATTATAATTCATTGATTTATGAATCTTAAAGTAATTATAATTGAAAACAACTATGTTCCTTATCATCATAAGATGCAAGGTTTTAAAATATAATTTTGGTGGGTTTATTTTAGAAATTATGAAATATTAATGGAAAAGAGTTTTTAGACATTTTTCCCTTTAAATATAATAGTCTGGTCAGTCATAATATTTTTTTAAGATGTAATAAAAACCAAAAAACCTAAATTTATTTTATAATCAAAAAATGTATTTACATTATTCTAAAAAAAATATTATACGAGTATATGTTTCAAAAATTCAATAAATTTTAAATTTTTTTTTGTGTCATAAAAACTAATAATATTTTTATAAAATTTATAAATAGTTTGTGGGTAATTTTGTATCAATTAAATTTCTATCTTGAAAATTTTATGCATAATAAAATTCCAAAACAAATACAAACAATGTCTAAAAAATTGGATTTCTGTTAAAATAATTATTTTATAATCAGTTGTTTTTAAAAAAAATATAAAAATATAAAAATAATTAAAAAACGTCATGAATGGATAAATACAAATTAAATTGGTAATCTACAAGAGGATACAATAGGATCAATGAGATTCAACCCTCATACCTCCCTGAGATCCCAAAGGGATACAACCACTAGGTTTTCCCCTATGAAAAAAAATTAAATATAATTAATGTTTTTACTAAACATTAAAAATAATATTTCATAGTGAATTATTGTAGTACCATAAAAGAAACAACATAAATATATTTTCTATAATAAAAAATATAATAAATTTAACATTATTAATAATTTATACAAGTAATAAAAAAGGAATAATCGCAATGAAAATTCATTAATTAAACCCTTTATATAACAAACCCATTAATACCTTAGGGTAAAAATACCATAAATGAAATAATTATTTATATAATGTCTACAGAAAATATCAAATACAATAATGAAAACACTAAATTCAAAACAAAAATTTTCAATTCAAAATATATATTATCCAACGAAATCATAATAGTTGGAATATTTTATAATTGACATATACTAGAAATAACCAAAAAAAATTTTATAACACTGAATAATAAATTGAAAACATAGTCAAGTAACATTTCAATCAAAGAAAAAGACATGTATTCAAAAAAATGATTCTATATCTAACTGAAAAACTATTTTTTCCTCAAGAAATTTTTTTTTCAATGATATAGAAAATAATTTTATAAAACAATTATGTATAAAATTAGGTTGTACCAAGGGGAAAAGGTTTTAATACAAAAATTCATAGCATCATAATACTTTTTTGATTTATTCATAATATGGTATGATTTTTTGATACTAAAATAAAAGCATCTGTCAATTAAAATAGAGATATTTGACTAAATTTATAAAAAGTAATAAAATATTTCTAGAGGACGTCTTCTAAAATATTAAAATATTATACAATTAAAGCGTGGTTAATGGAAAAATTATACCTAAATTATATAATTCCCTAATATATATATATATAAAGAAAATATTTTTAAAAGATCATTCCTTTATACCTTATTTTAAAACAATTATATCCCTTATTAACAACACTATCACCTAATATACAACACATAAATCATTACATATTTTTGAATGCATGATTTTATCATAATTCCAATTTCAATAAAAACCCATATAATATCAAATTGGATTCAAAAACAACAGTACATATTCAATTCATCCATTTTAAATAACCATGTAAAACATTCATTCAAAAATTAATATAATTATACCCAAAATAAAAATATTCCTTTCCACATGATTATTAATATAAAACATCATTCATTTAATTTTTTTCATACCTTTACGCAGAATTAAAATTCATATCTATAAAATTTAATTTTTTATCATAATAAACAATTTTATATTTTACATATTCCTAATACTATTTTCAAAATTTCATCAAAATTACAATAATATATAATTCAAATTATAAAACTCATTTACATAATAATTACTAAAAAAAAGAATCATGGTTAATCAGGATCATAATCATCTAAAAAATATCTAATTACTGAATGTAATAGACATTCATATAATATAGATAAATATATAACCTTATTTACTGATACATCCCCGCCCCACAATTTATTGAAATTAGTTATAAAAAAATATAATCGTCCCATAATTAAACAAAATATAATAATGGAATAATATCATAAGCCCCTAATTCAGTAATGTAGTAGTTTTCTGTATTCGTTAATTCTAAAATCATTAAATATATAATGCACAGAAAATTAATTTCACATATGATTTAGGATAACACTATAAATTAAAAAATTAGTAATATAATTCAATTACAATCATGTTTGTAATGATATAACATAAAAAATTATAATTTAAATAAACTAATAATAATTATACATGAATAATCGGGATGTAATGATATCTTATTTAGTGTTTGAAAAATATATAAATTTCAATCTCATTAGTATCATAATAGATGATGAACTAGATACTATATAATTTGAAATGAAATATGAATCAAACCAATAAACATGTGATCATGGAAAATTATCCAATATAATATAAGGGAAGGTTGTGTCGGTAAGGAGGAATTATAGGAACATTATGGGAAGGGATATTATGTCCAATATATGTGTTTATCCTCTATACCAATATTAACTTAAAATAATTTTAATAACATAGTATATAACCACATTATTTTAAATCCACTTTTAAAAGGTATTCGTTTTAAATACATAACATTATTTATTATATCCAATCAATATAGGGGACTCTAAAATTGAAAATAATCGAACCCAATAATATAGAGGCATGGTTATATCCCTCATTTCTATTTTTGAATTAACTTTTTACATATATTATATGGTCTCTGATTCTTGTCTATTATTTAAGAGGTTTGAAGAATGTAAGCATCACAAATATAAAATTTTTACCAATAGTAGATGGTATTGGTCTACATTATAGGTTTACTATTCCATATCTATATAAAAATATATTTATTTTTTGTCCAATTTTACTGACTCTTCTAATTGAAGGCGTGTTGGAATTAAATTCCAAACTACTATAATTCTATATATTATATGTTGTTTGTGACAAACCATTTCTAGTGTTATACTTTTTAATGCAATTTGTATTAAATTTTTTTGGGGTTGGATTCCATTGTTATTCAATGAAAAGAACTACATTGGGATTGTATTGATTATAATATATAGGTAGGCATTATATCATATAAAAATAGAATATCTGATGTTGTATGATCTTATTGTCTAGTATAATTGGTTTATGTCATGATTTTGTAGATGTTGTAGGTTTTAATGTGATGGTATTTAGGATGTAAGTTTTTATTTGGTTATTAATTTTGATGTGGTTTGTTTTCAACATTTCTGCGATAGTGAAAGAGGTTCATCATGGTGTGTCTAAGTGAAATTCATTGGTTAATCGATATACTTTTGACATGGGGTTAATCAATTGCACATGTTTTTAAAATTTCTGTTTATGAATAAAATCTCAAAAATTATAATTTCATGATAAAATCATATTTAATCACTTCCACAAATATATAGAATTATAAAAAAAAATTAATGGTAAATATGATTTTTTATATGGATTGAATCTAATGTGGAATCCAAATACTTGTTTTCTCTATTTTCCATCCATGTCATATATAATATCTCAATTTAAATATCATGTGATTAGATGTGGCCAATATTATAAAAAATTCATGGGCATGTATAATAGACATACAGTGAAATTTATGATACACTTTCTTAATGCAATATGGAATTTTATTAAATTACCACTTGTCATTATGAATTTTACATTATTTATTGAATCTACAGAAGGTAAGAAGAACTCTACATGACACCTCATCATCTACAATATAATTTTATCCTATTCTAGTTGGTTCATTAACTACTAATGGAAAATTGAATAGGGTATATGAACATTTAACCTCATCCAAAATAATTTATAATGATTAAAATGTAAATGATACCATGTACACATACCCTGGTCTTCTTGGTTCATAATTGAATTCCACTAGATGAGAAAAAATATGATCTTTTTTTCTTATAGTGGTGGTGAATTTGGTAACAATAGAACTTATTAATCATATATTGTTTCACTATAATTCAATACAATAATTTATAATCATAACGATGTTAGTTTCTTAATTCTTAATGACGTTTGGTATTTAAATTTAATTATATTTCATCTTCCAAGTGAAACATATTTTTTTAATATTTTTATTTTAGAAAAAACATTAAATTAATGTTATGTACTCTGATAATTATATTTAATACCATGAAACTATTATAAAATTTCATAAAATAAACTCTATATTTGACTATGATATAGAATTTATGATATACCATTTGAAATTCTGAATAATATCACCCAATGATGATCTATTTTGTATTACGTTTTTATACTAGTCTATTATACAATTTGAATAACGTGATATTTGGAGTAGTTTATCAATCTACAAATAATTAATTGAGGATATTTTATGTCTAGGATATCTAACGAGATTTCCTTTTTATAGCAATGTATTCTACCAATAACTGAATTCTGATTCTTATTTTTTCAAATAACACAACATCAACCTATAGTAAATGTGTCACATAATGTTTATAATTTTACATCAATGCTACTTTTATGTTAATAATTATAATATTTAAATAGATACAGGTTCTAGAATCTTTTATAGATCATCACAAAACGTAGGTCTACATTATTGTATTTAATAACACTCTTGAAATCCATGAAATTATTTTTATTTTCTATAAAATTGTTACCATTTACATAAGATTAATTTATACAATATATCCAGACTGGATTTAGTGAGATAGTGTATTAAAAATATTTCTCTTCTAAACCCCTATTAAATTTCCTTATCTCTATTAGTATATTTTTTTGAGAATCATCAAGAAATTCAAAAATTTTAACAATAGTTTATCTTCATAAATTATCCAATTCATCAATAATTCTCATGAATATGTTTCCCTATAAAATTGAATTGAATTATTCATATTTCATAACCATTCCACAAAAGAAATATCATTTTCAAAATATGTACTTTTGAAAATGACAAATAAATTTTATAGGAAAGTCTTTTTTATGGAATATATTTATATTATATATCAAATATATAGTTAATATATACAACTATAATAACATTTCCACCTTATAATTTCAATACATGATTTATTATACCTAGTATTCAATTGTTGAAAATAATTTCACATAGTTAACTGGCCATCTCGGATTAACATCTTATAGGGAATGTTTTATTGAATAATGATATATATTCATCTTGAATGTTTTGTTACATAATTATTTAGATAATCTAATTCTTGTTGTTTATTAGTGATATATTTTTCTTTTTCTACATATAAATTTGAATATTTATAATCAATTTTATTTTTTGATTCATATGAGTTGTAATATTGCTGATATTGTAATGGATTCTAGTAAAAAAACGTGATAAATGAATAGTAAATATAATATATTTAGTCCTACTATTATAATTTTAATACTATAAATTAATTTTCATAAAATAGTGACATATAAAGACAAAAATATATATTTAAAATATTCATTTTATCATAAATATCATAAGAATAAATGTTTGAATTATGTCATAGTGGACACATGTTCTGAATATTTATATTGAATTATATAAATTCTTCTTATAAAAGCTTTTCCATGTTGTATTTAACAATCAATGTTCTTTTACATTAAATAAATCTCTAATCTATTATTTTATAATCATCACTCAACAATGGATTCTATAGATAACTATATTTTATAATATCATGTTTATGGAAGTTCAATTATAAATAATTCATAGTGTTCTTTGTTACATTATCATTTTTCAATTTGTGGATATGACCCCTTTTCCATATCAATATCTCGTTCTCATTTTTAATAACATAATCATTCCAATTAGTTTTAATTTTTTTCATAAAAATCATATTACCCATAGATATTTAATCATTAATATATATGATGAACTATAGGACATATTAATTTGAATAATTACTTTTAGTCCACATAATGCTTATATAATTATTTTTGGTGGCTTGGTCGATTGAATATTTACACTTTTACATCATACCCCTATCCACAACGTATTTTAAATATTTTCATAAATAATTTACATCTATATAAATTTAGAGAATATTTTTAAAAAACTTTAAAATTAAATATTCACAAATAATTTATGATCATGATAGTAAATCCTTATATACCAGAAATTATTTTGATATTAAATACTATGGTTTCTCAAATTATATAGATAATAAAATTAATATATATTCCCACTTGTTCATTCACCTTTGGTAATGATTCGTCAATATTTTTTTCTAATGATGACACATGTATTCCATTTGAAAATAACACCATTTCCTATATCACAAATATTACTTGTAGAAATATTATTATGTTTGATCTCGTAAAAAATAATCAATATTCCTATTTCTAATTTTATATTAAATTTTAGTTATGATAATTATTATATTCATCATGATGATTTAAGGTTGAAATATAACTACTCTCTCATTAGGTTTTCAAAATTAATTATTCTCTTGAAAAATCAGAAAATTGTTGATGAGGTGCCACCATAAATAGTCCATGTCTCACTATTCTTGATGTATTTTTGGGTATCTATTGAATATAGTGGTATAAATATTTTCCCTAAACTGTTGGACTTATTGTATTATTCAGTATATTATAAAATCCAAAGAATCATATCCATACATATTAATTTCCCCATTGATGTACAATATTTGATAACCATATTTGAAACCTGCTAGGCATCATGCGATCATCCCCATACACCAGAGACTACAAACAAGAAATACAGTACAAGGGTTTTATCATGAATATATTATACCACCCTATAAGATTGAGAAATAATATTTAAACAGAAACCATCCCCATTCATAATTTGATCCAGTATAAGTAGATGAAAATAAAAAAAATTCCTTTATCATATGTCACAAAAACGAGTTCCATCATACAAACCCATATGATGACATAGAATATGAATGGAATGAATATATAAAATAAAATAAATCACTACAATATCCTCAAGACGTGACTCAATCACAATCCAAAATATTAACTACAAAATATAGATTTAGCAAGTTATAATGGACCTCCACCCAACTAGAACATGTACTAGTGAGGTCTGGATAGACACTGATGTGTCCTGGACAACCAAATAGGTTGTTAGTATAACATATAAGGGAACTACCATCATGGTTAGGTACATAAATATTAAAAACAATTATACATGTGATATGATCATATAAATAAAAAAATATAAAAATTGAATCTTAAATAAAATAATTAGAGTATATCCACATGCTAAAAATTGACACCTATGGTAGACCATACATTCATCGGCCAACGTTAAATTGTCTATAAAACCATCATGGGACTATACCATACCAAACATATATTATCTATAGTTATAAGGTATCCACAATTTAACAACATAAAAAATCAGGAGAAATTCCACATGACAACCCAAATTCTATCATTTAGACTACTACTACATAGAATCCCAAAATAATCATATAAATATTTGAAGAAAACAAAAGTCCTTAAAAAGACTAATTATTTGGATAAACAAATTCAGAAAACATTTATATAAATATATAGGGACACACAATGGCCATAAAAATTCCAATTATACAATCCAGGCCTCCCTCAATAATGCATATAAATATATATGTGGGCCTATAAGGGTTACCACTTATACAAGGACATATGACATGAAATCCCCTCAACCATGTGTGTAGATAAATATCCATATCACAAGACCACATATAATGTATCCAATTTTTTGGGGGAAAATGATGAATATTGGTAGAACATTCATGGAATCTCATGAATCATAACAGATCAAAGTGGGAGGAATATCCCCCCAAAACCATTTCATATAACTTGTAGAATACCCACACTAAGATAACATCATCGATTTTAGTTCTATGGAGACAATCATAATCATTAGTCAACATTCCCCATGAGTTTTGTTTAGGGTTAATAAATAACTGCGGCACCCACTAAAATACCAAAGGACACATCATTATGTAAATTCCATTTAATTGATTCTCAATCATTATTTTTCTTATTGAGTCTACACGCATCACTATGAGTGGTATTACATCTGTTGACCTCATCATGGTAATAAATTTTTTTCACAATCCCCATTTGGAAATCTAATATTACTTTAGTTATGAAAATTTCCTAAATGTCATCCCACATTACAAGGTATCTTTATGTCAATCCTCAAATGCCCAAACCATCAGAACTGGCACATCTTTTTGTGAGTGAATAACAAACCTAATTCTCTTATAAATCATCTCAAAGAATTTAAGGCACCTCATGGATCTCATATGGATAAAATGGGCCACTCAGTCATTGTCAACACTATCCTCCACAATGAGATGTCTAAGGATCCTACTCTATGACATGGTTTTTTCTTCTTCTCATGTTTATTTAAATTCCACAATCATGTGTATGTTTTTTTAGTGGAAATTGATTATGAATAGGACCTCATCCACTATTGGATGAGTAAATCCAACCAATACTATGTTCCTATATAAAAATTTTAAATATTTCTATTTTGACATTCCCTTATGGTTTAAATAAGGAAATTTCATAATAAATGTCATCCCCGTATGTTGATAGACAACCGTTCATAGTTGAATAATAAAAAAATTAATTTAAATTCCAAAGGGGAATTTGTGAGGGAAAACCTAACTCATTTTAGAGTCACTTAATTTTTCTCTCATATCCCAAAAACTATGTATGGGACCACCCATGACCAACTAGGCAATACATTTCATTCCATGTCCCTACATCCCGATAATATATTCATCATTTAATTAAATTAATTTCTTTATTAAAATGTCTTTTAAAAATTTGTAATAAAAAATTATAAGGAATGAAACCAACCAAGCTGTAACTGGGAATTTATAATGTATTTTTAATATTTTTCAGAATGGGATAGGAGATCGTTT
Organism: Viscum album; assembly: GCA_963277665.1. Lineage (NCBI taxonomy): Eukaryota > Viridiplantae > Streptophyta > Magnoliopsida > Santalales > Viscaceae > Viscum > Viscum album. The sequence continues at coordinate 1,101,563,442 of OY728145.1, forward strand.
TATTTAAAAAAAGGATTAGGGAAGCGTGAATGGGGATCACAATTTCTAGACATAAAATGGGATGTGTGAAACCCATTAATGATTATTTTTCAGAATGCACAAATGATGCATGAATGAGACTCACGCATCATGCTTGTAAATTATTATTATAGCATTTCCCCATCCATAGCTCATTCTTCTCCACTGGTATTTCTTGCGAAGCCTTGCCTGAATTATTTCTCAACATGTATTTTCAGTTTTCTAAAATGTTAATTTTTTAATTAATCTTTTAATTGAATAAATGTTTTTTGTATGATTTATTTATTTAATATGTATTGATTCATTAATGTATTAATTTAGAAATTATTTTTGGATATATTATTTCATTAATTATTGATTAAATTTTATCAAACGATATAATGTATATTAAATTAAAATATAATCTAAATATATTGTTTATTTAATATAAATTTTATGAATGGAATATAATTCATATATGTGCAAATAATAATTTTTAAATGTAAATATTCTATATATATAGGTAATTCTCTATATATATTATTATAAATAAATATGTTTTATTATGTATTATATGAAATTTTTTTAAAATATATATTTAAAATTATTTATTTATTGTGTAACTGAAAATTAACTTTTATTAATAAAAACACTTTTTAGGCAATGTGAGAAAATAGTCACAGTCAATCTGGAGGTGAAACCTTATATGAAAAAATAATTCGGTCAAATCATTTCCTCATCCTATTTGTACATTCCTCTCTATAATGTATCTAGTTCATAAGACATTCCTTATCATCAGGGTCATTGCTAATAACAACATTGAAGCGAGACACCATTTTTCCCCTAGTTCTATTATACTCTTCATTGCTGATTTTCGTTTATTTAAAGCCTCCCATTAGGATCATATATTCCATGTCAATTAAATAAGTCTTATATTTGTTGACCTCCACATGAATTATAAATCCTATCATTTCACCATCTTCTTGTGGGTTCTCACATAAATAAATTCTTCTACCATTTCTTCCATGGAGTAGATGATTGGTTTTTTATGTCCTTTTCCATTTTAGTACAACATTAATTATCATTTCCACCCAAAATCATCATTACATTTAGGATTCCATGAACCCTACCTTTATGAAATATCATTCACAACAATCATGAAAGTAGATTCCATTTCTTTCTCAAACGATTTTGATTTTTACCTGACTGTGATAAAATCGGTTCCAGTAACTATGATTTGTCCTTGTGCCCCCTACCCTAATTCGTCTTATGGATCATCACCACTTCACTATACTAAGATACTTTTAAATCCTCCTAAAATTCAACAACATTTTTTTCCTTCCATTCAGATCATAGGGACGATTTTGTATATGATCATCGGTGACTGAACAATAAAAACTGTTGGGGGGTCTAAACACTATCTCAGACCAATACCTTTCCAAAAGATTGTGTGATGACCCCCAATGTACCATCACTCTAAATTAGTGTGATTTGAGGTATGATATCCACCACTTACATCTAAAAATACCTTCCATGAGAATCTCCCACCTTAAGCATGAGGTGATTGCAAAGATTGATAGTCAGTCTATAATGCCACAGATTTACTGATGTCAGAGTCCCTCAAATACCTTTTAAGCTGATCAAATACCCATGACACGAAGGGTTCATCAACGTATTTTACTGCTGGTTTACTCTTCAACACACTACATGCCAATTTTTTCACATGTTTAACATCATTCTCTTCCCTCACCGGCACTGAAACCTTCATCGGTTGGTCACCCATCTGCAATTACTGTTTGAATGTCCTAGTTGATAGAATGATGTGTAATACTCCACTCAATAGTCAAAAACCACCAGATTATTACACCATAACTCTTCTCTGGAATCATCCACCATAGACTCACCTAGTGTCTTTACAACATCAACCACTACACCCTTGTGTAGGTTGATCAAATGGCACACCGAAGCATACACAAATCAACACAATGAAATTGTCCCACTAAATTTCCTAACATACATATAATAATAGGATTTTGGAATGGGAGATATAATTGAGGAAGGATTACCAAAACTAGAATTTAAGGATAATCACAATTCAATTATAGATCATATTCCCACCAAAACAGATTGAATCTATGGCCACTACACATCCATTGAGCTCATGATAGAGTAGAGACAAAATCATATGACGAAGAATCACACCCTCGAATACCATTTATATAATAGACAGAAAATTGATAATTCTTTATGTCTCCAAGATTCTAAGTCAATCATGTAAATTTATTCCACCAAAGGATTTTAGATCCTAAATCATTCAACCAATGTTTTTTTTAGAAATCTCTTCTTGCCCGTAAACACAAGAACTGATTGTGGGATCACGGGATCATCATCCTGAGTACCAGGGACCTTAAAATCTAAGTTAATATCAAGAATGATCAGAATTTATCAGGATTAGGTAAGGGGTAGAAGTCACGTCTCAGACCATTATGAGGAAACCATGGATCCCCCCTCCCATTGACTAACATCGGAGTAGGGAATGCCATCATCCCCATTAGGTTTTCTCTAAATCCGGTTCGAGATCCAGATTCATTATCTCAGTACCCTAAATTATGTACATTAGTTGTAATTATTTGAAATTATATTAATTATAAATAATTAATCATCCATGTAATAATGTATAAAATATAGATACTTATATTTGGAATAGTATTACAATGTCAAAAATATTGTATATACATATGTAATTTTTTAACATTGAAAATAAGAAAACTATATGGTAATTATAAATTTATTATGTAAGTGTAATGTATTTTACTTGAAATTAAATATAAAAAATGTTATTATTAAATACATAAATATATACATACAGAAATTGAAAACATATTATATTGGGAAATCAATTTTAGATATTTATTATGTATAACATCTAGTTATCAGTAATATTATATTATATGTATATCATAATTATTATACAAATAAACATGTTATGATTTTCTGTGATAAATGATATTGACTATATAGAAAAATTGATATACGGAATAGCATATATTTTTTTATGTATGTGGTTATATAATTTGTAATAATTGAATTTTCTTTTCTTTGTTGATTTCATGTGAGTCAACCCCCAATTTGTATGTTAGTACCTATGTGTCCACCTAATAATATTATGTATCTTCTACCCCATTAACCCCTCAACATCATGTGAGTTACATTATAATAAAAAGATGTTCAACAAGAGGTATTAGATATAAGACATTCGATAAGAGACATTATTGTTTGGAAAGAGAGATGTGCTTCTGTAAATATGAGTTACCAGAGAATGTATGAGTTCACCAGTTGTTTTTGATTATATTATTAGATAATTATTCACTAATCCATGTAATAAGACTCAATATCTCTTCATTTTTATTTATTCATAAGTCATTATAACTTAAGAAACATATGATGATTTCATATGAAAATATAAAATGGTTTTTGAAATTTTTTATTATAATAACATCATAATCCATATAATTAACCACAGAATTTAATTATATCAATCAATAATTTAGATTTATTTTTTCTAATTTAATAGTGAAAAATATCCATGAGAGTTTGATTATAAATAGATGTTAATAAAAATATTATATTATAAATATAGTACATAATGTGACATGATTTATAACGTAATAAATATCTCAATCAAAAATGATATAAATCCAGAATTTTTACTAATCATGAAATAAAAATTAATATATGATTGATATTACATGTTGATTATTTTTTTGTATCCAATTATTTGTTTATCATGAGCGGATCTATAAATACACGAGAGTAAATTAAATTCATGTTTTTTATTAATATAATTATTAAAAATTTCATTTTATATTCCTTGTTAATGACCAACATAGATTCCCTCTCTCTATTTATTTAATTTCATGAATTTACTATTAAAAATTTCAATGCATCTGAAACCTCGAGTCCAATAACAAGATTGTGAGTATAATTGCAATAAATCGGTGATCATTTAAAAATGTTTTTTAGAAGTTGTATTTTTACAACATACAATAGAAGAGACTAATGGTAGGAGAAAACTAGTAGTAGAAAGATCCACCATAGGTTTTGTTTGGTCTATAAAATAATTATAATCTATTACATATAAAAATTATCAAGATTATGTAACTCATTCAATCAAAAACAATTTAAATAATTTAATCTTTTCTTATAATATATATTAATTTATTAATTATTTTTGTCTAAGTAATAATGAATGTGAAATCTTATTTTAATGTCATGTTAATTTATACCGATCATGGTTTTAGATATAATTTAGCATCTTCCATTGTATAAATCCATACTAACTATGTGATACTGGTTGAAGATCACAATAAGATTGATATTCAATTATAACATAGGCCCAATCAATCAATTTCATTAATAACATATTAACATATTCAATATCATTACCATTTATGGAATATAGAGTACTATATGGTTGTTGAAGAGGATTGGATGGAAATGTCATTGTTAGTAATGAAACAATTTTTTAATAGTCTGATGTAATAATTATGGTGATTTTAGAGATCGATGTGGTGAAACCTACTACTATAGAACCATAATTTATGAGCTCTATAGAATTAAATCCATCATGAAACCCTCATTAATTTCTTACTCATATGACTACCATTATAAAACAAATATGAAGAATATGATTATAAATTTGAATGAAATGTTGGGTATATATTTTTATGTACACATGATATATTAAATGATAGATTATATGTTCTTGATGTATCTTTTGAGGCTTTAAGAGATGGTTTGGGAGATGATGAAGTTTGGAATAACCCTTTTGAGTTTTCTATAATATACATGCATCAAGTATTTATTATTAAAACAACATCGGTGTTGACTTCCTTAATAGAAATATTGTAGCCTGAACAACATTCTTATTGGTATCTCATTACACCTGTTTATGAATACCTAGGTATTATAGGTCTATCATTATACCACATAGAGAGAAATTTTAGATTTTTGGTTGATGACTAGAATAAGGAAAAATAACTCATTTTATGAGAAATATATGGTTCTTAATGTATATTCTTAATGAGATAAATATATGATAATTTTTTCCCATGTTGGATGATGACCAAATTATATGGCCCATAGAGTTATGTACATAAAATCAAAATGTAGGGAAACTGTAGACTTGAGGCAATATTTATATCTACTATTATTTTTTATATTATACTAATGTTTCTATACGTTCCTATGGACCATATTCATCAGTGAATATGATAGTTGTTTAATAATATGAGGTCATACAAAAATAATGGAATAAAATATATTTGGAAATCGTTAAAGTCTATGATGATTAAGATGAATCATATGCAATGCATCCACATATTAAAAAATAATTCTCTAAAAATCATATTATTTATCTTTTGAACACTATTGAGTATGTCACCCAAAACCGCTGAGTTGATCGGTTAATGGTGATATTAAAAATAATTATTTCAGAATTCTTTACATTCATCACTACTTTTCCATATTTTAAATTTTTCACATGTTAGTGCCTCATTATTTTTGGGAAATTATACTACTGGTGTACTTATTAATTCCAAATATTATTGTAATAATGATCCTCAACAACATTCATTTTTTATTATTGAAAATGGAAATTTTTAATCCTGGACTTGGTTTTTGGCATTTATAGGCATTCATGTCAGTGAAAACCTAGGAGTGTTTCTGATATATGATGACCATCAAGCGATAATCGAGTATTTAAATACTTTTGGTGTTAAATGAATGGATCTTAATTTTTGTCATTTTTATTACAGTATTAACCTTATATGTAATTGATATGTATTTTAGAGATGAAGTTATAAATAATATGATCCTTATGTTTGGTATGTTTTCTAGACATACTGGTTTTGAATGAAAACTTACAAACTTTTCTAATTAATAATTCCCTTATGGATGTAACATATGATCCCTGATGATAATTGATTGATCGACATCTTGAAAATAATTGATGGGATAATTAAGATGTGGATGAATATATGATGTAGATTTCAATGGAAAAATATTCATTATTATATTATGGACTTAGGAGATATGGCCATAAGACAAAAAATATAGGAGATTGTTTTATTGGTGTCCTCAAGGGTGTGACAAAATTTCTGATAACATGTTTAGTGAAAGTGAAATTTTATTGATATGTTCACTACATTGTAAAAATTCAACCAAAATCCATATGATATGATAAATAATGTAATTCACTTTTCATACCATTTCCAAAGTGAAATTGACGAAATAATACACGAGGAATCATGATGGAGTGTTTTAATACCTGACCAGGTAGAGAGCCATATTCAGGATAATGTGTGCAAAGAACATGAAACATATAATAGTTGTCGAGTGATTATTGTCATTTTGGGTTCCATGAACTATGATTGGGGAAACAACGACACATTAATATATCCATTTTCATATATTACTGAATATTTTTCTTTGTTAAACATATCATGAGAGCCTTATGTTAGCTCCTTTTATCACATTATCATTGTGGATGATTGTTATAGGGAATCATATATCCAATGTTTTTTAAATTAACTCATTCTCAATAATTTTTTATCTTTATAATGGTGTCCCTAGTATTTTTAGGTTTCATAATTTTTCATTGTTTTAATTTATTTTTTTTAATATTTATTTTTGTTTTATATTATGGGCTTCAAATAATCATGTTTCTCTCTTAAGGAAGACCCATCAATACATGAAACAGAGTTAGATAGATTGTTCTCTGTTGTGGGTAGTGGGACTAGAATGTATAATTTTTTCACATAGATTAAAATAATCAAAATATATGGCCCCAGGTTGATGTAAATTTCTCCACATTACATCATACACGATTGATTATATCAATTTTACCTCGATTCTATAAATTTGGTTACATATGTGGACATTCCATTAATTAATCCATTTATTTATAACATTTTCTATTTATGACATGTTTCAACATTGGTTTGATTAATTTTTCAAAGTTTACCTAAAATATATTTGGATTATATTACTATGAAAAAAAACAAAAAATCAATTTAAATGAATATATCATGATGAAAAATGTTTTTTTAGTTTCATCCTTTACTACTAGTTTATGAAAAAAAATTAGATAAAATTTAACTAATTAATGGATAAATAGAAAATGAAATTGATATACTGAACCAATACATTGGCCACATATATTTGTTTACGTATATTTCATCATAATGTAGAATTAAATATTTTAATTTAGTGCATTATTAATATTGTTATATTTTTTTAAATGTTTACATTTTTTAGAATTCACTATAAAAAAAGTAATGATGATATCATTTTGGTATATGGATGTTTATCTATTTCTTACATCCCATGATATTAATGTTTAGTGGATAGTTTTAGAGTAACATTAATTGACTCCATTAATAGGTAATATATCTCCTAATTTCAATTAAATTTAACCACCTCATTCTATTATCCCCATCTTCATCGTTATGGGTTCTATGGAGTAGCGACATGTGATTTCACCTCTGCTGGCCATCAACTCATTTCTGCATTCATAAAGACATGGTGGCCATAATAACCTATATATAATTTTACAGTGGAAGAGATTAATGTTACACCATATGATGTGTCAATTTTTTTTGGACATCCCATATACAATGAGAATTTGAAAGGCTGAGTTAAAGAAGATTAGTTTATGCTGGTTTATAGATTTATGGGCATTGAGGACCACGAAGATGACAGGGCTATGATCTAAATTAGATTATGGATGAACTGGTTAGACTTGTACTTTATACATCCATGATAGGATGACGATAAGATTAGTATGCTTCAATTTTCACGTATTTACAATACGAGGCTGATTGGTGACATGATTTTCATTGATCAATTAACTACATTAGTATATCTGATGTAGTTACGTTTACTCAAGGACTTATACTAGGCATGCCAGTATACATGGGGGTATTCCAATCTCACATATACATAAAAGGTGTTATGTAGTGCATTTCATGTCAATAATAATCATATCACATGATGCATTAAAATTATAAGCAAGTGTATATATGAGTATATCCCATTCTAGAACCAAATTCTCTTGTGCCATATCCTACTCATATTCTATATGAGACTCCACTTAGACTATTTTATATTATTTATTCTTTTAATTGATTTGTATAATTGTATAACCTTCTATTATAAAATATAAATATAAAAATTTAATCTATTGGTGGAATCTGGCCCATTCACATTTAGATACATCCAGACATTATGTCTATGTCTACAAACATATGTTGGACAACCATCAGCTAAACAATGTAAGTTGATATAATTATATAATAAAATATTTATTCTTTATTGTATATCACTTCATTTATTAATTTATTATTAATTTTTTTAAATTACAAGGATTTCATATATAGTGGATATTATCTAGAGACATCCAGAGTATTGTACATCAATGCATTCTATTATCTTCTACATAGTTCCATTCATTCATTTTAATATTGTCTAGTGGAATCAGAATGATAAATTTATGAGGTAGTTTATATTCATTTATCCCATCAATACACCACCCATAGAGTTATCATCACTTAATTCCATGATGTTTTTAGGAAGGATAAAACTTCTTATATGAGGTATCATGCATGATATATTGATCTATGGGATAGAAAACACGAGTCCTGATTCTGGGGGGCAGAGATGAAAAAAAAATTATTTTTTCAATCATATGGATTATACATAAAGGTATTATATATCCTAGGTATGATTTCATAGACAACAAGGATGGATAATTCAAGATTCGGTAATCATTCATCCTCCACTTTGGAGTATATTTCTTATTAACATCAGTTAAAATTTAATTTTGTTTTTTTATCCTTGTATCACCTATATCCTTCACATCTATGATCCATTACAGAGAGTCTCATTTGACAATGATTATTTTCATAGAGTTTTGATGGAGTTGAATCACCGATTGGATGAGACATATTAGTTAATTTTTATTGATCCTCCACATGTTGTGATTCTTCTAAGATTTATATAAATCTGTTAGGGATAAAAACCCTATTATAGATATTCATGTTTCATAGGAGGAAGGTGTTCATCATGATTATATATATAATCATCCATATTATCAATCACATCAATATGAATAAAAAAGTTATACTGGCTTAAGAATGACACTATATAATACTATTCATTAAAAATATCATTAGAAAATCATTTATATTTTTCATATGTTTGGGGGGGCTTCATCCTACATCCACTTTCCTTAGAGGATATACTGTGAACATACTATATGACTATAAAACCATCACCTATCAAAAAAGATTATACAGAGGTGGGTTTCAAAATTGATATAAATGTGAAGCATTCAATAGATTTGAGACGTACAAAGACACAACATGTTTATATTATATATTAGCATAGTTGTGGAAGACATGAGTATATAGTCCAGAGATATATATTTGATTTATATTAATTGATGATGTAATTTTTATTTTTAAAAAATCCATTATAAAACATTATTTAAAAATATTTATCATATTACATAATGTTATGTAATTAAAATATTTTATATATTAATAAATTTATATAAATAATATTTAACAACAAAGACCCAATATTATTAATAATGAAATTTGTAATACTAAAAATTATTATTTCTTATTTATATTAAAAATATGTATTTTTATCTATATATCTTTAATAAATTAAATTCTTAATGATGTTTTTAAATATATCATCATATTAAATATTTTGAATTAAATAAATATTATTACTATTTAATAATTAATTTAGGACGAATAAATATTATATATAATATGCATTATAGTATTACATGTTAATAAAATTTTTAATTATGTTAAAATATTTATTTTATCGTAGTAATATAATCAAATATGACTAAAAATAATATAAATATTAATAAATATTCATGAATATCAAAAAATATAACTATATATTAATAAATATCCATATATATTGATAATTGCGTATATTAAATAAAGTTAATGAATATTTATTTAATAAAAATCTATTATTCATAAATATTTATTAATAATTATATATATTTTTTAATATCAATTAATCAATTATTAATATTTAATAGATATTTATTTATATTCATTTATATATAATTAATATTTCAATTCATAAATAGATGTTTTCACCCTCGACACCTTCCAAAATTATTAAAAATAATTTTTTTAATCAATAATTCTTATTATTTAATTGATAATTATTAATATTCACGAATACTTATTAATATTTACTAAATGGATAATATTTTTAAATTATATTTTATAAAAACAAATATATGATAAAAATTTGATTATATTTTTTAATATTTAGTAATATATAATAATAATTTTTTTGATGAAGATTGAATATTGTTAACTATTACTTCATAAAACATGTAAAGGATGCTTAAACACTATTCACAATTTATTACGAGTGAAAAATAATTAACTTCATTCATATATTTCAATATCCACTTCTTAACAAACTAAGGACCCTATCCATTTTTAAAAAAAAATCAAAACCGATTACAAAAAATTACCCCCATAACTTCTCATCCAAACATCATGCCACGTGGCGTGGACCACTCTTCACACGCACATAATGCTATGGTACAGAAAATATTTAATTAATATAATTGAATTAGAATACAATTTTAAAAAAAATATCTCAAAAACACCTTTCAAAAATAGTGTTTAGGAATAACTCAACTGATATAATCTTGAATTCTATTCATACTATGTCTCCAGATATTGCCAAATCTACTTAGTAAAATCACCAAAAAAACTATGACAATTTCACCATGCGATTTTTAAATCATCCACAAATATATAAAACTAATATTCAAATATTAGAGGTTATTGAATGAGGCATTAATAACATAATAAATTGGATAACAATACAATGATTATTTCTTTCAACTCTTCATAGATCATTCCCATTCAAGGACTAATAAAGGATAGGGAAAGATATATACCGAAAACAAATAACAACTCATAATCTCACGTTCATGAATGTATAAGAGGTATTTGAGGATAGATAGAAGCCACATATGTGTTACTATAAGGATCCAGATTGGGATCCCTATGATTACATACAGAGGGAATTAAATCCCTATTGTTTGATGTCATTATATTTAACCATAAGTCATGTATTGTCGTACATTAGTTTTATCCAACAAGTAGAATGTTTTTCTATATAAATTAATATAGAATATACTATTTCTGTTTAATTTATGTCTATATTGATTTTACTATTGTTTTATCCAATAACATGACCTATAATGAGGTCAATTTCCTTGAAATGGGACAGGAAATGGTCTCGATACAAGACAAATTCTTCCAAGGAATTTGTCATGTATTGGTAGATATAATGTGAAATTGTAGCTTGATTCATGGATGAAAATTAATTAAAAAACATAATAATGGTTTCCGGATTATATCAGAATGGAAAACAATTTTAATCGTTTTATATCTAATGGAAAATAGATAGGGGAAAACAATATGATCCATTCATGGTGAGACATTATTGGAGAAATTTTTTCCATTATTTGTGGGAGGAATTAAGTTTTGTGGTTAGGAAACATGTTTGGGTGGCAAAAAATAGGTGGAAATTCAAAAGATGTATGTATAATGAATGAGACTAATATGTTGTTGAAAAAATATAATTTCATGCTCAAAAGGAAATTATGTTTCCTTAATGACCATATCATTGGACTATATAATATAAGAGTGAAATTTGAAAAATAATTAAAGTGTTTTAGTTTCCATGGAAAAACTATAGAATTTTCAATGGACTCTATGAGTATAACCAACTTTTAACCATATCCACTACTGATGATAAATTTTATAAGACAACTAGTAGTGATAAAATTTACATTACAAGGAATTATGATATGGTGGAAGTTTTTTTCATCATTACAAGGATGTTTAGACATATAAATAGGAATCCATTTATATTTCATATATATGAAAATGTAAATTTTACATGAATTTCATTTTGTGTGTAGAATAATTTTTTCCTTATGTCTGGAAATGTGTTCAAAATTGTTGAATTAGTAGATCATTCATTATCATTATTATGTACCTTCTGTATTTTATGTGATGGTCATGTCCGATGATACTTAGATCATTAGGTACCTCGTGTTTGAATATTAATTCTAAACTTATTATTTGGAGTCATTTAATGAGAAATCCATTTTAAATCCCATGTAAAATAAATGATGTCAATCCTTCATTTTTAAATGATTAATTCATGTTTGATGGATGGGTTTTGATATTATTATTTCTCTCAATGTTATTACATGGACAATACTAATTTTTTTTCTGCATTAATATTGTTTCTCTCTTATTTTGATGGATATGAATCATTCAAAATCTTAAATAGATATATTTTGGTGTAATTATATGACTCATTTTTGGTATGGTGAACTCAATGATTTGGATTTCAATTTTTTTCATGAAAAAAAGTATACAGAATAGTCATCAGAGAATAATATGATTGACAATTTACACAAAAATATAATTAATATAGGTGAATAAACGTACATGATGAATGTGTGAATATTCAGGCATTGTTATTATTCCTGTGATATGAGTTTGTATTGATTACTTTTGAAGAAGGTGTAAATAGTTCATGGTTATCATTCATGGGACTATATTCATGAAACATGAAAATCTGGGAGCCCAATGTCATTTAATTTTATCACCACAATAGTGTTATACATTTAGATTGTATACATTTCATGTGAATGCATATATTTTCATGTCTTCTTATTGTGTGTCCCCATTTAATTTTTCAATTTCCATTAATAACATTATGGTCATCAATATAATAGAAAATATTAGTTTTCAAGAATATTTTCAGTGTTGATAAATACTATTATATTTTGGAATTTTATATCATCATAATTATTTTATATAAAACTATTCTATATAAATTTATCTATAACAAATATTTCCACTGAAATTATAAAAAACATAGTACAATAGCAAAAATATTAGAAATAATATTTCAATATGAACTAAATACACCCCATATCAATTTTAACAAAATATTAATAACAAAATTATTCCATCTACCTCAAATTATAAATAATGAACTCAATGTATCAACTTAATAACTCCAAAATTACACTTAAAATAATATAAAATGTCACATATAATGAAATTTAGTAGGAAAAATCATAAAAAATTATTTTTCATGACTATATTACTAACCTAAATCATCAACACATAATATTAATTACAATATAAGTATTTAATGTAAAAAAATACGAAATTCAAGCTAATTTATGTTATTTAACTTGTAAAGTGATATAAAATGGTATCCAACAAAATTATAAATTTAAAAAGAATAATTAAATCTATAAATTTTTGTGTTTCACATTTTAATTCCAAATTACAGTACACAAATTTAAAAAATATAGGAAATAAAGTTTATTTATTGCTATACCTGTTAATAATGAAATTTTTCTACAAATGTAAGTCATTTAATGTGGAGTGATTACATTCCAAACACATTAAAGAACCATTTTTTACTACTGATACAAAAAATAATTGTTCAATTAAAAATAAAACAACACACTGGTCTTTGTTACTATCTATTATCAAAATATGTAGTGCCACACAATGTCATATGAACAATTCGTAATAGTAAAGTATGTAAACATGAAATATGGGGTGGAGAATAATTATTAGGAAAAATATACCAATGATTCAATGGTATTTAATAATGGATAATTAATTAAATTATAAAATATAGATAAAATATTTAAGAAAAAAATACAATTTAGAAGGTAATAAAACCCGTAATAAATGAAAAAATAAAGATATAAAATAATTAAATAGTATCTTAACACATGATTCAACCGTATGAAAGATATATCCCCTTGAATTGATTTAATAAATTAAATAAACAAGAACAATATATAGGATAAAAAACCTAAGGACTTGTGTTAATTTTTTTATATTTAATATATTTATTATTTATGAATATATATTTATGTACAAAAAATGTTATTTAATAATTTAAATATTTTTTTTACAAATATATTTTTTCAATGAATGTGATTAAAAAATTTTCATATTGAATATATATAAAATATTACAAAATATTAGTTATTCTAAAAAATAAATCTTTTGGTATTTATGGGATATGAAATATATATATGAGTTGCATGAATTATTTAAAGATTACGCTTTTCAAATTTTAATTAATTGACTCTATAAAGAATTTGATATTATTTCCAAATATTATATTTGTTAAAATATTGTTAATTTTAGATTGAATAAAATCTTTAATTGATACAGAAGTGAAAATAAAGGATATATGTAAAAGAAATTCTTAAAGTCAACATGGGTGGTAAAAAATTATTTCATAAAGAGAGTTTTTTGAAGGCCACTTATATATGTAATATTGTTGAATCTATTTAATTAGATTCTTTGTAAGTAAAATTTATTTTAAAAATATTTTATATATTAATTTATTGTAATAGAAATTTCTTTGAAATAAAGGTTAATATCCTTGAATGTTTTACATAACATTATGTGTTATTTTTGGATTTAAATTGGAATATTTTTTAAAATATATAATTACAGATTATTTATTAATTATGGATATTAATTTATTATACTTGATTGTAATATTTTACAATGTTGTTATTTAATCTATGTATTTATAATTTTAAAAATTCACAACATATTAATTATTATAATATTCATTTAATTTGTTTTAATAATAACAAATTTTATTAAAATAATATACATATTATAAAATATTTTTTTGAAAAATAATAGTAAATCCTTATTCTAATGAATAATATTTTTTTAGTTGAGTATAATATGATGCATCGTGAGTATCAATATAATCAAAGGTGTTACCCTATTTAAAATTAATAAATATCAATTCTAGATTTTTAGATTTTTTACATTAAAGGAATACTGATCCATTGATGTTGATGTTTTATAAATTTAGCGGATATCATTTTAATATATGGGCTATAATAATTATATGATAGAGGATTATGTTTTTATCATATGTAGAGTAATAAAAATATTGGGAAACACTTCTTTGATCTTATATCAATCCTACAAGGTATTTTATTTTCAATATGTTATTAGTGGATCACCCATTATTCCAACTTTTTATTTCAAAATATCTACATAGTCAAAATGATAATAACTATACAATGATACAATAATAGGGTTTCCTTGGAAACACATGTGGTATTTGAGTATCAAGTTCCCCTATAAAGGATTCATTATTTATTTTTTGATGTTCACCAATTAATATAACTTATTATTTAATATTAAATTTGAATGTAAAATTATAGTTCTATCAATATTAGGGGTATTCGATTTGTTTTTTTACTATCATTTATAATATAATATAATAGTTTTATATAATATATAAAGTTCTTCAATACTTTTTATTTTTTTATTATAGGATTCAAACCCATTGGGAATGGATATATGATTATAAAATTTGAATAAAAATATTTAAAATTATGAAATAGAAAGAAAATTTATTTTCATATCCTTTAATGAAACATTTAAACATTGGTTGAGATTCCTGATTAAACTAAAGATATTTTATATAAACAAGAGAATAAATTTTAATTTAATATTAATGTGAAAAAATAAAATATATATATTTTGATACTATTTTTTCGAGATATCAGAATGGATGATGAAAAAAACAATTCCTAAATTTATTACAGTAGTTCTTAGTATTTTGTGTATATCAAATATTTTTAAGAAAAAATTTGGGATTATATAATTCCTTATTATTTTAGTATATAATAAGGATATATATGATGATAATTTATCGTTATTAAATGATATAAATTTAAATATATCCACTTTGATGAAATAAATAGTATATATTTTTCATATGATAAGATAAAATGTTATATTTTTAAATTGATGAAAATGAGGATAATTAATATTTATTATTGTTGTGATATTAATAAAAATAAAATAATTGAATGATGTGTCATTTAGTGACCTTCATGTTGATATAAATCCATAGGTAGAAAATATGTTGATCATGCCTCTTATTTCAATTAAAATAATAAAATAAAAAGGGAGTAATTAGTTAATAGAATAATTAAATTT
Source organism: Viscum album (assembly GCA_963277665.1). NCBI lineage: Eukaryota > Viridiplantae > Streptophyta > Magnoliopsida > Santalales > Viscaceae > Viscum > Viscum album. The sequence continues at coordinate 1,101,579,593 of OY728145.1, forward strand.
CTTTAATAATGGTATAGTTTTATATTTTGTTTCCCTATTTCTATATAAGAGGAATATTAGTTTACAAGATGATTTATAAGAAAATTATTCTTCTTCGGGTAAATGAAAAAAATGTTATTTTTGATAAAATAAAAACCATTTATTTAGTGGAAGAATCTTATATGTTGATGAAAAATATTAATTATGTTGAAAATGTAATATGGATATAAATATACTAAAATAATTTAGTTATAGTAGTATATAAATAATGTAAAATAATGAATAATTTGTGATCATGTTTTAATGGAAGAAAAATCATCAAGGAGTGCTGTAGAAGTTGATAAATTGTATACTAAATATACAATGAAAGTTGAATAATAATATTTTCATAATAATAATTATAATCTAAAATGTGCTATTGTAATGTTAATGAAGTACAATCACAATTTTAATTATATTTATTTGTTGTTATTCATAATCAATGTTTAATATTTCAAATACAAATAATTATATTAGTTCTAAAATGTAGAACACTTGAAAGATATAAAATATTTAAAAAAACATTATTAACAATTAAAAGGAGTATAAATAATAATAAAAAATATCTAATAGTACTAAATAAGCATTAAATTTTTTCATTCATCCCTTCATTTGGGGGCTGGATTAAAATCAATATAGATTTGAATTTTCTTCATTGGTGTATTGGTGGCTTTGTAAAATGATAATCAAAATGGAATTATGTTTGTTGGAAAAATTCAATGAGTTTTTTTCATCTACTTATATTGGATGAGTGGCCCCGTATGTGATCTTTCAGGTTTTTTGAGAATCGGGACCTAAATGTCAATTTTATGGAATAAGTAGGTAGGGATCACATTGTTCCTGAAATAATACAGACCTTATTAAAAAACAAGTTAGTAATTCTGGTTCAATAAGAGGTTCACAATAGTTTTCTTTTCACATGAGGAAGGATGTGAATGTTTGTTCTAGGTGTCTATGTTTTTTACTTGGAGGTATTCATGGTTTTCACATGGTTATCTGATAAATATTTTCTTAGACTGCACAATTTGTTACACTTAGCAGTATGAGTTAAATATTTGGCACATTATTGGTGTATGGTTGGCCAAAATATTCAGGGAAACTGGGTGGGGTGCGGTACCTATGAATATGGATCTGAATTGTTATAACATGATATGTCCAAACACTGGGAAAACTATGTATCCATGTAAAGATATAGATATTACCATTTTTCAGTAATGGGTTAAATGCATTAATTCTTTATTTCTTCCTCTCTTCATTAAAATGGATGAGCTCCTCATCCATAAATGGTTATGGCTTATCAAATGCCTATACTAGTGATTTCCATATCTTTTATATAAGTCATAACAATTGAACATTTCCATTTTTTAAGGATTAACCTTGGTAATATCATTGTTCCTCTAACTCATTTTTTCCCATGGTTCCCTCTCAAGACAGTTATCATGGTGAGACCTAATTCTCCCTATTTTATTTTTATCATCCATTTTTTATATTTCTCTCAGACTGAACAAAATCAAACCCCAATATTGGATGTTTGAGTCGTCCATGGAATATGGTAGTTGGTCTAAATCATTTCTCTCATGTTCCCTCAGTTTTATTACATATTTCTCTACATTTTATTTTGATTATACTCGATATCACTTCTAATTCAAAAATTTACATAACATATAATTTATTAGATCATCTTATGATGGGTTATGAACCTCCTTGGTCAGGTTAGAGGTTGTAATGTCTAACAAAATCATCCCCCATAGACAAAGTTTATTTATAGGTATTTATAATTTATGTATTCTTGTGTAATATCCACCCAATTGGTGTACCATATATTTTTAATATTAAAATATGATTCTTTTTGGCATAAAACCACCTTGGAGGTGGGATTCACATTTACTGGTGATTAATTTTAATTATATAAATTAATAAATATTAATTGATTGATATTAGTGATAGTTTTTATAATAAAACATCAATTTTGAAGTGTGTTTTCTTCTAAACCATAATGTTTTGATATTAATGGGTTTGTGTTTTATTCATTTATTGTCCATCTTATACATATTTTTTATCTTCCACATATTTTTTGTAGCTAAGAATTCATTTTTAATAATTTTTCCATGTGATGTCTTTATATATCAGTTTTTTATTATTTATAAATCTCGTGAACTTAGGAAAACATTTCTTATAAATAACACAATAAATATGAAAGACCTTATTGTAGAATCATTATTCAAGTTATATCAATCCTAATAGAATTCTTTTTCATATTGTTGAACTTATATTCATCAAATTAATTTTCATCACATTGAGTGATTCGTGGGATTACATTCAAGGAACTAATAGTAAAATCTTATCGTTATAGTGATATCTGTTTCTAATATATTTTGTACACATTGAGGGTGACACAAATATTATAAGACAGGCTCATTACATTTTCCTATTATAACATCATGATTGTTAATAATTAACTCTAAAAGACACCATAGACAATCTAGTTGGGGAGATAGTGATACTAGGCTGTGTGTTAGTCTTTATACCCTTTCATAGATTCCTAGTACCTGAATAGAGATCATTGTCTCACATTTATTCAGGAGTGATACTTGCAAGGCCTTAATCAGATCACATTGGATGAACTCTGATGGAATCAAGATCTTATGGACCTCTTTGTTTTATTCTTGGGTTCCTTGTGAAGGTTATCCTCATATGGTCTTTGGATGATTCTTATTTAATTATTTTATATTTTCTTTTTGAGACTATAATTTTATATGTTTTAGTGTTCCGTGTCATGGATCCTCTATGAAAAATCTTATTCCTATGATCAGTCAAACTTCTGATACCTATTTTATGACCATTTCTAATCTATTTTCTTTTGCTATGTCATGTCAAAGTTCATTGTGGTTCATTAATTTCACTAATATTCCGAGGAAGTTATTTTTGGGATAGGTTTCCTTGAAGAAATTGGGATTTGATCATCTATTTAATTATTTATCGTTCAGTGTTTCCTTTTTCTTGATATAGGTGAACACTTCTAATCTATTATTTTTTAACTCAATTATGATTTATACACCATTGGTGATGTCCTAATAATAATATGTCATTCCAAGTTTGGGTAACCATTACACCGGGGTACCCAAGAAGGTCTTCTTGTTCATATGGAAAGGTATTATTTCTTGTGTTGTAAAATTTTTATAGACATTAATAGCATAGGACTGAGCTGGTAATTAGAATTATCATGGAGATCATTATCAGGTCCTTTGTCAATATTTTTTTCCATTGTTATATTTTCTTATATTTTCTGTTATATTTTATCTATTTAACATCGTAGCATCAACAATACATGATTTCATAGTTTTTTATTATCATTAAACACCTATTGTATTTTTTATAAATTAATCTTCCACTGATTTGTCTTCAATTTATTTCTACATAAAAAATTGTTTGTTTTTTTGATGTTATATTGTGCTACTCTGATCATAACAGTATTGGCTCCCCACTATCACCTCAAAAGACCATTTATGCTAGTTGGAAACCTCTGGAATATGGGGAGACATGCTCATGGCCATGTTGAGATATGTATGGCTACCAATTTATTTTCAATTCGTGATATTTCAATGTTTTATAAAATATCACATTTCCAATGTCTTAATATTTTGATATATTATATATGATAGTAGGAATGTGTATGTGTTTTGTAAATAATTGTTCCTAGGAGTGAAGAACCCACGTATGAGGTAAAGTACAAGTGATGACATATGAGATTTCAAGTCATGTTTCACATTTTTATTTTTGATTATGATTACAGCATGATTTATTTTAGTATCTTCCTCTAAATAATGAATTATGATATTTTTTTTACTTACCATTTTCCTGGTATTGTAAGGAAGTATCATTAATTGAATTATGATAGGCACATTGGCATTTACTGGTCTTATATATTACACACCATGTAGATTTCAATATTAGGCTATTTCAAAATTATTGATATTCCATGCATATTTAATTATTATTCCATTTTTTCCTTCATGTTTTATTTATAATTACAGTATTAGTTTAATTCCGCCATTTGTATTTCATTCTAATTCTAGTTTGAAAATATGATAGTTGTTTTATATAGTTTGTTTCTTGTACATCATGAATTTTTTATTTATTCATCATGAATCTCTTATAAACAATGTTTGATGATTAATAATGGTATTTCTAATTAATTTCCAAGATTCTATACTTTTTTAGAATTGGATTAAAAAAATCATGTGATAGTTAAATGGAAGATAATTTCAAATGTTTAATGTGTTTAGGTGATTTATGATTTGGAAATGGGTATGCCATATAAGGGGACCATTATTGATGTAGTTTAAATTCTTAATGGACATTGCATAAATTTTATTGTTGTTGATTTCTGATTAAAATATTGTTTAAAATTGTTGCTATTAGATTGGATCCGCCCACAATTTGTAATGTGTATGGGAATATTATGAATTGAGAAGTGGTAACCCATATAACTGGAACATCTATTATGATCCCAATACTTAGAAGTTGTGGAATATATATAAAATATTTTTTACATTAAATTAATTTGTTTTCCTATTATGTCTTGTAAATCACATTGCATGGTCATGATGACCCATTTGGCTATACTTCTAAATAATCAACTGGACCCATAGATGGTTAGTTGGGGAATATTGATAATGTAATGAACCGAAAATGGTGTTTTTAAAAATTCAATGTTTTAAATAAATTGGTAATTTATTTAGAAGGACTCGTAATGGTTTAAGGGGACTGTTGTACGTTTTCCATGATTAATCATTTCATTCATAGTATAATACTTTTTATAAAAATATAGTGGGATACCATTGACCAGTACATCGTTAGATTATAGAATGCCTTTTAATCCACTTAATATGTATTTTTATGATGAATTATAAATAAATAAATGTTTTTTAAAATGTGTATTGGTTAATTTAATATCCTAATTTTGATGGGATATCAATTGAATAATTAAGGATTTGGTTTAATGCATCTTTCCTCATTTTCTTGTAGGTTTATATAAATAATTGTTCCACATTCTATATCCATATAACTACTATTATAATTTCCTTAACCCCAAACCATGAAATACATAAATAAATAAATTGTTTGTTTAATTTCTTAAAATGAGACATTAATAGGGTTCTTAGCTAGACCCTCATCAAAGGGTATTTGTGATGTTACTATGAGTAGCTTCCATGAAACTAAAATGTGAATGTTCCTTGTATTCCCTTTATCTTTTAGAAAAAACTAAATATGGTAGTCCTTGTGCCTATTTACATCTCATTTAGGGTGATATATTGACATGGTCATCATTTCTCAATTATTTATGGTCATAGAATGTTATAGACTGATTCCTCAAATTGTGAAAAAATTTCCAAATTCATAATTTTATTATTTATTAGAGGTGTTGTTCATGTACTAGTTGTACCATGTAGGACACTTTTCTTCTAAAAAAAATCCCTTGTATTGATTGGTGTTTATTTAGTGTTTTGACCCTTATTACAAGAGTGAGCATTGATTAATGGATAACAACAGTTGGTTAGACATGACAAGGTAATGATGAGTTGTTTGATAACTCATACGACCCTTCACATTACTAGGTAATAGTTGACACATTATGTCTTAGGTCAATTAAAAATCATATGGGGTAATGTTACATCATGTTCAATTATTTTCAGGCCATCAGATACATGATGTATGATTAGACCATTGATAGTATCAATGGGTGTGTCATTCAGTTGTTGAGATCTTAGGGTAGTAATAATTGATATGCATAGTACCCATCAGAAGATAAAATATTACAATTAACAATAGGATGTTGAGGTTTATCATTTAGGCCATGATCTATTATAAAATTGATTACCGGTAATTTGAAGTATAGAGTTACCTAACCATTATTGAATTAGACCCATTCAAATTATAAAGATGACTTTATATGAGGATCAAGTGTATTGAGACATTTTTCAGTTGTTTTGGCCTTTACACAAATATCTATTGAGAATGTGGAAGTATTTCATGAGTTAAATCACATTTACGTATAGAATTAACTACTATATATCTCAATTAAAGTTACTAGTGTATATCTATTCAGTGTAACTATTTTCTAAATCATGTTTTCCATCTCTATGACCTACAATTTGTTGTTGATGGATTGTGCATCATTAGATGAGTTTCTGTTTAATTATAATCCGATATAAGGACACTACTAGGGGGAGGAGTTTCATGTTATAAGAACCAAGGTGTAATGACCCATAAATTCCAAGGAAATTTTTTTCTTAATTTTGTTTTGAATTTTACAAGAACGCAATTTCTGACGGCACCTGATTTCGAGGCCCGTTGTGCCCGGAATCATTTTCCGAAGTTTGGCTCGGGTACGTTCAGTGAACGGACGAGCGGGTTTTTCTAACTTTTGAACCGGTGCTCAGAATCGAATTCCGAGGGCCCCGATGGAATCTTAGCGCCGATAATTGCATAGAAACGCCTCTTCCAGAGTTGCGTTTGCTCGGGTGTGGTTTTTAATTTTTGGGCTTAAAGTTATGAAATAAAATAAATTGTACGACAAACTTTATTTTATTTCACTTAAGTCGCTTGGAAGCCACTTGAAGCCACTTAAAGAAGCTTAAGCTGAGTTGTTGCGGATAGGGTGCTATCCAAAAATATCCTACCCTCTTGGTAGGTTATTTGTGAGGTGGGACCCGCATGAGCCCCACCGTTTCTTTTCCGCTAAGTAACGCACCCGCGAAAACTCGTCATTATGAAAGTCAACTGACGTGTTTTCTTAATTTCTTAATGCACCAATTAATTGGGTGGTTTATTTCGTTGAATTAATTCTACGAATTATTGGGTCCTTACTTATCTTTTTATTCTTTTATTAACCGGTTTGAAATCCGTTGGCGTAGTAATAAAATAAGACCAACGCCACATCTTGAGGACTACATGTTGGGAGAACTTTGACAGAATTCTTGTGCCTTCACCCTTCTTTGCGAAGAATGCGAAGAACGCGAAGAACGTGAAGAACGCGAAGAACGACGGCCTCCGACGAAGAATGCCGAAACCGCGAAAGTCGATGACGTGACGTCGTGTGCCGCGACACCGACGTTTCCTCTTCTGCGACTTTCCTTCCTCCGCAACGAAATCTTCAATCATCTGTTGGAGGTAAGAGATTTGAGGTTCCTTTTAGAACTCCTTTGTGGGTTTTATCGACACACAGATTTAATTATTTTTAATTAAATCTTTTTGTTCTTGAACCTCAGAGTTAGACGACGCGACACCCTTCCGCAACGACGTGACACCCTTCCGCGACGCGACGATCGCCTCCTTCCGCGGCGATAAAATCCACGAAGAACGCGCGTGCGACGACTTGACGATGTAGGGATTTTATTTTTGAATACCTTTATATTACCATGAACGTTTCTTTAAAATTTATGAACTAGTTTCATATGAACAACTTTAATTTATTAAAATAGTTGATTCATGTGTTGAATAATTTTCCCGTTGATATTATCTAACGCGGAGGGTGCGGGCCAAACGAACACGGCCCAACAACCCTCCACAGTTTGTTTATTGATGTGTGGAACGACTTGCGACAAAAAACGAGGCCGCAAGGTGATTTTGAGGCCTCCGCAGTGAAGGTCGGGTCCCGGGAGGACCATAGGCGAAGACGACAGGAGAAACGGACCACCGGAGCGCGTCCGGTGGTCCGCGGAAGGCGGCGGCGGCGCGCCACCGGAAGGGAGGCGGCCGGCGGTTCGCCGCCTACCTCAATCAGCGGCGAAGGGCGGGGGAGCCGTGCACCCGGCCCGCGGTGTCCGCTCGGCCGCGCCAGCCGAGCCGCAGCCTGGCCGGGCCGGGCCAGGCCGAGCCGGGTTGGACCTAGTTCGGGTCGACCCCATTCAGGTCGACCCGGTTCAGGCCGACCCAGGGGGGGTCGTCCCGGGTTGGCCCGGGCCCAGACCCCAGTTTTTGGACCACATTCGGTCAAATGCCCGTAAAATGAGCTACGGCCCTCCAAACGACTCTCCGTTAACAGAAATGTGATCCTTGGATCGAGACGGTCGTTTCGGTATATCACAGTCAAGGTTTCGGATTACTTTGGGTTCGGCCGGGTTGGTTCAGATATGAAACCAACCGGCCCTCGGAGCGGGAACGCTTATATCATGATTTCCGGACGTCCGATTGACGTGCCGTCGACTTTGATGGATTCCTCTAAGTGAGACGGATCTTTTGAATTTACTCTGCTCAAGGTTTGGATGCAGTTGGAGTACGGTCGGGTTGGTTTTAACTTAAAAACCAACCGGGCCCTCGGGACGAAAAAGCCAATAACTTCCAGATCGGGCGTCCGATTGATGCGCCGTCTGTTGCGTTGCGTTCCTGTTGACGATACGGAACTTTTGGCATCCTCCGCCCGAGTTTTGGATGTAGTTGGATAGTGGCCTGGTTGGATCACACCGAAATCCAACCGGGCCCCCGGAACGAAAAAGCTGATACCTTTCTGACAGAATGTCCGTTTGACGAACCGTCAGCGGCGTTGGTGATCTCGTTGAGAAACGGTCCCTATGAGTATACCCTATGAGTGTTCGGGGTATAGTTGAGTTACGGCCGGATTGGTTCGTGCATGAAACCAACCGGGGCCCTGGGACGAAAATGCTAATAACTCACAGACCGGGCGTCCGATTGACGTGTCGTCTGCTGCGTTGAGACCCCTATGACGAGGCGGTCCTTTGAGATACTTCTTCGTGGGACTTTGTGATACTTGGAGTATCGACCAGTAGCTCATGGAGCGGACCCTCCCGGAGACGAGCGTTTGGAGTACGGAGACCGTGTAGCCGGCAGAGACCTGCAGACTGGTTGTCTGATTCGATTCTGAGTGACTTACGTAGCCCAGTGGGGAGCACTACTTTGTGAGGTGGCAGACCCACAGCGGAGGAGCACTACTATGTGAGGTGGCAGACCCGCGGTATTCGATAGGAGGAGTACCTCTGTAGGCTATGAGGGGGGAGCACTACTGTGTTTGGGTGGCAGACCCCGGCAGGAAGCACTACTGTGTGAGGTGGCAGGCCCGCGGTACTCGACAAGAGGAGTATCTCAGCAGTATTAGGTTAGTGAGCAGTACCTCGGAGTCGTGACAGGACCAGTGTACACGCCAGAGATGGAGCTCTTCAGCAGTTACGGTTTCGATAATGAAAATCCTGGTTTGAGCTGAATCTTTTGAACTTTGTTTTTACCTCATGATTGAGACGGGTCACTTGATAACATAGATATATGTATGGGCATATACCTGGGTAGTGGTTATCTGTTGATTTCACAATCCTTGTGTTTCCTCATGATTGAGATGGGTTACTTGATAACTTAGGTATATGTATGGGCATATATCTAAGTAGAGGTTATCTGTTGAGATCTTCTTGTGGTTATCCTTGTTGGTTTAGTGAGACCTTGAGGGTCTCGGGGTCCCTACTAAGTATCGTTATACTCTCCCCTGCACGGGCTATGCCCGCACCTCGTTGCGTTGGTTGCAGACGAAGGGGAGTGCTGACGGAGGCCGAGCGTTCGAGGATTGGTCGGTACCTGGAGGTGGACTACACGACGAGTCAGTACCCGGAGGTGGACTACACAACGAGTCAGTACCCGGAGGTGGACTACACGACGAGTCAGTACCCGGAGGTGGACTACACGACGTGACGACACACAGAGGAGGTTGACGGATGAGAGCGTGGAGGAGGCTATCTGTACCTACCCTTCATGTAGGATCCATGGTGGACGAACAAGAGCTGCGCTATCTGTACCTACCCTTCAGGTAGGATCCGAGCAGGACGACCCAGGAGCTGCTTCCTTCTTCCAGTTGTTTGTCTTTTTTTCTTTTGTACCTTGTTCAGTTGTAGTTGTGCTTTCTTTTGAGTTTGTATTCTGGCCCATTTACTTTTCAGCATTTCTTTTGTACTTAGTGTTTTGCTTCCGCTTGTACTCTATGGTGCTTGTTTTCTTTTATAAAGGCAATGCCTTCCCAGTTATCGGGATTTACGCCTTTGGTGCTAGTTGTCAGCCCCTGGCCTATGGAAGGCGGGCTTGGGGTAGTCATGACACGGGCCCCGAGGATGGGTCATGACAAATTGGTATTAGAGGAGTTCGGTTCTACCGCATAACTTATAACTCTGATGTTTCTTTCTGTGAAGCAATAGTGTTAAGAGTACCGAGTGTGGTTTTCATTTCAGGGATTCCAGTGTTGGTGAGGGCGGCCGACGTATCCATACACCAGGACTCTAACAACTGATTTCCGACTTTGTGCACGAAAACACTGATTGCATGTGTGTTTTTCATAAGTTTTATTTAAATGTCAGCTCAAACCAGGTCAGCTCACTAGGGATAATCTTTTGACCATGTCACTTTGTTTAATTCAGGATGCCTCCCCGTGGACGACCAGCTAGAGCCCCGAGAGTGGTACATACTGACAGCCCTTCCGAGCGACGAGGCCTCAGTATAGGGCCCTATCCCAGTTGACGCACCAGTGGAGGCACCAGCGGTACTACTACCAGTTGGGCAACCGATGCCACCAGCCCCAGCCGTAGAGGATGCACGTCGCTTGAGCACACTACATGAGTTCCAGCGCCAGAGGCCACCCAGGTTCCATGGAGGGAAGGACCCGCAGGCGGCTGAGGATTGGCTGGAGGCTGTGGTGAGAGTCTTCAGGCTAGTGGGGAAGCCGACATAGTTTATGGTGATCCTTGCTGCCAGCCTTCTTCAGGCAGAAGCAGGCAGATGGTGGAGCCTGATGATTCAGATACATGAAGAGGCGACACTTCTATGGGAAGACTTCGAGAGCCTGTTCCAGACAGAGTTTGTACCAGCCACCCTTCGAGCGGTGTGTATAAATGAGTTACTTCAGCGGCGGCAGGGAAGCATGTCAGAGGCGCAGTACTCAGCGAGATTCATGGACCTCTCGTGCTACTCTACAGACATGGTACGAGACCCATTCTTCACGGCCTGAACCTTCGAGCAGGGTCTCAGGCGGGAGATCAGAGCTTCGGTTGTATCGCACAACATTCCGACGCAGATGGGGGTGTTGCAGAGAGCCCTCTTAATGGAGAGTTTCCTTGCTGAGCAGTCTCCAGTAGAAGGACCCACCACTAGCCGGCATGTGCCATAGTCTTCTGCAGCAGGCAGTAGACAGATGACTCAGAGGTCCAAGAGGACCAGACCTACAGGTGGTCGACCGCGTGACTCAAGGTCGGTAGTGTGAGGCACCAAGGGAAGTGATAGAGCCAGACCTTCCATGAAGTGTTACTCCTGCGGCTGGATTGGTCCCATGGCAAGTGACTGTCCGACCTTCCATATAGATGACCAGCAGTTAAATGAAGAACCTCCCAGGCAGAGGCAGAGGTTCGATCAAGGAAGAGGAGCTGGCCGAGCAGCAGGTGGTGGACGACGCTTTGAGGTGTTGCCACCACCACCACCAGGAGGTCCGCCCCGACCGTAGGGAGATGGTGGACATGCGAGAGCTCAGCTTCAGGCAGCTGAGGCCTTCGATCATGGAGCTCTTGGAGTAGATGGACAGGAGAAGAACTAGTGGATACGTCGTTTGTACTTCTAGTTCCTTGTTGCTATTGTGTAGCATCTTTGTATTATGAACTGTAATAATAAAAGACGCATACCTTTGTGATGTTTTCATTCATGTCAGGATTGACTATATTAGGCCACAAATGTGGTTCATCCAGGGGATGAGACCGGATTTCTCTTATCGGCAAAGAAGAAATCATAGCAGCTCTTGTGAGACTAGAGAAGGTCCAGGTCATCCAAGAGCTGAAGAAGACTGCACAATGCAATAAGAAACAGGAAACCGGTGCCAGTCTTAGAGACTCGGGCGTATCAAATGTTTCATGATGTGGAAGCTTTAAGGATAGATGAGTCTATGAAGCAGCAGACGTGGAGGTAGAGCTAGGAGAGCAGTATGAGGTGGTGTACATCTTAACATGCTACAACCACCTACCTTAGTAATCCCCGCCAGGCTTAGGGAGTTGGAGGGCGGTGGAAGAGTGCGGCTGCGTGCGGTCAAGGAATGTTACCCAATGGCTCTAGAAATGATTCAAGGGACAGTCTGTGTCCACTACTAGCTGCTGTAGTAACAGACGTCAATATGAATCATTCCTTGCTTTCACAAATCTTGTTCCAGACCTAGAGTTTTCGGTAAGCCGTGGACTTGACCCTCACGTCTAGAGATACCTTAGGAGGAGACTCGATAATCACACTTATGCCGACGGTGTGGTCAGATCCTCGAGGCGAGAGTTTCGGTTGGAATCTCTTGGGGGCAGCGTCGAGGCCTTATGATGTTGGTTTGAGTATGGACTGGGAAATCACAGTTCATACACAAATTGACGGTATTAGGCAAAAAGATTATAGTTTAACTACGACATTTGGATGGGTTTTCCTAGGTCGGCGAAAAAAAAGGAAACCCCAGGCAGTGCAGGGTAACTCTTGCACAGGAGGGTGCGACGGATCACTCTTGAGTCGGTCAACCATACCCTCGTAGCAGCAGTCGTTTTGAGTTTTAGTTCTAACAGAAAATGGAGACCTCTAGAGTTCGAGTATGACGACCACGTCTTCGTACGGGTCTCACCTCGATGAGGTTTACGGAGATGTGGCCAGGGAGACACGTTATCTACGAGGTTCAACGGTCCTTTCTAGGTCCTCAGCTGGGTAGGCGAGGTGGTTTAACGCTTGACCCATCCACCTCAGTTTCACTAGGTTCACGATGTTTTCCAGGTATCTCAACTGTGGAGATACATGCTCGACCCTTCGCATATCATCGACCATGGGGAGCAGGACAATGGCGATGGGGTTACTTCCAAGGAGGTTCTAGTGGGGATCAAGGATCGACAGGAGTGGATCCTACGGGGAAAATCGATTCCTCTGGTGCACTTTCTTTGGCAGCACGGGAACCTCCAGGTGAGCACATGGGAGCGGAAGGCTCAGATGCGTGCTCAGTACCGCCTTTGTATCCCTAAGTATGTGGTGAAGCATTATGGGGACGTAAAGCCCTGTGGTGGGAGTAATGTAAAGACCCGTAAATTCCCAGGAAATTTCTTTCTTAATTTTCTTTGTAATTTTACAAGAACACAGTTTCTGACGACACCTGATTCTGATGCCTGGTGTGCCCGGAATCATTTTCCGAAGTTTGGCTCGGGTACGTTTAGTGAACGGACGAGCAGGTTTTTCTAACTTTTGAACCGGTGCTCGGAATCAAATTCTGAGGGCACTGATGGAATCGCAGCGCCGGTAATTGTTAGAAATGCCTCTTCCGGAGTTGCGTTTACTTGGGTGTGGTTTTTAATTTTTGGGCTTAAAGTTATGAAATAAAATAAATTGTACGACAAACTTTATTTTATTTCACTTAAGCCGCTTGGAAGCCACTTAAAGCCACTTAAAGCAGCTTAAGCTGAGTGGTTGCAGATAGGGTGCTATCTAAAAATATCCTACCCTGTTGGTAGGATATTTGTGAGGTGGGACCCACACGATCCCCACCATTTCTTTTTCGCTAAGTAACACACCCGCGAAAACCCGTCATTATGAAAGTCAACTGACGCGTTTTCTTAATTTCTTAATGCACCAATTAATTGGGCGGTTTATTTCGTTGAATTAATTCAACGAATTATTGGGTCGTTACTTATCTCTTTATTCGTTTCTTAACCAGTTTGAAATTCGTTGGCGTAGTAATAAAATAAGACCAACGCCACATATTGAGGATTACACGTTGGGAGACCTTTGACATAATTCTTGTGCCTTCTCCCTTCTTCGCGAAGAATGCGAAGAATGTGAAGAACGCGAAGAACGCCGGCCTCCGACGAAGAATGCCGAAACCAAGGAAATTGACGACGCGACGTCATGTGCCGCGACGCCGACGTTTCCTCTTCTGCGACGTTCCTTCCTCCGCAACGAGATCTTCAATCATCTGTTGGAGGTAAGAGATTTCAGGTTACTTTTATAACTCCTTTGTGGTTTTTATCGAGGCACGTATTTTAATCTTTTTGTTCTTGAACCTCGGAGTTTGACGACGCGACGCCCTTCCGCGACGACGCGATGCCCTTTTGCGACGCGACGATCACCTCATTTCGCGGTGATCAAATCCGCGAAGAACGCACGTGCGACGACTTGACGATGTAGGGATTTTATTTTGGAATACATTTATATTACCGTGAACGTTTCGTTAAAATATAAGAACCAGTTTCATATGAAAAATATTAATTTATTAAAATTGTTGTTTCATGTGTTGAATAATTCTCCTGTTGATATTATCTAATGCGGAGGGTGCGGGCCAAAGGAACACGGCCCGACAACCCTCCGCAGTTTGTTTATTGATGTGTGGATCAATGGGCGACGACAAACGAGGCCGCAAGGTGATTTGGAGTCCTCCGCAGTGAAGGTCGGGTCTCGGGACGACCATAGGCGAAGACGGAAGGAGAAACGGACCACCGGAGCGTGTCCGGTGGTCCGTGGAAGGCGGCGGCGGTGCGCCACGCCGGCGCGGCGGCGCCGGCGACCGGCGGTGCGCCGCCGGCCTCAATCAGCGGCGAAGGGCGGGGGAGCCGCGCACCCCGCCCTCAGTGTTCGCTCGGCCGCACTGGCCGAGCCGAAGCCAGCCGGTCAGGCCGGACCGAAACGGACCGCGCCGGGTCGGCCCGGGCCAGGCCTAGCCGGGTCGGCCCGGGCCCATACCCTCGTTTTCGGACCACTTTCGGTCAAATACTCGTAACTTGAGCTACGAGCCTCCAAACGACTTGCCGTCAGCGGCAACACAATCCTTGGATCGCGACGGTCGATTCGGTATATCGCTCTCAAGGTTTCAGATTACTTTGGGTTCGGCCGGGTTGGTTCGGATACGAAACCAACCGGGTCCTCGGAGCGGGAACGCTTATATCTTGAGTTCCAGACGTCCGATTGACGTGCAGTCGACTTTGATTGATTCCTCTAAGTGAGACGGATCTTTTGGATTACTTTGCTCGAGGTTTGGACACAGTTGGAGTATGGTCAGGTTGGTTTTAAATTAAAAACCAACCGGGCCCCCGGGACGAAAAGGCCAATAACTTCCAGACCGGGCGACCGATTGACGCGCCGACGGTATCATTGCATTCCTGTTGACGATATGGAACTTTTGGCATCCTCCGCCTGGGTTTTGGATGCAGTTGGATAGTGTCCGGGTTGGATCGCACCGAAATCCAACCGGGCCCCTAGAACGGAAAAGCTGATACCTTTCGGACAGAACGTCCGTTTGACGAACTGTCAGCGGCGTTGGTGATCTCGTTGAGAAAGGTCCCTATGAGTATACCCTATGAGTGTTCGGGGTATAGTTGAGTTACGGCCAGATTGGTTCGCGCATGAAACCAACCGGGCCCCTGGGACGAAAAGGCTAATAACTCACAGACCGGGTGTCCGATTGACGCGCCGTCTGCTACGTTGAGACCCCTATGACGAGGCGGTCCATTGAGATACTTCTTAGTGGGACTTTGTGATACTTGGAGTATCGACCAGTAGCTCGTGGAGCGGACCCTCTCGGAGACGAGCGTACGGAGTACGGAGACCGTATAGCCGACAGAGACCTGAAGACTGCTTGTCCGATTCGATTCGGAGTGACTTACGTAGCCCAGTGGGGAGCACTACTTTGTGAGGTGGCAGACACACAGCGGAGGAGAACTACTATGTGAGGTGGCAGACCCACGGTACTCGACAGGAGGAGTACCTCTGTAGGCTATGAGGGGGGAGCACTACTGTGTTTGGGTGGCAGACACCGGCGGGAAGTACTACTGTGTGAGGTGGCAGGCCTGCGGTACTCGACAAGAGGAGTACCTCAGCAGTCTTAGGATAGTGAGCAGTACCTCAGAGTCGTGACAGGACCACTGTACACTCCAGAGACGGAGCTCTTCAGCAGTTACAGTTTCGATAATGAAAATCCTGGTTTGTGATGAATATTTTGACCTTTGTGTTTACCTCATGATTGAGATGGGTCACTTGATAACTTAGGTATATGTATGGGCATATACCTGGGTAGTGGTTATCCGTTGATTTCACAATCCTTGTGTTTCCTCATGATTGAAATGGGTTACTTGATAACTTAGGTATATGTATGGGCATATATCTAAGTAGAGGTTATCTGTTGAGATCTTCTTGTGGTTATCCATGTTGGTTTAGTGAGACCTTGAGGGTCTTGGGGTCCCTACTGAGTATCGTTATACTCACCCCTGCACGGGCTATGCCCGGACCTCGTTGGGTTGGTTGCAGACAACGGGCAGTGCTGACGGAGGCCGAGCGTTCGAGGACCGGTCGGTACCCGGAGGTGTAATACATGACGAGTCAGTACCCGGAGGTGGACTATACGACGAGTCAGTACCCGGAGGTGGACTACACGACGAGACAACACACATAGGAGGTTGACGGAAGAGAGCGTGAAGGAGGCTATCTGTACCTACCCTTTAGGTAGGATCCGTGGTGGACGACCATGAGTTGCGGTATCTGTACCTACCCTTCAGGTAGGATCCGAGGAGGACGACCCAGGAGCTGCTTCCTTCTTCCAGTTGTTTGTCTTTTTGTTGTTGTACCTGGTTCAGTTGTAGTTGTGCTTTCTTTTGGGTTTGTATTCTGGCCCATTTACTTTTCAGCATTTCTTTTGTACTTAGTATTTTTCTTCCGCTTGTACTTTGTGGTGCTTGTTTTCTTTTATAAAGGCAACGCATTCCCTGTTATCAGATTTTGCGCCTTTGGTTCTAGTCGCCAGCCCCTGGCCTATAGAAGGCGGGCTTGGGTTAGTCACGGCACGGGCCCCGAGGATGGGTCGTGACACAAGGTGTCAAATCAATTTATAATGTAGAACCTCCATAGAAATACCATTTAATAATATATATCCTCGTTTATGTTTCCCTATGGTTGGTAATATTATATTTTGTGTTGGTTCTCACATGATAGCACAACGATGACATTGTTTGATTTAAATAAAACATATAAAAATTACATTATTTAGGGAAAATTTTTTTTGAATGTTTTTAAGTGATCAATAAATTAATCACATTTATTTCCCATGGTTATTAGTTAATGAAAATGTTATGTCAGGTGAATCTATGGTCATTGGTAAGAAGTCATCCTAGGAGGTTTGAATAACCTTTTTATTTGCATCTGGTATAGTTTTTTTTAAATCATAAATTTCACATTGTTTATGATATGGTGGGGATCACATTAAACTTTTGGTAAATAATGTTACCCCCTTAGGATACCTTTTCTAAATGATGACCATTTTCCCTATCTTAGAATCATCTAGGAATGTTGAGAGAGCATCAGTTATACATCATGCTAAAATATAAAAATCATTGTTCATGATAAGTGGTATCTATCAGAGTGTTCTCTAGAATTTTTATTATCCTTAGATTCATCATTAGTATTGAGTCCTAAATGGATTCCCACATATTAAATAATTTGATGGAAACATTGAATCCAACATTTTCTATATACTTGATCTCTAGTTATATGTAGCTTCAGGGACATTCAATGTTTTTTGTATGTGGTCATTTAGTAATTACCAACATCACCCTTATACCATCAAATATTGTTTTTTTAGATGAGATCCTTAGAATCATTTAGATTAGTTCAAGTGTAGATCGACCATTATTTGATCTCGGATGAGAGGTATTAAGGGAATGATCCAAGCATTATGAATCACATTTCTAGCCTTGGTCATGCTAATGATTGACATTTTAAATTTGTGTTCCAGCCTAATAAAGCCATTGAAATTTGGTTATACACATCACTGAGAATTATTTGAAAAATATATTGGTTTTCAATCTAAATGAATTAGGTTTATATTTTTAAATTAATAGGTCCTCTATGAAAGTTTTTATGATAGAAATTGTCCAAGATTGTTTAACTGGTTATACCACTCTATTGTGACATGTCATTGGTGAGGAATCACTTAATTACAAAATGACATGTTGATGCATGTGAAATGAGTATTATCCAAGAATATTTTTTAAATGTTTCCTTATCCAAGCATTGAGGTTGATTGGGAGTCGATTATTCATTATTGTTTAGATTCTTTAAAGTATCTTCATTCGAATGCCAATGGAATTCTTAAAGGAACAATTCTAACATTGTGGGTACCATAATTCGACATAATATCCTTTTAATTCTAGAACCCATGATTTTTCTGAGATGATTATGTGATAATGTCTTCTGTTTGATGGTCTAATGTAAGAATATTCTTGATGTTTTTTTGGAGTACGGGTGTTAGCTTGATTTTCTATAGGTTTTGTATTGTGTGTTAACATGGTGTTCGTGGGGTGTGTGGGGAATTTTGAAATTCAACATGATCATTTTAATTATACTTAAATCCTATAGTTGGTTGATTGATTTTCTATTAATATCCCCAAGGATTATTAGGGATGATAGGTTCTATGGTGTGTATGTTGTTGGGTCATATGTTTTTTGAACAAATGAAATTCCAAAAAAATTGATTTTTCATCATTGGTGTGTGGTATGTTTTTTAAAATGAGATTCAGAACATATGTTTGAGTATTTTAAAACATCAATTTGTTTTTTATACTTTTATAATATAATGAGGGATAATGTGGGTGCTCATCTAACATTTAGGGTTGTCGGGGCCTGGAAACCAATTTTGTGAAAGAAGAAAGCAAGACACATAGTTTTTTTGAATCCATGAGGACCTTAGCAGAAATTGTTCTCATTGGTCATGTGAACCAGGAGGTCCCCCAGATTTTAATATTATTGAGATAAAGGAGTCACATGGTCGTGCATGATGTCTATATGGTTTGGTAGAGGTTGTGCATAGTATTCACATTCTGTCCACCTAGAACACACACTAGTGCCACTTAGGTAATGTGATTGAAGAATTTCGAATATGGTTGGTGCCTCATTGGTCAAACCAGGAAGGGAAACTATGTAATGTTTGGTGTTTATGCCATGGGATCCGCACTATTGGTGCACTATTTTTAAAACCATGCCTACCAACCATGTAACCCATCAATCAGATAGGAATTTCTATTTTTACATAATGACAAATATTTATAAATACCCTCCTTAAACCTCACATTATTCAAGTGGATGAGATCCTCCTCCCATCTTGTGGGAGGCATATGACAACACTAAACTAGGTTTTTACGTATCTTTATATTCGATCCCTTAAGTATTAATCATATTAAATATTTTTAATTCAATACATATTATTACTATTTAATAATTAATTTATGATGAATTGATATTATATAATATATATTGTGGTATTACATGTTAATAAATTTTTTTAATTATGTTAAATTATTTATTTTATCGTAGTAATATAATCACATATGACTAAAAGTAATAAAAATATTAATAAATATTAATAAATATCATTTAATATAACTAGATATTAATAAATATCCATATATATTAATATTTACGAATGTTAAATAATGTTAATGAATATTTATTTAATGAATATGTATTATTCATAAATATTTATTAATAATTATATATATTTTTTAATATTAATTAATCATTTATTAATATTTAATAGATATTTATATAAATTAATTTATAAGTAATTAATATTTCAATTCATAAATAGATGGTGTCACCCACTACGTCTTCCAAAACTTTTAAAAATAATGTTTTTTCATCAATAGTTATTATTATATAATTAATAATTATTAATATTCATGAATATTTATTAATATTTACTTAATGGTTAATATTTTTAAATTAAATTTTTTAAAAACATATAGATGATAAAAAAATTCATTATATTTTCTAATATTTAGTAATATTTAGAAATTAAAAAATATTGGATGAAGATTTCACTTTGTTCACTATTCCTTCAGAAAACATGAAAAGGATGGTTGAACCCTATTCATAATTGATTTCGAGTGAAAAATATTTATCTTCATTCATACATCTCGAAATGCACTTCTTAACATACCGAGGACCATATCCGTTTTTGTTAAAAATTTTCAAAACCCATTACAAAAAATTACACCCATTACTGCTCATCCAAACATCAAGCCATGTGGCATGGACCACTCTTCACACACACATAAGGCTATAGTATAGACAATATTTAATTAAAATAATTTAATTAGAAGACAATTTAAAAAAAATTATATCGAAAAAACCTTTCAAAAATAGTGTTTGGGCATAACTAAACTAAAATAATCTTGAATTGTATTCAGACTATGTCTCTATATATTTCCAAATCTACTTAGAGAAATCACCATAAATATATGAAAATTTCACCATGCGATTGTTAAATCATCCACAAATATCTAAAATTAATATTCAAAAATTAGAGGTTATTGAACGAGCCATCAATAACATATTAAATTTGTTAACAATACAATGATTCTTTCTTTCAACTATTTATAGATCATTCAAATTCATGGTCAAATAAAGGATAGAGAAAGATATAGATCAAAAATAAGTAACAACTCATAATCACACGTTCCTGAATGTATAAGAGGTATTTGAGGATTTCTATAAGCCACATATGTGTTACTATAAGGATCCGGATTGAGATCCCTTTGATTACATATAAAGGGAATTAGAACCCCATAGTTTGAATGACATTAGCTTAAACCATAAGTGATGGATTGTCGAACATTACTGTTATCTGACACGTAGAATGTTTTTCTTTATAAATTAATATAGCCTAAACTATTTATGTTTAATTAATGTTTATATTGATATTAATATTAATTTATCCAATAACATGACCTATAAGGAAGACTATTTCCTTGAAATGGGGCAGGAAATGGTCTCGATAGAAGACACATTAATGGAAGGAATTTGGCATGTATTGATAGATAGAATGTGATATTTTACCATGATTCATTGAAAAAAATTAATTAGAAAAACATAATAATGGTTTTTAGGATTATATCATAATGGAAAACAATTTTAATCATGTTAAATCTAATCGAAAATAGATAGGGGACAACAATATGATCCAGTCGAGGTGAGACATTATAGGAGAAATGTTTTCCTATATTTGTGGGAGGAATTTAGTCTATTAGTTACGAAACATGTTTGGGTGACAAAAAATTGGTGGAAATTCAAAAGATATATGTACAATGAATAAGACTAAAATATTGTTGTAAAAATATAATTTTATGCTCAAATGGAAATAATGTTTCATTCATGACCATATCATTGGACTCTATAACATAAGAGTGAAATTTGAAAAATTATTACAACGGTTTAATTCCCACGGACAAACTATAGAATTGTCAATGGGCTCAATGAGTATAACCAACATTTAACCATATCCACTACTGATGATAAATGTATAAGACAAATAATAGTGATTAAAATTACATTATAAAGAAATATGATATGGTGTAATTTTTTTTCATTAAAAGGATGTTTAGACATATGAATGGAAATCCATTTATATTTCATATTTATGGAAATGTAAATTTTACATGAATATCATTTTTTGTGTAGCTTTATTTTTTCCTCATGTCCTGAAATGTGTTAAAAATGCTTGAATTAGTAGATCATTCATCATAATAATTATGTACCTTATGTATTTTATGTGACGGTCAAGTCCCATGATACTTAGATCATTAGGTACCTCGTCTTTAAATATAAATTCTAAACCTATTATTACGAGTCATTTAATGATAAATCCATTTTAAAACCCATGTCATGAAATTGGTATCAATCCCTAATTTTTTATGATTAATTCATGTTTGAGGGATGGGTTTTGATATTATTATTTATCTCACTGATATCAATTGGGCAAAAAAATTAAAAAATTCTGCATTAATATTGTTTCTCTATTATTTTGATGGATATGAATCATTCAAAGTATTGAATAAATATATTTTTGTGTAATTATATAACTCATATTTGGTATGGAGAACTCAAGGATTTGGATTTCAATTTTTTTTCATGAAAAAAGGTCTATGGAATAGTCATCAGAGAATAATATTATTGTCAATTTACACAAAAATATAATTATTATAGGTGAATAAATGGACATGATCAATGTGTAAATATTCAAGATTTGTTAATATTCTGGTGATAAGAATTTTTATTGATTACTTTTGAAGAAGGTTTAAATGGATTATGGTTAACATTCACAGGACTAGATTCATGAAACATGAAAATATGGGGGCACAATGTCATTTAATTTCATCACCACAATATTGTTATTCATTTAGAATGACTACATTTCATGTGCATTTATATATTTTTATTTCTTCTTGTTGTGGGTTCCCATTTAATTTTTCAATTTCCTGTAATAACATTATGGTCATCAATATAATAGAAAAAATTAGTTTTCAAGAATATTTTCATTGTCAATAAAGAATATTATATTTTGGAATTATATATCATAATAATGATTTTATATCAAAATATTCTATATAAATTTATCTATAACAAATATTCCCCCTGGAATTATAAAAAACATAATACAATAGCAAAAATACTATCAATAAAACATCTATATGAACTAAATACTCCGCATATCGTTTTTTAAAAAATATTAATAACAAAATATTTACATCGACCTCAATTTAAAAACAATGAACTCAATGTATCCAATTAATAACTCCAAAATTACACTTAAAATAATATAAAAGGTCACATATAAGTAAATTTAGTAGGCCAAAATATAAAAAACAATTGTTCATGAATATATTTCTAACCTAATTCATCAACACATAATATAAAGTACAATATAAGTATTTAATGTAAAAATAAAGAAATTCATGCTAATTTATGTTATTTCACTTGTAAATTGATATAAAATGGTATCCAAATAAATGATAAATTTAAAAAGAATAATTAGTTCTATAAATTACTTTGTTTTACATTTTAATTCCAAATTACAGTACATAAAATTAAAAAATATAGGAAATAAATTTTATTTATTGATATACATGTTAATTATGAAATTTTTATACAAATGTAACTTATTTAATGTGGAGTGATTACATTCCAAACACGTTAAAGCACCATGCTTTACTAGTGATACAAAAAATATATGTTCAATGAAAAATGAAACAACACACAGGTCTTTTTTACTATCTATTATCTAAATATGTAGTGTTACACAATTTCATATGAACAATTAGTAATAGTAAAGTATTTCAACATGAACTATGGGTTGGAAAATAATTATTAGGAAAACTATACCAACTATTCAATGGTATTTAATAATGGATAATTAATTAAATTAAAAAATATAATTAAAAAAATTAAGAGAAAAATACAATTTACAAGGTAATAAAACCCATAATAAATGAAAGAATAATGATATAAAATAATTAAATAGTATCCTAACACATGATTCAATCGTATGAAAGATATATCCCCTTGAATTGATTAATAAATGAAATAATCAAGAACTATATGAAGGATAAGAATCTAGAAGACTTATATTTTTTTTTAATATATTTATTATTTTTGAATATATATTTACATATTGAAAATGTTATTTAAATATTTTATTTTTTGTTTTTACAAATATTCGTTTTCAATGAATGTGATTAAAAAATTTTCCTAGTAAATATATATAAAATAATACACAATATTAGTTATACTAAAAAATAAATCTTGTTGTATTTATTGGATATGAAATATATATATGTGGTGCATAAATTATTTACAGATTACCGGTTTCAAAATTTAATTATTTGACTCTATATAGAATTTTATTTTATTTCCAAATAATATATTTGTTAAATTATTTTTAATGTTTGATTGAATAATTTTTTTAATTGATACATAATTGAAAATAAATGTATATATGTAAAAGAAATTCTCAAAGTCAACATCGGTGATAAAAAATTATTTCATAAAGATTTAATGAGTTTTTTGAAGGCCACTTATATATGTAATATTTTTTAATCTATTTTATGAGATTCTTTATAAGTAAAATTAATTTAAAAAGATTTTATTTAATAATTTATTCAAATAAAAATTTCTCTTAAATAAATGTGAATATCCTTGACTGTTTTACATAACATTATGTGTTATTTTTGGATTTAAATTGGAATATTTTTTAAAAATTTTAATAACTGATTATTTATTATTTCCAGATATTAATTTGTTATACATGATTGTTATATTTTATAATGTAGTTTTTTTACTGGATGTATTTATAATTTTAAAAATTCACAACATATTAATTATTAAAATATTCATTTAATTTGTTTTAATAGTAAAAAAATTTATTTAAATGATATACATATTATAAAATATTTTTCTGTAAACTAATACTAAATTCATGTTCTAATGAATAATATTTTGTTAGTTTAGTATAATATGATGGTTCATGAGTATCAATATAATCAAAATTATTACCATATTTTAAATTTATAAATATCATTTCTATAATTTTAGATATTTTACATTAAAGGAATACTGATCCATTGATGTTGATATTTTATAAATTAAGTGGATATCATTTGAATATATGGGGTATAAAAATTTTATGTTGGCAGAATATGTTTTTATCATAGGTAGAGTAATATAAATATTGGGAAACACTTATTCGATCTTATATCATTCCTACAAAGTATTTTATTTTCAATATGTTATTAGTGGATCACCAATTATTCCAACTTTTTAGTTCAAAATATCTATATAGTCAATATGATAAAAACTATACAACGATACTATAACATGGTTTCCTAGGAAACACAAGTGGTATTGGTGTATCCAGTTCCCCTATGAAGGATTCGTTAATGATTTTGTTAAGTTCATCATTTAATATAACTTATTGCTTAATATATAATTTGAAATAATATTATATTTCTATCAACGTGAGGGGTATTCAATTTGTTTATTTTTAAAACTATCATTGATAAAATTATATAATAGTTTTATATAATATATAAAATTCTTCGAGACTTCTTATGTTTTTATTATAGGATTCAAACCCATTATGAAAGGACATATGATTATAAAATATGAATAAAAGCATTTAAAATTATGAAATAGAAAGAAATTTTATTTTCATATCCATTAATGAAACATTTAAACATTGGTTGAGATTCTGAATTAAACTAATGATATTTTATATAAACATGAGAATAATTGTTAATTTAATATTAATGTGAAAAAATAAAAAATATATATTTTGATTCTAATTTTCATGATATCTGAATGGATGATGAAAAAAAATTCCTAAATTTATTATAGTGCTTAATAAAATTTTTTATATATCAAATTTTTTGAAGAAACAATTAGAGATTATATAATTCTTCAGTATTTTAGTATATAGAAGGATATACTTGATGATAATTTATCTTTATTAAATGATATAGATTTATATATAACCTCTTTGATGAAATAAATAGTATATATTTTTCATATGACAAAATAGAATGTTATATTTTTAAAATGATGAAAATGAGGAGAATGTATAATTATTATTGTAGTAATAATAAAAAAAAATAATTGGATGAGGTGTCATTTAATGACCTTGATGTTGATATAAAGCCTTAGGTAGAAAATATGTTGATCATGTCTCTTATTTCAATTAAAATAATAAAAAAGGAACTAATTAATTAATATAATAATTAAATTTCAATAACAATGGTATATTTATACATATTGCTTCCCTTATCGTATATAGGAGGAATACAGGTTTAGATGATGATTTATAAGAAAATAATTCTTCATTGGGTAAATGAAAAAAAAGGAATTTTTGATAAATTAAAAGGCATTTATTTAGGGGAAGAATCTTAAATGTTGATGAAATATAATAATTATGTTGAAAATGTAATTGGGATATAAATATACTAAAATAATTTAGTTAGAGTTGTATGTAATTGATGTATAATAATGAATAATTTGTGATCATGTTTCAATGGAAGAAAAATCATCAAGGAGTGTTGTAGAAGTTGATAAATTATATACTAAATATATAATGAAAATTAAATAATAATATTTTCATAATAATAATTATAATCTAAAATGTGGTATTATAATGTTAATAAAGTAAAATTCAGATTTGAATTATATTTATTCGTTGTTATTCATAATCAATGTTTAATATTTTCAAATGTTATTAATTCTATTAGTTCTAAAATGTAGAACACTTGAAAAATATAAAATATTTAAAAAAAATTATTAACAATGATAATTAATTTAAATAATAATAAAAACTATCTATTAATACTAGAAAATCACTAAATTTTTTGTTTCATCCCATGATTTGGAGACTGGATGAAATTCAATATAGATTTGAATTTTCTTCATTGGTTCATTGGTGGTTTTTTAAAATTATAATCAAAATGGAATTATGATTTTTGAAAAAATTAAATGAGTTTTTTTCAACTACATATATGGGATGAGTGGTTCCATAGGTTATCTTTCATGTTTTTTGAGAATCGGGACCAAAATTTCCATTTTATGGCATATGTTGTTAGGGAGCACATTGTTCCTGACATCATACTGACCTTATTAAAAACCTTGTTAGAAAATCTAGTTCAGTATGTGGTTTAGAATAGTTTTATCTTCTAATGAGGAAGGACGTGAATGTTTGTGCTGGATGTCTATAGTGTTTACTTGTAGTTATTCACGGTTTTCACATGGTTATCTGATATTTTTTCTCAGACTGCATACTTTGTTACACTTAGTAGTATGAATGAAATATTTTTCACATTGTTGGTGTATGGTTGGTCATAATATTTAGGGAAACTGGGTGGGGTGTGATACCTATGAATATGGATCTAAATTGTTAGAACATGATATGTCCAATCATTGGGAAAACTATGTAGCCAAGTAAAGAAATAGATATTACCATTTTTCATTAATGTGTTAAAAGTATTAATTCTTTCTTTCTTCCAATACACATTAATATGGATGAGTTCCTCATCCACACATGGTTATCTCTTATCAAATGCATATACTATGCATTTTCATATCTTTTACAAACGTGATAAGAATCGAACATTGTCAGTCATTAAGGATTACCCTTGGTAATATCGTTGTTCCTCAAACTCCTTTTTTCCCAGGGTTCCCTCTCAAGAAAGTTATCATGGTGAGACTAAATTACCCTGATTTTATTTTTATCAACTATTTATCATATTTCTCTCATACTGAATAGAATAAAATCCCAATATTATATGTTTGAGTTGTCCATGGAATATGGTAGTTGGTCTAAATCATTTCTCTCATGTTCCAATATTTTTATTAAATATTTCTCTATGATTGATTTCGAACAGACACGATATCCCTTATAATTCAAAAATTTACATAAAATATAATTTATTAGATCATCTTATGATGGGTTACGAACCTCCTTCGTCAGGTTGGAGGTTACAATGTCAAACCAAATCATCAGCCATAGATAAAGATTATTTATAGGCATTTCTAATTTATGTATTCTTGTGTAATGTCTACCCAATTGGTGTACCTTATATTTTTTATTCACAAATATGATTATTTTTGGCGTAAAACCACCTTGGAGGTGGGATTCACATTTACTAGTGATTAATTTAAATTATATAAATTATGATAAATGAATTTATTTATATTAGTGATAGGTTTTATAATAAAACATCAATTTGTATATGTGTTATCTTCTAAACCATAATGTATTGATATTAATGAGTTTGTGATTTATTCCCTTATTATCAATCTCATACAAATTTTTTATCCGGCATATATTTCTTGTAGCTAAGCATTCATTTTTAATAATTTTTTATGTGATGTCTTTATATATATATTTTTATTATTTATAAATCTCAGGAACAAAGGAATAATTTTTTATAAATAACACAATAAATATGAAAGAACTTATTATAGAATCATTTTTCATGTTATATCATTCCTAATAGAATTCTGTTTTATATTGTTGATCTTATATTCATCAAATTAATTTAGATCACATTGAGTGATTTGTGGGATTCCATTCAAGGAACTAATAGTAAAATCCCATCGTTATTGTGATATCTATTTCTAATATATTTTGTACACATCAGGGTGATACAAATATTCTTTGACGGGCTCATCACATTTTCCTCTTACAACATCATGACTGTCACTAATTAACTAGAAAATACACCATGGAAAATCTTGTTGGGGAGATAGTTATCCCAGGCTACGAGTTAGTCTTTGTACCCTATCATAGATACCTAGTACATTAATAGAGATCATTGTCTCACATTTGTTCGAGATTGATACTTGAAAGGCCTTACTCGGATCACATTGGATGAACTCTGATGGAATCAAGATCTTATGGACCACTTGGATTGATTCTTTGGTTCTTTGTGATGTTTATCCTCATATTGTCTTTGGATGATGATTATTTAATTATTTTATATACTTTTTTGAGTCTATGATTTTATATGTTTTCGGTTTCCATGTCATGGATCCTTTATGACAAATCTTATTCCTAAGTTAAGTCAATCATATGATACCTATTGTATGACCATTTCTAATCCATTTTCATTTCCTATGCCTTGTGTAATATTTCAATGTGGTTCATAATTTCACTAACCGCCCGAATAAGTTATTTTTGGGATAGGTGTCCTTGAAGAAAATTGGATTTATTCATTTATTTAGTTATTTACCATTTAGTGTTTCCTTTTATTTGATATAGGTGAACACTTCTAATTTCATATTTTTGAACTCAATTATGCTTTAAACACCATTGGTGATGTCCTAATATGAATATTTCATTCCATGTTTGGGCGACCATTACACAGGGGTACCAAATAATGACTTCTTGTTAATAGGGAAATGTATTATTTCTTGTTCTGTAAAATTTATATGGACATTAAAAGCATAGGACTGAGATGGTAATCAGAATTATCATGGAGATCATCATATGGTCCATTGTCAATATTTTTTTCCATTGTTATATTTTCTTATATTTTCTATTATATGTTATATATTTTACAAGGTAGAACCATATACACATGATTTCATAGTTTTTATTAGCATTAACCACCTATTATATTTTTTATAAATTAATCATCCACTGATTTCTCTTCAATTTATTCCTACATAAAATATTGTATGTTTTTTTGATGTTATATTGTGCTACTCTGATCATAACATTATAGGCTCCCCACTATCACCTATAAAGACCATTTATGCTAGTTGGAAACCTCTGGAATATGGGGAGACATGCTCGAGGACATGTTGAGATATGTATGGGTACCAATTTGTTTTCAATTCGTTATATTTCAATGTTTTACCAAATCTCACATTTCCAATGTCATAATATTTTGGTCTATTATATAGGATACTAGAAATGTGTTTTTGTTTTCTAAATTGTTGTTCCTAGGAGTGAAGAACACACATATGATGTAAAGTACAAGTGATGACATATGAGATTTGTAGTAATTTATCACATTGTTATTTTTGATTATGATATAAACTTTATTTTTTTGTATCTTCAACTAAATAATGATTTATGATATTTTTATTACTTACCCTTTTCCTGGTATTATAAGGAAGTGTCATTACTTGCATTATGATAGGAACATTGGCATTCACTGGTGCTGTATATTATGTGCCATGTAGATTTCAATATTAGGCTATTTTAAAATGGTGGATATTCCAAAAATATTTAATTATTATTCCATTTTTTTACTTCATGTTTTATTTATCATTACATTATTAGTTTAATTCCACCATTTTTATTTCATTCTAATTCTATTTTGAAAATATGATAGTTGTTTTATATAGTTTGTTTCTTGTACATCGTGAATTTTTTTTTATTTATCATGATTCTCTTGTAAACAATGTTTGGTGATTAATAATGGTCTTTGTAATTAATTTCCAAGATTATATTATTTTTTAGAATTGGATTAAAAAAATCATGTGATAGTTAAATGGAAGAGAATTTCGAATTTATAATGGGTTTGGGTGATTTATGATTCGGAAATGGGTATTCCATATAAGGGAACCATTATTGATGTAGTTTAAATACTTAATGGATGTTGCTTAAATGTTATTTCTGTTGATTTTTGATTAAAATATTATTTAAAATTGTTTCTATTAGATTGGATCCACCCACAACTTGTAATGTGTATGGGAATATTATGAATTGAGAAGTGGTAACCCATATAACTGGAACATCTATTATGATCCCAATCCTTAGAAGTTGTGGAATATATATGAAATATTTTTAACACTAAATAAATTGTATTCCCTATTATGTCTTTCAAATCACTTTGCATGGTTATGATGACCCATTTGGATATATTTCTAAATAAACAACTGGACCCATACATGGTCTGTTGGGGAATATTGATAATGTAATGAATTGCAAATGCTGTTTTAAAAAACTATATGTCTTAAATAAATTAGTAGTTTATTTAGAAGAACTAGTAATGGATTAAGGGGACCATTCTACATTTTCCATGATTTATCATTTCATCCATAGTATAATAATTTTTATAAAAGTACAATGGAATCCTTTTGACAAGTACATCATTATATTACATATTAACTTTTAATCCACATAAAATGTATTTTTTTGATGAATTATAAATAAATAAATTCTTTTTAAAATTTGGGTTGGTTAATTTAATATCTTAATTTTGATGGGATATAAACTGAATAATTAATGATTTGGGTTAATGCATGTTTCCTCATTTTTCTTGTAGGTTTATATAAATAATTGTTCCACATTATATATCCATATAAATACTATTATAATGTCATTACCTCCAAACCATGAAATACATAAAGAAATAAATTTCATGTTTTAATTTCATAAAATGGGACATTAATAGGGTTCTTAGTAAGACCCTCATGTAAGGGTATTTGTGATGTTACTATGAGTAGCTTCCATGAAAATAAATTGTGAACGTTCCTTTTATTCCATTTATCTATTAGAAAAAAGTAAATATGATGGTCCTTGAGCCTATTTACATCTCATTTAGGGTGATATATTTACAGGGTCATCATTTCTCACTTATTTATGGTCATAGCATGTTATAGGCCAATTCCTCAAATCCTGAATCAATTTCCAAATTCATAATTTTATTATTTCTTATAGGTGTTGTTCAGGTATTAGTTATACCATGTAGGACTATTTTCTTCTGAACTAACACCCTTGTATTGATTGGTGTTTAGTTAGTGTTTTGACCCTTTTTACAAAAGTGAGAATTTAGTAATGGATAACATCATTGGGTTAGACATGCCAAGGGAGTGATGAGTTGTTTGATAAGTCGTATGACCCTTCACATTACTAGGTAATAGTAGACACATTATGTCATAAGTCAATTAACAATCATATGGGGTAATGTTACATCATGTTCAATTATTTTCAGGTCATCAGATACATGATGTATGATTAGACCATTGATATTATCAAAGGGTGTATCATTCGGTTGTTGAGATCTTTGAGTAGGAATCAATGATATGCGTAGTACCCATCAAGAGAAAAAAATATTACAAATAACCATCAGATTTTGTGGTTAATCATTTAGGCCATGATCTATTAAAAATTGATCACCATTCATTTCAAGTATATAGTAACCTAACCATTATTGAATTAGACTCATTCCAATTATCAATATGACTTTCTACAAGGATCAAGTGTATTAAGACATTGTTCAGTTATTTTGGCCTTTACAAAAATATCTATTGAGCATGTGGATGTATTTCATGAGTATAATTACATTTAAATATATAATTAAATGTATTATATCTCAATTAAATTTACTAGTATCTATCTAATCATTATAACTGTTTGCTAAATCATGTATTCTAGCTCTATGACCTACAGTTAGTTGCCGACAGATTGTGTGTCATTGGAAGAGTTTCTGTTTAATGATAATATGATATAAGGACACTACTATGGGTAGGAGTTTCATGTTATAAGAATCATGGTGTCAAATAAATTTATAATGTAGAACCACCATAGATATACCATTTCATAATATTCATCCTCATTTATGTTTCCCTATGGTTGGTAATATTTTGTTTTGTGCTGGATCTCGCATGATAGCACAACGATTCCATTGTTGGATTTATATAAAACAAATAAAAATTACATTATTTAGGTAAAAAAATTTGTGAATGTTTTTAAGTGATCAATAAATTAATCACATTGTTCTACCTTGGTGATTAGTTAATGAAAATATGTTGTCAGGTGAATCTATGTTTGTTGGTAAGAAGTCATCCTAGGAAGTTTGAATAACATTTTAATTTGCAGCTGGTATGTTTTTTTTGAAATCATACATTTCTAATTGTTTAAGATATGGTAGGGATCACATTAAACTTTTGTTTAATAATATTATACCCTTAGATTACCTTTTTTAAATGGTGATCATTTTCTCTATCTTAGAATCATCTAGAAATGTTGAGAGAGCATCAGTTACACATCATGCTAAAATAAAAAAATCATTGTTCTTGATAAGTGGTCTCTATCAGAGTGTTCTCTAGATTTTTCTATATCCTTAGATATTTCATTAGTATTGAGTCCTAAATGAGTTTCCATTTATTAAATATTTGGATGGATTCATGGAAACCAATAGTTTCTATATACTTGATCTCTAGTTAGATGAAGCTTCAAGGTCAATCAATGTTTTTTGTATGTGACCATTTAGTAAGAATCAACATCACCCATGTACCATCGAATATTGTTTTTTAGATGAGATCATTAGAATCAATTAAATGAGTTCAAGTGTAGATATAACATTATTTGATCTCGGATGGGAGGTATTAAGATAATGATCCATACATTGTGAATCACATTTTTATCTTTGGTCGTGCTAATGCTTGAAATTTTAAATTTTTGTTCTAGCCTAATGATATCATTTAATTTTGGTGATATGCATCAATGAGAATTATTTTAAAAATATATATTTTTTTAATATAAATGAATTAAGGTTATCTTCTTAAATAAATATGCCTTCTATGACATTTGTTTTAATAAAAATTGTCCAACATTCTATAACTGTTTATACTACTCTACTATGACATATCATTGGCGAGGAACCCCTTAATTACAAATTGACATGTTGTGGCATGTGAATGAGAATCAATTTATATTTTAATTAATGGAAATGTAAATTTTACATGAATTTCATTTTGTGTGTAGCATAATTTTTTCCTTAAGTCCAGAAATGTGTAAAAATGCATGAATTAGTATATCATTCATTATCATAATTATTTACCTTATGTATTTTATGTGATGTTCAAGTCCCATGATACTTAGATCATTAGGTACCTCATGTTTAAATATAAATTCTAAACCTATTATTTCAAGTCATTTAATGAGAAATCCAATTTAAAACCCCTGTCAAGAAAGTGGTGTCAATCCTTCATTTTTTAATGATTAATTCATGTTTGAGGGATGGGTTTTGATGTTATTATTTCTCTCACTGATATCAATTGGACAAAATAAAAAAAATATTTGCATAAATATTGTTTCTCTCCTATTTTGATGGATATGAATGAATCAAAATCATGAATAGATATATTTTGGGGTAATTATATAACTCATTTTTGGTAGGGTGAACTCAAGAATTTGGATTTTAATTTTTTTTAATGAAAAAAATTCTACGGAATAGTCATCAGAGAATAATATTATTGACAATTTACACAAAAATATAATAATTATAGGTGAATAAACATACATGATCAATGTGTAAATATTTAGGCTTTGTTACTATTCTGCAGATAGGAATTTGTAGTGATTACTTTTGAAGAAGGTGTAAATGGTTTATGGTTAACATTCATGGGACTAGATTCATAAAACATGAAAATATGGGGGCACAATGTCATTTAATTTTATCACCACAATAGTGGTATACATTTAGAATGTCTAAATTTCATGTGAATTTATATATTTTTATGTAATCTTACTATGTGTTCCCATTTAATTTTTCAATTTCCTTTAATAACATTATGGTCATCAATATAATAGAAAAAATTAGTTTTGAAGAATATTTTCAGTGTCAATAAATACTATTATTTTTTGGAATTATATATCATTATAATAATTTTATATAAAACTATTCTATATTAATTTATCTATCAAAAATATTTACATTGAAATTATAAAAAACATAATACAATAGAAAAAATATTAGCAATAAAATGTCTATATGAACTAAATACTCCGCATATCATTTTTAACAAAATCTTAATAACAAAATAATTCCATCTACCACAATTTATAAATAATGAACTCAATGTATCCACTTAATAACTCCAAAATTACACTTAAAATAATATAAAAGGTCACATATAATGATATTTAGTAGGAAAAAATATAAAAAAGAATTTTTCATGACTATATTACTAACCTAATTCATCAACACATAATATTAATTACAATATAAGTATTTAATGTAAAAACTAAGAAATTCATGCTAATTTATGTTATTTCCCTTATAAATTGATATAAAATGGTATCCAAATAATTGATAAATTTAAAAAGAATAATTAATTCTATAAATTTCATTGTTTCACATTTTAATTTCAAATTATTGTACACAAAAATAAAAAATATAGGAAATAAATTTTATTTATTGATATATATGTTAATAATGAAATTTTTCTATGAATGTAACTTATTTAATGTGGAGTGATTACATTCCAAATGCATTAAAGAACCATGATTTACTAGTGATACAAAAAATAATTGAAAAATAAAAAATGAAACAACACACATGTCTTTATTACTATCTATAATCTAAATATGTACTGCCACACAATGTCATATAAACAATTCATAATAGTAAAGTATTTCAACATGAACTATGGGTTGGAAAATAATTATTAAGAAAACTATACCAACGATTCAATGGTATTTAATAATGGATAATTAATTAAATTATAAAATATAGCTACAAAATTATGAAAAAATACAATTTACATGGTAATAAAACCCATAATAAATGAAAAAATAACGATATAAAATAGTTAAATAGTATATTAACACCTGATTCAATCGTATGAAAGATATATCCCCTTGAATTGATTTAATAAATGCAATAATCAAGAATAATATGAAGGATAAGAATCCTAAAGACTTATGTTATTTTTTTATATTTAATATATTTATTATTTATGAATATATATTTATGTACTGAAAATGCTATTTAAATATTTAAATATTTTTTTTACAAATATTGGTTTTCAATGAATGTGATTAAAAACATTCACAGTATATATATATAAAATAATACACAATATTAGTTATATTAAAAAATAAATCTTATTGTATTAATGGGATATGAAATATATATATGTGGTGCATGAATTATTTAGAGATTACATTTTTCAAATTTTAATTATTTGACTCTATAAGGAATTTGATTTTATTTCCAAATATTAATTTTTGATAAAATATTGTTAATGTTTGATTGAATAAATTTTTTAATTTATACAAAAGTGAAAATAAATGTATATATGTAAAAGAAATTTTCAAAGACATCATGGGTGATAAAAAATTATTTCATAAAGATTCAATGAGTTTTTTGAAGGCCACTTATATATGTAATATTGTTGAATCTATTTTTTTGAGAATATTTGTATGTAAAATTTATTTTAAAAAGATTTTATTTATTAATTTATTCAAATAACAATTCCTCTTAAATAAATGTGAATATCCTTGAATGTTTTACCTAACATTATGTGATATTTTTGGATTTAAATTTGATTTGTTTTTAAAATTTTTAATTACTGATTATATATTATTTCCAGAAATTAATTTGTTATACATTATTGTTATATTTGATAATTTAGTTTTTTAATGGTTGTATTGATAATTTTAAAATTTTACAACATATTAATTATTAAAATATTCATTTCATTTGTTTTAATAATAAAATAATTTTATTTAAATGATATACATATTATAAAATATTTTTTTGTAAACTAATACTAATTCCATGTTCTAATAAATAATATTTTTTTAGGTAATTATAATATGATGGTTCCATAGTATCAATATAATAAAAATTATGACCATGTTTAAAATTTATAAATATCATTTCTAGATTTTTAGATGTTTTACATTAAAGGAATACTGATCCATTGATGTTGAGGTTTTATAAATTTTGTCGATATCATTTTAAAATATGAGGTATAATAAATAAATGTTGGAGGATTCGGATTTTATCATATGTAGAGTAATATAAATATTGGGAAACACTTATTCGATCTTATATCATACCTACAAAGTATTTTATTTTCAATATGTTATTAGTGGATCACCAATTATTAAAACATTTTAGTTCAAAATAACTACATAGTCAATATGATAAAAACTATCCAATAAAACTATAATATAGTTTCCTAGGAAACACAGGTGGTATTAGAGTATCAAGTTCCCCTATGAAGGATTCATTAATGATTTATTTATGTTCACCAGTAAATATAACTTATTATTTAATATTAAATTTGAAATAAAATTATATTTCTATCAATGTGAGGGGTATTCAATTTGTTTATTTTTAAAACTATCATTGATAAAATAGTATAATAGTTTTATATAATATATAATATTCTTCGAGACTTCTTATGTTTTTATTATAGGATTCAAACCCATTGGGAAAGGACATATGATTATAAAATATGAATAAAAACATTTAAAATTATGAAATAGAAAGACAATTTATTTTCATATCCTTTAATGAAACATTTAAACATTGGTGGAGATTCTGGATAAAACTAATGATATTTTATATAAACATGAGAATAAAATTTAATTTAATATTAATGTGAAAAAATAAAATATATCTAATTTGATACTATTTTTCAATATATCCGAATGGATGATGAAAAATATCCTAAATTTATTATAGTACTTAATAAAATTTTGTATATATCATTTTTTTGAAGAAACAATTAGACATTATAAAATTATTTAGTATTTTAATATATATAAGGATATACTTGATGATAATTTATCTTTATTAAATGATATATATTTAAATATACCCTTTTTGATGAAATAAATAGTATATATTATTCATATGACAAAATAAAATGTTATATTTTTAAAATTATGAATATGAGGAGAATGTTTATTTATTATTGTACTAAGAATACAAAAAATAAAATAATTGAATGATGTGTTATTTAATTACCTTGATGTTGATAAAAATCCTTAGGTAGGAAATATGTTGATCATGTCTCTTATTTTAATTAAAACAATAAAAAAGGAACTAATTAATTAATACAATAATTAAATTTCTATAACAATGGTATATTTATATATTTTGGTTCCCTTATCTTATATAGGAGGAATACAGGTTTAGAAAATGATTTATACAAAAATAATTCTTCTTTGGGTAAATGAAAATAATGTTATTTTTGATAAATTAAATGGAATTTATTTAGAGGAATAATATTATATTTTGATGAAATATATTAATTATGTTGAAAATGTAATCGGGATATAAATATACTAAAAGAATTTAGTTCGAGTAGTATATAATTGATGTATAATAATGAGTAATTTGTGATCATGTTTCAATGGATGAAAAATCATAATGAGTGTAGTAGAAGTTGATAAATTATATACTAAATAGATAATGAAAGTTGAATAATAATATTTTCTTAATAATAATTATAATCTAAAATGTGGTACTATAATGTAAATGAAGTAAAATTCGTATTTTAATTATATTTATTCATTGTTATTCATAATCAATGTTTAATATTTTCAAATACTATCAATTCTATTAGTTCTAAAATGTTGAACACATTAAAAATATAAAATATTTAATAAAAATCATTAACAATGATAACTAGTTTAAATAATAATAAAAACTATCTATTAATACTAGAAAATCACTAAAATTTTTATTTCATCCCTTGATTTGGGGACTGGATGAAATTCAATATAGATTTGAATTTTATTCATTGGTGCATTGGTGGTTTTGTAAAATGATAATCAAAATGGAATTATGATTTTTGGAAAAAAATAAATGATTTTTTTTCAACTACATATATGGGATGTGTGGTCCCATAGGTTATCTTTCACGTTTTTTGAGAATCGGGACCAAAATTTCCATTTTATGGCATATGTTGTTTGGGAGCACATTGTTCCTGAAATCATTCTGACCTTATTAAAACTCGTTTCAGCAATTCTAGTTCATTAATAGGTTTAGAATAGTTTTATCTACCTTTGACGAAGGATGTGAATGTTTGTGCTGGGTGTCTATAGTGTTTACTTGCAGTTATTCACAGTTTTCACATGGTTATCTGATATTTTTTTGTCAGACTGCACACTATGTTACACTTAGCAGTATGGGTTAAATATTTGGCACATTCCTGGTATATGGTTGGCCATAATATTCGGGGAAACTGAGTGGGGTGCGATACCTATTAATATGGATCTGAATTGTTAGAACATGATATGTCCAAACATTGGGCAAACTATGTAGCCAAGTAAAGAAATAGATATTACCATTTTTCATTAATGTGTCAAATGTATTAATTCTCTCTTTCTTCCAATATTCATTAATATAGATGAGCTCCTCACCCACACATGGTTATCGCTTCTCAAATGCATATACTAAGGATTTCCATATATTTTACATAAGTCATAAGAATCAAACATTGTCAGTCGTTAAGTATTACCCTTGGTAATATCATTGTTCCTTCAACACATTTTCCCCATGGTTCCCTCTCAAGACAGTTATCATGGTGAGACCAAATTCTCCCTATTTTATTTTTATCATCCATTTTTCCTATTTCTCTCATACTGAACAGAATCAAACCCCAATATTGGATGTTTGAGTCGTCTAGGGAATATGGTAGTGGGTCTAAATCATTTCTCTCAGGTTCCATCAGTTTTATTAAATATTTCTCTATGATTGATTTCGAACATACTCTATATCACTTATAATTCAAAAATTTACATAAAATATAATTTATTAGGTCATCTTATGATGGGTTACGAACCTACTTTGTCGGGTTGGAGGTTGTAATGTCAATCCAAATCATCCCCCATAGAGAAATATTATTTATAGGTATTTCTAATTTATGTATTCTTGTGTAATATCCACCCAATTGGTGTACCATATACATTTAATAATAAAATATGGTTCTTTTTGGTGTAAAACCCCCTTGGAGGTGGGATTCACATTTATTGGTGATTAATTTTAATTATATAAATTATGATAAATGAATTGATTTATATTAGTGAGAGGTTTTATAATAAAACCTCAATTTTTATGTATGTTATCTTCTAAAAAATCATGTATTGATATTAATTAGTCTGTAGTTTATTCTTTTATTTTCCATCTCATACAAATTTTTTATCCTGCACATATTTCTTATAGCTAAGCATTCATTTTTAATAATTTTTTGATGTGATGTCTTTATATATTAGTTTTTAATATATAAATCTCTTGAACTTAAGATTTTTTTTTAAATAACACAATAAATATTAAAGTCCTTATTGTAGAATCATTTTTCATGTTATATCGTTCCTAATATAATTCTATTTTATATTATTGATCTTATATTCATCAAATTAATTTAGATCACATTGAGTGATTTGTGGGATTCCATTCAAGGAACTAATAGTAAAATCTCATCGTTATTATGATATCTGTTTCTAATATATGTTGTACACATCGAGGGTGATACAACAATTCTTTGACGGGCTCATCACATTTTCCTCTTACAACATCATGATTGTTACTAATTAACTAGAAAATACACCATGTACAATCTTGTTGGGGAAATAGTTATCCCAGGCTATGAGTTAGTCTTTGTACCCTATCGTAGATACCTAGTACATTAATATAGATCATTTTCTCACATTTGTTCAGGAGTGATTCTTGAAAGACCTTACTTGGATCACATCAGATGAACTCTGATGGAATAATGATCTTAGGGACCTCTTGGTTTGATTCTTTGGTTTTTTGTAATGTTTATCCTCATATGGTCTTTGGATGATGCTTATTTAACTATTGTATATAATTTTTTGAGTCTATACTTTTATATGTTTTCGTTTTCCATGTCATGGATCCTCTATGACAAATCTTATTCCTAAGTTCATTCAATCTTATGATACCTATTGTTTAGAGACACGAAGCTTAACGTACATGAACATTGCATTACTTTTGCGGAATACATAGTACATAACAAAAAACACACACACAAGGATCGTAATAGTTTAGTGTCTTTGGAATCTCAGAACGTAATCTTCTAATCGTGGAGAAAGATCTTCAATATCTCCCATAAAGATCTTCCCTTTTTTTACCTAAAACCTTTCTTTATATCCTGGGGAAATGAAAACATAAAAGGGTGAGCTCAAATGCTCCGTAAGGGTAAACAAAAGAAAAATCAATCACATCATATTCATAAGAACATAACTTTTGGAAATCTTAACCTGCAAAAGAGATCATAATTTCATAACATGGGATAAATCATAGTAGTGAAATGAAATCCCAATAATCATAACTTAAAACATGAAACTTTTTGGCATACACACATAATCATAGAGAATCATTTCTTGTTATTCAAGACTCATTGCCAAGACTATCTTAGTGGACAATGTCCCTTTCTGAACCGAGTCACCCTCGTTGCAGTCCTGTTTCACTGAACCGGTATAACCTACCATTCCAGCCATGTCTATCTAATGAGATATAAAATCTTTACCCAATGAATTGGAGGGAGATATAGGTCCCACCCCTCTCTTAATGATACCATTCTTATGTGTGCCACAAAATCATCAATCATACATCATTGCATAACCCATGTAATAAAAATGGGAATCTTAAACATCTTGACATCATAAAACAATTCATATAGTATAAAGGAATTCATAAAAATATTTCCATCACAACATAATCAAATCCAGGTAATAATAGGGATAGAAAAATAACCCTTTATTATCTTAGATGGAAAATAATTTTGATAAAACACTTGAACTCCATTCTTGAGGACAATAACCTTTCTACTTCAAAAACACTTTTCCTTTCTTAACATGTCATACAATTCTAAACTAAAAGAAGTTGATTAAAAATAAACTCCAAAACCTATAAAGTAATATTCTTTGAAATAATGTTTTAAAAATCCATTCATGCCGTA
The DNA here is from genome assembly GCA_963277665.1 of Viscum album. Lineage (NCBI taxonomy): Eukaryota > Viridiplantae > Streptophyta > Magnoliopsida > Santalales > Viscaceae > Viscum > Viscum album. The sequence continues at coordinate 1,101,620,636 of OY728145.1, forward strand.
TAAGTTAAAAAAAACAGTCTTCATACTTTTGTCGGAAAATTCAAAAAGTACTTCGTACGAAAAACGAAAAAAGAGTTCCTTTACTAAAAACTCACCGAAGGGTAAAATTGGATATAAACTGTTGTAGAAGGATATAAATATTACATATTGAGGAAACATGGATGTGGATGATAAAATACACCCCAGTAAATAACAAAGTATAAACAATTTCAGATAAAAATGAGATTGTGATATTTCCCTTACCTTAGGTCTGATTTGTTTCGTAAGTGTCTGAACCTCCTCTTTTTGACGCGCCTTCACATTACCTCCACTTAAAGAACTATTGATGGTCTTTGAAGAAGACCAGGACCTCTAGGATGCTACTAGGGAAGTGGAGAAGAGATTTTTTCAGGGTTTTTCCGAGCTTGAATGCTCAAATTGGTGTGAGGAGGAGAGGGAGGAGGTGCCCTTTTATAAGGGAGGAGAGGGGCATCTTAGGAAAATCTGAAAATATTATTTTATATTAAGTTCAAATTAGGTTTATAATGGTTCCAAATGGTCTTATTTCGAATATAAAGTGGGGATGGGTCGCAATACTCTCATCCAATAGGATTTAGACAGGTTTAGGTTATTATTTTAACCTTATCAATTAGATTTAACTCTAAGTTAAATAATTTAACTTTTACCGTGTCTTTTTGTTTTCTTACACTATATGGTTAATAAACTTACTATATCAAGACAAAAGAACCCCAAGTTGTTTATTATTAATATATCTATCCTTATATAAGTCATTTGGCTGAACCTTATATTTTTAGGAATTAAATAACAATTAATAATATAATATTTGTTTTAAAACCTAATTTATGTCAATTTTGACACTATTTGGTACATGATTTTTATGAAATTTCTAACAGAATGATAAGTTCGAACCAAGTTACTTAAATCAAAAATAACATGTCATATTAACCTAGAAAATTATTGTAAGTCATAAAAAGTCTCAAATTACATTTATTTGGGCATTTATAACATCAATTGTGTTAATATTTTCTTAAAAAGGTAATTACTTTATCATCATTGTGTCATAAATAAATTAAATTATTTAAAGTATAAAAATTACAAATAAAATACCATTATGTAGTAAATCTTTTCATCTTTCTAATGAATATTTATAGTCGAAATTATATTATGTATAACCCTATATTAAAAATGTTTTAGTAAATAAACTTTGATTTTAGCTCTTTTAACTCTTCTTTGAATTAAATAATAATAAATGTCCTAATCTAATCCAAGTGGGCCTAAATGATAATATTTTACACTAAAGGTTGTTTTTGGTCGAGATAAACTTGTCCAATAGTATTAGGACATGTGTTAGGGTAATATTAATATCATTTTTACCCTTAATTATCCCATTTACTTTTAACCGTGTTAAATAAAAGTAAAAAGTTACTATTCACCAAAAATTATTTTCATCTCATTGAACCACATTTTACTTACTGACATCAACCATGTCTCTCGGATTTTTGAAATTCCATTCACAGAAGCGGTAAAATTAAGATTTATGAAAAAATTAATTTTTTTAACTACCACTTAGTAGTTTCACTATTCATCAAAAATTGAAGTTTTTGAGAAAAATGCCAAAATTTCACCCTAATCTATAATTGATATTCCGAATTCCAAAATGATTTCTATTTTACAAAATTCCCAACATATAAGTTGCATTAATTAATTTTATAATTAATTTCCCCTGTCACAACAAATAGCGTGTTTTTAAGAGGTAATAACTATCAAAAGATTAACACTTGTTTATGTCTAGTGTAAATGTGAAATTACATCCAATGACCAACATTGTATTGAATTGTAAAAAAATATTCTAAATATACTTTAAGACCACTCAAATTAATAAATTATCACTATTAATTATTTCGATTAAAAAAGTTGTTTTTATTTAAAATTTAGTAATTTTCACTATTCATCAGAAAATGAACGTTATCTGAAAAGTACCAAAATTTCACCCTAAGATAATTTCGATATTACGAATCCAAAAATAAAGTCCATTTCGAAAAAATAAAATTTACAAAATTTCAAAAAGTGGTTATTACTATTCATTACGGCTAGTTTTAATAATATTTTAATAGCATATTGCTGTTTAGTGAAACTCGTTATTGCGTACTACACACGCTATCGAGGATGGTCGCGATTGTGTGTAATGGAAGGCATGTAAAGGATGTGTGTTGTGAAAGCTTCTTTTGGTGTAGCATACAACAAAAGACATTAATGAAATTAAAAAGAATATTTTTCATAAAATATCGGGGTGTTACATTCTACCCCCCTTAAAATGAATTTCGCCCTCGAAATTTGTTGGGGTTATAAATGGTTTACTATTCGAAAGTTTCTTTAATAGAAACACACATCGTAAAAAGGAATACCAAAACCAATATTTAAAAACAAAAGTATGAAACGTAACGGTTACCCAAATAAACTAATAACTGGGTTTCCACATAGGTGAAAATATGGATATGGAAGAGAAATATAACCATCATGTTCTGATGGAGAGTGGTAGAGAACATGGCTATGGAAAAGCCAGCAATCCCAAAGCCATAAATTTGTGACGATCTATGGTACAATTTGATTCATTAGATATAAGAGCACTAGGACAACAGTTTTGGTTTTCAAGATCATTTCCCTAAAGTTGATGAAATTGGAATTAGAAGAAATACTTTCATGATTTTGGTATAGTCTCACTGTTTGTCGTTCTTTGGACAATTTCCACTTCATCTCTTAAAGAAATGAAGTTGAATTTGTCATTCGTGATGTGTTAGCAGATCACGTGATAGAAAGATGGGTCATTCCATCTGTCTCAAACAAAAGGTTAGAAAAGTTATACATAAGTTCATCTATAGTGAGATTAATCAACTATGGTTACTAAAATGGACTTTATAATTCATATATCATACTGCTTAATATAATAAAACTACTTTCTACTAAACAGGGACTTCCTGTAGGCCAGTGGTAGGCGATAAAGGCCAGTCACACTTCGGTTGTGGGTTCGATTCCCACAGCCTTGTCCGACGCGATGGGCTGTCGCCCGTCCTGTAGGTTGTCCTTTTTCTAAAACTACATTACTATAACATCCCATCAATAATATCCAAAATCTTCTATCCTTATACAATACTAACTTATGTCCAACATAATCCATTCTAATCTTTAGGATTATCCATAATACTACAGTCCACTCTCATAATATAGTGAAAACGATTACCAGAGATTTAATACTGTCGTGGATCCCCATATATCATAAGATATGTCCTGTTGGTCACATTCCAAACATTCAAAGGCCTTACTCATGTATTCTCTTGAATACCCATTGAACCTTAGTGAAAACATGAATACAGTTAAAAGTTAACACTTTCCACATACCAAAATCCTCAAAATTCTATATACTCAAACCATGATATCACTTAGTCCTTATATCAATCATGAGCTCATGAATACTATCAAACATATTATATTCTCTTTATCCATTCATTATGCGCATATCATCTACATTCCAAAAATATCTGAATAACCTTTCATGGATACAGGTTACATTAATGATACACTTTAAAAACTCAATGAAAGACAATAGTGTAACAATCCTTAGATGTATCTTTATTCCATAGTACCATGAGATTACTTATACAAAATTACACATGATAAACATGTAATCATTCCACTACATTCTTAAACCATTGACCGAGCTTCTACAATTCTTTCATCTCACATATCATTTATAGTCTCTTCATCATCATCCACATAAATACTACCCATACGACCATACTGATCCTCTTCATGAGACTGTCCCTTAGGGCATTGGATTGCATAATTCCCGTATATTCCACATTTAAAACATTTTACCATTGTTGATGTCGTAGGAATACCATTATCCTCATCCCTGGTGTTAACTGAACTTTTTCCATTGCACTTACTGGCTTTGTGTCCTTCTTTTCCACACCCAAAGCATCTTCCAGTTCCTTTGAAACATTCTCCTTGATGCCTCTTCCCACATGATTTACATAGGGGAAATTGAACTTTATTTCCTCTATGATCATCATGAAACTCCATCTTTCTCTTATTATCCGAGTCAGGAAACATACCAAATTTTACTTTATTGATCATATTATGAGATTGAGGATTAGGAATAATAATTATGTTTGGACTTCCAAATCCCATTTCATTTGGTTGCTCATGAAGAATATCATTCCTTTGTCCATAATATCCTCCATTATCGTGAATCATCTTGTTTCCAGCCATTTTCTAAAACCCAAAAAGAATAGTGTTAGAGGCAAAAATCATAATAAAGGGAGAGTAACTTCAATATCTGACATCTTAGTTTAAATTCTAAGATCGTTACCATAGTTATAGGACTATATCTTATACGTATACATTTCCTTAGGGACATCCGTATACACACCATAGAAATATCTCTAGGGATCTCACTAACGCTTCTGCATCCTAGTTTCCAAAGGTTGACTAAACCTTTCCTCTGATACCAACTATAGTGACCCGAAGCTTAACGTACCTGAAAATTGAATTAATTTTGCGGAATACTTAGTACATAACAAAAAACACACACACAAGGATCGTAATAGTTTAGTGTCTTTGGAAACTCGGAACGTAATATTCTAATCGTGGAGAAAGATCTTCAAAATCTCCCATAAATATCTTCCCTTTTTTACCTAAAACCTTTTTTTATATCCTGGGGAAAAGAAAACATAAAAAGGTGAGCTCAAATTCTCAGTAAGGGTAAACAAAAGAAAAATTAATCACATCATATTCATAAGAACATAACTTTTGGAAATCTTAACCTGCAAAAGAGAGCATAATTTCATAACATGTGATAAATCATAGTAGTGAAATGAAATCCCAATAATCATAACATAAAACATGAAACTTTGTGGCATACACACATAATCATAGAGAATCATTTCTTGTTAGTAAAGACTCATTGCCAAGACTATCTTAGTGGACAATGTCCCTTTCTGAACCGAGTCACCCTCGTTTCAGTCCTGTTTCACTGAACCGGTATAGCCTACCATTCCAGCAATGTCTATCTCATGAGATATAAAATCTTTACCCAATTCATTGGAGGGAGATATAGGTCCCACCCATCTCTTAATTATACCATTCTTGTGTGTTCCAGAAAATCATATATCATACATCATTGCATATCCCATGTAATAAAAATGGGAATCTTAAACATCTTGACATCATAAAACAATTCATATAGGATAAAGTAATTCATAAAAATATTTCCATCACAACATAATAAAATCCAGGTAATAATAGTGATAGAAACAGAACCCTTTATTATCTTAGATGGAAAATAATTTTGATAAAACACTTGAACTCCATTCTTGAGGAAAATATCCTTTCTACTTCAAAAACACTTTTCCTTTCTTAGCATGTTATACAATTATAAACTAAAAGACGTTGAATAAAAATAAACTCCAAAACCTGTAAAGTAAGCTTCTTTGAAATAATGTTTTAAAAATCCATTCATGCCGTATAAGTTAAAAAAACATTCTTTGTACTTTTGTCGGAAAAGTCAAAAAGTACCTCGTACGAAAAACGAAAAAAGATTCCTTTCATATCCTTTACTAAAAACTCACTGAAGGGTAAAATTGGATATAAACTATTGGTGAAGGATATAAATATTACATATTGAGGAAACATGGATGTGGATGATAAAATACACCCCAGTAAATACCAAAGTATAAACAATCTCAGATAAAAATGAGATTGTGATATTTCCCTTACCTTAGGTCTGATTTGCTTCGTAAGTGTCCGAACCTCCTCTTTTTGACGCGCCTACACCTAACCTCCACTTAAAGAACTAAGGATGGTCTTTGAAGAAGACCAAGACCTCTAGGGTGATACTAGGGAAGTGGAGAAGAGATTTTGGCAGGGTTTGGCTGATCTTGAATGCTCAAATTGGTGTGAGGAGAGAGAGAGGAGGTGCCCTTTTATAAGGGAGGAGAGGGGCATCTTAGGAAAATCTCAAAATATTATTTTATATTAAGGTCAAATTCGGTTTATAATGGTTCCAAATGGTCTTATTTCGAAGATCAAGTGGGGATGGGTCGAAATCCTCTCATCCAATAGGATTTAGACAGGTTTAGGTTATTATTTTAACCTTATCAATTAGATTTAACTCTAAGTTAAATAATTTAACTTTTACCGTGTCTTTTTGTGTTCTTACACTATATGGTTAATAAACTTAATATATCAAGAAAAACAAACCCCAAGTTGTTTATTATTAATATATATATCCTTATCTAAGTCATTTGGCTGAACCTTATATTTTTAGGAATTAAATAACAATTAATAATATAATATTTGTTTTAAAAACTAATTTATGTCAATTTTGACACTATTTGGTACATGATTTTTATGAAATTTCTAACAGAATGATAATTTCGAACCAAGTTACTTAAATCAACAATAACATGTCATATTAACCTAGAAAATTATTTTATGTCATAAAAAGTCTCAAATTACATTTATTTGGGCATTTATAAAATCAATTATGTTAATATTTACTTAAAATGGTAATTACTGCATCATCGTTGTGTCATAAATAAATTAAATTATTTAAATTATAAAAATTACAAATAAAATACCATTATGTATTAAATCTTTTTATATTTCTAATTAATATTTATAGTCGAAATTATATTATGTATAACCCTATATTAAAAATGTTTTAGTAAATAAACTTTGATTTTAACTCTTTTAAGTCTTCTTTGAATAAAATAATAATAAATGTCCTAATCTAATCCAAGTGGGCCTAAATGATAATATTTTACACTAAAGGTTGTTTTTGGTCGAGATACACTTGTCCAATAAGATTAGGACATGTGTTAGGGTGATATTAATATAATTTTACCCTTAATTACCCTTTTTACTTTTAACCGTGGTAAATAAAAGTAAAAAGTTATTATTCACCAAAAATTATTTTCATCTCATTGAACCACATTTTACTTACTGAAATCAACCGTGTCTCTCGGATTTTTGAAATTCCATTCACTGAAGCGGTAAAATTAAGATTTCTGAAAAAATTAATTTTTTTAACTACCACTTAGTAGTTTCACTATTCATCAAAAATTGATGTTTTTCAGAAAAATGCAAAAATTTCACCCTAAGCTATAATTGATATTCTGAATTCCAAAATGATTTTTATTTTACAAAATTCCCAACATATAAGTTGCATTAATTAATTTTATAATTAATTTCCGCTGTCACATCAAATAGTGTGTTTTTAAGAGGTAATAACTATCAAAAGATTAACACTTGTTTATGTCTAGTGTAAATGTGAAATTACAGCCAATGACCAACATTGTATTGAATTGTAAAAATATATTCAAAATATACTTTAAAACCACTCAAATTAATAATTTATCGCTATTAATTATTTCGATTAAAAAAGTTGTTTGTAATTAAAATTTAGTAATTTTCACTATTCATCAGAAAATGTAAGTTATCCGAAAAGTACCAAAATTTCACACTAGGCTAATTTCGATATTACGAATCCAAAAATAAAGTGCATTTTGAAAAAATAAAATTTAAAAAATTTCAAAAAGTGGTTATTACTATTCATAATGGCAAGTTTTAATAATATTTTAATAGTATATTGTTGTTTAGTTAAACTCGTTATTGCGTACTACACACGCTATCGAGGATGGTCGCAATTGCGTGTAATGGAAGGAAAGTCAAGGATGCATGTTGTGAAAGCTTCTTTTGGTGTAGCGTACAACACATGACATTAATGAAATTAAAAAGAATATTTTTCATAAAATTTCGGGGTGTTACATATTGTATGACCATTTCTAATCCATTTTCTTTTCCTATGTCTTCTGTAAAATTTCACTATGGTTCATAAATTTTACTAACAGTACGAAAAAGTTATTTTTGGGATATGTGTCCTTGAATAAAATTGGATCTATTCATTTATTTAATTATTTATCATTTAGTGTTGCCTTTTAGTTGATATAGGTGAACACTTCTAATTTCATATTTTTGAACTCAATTATGCTTTAAACACCATTGGTAATATCCTAATATGAATATTTCATTACATGTTTGGGAGACCATTACATTGGGGTACCAAAGAAGGTATTCTTGTTAATAGGGAAAGGTTTTATTTCTTGTGTTGTAAAATTTATATGGACATTAAGAGCATAGGACTGAGCTGGTAATCATAATTATCATGGAGATCATCATCAGGTCCTTTGCCAATATTTTTTTCCATTGTTTTATATTCTTATATTTTCTATTATATGTTATATATTTTACACGGTAGCATCATCTATACGTGATTTCATTGTTTTTATTATCATTAACCACATATTATATTTTTTATAAATTAATCTTCCACTAATTTGTCTTCAATTTATTCCTACTTAAAATATTGTATGTTTTTTTGATGTTATATTGTTCTACTCTGATCATAACATTATAGGCTCCCCACTATCACCTCAAAAGACCATTTATTATAGTTGGGAACCTCTGGAATATGGAGAGACATGCTCGAGGATATGTTGAGATATGTATGACTACCATTTTTTTTCAATTCGTTATATTTCAATGTTGTATCAAATATCACATTTCCAATGTTCGTAATATTTTGGTCTATTATATAGGATACTAGGAATGTGTTTGTGTTTTCTAAATAGTTTTTCCTAGGAGTGAAGAACCCACATATGAGGTAAAGTATAATTGATGACATATGAGATTTCTAGTAATGTTTCACACTGTTATTTTTTATCATGATATAAACATGATTTTTTTGTATCTTCCACTAAATAATGATTTATGATATTTTTATTACTTACCCATTTCCTGGTATTGCAACGAAGTATCTTTAATTGCATTATGATAGGCACATCGACATTCACTGGTGCTATATATTACACGCAATGTAGATTTCAATATTAATCTATTTCAAAATGGTTGATATTCTATGAATAGTTATTTATTATTCCATTTTATCCTTCATGTTTTATTTTTCATCACATTATTAGTTTAATTCCACCATTTTTTTTCATTCAAATTCTATTTCGAAAATATGATAGTTGTTTTATATAGTTTTTTCTTTTACATCATTATTTTTTTTATTTTTTTATCATGATTCTCTTGTAAACAATGTTTGGTGATTAATAATGGTCATTGTAATTAATTTCCAAGATTATATTCTTTTTTAGAATTGGATTAAAAAAATCATGTGATATTCAAATGGGAGAGAATTTCAAATTTATAATATGTTTGTGTGATTTATGATTCGGAAATGGGTATGACATATATGGGAACCATTATTGATGTAGTTTAAATACATAATGGACGTTGCTTAAATGTTTTTGCAGTTGATTTATGATTAAAATATTGATTAAAATTGTTTCTATTAGATTGGATCCCCCCACAATTTGTAATGTGTATGGGAATATTATGAATTGAGAAGTGGTAAACCATATAACTGGAACTTCAATTATGATCCCAATCCTTAGAAGTTTTGGAATAGATATAAAATATTTTTAACACTAAATGAATTTGATTTCCTATTATGTCTTTTAAATAACTTTGCATGGTTCTGATGACCCATTTGTCTATATTTCTAAATAAACAACTGGTCCCGTAGCTGGTCAGATGGGGAATATTGATAATGTAATGAATTTCAAATGGTGTTAAAAAAAATAAATGTTTTAAATAAATTGGTAATTTATTTAGAAGAACTAGTAATGGATTAAGGGGACCATTGTACGTTTTCCATGATTTATCATTTCATCCATAGTATAATAATTTTTATAAAAGTACAGTGGAATCCTTTTGACAAGTACATCATTTGATTATATATTACCATTTAATCCACTTAATATTTATTTTTATGATGAATTATATATAACTAAATTCTTTTTAAAAAGTGGGTTTGTTAATTTAATATCATAATTTTGATGGGATAAAAATTGAATAATTAAGGATTTTGTTTAATGTGTGTTTCCTCATTTTTCTTGTAGGTTTATATAAACAATTCTTCCACATTCTATATCCTTATAACTACTATTATAATGTCATTAACTCCAAACCATGAAATACATAATGAAATAAATTTCATGTTTTAATTTCATAAAATGAGACATTAATAGGGTTCTTAGTGAGACCCCCGTGTAAGGGTATTTGTTATGTTACTACGAGTAGATTCCATGAAACTAAAATGTGAAAGTTCCCTTTATTCCATTTATCTATTATAAAAAACTAAATATGATGGTCCTTGAGCTTATTTACATCTCATTCAGGGTGATATATTTACATGGTCATCATTTCTCACTTATTTATGGTCATAGCATGTTATAGACCGAATCCCCAAATCCTGAATCAATTTCCAAATTCATAATAATATTATTGTTTATAGGTGTTGTTCAGGTACTAGTTATACCATCTAGGACTCTTTTCTTCTGAACTAACACCATTTTATTGATTAGTGTTTATTTAGTGTTTTGACCCTTGCTACAAGAGTTATAATTTAGTAATGGATATCATCAGTGGGTTATACATTCCAAGGGAGTGATGAGTTGTTTGATAAGTCATATGACCCTTCACATTACTAGGGAATTGTTTACACATTATTACATAGGTCAATTAACAATCATATGGAGTAATGTTACATCATGTTCAATTATTTTCAGGTCATCAGATACATGTTGTATGATTAGCCCATTGATAGTATCATAGGGTGTGTCATTCGGTTGTTGAGATCTTCGGGTATGAATCATTGATATACATAGTACCCATCAGGAGAAAAAATACTACAATTAACTATAAGATTTTGTGGTTTATAATTTAGGCCACGATCTATTACAAATTGATCACCTGTCATTTCAAGTATATAGTAACCTAACCATTATTGAATTATACTCATTCAAATTATCAAGATGACTTTCTACGAGGATCAAGTGTATTGAGGCATTGTTCAGTTCTTTTGGCCTTTACACAAATATCTATTGAGCATGTGGATGTATTTCATGAGTATAATTACATTTATATATAGAATTAAATATATTATATCTCAATTAAAGTTACTAGTATCTATCTAATCAGTCTAAATGCTTGTAGAATCATGTTTTCCAACTCTATGACCTACAGTTAGTGGCTGATGGATTTTTCGTCATTGGACGAGTTTCTGTTTAATGATAATCCGATATAAGGACACTACTATGGGGAGGAGTTTCATGTTATAAAAATCATGGTGTCAAATAAATTTACAATTGAGGACCACCATAGAAATAACATTTCATATTATCCATCCACATTTATGTTTCCCTATGGTTGGTAATATTTTGTTTCGTGCTGGTTCTCGCATGATAGCACAACGATTCCATTGTTGTATTTATATAAAACATATAAAAATTACATTTTGTAGGGAAAAAATTTTGTGAATGTTTTTAAGTGATTAATATATTAATCACATTGTTTTCCCTTGGTGATTAGTTAATTAAAATATGTTGTCAGGTGAATCTATATTTGTTTGTAAGAAGTCATCCTAGGAATATTGAATAAACTTTTAATTTGCAGGTGGTATGGTTTTTTTTTGAAATCATATATTTCTCATTGTTTATGATTTGGTGGGGATCACATTAAACATTTGGTTAATAATATTATACCCTTAGGTTACCTTTTTTAATTGGTGACCATGTTCCTTATCTTATAATCATCTAGAAATGTTGAGAGGGAATCAGTTATATATCATGCTAAAATATAAAATTCATTGGTCTTGATAAGTGGTCCCTATCGGAGTGTTCTCTAGATTTTTCTTTATCCTTAGATACTTCATTAGTATTGAGTCCTAAATAGGTTCCAATTTATTAAAGAATTATATGGAAACATGGAAACCAAGAGTTTCTATATACTTGATCTCTAGTTAGATGAAGCTTGAGGGTGAGTCAATGTTTTTTGTATGTGGCCATTTAGAAAGTACCAACATCACCCATGTACCATCGAATATTTTTTTAGACGAGATCCTTAGAATCATTTAGAGGAGTTCAAGTGTAGATCGACCATTATTTGATCTCCGATGAGATGTATTAAGAGAATGATCCAAGAATTATGAATCACATTTTAAACCTTGGTCAAGCTAATTCTTGAAATTTTAAATTTTTTTCCAGCCTAATGAAATCATTAAATTTTGGTTATAGGCATCAATGAGAATTATTTGAAAATTATATAGGTTTTCAATCTAAATGAATTAAGTTTATCTTCTTAGATGAATATGAATTATATGAAATTTGTTTTGATAGAAATTGTCCAAGATTGTTTAACTGGATATACTACTCTACTGTGACATGTCGTTGGTGAGGAACCCCTTAATTACAAATTGACATGTTGAGGTATGTGAAATGAGTACCATCCAAGAACAGTTTTTATATGTTACCTTATCCACACATTGAGGTTTATTGTTATTAGAGTATTCATTTTTATTTAGATTCTATAATGTATCTTCATCCGAATGCCAAGTGAATTTTTAAATGAACAATTCTAATGGTGTAGGTACCATAATTCAACATAATATCCTTTTTCAATCTTGAACCTATGATTTTAATGAGATGATTATGTGATCATGTCTTCAGTTTGATGGTCTAATTTAAGAATATTCTTGATTTTTTTGAAGTATGGGTGTTAGCTTGATTTTATATAGGTTATGTATTGTGTGTTAATATGGTGCTCATAGGGTGGGTGAGGAATTTGGAAATTAAACATGATCATTTTAGTTACACGTCAATCCCATAGAAGGTTGAGTGATGTTCTATTAATCTCCCCAAAAATTATTGGGGATGATAGGTTGTATGGTGTGTATGTTGTTGGGTCATATGTTTTTTAACAAATGAAATTCCAAAAAAATTGATTTTTCATCATTGGTGTGTGGTATGTTTTGTAAAATGAGATTTAGAACATATGATCATGTATTTTAAAAAATCGATTTGTTTATTGTATACTTTTATAATGTAATAAGGGAAAATTTGTCTTCTCATTCAAAATTTAGGGTTTTTTGGGCATGGAATCCAATTTTGAGAAAGAAGATAGCAAGACACTTAGTTTTTTTGAATCCATGAGGACCTTAGCGGAAATTTTTCTCATTGTTCATGTTAACCAGGAGGTCCTCCACATTTTAATATAACTGAGATAAAGGAGTCACATGGCCGTGTGGGGTGTCTATATGTTTTAGTATAGGTTGTGCATGGTATTGACATTTTGTCCACCTAGCACACTCAATAGTGCCACTTACGTAATGTGATTGAACAATTTGGAATATGGTTGGTGCCTCATTGGTCAAACCAGGAAGGGAAACAATGTAATGTGTGGTGTTTAATCAGTGGGATCCACACTATTAGTGCACTATTTTGAAAACCATTCTGGCCAACCATGTAACCCATCAATCAAATTGGAATTTCTATTTTTACATAATGAGAAATATTTATAAATACCCTCCTTAATCCTCACATTAATCCAGTGGATGAGATCCTCCTCCCATATTGTGGGAGGCGTATGACAATACTAAACTAGGTTTTTACCTATCTGTATATTCGATCCCTGAAATAGGTTCGAATTGTTATCTATTGATTCATCTCTATAATCACTTTATTCCTATAGTGCCTTTTTCAATTCGGTTCCATCTCAAGAATGTTATATTGGTGTGACATGATTATCCCAATTTTCACAGTGTTAAAAAATATATTCAGATTCTCTGAAACATGACTGAATGAAAACTAGATATGTTTAATGTGATTAATCCATTGTATAAGCTATGTGGTCTATATATTTTCAATCAAATTCATCCATATTTATAAAATTATGTTTTCTGTCATTCATCAGACTTACCTGATATCACTTCTATTTAATTAATTATTTAATATGAATTTATTTGACTATCAAAGGATGTGTTTTGAAACTGCATGGAGTGTTTCGAGATATCACATCAATCTGTCCCATTCCCTTAGTGTAGGTTCTCCAATATTATTTTCTAATTCTTGTCTACATTTGTGGGATCCACCCATTGTGTTGTACCATTATATTTAAAAATTAAATTCTGATACTCTATTTCATTAAACTATATTAAATGCGGGTTTATCATTTCCTTGTGATTAAATTGAATTATTCAGATTAAATTAAATAAAAATACTGATAATAATGACAAATATTCTGATTAAAACATTATATTGATGCGAGTTTCCTTTTAGTCCAAAATATATATATATATATATATATATGTGTGTGTGTGTAATTGTGTGTCATTGTGTGTTATTGCATTCAGGGGCTTATCACATGAGTGTTTTATAAATCCATTTTATTTATTATCTAAGAGATCATTTTAAATTATTTTATAATGCGATGGCCTTGTGTTTAATTTTTTCTAAATGGTTCATGCATTAATACATGACCCATCATTTCCAATTATTTTATTAAATGTTCATGGACATCTTGTAGATTCAATATTCATGTTATAGAATTAAAAATAAAATCATCTTTTATATTATGGAGGATAAATTCATAAGATAATTTATGAACACCATGAGTGATACATGATATTCATTTCATGGAATTCCATGGATGGGATCTGCGTTAAATTGATCAGTTTACATTAGTGATTTCATATACACCAGGGGAAATAGTGGTATTACATTATGGTGTCACCATGCATTCATCTTAACTCATTACTAGTGAAACATGTTCCTTGTGGTAGACACATTGGACTAGCTCTTTAGCAGGATGGTTATACCAAGAAATTAGTGAGATTTGGTCCCCTATATGAGATACCAGCTATGTGCTCTGAGGTTGTTGTCCAACAAGAAACTTAGTTTGATACATATATTTGCTTTCCAAGAATGCATTGGATGAACTCTAACTGCAATGAGCACTTATGGTTCGCCTGATGTGATACATGGCTTTCTTGTGAATGTTAGTCATTGAAGGGCACATTAAACTATATAATTTATTTTGTTAGTTAATTTTTTACTAAAACAATTGATGTATATTTTTGTCAAATAGAAACATCATTCAATAAAAATCACAAGATTAGATTAAATATACCCCAATATGCTTTTTTTATGACCCTCCATAATATATTTTCTCCACATATATCATTTGTAATGGTTTTTATGGTTCATTAACTTCCATCTTATGATGGCGTGTGTATGGTTGGGGTTATATTCCTTTAGAATTTTGGGCCTGACTAAATTACTTTCTTATTTATCATGCATAAAATCTTTAAACTTAATAAAAATTCAAATTACATATTATAATTTCATAAAATTTATTATTCTTTAGACACTATTGTTGGTGGCCAACTAAGTATATCTTGCACTATTCGTAAGCCACTATTTCACTAGGGTACATAAGATGCTCTTCTTGTTTGATGGTGTAGTTGATAATTCCATTATTGTGTTATTGGCATGTGTGTTGTGAGAATTTTACTAAGATGATATTCTTGATGATTGTGGAGACCTCCCTTTGTTACTTTTCCAATTTTTTTTATATTTAAAGTAATTCACTGTTGTATATTCAATATTTTACATTATTTCAATACTTGGAAATCATTCCATAGTTATAATTTTCTTTTTTTATATTTTATATTTACTTTAAATTATTCTTCCACTTCTATTTCTTTTATTTATTTCTGTTTTAATCGTTTTATGTAAATTTGTTTCTTAAAAAACTCATATCCTACTCTAAACTTGAGGGTATAGTCTCCCCAAACTACAGACCATCTCTACTTGTTGGTTGCCACTAGAGAATTGGGAGGAGCACATGAGTCTATATTGTGTCCAGTATAGAAACTGGTTTTTTGGTTAGATTGGTCGAGATGTTAATGGATGATATAAGATTACAATAAATCTGTTATATTGAATACTATATCACTAAATGTTTCTGTAATACATTCCCAATTATAAATGTGAAATATAAATCAAATTTTCTTAAAAATACATCTATTATATCTATCATTTTATGACATATAATGTGTTTGGGTAATATTTCAGTTGAATATAATCATGAATGTGCAATATAACAAAAATAGAAGAATATGGAGATCATAAGAAGTCATTTTTTACAAAATATACTCAAGCTTTTCATAATTTTATATAGAAATATATTAAAAATAATTATTTTTATTATTCATATCTATTGGGATAAAAATTACTTTATATAAAGATTATATTTTGAATATATTATGTGCATAAATCTTATGTTTTCTATAATTAAATATAACCCACTTATCGACATAACGAGAATGATTATATGGGGAGTTTTTTATAGAGGGAACAAAATTATTCTATAAATTATAATGATACTAATAAAATGAATTTAAAAATACATAATAATTTTTTTAATTTTTTCATTATGTAAATTGAAAATTAGATAATGATGTCCATCGTGGGAATATAATTTTTTTAATTTAAAAATGATAAGTTAAAAATGTGATTTATGTTAATGAATACCATTTATGTGGAAAATTTGATACATCCGTTATTATTAAGTAGTAACTTAATTATAGTGGAATGAAATGTAAATGGTATATAGGTATTTTATGTTAATCATACATGAATAGTGCAAATTTTTTATATTTTAGATAATATTGAATGTTATGAATTTTTTTGTATCCATTTTTCAATGATATTTTGTAAAAAATGTTGTGTATAAATATGGACGATATTGATGATATGTATATTAATTCAGAAGATATTTTTTTATTGGATTAATAATTTTTTTTCCTTCCAACAAATTATATGTTTATTTTAGTGGAATTTTATTTACAAATAATACATTTATTATAAAAATATAAAACAACAGAGGAGTTATCAATTATATAAAAATAACTCTATTTACTTTTTTAAATATTAAATTTAAATATGTCATGTCATTTTGTTTCTATTCTATATAAATTGAACTAAAATCGATGGTTTCTTCATCATGATGAATATATTTATAGGAAAATATTATAATATTCTACAATGAGAGGCCTTTTTAATCATAATATCAAATGATACTCCATTAATAATCCCTTTAAAAGTGGGTAGATAACGAGAGGAAGTCCAAATAGTTATAAGAAACTATCTTTAATGAAACATGAATTAAAAAATAATTTTTTTCTTATACCTATGTTAAATTATTCAAATAATTTGTTGTTTTAATTTTATAAATATGTTGATTATTTCTCCATGTAAAGAAATGTGATTTTTATGAAGAAGAATGTTTATGAAATTTAAATTATTTTATTTTTAAATTGTATATTTGATAATAAAATCAATATTTTCATATCAGAAAAGAATAGATAATGTCAACTATTAAAAAATGATTTTTCAACTTCTATCGATAAAAGGGAATAAAACCTGAGTATAAATTTTTCAAAAACAAATAAATTGATTTTTTTCTGAAATTATTAATAGAAGATCGGTTGGAATCACATGAGAAATGACAAATCAATTTAAACATTAAATATTAATTTTTACGTTAGATCTATCAATTTCTATAATTATTAAAAATATATTTCCATCGATAAAATATATATAAGGATTTATGATGTGATAAAATAAATGTGGAATCAAACTGTTAAAAATTCTAATATTTTTTAAAAACATTAATTAATTAATATAAAAATTAACGATCATAATTTGTTTGAAGATATATCTAATGAAACAAATAAAGGGATATTTATATACTAGATGAAAAAATAAATGAAATAAAAAGTGTACATGTAAATTTAATAGACTATAATGATCTCATGGTTAATGTGGCCATTCCCATTTAGATATAGCTAGATAAGGATGGTAGTGAATAATTTTTTGACCCCGACCAACTATGTTCTGTTCAATATAGAAAATGAGATGCATTTGATGATTAACGAAATCCAGAATATTTTTTTGTTCATACTTTTGAGGAATATTTTGGTTCATTAAGTGGAAACATATCTATTCAGTATTGAATCCTATTAAGAATAAAATATAATGAATAATGAATAATTTTGTAAAAAAATTACTATGGTTGGGATTAAATAATCAAACCACATGGATTTCAAAATCATAACAATATTGTTAATATTTATGAATATTGTTGTCTGATTGACTTCATGAATTAAGAGTTATATTATATTGAAAATGATGCATTAAGGGATCATTTTGAATGAAATAATTGTATGAATGTTACTAGATCTGTATGCATGATCATAAATAATTTAACTGATAATGGTAATATCGAATCAAACAAAAATATATTTGCATGAAATTTCAATTTATATTTTAAGGTATTAGTATTAGAGATAAATATTTTGTTTTTTTAATAAAGTTGTCTATTAGGATGTTATTATCCATTAAAATTTCAAAAAACAATAGAAATTATCAACTAGAATATATGTTGAATGAATCATTTAATGACACCCTTTCATTCTTCTGGTATTGTAATGGTCCGGGTTTTGTGGGGCTCCTTTACTTTGAAAATCTCGTATTGGGTTTTCTCTTCTGGGAATCACGGTGGTGTAGGCCTATTTGTAGCCTGAGCCAACCGGTAGCAGGCCTACCGGTAGCAGGCCTACCGGTAGCAGGCCTACCGGTAGCTCGGTCTACCGGTAGCCTCAGCCAACCGGTAGCAGGCCTACCGGTAGCAGGCCTACCGATAGAAGGCCTACCGGTGGCTTGGTCCTACCAGTGGCCTTGGCCTACCGGTGGCCTTGCCATACCGGTAGCCATCACTCACTGGTGGCCTTCAGCCACAGGTGGCTCTGGCCTACCCCCGCGGGTTCTTTCTAGCGGAGTTTTCACAATTAGGGTTTTAAACCCTATTTTGACCTTTTTGAGCGTGTTTTAAAGACCCGTAACGCCATAAGAGTTGTAATTAAATACATAATGAATTAATGAGTCAGTTTAATCCACCAGACCCCCTTTAATGACGAGTGGGGTTGCGTGGTCAACCCACGACCCCATGCCTTACGCAGTTTGTCATTCTCATATCAACCGTCTGTGGCTCTTATAAACTAAGGGTTAGCCGTGGTTTCTTCTTTCATGGATTGCGGCTTTTCCAGAACAGCTTTTGGTGCATCGGGCGAGCCGCATCGTTATCTATAAGGTTTCACGCCCGGCCTAAGCGTCGAACGTCTATTAACAAGTAGGGAATTTTCTCCTTCGTCTCTCTCTTTTGTGTATCATGTGGGGAAACGTGATTTTATTTTCGTAGAATCGGATAAACCAGACCTAAATAAAGATAATGAACAGTTTCTATAAGGAATGAAGGGGGGCTGTGATCATTGATGTTGTTTATATTATGATTATATTTCTGAGTTATGCAGGCTTACGCCTTCTGAAAATTGAGGCTATTGGTGGTCGTTGTCTGTGCACTAATGAACCCCTAGTAGGGCATTAAATTGATTGATTTTTAATTGTAAACTCCTGCTGTGAAAAGTAAATAGGTTAATCACGTATACCCGGCTAAATAAATCGAAAGCACCAGGATTAACCCTTCTGTGATAACCCCCGGTTAAAACACACTAAAATTGAAATCATGGAGTGTGTAAAATCAATAAATACAGAAATACCACATGGGCCTGTTTTGATTGATGGCGGTGGTTTGTTTGCTCTTCTCCCACGGGCCGGTTGCTGGAGATGTGGGATGGGATGGGATTCCCTATTTTAATACTCTTGATGGTTGTGGAATTTGGAATGGGATTCCCTGTGGTTAAGAATTTGGTGGTTGTGAGTATTATGGTCGGGTGGTAACCTTGTTATATCCCGAATTGGGGTGGGATCCCCTGTTGATGAAAAAAATTTGGGGGGGGGGGGGGAGGGGACACAGGGCTATGTCTCGGGGTTGTCTGGTTCTAGTACTTCACAGGTTCTCACTATTCCTTATTTTTGTAACATTACAAGAAAACTGAGTGTGAATGTTTAAATTGACGATTGGCTAGATCGTTTTTTCCTGGTTATGCTTATTGTGTTAGTTGCCCAGTAGTGCATGAAATTATTTGAACGTTAT
Organism: Viscum album; assembly: GCA_963277665.1. Lineage (NCBI taxonomy): Eukaryota > Viridiplantae > Streptophyta > Magnoliopsida > Santalales > Viscaceae > Viscum > Viscum album. Next base: position 1,101,640,655 of record OY728145.1, read on the forward strand.
CACTGAACATGAAACAAGAATGGGACAATGGGTTTGTTGGCGAGAGTCGTGACTCGGGCTTGAGTGCTGTTGTGATCTGTAGGCTGTCTGAAAAAAATCCTAACTTTGGGTGAGTGCTTGTTACCTACATATATACATGTAGCTTTGTGATTCTTATTTGCACCCCACCCAAGTTGATCACTTAGTGCCGAACACCACAATTTCATGGGGGGGGGGGGTTTCCAACACTAATCTAAGTGGCTGGTTTTTAGCTCCTTTTCTACTCCCTTTCCCAGATATCCCAATTATCATCGGGTAGGCTGTGATGTCATGAGGTCCATTATTAGCCCAATAAACTTCGGGCGGGGTAGTGTGGTGGTTGGCTAGGTGTGTGTGGCAGGTGGTTTCCCATGTGTCTTCGGGATGAGGCCCATGTGTCTTCGGGCATGGCAGTGGATCTTCTAACCCATGTGTCTTCGGGCGTGGTAGAGGTTGTTCTAGCCAAGGTGTTTGCAGGCGTGGTTACATGTGACTGTTGTGGCCCAGGTGTTTGCGGGTGCGATTCCGCAGTGGGACTGCGTGTGGTTGTGGCCTAGGTGTGTGCGGGTGGGTGTGGTAGTGGGACTGTGGTGAGAATGGTGGGATTAGTTCTATGTGTAGGATGTCTCATTAACTAGTGGGAAAGTGGCGCGCGGTACCCAAACATCGATGTGATCTTATTATATATATTACATGGCTTGCATTATTTGTGGAGTATGACTTGGTGAGGCTTGGGTGGATAGTTTACCTTGATAAGTTTTTGGTTTACTCCTTTTCTCACGGGACTTTAGTACGTTCCCCCACTTGTGTACGAGAGTCGTTGGTTTTCCCTACTGAGTGTACTTGTATGCTCACCCTACCTATATAAAACAACATTCAGGTTTCCAGGAGGACTTCGGGGATCACGCAGGACCATATTAGCTCGGACCTTTGGGGAGGTTTCAGTTGCTTCTTTTCTTCTTTGGTACATACCTTTGTTGTCACCTTTTGTAATTTGGCTTTTACTTTTGGAACATGCACGTTGGAATGGTTTACTTTTGGTTTCACTCTTCTTTTACCTTGGTGTTGTTGAGTTTCATCATCTTATCTCCCGATCCTATAAAACAAATTGGGGTAATGCCTTCCATTTGTGAGAAATTTCTTTACCCTTGGTGCTAGTCGCCTCCCCGGGACCTATTGAAGGCGGGTCTCGGGGGTCATTATATCTTCTTCAACATAAAGAAAGAAGGTCCTGGCAATCTGCTGACCCATCCCTCCATTTGGTGAAGGCAGGTCGTGACATAATGGTATCAGAGGCGGAGATTGAGAGATAGGGTGGTGTCTGGAGTTAGGAACAGTGAGGATTGCATGTGATGGTAAGGCAACAGTGTTGGGTGACCTTTTTGCATGAATTAGGACAGGGAAGACCGGCTAGGACACGAGATTTTAAGGCCCCCCGTGATCCGACGCAAGGACTCTGGACCTACCGAATGACCAAGTGTTGCCACGCTGATTTCAGGGTAGAGACCCTAGGAAAGTTACATGCTTCATAATGAATTGTGTTATCATGTTTCTGGGGTGTTTTGGGAATTAAGAATAAACAAAAATTTTACGAAGTTTTAATGACAATAATTTTCACTACATGGGCTTAGGCATTCCTTCTTTACCTTGCAGCTTTGGCACTTGGAAGGCGACCACGTGTGGTATAGATGACCGTGGCCCCGCCGACTACTTTGGCCGATCGACAGAGAGCTGATCAAGAGGAAGAGGACAACCAGTGGCAGAAGACTCTTCAGTCCTTCTAGCGACAGACCCTCGAGAAGTACGAGGGCAACACCTCTAACATGAAGACAGAAGGTTGGCTGGAGAAGCTAGTAATAGCCTTCAGCCTGATTCAGGCCATGACCAAGTACTGGGTTCCTCTGGCCGTCAGCCAGATACGGGGAGTGGCGCGTCAGCGGTGGACGCTTTACCTGGGGGAGTGGAGAGAGGCTGAGGTGTCTTGGGTGGATTTCGAGAGGGAGTTCCGGGCGGAATTCCTCTCTTCGACGATGAATGCGGAAAAGTGACAGGAGCTACTCTCCCTCCAGCAGGGGTGTATGTCCATGACGTAGCTAGGGATCAAGGTCAAGAACCTCTTACGTTTTGATCCGGACCTCTTTCCCGATGAGGTGTCTTGGGAAAGACGTTTGGGGGAGGCGCTCCAACCCTCCCTCCAGTATGCTGTTACCCCCTTTACCCTTACGACGAACATGGAGGTCCAGAAGAAGGCCGAAGTGGTGGAGAGGATGCATGCTCTATGAGGAGTGTCATGAGAGGGGATCCAGATGGGACCATTGAAGGGGAAGGTCGTCATCACCAGGCCTCCAGCATCAGGACCCTCAAGGTTCTGACCCGTAGAGAGCAGGCCTCAATAGTTTCAGTTTCGATTCCCTGGTCCTCGCCCCTTTTCTTCGGGCCTAGGGCCACGGTGCTTCGTCTGTGGGAGCCATGGACATCTCCGGAGTCAGTGCCCAGACCGGGTACAGTACGGTGGTAGTGGACAACATCACCTCATGCCCCAGCAGTAGCTTTCAGCCAGACCTTTTCAGCAGCACCAGCAGGGACAGCGAGCTCCCACTCCTCCGAGGGCAGACGTAGGAGGAGGAGGCTGACCTCAGGGTGGTCTTCTGGTACCTCTACCTGGGCATGATCGGGGAGGTGGCCAACAACCGAGGGGCATAGGAGCCGGGCGTGGACAGCTACACGCCGTAGAGGTAGCAGTTCCAGCAAGGCTGAAGGTTGTTCGAGGTACGATCAGTTTGTTTAGTACCCTTTATTATGCCTTGTTTGATACCAGAGCTTCCCACTCCTTTATTGCACCCAGCCTAGTTCGTGCCTTGGGTCTACATGCTGGGAGACTTCAATTTCCCCAGGTATTGGGCACACCAGTCGGAGTTCAGACCGACTTTTTGTTTGTTTGTAGGGGATGGAGACTAATGATAGGGCCACATCAGTCGGTTATGGATCTTCTTCTACTACAGATACAACCATACTATGTCATCCTAGGCATCGACTGGCTATTCTCGATGTGTGCCGTCAGCGAATATTTCCGAAGACGAGTCGTGTTCTCAGATTTGGGCGGCTGGCGTGTTACCTTCACCGGCGAGCTGAGCGGTCAGAAGGGCAGTAGGCGAGAGGAATTCCTCCTCTCTTTGTTAGCCGAGCTGCCAGTAGAGTCAGTAGATGCTGAGGTGGTTGAAGTGCCAGAGATCATCTGTGGGTTTATGGACGTCTTCCCTAAGGAGGTGATGACTCTACCCCCTCGACAAGATATCGAGTTAGGGATAGACCTTGAGCCCGACGCTCGTCCGATATTGATGGCTCCGTACCGGATGGCAACTTCAGAGCTGCGGGAGTTGCAAATCCAAATTGACGATCTGATGAACATGGGTTATGTTCGCCTGAGTGTGTCACTGTGGGGTGCTCCAGTATTGTTCGCAAAGAATTCATATGGTGGTCTTAGGTTGTGCATAGACTATAGGAGGCTGAATCAGGTGATGATCATGAATCACTACACTCTTCGCAAGATATAGGATCTTTTCGACCAGCTGAAAGGGGCAGGATGGGTTTAGAAGATTGACCTACGGTCTTGGTACCACCAGTTGAGAGTGAAGGAGGGAGACATCCCGAAGATGGATTTCAGGTGCAGATATGGACATTTCGAGTTCGTAGTCATGCACTTCGATGTTACGAACGCTCCGACTATGTTCATGGGGCTTATGAACTCCATCTTCCCGGAATACCTAGATCGGTTCGTAGTTGTGTTTATCGACGACATCCTAGTATACTCAAGATCATAGGAGGACCACGAAGAGCACCTGAGGACGGTTTTGGAGGTCCTCCGACATCATAAGCTCTATGGGAAGTTGTCAAAATGCAATTTCGGGACACGAGAAGTGCACTTCCTCGGGCACGTGGTGTCCGAGCAGGGGGAAGCGGTGGACCCATCAAAGGTTGAGGAAGTTGTTTCTTGGAAAGCACCCAAGAATGTGGCAGAGGTCCATAGTTTCCTCGGGCTGGCAGGCTATTATCGGAGGTTCGTATCCAACTTCTCCTGAGTTGGATCCCCTATGACATCCCTGACCAAGAAAGACCAGGTTTTCGTGTGGAGTGAGCAGTGCGAGTCAGCCATCAGCTATCTGAAGGAGAAGTTGGACAGTACCCAAGTGCTGAGGTTACCATAAGAAGGGGCGTCTTATGAGGTGTCCTGTGATGCTTCAGGACAGGTCATGTGATGTGTTTTGATGCAGCGATAAGGGGTGATATCTTATGGGTCCAGGCAGCTACGCCCTCATGAGCGTAATTACGCCATCCACGACCTAGAGCTTGCAGCGGTCGTTTTTGCGCAAAATCTATGGCGGAACTTTCCTCATCATTGAATGCTTTGTGGTCTTCACGGATCACAAAATCTTGAGGTATATATTCTCCCAGCGGGACCTAAACATGCAACAACAGAGATGGGTGGAGTTCCTCTAGGATTACGATTTCGAGATCTCTTATATTGAGGGTAAGGGAAATGTAGCGGTCGATGCCTTGAGCAGGAGGACACAGAAGGATGTGGTCCGAGAGTCGGAAGATCCCTGGAAGGCGATGGACGAGTTGGCTGCCTTACACCTGGATGTGAAGATGGATAGCTGTAGAGGTTGCCTATGTCAGATGACAGTGCAGTCACCTCTGTTTCAGCAAGTAGAGGAGTCTCAGCGGGGAGACCCAGAGTGCGAAGTAATGTGTGACTGAATTGACCAGGGCAATGCTCTTGAAGGATGGATAGAGGATGGTTGGAACCAGATACTTTTCCAGGTAAGGTTGTTCGTTCTGGAGACGATGTGTGGAACGGTTCTTAGCGAGATCCATAACTCACCCCTGGCAGTATACCCAAGAGTTTCCAAGATGTACCAGGGATTTGAAGAGGCAGTTTTGGTGGCCCGGATTTAAGTGAGTGGTGGAAGAGTTTGTAGCAAAGTGCTTAGTATGTCAGTAGGTAAAGGCTGAACACAGTGTTCCAGGCAGGCTACTATAGCCTTTATATGTCCCCGAGTGGAAGTGGGATGACATCTCAATAGATTTCGTCATGGGACTACCCATGGTCCAAGTGGGATACGGCTCCATCTAGGTGGTAGTGGACAGGTTGACGACATCGGCTCACTTTTTGGAGATCAGGGAGTCGAGTACAGTGGATGCTCTGGTACAAAGTAATGTGGATGAGGTGGTACGATTGCATGGAGTTCTAAGGTCTAGAGTCTTGGATAGGGATGCACGGTTTACCTCTCGAGTCTAGAGAGGATTTCAGCATGCTTTGGGAACCTGCTACGCCTTAGCACTGCTTTCCATCCCTCGAAAGATGGACAAACCGAGCACACCATCTAGACCATGGAGGGCATGTTGCGGGCATGTGTTCTGGACTCAGGAGGATCATGGGTGCAATACTTGCCTCTGGTAGAGTTTTATAACAATAATATCTACCATTCTACCATCGGTATGGCCCCGTTTGAAGCTTTGTACGGGAGGAAATGTTGTTCCCCTGTGTGTTGGACTGAAGTAGGAGAGGCGGGCATCCTTATCCCGGAGGTGGTGCAAAGCACGACAGAGAAGGTTTAGCTCATACGGGAATGTATGAAGGTGTCCAAGGACCGATATAAGTCGTATGATGATACCAGGAGTAGTCCCTTGGAGTTTGAGGTTGGAGACCGCATTTTCTTGATTGTCTCCCCTCGGCGTGGGCAGTGATGGTTCGACAAGGGGAGTAACCTTTCTCCCAGGTTCATCAGACCCTTTGATGTATTGCGGAGGGTCGGCGTTGTGGCTTATTATCTAGAATTACAACCACCGCTACTGAGGATACATGATGTCTTCCATGTTTCCCAGCTCCATCGGTACCTGCATGACGATTCACACGTCCTTGATTGGGGTGAGCTGGACATCAAGGACGACATGACTTTTGTGGAGAGACCAGTGATGATCGAGGATCGCAATGAGAAGGTGATTCATGGGTGAACTATTCCCTTGGTTCGTGTGTTGTGGAGACATGGTGGGCTTGAGGAGAGTATGTGGGAAAGGTAATCACAGATGTGTGCCCAGTACCCAGAGTTATTTTGAGTTTTGTTCCTTGTTGTTCCTATTGTGGTAGAACGTTTTTCCAAGTTGACTATGAAGTGAACTGGTTTTCTTCCTCTAAATGCATGTGAATATCCCTGGCTATGCAGGAGGAGAGAACCCAACCCCTAATCAAGACGCATTAAGGTCGATGCGATTAAACCCTTGCGGGCGAGTCAGTGCTTCCCAAAGTAGATAATATCATGACATGGGGGAGGAGAATCCCCAACCCACATACCTGGGTAGCTTGGCTTGGAATGTTGGAAGTGTGTGTGGGTTCACTTTTAAGAGGTATCTGTCAAGGTTATTGTTTGGACCCTATCTTTCCTTCTGGGTTGTTTGATTCATGGGGATGAGAATCGTTTAAGAGGTATCTAATGTAACTGCCCGGGTTTTGTGGGGATCTATTACTTTGTGAAAATCACGTGTTGGGTTTTCAGGTCTGGGAATCACGGTGATGTAGGCCTATCGATAGCCTTAGCCTACCAGTAGCAGACCTACCGGTATCTCGGTCTACCGGTAGCCTTTTCCTACCAGTAGCAGGCATACCGGTGTCTTGGTCTCCCGGTGGCCTTGGCCTACCAGTGTCCTTGGCCCACCGGTGGACTTATCCAACTGGTGGCCTTGGCATACCGGTGGCCTTGGCCTATCTGTGGCCTTGGCCAACCGATTTTCGTCACCCACCAGTATCCTTCAGCCACCGGTGGCTCTAGCCTACCCCCGCGGGTTCTTTCCAGTGGCGTTTGCGCAATTAGGGTTTTAAACCCTATTTTGACCTGTTTGAGCGTGTTTTAAGGACACGTACTGCCATAAGAGCTTTAATTAAATAATTAATGAATAAATGACTCAGTTTAAACCACCCGACCCACTTTAATGACGAGTGGGGCCGCGTGGTCAACCCACGACCCCGGGCCTTACGCGATTTGGCATTCTCTTATCAACCGTCTGTGGCTCTTATAAACTAAGGGTTAGCTGTGGTTTCTTCTTTCCTGGATCACAGCTTTTCATGAACTTCTTTTGGTGCATCGGGTGAGCCGCATCATTATCCGTAAGGTTCCACGCCCGGCCTAAGCGTTGATCTTCTATCAACATGTAGGGAATTTTGTATTTTATATCTCTCTTTTGTGTATCATGTGGGGTGGACATGATTTTGTTTCCGTAGAATCAGATAAACCAGACCTAAATAAAGATAATAAACAGATTCTATAAGGAATGAAGGGGAGTGGTGATCATTGATGTTGTTTATATTATAATTATCTTTCTGAGTTATGCTGGCTTACGCCTTCTGAAAATCGAGTCTGTTGATGGTCGTTGTCTGTGCACTAATGAACCCCTAATAGTGCTTTAAATGGATTTTTTTTGTAATTGTAAGCCCCTGCTGTGAAGAGTAAATCATTTAATCACATATACCCGAATAAATAGATCAAAAGCACCAGAATTAACCCTTATGTGATAACCCCTGGCTAAAACACAGAGAATTTGATATCATGGAGCGTGTAAAATAATAAAATCTGGAACTACCGCATGGGCCAGTTTTGATTGATGGTGGTGGTTTGTTTGTTCTTTATCCATGGGCCAGTTGCTGGAGATGTGGGAGGGGATGGGATCCCCTGTTTTTATTCTCTCAATTGTTGTGGAATGGGAATGGGATTCCCTGTTGTTACGGATTCGGTGGTTGTGAGTTTTGTGGTCGGGTGGTTACCTTGTTATATCACGAATTGGGTTGGGATCCCCTGTTGATGAAAAAACTTTTTGGGGGAGGGGACATGGGGTTGTGTCTCAGGGTTGTCTGGTTCCAGTACTTCGCGGTTCTCACTTTTCCTTATTGTTGTAACATTACAAGAGAATCGTGTGTGAATGTTTTAATTGACGATTGGCTGGATCCTTTTTTCCTGGTTACGCTTTTGGTGTTATTTCCCCAGTAGTGCATGAACTTATTTTAACGTTATCACTGAACATGAAACAAGAATGGGACAATGGTTTTGTTGGCGAGAGTCGTGACTCGGACTTGAGTGCTGTTGTGATCTGTAGGCTGTCTGAAGAAAAACCTAGCTTTGGGTGAGTTCTTGTTACATATATATAAACCTCTAGCTTTGTGTTTGTTATTCGCGCCCCACCCAAGTTGAGAACTTAGTGACGAACACCCCCATTTCATGGGGGAGGGTGTTTTCCCCAACACTATTCTTAGTGGGTGGTTTTTAGATCCTTTTCTGCTCCCTTTCCCAGATATCCCAATTATTATCGGGCAGGCTGTGATGGCCTGATGTCCATTATTAGCCCAAGAACCTTCGGGCTGGGTAGTGTGGTGGTTGGCCAGGTGTGTGCGGCAGGTTGTTTCCCAAGTGTCTTCTGGATGAGGCCCAGGTGTCTTCGGGCTTGGCAGTGGATCTTCTATCCCAGGTGTCTTCGGGCGTGGTGGTGGTTGTTCTAGGCTAGGTGTTTGCAGGCATGGTTACATGTGAGAGTTGTGTCCCAGGTGTTTGCGGGCGGGATTCGGCAGTGGGACTACATGTGGTTGTGGCCTAGGTGTGTGCGAGCGGGTGTGGCAGTGGGACTGCAGTGAGAATGGAGGGATTGGTTCGATGCGTAGGATGTCTCAATAACCAGTAGGAAAGTGGCGCGGGGTTCCCAAACATCGATGTACTCTTATTATATATATTATATGACTTGCGTTATTTTTGGAGTGTGTATTGGTGAGGCTTGGGTGGATAGTTTACCTTGATAGGTGTTTGGTTTACACCTTTTCTCACGGGACATTAGTACATTCCCCCACTTGTGCACGAGATTTTTTGGTTTTCCCTACTGAGTGTACTTGTATGCTCACCCTACATATATAAAACTGCTTTCAGGTTTCCAAGAGAACTTCGGGGATCACACAAGAATATACGAGCTCAGACCTTTGGGGTGGTTGCAGTTGTTGCTTTTCTTCTTTGGTACTTACCATTGTAGTCACCTTTTGTACTTGTGACTTTTACTTTTGGAACATGCATGTGGGAATGGTTTACTTTTGGTTTCACTCTTCATTTACATTGTTGTTGTTGAGTTTCATCATCTTATCATCCGATCTTATAAAACAAAAAGGGGTAAAGCCTTCCATTTGTGAGAAATTTCTTTACCCTTGGTGCTAGTCGCCACTCCGGGACCTATTGAATGGAGGTCTCGGGGGTCATTATCTCTCCTTAAACTTAAAGAAAGAAGGTCCTGACCATCTGCTCACCCTTCCCTCCTTTTGGTGAAGGCGGGTCATGACAGGTATCATCCTTATAAAACACCTAAAAGATTTTATCATTCTCAATAATGTTTTAATATGACCAAAGGTATAAAATTTTAATTTATAATAATTAGTATTATTACATATCAGTAAAAAAACTAAATTTCTAGCATGAAATAAAATATTATCATTAAATATTTTGGATATACAATTCATATTAAAGAATCAATTTAAATAATTTGAGACCCCACGAATGGTATAATAAAAAGTTAAAACATCACGAAATCAGGAAATATATAAAAATTTTACATAAATATTATTGATATTTCTAATATGAATTTTTTTATAACATTAAATATCAAAAAACTATACAAAAATATATAATTATGGATAGGATGGTGATAAACATCAATATATATAGGAGTAATAGGAATTACATAACTAAAAATAAATAAAAACATTAAATTTATATTCCACAAGTTACCACTATCACTTTTTAATGTCCTCCTTGTCTATGACTAGCTATAAGATAATACCAAGCATCTATTTAATGTTTTTACATTACATATACCATATTAAAAAAATCCTATATACATAACAATTTTCTTGTTTGGTGTGTTATAAAAGTGATAATATGATAACAAATCATTCTATAAATAGTTATTTATAATATATAAAATTTAAAGCTTTTTTTAAAATACATAACATGAATATCAATTATATTTTATAGATTAAATTGTAAATTAAAAACAAATAGTTACACATTATGATATAAATAATACAAGTTACTCATGAAGAGAAAAAAATTAATCATATCAATAAAATCATCGATATAATTGAATTTTCATACAATTATCATTTTAGAAATCATCATTGAATTCTAAATATAGGTATTTGGAATAAACATAGGATCCTCTAAACTCATCAATAACATCATGTAGCATACTTTTAAGGAATATAGATACAGTAGATGAAATCACCATAATGAACATTCCCTTATAAAAAATGTGTTCTACGAAATATAAAGCTAAGAACAATAACGACCCATGATTTAATCAATGAACATTATCTACTTATAATTATTCAAATATTATGAATATAAACAACATATAAAAAAATTAAAAAATTAATAATGAATATTTAATAAAATAATATGTATTTTTAGATGTTAAAGAACATATACTGATTAAATAGTAAATTGACTGTTGGAATATTAATATGAACAATATGAATAATAAATCGTCCAAATGAATACTACTCTAACCCATTAAAGTATAAATATATTTTCTCATCTTATAAATTAATGCATTTTATAATTATGTCATAATATTAGTAAATAATTTTTTAAAAAATTATTTGTTAACTCATTGTATTTTGTAAATTCGTAATTATTTATGTAAAATTTAATAATAAATATGATGACATAAAAAATTTAATTTCATAAAATACATTTATAAACTATAATAATATTATTTTACTATATTAATAAATGTTTATTAGATAATATATAATAATTCATTGTTTCATATAATTTCTTATATATCAAAATTTGAATTTTGGAAGAAATATGAATTATAATTAAAAATAAAATGGAACATATATAGAAAATTATTTTCATAACATTGATTTCATTTTATAATTCTAAATTTTGAATAATGGTTACGGAGAAGATTTTGTTTCTCCTTAAATAGTTGAAATTTTAGTGAATGGAGAATGTGTGGTATTTAACTAATAAATGTATTTCTCATTCATGCATCAGTCCTAAATTATTTATATATGATATAATACAATAATTTCAAATTATCATATTTTATTTAGGTTATATAATTATTTACTCATATCTACACTCTTTCAAGAGCTAAATCACAAAAATAATGAATAAACTAATGGGAAACAAATCCTATCATCCGTTATATATACAACCCTTCACCACCACATCCTCTCACACCTTCCAATAATTTATTCCTGCCGAATTTATATTCAATGATTCCCCCAATCCTCTCCCTAATGTCCATGATCCCATGTACTCATCAAAAGGACATTCCCATTTTCTAAATGAGGTTTTCATGGAGGAGGATGTCTAATGTTATAATTACCATTCATGATGTGTTGTGTTATCTCCTTCAGGTACACATTTTTTTTCATTTTTATTCAATTCATTCAAAGAATATTAACAAAACCATTATAATGGAATAAAAATATTGAAAAACATATATTATCTACCTTTTTATGCTTTTGATGTGACAAATTTATATAAAACTAAATTTTAAACCTAAATATATTTATTGTGATCTAAAACCATAAAATTAATCTAAAAAATTATCATTAACATTTTATTTAATGTTTTATTATAATATATGGTAAATATATATATATTAGAACAATTTAACTTGTTTATTTTCATTAAAAAAATATAATGAAAATTATTTTGAATTATAACCATTTGACAAGAACATCATAACATATAAACAAGCAAACAGATCTGGAAAACTGGATGAACGAATGCTCCTAAACGATAAAATTGTACCTTATAATTCAGCATAAAAGCAAAAAATGAAATTAATAAAATTATAGAAATTAAACCAAATATATAAAACTTTATAAATTATTTAATTAATGGATTCAATTTGATTATAAAAGTTGTTAATTGTAAGTGAAAAATTATTTCAAACATAAGGTATGGGTTTTTTCACGCACCTCAAGATTTATTAGGGTATTATTTCTTACTCTATAAGACAATGTAATTATTATCTCATTTTATGTACTTCTAATAAAATTATATTATATGTTCCAAAAAAATTATTAAGAACATTCTATGTATGATTTTTTTAATTACATATTTTATATGGTTCTTTTCTCAAATCTTCTTGATATGCCATCCAAATTAAAGTGAACATCTTGATTTCAAATATATTTTTACATTTCATACAATATATATTTTAAGACACCATTATTTACATTAATTATATACTTTTTATATGAAATATTATTTTTCCCATTTATTGATTTATCAAATCCACAATGATAAATAAATAATCTTTTACAAAATACATATTCTTTGTAACGTAAAGGGGCATTTCTCTCCAAAGTTACCCAATGATTTCATTCGATTATTTTCATTCATTTAAACACATATATTTATTCATATTCATTATTTATATATAACATTAAAGATTATAACATTCCATATATTATTAAATGGTTTACGATCAATTTTATTGTGGATATTCTTTCGTGAAATCATTCACCATAATACTCAGAATGAAAATTGATTGTTTTTATAAATTAGGTATCATATTCAAAATTTTTAGATCTATGTTTTCTATGATTCAGCCAATTTATATGAGGAATTAAATTGTAATATAAATTTATAAGTGGGTCCCATGATATCCCCTCGATGCATCTATAGGTCTCATGGGACAAAACCAACATGGTTTTGGTCGGGGCCTTAATCATTTAATTGAATATTTTCGAACGAGGCCATAAAAAAATGTTTATGATGAACATAAATATGAATTCCATCACACTGAGTTCTTGTTTTTGTGGGTCTAGTTACGTTTCAAACTTGAGTTTGATTCCTCATTCGGCTGGGTGACTTTATGGGGGTAGAAAGTTTTTGTGGTGGGGAGAATTTTCACAACTGAACTTTTAAATTAATATTATTTTATTATTTTATCAGACTTTGAAACTTTCTATTGTGCTGCGGGCCAAGCCTGTTTGATATTTTTTTATTTTTTATTTTGTTGATTAACGAGTGATTTTCCCTTGACAGCGTCCGGTGCATGGCAGGGCGTGTTCAAAGCCGCACGGCTTTACTCGGGTCACCGTGCGGTCTGCCTAATGTACAAGACAAATAAATAAAGTTAGTTTTAATTAGTTAGTTTAATAATTATAATGATGGTGATTATTGTTATTATTATTATGGTTAATATTATTATTATTATCAAGTTTATTATAATTATTATTAAGTTATGAACAATATTATTATTATTATTATTGGAGTTTATTAAAAATTTTATTTTGTTCATTATTATTTGTTATTATTTTATTATTTTATTTATTTTATACTCTTTTCTTTTATCAACTTATTTTATATGTTATTCAATTATTTCTTTTATTATTATTATTATTATTATTATTATTATTTGTTTTTATTTTTTTTCATTTTCTTTAAACCCTAATTCATTCTCCCCCCTTTCCCCTTATGCGGCCGACCCCCCACCTTCCTCTCTCGCTCGCGCCATCCCCCACCGACGAGGGTTCTTCGGCACACCTCCCTTCGCGCTACCCATCCTCTCCAACCCGTCGCCCCTACCTGCTTCCTCCCGGCTCAGGAACGCGTCGATCACCTGGATGAGACCGCCATCGCTACCCCCCACCCTCCTCCTACTACTCTTCTCCCCCTCCAGCTGAAGCCGCCGACACGCCTCCCTCCCTCCGGCGATGGCTCCCTTCCTGCGCGGTCGGTCCTCCTTCCTATTGCGGCCTGCCTTCGGCGAGCCACCGCCAGTGCACCCCGTGACCGACGGCCTCCCCCTCCTACTCACAAGACACCCTCCCCCTCGTGCGACTCCCATCGGCACGCAACTCCTTTGGCCGAACTCCCCTTGTGTGCGTGACCCCCAACACTGGTTGTCTTCTTCCTATTGTAGAGTTGAAGATTAGGGTTTTCTTTTTTTAAGCTCTCTATTTTTGGTTTGATTTTGTTGATTTTGGTTCAAATGCTTGAAATAGGGTCAATTGGTGGTTTCTTGTAGTGCAATTGGCACACGATCACTGTTTTGCGTCAGAATTCAAGGTTTCGACACTGCTGATAACTGTTTCCTCCTATAAGTTTGGTTTGATGATTTAATTTGCTTGTTTAAATAATTTAAGATGTTCATTAATTAATTTTTTGAGTGCGAATTGTGTTTATGTGGTGAATTATTTTTACTTTCTTAAATAGATTTGGTGTTCTATGTTTTATCTGTTTGGTGCGAAACTAGTTTTTAAAATAATTTAGTTTGCATTTGTTTTGTTTGGCAGTGTGTTATTATGGTATGAGTGTGTTTCTGTTGAGAACTTTGTATCTGGTCAATTGATAGTGTTTTGTAAGTTGTGTAGTTAGTTTATTATTTTGTATAAATGGTAAATATTGTGTTCTTAATGCGGCATTGGGTGCATCTGGTAATGAAAGAAGGTTGAAGTTGGTTTTGTGTGAAAAGCTGTGTTATACTATTTAAAAATTGGTTTATGAAAATTTAGAACGATACCTTGAATAAATTTTTTAAGGATGTGAAATATTTTTAATTAAGTTGTGTAAATGTTTTTAGTGTGAGTTTGTTTCTACAGAGGGGATTTTGGGTATTTCCTCGGTGTGAGGCAGTGTGGTGTTTCCTTGGGTTATTTTATAAATTGCATAACAGTTTATTGAAATTGTTCGGATGGTGAAAAACTTGTTTTGGAAAAGGTTTAAACAATGGAATTCATGTTTTAGAATTGGCTCTGGTTTATGAGGCGATTTGAAATGGCCTTTGGAAATGGTTAAATTGTTTTTGTGCTTTTATTTTAATATTTTCAATGAGTTTTATGAGTTATGTAAGTGGCGCGTCGTGGGTGCAAACCCTTGATGTGTTAATTTGAAACACTTTATGGATTGTTTATGTGTTTAATGGTTTTATTAAATTATTTGTGTAGTGCGTTGGGCCTCGCTACGATGGTTTGGGGCCGCAGGTTCGATGTATCCTATGTGTACATCCATAGGGTAAGGCATATATATATATATATATATTCCCTCATTGTACATATTCCCTAATGGCGCGGGGAATATGTGTAATGCAGCTAGGGGTGTAGATATATATATGTATAAATTCATGTGCGTGTATGCGTCAAACGCGGGTCCGAGTGGTCGTCGACAAATAACGACATGTTTGAGGTAGGTCCTCTATGCCTATGCCTTTAATTTGAGATTCATAATTGCCTGCTTGTTTTAAAAATATGTTTTACATTTACGCTATATACACATGCTGTGAAATCATGTTAAAGTTGCTAGAAATGATTATGCATTTTATTTCAAAACTAAAATTAATTTTTAATGATATCGGTCTTAAGTGACCTTTCTTAAAAAAATTGATTTCCTAAAGTGGTTTTGAATTGGTAATGTGTATTTCCAAAGGTGTTTGGTCTTTTGGCCAGTTAATTGTAAAAAGTATTCCCTTTATGTAATAAAGCCCGTTTGGAACCTTAAGAATGTTTTATGGAAAAGAAAAACCACTCTTGAGGCACGCCCCCTTGGTTTTAATAAATTATTTGTATGTTGAAAGTGTTATGATGTGCCTAATGTTGATGTTTATGCATTGTGTGACGTGAAAGAGGGGGAATGCGCTTAAGGAGGAAGTACAATGGTGAGAGGTTGAATGAGATTTTGATAAGGCAAATTTTATGTTCATATTTGTTAGCATGATAAAGAAAAACTCACCGCCACTTGAAATAGAGCACAATGGGAAACCCGAGTATCTAAGTGGGTGACCAGGACTAGTATGCTAGATGACATGGTAGGGGTTCGTCCCGGTTTTTCTAGCAGGATTGACGCAACAACACTAACTAAACAGAAGAATTTATGAGGGTCGTGGTATTCTAAGCCACGTTTTCTGAGGGTCGTGGACTTCTAAGCCACGTTTTCTGAGGGTCGTGGTCTTCTAAGACACATTTCACCGAGGTACAAGGTCTCTAGGTTCCCACTTGTTCTAGATACCTATAGGGATTACCCATATTCATCATTTGTGACATGCTGCTTGTGATGTAACTTTATTTTTAGTTGTTTCATACCTGGTGTCTTGTTTGTAAAAATCACATTTTATTCCAAACTGGTTTCTTCTAATTTTGAAATGTTAATGAATGCTTGGAACCTATTTTGAAAATGTACTAAGAGTAAAATGCTTTATTTGAAAATTCAAACTCATTACTTTAATTTTAATCGAAGGGAAAACTTTATTTTATTATATCTTATTTTCAAACTAGCATAGTTGGATTTATTAATAAAGGTGGAGGCATAGGACGTGGTTATATTTTGGCTTTCCTACTGTGCATCTCAGTGCTCACGCCTACTTTAATTTTCAGTTGCAGGTTTCAGTCTTGGATCGCTTTTGGGAGCGAGTGTGGTTGTCGTACCGTGGTGATCCACGGGGTCACCTGAGGTATGTCACATTTCTTTGTTTATTCCTTTTTCTGCTACCACGTTGTTCAGTTTATTTTCCTTTATCTATATTCTTGTTCAGTTTATGTTTATTTATCTTTGTCATGGGCTAAACCGTTCCCAACTGGTTTTTTTATGCCCAACACTTGTTGTCAGCCCATGGGGATCGGGAACGCCCTTCGGCCCATGTTGCGGACCGGGTCAGGTGTTGGGTCGGATAACGACCTGGCCTGGTTCGTGATAGTGATTTTTTTAATTATTTCATGAAAATACAAAATTTCAATGGAAATCGATGATTTTTTTTATTCCTTTTGACTTGTATTTGGAATGAATAATTATTCAATAACATCAAAAATAAATGTGGATTGTAGTTTTAATCCTTTCATCTAAACGAACAACTCCACTTCCCTTATTCAATTATTCATTACTTTTTGACCCATGATTAAAAAAATACATATCAATTCTTGTTGATAAATATCTTCTTATTTATTTACATGAAATAAAACCCCACATAACAAAATGAAATTTTTGATTTGACTACTTATTATTCAACTCATTATTGATAATATGATGAGATAGATAAGTGTGGTATCATCAACTCACCAGTTTTCCCAAAATATCCCCCCACATATGATTATTTTGGGAATGCATCTGATAGTGCTAAGATATCACAAGATTTTATTATCAATGAGATTTGAGTTAATCACCTCAGTGAATATTCTGGAAAACATAGTGTGGAATGTATGAGATATACAACCATGGTTTTCCCTTTTGTCTATAAAAAATGTTTCATGTGAAATCAGGATCATAATTTCCCAATTCTCAAGTAAAGTGTTGCATGATTTAAATTAATCAATAAAAATATAAACCCTTCATAGACATCATTAAACAAAACAGAATGTTTACATGTAAAATTTAACTCACACTTAATATATCAGTATACGATCCCTATGATTATTAATTATAAAATTTGATAAATTATATAATAAGGGATGTTTTCACATATCTCATCCACCAAAGTATTAATGTTTTTAAAAATAAAACCAGATTCTCATTTTTGTGAGAATTTAACTTCTTATTAATAAAAACAGCCCCATAAAAGGATGCATAAATTTTTATATTTACCTTTAGGTTTTTTAAATAACATTCCTATATGTAAATAAAGAATGAAGGAGTAATATTCATATTATACTGGAGTAACATTCAGTATGAGAAATTACTCTCGTCTGGGGTCATCCTTTAACTAAACCTCAATGAAAACTAATAAATTTTTGTGGAATGAATTTTCAACCTCATATACTATAGTCACTTTCATTCCATTTTCTAAAAAATTATTCCTACTACCGCTAATTTCCAGTTCCTTTATAAGTTGATTTCTCAAAACAACTATGTACTCTTCATTGATATTCTCTATCACCACAATATATTTATATGGATTACCACCATTTTTCTATTAATGTAACATCCCTTTTACAATATAAGGAATATCTCATAAATTTCATTTAATGTATTTTACATCTGTGGGATCTACATGTTTATATCTTCCAAAACTATTTTATAAGTTTGCATATCTGTTTTGAATTGGATTATTGGATGGTCGTTTGCTCACATTCATCTTTATACTTGAACATGTTCTCATATATTCATAGTGGATCCTCATTATTCCATTACAATTTCATGGAAATAAAATGTTATACGAGGAAGATTAGGATTTTTTCACATAATATTATTATCAACAGAAGAATCTATAAACTTTGATCACAGTTATTGAAATGAATTCTTTCAGGATACTATTTATTGATGTACATATTAAACAAGAGCTATATTTTTTCTCAAAGGTTGAGATATTCATGAAATATATCACTTACTATTTTATGTTTTATAGGTTTTATCATTATTGTTATTAGTGATACATTTTATGAAATTGTTCTTTTGTTCTTCCCAAACCATTTCAAAATTGTCTCCTATAATTATTTTCTTTTTCTCATTTCTAGAATTTTTACTAACATTTATTCATCTTCTCCCCCATAAAATGTAGGTCTTCCTCTATCCTTATAAATTTTCATGTTATGAAATTGTTACAGTTCCTTGTTCCTAAATTTCTAGTTACACTATCAATAACATATGATCCTTGTTATTGTTGTTTATAGTGTACATTTTTTATATTTTGTATATTATGAATGTTGTTTCCATTTAGTAAAACCATAAAATAGATTTGACACTATATGTGGGGAAAATAATTATTATTATTTTCTAATCCACACCTGATTTGGTTGATTTATTGGAAATTTTCAGCATTCATACATACTTAAAATATGGTTTAAAATTTATATCAACAATTAAAGAATCATTGGTATATATGAATGTTTATATGTTTTAGGATACCTTATTCTTAATGGTTTCTTCCATTTTATTAACTGTTAAAATCATTTTCATTCCAATTTCGTGATCTATAATGAAATACTTTGTGGTAGAATATATTCATTTACATATTTTGTATGTTTTATCTTGTGTTTATTTTGGATTTCTAAATATCACCAACATCCCTGAAACCTTCTTGTTGTGGGAGTTATTCTCATCCTAAACTTACTAAACCATGTTGTATAAATCCTCATTCATTTTATTCATTTGTTATTAATACATGTATCTAGACTATTTTAAGAAATTATCAAATTCCTATAACCTACAATAAATTTCATCTATTTTATCATCTTTGACTATAATACAAACTATATGATTATTTTCAGGAATATTTTTTTCTTCAAAAGAAACAATCTCAATAAAATAATTTTCCTGAAAATTTACATTCATTTCCTTAAAACATTATCATATTTTACAATCCTCCATTTCAGTCACATGTGTTGGATTTTTTTATATTCTTTCATTCCTCCCAAACATATCTTCTATAAATTCTTCTTATTCTTCTAGGTGTAATTTCATATCATAATGGCCATTTACAACTTCAAAAATACAAATTATCACTTATATAGGAACATTAATTATATTTTAATATAATTTATATTGAGGATAACTATATGATACATGATAATGACGTCCAAATCTAGGGACATCAAAAGAATCATAATAAATTGAATTATTGTAACATATACCACATTGACTAAATTATTTAGTGGTATCTCTACTTTCACTTAGATATTCATATTTTGTTCTCCATCAAATCATATATTATTATTCATATTATACATTGTAAAAATAAAAAAATTAGTATTCCAATTCATCATTATTTTTCTCCCTCATAAGTATCCAACACATTTCATAAATTAACATATCATAAATAATAACATGCATATCTAGAGGGAACCTAACTCATTTATAACACTTGTAGAGCCCTATTGTGGTTTGACCACATAGATCTGGTCAATCATTGGATTAATTTTACAAATTCACTTCTTCTAAATTCAATAACATTATATGTTATAGTTCTCAATCATCTCTAAGATTTCTTGTAGTCACACTTATTATCTAGAAATGATAATTGGGAGAAAAAACATGATATATACAATGATTGGATGAATGGTTTGGTCATTTTCATTTTTGTTATACACACAATTAGCATTATAAAAATCATATTTATGTAAATTACAATGGTAGATGTAGAATTTCACTCTATCATAACTCTATCATCCATACAAGAGTATATTTTTATTACATCATATTTTGCACCCAAAATACACAGTGGCCTTCTCAATTATAACCCTGCTGTCATATCTTACTTCTTACTCTAATCAAAATACTTCTTCTGCTCTCAAATCCAATTGAGATACATTATATTTATCTTAGCTCTGAATGAATTTTGTTAAATGTACCTACTCTAGATGAGTGAGATCATCCCTTATATAGGGTTTCCCCAGTATATTATTATCCATTTATCTTCCTGCATGAGCTTTCGAAATCAAACATTATCATATACACATTATGTACCTCAACATACATTGAGTGAGTCTATCGTTCATTCTAATATAGCTCTTAACACCTAATTATGATTAGTCACCTTATATGAACTAATTCATAGGAAATTACTTCCTCTATTTGTAGTGAAATCCTCACATTGTGGTGTAAATGTGATTCAATCAATAACATCAATATTTATAATTTAACATAAAAAATTTACAAATCTCAATTTATATTATTATTTAATTCATTAAATTATTCCTTCTAGAATACCATCAAATTATGACACACAAAAAATTACAATAAATATTATATTATTATATGTGCATCCTTACTTATCTTATCCTGTTTATATTCTCATGTTTATATGCATTCATATAGTTTATGAAATACTATATGCACTGTCCCATTCATGAAAACTGAAAAGGGTACATATGTCACTATTCATCATCAAACTCATGTATATATGAACAAGATCATTATATGTTCAGTAAATATTGTACTTCATCAATTCTATGTAATGTTATATTCTCTTGTATTATATTTCCTTCAATCTAATGGACTAATAGAATAGTATCTGTTATGTATGTGTAACCTTTTCTCTATAAGGGAGTCATCCTTTACATGAGGGAGTCACCTTAATAGAATTTCTTCATAGAAGCCATTATTCATGAAGCACAGTGGGATTATATTACATAATAATTTGAACAAGGAACCCTATTCTTCTTCACAAATTCTTCTTTTTCTATGGGATATCCACGTTAGTAAATAATTGATTCACGGTGCTCTACTTTACAGCAGAATATTAAATAATTCTCATAATCATCTGAATACAGGTTATTATTATATGTTATCCTTATATAAGAATGTTTTAATTCATTTGGATAAATGCTTAATTTCCATATACTTAATAATTAATTTCATGTCTATTAACTCATTGAATTCCATGGGATTTTGACAAATATTTTAAAAAAAATCATACCTTTTGTAATATTTCTAATAATGTGAACAAATTGGTTCTAAAAGATTCACATATTCCTATTAGACTATGTTTTATACTATATGGGTAAGTAATTAATGTTATTATATAAATAAGAAACTCATCAATCTATCGGAAATATGTTCTACAACATGAAATGAATTTCGAAATATAATATTCCTTAATTATTTAAATGTACGCAAGATAGAGTTTACTTGCGTGGATAATTGATGTCTCAAAAACACATAAAATCAATCATATTACACCCATTAAAACACATTGTTTTATATATGGAGGTTAATACTTTAAATTTTTTTAACAAAACCACCATGTAGTGAAAGGTGGTTGAAGACACCTATTTCATTAATCACAAGGCTAAAAAGGCATTGATCATGTAGTTCTTATTCACTGTGTGTTTTTTATTGATGGAGCTAAAAAGTAGTGATTTCTTGATACCGCATCAATGTTTGATTTTTCCAATGATCACATAATAATGAATACCCTTACTCTATCATATTGATATTATGTCATGGTTTGACACACACACACAAACACCCAAACCACACCCCCATTATATCATGTCACCCAACAATATTTCTCTAGAACACCCATTCATTCTATGTTGTCTTTATGTGAAAGCATGTGACTGAAATCACCATTTCATATAATCTCTCACATGGGAACCTACATATGGGATATATTAATTTATGACTATAGTCATGATACATAGCTTCATCCTCTACAATGTGAATGTCCCTTTAGGTCAAACATGGGTGGTTAAGGGGATCTTGATTTTCTATTATTTTTCAAAATTATAGGATACTATTATATGTATAATATTGTACTCAGTAATATTCTCAAAACACAAACCCATATTATTGGAAAAATAATATAATTTTTTTTATATTTTTTTCATTGATATTAATTTCATGGGATATTCACTAATTATTCCATGAAATTACACTATTTTCAAGATAATCACCTGATGTGAACATTTTTCATTCCATAGAAAATTCCCTTAGAATAAAGAATGATTCAATAATCATCACAATAAATAGAGAGATATCTCATTCTAGTTTCGTATTCACCAAAACATCATCTTCCCTAATTTTTTTAATTAATATATATTGATTCTTTTTAACAAAAAAAATCCATATCTAGTATTGTGAGTTGAACAATCACATGTTTAATCACAATTGTTTCAGAAGAAAATAGGAAAAAAATCAATGTTTCAAGGTTTCATTATCAGTAAGGTGTAGTATACAGAAGAAACTATCACATAATAATAATATCATAAAATATATGAATGGTATTAATAAATAAATAAATTAGATAAATGATTAGAATGATTCCAAGGATAAAATAATCACAAATAGACAATTGGATATCTATAAATAATATCATTGTATATGAAATCTTAATTTATTTCATTGGAATCATATAATCATGAACATTTTCAAAGAGATTATACATAAATGTGTAAGGATAATACCAAAAACCTAAGATAATTTGTCAAATTTGACCAATTGATTCATCAAGTTTGATTATAATTATAATCCCCACCCATCATATATAATTTATACCTATCAATCGTATGAAAATATGTTCAAATAATACATTTCATAATGTTCCGTAAGGAACCTAATACATTATCATGTATATGCAATAAATTATTTCCATATGAGAATATGTATATAAATAACATCAAAAATTTTCCAAACAATTGATAAATATGGATATCTATATGTGTATCCCACAGTCATCTTAAGATTAATAGGATATGAATTATGTAATGGTATGTAATATTATCAATGTACTTATAATATGGTAGTAATGATTTTTATACTCTTGTTATAGAGATATCAATAATAAATAATCCTTCCTTATGATTAATAAATATATCATGAGTTGTTGAAGATAATATCATGGTATTATTATCGTAATAGTATATTAAAATGAATATTAAATGATTTTATACAAAATTAATGGAAATTCAAATGGAAAGAACATGAATAATACCCTTACATTCATGGCATATTCTTAAGTATTGATATTAAATACATAGAACCTGAAACACTCTTAAGGGGTACTCTTTAAAAATAAATTATTATGTGATTTATTATTATTTACATTAAAGTGGACATGAATTGGAGAATTGATGTATATGAGATCATTTTATAAGTGAACGTGTGGGGCAATTTTTTGAAATATATGAATTTCTATGGTAAAATATAAAATATCAATTGAAATTGGTGAGTTAGGGAACAATATTTTTCTTCTTCATTTGGTGTTTAAATTCTTATATAAAATTGGTCTAATAATATTTCTATGTCTCATTATAATTAGCATACTTTTTAACATTGTAACACAACATTATTTTATGGAATGTATCATTTTAAATTCAATATCGTCAATATCCCATGTTTCATGCCACACCTATTTTAAACGAACCGCAATTCACCATTAATTTTTTTTCGTTAAAATATTATGACATAAATATTTAATATTAGGGTAGTAAGTGTATTGAAATTGTAATTTAATATATATATATTATATATATAGTAAAAAAACATTTTTTTCAAATTATTTAATAGGAATAATATAAAAATGATTACATTTTTAAGAATTAAAAGTATATGTTTTTTAAATACATTCAGTACTACTTTTGAGGGTGCACTTGTTTTCAATATTATTCTAACAATTTTAGAAATTCTATATAAAAAAAACTTATTATATTAATTAATAAGATAAATGTTTTTTTAATTTTTGATTATTTTTATGATAATTGTCATGTTTTGATGAATGTTGATGATATATTTCATTTTAATTGAAAACATATATTTCTTCTAAAAAATATATATTGTTTAAAAATATATTATTGGTTCTATTATAAAAATTAATGTTAATTTTTTTAATTTAATCAAATTTAGTTCATTAAAATAAATTTATCATTCAATTTTCTCTGAAAAACATTTAAATCTTATGATTGTTTTAACATTAAAAACATATTTTATCGACGTGTAAATGAGAATAATTTATTCTACTTTTATCCACCTATGTGTTTTAAATATTTAAAAAATGATTCCATATTTGTAATTAGAATATCGATATTTATTAAATATGTCACTTTTTATAATTGGGAAATTAAAATAGTGACATTAGTTCTCGTATTACCACTATTAGGATTACCTCAAATAATTAAGGGTTAAAATAATATAATAATTATTAAAAATGTATCGGGAAAATTATACTAAATATTTTTATTAGTTATTAAATATAAAAATAATCACTAATATTAATTTATGGCATCATGGAGACTAATTGATGAATTTAATATTTTTTTCAAATATAAATATAATGAAATTCCTATATGTCAGACTCATGTTTTTAATAAGTACTACATTTTTAATATGTGGTCATAGAGAAGAAATATTAGACTATAAATATTAATTTTAATGATAAAATGTTTATCTAAAACATGATAGTTTATTATTAATTTTTATGGTGTAAATAAAAATATAATAATCAATATAATTTGGTATATATAATTTCATCAAAAAATTTTATGTTTTACCGTGAAATATTGTGGATTAATTAAAGGTTTTTTATAATATATATTTTGATGAAATTATTTTAAAAGTCATGTTACGAATAGCGTCAAAATTGACATTAATTGAATTTTAGAATAAATATTAATTTACAAAAGGATATAAATTAATTTAAATATAATATACAGAAATAATATTTGGATAATGTTTAAAATTTCATACATGAATCATTTATGTTTCTTTTTTGAGTTTATAGAAATTATATTAACCCTTAACGAGATAAAAGTTGTGTTATCATTGTAAGAGTTAAAGAGTTTAACTATGGGTTAAAGACAAATGTTAAATAAATGAATGTGAACTAAATCTGTCTAAAAATTATTTGCTAAAATTATTTCTACCAATAATCATATTATCTTCAAAATAACCAACATTGGAGACATTTGTAATTGAAAATTAATAAATATAAATTTACTACTTTAATAGTTTCAAATAGTTCCCCTTGCAGTAATTATAAAAGGGAACCTCTTCCCCATATTCGCCACACCATAATAATCCTTCTATATAATCCAAAAAAGACCAAATATTCTACCATCATTTTTATACTAATCCTATAACCCTTCATTTCACCCTAAATCCAAAAAAAAGACTGTTTTTACAAACCAAAAGGAGTTACCCAAAAATGATTTATCATTATTGAACGATAACATTCAACTTATTTCATTGTAAAAAATAATAATTATAGTACAATATTAAATAATAAAATTAGAATCCTAAATAGACTAAGATTTTTTAGGCTATGATTTTGGCATGAACATTCTCAAACATCAAAGAAATGTGATACACAATCATGGATTGTGTTTAAAATGAAATACCTCCTTACAAAATGATGTTTTTTGTTCTTCTATTCACAACTATAAAATGTTCGAATAATGTTGTATTTAGAGTATATATATTTTATATTTATGATATTCATAATTGAATTGTTCTTCCTTAATTTTTATAAAACATTAACTATCATGCCATCTAGTTAATGAGAATGTGATAACATCGTTTGTGGACGTGTGGACTACTGCCTACTCAGTGTGTTGTGATTAATTCACTCTATAGATAGAATGTATGAATGATTACTTTAATAAACAGATGTAATTTATGAGAAATATATATTGTATTGTAATTATTATATAATTATATATCAATTTTTTCATATTCTATTATTAAGACAAATAAATTGAAGTAGCGTTCATGCGTACGTATGACCTACCATCTCCATGATCTGTGTATTTCTTTTCCAATCTCAAATTTATAATGATTATCCTAAAAACCATTGAAATAAATATATAAGATATTAAATTCATCGTTTATATTCAATATATGAATAAATTTTCATATAATTAATAGTTATAACATGCAACAAGATAAAGCATACTCAAACACCCATTTAATGTTGTATTATTAGTTATTTGAACAACTTACATTATATATTTTACAAGAAAAAAGTGTTTTTCCTAAATCGATGTAAATCTATATTACCATTATAGTTTTTTTAGAATGAAAATTTAAAATGAACTCTTAACATTTATTAGACCCCATGAAACTAGATAAGGAATACATTTTTAATAATTCAAAACATAAACATTGAAAAAATAAATATAAAAATAAATCGTCGAAACGTAACAATTATTATTTGAAATTTTTTTTATCTCAAACATATATATATAATAATATAATGTATTGTCTTATTTTTAAATATTTATGTTATATCAATCTAAAAATTTCTTAATATACATTGAAATCAATTTAAAATCATGAAATGAATTTTACATATAAAACCCTTTAATTTATTTAGAAAAATTTATTTTATTACTATTCACTAAGAGATTAATATTTTCATAAAAATATACTAAATTCATAATATGAAAATTTTGAAATTATAAAAAAAATATTATTATATTTTTATCAAAAAATATTTAAAATTATGAGATATTATTTATATTTAATTTCTGAATGATTGAAATGAAAATCATTTTTTAAAAAGAACTTATATTTGGAGAATAAATTAATTTTTATAAAATTATATTAATATTGAAAAAAAATTAATAATTTAACAATGATTTGGTAAATAATATATTTCATAATTTGGATCACCCTATTCATTCTATTTAATTTAACAACAATGTTATATTTGTCCTGTTAAAATAATAATATTTTGGAGTTTTTTAAGATATGGGTTTCATACTGAGTAATCTATTGAAGCGATTATATTTAATTAGAAAGAGTCTGAACATTATGTAAAGGGTTTTAAAAAATTTACCTCACATTAAGGTGAAATTGAGTAATACAAACCACTTTATGTGATGGTTATGTATTATTCTACAAAGGTTGTGGTTGGGTTTATACGTATTTTGGAGAACTCATATTAGGATATTAGACCCCATATTGTTTTTAGACAATAATTTAATATATAAAATAACACAATAATACATTTCATTTTTATACATATTAATTTATTTGGTTTGTATTTTTAGATTATTTATATAAACTATGGGTTGTGTAAATTGTTTAACATTAATGGTTTGTGAACACATTTTTTTGAATGATCTAAGGATTCTAGAAATAATTTCTTAAAAAATTGAAAATAAAATAGAACTTAACAGGAATATATTATGTTAGAATATGATGAAAAAATTAAAATCTTAAAATTTATATCATTTTTATAATGATATAGTGATTTAAAAATAAATCCATTTAAATACTATATGTGAGATTAATTCCATAGGGGAACATGTCAAGGCCACAATCATCAAAAAATGATCATAATTCGATAGCTAGTTGATCATGTATTATCTTATATAATTCTATCCAATAATGACTAATCTAATTTGTATTGGGAACATACATTTGATATTTTAAACAGGATAGACTACCTGATATACCATAATACTATTATGTTACCATATGGATAAATTTTTTATTTCATATAGAGTGGATATAGATAATGTTTTCCCCACTCAAATATCCATGAATAACAAAAATATTGATTTTTACTATAATATCCCATGTTTTTCATACATAAATATTTCATCAATTTAGATGAAAACTCAATACATTACAAAATTAATCCTTTTATGACCATAATAGTTTAGTGGAATTAGACACATGAAACACAGTTTTATTTAGTTTTGAAAGATCATTAATGACCCCAATGAATATGTTTTACAAGCTATAATTCACAAACCAATCATAATTAAACCTTTCTTCATAACATAGGTAATGTAATCATATGAAATGTTGATCTTGTATTCCCCATATGGGTAAAAAAGTGAGAACTATATTTTTAATTGGAGAATATCATTTTGTAAACAAGAGAATAACATTTTAACACCATACCCATTATATCAAAGACCACAGTCAAGATTCATAGAATAATTACTTCTAGTTCACAAGAAAATAATCATAAGGAAATAAAAGAAGACGACAAATGAGTTCATAACATTAGCATATGACATGGATTTTTTGGAATAAAAATTAGTATAGAATATATTATTTCATTTATACCCACTATGAAAATCATAACTCATTAGGCATCATATATTCACTAGTGTTCCAAATATGGACATGGGCTAACCACCCATATAATTTATTTTATGGAATTTCCCTAAACGTCCATGTACACATATTTTTGTGCTTGTTTTAACAACATTTATACCCTAAAATATCATATAAAATATATAATTACCTAGTTTATTAGATAAAGATATAAATCTTTCCTACCAGATGATTTTAATCATTAATATTTGTGACATAAGATAATTAACCATTCATAATTTCGATACCCATGAAACGAAATACAATTCATAACAATTTAATCATATCATAACTTGGGGAAATATAAATTTTTATAATCATAAGGTCATTTCATCATATCTAAACCTATGACAAAAGAAGTTTGTTTCATAAGAGATATATATTTTTATAACCAATGGAATATAAAATGGTTTCATAAATATAATGTCATCATAAACATAAAATATTAATTGAAATAATAAAAATGGTATACATAGACCATATTCCATGAAAAGCACAAGAAAAATGAAAAATATTTCAATTTGGAGGAATAATGATGATAAAATATCACATGGAACATAATATTGGTAAAATACTTCATTATTAGAAAAAATGATTTAAAATATAATTCCTTTTAAAAATGATTATCTTTGAAAATAACATCGAATACATATAATGGATGATTTTAAATATGATTGACAACATTTAATGTGGAAAATATCATTTCAACATTTAAAAAAAGAAAATTAGAAAATGAAAACAATTTTAAAATCATTTTTTTTGAAAATAATGTCCAAAACACATAAATAAATCTTAAAATTAATCAATAGTAATGATGTTGGAAAATTTTAATCATGTATTACATGTAAAAAACATTTTTGGTAATATTTTCAGAAACGTTTTTGATGATATATATTAAAAATTCATTATGATTCCTTTAAAAAAATATATAATTTCAAAAATGGGGAAAAAGTGCCTTTTATTAATAAAAAGAGAGTAACAAATAACATTTTATTAAATAGTAAAAATATATTTATATACAAATAATTAATTTCAAAATATTTATGACATAAAATTTTAAAATTTATTTATATAAAACTCACAATATAAATTAGTGGTTAATATGGAATAATTATCCCCAAAATAATAGAGAGAATATAAATATTCTACTATAGAAATAACATTGGATTTTCAATATCTTTGAAAAAAATATGGGTTAATTAATTCTCATTAAATGATTTTGATTGTTAATATATCATTTATATTGTGTATAATGTACACCACCAGAAAATGATGGTTGGATATGGGATTAGTATCTTATAAATTAATGTAAGACTAGAAACTCCTTATAGTATGATTAAATTATGAATTGTATTACCTATGAAATAATTACAATGTTTTAATATTTAGTTATAAATATATTATGTGTATTTATGATATATATTTTCAAAGTAATATTTTATAATCCACACAAAATAAACAATGGGTTAATATTGAATATGCCTCTAAAAAATAAATGTATCTTTATAAATACCATGTTTCTCGAGTAACATTTGAATCATAAACCCCATCAAAGAATAAAAAATATAATCATTATTTACCATTAAATTATTTTAATTCAAGAAGTAATATGTCGTAGGGAAATTTTATTCAACAAAAAAATAAAAAATTGTTTAATATGGAATATGTCACTTAGAAATAAAAATGAAAATACTGATTGCTTTAATTAAGCATTGACTTTTTTCTATCTCATTAAATACTCTTGTATAACATATATATGATTATTTTAAATATATTATGGAATTATATTTCAATATATCATACCTTATATGATTTTATTATTTTATTTTATTTCTTTTTTATTAGTAATTATATGTTTAAATTTTATTTCGGGAAATAAAAGATTTTTTCATATATGGTTTAACATTTTATATCATTGTCCTCTTAAATAAATCTTGGAACAATCATATAAAAAAATTTATATAAATGTCATATAAATTCACTATAAATTTATTTATACAAATCATTAAAATTTACTAAGATAAAATGAAACTAATAGTTAATGGTGAAAGTTGGATATACGTACAAATGATCTTTACTTCCATTATCATATTGAATTGAATAAAAATAAGTTAATATATAATTATTATAATACCAGAATAATTTAACCTCCCATGTAATCTTATTTTAATTCTACCAGTCATTAAAAACTACTTTTTAAAACATGACTGACTCACATCGATTCATGAGGCGATATTATATTGTACACTCAAGATACATTATCATATTCAATGAAAATGGAGTACGATGGTATGTTAGATAAGATAATTTAAAAATAATAATAAACTAATTAATATTATATATATATATATAATAAATTTATAATTATTAATTTCATTAAGAGGTGGTCATGGAAAAAAATTACAATGGTTTGGAGGATGATAGTCCTCTATACACATAAATGATGATTTAATAACCCATTTAATGGATGTATCAACGGTTCTAAGTATTCAAATTAAAATAATAAAATATTATTATATATATTATTATTGTGTAATTATATAATCTTGGTATAATTATACCTTAATGAGGTTGATTAAGAAATCAAACAAAAACTATTTTCAATGAACACTAACTCTTTTTTACTTTTCCCACTTATTATTTCACTAAAATCAACAATAGGATAGATTTTTGTACAACATATAGATTATATGAGGAAATGAAACAGGTTTTAATGTTACTTGGGTTGGTATTTTTTTGAAAAACAATTTTGCATTTAATCCCTAATGAGAGTGGATGTATTTTATATGTTTTGGATAGGAAAAACATGATATTTTTCTAAATAATTCAATGATCCCATGTTTATCAAATTTCACATGAGTAAAAAATGGACCATTATAGATCATTGTTTGATTAATTGTCTATATATATCCATAAAATTCTTTATAAAACATTTATATGAAAATTTAATGCTTGTATATTTAGGTTAATTGTGAATAAACATCCCCCACATACCTAGAAAGGGGGGTAATCAAAAATCAAAAAAAAAATGAAGGCCTTTAGGCCATTCGGCCTAAGTCCCGATAAACAGGTTTTCCCCCACAAGTTTAATTAATTATAAATGATTTTAATAATACTTTTTGCGAAAGATAATGTTTACATTATTAATTAACATAATTCTTTATTATTAAAATTATGGAATACATTTTCTGAAATTCTTCACGTTGAATTAGTTTATTTTAATTGTATATTAATCCCACATATCAAATGAAAATGTGGGTGTTTAAATGTCAAATGTTTAAATTTTTGAAATGGTTTTGATTCAAAATTAAATAAAAAATATTTAAAAGAGACATAATTTGGATTGAATGATTTATAATTTTACTAATTTATTTTTAAAGTAAATTTAAATTATAATTTTACCTTATAAATAAATGAAATCAAAATGGGGTTCTCCATTAATATTTATTATTCGTTAATATTCATAATAATGAAAATTTTCTAAAAATTATAAAAATTGACATTTTATAATTATGATATTCATATTTTAAAAATGAATATATTTTATCAAATATATTTTTTTAAATTTTCAATAATTAATTTTAAATTATGAGCACTCGAAAATGTTGACAAAACGGGTCTTTACAAAAATAATTTATTATTGTACAATTGGAATTTTTCATCTACTGTATTAAAAATAAATAACATAATGTTATGATTTTTAATTAATATTATATATATATATATCATTTAATTATTAACGAATGATATTAGTTTAATTTTTTTGAGGTAGATCGCGTCTCTTTGATTTTTTTTTTCAAAAAATGATTTCCATTATTTAAAAAAAAATTATTATCATTTATAACAAATTTTTCTCTAAATCATTCATTATATATAGGTATAAACTATATATTTTTATAATTTACATTATCCAACTAATTCACAATATTCTAATATATGTGTGATAAGTATAATATAATAATAGTTTAATAGTATGATTCATTTTTTAACACAATATAAACATTGTATTTTGTTTAACACAAGACAAAAAGAGTGTTTCGTGTAACACAATTTAATTTTTTTTTATTCTATAATAAATATAGAATGTGCAAAATTATTTGAATAATATTATTACACCAAATTTCATGTTGTTATATTCAACCACCTTAAAATTAATTTCAGCCTAAAAAATATCCTCATTCATCTATTGTTTGGCATTGAAAATTTAATCACATAAACACCCCTCGTACAAATGAATAACAAAAATTCCCTTAAAATGATATACATGAAACATAAAAATTTCTAAATGATTATCATACCTATGTATCCGTATATTAGAACATAGTTTGAAAGTATATTTTTCGACATGAATGAATATTGTATATAGTTATAGAGAGATACACTACTGGAAAATTGGCATATACACCTGGTTTTTAAAGAATTCGTGGGTATACGGTACCCCTATACCAATGGTTTTAGAAAACCATCGGTATAGGTATAATATATGAACCTATACCCACGGTTTTCCTAAACCATGTGTATATGTAATCTATTCAAATGATTTTTCCCAAAACCGTGGGTATAGATATTTTTTAAAGACCTATACCCACAGTTTGGAAAACCTTAGGGGTAGTGTGTGACACGTTGTACAGCAGTTTTCCAAACTGTTACACACATATACCCACAGTTCTTCCAAACCGCGGGTAAAGGATCAGACCCATATTATGAATCCTCTCACCCCCATAGTTCCCAAAACCGTGGTTATAGGATACTCCCACAATTTTGGGGGCTTTAACCATGATTTTGAACCCTGTGTATAGGCCCATTTTCGAATACGGATCAAAAAAACTTTTATCAAAATAAAATCGGTAATATATATAATTTTAATGATAATAAACCCCTACAATAAAGTTACATGATAAATATAATTTATATCATTAAAATGGTGAAATTATCAAACCATTTTATTCCATGATCATTCTATTAATATTGAATGATTTTCTAGAGAATATACATTTACTTGATTTTGTTCCATTTTTTATGATCAATCTATCGCTTTAGATGGCCCTTGATGAATGTCCACATCATCTCACACTCTATGAAATATAGTTGAATTTTTTCCCCTACTTCACTAAAGGATTATATTATCCATAGATATAATGATAATTCATTTAATCTATTTATATTTATCATGACTATAAAATGTATATTGCCTATTATCATATATGACTAAATCATCATATGGAGAAATAAATCCTTAATCTTTAAAACAACATTAAATTTTAAAAATAAATCATTTCAAATTTTTTTTATTATTAACCTTATGAAAGATAAATTCCAAATTATTGAAACAAGGGTAATAAATTTCAAAAATGAACAATTAATAAATCCCCCAAATAACATCAAATTGTTCTTAATTGTAACATACTATCTAGGTGAATACTATCCTAATGTATTCTATAGAAACTGGAATTAACATATAACACAATAAAATTAATTATGTCACATTCCATTAATAAACCCACATATTGTTGAATATATACCATGGATCGAATAATTGGGTAAACTCCATCAATGATAACACAACCCCCAATATCAAAAAAATATCCATTATTTGTTATGAGGCCATCAATACTATCTGATTTATTCAATCGATATCCACTATCACTTTATCAAAAACTAACACCATTATCTCAACCTTGGGAATATTTAATGGTTTCCTCCCCATAATCAAAATGTCACCATGGTATAGAATAAGTCATAAAATTTCTCAGAATCATTCATTATATTCAATCAAATTCATTATGGAAAACATATAATAAATTGTAAATATATATTTCCTAATTCAAATATCACAACCATTAAATACTGATGCATAATTAATTCATACACCACAATACATTCTCAAACCAATAACCATGATTCATGTTCGCATTTATTAATATCACTTTCATTTCATATAAATTTTGTAAATATCTTAATCTTATATAATATAACCATTACACATAAAATAATGATGAAATGTTTCATGATCATTCCCATGCTTTTATATGGTTGGGTAATTATCTTAATTTCAATATATAATAGATTCAACATATGATGATATATTAGGGTGATCATTGATGACAACAACATTGTTCAATAAAAATTTTATTTCCCTGTAATGTTTTATTCATTTTGTGATTTTTTCTAGAGTCAAAACATATTCATTATCTTATATGTATAATGTTTGGGGTTTTATCCCTATATCTTAACACATTGGAAATTTATTATTACTTTCTCTATATTCTCTACTATAAAAACTATCAGTGAACTCATTCTATCTCATCCTGGGTGAGTCTAAGAGTTGGTTAAGGTGAGCGATGTTAATCATGTTCCATGAAAACTGATTAGGAAAAATCATAATTTACCTCATCCCATTCATAATATCATTTTCATTATCATCAAAAAAAAATTATGTCACATTGAATGTTATAGTATTTTCTTCTATTTCTCGCCATTGACTATAACTAAAAAAGCATGGTCTAAGAAATATTAATCATAATGTAAATCCACCTAATCACGAGCATAAAAATCAATAATAAAATGTCTAAAACATGTAACCTTATTTTTAGTCTATGACTCCCTAATATTATAATATTTTATTCATAGACATCTTCTATTTAAAAACAACATGATGTTTTATAATGTGTTTTTAATTTATATTACATATCCCCCATGAGTGTCAATACTGGTTTGAAGCAAGAAACATTTTCATTAATTATATAAAGATATATTTTAGAACAATATTCCATTTTCATAGTTATTACAACTTGTTATCTATGATGTTGAGAAAAAAACATTGGCAGTATCCATATATAGGTGTACTTTCAGATTGATAACTATCTCAATTATTTACCAAAAATATAATAATTTTTTCTATAATATACCACATCATTAGACTTATCCTTTTAGATATCCCTAGAAACATCCTTATAAATATCCAATAGTGTCTCAAAACAACATGTCGATCTATTTTTGAAATGTTAACTAAATAAATACTCTAATACCATAAATAATCACTCTGGGTTTTCATTTACAAGTTTTTATTATTTTATTATGAATATTATATACATTACATATGTAAATTACTAAGGACTATAATAGTTTAGTGCCTTTTTAAATTAGTAAAACAATATTATAAATAGTTGGATGATCAAAAATTTATCTCATCAAGACCTTTTCCTTTAGTAATAATCAAAAACATACCTCACATAAACAATTCATCTTAATTTTTGGAAATAAAACATAATTAATGGTGTTCAAATATTTTTATTTAAGGTAAACATTAGAGATTAATAAAAATAACATGTGAATTATGGAATGTGATGTAGTGACTCAGGTGTTGACTTGTAACAAAATGCAATATTTCTAATAATAATCTGGAATCCATGGGCTAAATCAATAAGAGATTCTAGGGCTCGGGGTACATCATTATCATGATATTAAAAATATAAAATATATTTTTTCACATATGTTATGTTTCTCTTGAATGGTATAATAAATAATGACCAGTTTATTGAATTTAAATTCTTAGATCGTGCTTGGGTTTAGAATGTTTTCTTTATCATAGAAGAAACATAAAATATTTCATCACATGGAATTCAATCAGGGGGAGTTGAAGATTGGGAATTAAATTGAGGGTTTTGTGATATTAAAATTTATTAAATAAATATTTTCCTCCCCAAACCCATTTGGTTCACATAACACTCAGAAAGAGGCATGAACCCCCTCTCTTTTAGATAATGATCAGAGACAAAGCTTGATAAAAATAATAAGTAGTTTCTGATATCTTTTCTTGATATCAATCATCATAAGTTTGAGTGTGTACTTCATCTGAGTGTCACTCTACCCCTAAAGATTTAGTGTTTCAACATTGAAGTAGGCGTATTTTATTTGTGGTCCTGATCCCCTTTGTTTTTACTTTATTCTATGATTTTAGAGCCCTATAACTATTTCTACAGATCCCTTATATGGCTATCTTTGGGTTGTGTGAGAAATTATTG
This sequence comes from Viscum album, assembly GCA_963277665.1. Classification (NCBI taxonomy): domain Eukaryota; kingdom Viridiplantae; phylum Streptophyta; class Magnoliopsida; order Santalales; family Viscaceae; genus Viscum; species Viscum album. The sequence goes on from OY728145.1 coordinate 1,101,677,220, forward strand.
TGAATCATGCATTTAATAAGATAATTCATTACTATAATTAAATTCAACAAATTGTTTTTTAGATATATATGTCATGTGTTTTTAAGGATCATGGAATATGAATTTTGGTAACTAAATTTTGTGTACCGGGGTTATATGACATGTAGTGACCCCATCCCATGTGGCCAGAGGATATGGAAATGGAATCCATGTGATGGAAATGGTCTTGTAAATGTACAAGGACAATGTACTTGGACACGGGGAGGCAGACATGGAAAAGGGTAGACTATGTGTAATAGTTTCCATTTTGACTGAACACGATGTGTCTAATGGGATACAAATCTTATGAGGGATATAATTGGGCAATCCAGGCTGAGGAAGGGAAAGAATATGGTCAAATGGAGAAGGGAAAGTAATGTAGTGGTTGTACAAAGATCATAACCCAACTTTTCAACGTTAACATGTGTAAAAAGGGTACATGTCTTGGTGGTTGGTTGGGTTCACATGCCATGTGGACCCTAGTTCTTGTCATTTACATCATCCACATGTACTCAATATATTGAACCATACATATCTTCTTCTATGGACCATGGATTCAATATTTCGAGAAGCCTATACATATATGTTTCTCGCATAACACAAGATGAAAACCACCGTTGTGTCCTATGAGATATGATGTTGTATAGGAAATAATTTAACATTTTTAAATGTGATTAACCTAGATAGAGATAATGGTTGATCATTGTTTTAACGTAGGGGTCAATATCATTCCATATAACATTAGTTAGGGGGCCCTAAACTAATTGGGTTGGAAGAGTAGTGTTCCCAAATTGTAAGTGGGTGTGGGTATCCTAAACATAGTTGTGATGCGATTTATGATCTGAAATGTGTGATTTCCCTTTATGAAATTCTTCGAAAACATAAGAAATCATTGTATTTTATATTGAGAGATACTAATAGTACCCCCACATCAAATCCAGGTAGGTGTATAACTTAAATATATTATATAAAACAGAGGTGACACCCAATGTCATTGGAATAGTTCCCTGGATCATTTGAATAGTTAGAGATAACTCTCTTATTCCATGTCAGTGTTCAGTTCCTCCAAAATCATTTTAGTGATAGATTAGTTACTCCTCTTTTGGACAAAGGTGTGATTCCTCTACCTTTAGATTCCGTACTCCTCTTCAGTGATAGGAAATTTCTTAATCCATATGTGACGTTTTTGTAGATTCAGTTGTACTATAATATGTTAGATTGTGGATATTATATCTATAGTTTCTGGACTCCACTGTCATTCTAGGTTGAGTGTAATCTCGGGTTGTTTTTCTGGAAGAGTTGTTCCCCCTATTTAATACAACAGAGTGGCTGGGCTAGGCAAGTTTTAGTACCCTATTATCATTTCCAGGAGCATGTCCCCCATTCTAATCATTCTAGTATTGTGGAACTCACTTATTTCTCTAGGGTGAGTTTCCCCTAGACACATAGTGGTACTACCATGTCATATCATGGTTTGGGTCCACATATACAGAGTATTACTCACCATATTCTACAAGATGTTGGGTGTAGGTCCTCCATTGGATCTTATTATCCATTACATGTTCAATATCTTTGTGATGACTATGTACATCCATTAGTTATGTGAGATATATTGTTATGAGTTAGGGATCCCTTGATATAATGAGCTACGGACCACTCTATACTAGAGCAATAGAGTTTTCATAGGTTAGTTATGAGATACTAGTCCCTCTGTGGCAGGTAGTGATGAGGTGAAGGTCCCTCCATTCTCTCTTAGTATACAGAATTCACATGAATCATTGAATGTTGTCTTTATCTCTTGACTATTTTCTATGGTTATAGGAGAGCCTCTCCAATTGGTTTCATATGATTTTTGCAGGGTACATGATATTGATTACATGTCCTTTGGTGATGGGCACTATTGTTTTTTCTTGTATGTTGTTCTTGGTGAAGCACATTCTGTAGAACATTACATTAGGAATTTAAGAGTATTACATGCTAGATTTTATATATCGAATGGGTCCCATATAAGATGGTTGTGCTCGTGGTGTGTGTTTTCCTCAATTTTCATATCCTCAAAAACATTAGAATAATAATATCACTATCTATGAGGTCATAAACTCTTAAAAACAAGAGTCATATATGAGTATATTTTGGTTATTTTTGGATTCCTAATAGTGTTGTCACCTTTTGGGGTTGAAACCCTTTGTTGAATGAGCTGTCTAGTTATTTTTAACTAATTATGGTTTGAGATAGAGTTTTTGTATCAATTTTTTCCCTCTACCTATGTTGATAAGATAGATTCTATTCACGTTCTCCCATTTCATTTGAGTGTTTGGGGAATATAATGATTATTCATATACATACCACATAATGGAATTTTCCTTCTAGTAATTTGTCTTTTTCATAATATATAGATTTCGTAGGAGTGCCCCGAGGGAGCGTGGTATATAGGGATTATTGGACTTGAAAGACTGATGTGTTTTGAACTGGGATGTAGTGATCTATAAAATATGCCTTTCATATTTATCCCCTTCTTATATCTATTTTTACTATTTTATAGTTCATGTTTGGTATTTTTTTTCACTTTAAAAAAATCAATTTCACTCAGTTTTGCGATATATGTATCCTTGTATTTTAGTTTCCATCATTATATATCTTTTAACAATTTCATTGATGTGTTTTTGGGTTATTTTTTATAGGTACAATAGGAATTGTCCTTCCATCAATTTTATATGCATTCTCAGTTCCTGTTTCTCGGCTATTTCTATTTGAATAAGGTTTGGGGTGTTATTGCCCAGGCATACCTTGGTCAAGTCCTAGAGTGGGTTCCACTTTGGGACTGCACTGTCGTGATTTCTATTTTGGGTTTCATAGAAATATTTTTTTGGGTGTTTCATGTTCATATCTCCAACTACATGTTGCATTTTTTTAGTTCCATGGACAATATAACCATCCACCAAAATGCTGGTAACATGCTTTTCAACATGGTTCATTATAAAACTAGTCATAGAAATATAATTATACATGCATCACATATGATTGGGTATTGGTTGTTCATGTCCTTGAGTTATTTCCATGTGTATACTCTTTAACCACGGTGTGACTTCGTCTATTATAGGATTTAAAAAAAAGATGACCAAGTAGGGTTATATAGGGGGATCTCAATGGTGATAAGCTCTATAATGATTCTTTAGTGTTGTGCATTATTTCTGAGCCGGTACCTCTAAGTGGTTCTCTTGTTATGTCAACACCCGTTGAGTAGCTAGTGTTTCTAGAAATTAATCTTAATGATACAAATAGGATGAGTGTGCTACGAGAGTTATATATGGAATAACATTGGAGGTATTATAGTGATCTAGAAAACTGATAGTTGATGACTACCATGATGTTTCCATGTATGTTTTACTCCTAGTGGGACACCTCCCGATCCGGTGGTGGGCCTACTAGAAAGATGTATAAAAATTGGAGCTTATTCATCGTGGATTTTAGCGACACCATACTATGATGACTTGACTCTCATGTGAATGTATTTTTCATAGATCTTCATGTATGAATTTTGAACCACCACATTAGTATTTTTGTGTATCCAAATGATTATGAAGCTTCTATTGGGAAGCATGGAAGTGGATGAGCACATAGAAATGATCATGTATATTTCATGTTACTCAGCACATTTTATTTTATACCCATTAATCAAACAGAAGGCCTTTGATAAAGGAATCCATAGAGACCTTATTGTATGTTTGGTATCCTTATTCGGAAAAACATATACAGGGATACTGGAGTGACCCATTGTCTTTAGAGAGCTTCCGAGCAGAAGAAAGAAAATATGTTGCCCACTATGGTGGTCATGAGGATCAGGAATCTAAATTGGTTTGGAGGAAGAAGATGAAATGATCACAATGAAAGAAGAATACCTATACCTAAACCCAGGCACGTGGGCAAATTACATAGGAGAAGTGATGTGGATCAGCTCAGTCGTAGAAGAGGTGGTGAATGATTGTGATGGAAGAGGATATTTTTCAAGAGATTGTATAACCCATCATAACCCAAAGAGATGTATTTTAAATGGACTACAATGATAGAGGCACTCTATGGATCAGGGAGTTCATCAATGTGGAGGACGAGGACATTTACATGGGTGAGAAATAGTATGTGGAAGGTGGTTTGAGTTTTTACCATCATCACAACCATGTGGTCCATAGGAATAACATGGAACTAGAGGATAAAGGGTTTGGTGTATATTGGAAATAGAGGTCTTTAGATGATATTATATTTTAATTTATGAAGGTATTCGATGTTTAAGTTCTATATTCTAAAATAGTTAATTTTTTATTGTTTAAGTGAGGTACTCTTTTCATTTCAGCATCATGGTAAAGGTTTATCCGAGGTGACACAGAGAATCAGTGTATCCATGTCTCTATGTTTTTAGATGTATATTCAAATTAATGATTAAGAGGGGTAATTCCCACACTGTGATGTGCTTTCGTAATAGGATAAAAATTATACGATATAGTTAGTACTACTTAATCATGATAGTATATTTGTATGGTGGATGAGCCATTATGGATTCTGTGTTTAGTACCAATAGAAAATAGTTGAGCTATTGATAGAGGGATTAATAATACCCACTATGATTGATTTGGAATAACTTTATTATTTTTTAGTACCCTCTTTCACTTGGTGACTTCTTTGTGTCTGAGAGGATTGTTGTGTACGGGGTGTGGTTTGACATAGCATTAAACTAATGAGAAATAGGGACCCTTTCCCAACCAAAAAGTGTTCTTATGTCATGATCAAAACTGTGTGGTTGATTCAGTTCCACAATAGTGGATAGTTTCGAGATGTGATTCACATGTTCCTTAAAATACTTGTTTAGGTAATGGTTGTTTTTTTGGTGTGTCATAGTGGGTCATGATTTGTCATTTGATAATTTCTTTGTTACTATTAATTTCATGGAAACCATTGGGATGGAGATCCATACACACAAAAAATTATATAGTGGAAAATAATGGCTCTAATATGTTTCTATAGTGTGAATTGATTTCCTAAAATACATATCAAGTTGTGATTTGACTAATGGGTGTGGAAATGTTTTTGGTTTAGCTAGGAATGTTGTATATTGAGGTTCAAAGATAATGTTCTGCCGAGACATAATGTTTACACATGTGATTAATTTTTTTTCACTATCTCCGTCACATTCTAGGCGTTATACAAGTATTCCAGACACTTGAGGAGGTTGTGGAATAGTTCATTATGTGCTAGATGTGAATAGTGAGGTGATGTTAGTATCTATGTAAGGTGTGTTCTCTAGCATGAGAGTTCAAGTAGAGAGCTTGTATCCCTTCCATTATGCATGGAATTTTTATTTTTATAATAATATTCACTGATTTTGGATGATTGTACTGACATAATTTTAGAAAAAAATTGTTTTAATTAATTCAAATTTTATTTCTAAATCGTGTATCTATGTTTTCATGTGATTCTTGGTCTCAGATTGACTCGACACGATTATTTTAGAAATATTAAATATATATTTTTTCACACACCTTAATTTTCTCATTAATTATGAAATATATATCCATTGGAGTCTCACATGATAAATATATTAATGTCGTTGTGTTTATAAAATAATTTTTTCTCTAGGTGAGACAAATAACATGTCATCCCTGAGTTTTCGTTAGGGGTGATTTGGAAGCACGACGTTAAATAAGTATTTAATTGTTCTTAAATACTTAAAATCAATATTTTCATCATCCCAAACCATTGGTATGCAAGATTCATAGTGGTAGGTGAATATTTACCACTCCATTGACCGATAGATAAAAATAATGTCGATAAAACAGAAAAAGGTGAAAAAGATCACTATTTTTGAGACTTATCATCATAATATTGTGGAGATGTGTGATTTGGGCATTGTTATACAGACGATACATTGTATTTTTCATATAGGTAGGTATATTTCATTCGAAGCGATCCGATTCTTTTATTATTTCTCTAGGGTTTTAGAGCCTTATTTGGATTTCTAGATATTTTTCCTTGGTTTTACTATGGTTTTTGGGGAAGAACGCAACAAATAGAATATTTTTTGTGTAAATTAATACTAGAATCACCTTATACTTGCTGTGTAATCTATGAAGACACACCATGTGTTATTACTATTTGGATATGATGACTTTTGGGAACTACATGATGTGTTCCAATGTTAAACGAATGGTATTGACCCCAAACTGTATGGGAAACATACATGGAACTGTAAGCCTTGTATAAGTAAATGGACATGTAACCGTAAAAAATGAAACAATAAGGATACATCTTTATTTACACGGAAATGTGGATACTGCATGACTAGTTGGCCATTAAGCCGAAGCATGCTGTATATTATTGGAAAATCAACATGTTAGGGATGTGGAAAGCCAAATCATGTTTAAAAATAACACAACCTATGCCGGATGATGAAGGAAATTCCATGTAGGGTTTAGACATTCTATTTATCCCAACTTGTCCAAGACAACACATTTGAATAGGGTACACAACATGGATATCAGATGAGTTTCGATGTCATGTTGATACTAGTTCACGTCATATACATCTTTATGATATTCTTGTGGTCTTTTTTCATGTATATATCATTCTCTAAACCCTTGATTTAGGATTCTCATTAGACCTTCAGGAAAAAATCTAACACATAATGGGATTGTGGCTACTTTTGGGTCCAATGAGATATGTCATGGTTTGGTTCAAGAACAACACTATCCTAGTGGTTCTTAACATAGGCAGCGATTAGGGTGTATTATTAGGTTGATGATGGGGGTTAGTATACATCTCTATAAAAATAGGAATTGGGTCCCATCAACTCATTATGCTTATAGAGTGGTTCTCCATAATTATATCTTGGAATGGATCCCTTAACATTGTTATTGTCGCAATTAGTTATCTGAAAATCGTTATAATCATTTCAACTGTGTCATAAATATGATGTTGATATGTGTAGTATATAGTGAGAAATGATGAGACTAGTATATCCCTATTGAATAAATGCATTTTTCCTTATCCATCTTCTTTTGTAGTGTTGGGACTCCCAACATCATCGGTGTAGGTTCTATACCTTTTGGGTAGTTCATCAGCGGTTGGTGATCCCACAATAGATTAGGGATCAAGTTCAATGTATCAATATAATTGTTTGGGATAGGGATTCAATATAATTCCATGGTGCATGCTCTCCATACTCAACTGCCATATAGTATAGTTACTCCCACGTTGGACCATGGTTCATGGAATCTATAAGTGGAATCGGTAAACTCCAATTGTTTCTGGGATTTTTTAAACAACATGCACTGTATATGTAGATTGGGTACTCCCTTATGATTTTAGGGTGTTGTTACTATATCCTTTGATTTGGAACTACATTATTGTTCAATGGTGTGGGTCCCCCATATGCGTTATCACAATATTGTGGGTACCCCCATTTCAGACAGGGGACAAGGTCCTCCAACTGAGGTTCATTACTCCCCTATCATTTAATGGTGTGGGACCCCCAAAATAACAATTCTAGTAGAGTGAAACTCCCCAATTGTACTATAGTGAGGGACCTATATCCATAGAGTTGTACTCTCATTTTGTAATAGGGTGACAGTGATAATATATGGAGTAGTACTCCCCATCTCTATCTAGCAACAGGGTGCGAGTCCCCTATTAAAGTTAGTTTTCCATGGATATTGAGTAAATTTAAGGGGATCAGGCCCCTCCATTAGTTATATTTGGTACATAGTATGTTTTACATTCTCCCTCAATGAATTGATGTGTGGGATACTCCATACAAGAGTGAAAAGGTTTTTAGGGTTCAGTTGGGAGACAGTAACCCTCAATTGCATGGATGTGGTGAGGTACAGGTACATATATTCACTATTATAATATATTATTCATATACTGTATATTATGGATTATTTCTCTCTTAAATTTATGCAATTTGGATGGGATGGCCTCTCCACCAGTGTTCATATGAAATATTACGTGGCACAAATTTTTGATTGAATGACCTATGGTGCTGGGAAGTATAGTTTGAGCTAGCATGTTGTTTAAAATGGTGCATGTTCTGTCAGACATATAATAAGGAATTATAAATTTGTCCAGGATGGGGTATATCACTTTGAAAATTTCCCTATAACATGAATGATTTTTTGAGTGGTTTCTCTTGATTTAGTATATCCTTCTTAAATTGTGTAGAATATTATCGATGGTTTTGAGTTTGGAACCTCATTATCCTTGGGTTTATATATTAGTTTATTTGGGTGATTCTAGGTGTCATTGCATTTTTTTCTGTGTTTGGGTTGACACACCATGGTCATTATTCTCTCTATTCTTGATATTCCATTTATGGTTTGAGATGGATTTGTTACTTATATTATCTTACTCCTAGCTAAGTGGAAATGTATATATTATATATGTTTACCCATTTTCTTTTAGGGTTTTGGGGTACCTATTGAGTGTCATTATACTCAAAACAACATGAGAAGTTTATGAACATCATGTGTCATTTTAATACAATGGGCCTTTTGACAGAGTACCTAGTAGACCGAAGGCAGAAGGATCTTAGTGATACATACAGAACATATTGTTTACTTGAGTGGGGTCAAGGTGATTTCTGAAAGGGTTTTTGACACCTATCCCATGCTTATGTATATGATTGATTCTTTTATTATTTTGAAAGACACATTTTTACCCTTTTATGGTTTTAATAACTATTTTCTACTATATTATGTGATAGATATGTGCATGTATTTTAGTTTCTATTTTTTAATATCTCATCACTGTTGTATCACAGTGTTTATGGTTTTGTGGGTTTATATACTATAGGAAAGGGACTCCCATATGTGTTATATGACTTCTCGATTCTAGTCAATATCCCATTGCCAATTGAAGGAGGGATTTAGGTGGTGATGCCCAAGAAACATTGGTTCAGGTCGTGACATGTGACTTTAAAATGTCATTTGAAAACAATACCCTATATATAAAAGGTCATAGTTTCGAGTCATGACAAAAATATTTTTAGTTCATGTTACTGGAATAATAAGGCCTTGATCCATGAGTTAATAACATTGGAATACGAAATAGACTTTTTTGAATATACATAAGTATTGAATATATTATTTAGGGCTACCCACCAATTCAATTGTAACATGATAGTAATGGGTTAACCACCCATTCAACTACCTCATTATTTGGATATCCAACCATGATCACTATTTTAAAGGATTGGGATAAGCTCCCATGTACTCGATTTTTCTGGCATAAACCAGCTACCCATGTCACCTTTAGTCTAATAGATATGTTATGATTACACATATAATTTGAGGGATATATTGGTCCCACAATTCACAAAATTAAAATCATATATTTTTGTAACATTTGATCTCAAAACATTCATCATGTCATAATCCATGAAATGAAATGGTATTCATAAATAATTCAACATATCATAAGCTATGCAATATTGATATGTTTAATAATCATTTAATTATTACATCATTTCAAAACCATGTAAAAATAATTTTGTTTATTAAGAGTTCTAGCTTGGAATAAAACATGGATGTGCTATAGATTTAATTAAAATCAAGGCATCTTAAAAAAATAATATTCAATGATATAAAAATAATGGTATCCTTTGTAAAAATCCCTAGTGAAGCGTAAGTATCCTAATATGATATTGACAAAGATGGAGAATGATTTTTGAAATATCTCTTGGAATATTTCAAAGGTAAAATAATCACAATTTTTTAGTTATAATTTTAAAAAATAAAAGCATATATAAATTTATTTTTAAATGAAATTTTAAAATTATAAAGGAGAAATATTTTCAAAATTGAAATACACATTTAAAAAGATAAAAAAAATTAATCATTTTCATTGAAAATAAAAAATAACATTTATAAATTTTGAATTTAATCACTGATTTTTCTTGATGTAGGAATAATCCATTCATATTGAATATGTAAAATTATAGACTCCATTAACATATTCTGTAAAATCCAAATGAAAATTTTTAGGATAAAAACTTAAATACACATTTGACAGAATTTTTATAAAATAAAAAACATGTACGAATATGTATTAGTAATGTTGATAGAATTATTAATGATTTTTGAAATAATTATATAAAAAATTGTTTTGGTTTAAAAAAATTATTTCCACTCAAAGAGAGAAATAATGACAAATTTGCTTAAATACATACTATTAAATCAATAAAATATAATAGAGTATTAAAATTGAAATATTACTTTTAAATATCACAAATTACTATTAAATAAGATAATTCTTATATTTATGGAGATATGGATAATAAAATTTCATCATTGGAAGCATAATCACAAAAATTCCTTATAAAAGAAGAGATTGAAAAGAAGACTCTTAAAAATATTGTAACATTGAATCATTTTCACCATCAAATAATAAAATTTAATGTAATATAAAATATCATTTAAATAATTACATTCATGGAATAAAAATTAAAACGAATAGCTTGTACACCTCAGAAAATAATATAGTGGTATAACATATCATTTTTATCAAAGAAGAAAAATTGAGACAAAATCCCTTCACGCATTTTTAACAATGAAATTGTACGATACATGAAAGTTAGATCACCAAAATTTATATTTAAATATGTATAAATTTAATTATAATAATAATAATAAACATTCATGTTCAGTATATAAATGAAACAAATTGAATAGGTCAAGAATGCGGCTTTTGTCTCATAGATGTAAAAAAGGGACAAAAAACTCCCCTACTAATTTTGGAATCTCATTAATTCTATGGTCCATTAATGAATAAAATAAATTTAAACATTATGTATAATTCAAATATATTTATTAATGGATGATATCTTCAATAGGGAAGTATTAACACCTCACAAAATGAATGAGTTGTGGATACAAAATATGTTTCCCAGAAAAAAAAAGTGACAAGATATGCCTTAAAATGAGTACCTTAGTAATTGTAAGCCCTATGAAAAAATAAATTTTTTTTGAAGAATATATTTTAAAAACTGACTTATAATATTTATATATATATTTTGTTTTTTGTATATTCAGAAAACAAAATTAACGAGTGGTAAATATTGAACAAGTCTCTAAAAATAATGGTGGTACTAAATATCCCATTCTCATTTAGGATATTTTGATTAACAATACCATTGAAATAATTTAAAAATTAAAATTTCTAATTATCATTATATGATTTATATTAATAATATTTTATGTATTACTGTTTTTATAAAGGAAATAGAAAATTATTGATTGTGGAATATGGAATAAGGATCTCCGAAATAAAAGTGATACTAGAAATACATTATTATCTGCATAAATTTTCAATCATAAAACACTATAAAATAATAACAAAAATAATATATTTAAATATCCATAAATTAGGGATATAAAAGATAAATTTTTTTATATTGGGTTTATATACACCAAATAAAAAACAAGTGGTGAATATGGCATATGTCTCTCCGAAATAAAAGTGAGACACAAAACCCCTTAAATTAATTCTTGACTTCTGTTGTACTCCTCACAACCTCATGCATAAAAAATAAATTTATATTATAAATCTAATACAGAAATATAATAATATATATCATACCATATATGATTTTATTATTATATTTCAGGACCAATTTAACAATAACTTCATGCTAAAATCTCATTTCAGGTAGTAAATTTTGTTATCGCATTTGTTTTAATTTCTAATTTCATGGACATATTACATATATAATATTTGAATAAAATATGGAATTTAAATAATGTTTAAATCTCATATATATTAATTTTCATTTTCATTTTACAAATTCATAAAATTTAGTTATAAAAAAGGAAATACACACATCATAATCACTGTATGTCATACGTATTTATAACTAGTGTTCCCAATTTCTTTTCAGATTGAATGAATGAAAATAAGTCACATATTTTATTAGTATGAGATACTTTTTATGTTTTATATTTCACATATTTTCATTAAATCAAACATTAATAACTTCTAGGAAACATTTGATTAATCAACACACATCACGAGTCTGTATTCCACCACACGTAAGAGCAATGCTATCATATTCCTAAAAAATTAAGAGTATGATGTAATGTTTTATAAAATGAATATGTAACACTAATAAAATTAAATATATATATAATATATATATAATATATAAATACTAAGTCAATCATTATTTCTAGTCACGAGAAGGTGTGATGGAGAAACGAATGACATCGTTTCCTGAGGCGGTAGTCCTAGTACACAAGAATGATGATTGTGTAACCGATTTTGATGGATTTTGAGGTAGTTTTTGATAATTGAATTTATACGGAATATTCTATGTATATGGAATATACATAAATTATATTATAATAGTGGAATAATAATTAATTCAGTTGGTGTATGAATGAATAAAAAACAGACACTAATGAATGATCTATCTTATTTAGGAAACCACCTTAAGTTTTCACTAAAAGCCTTCCTTGGAATGATTTTTTCCTATAGAGTGTGTATTGGATTAGGTAATAAAAATGTGGAATTAATTTGGGAAGATATTGGATGAACCAATAGGGCTTTAATGAGTAATTAAGGGAGTATATAGGTTATCCTTTTATATGTGTGGGAACGTACACACTTGGAATTTTTTAATAGAACCGAGTGATACCATGTTTTTTATTTTAACAAGGGGAAAAAATGAACCATAATTGAACTTTATCAGTTTAATAATTTAATTATTTCCTTAAAATATTTTTTCATATTTTTATAATAAACTTTATCCCTTTATTTTTAGTTCAACACCCATAGTAAACACATTTTCAAGTTAACCACAATGAATAATAATTATTTTATTCACTATTCATATTCATTAAAAATTATATTTACTAATTAAATATTATAATTTATTATTTATAAAAATATTTTATTCATTTTTTGAAATTTATTTGAATGATTTTGTAATATTTTATTTAAAATAATTCCCAACTATATGATGAGAGAACAAGTTTTTAAAGTGGAAATGATCAAAAGTTTTAAATTTTTTTACATAAAATTTAAACATAAAATAAAATAAAATTACATAAATTAGATTAATTAAAATATAATTGAAATAAATTTTATTTAAATTAATTTTTAAATATAATTTTTTTATCAGTAGATTAAATGAAAGTTTATTAATCAATTAAAATTCGGGTTTTCCACTATTAAAAAAAAAATATTTCCTCTGAAATCTTATTAAATAAGAAAATCCATAATATTTATTATGTAATGATTTAAAAAATTAATTTCATTATTTAAAATTAATTACATAATATTTTCTATAAATATTTTTTCTAATAGTCCTCCATAGAATGTTGACAAAACAAATTTTTCGAAAAATTCTATTTTCAGTGTAAATTTTTTTATGTAAAACATGATTTTGTGCATACAAATAGTTTTTTCAGATAATGATTTGATATATTTTTAAATTGTGTATATTATTATTTCTATGTAATTAGTAACCAAATTGTTTTTTATGTATGATATTTTAAACCATATATTTTCCAACATTAATTTGTCATACTCTTACCATAATTTCCAATGACATGTTGATAGATATCACATAGTATTATTTTAATAGTATGTAATGATTTTTTAATCTCGTTATTATCATAAATTCATGTTCAACTCTGTTGTTTTTCTGACACACGCAAAACCTAGTGTTACATGAAACAAAATATAAACTCAATTTTACATGTCACATAATAGATAGAACGGATTTTTTTTCAATACCTAATTTCAAAAAATCACGGGGTGTTTTATGTATGATTTTCTATATGAATAACTATGTGTTTGAGAAACAATCTAGTCTACAAATTTCATTGTGAAATATGGATATTTTCCCTATAAATATATATAATGTAAAAAATAATTCATTTTAATTTTTTTTATTGTATAAATATACATGATAAAAACAATTAAATTTTCATAATAACTCTGTGATATGATATTTTTATAGACTATAGAACTTTTAATGATAATATTATTTGAATTCATAATAGGTATGTCCCATAAAATATTTTTATGTTGTTATTCATCATTGATATATTTTTTGATGGAGAATATTTCAAAAAAATTAATGTGAATGTTATCGAAATAAATTCAACTAAAACTATGAAACCCCCCTATTGTATTAACACAATGTTTGTTGTTATTTAATTAAATTTTTAAAAATTACATGGGATCACATCACAAAGGACCAAAAAATTAAATATCATGGAACAATAAATATATCCCTACATTTTATAATGACATTACAATATAAAAATAAAACATAAATTTTTATTAAATCTGGTTAATTTACGTTAATTTAATCACTTAATTTATTCATAGTTCACCTGTAGGTATCGCGTGTAAAGAAAATAAAATAAATCTGTAAGCTCAAATGCTCAATTTGGGTATATTTATATGAAATGTTTCTCTAATGAGAATACAAATTATGGAAGAGTTAATAATTAAAATCTCATATAATCATTATCTTTCCCATGAGAAAAAAATCCATGGATATTATATCCCTAGTAATAATCACATGGTCATCAATAACTACATTAGTTTGTATGGGACACTTAATGTTGTGAATTTATTGCATTATCTTCAATTCAACAAAAAATGAATCATTCATTTCATCGTGTAGGAACGTGATACATCATTCGTTACATTATGTCTCCATACCATACGTCAATTTTTAATTTAGTAGACCTAAACCAAATACCCAAATTGATTACCTTATGAGACCTGTTGATGCATCGAGAGGATATATAATCATGATCCCTATGAATCAGTACTTTAAGTCCAATTATAAAAATATTTCCTTTACATAAAATATTAACATGATTTATTACATGAAATTTTACTTAAGACAATATTTAGGATTGATAGGTCCAGTGTATTGGAAAACTAGTGACATTACATGACAGCATAAGACATAAAAATACAACATCATTATTGAAAACATCATTTACATAACCACAAAAGTCTCTTGAACTTAAAATTTCAGAGGATAAACTATAGACATACTTGTGATAAAGGTGATCTATAAATCCAATTAAATGAGAAAATATGGCATAAAATGAAGAATAAAACACATTTTAGGCATTAGGAATATAAATGGATCATAAGATAAATATGAACATAAAGTCATGATATAGCATGATTATCATAACATGGAAATTTGGGAACAATATTTAACATGATATTAGCATGATCCAAGGCTCATTGAACATGTAGAATGATTAAACACAAGTATTACTTGAATTACCCTGAATAACCCCTTATTTTACTTGATATATCATGATACTAATCTTTACCCAATGAATTGAATCTCTATTTGGTCACACCATTTTTCAACATCTGATTTCTTTCATAGGTGTTTCACATGGATCATAAAACATGGATTCATTAAACATTATAATTTAGTGAAAAAAATATAGAATAAATAAATGTGTGCCCTCAATCAACTTGAACATGTGTATAATGGTGAATAACCTTGATTGAGAAATGCTTATGGAATTCAGTTACATGATGATTTTGGAATATATATTTTGGTGTATCTTCAGCAGCATAATGATGTCAATTAGAAATTATAAATTGGTTTGATGAGAGAGAAATGGGACTCTAATAATTTTTTTTTTGTAATGGAGACTTGGAAAATAATATCCCTAATTATGTAATGTAATTTTGTTGAAATATTAAAGAATTGCTTGAATGTAAATGAGGAGAGTGGTTACCTTAATGAATTTTGGAATGGTAACAGATGTACATAGGAGAAATTAATGAGAGTGAAATGGGTCCCTCATCATTAAAACGTAAGGAGGGAAGGGTTCAGATGGTTTGAAATCATACCCCAACATTTTTAATTGAAAATAAAATTGTATAAAAACATAAATAAACATGAAAAAATTAGGAAGGAAGAAATCCCTTACATGGAAGTGTGATCCCAAATGCTTGGGGGAATTAATGAGGATTATTGGGATCTAGGATTGCATTGGGAAGACTATAGAGTGAGAAGGGAAGGGTTTGGTCGAGCTAAAAATTTATTGAGTGAAGAGAAATTGGATATTGAGTGGTTTTACATAGGAAAATACAGAGAATTCTTTATTATTTAGGTTTTGGACACTCCACATTAACCTAATCAAAACCATAATCAATCTCATGGATTTTTTAAATAGTTTCTTAAATGGTGGAGTGTGAAACATTATTTTATAATTCCAATGGATGAACATATTAAAATATTAGGACTGATTATATGGAGGTGAATCACACTCTCAAGGAAATCTTTTTAAAAAGTTAAAATGTTTTATAAGTCGTTGAGAGTCCAATAAGGCACTATAGAATTATGAAAACAATTATAAAATAACATTATATAAAATTTAAAACATATATTGGAATAATAACCATTTTATATTATTTTCTAAATCAATGATAGGTTATTAGGTTGTCAAAAAACACATTACATATTTAAAATGGTATTTTATTTTTACCAAAAAATTTGTTTCCCTATGAAAATTATGAAAAATTCACCACTGGATAATTTCGACACCCAGATTCCCAATATAATATTCTTTTAATATAAATAATTTTAAAAATTTATGAATTTTTTTTATAAAATAAAACTGTCATTTATAAAAAATTCATTGGTTTTGGAAAAACAGCTTTCAAATATTTATAAAAATTGTAGTTGTATTCATAAAATTTATATGATAATTTAAAATGAATTTAAGTAATTATATATTATTAAAATTTTATTTAATTAAACAATCTATTAATTTATCAACATATATTTCATAATTTAACATTAATTAAAAATACAATTTGTGAATTAAAAACCATTTACGATGTAATAAAACAAAATAAATGTACATTATTTATTCTAAAATTATGTGTATAAACATATTGCTATGTTTTTTTAATAGCCTCTTATAAAACCAACAAAACACCTAAGGTTAACATGTGCGATGGTGATAGGCTCTTAGGGTGGATCGGATAACATCGACAATGTTGTAATACTTACTAATGTCCACTTCTCCAGTAAGAGATTTTGTTCAAGATTAACGTGTTAAAACTCAATTTCAGCTTCGTCAAAAGTGACGCCCAGTGACACTACCTTCTTTCCTTGCACCAAAAAATGGTATTCATTTGGATCATTTCTACTGGATAATTCTATCACATCATTAGTCTGAGTAAATAAGATTTTTAACGACCTATATTTACTCTAATAATTTGGTCATTGTTTAATGACTATTTTATCAATAGTAACAATTCATAATGGAATTTTAAAATCCAAAAACCAAAAACCAAGGAAGTGAATTTTTTTATATATCAATTTTTCACAATAAAAAATTAAACTATATCAAGAATAAATTTCACTATTAAATTATGGGGTATTACAACCTTCCACCCTTATGAAAGTTCCCCCTTTAAATTTATTTTTCTAGCACTAAAATAGACGATGGTAACTATGCACCATCCCTTCCCCTAATTGCCACATTTCTTCTTCAATCCTATGGTTTCACCACAACACCATGATGAGAGGCATTTTATTATTTCATAGAAATATTTCACAACGATCTATGATCATCATCAAATTCTCTTTATAAGAGAGGACATTATGGAATGGTACCACATATAGATATTGTACATGCAATAGTTATGGTATGTAACTCCTCAAGAGGGATACATAGAATACATCAGGTACTTCAAATACAATTCTTGAGAGTGGTAGTTGATAGGGCACTCTTCTAATGCAAGAAGTATCACAAAAGAGATGATGTTCCTTTCATTTAAGTTTTCCCTTCTTCCCAAATCTCATAATTGTATTCCACTGTGATATTTGGAGGAATACCCTTTCTCCAAATTCAAAATATAGGTGTCATCGATTATTATCATCACAACTTTCTTATAGAATCAGAGCATATTTAATTTTTTGTTGAATGGTATTAACCATCTCAACCATTTCTCCACCATTTCTTATCCTATGCGGTTTTTCTCCCCCACATCATCACAACATGACGATGTTCAACACCTCCTCATATAAAGGGATTCATAAGGACCAATTTGGATGCTTGAGTTGAAAATATTATTGTAAACGAACTCAACTGGAGGATGATTTTGATTCCATTCTCCTGTGATGTTCATTGAGAGTGATCTCATCATTTCAGCAAGTGTTTTCATAGTTTGTTTATATTTGACATCGATTTAAGGATGATAGATCATACTAAAGTTTATCTTAGTATTCAAATAATTTTAGAGAATCTTTTTAGAATATTGAGGTTAATCTAGGATCATGATCAGGTTTTATCACTAGATCTACTACATGAAGCCTTATAAATTCTTTGATGTATATCCATTATTGTTGATTTAATGAAAAATAATCCCGAATTTCAATGATGTGTGCAGTCATGGATAGATGTTCCCCCACATTCTAGACAGCATTATTTCATTTGTATATCTTCGGATGCTGAGGGATAAATTAGATGGTTTTCATTTCCCATTTCAATGTTGGTATGGTTAATGGTTTCATAATCCCTTTCGACTTCATCCAATAATCCTTTACTTTCTGACATACTAGACACATTGATGTATACTCAACGATCTCATTTTCCATGTTATCAAAAAATAATGATATCAGAGAACTCTATACATCATTTTGTTTCCTTGGTGAATGGAGATATTCTAACTATGTTAATATTCCAAAAATTCATTCATTGCCTATAAATTTGATGTAACACATAATCTTGACCCAAATCCTACAATTCCTTCTTTATTGACATTGAAATATGATGATTTCCCTTTTCAATTAGTTTCAAATTTAGTTTGAGTTCCTGCATCATATTTTTGAGCATCCATTAACCAATCCAAAGGTGGTGGTTGAGAAATAATTTTTGAATGGATGGATGATATTCCATAATTAATGATTCCCAATTCCATATTCATCAAATCTATGAATATTGGTTTAGTTTCAATTCTAATCAGTGATAGAATTGATGGGTCCTTTCTTCATAGTGTAACTGACACATTATTCTATTTCCTAGTGTGTTAATAGGATAAACAATCATAGTATTTGATCTACTGAAACCATATTTATTGGTGCATTTTAAACTCTTTATGAGTTAATATATACATAATGATTTTGTGATCCGTGTATAAATCACAATTCGTTCCAAAGTGGTAAAGTCACAAAATTTTTAATGGAGATGAATACTACAGCAAAATCTTGAAAATGTTTTGGATAGTTTTTCATAGATACATTCATTCAACTTGATGAATAGGAAATGTATTTTTCATTTTGATACAACACACATCCCATTCCCTTCTTTGATGCATCAATATATACTGCGAAAATTTCTCCACTTGTGGGTAGTGTGAGCATAGGCCAGTGATAATACTATTTTCTACTCCTTGATGATCTCATAAAATTATTCATTCCAAGTAATCATGACTATATTTATAGTTATATTTGATTGAGGGCCTGACATTCATGGTAAATTTCTCACAAATCAGAGATAATATATTTGTATCCCCAGGAATCTATAGATATTCATCATAGATTTTGTCCTCATCCATCCATCAATTGCACTGGTCTTGGAGGGATTCATATATATCCTATTAATTGTGATTATATGACCCATGACTGAGACCATAATCATACTGAATATATACATTTTTTACTTTTCATAGAGATTGCCTTTTCGAAATGCCTTTAGCACAGTGCATATATTCTCATCATGCTCCCAAATTGTTTTGGAGTATATCAGAATATTGTCTGTAAAGACTACCAAATTTTTTTCAACTAAATCTCTAAATACAATAGTCATCATGTCCATGAATATATCTATTGAATTAGTGAGTCCGAAAGGCAGTACTATGAATTCATAGTGATCATAACTTGTATGAAAAGAAGTCTTGTTGATATCCTTCTTCATCACCCTTACATGGTAATATCTCGACTACATATCATCCTTGGAAGGGTATTGTGATCCCCATAAATGATTGAACAATTAATCAATTCATGGAATAGGATACTTATTCGTTATCTTTATTTATTTGATCTCACAATAATAAATTAATAGGCTCATTAACCCATCCGTCCCCTTGAGAAAGAGAACTTGTGCACGCCATGGTAAAGCACTTGGGCGTATACAAAATTCATCCATATTCTCTAATAGTAGTTTTTTAGATCCTAAAGCTCTAAAATAGCCATACTATATGGTGTCCTAGATACTAGAAACATATTTAGAATATTTTAAATTAATAAATAAACATCACTAAAAAGTGGACGCCCAAGAAATTCCTTGAATGAAAATCATCGAATTCCATCACAATAGGCATTTATTCATGGATAGTTTCTTCTTAATACTCAATCATCTGACCACGATACACATGCTCATATGGAATCAATATCCTTTCTTGGTATGATTGTTCAAAATAACATTCACCATCATTTCATGTCTATAGAATCGAGGTTTGATTCGTGATATGGAGAGTTATTTCCCTTATAAAGAAATTTTTGATGGTACTATAAAGAGAAATCCAATCCAAGCCATTAATTACATAAAAGTTCAATAGATGGAGCATGATGAGATTCACTGGGATTATCAATCCACAAATTGTGATTAGGGATGAGTTATATTCATGGGATGCAATGATTTCCCGATTTTTTGTTCTCACTTACATATTAACATCCATGATATTTTATAGTGCTTGGATTGTTCTACATAATGTTCTGGATATATAAGAATGCATAGTACCATAATCAAAAAGTATGTTCTCTATTATTGGATAAAGCACTATGGTACCTCCAACCACTTCATTTTCATGATTCCATTCGAAAATATTGAAGGGAAAATATAACCCTATCCTCCTTGGAGGTTGTTGGTTTCCTCTGAATACCCTTGGATAAGTTCACTGATTTGCAATGATCCCTAGTTAATTGAAATTGCACCAATGAAAAATGCATTGAAGGTTCAACATATAATTTCACTTCTTTGTCATGGTAGTAGATTTTCCTTTTCATCAGATAATGCCAAGGTTCCCTCATCTTCCACAACTGAAGAATTTTTTCATCCCCTTTAGGTAATTTCTTATGAGCTTTATTCCACACATTTGGAATCTGGGGTGATGTATTTTATTAAAACCATAACATTTATCAACCAGACAACCAAAGTTAATGTCTGCCTAAAAATTATTATCCCCATAATAACCCATAGATTCACTGATCTCAATTTCCTCACTGTGGGAAGATCAACCATTATTCTTATAGCAATCGATGCCACAAATATCTAGGTCATTCCATAGGCTAGGGTTTATCTCACCAAAGAAGTAATCAAACTTTAATTTGGGGGTAACGAAAATGAATGTGTAATATTGTTCTAGACATCCTAATTCTACCTCATATGCTCCAATGGATTCGTTATCTATTTTCTTTAGGGTATGTAATTCCCATTCAATCATAACCTGATAGGTTTAAGGAAAATTTTTACAAAATAAATTTTTCCCAAAATCATTCAATTTCAACACCTCGATATCTTCCATAAGGTTCATATTATTTACTAATTTCTACAATTTATCAGCTTCAACCTCCAATAAATAAGAAGCTAGATGAACCATATCTTGTTTATAACATTGAAGGAAATAAAAAATATTTTCAATTGATTTAATCCATTTTTTTGACAATTGTAGGATTATATGATCGATTAAAAGTATGTGTGATTTGTCTCAGAAGTCTCTCAATTGCAGCTTTTTCATTATTGTTAGGAGGTGGAATTTTCATGTTACCCATGTTTCTATTAAAAACATGAGTTAAAATAGAAATTATTAAGAAAACATTAATGATTCCCACTCCTGTTGGATTGGGAAAATCATTATAACATATGATGCATTGATCTTCACATCAGTTGTTAGCATGTGTCCTCCTATTACCAACAATCAGATGTAAACAAAATAGTATGGGTTACACTTAAAGTGTAATCCAAACACAACAATGTATAACATAAAATTTACATTTATTTCCTTACCCTATGAATTTTTATGCTTTAATATATGATATTAGTGATCTAAATCCCGACATATATTCTTAAGAGAAATTTTTTTATTCCAATAATAATGGTTATTTATATTATTAAGAATCTAAAAAATCATATCTCCTAGGAGTGTCGTAAATAAGAGTCTAGTAAGGTCCGTTGTCATACACTAGTTACCTTTTTAATCTATCCCAATGCAGTGATTTTGGTTATTACCCATAGATACAACTCTAATTTATACTCATATACATTTTTTATCCATATTGGGATGTATTTTCTTGATAAACAACCTACTCTATACTCACAATAATTTATTGATGTTTTTATTATTCTTAGTCTTATAAAAAATTCATTCACTATGGTTGTCTAATCCTAATAAAGAAACTAAACTTATGATCTGATAACATCTATAACAACCCTTCTCTTTAAAATACACATTAGCATGATTTATTACATAAATATTCACTTGAGATAACTCTAAAGATTGAAATATCTATTATTATGGGAAATTAAAAACATTACATGACAACTGATGACATAATAATACAACACCTATAAATAAAACATCTTTACATGACCACAAAATTTCCTCCTATATATAATTGCTTAGGATAACCAGAGTACATACTTGTTAAATGTTTCAGCTACAAAGCATAGTAAGGGAGTAAAGAAGTCATAACATGTATAATATAATACATGTTAGGAATTAGGAATATCAATAGAGAATTAGAGAAACATGAATGTAGAGGCGTTCTATAGAATGATTATCATAACATGGAACTGGGGCAACAACATTTTTCTTGATATTAGCATGTGACAAGGATCATTGAACATGGGGAGTGAGTAAACCCCCATTACACTTGAATTACCATTATTAAACACTCATTTCACCTGATGTTTCATTATAATAATCATTACCCAACGCCTTCATGTCCTCTCAGGGCGCCCCATTTAACAACATTTCTTTTTATGGAGAAGTCTTCCACATGGATCATACAAAATTGATGCATTAAACATCAAAATTTATCCCATAAATAGAATATGAGGAATAAATAAATATTTGCATTAAATACACAAGTTCATTTTCATAAATATGAATACCCTTGATAGAGATGTGGGCATGGTATACACTTACATGATTTTTTTGGCATGGAAATTTATGTGTATCTTCTGTATCATAATGATGTTATATTGAAATCATGAAATTGTCTTATGAGAGAGATAGTGGTAATTCATAATCTGTACACTAAGGGGGTCATAGAACATATTATCCTAACATATATAATGAAATAATGATGCATAATATAGTAGAATTTCTTGAATGTAAATGAGGAGAGTGATTCCCTTACTAAATTTGGCATGGTAACAAGTTTACAATGGAGTAATTAATTATAAGGAAGGTGGTTTCTCATCCTAAAAACATAAGGGGGGTTGTATAGTGGTGTTTTGAAATAATACCCCAATATTTTTAATTGAAAATAAAATATTGTAATAATAAAATGAAACATGGAAAAAATGAGAAAGGAAGAAATATTTTACTTGGAAGTGAGATCCCAAAGGCTATGGAGGGGCTTGAGGGAGGATTCATGGGAGCTTGGGGCTATTTTGGGGGATTATAGAGAGATGATGGTAGGGGTTTTTCTATATAGCAATGGTTTTAGAGAAGTGGGATTAGATATTGAACAGGTTTATACAAGAAAGGGGATGGAATTCATTATTATTTATGTTTCTGACAATACACATTAAACTATTAAATAAACCATACCATAGTTTATAAAAAATGGGAGTGCACAAGATTATTTTATTAGGCAAATTGATGAGAATATTAAAATATTAGGCTTTATTCCATGTAGGTGAGTCACAATTTCAAGGAAATCATTTTAAAATGATAAAATGATTTAGAAGTCGTAGAGGCTCCTCTAAGGATTTTTAAAATTAGTTATTCAAATCTGAAATCAAATTATTTTAATGTTAAATCATATATTGGAAGAATATCCCTTTTATAGTATTTTTTACATCACTATTGGGTAATTATGATGTCATAAAACGTATTATATATTTAAAAGGTGTTTACTTTTTACCCAATAGTTCAACTATATTAGAAAATTATGAAAAATTCACCGTATGATAATTTCAATGTCCAAATTCCAAAAATTATATTCATTTTATCTACATATTTTTCTATATGTTCTTGAAAAATAAAAACTGACATTTTTAAAAAAATCATGGGTTTTGGAGAAAACATCATTCAAAGTTTAATAATAATTAAAAAAAATTCATAAAAATTATACAATCATTTAAAAATAAATTTAGTTAAAATATTTTTTCAAAAATATTTTTAATTAAAATTTCATTAATTCATAAACATAATTTTTTTAATTGATTATTAACAAAAAATATTAATTTATCTTTACAAACCATTTACAAAGTAACAATAATAAAATTAATGCATATTATTTATTCAAAAATTATTTCACATAAACATATTGTTTGGATCACGTTAAATAACCCCTTAACACCCTAATAAGAATTAAGGGTAAGGTTTTTTATGGTGAAAAACTCTTGGGGGGGCTCGGATAACATCACTTCGGTGGTAATCTATACTAACTTCCACTTCTCCTATAAGCAATTATTTTCAAGCCTAAACTGTTGAATTTCAGCTTTGGTTGGGTCAAGAGAAAATTCCAATGATGCTACATCCATTCTGAGCTCCAAAAAATGGGCTTCATTTGGAGAAATTCTATAAGATGAGGTAATCTCCACATTTGTCTATGTAAATTCAATTTGTTAAATCCTAATATTTATACTAATCCCATGGTCACTATTTAAAGCCTTTATTAGCAACAGTATCAATTGTTATTTTTATTTTTAAATCCCAATATATAAAACCAAGGATGTTCATTTGTTTTATATAACCATTTTATAGAATAATACATTTAATTATATCAAGAGAAATTTTCGACAATAAAATTTTGGGTCATTGCATCAAAGATTTCATCATTTGAGATTAAATTAATTACAATACAATTCAAAATCAATGTTGATTTATAGACATCTATATTTTTAAAAAAATATATTAATTGTTAATACATGTTACCATGTCATTAAAATGATTATCATGATAATAACCCATTCAAGTAAATAAGGTGGATGATTAACCAATACATATCTTGATGTCACCTAAGTTAAATCAACCATTTTTTGGGATGATTAATCAAACATAATCAATGTATTAGTAATATATATATATATATATATGAACATTTACCTTTTTGTCAAATAATTTTCTCTTTTAAGAGAATATTCAACTCTGTGAACATTCATCACATAATAAAGCATACCTGTAATGGTCATGTGTTCCATAAAATTGTAAGGTAATCAATATAAAATAGTAATTGAGATAAATAGTTTTCAAATATTTGATAACATTGAAATATAATTAAATAATTAATTTAATCATAGTTCACTTCTTGGTATCTTGATAATGTAATATTTCTCATGGAAATATCCTTTGAAATAGAGACATTTGGATAGATAATGGAGACAAAAGTATTTTGAAACTAATTATGTTTTATAGGACGTTAATAATTTAATAAAATTATGATAAAATCATAAATATATTAATATCATGATGTCTTGGAAGTGATCCATTTTTATAAGTGTAGAAAATGTAGGTTTTTGTAAATAACTATTACATTTTCAAAGGAGTCTTGAAACTATTCAACATACAATGACTCCTAATTGTGAAATAATGCTATTTGTGATAAGATAATAACTATAAAGACATTTCCATTATATTTTACACATGTTTAAAAAATTTATCATTCCTTTTACTCATCGAATTTTCAATTTTTCTATGGTGTTCTTTTAAATGTCAAATTAATATTAAGCTAACATGTTTCATTATAATATATAAAACCAAAATAGGGATTATTATGTAATATTGAAATTATGGTTACAAATATAGGATAAATTTGTTCAAATATTTTAATAATATGTAACAAAATTTAATTATCAAATTATTTCATTCAAATCATAAGAAACTGATTTTACCATATTCAGTATTTTTAATCATAAAATGTATATATAAGATAGAATTATAATTGTTTCAGATTCAAATAATATAAATTGGAATATAATAAAAGTTATATTGCATTTAAATAAACCCAAAACATAATTATAATAATATATTATACAAATAAAATAACCTAATTAATGGTTTTTCTTTTATGTGAAAATATTACATAATTGAATACAATGTTAATCATGGGTTTTATAAATAAGTAATTGTATCTAAAATGGTATATTATTATTCTTGAAATATATATTTTATCATGGGAAAATATTTATTAGTATTTATGTTATACATAATTATTGGTATATTAATGAATTTAATGGTTTTATGTAAAATTTTATGTAATTATATATTCAAATATAATTTAAATAATGATGAAAAATATCAAATATTCACCCTATGATAATATCATAATGGTGAATTATAAAATAAACTAGTTTTATAAAATATAAATATCATTATTTATAAATTATCTTATAAACATGTATAAATTATCCTTTTATCAGGATATAGTATTTTTTTGTGTACTAATTGTCTTGATGTATTCTTTAACTAGTCTAACTGACCCTCATGTATTACATTATCCAATACATAAATTATTTCATCCATGATATTTGATATATTTTAGATTATAAAAAATGTGGGTATTTCATCATTATTCCAACTTCTTCTTCCCATGTAACTTCCTCTAACATGTAATTTATCCATAACGATTTCATCTTAAAATTAGTCAAATTCCACCAACATTGATCTATAGTGTCCTAAATTTGAACATGCATATAAATATATGAAAATTCAGGTTCCAATTATATTTAATTAAGTGTTTTATCTTGAATTTTTCTTCAGAATTAGTGTTCTAGTTTTTCAAAAACATATAACCATGTTTTGGTATCCCGTGGTTTGAATTTTGTTTTGAATTGTTTCGATTGAAAAATTTATTCTTGTGGGAGGAAATATGGGTTTCACAGTAGGTGCACATTTTCCCCAAACTATGTGCCTACCCCTAGACTGAGGGTCGTTTCATGGCTGATTCTTGGATTTTCATTTTATGTTCCCCATATAAGAAAGTGTTCACGATGAATATTAAACCTCTAATAAATTATATGAATATCCCAAACCCAGCATTATTAATATCTAATCACCCAAAAATAGACCTAAAATCAATCTTATTTTTTATTAATATCTTGGATGGATTCCAAGTCCCTCAGAACTCTGTCCTTGGAAAATCAATGATTCTACTGAGGGTTCTAGACCCTTTGGTAAGTGATATATTTTTTTATGAATTCATCTATATATATATATGTTATCCATATTTCTTAATGAAGATGAATGTATTATTTTATATTTCTGTGGGTATAGATTTAGGTTTGTTTATATTTTAATCAATTTATTCTTTGATATAGGTTTTGGTTCTCGATCTCATTTTTCAATGTGAAATTGAGCTTTCTCCATCAATTTTAAGAATTATGTTTTGACAAATACAAAAAAATAATCTTGAGGTATGTGGTATAAATTTGAAATACTATATTATTTATTATAATTTTGTGTATGTAATTGTGAAATATAAATTTCCTTATTTGGAAATCACATCCTAAATAGGATTAATTAATTGAATAATTAATTAACAGAATGTTTTTATTATGAAATTGATAGCATATTGTGATTTTGAAACAAGTGAATTAATGGGATTATATATATAGGGATTATAAAATTCAATTATATAAATTTTTAGTTATTTTAATAATGGGATGGTTGTATTAACCTGTATTGTTAATGGATCAAATTATTGAATGTTGATAAATGTTTTTATAGGGAACTGTTCTTATTATTACATGTCACTAATGTTTTGAACAATAATTTTTTTGGATTATTGAAATTATATACCAAGACATGAAAAGTTGATAAGAGGGTAAATGATGGTTAAATATTTAAATTGTGATATATTTGAAAAGGATGATGCTTTATAAAAGGGTTTTTGGAAAAAATAAATAATGCTCCATAAACCCATGGGGTACTAGATATGGAATCTACACCAAAATTCATGCATATGATAATGGTATGTTTGAGTGATAATGATGATTCAAAATCTAAAATTTAATTTATTAATTTATGGGTTTTGGATCACGAACAGTTTCTTTAAATACCTATATTAATCTTTCCATCGTGTTTTAGACAGAAAGTATTTTCAGTCGACTACTTTTCAATGCGGTTGTAATTATGAAATTAAATTTAAATGGATGATGAAATGACATGTGTTTTTGACTTTTTATTATATATGTGATGTAGTTAATAATATATCATGATTCAATAACGGTATTAATGGTTGAGGATCCATCAGGAACTCAATATATTTACATGGATAATTATTGTATAATGAAATGTGATAACTATTTCTATGTTGTATTTTTATTCTTTATACAAATTAATACACTATTATAGAATATATATTGATTTAGACAATATTTTTTAGTCTATTTAGGTATAATCACATGCTAATAAGGAAACCTAACTGGTACCAGAATAAGCTTAATGAATTCATTAAATGATAAATGAAATACCCATATGTTAAATTGAATTGTGAGGATGGAGAATAGATGAGGGAAAAAGGGATGGTATCAAAACCCAATTATGAGTGTCAATGTCTCATTATTTTTGTTTTTCATATTGAAAATTGACACATATATATAATTATATATCTAATTTATAATTTTTTTATTGTCTCTATATTTTTTATCATGTTATACTATTATAATTTTAGTTATGATAAATATAATTTTCTTATTTTTTATATATATTATTTTACTACTTCTATAAAGAAGGTATCACCTAGCCATGATATATATATATGACAATCACTAATGTTATAAACCATCTTGGGTAGGTAGAGGAACACATTAGGTCATGTGACAAATCTAATTTGAACATCTTAGTGTGGAACCCATGTCATGATGTATGAAAGTGGTTGGAATGGTAGTTTTATTTTATTTTAATTTTTTAAAATATTTTTGAAATATATATTTTAGAATTGGATGAATTCTTCCTTGTTTAGATTTCAATAATGGGTATCACTAACCAATATATGAGTGTAAAATCCATGTTACCATGGTGGGATTATTATTATTGATGTGTATTGATATTTCTGGATGTTATTTCTCCTCTTTTTGTAGAATTTTTGGGTGGTGTAAATGCATTAAACTATTTTTCTAAGATTTGACTCATGTCCTCGTATGGAAAGAGAGTTGAATACTAATTATAGGCAGTAATGTTTTAAAAATAACACGAATCATTTTCGGCATGCACAAAATAGAATTTTGATTGTTGTGTTGTTTATATAAACATTATTTACATTATAATGGATGTTTTAATGATAAATGTGATTAAAGTGAAATTAAAATTTTGAATGATGCTAAATGTCTATATTTGAAATTCATAAATTGGGTTTTTTTTAGAAATGGAAATTTTTTACTATATTTACCCATTCATAATAATGATTTATATGGGGTATGGTTGTTCATTGTGGTAGTTCCTCAATTTTACCATGTGTCTTTATAAGGGTGATGTATTATTATGGATTTATGTGAATCCCTATTATATTGATGAGGTCATGATATATTATGTGTACAAATTCATTTGTCGATCATTTTATATTTATGCCTCATTGATGACTCTTTTTATGGGATGACATGAGGAAATGGATGGAAATGTGCCAAAAGTGGTTGAACATGAGGCACTGATAGTACTAGTTGATAATGACTGATAGATGTTCCTTGAGAACATTTCCCCTGTAATGATGTTTTTGGAAAGAGACAAATGGTGGGTTGTGGAGAAAATATCTGACATTACATGGGATATTATGTTCTAGAACCCACATATATTCACCAGATGGGTTGTGAATATGGCATATATGTTCTCGAATGAGTATATTCAGATGATTCTTGACCAGATGGATGATCTAACTATAAAGAGTGTAAAATTGGTTGTTTATATCCTACAGGGTCACAATATGTGTTCGCTATATATAATGAGATAGGAATGATATATTATCAATTTTTAGAGGAAAGACATTCAAGATATTTTATTCGAGATATTATAAACTGAGTCTATTAGGAAAGAGACGAAATCTGAGTTCATGAGAATGAATCTGGGGAGTATGCCCACGATGGACTATGTTGGTCACTTTATTGACATTATGTCATTTCTTAAGATACTGTAAAGGTATCATTATACTAAAATAATGTTGTTTCATGTTGGGAATAATTCATAGATTAAATCAAAGGTTATCATTTTTAGGATGAATAATATTTCTAAGGAAGTGAATGAATATCACATATATGAGGGAAACATAATTTTGTATTCTGGTGGAATGTTGTTGGATTTTCTTAAATGACTATAGGGTATTAATTTATTGAGTAGGAAGATTCTCAAATAGAAAATCATCTGGTGATATAGAATTTAATGTGGCCCAAGGGGGTGGGGTTATTAATGGAGACAAAACCTATGTGACCAACCGCCGGTGCGGAGGGATGGGTCATACTAGATCACATTGTCCCCAATCCCTAGTAGAGTTCAAATCTTATGGAAGGATAATAAAAATAAAATAGTTCTTAATGAACCTATGATATATGTGTAGTGATTGGTGAAACATGTATGATTAGGGTTATGGAAGGGGTTCTTCTTCTTTATATCAATCTAGGAGTTAATGTTATACAAGTTACGACAGTCAAGAAAGTGGTTGTTGTACTTATTGGAATGAGTGACCATATATGTAGGGTGATAAAATTCAAGGAACATATATTATATAATATTTAATTGGGGATGGAAATTTTCCTTTAGAATAGACTACACATGTAGACAGTTAGTCTGGACCATCTACATTGAGAGGTAATATTCTTGTGGTTTCAGTGTTTTTTATTTCTCTAATTAATACTGGAGCATAAGAATAATTTATATAAAAAAATTTATGAATGGTTTGAGTCTGATAGAATAGTTTTCAAGTTGAGTTATAATGACTGATACACCATCGATTGTATGTTTGAGAGAAATATACTCATGAAAGGTGTGTTATACTGAGTTTTTGGAGTATCATTTCCTTTGGGGTCCATATATCCCTGATATGTCAGGATTAGACAAAATTATGTTTATAAACTGGTTGGTGGAATACCATTCCCACAATGATTTTTTTCTAATAAGAGTGAACTTTATGTCTCATTTGGATTACAAATATGTACATTGAGGAGAGTAGTATATTCAGGGGTTTTGTGCACAAAGAGATAATCAGAAACTAGGGTTGCATACCGCCATGTTTTCACGTCTGTTATTAGATAAATGAGATTTATAGAAGGATGAATTTCCACTCATAGTATAGTGGTTCTAGTATTTGATTCCTTAGGAAATATTTGTGTTCCCTCATGAAAGATATGTGGAATTTACACTATAGATCTTGATTGGGAGAATCTAGTTTCCATTCCACCTTATATTATGGCAATAACAAACACTCGTGATCAAAAGACAAAACTCAATGAATTGATGCATAATAGATTTTTCCATTTTATTGTATCAATTTGGAGTTCTAACATATTTATTATAAGTATGGATTACAAGAACTTATTATTATGTGTCAACTATCATAAGTTGAATCAGATTATAGTGACAAAATAATATCCTCAACAACATATCAATGATTAATTTTACTAGTTTTGGGGATTTCGCTAATTATCAAATAATGGATAGCGGTTAGGATGTCATCAATTTAAAGTTATTCCCCCTTATATACCACAAACATCATACAGATGAAAGTGTATATATTATGAGATCATTATGATGTGATTTGGAAAGAAAATTGTACCTTATGTAATTATTTCCTTTTTGAACCGAATATTTCTCCCATACTATGATCGGTATGTGGTTTTTCTCTTGGATTAAATATTCAGGTACTCAAAGACTCCTTATGATTAGGAAAAATATTATGACATCATTCTTAGTATGTAGAGATATATTTATTTATATGCCATGCAATCTATGTATCAATTTTTGAATGATCAGGTGAACATCATGGGTCACATCATCTTATAGGATGGTGTGTTAGTAAACCAATGTAATTTATATTTAGCTATTTCATGGGAGTATCCCAATAATGTTTTTGATATCTATATCGTTCGAGGATTAATATGATATTATTGGATGTTCCTCAAAGACTTTTCCCTTTATTTGTCACCTTTGTCATTTATTTCCATGAACTAGGAAAATTTATAAATTTATAGAGAATGTGAGAATTATTTCTAGGAGTCTAATATTCATTTGACATCAGCAACTATGTGGATCATACCTAAGTGAGTGGAGTAGTATATAATTTCTTTAGACAATTTTGGATTAGGATATGGAGAAATGTTCTTGGATGGAGATTGAGGTGGGGTTTATAGTTCAAGGAAGTTGACCACACAAAATTGGAATTATCACATGCCTTAACTTGTTATCAAATGTTGTGGTTTATTCATTAATGGGTAGTATATATTATGTTATCTGAGAAAATAGTAATTTACACAATGATAAAAATCGAATAAGGTGTATATATTTCTAATGTGATATGGATATCCATAAATGATATTCGGTTGAGTATATATAGTCAATTGATTTAGAGCCGGCATATACATCGGGGAAGGTAAATATTGTTGTTGATAATGTAGTAATGTATAAAAGAATTCTATATAGGAGTAAATATAATAATATAAGTTGATTACTTTTCAATAATCAATGTGTGTTGTTGTTCATGTTGTCTATGAGTATATGAATCTTTTATCTATATCATTGGAGTCTACAATTTATTTTTAGATTATGTAATCCGAGTATGAGGATTTGGATTGTTTGGCCTGTAATGAATGCATTGAATGAGGGGAGACTATTTCATATTAGTGAATAGATGAGGATGAGATCATGTTTTTAGATAATAATTTAATTTTTTCTTATAGTTTATACATGGAGATGATGCATTAATTTCATGCCTCATTGTGGGAGGTGCTACCAGGATTGACTAAAATGTATTGTGATCTTAGATGATATTATTATTGATTGAGCATGGAAACAGAGATAATAGGGTTCTAAAAACAATGATTCACCTATAAATAGGTGAAGGTTGTGAATCAATGAATTGTTGGCTTACTATAGACATTTCCCATTTTATAAATGAAGAGTGGTGATTTTTCTAGGGACATTTTGTTGGTCTTATGAGGATTCCTCCAAATAAATATTCATTAATAATGGATAAGGACTGACTAATTATTTTAGTAATTTTGTTATATATAAGATAGATATTATTATTTTAATAAATTTTATACTTTTACAATTATAAGACAGTCCTTTTACATGGGGTTCCACAAAGAATATTTTTTTCCCTAACCTAGATTTCACATCATATTCGTAGAATGGCCTGAAAAAGGTTGTTGGTACAAAGGTGATATAATTTAAAACCCTCCACCCATTGAAAGATAGGAATTTAGAATGATCTATATATGTTATGGAAGATATTATATAGTCTAT
Source organism: Viscum album (assembly GCA_963277665.1). Classification (NCBI taxonomy): domain Eukaryota; kingdom Viridiplantae; phylum Streptophyta; class Magnoliopsida; order Santalales; family Viscaceae; genus Viscum; species Viscum album. The sequence continues at coordinate 1,101,710,910 of OY728145.1, forward strand.
TATCCTAGAAGTCTATGATTATTTGAAGAAAAAGCTATCAATTAATGAATTTTCGATTAACAACAGTTATCAGGAAAATATTTATATTAACAATATGTGCTAGTTTATAGTTAAAATAATGATTACCTCTATATTGGAAAGATCCAAATTAGTCAATGTTGTTGTGAATGAGTAACATGTTGGATACATTGGATTTGGTTTGACTGATTTAGAAACATATTAGTATATCTCAGAGTGTGCATAATTTTTAGGATGATAGATGACAAAAACCACATCAATTTGTAGTGGGTGATCATTTTTTTCTTTCATGTTTCTCCTAATATTAATAACCATAGGATTATAAGTTAGGTAAGTATGGAACATTTGAAATTTATATATTTTGAGACTGTGAATAGAATCATGTAAGTTTCATATCTAATGGCTCTTCAAAAAATGCTTGTGCAATGCTTAATGTTTTTTCATACGCCTTATATTTGGCAGTATCACCCTATCAATTTTCATGTTATAGATATGGATGATGTTAAGGATCATACTAATGTGTCTTTTGTCTATAATATATTACTAGTTTTGGATCATAGTGAGAATGTGTTTGTAGTAACGAATCTGACAACTAATTTTGTGTACTATAAACATGGAAATGATTAGGAGGAATCATGGGATATGGTTTCTATTATATGGGATTAGTGGACATCTAATCATACCTCAGAATTTTAGATATTCAAAGGAGTATATCTCGAGGACAGTCTAATTGAATGTGAAAATATTGTTAAACCCGGACATTTTTGGGTCATCTATCAAGTAAATTTTCATCTTTCTCATTTACCATTTTTTTTGGAAATATTTTGTTGTGTTTTTGGGGTAATTTTTGGGTTAATATTACACATTTTGGAAGAAAATGTTATGTTCATGGTTGGAGGTTGGTTTTATCAAACAATTAACCCACCAACTATCAAACTGTGGATCCACAAATAGATGGTATTTTAATTGTTGGGAACTTTTTTTCAAACATGGACCCAGCATAATAGAAATTGTGTTTCATTAAGTAAAGGTGCATGGTTAGATAAATTGTGATCCCAATATGATAAATCCTCTAATGTGGATCAATATCTATCTCCCACCTCAAATTCTAATTGAGGATGAATGTTTTATCATCCATTTTTTTGGTTTATAACTAGGTTTGGAAAGATATTAATCTATTTTATCTTTGATTAGGATTTTGGTAATAATTCAACATTTATGTTGTGTAGTTGGTCATTTTACATCAAATTGGGGAATTTTAGTTTGAAAAAGGCTCATTAAATTTCATTGGGTATGTTGGATAAATTTGGAACACTATATTTATGATTATCATAGTGTGTATAGAATTGTGAAAGAGAAATTTCTATTATTGGGTATCACATATTTATTTTGATTAATTAATTGATTAATTATTTATTTAATGATGTGACTATAAAATTGATGGTTTTTTGGGTATTGAAATTGGTTAATTAGTGGAATTTTGTTTTCGATTGGCACAATCAAATTATTTAGTTAATTAATTATGGTTTTCAAAGGACGGTTTTCTTAACATTAAATGGTTCGTGGCATAAATGATTAATTGTTTACAAATTGATTAATGGTGAATTGTTCATATTATTCCAGGTGATTATTATGATGACCCCTAATTTTATTGAATATTAGAATGGTATGAAATGATCTGAAATGTTGACAATAATGTAAATGATGACTGACCATACTAAATTCAATATATTTGAAATTTCTGATTGATTGATAAATAAGTCACGGGACATGAACATACTTTTTAAAAACACGCGTGGATTTAAGAAAAGGTATTTTTGTTAAAAAATCATGTATATAATATATAATATTGTTACATATATAGATTCATTGAAATACCACTTCTGGTTGATTGATATGTAGGTTGTAGGACACAAATAGATTCCTCAAATACCGACGAGGGGCTAGACATGGCATTCTAGACCCAAATATTTGGGCAGTGGACTATGGTTCTACGTGGTTCTATTTTTGATGTTGAAATTAAATTAATAATTAAATAATATGGTATAATTAATTTTTATTCTCAATATGATATTGTTCAGATTCCTTCAGGGCCCAAAGCTGGTACTGATGGAATATGTGTCACCCAGAACCTAGGTAATTTATATTGTTAATTAAGGGCTGGAGAAATGTTATATCTATTTACTAGGCATATTTATACACTGTTATATAATAAATTTTTATTAATGTCCCATTGATGGTGGTATAAGGACTCAACCATAAAACATTACTTAATATTGAATTAAATTTCTAATTCACATTGAGGATCTTTTCAAGTTTATAGTTTTAATTAATTAGGCCATTATAATTACATTACATCTAAAAAATTACAATGTAGACACTTCTAATCAGTTTCCAATTTTTCATAATATAAAAACACTTAATAAAACAAGTCATGTCAAGTTCCATGTTTTAGAAAACATCACTTTTCCTTCATCCCATCCTTCACCCTACTTATATTTAAGTCTAGTTAAAAACATTTAAAAACATGGGATGGCCATAAAAATACTTGTAAGGGTTATAAAATAATTAAAGGAAACATTTTTCCATCAAAAGATAATCTTTTCAACAAAAATAATTAAATAATATGATTTATGAATTACAAATTTCAATAAAAATCACAAAGATAACTTTTTGCTTCTATAATATACTTACTTTTGTAGTTTTAACATCTATATAGGGAGTAACATTTGGGATACCCATTACAGTATATTACCTAAATATCTATGGAGAAACATTCACGTTTAACTCTGTCTTGTTACCCAGTTAATTGGAGATATATCATGGGCTCACCCACCATAATTTAATCATGGAACCACCCATATACGCAAACAATTCTAATGAACCATAAAAAATTAAACAAACATAATGGAAAGTTAACATTTCCACATTTCAATAATAATATATCATTTGAATATATTGACATAACATATCAATTATAAAAACCTTTTTCAATAAAAAAATACAAAAATGAGAATATGGTATTTATTTTCCTTTTAAAAGCATTATGTCTTGTTAAAGAATGTATAGAAAAAATAATACTCACGATGGTGGACAAAGTCTTTGTCACCACATACGTTAAAAAACATTATTATTTGTGACTTAGTAAAATCTCTCATAGGATAATATTTTATTTCAATGAAATGAAAATTCTAATGTGTTTATACATTGTAGAATATAATGTCATGTATAAAAAAATATTCCTCAATGAAAGGAGATTGAGATGAAGTCCCTTACCTCTTGCCCGACATGAACTGTTTGTTTTATAATCTCCTGAATAATAAATTAATGTAAATATATAATTTATTAAGAACTGTTAACAAGTTTATTATTCATTTTATATCTCGTATTTACATGTTAAAAAGGTTATGTAATCATTTATGATAATAATGAACATTTTGACGATATTTGGTAATTGAGTAAAAATGATCTTCATTTTATTACAAGTTGTCCATGTGGTCAAAAGTTCATTATCTCTTGAATTAAATTCATGATTTGGATATAAAATATATCATTTATATCCACTAACTATATGTTTGAATAATAGTACATAACATTTGGAGGTAATAAATGAAATACATCATTCATGGAGACATTAAGTTGTACGTAGGCATGAACGCTACATTCATTTTTATTTCATATCTAATGGAATGAATTCTTAATGATAAATAGGTATATTATAATTAAATTATAATATAATATATAACATCCTTAACTCAATTATTTATTTGTTCATAATATGGAATAAACGAGTCATATCACTTAGAGGGTGTGGTAGTCCACACTTTCTCAAGTAAAATTATTGTTTTTACACATTATATATGTCACGAACCGCCTTCACCAAAATGAGGGAAGGGTCAGAAGATTGTCAGGCCCTTCCTTCTTTATGTTGAAGGAGAGATAATGACCCCCGAAACCCGCCTTCAATAGTTCCCGGAGTGGCGACTAGCACCAAGGGTATGGAAATTTCACATAAATGGAAGGCATTACCCTTTTTATTTTATAGGATTGAGAGATAAGAAGAAGAAAACCCAACAAAACCAAGGTAAAAATAAAAGTAAATCCAACAGTAAACCATTCCCACATGCATGTTTCAAAAGTAAAAGCCAGAAGGTGCAAAATGTTTCTACAATGGTAAGTACCAAAGAAAGAAAAACGACAACTTCAACAGCTCCAAGGATCCGAGCTAGTATGGTCCCGCACGATCCCTGAAGTCCTCCTAGAATCCTAAATGAAATTTTATATACGTAGGGTGAGCATACAAGTACACTCAGTAGGTAAAACCAACGACTCTCGTGCACAAGTGGGGGAAACGTACTAAAGTCATGTGAGCAAAAGAGTAAACCAAACACCTAACAGGGTAGACTATCCACCCAAGCATTACCAAGGTACACTCCCGAAATAACGCAAGTCATGTAATATATATAATAAGAGCACATCGATGTTTGGGTACCCCATGACACTTTCCCACTGGTTATTGAGACATCCTACGCATCGGACCAATCCTTCCATTCTCACCGCAGTCCCACTGCCACACCCGCCCGCACACACCTGGGCCACAACCACACGCAGTCCCACTGTCGAAATCCCGCCCGCACACACCTGGGCCACAACTGTCACACATAACCACTCCTAAAAACACCTAGGCCAGAACAACAACCACCACACCCGAAGACACCTGGGATAGAAAATCCACTGCCACGCCCGAAGACACCTGAGCCTCATCCCGAAGACACATTGGAAACCACCTGCCGCACACACCTAGCCAACCACCACTTTACCATGCCCGAAGGTTCTCAGGCTAATAATGGACCTCATTCCATCACAGCCTTCCCGAAGATACTTGGGCTATCCGGGAAGGGGAGCAGAAAAGGAGCTAATAACCAGCCACTAAGAATAGTGTTGGGAAAAACACCCTCCCCCATGAAATGGGGGTGTTCCGCACTCGGTGCTCAACTTGGGTGGGGCGTTAATAAGAAACACAAAGCTACAAGTATATATATATATATATATATATATGTGTATAACAAGCACTCACCCAAAGCTAGGTTTTTCTTCAGACAACCTACAAATAACAACAGCACTCATGTCCGAGTCACGACTCTCGCCAACAAACCCATTTGTCCCATTCTTATTTCACGTTCAGTGTTAATGTTCAGATAAGTTCATGCACTACTAGGAAACTAACACCATAACCATAAACAAGGAAAAGATTCCAGTCAATCGTCAATGTAAACATTCTCTTTACCAACAGAGGATCCCACCCGAGTTTGTGATATAGACAAGTAACCAATGGATCTTAAAACTCACGAACACCGAAGTCACATCAATAGGGGATCCCATCCCCAGTTTCATAACCACCGAAAGCATAAAACAACAGGGGATCCCATCCCCTCCCACATCTCCAGCAATCGACTCGTAAAAGAAAACCACCAAAACACTGCCACCAACACTAAGCAAGGCCAAACCTGTATTTTCAGATTTAAAAGATTTTACACGTTCCATGATTTCAATTCCATTTTGACTGGGGTTAGCACAGAAGGGATAGATCCTAGTTATTTCAATTTATTCAGCCGGGTATGCATGATTAACCAATATACTTTTTAAAGGAAGGAGTTCACAACCCCAAACAAGCCATTTAAAGCATCATCAGGGGTTCATTAGTGCACAACAACGACCACCAACGACCTCGATTTTTAGAAGGAATAAGCCAGCACAACTCAACAAGATGGTCATAAAAGAAATATAATCAAAATAGAAGACAACATCAACGATCACAGCCCCCCCCGCCATTCTTTATATAATTCATTCATTATCTTTAATTAGGTCTAGTTTACCCAATCCTACAAAATCAAAAGCACGCCCACACCACATGATACACAAAAGGGAGAGGCAAAGGAGAAAATTCCCTACTTGTTGATAGATGATCGATGTTTAGGCCGGGCACGGACCATTACGGATAACGATGCGGCCGATGCAACAGAAGCTTTTTGTGAAAAGCCACTATCGAGGAAAGGAGAAACCACAGCTAACCCTTAGTTTATAAGAGCTGCGAACGGTTGAGGTGAGAACTCGTAACCGCATAAGGCATGGGGGTCGTGGGTTGACCACGCGGCTGGGCAGTTACACACGAAGGTCTCTCGGGATTTTTAGGAATTAATTATGGGCTTTTAATGGTTTTAAAAGGAGTAAAAGAATTAATTTACGTCGAAACTTACGTTGAGGGAGCAGAAAAGTGACATACTGGAAGAAGAACGAAAGGCTCGTCGAGGGGACACGGTGTCACCCTCACGGTGCCACCGTCACGGTGTCACCCTCACGGTGCCACTGTTTTGGTGGAACCTCACTTTTGGAAAAGTAATGGGATAGGAGGGTCTGGGCCATTACATTAGATACATCTTAAACCATTCTCATCCTCGAGAATCAAAACAAACCACGAAGGAAAGAGAGGGTCCAAACAACCACCTCGAAAGATACCTCTTAGAAGTGAACCCATGCTAACCAAAAAAACATCCCTGTAAAGAGCCAAGCAATATACCATGTCAAACTGCCCAGGAATGTGGGTTGGGGAGTCTCCTCCCCCATGTCATGATTATATCAACTTTGGGCGGCACTGAATCACCCGCACTGGTTCAATCGCATCCACCTTAATGCGTCTTGATTAGGGGCCGGGTTCTCTCCTCCCCATAACCAGGGCTTTTCACACGCATCCAGAGGAAGAAAAACCAGTACATTTCATAGCCAAAAGACAAAACGTTATACCACAACAGGTACAACAAGGAGAAAAACTCAAAACAACTTTGGGTACTCGGTACGCATCTGTGCTTCCCTCTCCCACGTAATATCCTCATGCCCACCATGCCTCCATAACACACAAACCAAGGGGATGGTTCGCCCACGAAGCACCTTCTCCTTGCAATCCTTGATCATCACTGGTATCTCTAAAAAGGTCACGTCGTCCTCGATGTCCAGCTCACCCCAATCAAGGACGTGTGAATCTTCATGCAGATACCGACGGAGCTGGGACACATGGACGACACCATGTAAACTCAGTAGTGGTGGTGGCAATGCTAGCTGATAATCCACCTTGATGACCCATCGCAACACTTCGAAGGGTCCGATGAACCAGGGGGAAAGCTTACTACCCTTTCCGAACCTCCGCTGCCCACGCCGAGGGGAGACCTTCAAGAACACGTGGTCCCCAACCTCAAACTCCAAGGGCCTCCTCCTGGTATCAGCATACGACTTCTGTCGGTCCTGGGCCGCCTTCATCCTTTCCCGTATGAGCTAAACCTTCTCTGTTGTGTTCTATACCACATCCAGGCCAATGATGCCTAATTCTCCTACTTCGGCCCAACACACAGGTGAATGGCATGGTCTCCCGTACAAGGCTTCAAACGGGGCCATACCGATGGTAGAGTGATAGCTATTATTGTAGGTGAACTCTACCAGGGGAAAGTGTCGTACCCATGATCCTCCGAAGTCCAGAACACATGCCCATAGCATATCCTCCAAGGTATGGATGGTGCGCTCTGTTTGTCCATCTGTCTGGGGATGGAAAGTAGTGCTATGGTGTAACTGGGTGCCAAACACATGCTGCAATCCTCTCCAGACTCTCGAGGTAAACCGTGCATCCCTATCCGAGATTATAGACCTCAGAACTCCATGCAACCACACCACCTCATCCACATACTTCCGTGCCAAAGCATACCTAGCACTCGACTCCTTGATCGCCAGAAAGTGAGTTGATTTCGTCAACCTGTCCACTACCACCCAGATGGCGTCGTACCCTCCTTCGACCTTGGGTAGTCCCATGACGAAATCCATCGAGATGTCATCCCACTTCATCTCGGGGACATCTAAAGGCCGTAGTAGGCCGCCTAGAACTCGGTGTTCAGCCTTCACTTTCTAACACACTAAGAACTTGGCCACAAACTCTGCCACCACTCGCTTAACTCTAGGCCACCAAAACTACCTCTTCAGCCCCTAGTACATCTTGGAAACTCCTGGGTGTACCGCCAGGGGTGAGTTTTGTTACTCACTGAGAACCTTTCCGCGCATCACTCATGGAACAAAAAACCTTTTCTGGAAAAGCATCTGGTTCTGACCATCCTCTATCCATTCTTCCAGAGCATTGCCCTGGTCAACTTGGTCACGCATCACTTCTCACTCCGGGTCTCCCCACTAAAACTCCTCCCCTTGTCGAAACAGAGATGACTACACTATCATTCGATATAGGCAGCCTGTGCCACTATCTATCTTCGCATCCAGGTGTAAGGCAGCCAACTCCTCCATTTCCTTCCAGGCGTCTGTCGGCTCTTGGACCGCATCCTTCAGCATCTTCCTACTCAAGGCATCGGCCACTATATTTCCATTTCCCTCAGTATAAGAGATCTCAAAGTCATAATCCTAGAGGAACTCCACCCATATCTGTTGTCGGAAGTTTAAGTCCCACTGGAAGAAGATATACCTCAAGATTGTGTGATCTGTGAAGACCACAAAGTGTTCTATGATGAGGTAGTGATGCCATAACTTTAGCGCAAAAACGAACGCTGCAAGCTCCAGGTCTTGGGTGGCGTAGTTACGCTCATGGGAACGTAGCTGCATGGACCCATAAGAGATCACCCCTTGTTGCTGCATCAACACGCATCCCAGACCCCGTCCTGAAGAATCACAGAACACCTCATAAGCTGGCCCTTCTTCTGGTAACCTTAGCACTGGGGCGCTGACTAACTTCTCCTTCAGATAGATTAAGGCTGACTGGCACTGCTCATTCCATATGAAAGCCTGGTCCTTCTTGGTCAGAGCCGTCAAAGGGGCTGCTACTCGGGAGAAGTTGGGTACGAATCTCCGATAGTAACCTGCCAGCCCGAGGAAACTTCAGACTTCCGCCACATTCTTGGGTGCTTCCCATGAAACAAATGCCTCAACCTTTGACGGGTCGACCGCTACTCCCTGCTCAGACACTACGTGCCTGAGGAAGTGCACTTCTCGTGTCCATAACTTGGATTTTGAAAACTTCCAATAGAGCTGGTGCTGTCGGAGGACCACCAAAACTATCCTCACGTGCTCTGCATGGTCCTCTTCTGACCTCGAATAGATCAGGATATCGTTGATGAACACAACCACAAACTGATCCAAGTACCCCCGGAAGATGGAGTTCATAAGCCCCATGAACACAGCTGGGGAGTTCGTAACAACGAAGGGCATGACTATGAACTCGAAGTGTCCCTACCTGCACCTGAACGGTGTCTTCGGGATGTCGCTATCTTTCACCCTCAGCTGGTGGTACCCAGACCGTAGGTTGATCTTCAAGAACCATCCTCCCCCTTTCAGCTAGTCGAAAAGATCATCTATCCTTGGAAGAGGGTTGTGATTCTTGATCGTCACCTGATTCAGCCTCCTGTAGTCTATGCACAACCTGAGACCACCATCTGCTTTCTTTGAAAACAAGACCGGAGCACCCCACAGTGACGCACTCAGTCGAACATAACATATCTTTATCATATTGTCAATCTGTATCCGCAACTCCCATAGCTCCGAAGGTGCCATCTGGTAAGGATACATCGAGATTGGATGAGCGATGGGCTACAGGTCTATCCCGAACACGATATCACGTCGAGGGGGTAGAATCGTCACCTCCTCAGGAAAGATGTCCATAGAATCACGGACGATCTCTGGCACTCCACCATTTCAGCATCTACTGATTCCACTATCAGCTTGGTCATCAAGGAGAGAAGAGGTTCCACTCTCATGTTTCCCTTCGGACTGCTCCGCTCTCCGGTGAAGGTAACACGCCGGCCGTCCAAGTATGAGAACACCTCCCTTCTTCAGAAACAGTCGATGACGACACACACAAGAAATATCCAGTCGATGCCTAGGATGACATCGTATGGCTGAATCTATAGCAGGAGAAGATCCCTAACCGACTGATGTGGACCTATCATTAGTCTACATCCCCGACAAACGAACAAAAAGTCAGTCTAACCTCTGACTGGTGTGCTCAACACCAGGGGCACAGGAAGTCTCTCGACATCTAAACCCAAGGAACGAGCTAGACTGGGTGCAACAAAGGAGTGCGAAGCTCCGGTATCGAACAAATCATGCACAAGAGTGCTAAACAGACTAATCGTACCTCGAACAACCTCTGGACCTCACGGAACTACTGCCTCTAAGCCGTGTAACTATCCATGCTCAGCTCCCCTACCTCTCGGCTGTCGGCCACCTCCCCAACCACGCCCTGGTTGAGGTCCCTGTGGAGCGCCCTGAGGTCGGCCTCCACCTCCTACATCTTCCCTCGGAGGAGCGGGAGCTCGCTGTCCCTGCTGCTGCTGCTGGAAAGGTCTGGCTGGAAGCTGCTGCTGGGGTGGGTGGTGGGGCTGTCCACCACCACCGTACTGCACCCGGTCCATGAACTAACTCCGGAGATGTCCAGGACTCCAATAGATGAAGCACCGCTGTACCGGGACCGAAGGAAAAGGGCACCGGCCGTGGGATCGAAACTGAAACTACTTCGGTCTTCTCCCTTATGGTCTGAACCTAGAGGGTCTTGACGCTGGAGGCCTGGTGCTGATGGCATTCTCCTTCGATGGTCCCAGCTGGATCCCCTCTCGTGACACTACTCCAAGAGCATGCATCCTCTCCACCACTTAGGCCTTCTTCTGTACCTTCATGTACGTCAGCAGGGTAAAGGGGGTAACAACATACTGGAGGGAGGGTCGGAGTGCCTCCTCTAACCGTCTTGCCTGAGACTCCACGTCGGGAAAGAGGTCCGGAGACAATCATAGGAGGTCCTTGAACATGATCCCTAGCTCCCTCACGGACATAATCCCCTGCTAGAGGGAGAGTAGTTCCTGCCTCTTTTCTGCATTCATTGTCAAGGAGAGGAATTCTACCCGGAACTCCCTCTCGAAATCAGCCCAAGCCACCTTAGACTCTCTCCTCTCCCCCAGGTAAAGCGTCCACCGCTGACGCGCCGCTCCTCGCATCTGGCTGACGGCTAGAAGAACCCAATACTCAGTCGGGGCCTGGATTAGGCCGAAATCTATAACTAGATCCTCTAGCCAGCCTTCCGTCTTCATGTAAGAGGTGTTTTACTCATGCTTCTCGAGGGTCTGTCACTTGAAGGACCGAAGAGTCTTCTGCCACTGGTCATCCTCTTCTTGTCGATCAGTTCTCTGTCGATCGGCCAAAGTAGTCTCCGGGGCCTCAATCGCCTGTACCATACGTGGTCGCCTTCCAGGTGCCATAGCTGCAAGGTAAACAAGGAATGCCTCAGCCCAAGTAGTGCAGAATATCATTCTTAAAACTTCTTAAAATATTAATTTATTCTCAATTCCCAAGACATCCTAGAAACACATGAACACAAGTCATTATGATGCATGTACAATTCCTACGGTCTCTACCCTGAAATTAGTGTGGCCTCACATGGTCATTCGGTAGGTCCAGAGTCCTTGCATCAGATCACGGGGGGGGGGGGGGGGGGGGGGGGCTAAAATCCCGTGTCCTAGCCGGTCTTCCTTGGCCTAATTCACACGCCACGATCACCCAACACTCTTTTCTTACCATCCCATGCAATCCTCACTGTGCCTAACTCCCGACTCCATCCTATATCTCAACCATCAGCTCTGATCCCATTCTTTCACGACCCGCCTTCACCAAAAGGAAGGAAGGGTCAGCAGATTGACAGGCCCTTTCCTTCTTTAAGTTGAAGGAGAGATAATGACCCCTGAAACCCGCCTTCAATAGGTCCCGGAGTGGTGACTAGCACCAAAGGTATGGAAATTTCACACAAATGGAAGGCATTACCCTTTTTATTTTATAGGATCGAGAGATAAGAAGAAGAAAACCCAACAACACCAAAGTAAAAAGTAAAAGGAAACAGTAAACCATTCCCACATGCATATTTCAAAAGTAAATGCCACAAGGTGAAAAAGGTTTCTACAAGGGTAAGTAACAAATAAAGAAAAACGACAACTGCAACTGCTCCAAGGATCCGAGCTAGTATGGTCCCGCACAATCCCCGAAGTCCTCCTGGAAACCTGAATGAAATTTTATATACGTAGGGTGAGCATACAAGTACACTCAGTAAAGAAAACCAAAGACTCTCATGCAAAAGTGGGGGAAACATAATAATGTCCCATGAGAAAAAGAGTAAACCAAAAACCTAACAGGGTAAACTATCCACCCAAGCCTCACCAAGGTATACTCCCCAAATAACGCAAGTCAAGTAATATATATAATAAGAGCACATTGATATTTGGGTACACCGTGCCACTTTCCCACTGGTTATTGAGATATCCTATGCATCATACCAATCCCGCCATTCTCACCGCAGTCCCATTGCCACACCCGCCCGCACACACCTGGGCCACAACCACATGAAGTCCCACTGCTGAAATCCCGCCCGCACACACCTGGGCCACAACTGTCACACGTAACCACGCCTGCAAACACCTAGATAAGAACAACCACCACCACACCGGAAGACACCTGGGCTAGAAAATCCACTACCACGCCCGAATACACCTGGGCCTCATCCTGAAGACACTTGGGAAACCACCTGCCACACACACCTGGCCAACCACCACACTACCACGCCCGAAGGTTCTTGGGCTAATAATGGACCTCAGGCCATCACAGCCTGCCTGAAGATACTTGGGCTATCCGGGAAAGGGAGCAGAAAAGGAGCTAATAACCAGCCACTAAGAATAGTGTTGGGAAAAATGCCCTCCCCCATGAAATGGGGGTGTTCAGCACTCGGTGATCATCTTGGGTGGGGCACGAATAAGAAACACAAAGATACAAGTATATATATATGTAGGTAACAAGCACTCACTCGAAGCTAGGTTTTTCTTCAGACATCCTTCAAATCACAACAACACTCAAGTCCGAGTCCCGACTCTCGCCAACAAACCCATTTGTCCCATTCTGATTTCACGTTCAGTGTTAATGTTTTGATAAGTTCATGCACTACTGGTAAACTAACACCATAACCATAACCAAGGAAAAGTTTCCAGCCAATCGTCAATTTAAACATTCTCTTCACCAACAGAGGATCCCACCAGATTTTGTGATATAGACAAGTAACCACAGGGTCTTAAAAATCATGAACACCGAAGCCACATCAACAGGGGATCCCATCCCCAGTTTCATAACCACCAAAAGCATAAAAGAACAGGGGATCCCATCTCCTCCCACAACTCCAGCAATCGACTCGTAAAAGAAAACCACCAAAACACTACCACCAACACAAAGTAAGGCCAAGCCTGTGTTTTAAGATTTAAAAGATTTTACACGTTCCATGATTTCAATTCCATTTTGACCGGGGTTAGCACAGAAGGGATTGATCCTGGTGCTTTCAATTTATTCATCCGGGTATGCGTGATTAATGAATATCCTTTTTAACGGCAGGAGTTCACAACCACAAACAAGCCATTTAAAAAATCAGCAGGGGTTCGTTATTGCACAACAACGACCACCAATGACCTCGATTTCCAGAAGGCATAAGCCAACAAAACTCAACAAGATGGTCATAAAAGAAACAACATCAAAATATAAGACATCATCAATGATCACATCCCCCCCTCTTTTCTTTATATAATTCGTTCATTATCTTTAATTAGGTCTGGTTTACCCAACCCTACAGAATCAAAAGCACACCCACCTGGCATGATACACAAAAGGGAGAGGCAAAGGAGAAAATTCCATACTTGTTGATAGATGATCGACGTTTAGGGCGGGTGCGGAACTTTACGGATAATGATGCGCCCGATGCACCAAAAGCTGTTTGTGAAAATCCATTAATGAGGAAAGGAGAAACCATGAATAACACTTAGTTTATAAGAGACGCGGACGGTTGAGGTGAGAATGTGTAACCGCGTAAGGCGCGGGGGTTGTGGGTTGACCACGCGGCTGGGCAGTTACACGCGGAGGTCTCTCGGAATTTTTAGGAATTAATTATGGGATTTTAATGGTTTTAAAAGGAGTAAAAGAATTAATTTACGTCGAAACTTATGTTGCGGGAGTAGAAAAGTCAGGTACTGGAAGAAGAACGAAAGGCTCGGCGAGGGGACATGGTGTCACCCTCACGGTGTCACCCTCATGGTGCCACTGTTTTGGTGGAACCTCACTTTTGGCAATGTAATGGGCCAGGAGGGTCCGAGCCATTACAATATAAACCTTAAAGGTATGATATAAATGAAATATAAATAAGCATTGATAAAATATAAATATAATATATATATCGCAAATAATTATTGTGTAATCATAATTTCCTCCATAATAGGTAGTAGGAGACAATTGAGCAATCATTGTTTTGTGAGGTAGTAGTTCATTGCCCAAATAAACAGTATGTTCATTACACATTAGACAGATGTATGTGTATGTTTATTTTGAGTCATTATCATAAAAACATCCTAGTATATTTAGTATACTATTTTTTAAATAAATCTATAAATAGTGTTTATGGGGGTTGGGTAGTAAAATAAAATAAAAGAACTTAAGAGAAGATAATGCTTTTAAATCGGGTAACTCCCTTTTTTGTGAACCAAAAGAATATATTGAAGTGAATTCTACCTAGGTTATAGATTCTTGGTTGAATAGAGGGATCTTAAGAGATTGTTTGGTTAGATATTTGATGATACAAGTATCTTGAGAGGTGTGTGTGATGGGTTAGAGGTGAGGGCTTCTTATAAGGGGGAGGAGGGTCTCTTTAGAAATGTTTGATAATATTATTTTATTATATAATGATTTTCGGTTTCTAATAGTCCAAAACATTTTAAAGTAGAATATAAGAAGACTCCAATTCGAAATAAAAAATTCAAATACGAATTGGATAGGTTATGAATAATTTTTTAATCTGTATAATCATATTTATTTGAATCATTAATTAATGAGGTAAACACTGCATCATTATTGTGTTATAAATAATTTTATTTATTTGATGTCTAAAAAATAAAAACAAATATTCCTGATTCATGAAATATTTTCAGGTTTCAAATTAATATTTTTATTCAAATATATATCTAATATATCCCCATGTGAAAAATGATTTAATAAATGATATATGTTTATGTCATTTTTGTCATTACTTCAAATTAATGAATACAAAGTGTCATTATCACTCTTAAGTGGCTCCATGGGGTCCCAAAATCAACCGAAGTATGATAATGGTCATAAATTCATTAACCAATAGGATTAAGACATATTTTGGGGTAATATTTTATTATAATAATATTGTTTTACCTTGAATTACCCAATTTACCTTTAATAGCGGTAAATAATAGTCAAAAGTAACTATTTACCCAAAAATATATCTTATTGAACCACATTTCTCATACTTAAAACCACCATCTATGTCAGTTTTTAGAAATTCAATTCACAAAAGTGGTACAATTTCATTCAAATTTAAATGTCATTGTTTTAACAAGTACTCATTGTTTTCATTATTTTAAAAAAATTGAAGGTTTTCTGAAAATTACCAAAGCTTCATCCCAAGCTATATTTGATATTCCAAATTCAAAAATTATGTATATTTTACCAAATTTAAAAAATATAAGTTGTATTAATTGATTTAAAATAAATTCCTGTTGTCAAAACAAATGTCGTGTTTTTTAGAAATAATAACCATCAAAAGATTGACAATTTTGTTTGTCCAATTTCAAAATGGAATTTCTTC
Source organism: Viscum album (assembly GCA_963277665.1). Classification (NCBI taxonomy): domain Eukaryota; kingdom Viridiplantae; phylum Streptophyta; class Magnoliopsida; order Santalales; family Viscaceae; genus Viscum; species Viscum album. Next base: position 1,101,726,646 of record OY728145.1, read on the forward strand.
CAATGACCAAAATTTTATTAAATGGTAAAAATATAATCTAATTTATCATTATAACCAATTAAAAAGTTAATATACCCAAATAAATAAATTATATTAATAGGTGGTTTTGAATTAAAATTATATATTATTCACTATTTAAAAAAGAAGATATTTATTCGAAAAATACCAAAATAATGACCAAAGTAATTTATAGTATCCTGAGTCTAATGAATAATTATATTTTGTCATATATAACATATAAAAGTGATTAAATCTATATTTAATGAGGGTTCTCCATCAGAAGGTTGTGAATCAACATTTTAAAGACTATTAGAGTATTTATGCTTAAAATTGGATTCTTTATTATCTTAAGCCTCTAAAATTTATTGGATAAATGTCAAAAGATTTACCAAACATGTATAATTATATATTATTTAGTTCAATTCATTCATTTCAATACAACAACTAGGCATTAACTACCATTTAAAATAATATTATATTATTATTTTTTACCATGACCTAATGTTGTGTGGAATGTAGTATTCCAAAGAGACACGTCGTTGTGTATCAGGTAGACCATCGGACATAAAATCCCCTTTAATGTAAAATTTATATTTAATTCAAAAATATTAATAAATATGAAAATGTTATATTCTTTATTTATATGGGATGATACATCCTTCCGCCCATTTGGTATCTATGTCTCTCAAATTCTATTTACTTATCAAATAAGTGGGGATATTTATCCCTCCAAGATATTTAATATTCCCACATTTCCTATTCATCCATATGGATTTCCCACAAAACCATAACACGATTAATTAACTTATTCTGCAACAAAAGCTCAGTTCGGTCAAAATCTGGACGGGTTGTTCCTCATTAGAGAGATTCTTTTCCAACAGAACTACCTACATGCTCAGAATATGATATGGATCAGGCATATACATTCTCAAAAGTGAAACCTGAGAAAAATTATGTACATGGGATAAACATGGTGCTAAATCCACTATGTAGGCAACTGATCAAACTTTATCCAGGATTTTATAGGGTCCAATAAACCTATAACTGAACTTTCCTTTATTACGAATACAAATAACACATTTCCATGGAGATACATTGAGAAAGGCATGATCACCCACCTCAGAAGAATGATCCTTCCTCTAGTTTTCTGCATAACCATTCTACCTACTCTGAGCTGCTCTAATGTACTTCTGAATCAACTGATCTTTTTCTGGCTTCTCTACTAGAAATTCTTGTCCAATAAAATTCCATTCACCTACATCATCCTAAAATCTGGAGTTCGATTGTGCTTCCCAAATAATGCCTAAAAATGGAGTATTCTATATAATTGAATGAAATGTATTTTATATGAATATTCATACAATTAAATATGATGGGTCAAACATCTCTAGTCATCTAATAAACAAGTATGCAACATATCCTCCATGGTTTTAATTGTTTTTTATAACTTCCTATCTCATTGAGGTTGAAAAGACGTACTAAAATTTAATTCAGCTCCGAATGACTTTTGATGGGTTTTTCAAATGTTAGTAGTAAACCTGGTATACCGATTATATACAATGGATTGGGTAACTCAATGAAATCTTTCTATCTCATTAACATAAAACCATGAATGTTGATCTAGAGACAAAGAATCTCGAATCGGAAGGAAATGTAAAGATTTAGTCAATCGATCAACAATAAACTAGATTTCATTATCACCATGATATGTCTTTAGTAATTCCACAACGAAATCCATGGATGTATTTAACCATTTCCTCTCTGAAACCAGTAATGAATGAATCATCCATCTGGGTAACTGCAGCTCTACTTTAGCCTATTGACAAGTAAAACTGTAACATCCCATATATTTATTAATAGAAATTCATCGTGATCTAATTAAATGTTTATTATGGTTATATAAAATGTGATCATATATGATTTGATGTTTCTGGTTGTTAAAATACCGTTATGAAAATTGATTGTTGCTAATATAGTCGTTTAACAGTGATCACATGATTTGTTTAAATATTGGGCTTTAACAAATCAAATTTAATCAGAAAAAGGAAGTGATGGCCTCATCTAGTAGAATTTACCCATACGAAGCCCATTTTTCGAAGCTTAGAAAGTATGTGGTTTCATTTGGATTCACTCTTCACGAATCCCAATCCGAGTTTGAATATGTTAAGCTTGAGCGGAACCGACTACGAGAGTAGTGGATGATAATAGAGATTACCCCTCAAGCAATGTTATAAGCGCCAACCCTAGAGTTTTTTAACCATCGAACACCTTACCCTTCGGTCTTATGTGCATGTTATATGGTTTTATGTAACAAGACACTAGAACCTTGATTATGTAAATTATTTTGTTATAAAGAATGTACATTAATTTTATTATTGTTACGTTGAAAATAGTTTTTAATGAACAAATATTATATTTCGTAAATATTCATCTTAGAAAACATTTTTGATGAATTAATGGATTTTTAACTTAAATAATATTTAAATAAAATATTATTATTATTAAATTACTTTTTATTAAATATAAATGATCATATAATTTTATGATTGCAATTGTAATTTTTATTATGGTTTAAAAGATGTCTTTGTCCAAACCAATGAATTTTCGGTAAATTTTTGTTTTTGTTTTAGAAATAAAAATTCACATGTTTATAAAATTATTTAGATAAATTGAATATTTTTTTCGGGATTAGGATGTTGAAATTATACAGTGGTGAATCTTTCTTTATTATCTGAGTTAGCTGAATTTTTTTGTTAAGAATTATATACCGTTCAAATATATAATTTGTTTTATAATTTCATAATTTCCCAATAGTGATGTAATAAAATATTATAAACCTTATTATTGGCCAATATATGTTTTACCATTAATATAATGTGATTTTGAGTTTGTTTAACTTATTTTACAATGATTTTGTGGAACACTAAAGGCTTATAAAACATTTTGTTTTTTTAAATTATTTTCACTGAGTGTGTGAATCCCCTCCACCTAAGAAACCATATTAATTTAAGAAGTTAGTCCATTGGCCTTATAAAATATGCTTTTAGACTATATTTTTGGAAAAAGACATGGGAAAAATCATTTTATGGTTTTGTCTTTTGATTAGTTTAATGTGAGATGTCCCAAACCTAAATAACAATGAATTCCCTCTCCTTTTATATTAAACCCACCCCACCTCCCACTTTCTATTCACTCAATGACATTTTAGTTCGACCAAACCCTAAAATCCTTAGTCTTAAATCATTTTAAGGTGACCCATTCTCCCAATAAGCCTCTCTCAGGCCTCTCCCAATCCATTTGGATCACACATCCAAGTTAAGGATTTCTTCTTTTCTCATTGTTGTAAAATATTCATTAATTTTTTATGACCTTTTTTCAATTTCAAATGTTGGGGTATGATTTCTCACCTCCCCATACATCCCACATTCTATTTTGATGATGGGAGACTCCTTTATCTCTCATTAATGCCTCCCATGTACTCACATTACCATGTTGAACTTACTTGTGGCATTTATCTCTCTTCTTTTACATCCAAGTAAATCTTTTGAATTTTGCATCCAAATTCCATTACATTAGTTTGTAAATGTATCTATATGACCCCATCACAGTAAATTTCAATTATATATGATGTGAACACATTTTCTCTCTCATCAACCATTTTCATGAATCCTTATGTCTCACTGTTATGCTGCAAAAATTTCACTTCATTTTCCTAACCAAAATAATTGTGTAGTGAATACCATACCCATGTCTCTATCATGTTTATTCACATTTATGATCTTATAAATATTGAATTGTAATTTCATGTATTTATTAATCATTACATTATCGTGGAATAACTTCTGATGTTGATTGATTCCATGATCCATGTGGCACACTTATGCATGAAATGAAATGATTTAGAATGGTGCGCCCTAATAGCTCTCCAATGCAATGATTAAAGTATAGTATCATGATATGTCATGTACAATGGGAGTTGAATCATGATAATTCAAGTTGAATGAGTTTTTATTCGTGCTTCATGTGCAATGAGGTTTTACTCATTCTCCTTGTACAATGCGCATTGGATAATGCTAATTCCATGTCAAGTGTTGTTGCCACATTTCCATGTTATGATTATCAAGAATTATCATGCCTTTATGTTCATGATTCGCTTATTCTCCAATGATATTCCTATTGTCTAACATGTATTGTATTCCTAATGTTATTCCATTTTTATTCCCTTACTGTTCTTTATAGCTCACCCTTTTCTTATGCATGTCCTTAGGTTATCCCACTCAATGCTAAGTATAAGGGAATGTAATGGCAATGTAAAAAAAGTTTTCATAAATGATGTTGTGTGTTTTATGTTCTAGGATGTTATGTAATGTTCCAAAGCCCCATAGACACTAGACCTCTTCATCATCTATGGTGTTTCAAGTAAAGATTTTATGTAATAATTTAGGTTTAAGTGTGTAATAAAAAATAGGTTTGTTAAAGTGGGACATAGGATAGGTTTTGTTAATTTTCGGATTAAGATTAAAAACCACTAGTAAATAATTAGAGAAAAAAATAAGTATTATAAAAAAGTCCATAAGTATTGGTGATTATCGAGTAAATGGATTATCAAGAAAATAATGCGTCATGTGGATACGAGCCTATAAAGGATGCTCTGGCACATATGTATCCTAGGGGTAAATCCCAAAAACAATGCTTTGAGCTAGACTCTATTGGAAACGGGTGCACGCAAATGGGTCTTATTGCACTCTCAGTTATGACACTCCGAACAGATATGTTTTTGTAAATTCACAGGGTTAGTATGAACCCTTATTAATGTAATGAAAAAAATGACCCTATGAAAATATGTTAGAAAGTAGATCATAAATAGTATAGATTGAAACATATGGATTCATAATTTAAGGAAAAAATAGTTATTGATATGTCATCAGTTTTGTCCTTGCATTACCTTTTATGTATTCCTCAAACATTCCTTTTATTCTAGCCAATAAACAGTAATAAGAGGACTCAGTCTAAAAACCGATGTGAAGATCAATGTGATGACTGGGCTAATGAGATGCCCAATCCAATTCGAGCAGGAATCACGAACTTTGTAAAATTTCTCTCAGTTAACTAAATCATTGACTACAAACAAGGGTCAATTGGAATGTTCAACTCCCCTAATAAAGAATATGTCACTATTGTGTACTTTATGAGATAAAGGTGTCCCACATTCAAGGGATCATCTGATCCATCATTCACCAAACAAGTGATCAACATCATTGAAAAGATCTTCTGCATCCTTCAATGTTCTGAACAAGTGAAGGTTATCTTGGATGCTTATTTTATGAAGGGTGATGATGATAAATGGATAAAGATGATCAAATATACAAATCCTTCGTAAGATATCGAGGCTGTGGAATGGAAGGATTTCTATAATATGTTTTTTAAAATATATTTTATGTGCACCCTCTAAATTAAGATAGAAACAGACATCCTTTTCCTCATGAAAAAAGAAGATGAATCTGTCAGAGCTTATGTGGAAACATTCACAAGGATTGCATGATACACCTCCAGATTCGTCATTAACCCTCGAATATAAGGATGTCATCTTCTTTGGTGGGATGAAACCTAGCCTATGGAAAGCGCTGGTGATCCGCGATATTGACACCTATGAGTAAATTTTATGAGGTGACCTCATGGTCGAAATAGAGATCAGAGAATCTCGGGGGTATCATGGGGATAAGAATCATATGGTGGACTTCAATGATGGTCGTCCGATGGATACATCCAATGGAGCTATGATTATCCAACACCCCACTTTCCAATGGTGCAGAAATAAGCACCTGAAAATTGCCTGAAGGGGACGAGACAATGCTTTAGGTGTGGAAGAGAAGGGCACCTACATGTTAAATCCATACAATAAATATCTGCAGATTCAATAGAATAGAGGAATACATCATTCGTACCTCATCACATTACTGATTTCTAAAACTACAATTATCCAGGGAATCTTTCAAATTTGTGCCATATGCCACGGGTTTTATGAGGCATCCAACAACCTCCAAGGCATCAAGGGAGAGATTTTTCCATCACTTCTGTCGAACTAAACCTCGACAATTATGTGGTGAAAGGTAGGCTAGTTATTCATTCAGCAATAGAGAACGTACTTTTTGATTCAATTTCTACTCATTCTTTTATATCCCAAATGATTAGTACAAAAATCCCAGTACCACCACAAATCATGGAAGTAATGATGACAATGAGTTCAGAAAAAGGGTTAATCATTTCATCCCATGAATATAAACCCTCCACTATCATAATAAGAGGATTTAATTTCCAATCAAACCTCATTATACTACCTCTGGTGTAATATTATGAAATTTATGGCATGGATTATCATTCCTTATATAGAGCCAACATATATTTCCGTGAGAGGGAAATCCCTCTCCATGAAGATATTAGACCCTAGATTCTATTCAATTTCATGGAGTAAGAAGAATCTTCATTAGCTACATCATCTCAATAGTGGATATTACTGCACTATGAACACGTTTATCTAGCTCATATGATTTTGTCTAAGGAGGTAAACATCCTTAAAAACATGCATATTATGAAGGAATTCACTGAAGTGTTTCATGAGGAATTTCCTGGTCTTCCTACTCAAAGATATGTTGAATTCTCAATTGATCATATACATAGGGAGTTGCCAATATCCAAGAATCCATGTCGAATGGCTATTGTGAAGCTTGAGTATCTAAAGAAACTACTTCAAGAGAATCTGGATAAAGGGTTTATATTATCAAGTGCTTCACCATGGGGTGAATTAGTCCTCCTTGTCATGAAAAAAAGATGGTTCAATGCGACCTTGCATCGATTATCGTGAGCTAAACAAAATCAAGATGAAGAAAAAGTATCCTATCCCACGAATCGATGACATGTTTGATCAGATGCATGGAGCACAATACTACTCTAATGTGTATTTTAAGTCATGATATTATCTTGTAAGGGTGAATAAGGGAGATATCCCCAAGACTTCTTTTCATTTAAGATACATGAACTATGAATTCATAGTAATGCATTTCAGACTAACTAATTCTCCATCAACCATCATGGATATCATGAATAGAGTCATTATGGATTACCTAAACAAATTGGTGGTAGTCTTTAGAGATGATATTCTGATATACTCCAAAACCTGGGAGGATCATGAGGAGCACAAAATAACTGTATTAGAGACTTTACAAAAGGATAATATCAATGAAAAGTTCATCAAGTGTGAGTTCTGGTTGAAGGTGGTCTCATTCATGGGCCATATCATCACATGAAATAGGATATATGTGGATCAATTAAAAACAAATGAAATTTTTGGATGGCTGAGGAAAACATTGGTAACATATATTCGTAGAAACTTGGGGTTTTCTAGATATTATAGACGATTTGTGAGAAATTTCTCATGGTTTTCCGACCATCTTACCAATCTAACTCAGAAGGGAGTAAAGTTTTCTTGGGGTAATGAATGTAAAAATCAATAATTAAGGAGTTAAAAATGAGGCTTATCACTACACCTATGCTCACATTACCCACACCTGTAGAAATATTTTGGGTATTCAGTGATGCTTCAAAAAATGGACTAGGTTGTGTGTTGAGGAAAAATGATAAAATCATTGCATATGCTTTAAGTTAATTGAATGTTCATTGGAAGAATTATCCAAAAAATGATTTGTAGTTGGCTGTGGTGATATTATCATTAAACATTCCATGGAATTATCGTTTTGGGGAGAAGTGTGAAATATATACGGACCAAAAATTATCATTTATATATTCTCACAGAAAGAGTTGAACATGTGCCAATGAAGATGGCTAGATCTAATCAAAGACTATGACTACTCTATATATTATCACCCCGAGAAAGTGAATAAGGTGGCGAAAGATCTATGTTGAAAGGACCTGAAGATTCTATCATGAATGATAAGTGAGAAGGATCCAATATTCTTAGACTTTATGAAGAAGGAAATAGGAATAATAAAGAAGGGAAGATCATCAATCCTTTCACAAATGATTGCTCAACCGTCTCTTTTTGATAGATTAAATGATTCTCAAATAGATGATGTGCGAATTCAAAAGAAAGTGGATGGTATCCGAAAATGAAATCCTCTGAGTACAATGTTATAAAGAAGGAATTGTCAGATTTGGGAAAATACTATATATTCCATAATGTCATTACCTGAAGAAAAAAATTTTGGTTGATGCACATAGTTCATATTTCACTATTCAGCCACGAAATACAAGGATGTGTTAAAATCTTCGAGAAAATTATTGGTGGGATAATATGATGAAGTAGATCACTGAGTATACATCAATGTGACTGGTGTGTCAACAAGTGAAGGCACAGTGGATGAAGTCTAAGGGGGTGATGAAACAGTTTCCCATACCAGCATGGCTGTGGGAAAACATCACCATGGACATTGTCACCTGATATCCAGAGATATCCCAATGCAACAATGCAATGAAGGTTCTTATAGATCGTCTTACAAATACTACATACTATTTTTTTCAATTCAGGAGGATTTATCGTTTGATCAATTGGAATGAATATATATCAGGGAAGTGGTAATGAAGCATGGAGTACCACTATTTATTGTATCTGATTGAGATCCATGATTCCCCTCTATAGTTTCTATGAGTCTTCAACATGCTATGGATACTTTACAAAACATCAGTACAACCTATCATCATCAAACTGATAGCCAATATGAGATAACTATTCAGACATAGGATGATATATTATGATCATGATCTATGGACATCAATGGATTGTGGGACCCACATATTCCACTGGTTGAATTCTCCGAAAACAACAGTTTCCACTCAAGCATTCAAGTGGCACCTTATGAAGCCTCGTATGGGAAGAGGTGCAGAACACTGGAATGCATGGATTAAGACATTGAAGTTACGATTCTAGGACCAGAAATGGTCGTAGAAATGGTGGTGTAGGTTAAAACCATTCCATAACATATCAATAAAACCGAGTGTCTACATAAGAGTTATATAGATAACCGTCGATGAGACCTTGAGTTTAAATTTGAAGACATGTAATTTCTATGCATATCTCCATAGAATATGGCCATGATGTTTTGAAAGAAATAGACGTTAATTCTTAGGAACACCGGACCCTTCAAGATTCATGATCATGTTTGGGTTATGTCCTATCGACAAGCACTTCCACATACCATGTCCATTGTACATGATTAATTTCATGTATCCCTCTTAAAGAAGTACATAAAAGACACTTCACATGTACTCTATTCAGAGGTCGTACATGTAGATGATGTTCCTTCTTATGAGAGGAAACCATTGAATAACATAGATCATAGTGAAATTTTTATTCGAAATAAAATAATGCCTCTCATCAAGGTTTTGTCGGGAAACCACAAAACTGAAGAAGTGATATATGAATCAGAGAATGTGATGATGTAGAGTTACCTTCATTTTATTTAGAGTGGGAAAATGAAATTTCATGGGGGAAATTTATTATGGGGGAAAGATTCTAATGACCCAATATTTTAATAATGGAAATTCCTCTTGATATAATTAAATGTTTATTTTTGTTTTATAAAATGTCAACATAATCAGTTTTATGTTTCTGGATTTTAAAATATAATTATTAATTTTGACTCTTTTTAATATAATTGTTGAACAATGATCACATTATTAGTATAAATATAGGGATTTACAAATCCAATATACTCAGAAAAAGGAATCAATGGCCTCATCCAGTACCCTTGACTTGTACGAAGCCCATTTGTTAGAGCATGGAATAGAGGTGGCATCATTGGGATTCACTATTGACGAAGCCCAAGCCACACATGAACATGTTAATCATTAACAGAACCAAACACGAGATAAGTAGAAGTTAATATAGATTACCACCCGAGCTATATTTACTGAGCCACCCCAAGAGTATGTTACCATCACACACCTTACCCTTCAGTCTTATATAGGAGCTATAAGTGGTTATGAAACAAGACTCTATCACTATTTCTATGCACTGTATTTTTGTATAAGGAATGTGCAATAATTTTATTGATGTTACTTTGTAAATAGTTTTAAAAGCACAAATATTAATTTAGTTAATAATCAACCAAATAATATATATCGATGAATTAATGAATTTTTGAATAAAATAGTATTTTAATAATATATTATTATTATTAAATTACTTTTTAAAAAATATAATTGATCATATAATTTAAGAATGTAATTGTATTTTTTATAAAGGTTTGAATGTTGTTTTTGTCAAAATCCCTTAATATTTAGTAAATACAGATTTTATTTTAAAATTAAAGATTCACATATTAATAAAATTATTTTGATAAAATGAAAATTATTTTTGGAATTAGGAATAAAAAATTATCAAATGGTGTATTTTTCATAACTTTCGAAGACAGTTGAATTTTAGGTTGAAAATTATATACCGTTTAAATATTTGATGCGTTTTTTGTCATCATAATGACCCAATTAGTGATGTAATAAAATAATATAAACATTATGCTTGGACAATATATGTTTTACAATTAAAATAATGTTTTTTAGGTTTGTTTGATAAATTTTACAGTGCATTATTTGACCTATAAAGTCTTATAAAATATTTTTTCTTTTTAAAATGGTTTCCTTGAGTGTGTGACTCACCTCCACATAAGAAAACCTATTATTTTAGGATGTTCGGCCATTGGAAATATAAAATATTTTTTCCACAACCATTTGGATAAAAACATGTCCAAAAAATTTGGGCTGGATTTTGGTTTTGATTAGTTTAAAATGATGTGTCTGAAACCTAAATATTAAATAATTTCCTCTCCATTCCTATACTATCAAACCGAATCTCCCACTTCCTCTTCACTCAAACATTTGATGTTTGACCAACCCCTGACCTCCTCTCTCATGAATCCTCCCATGGTGCCCCATACTCCCATGAATCCTCTCTCAAGGCTCTCCCAAGCCTTTGGGATCACACTTCCATGTAATGGATTTATTCCTTTCAAATTTTTGTCTAATTTTCATTAAGTTTTTATGCCTTTTTATTAAATAAAAAATATTAGGGTATGATTTATCACCTACCCCATCCATACATATTTATGTTTGGATGATGGGAGACAATTTTCTCTCTCATTAATTCCTCCCAGGTACACCGGTTATCGTGCCGAATTTTTTTGAGGGATTTATCTCTCCTCTTCTACATCCATGTATTTCTTTTTTATTAATCATCTAAATTCAATTACATTTGTTGTTATATGTATCTATATAACCCCTTACTATCCATTTCATTTATATATGAGAAGGCACCCGTTTTTCTTTCATCAACCAATTACATGAATCTTTATGTCACATCGTTATGCAGTTGAAAATGCACCGCATTTTTTCAAACCAAGATCATTTTGTACTGAATACCATTACCCTGTATTTGTCAAGAAAACTCACCAATATAATCATATACATATTGAATGGAACATTCATGTATTTATTCCCCATTACATAACGTGGAATAACATATATTGTTGATTGATTCCATGATCCAAGTGGCACACTTATGCATTAAATAAAATGTTTATGGAGGGTGAGCCCTGATAGCGCGCAAATTATTTTGGTTAAGTATAGTATCATGATATTTCATGTGAAATGGGATTTCACTCTTGATACATCAAGAGAAAGGAGGTTTTACTCATGATTTACAAGAAATGAGGGTTTACTCATGCCCCATGTGCAATGAGCCTTGGATCATGCTAATTCCTTGTTAAGTGTTGCTTCCACATTTCCATGTTATGATTATCATGCTTTATCATGCCATTATGTTCATGATTCTCTTGGGATCCATTTGATGTGACTATTTTCTAAAATTTATTGTATTTATATTGTTATTCCATGTATATTTCCTTTCTGGGCTTTATATCTCACCCTTTTCATATGCATTTCCTCAATTTATCCAATGAAATGCTATGTACAGGGGATTGTAGAGGTCATGTAAAAGATGTTTTCCATAAATCTTTTGTCAGTTTTATGTTTGATGCTACTATGTAATGTTCCTAAGACCTAAATACACTAGTCCTCTTAACCATATATCTTATATCAAGTGAATATTTTGTGTAATAAATCATGTATAAGTGTGTAATAAAAAGTAGGGTTGTTATACAAACACATCACAATAAAATCATAAATATCTATTATCATTCCATCCCACTAGTAATACTCCCGATGATCAATGTACATCATAGTACGACCATGATGAACTAAGTAAGTAGATCCATGAGATTCACATAATAGCTCATTATTCAATATTGAATCACAAGGAACACATAATATCTTCCCAAACCTCAAAACACAATCATTATCAAGGTTAAAATCTGGAAACATACCCTTCTGAACCATCTCTGTCTTTTTCGAAAAATCATTGTATTCCTTCTATTGTTGCATACTTCTGTCTAATATAGGTGATTTCACTAACACCATAAACAAATCAGATGACTTTCCCACACCAACAACTTCTATTCCAATGTTCATCAATTATTTAATCAAAGGATCTTGTTCCAAATGGAACTATGTTAACGAACTCTTACTTTCTAAAATCAAAGCATCAACCACATTATTTTCCATTCCATTATGGTACTGAATCGTGCAATCATAATAATTGATTAATTCAAACATCTCATTTGTCACATGTTCAATTCATTTTGAGTGAATATATACATCAATATTTTGTGATCAGTATAAATTTCACTCCTTAATCCATAAAAATAATGCCTCCAAATTTTTACTGAAAAAACAACATAACAAAATTCCAAATCACATGTAGAGTAATTTAAATCATGTGGTTTCAAATGATGTTAAGCATAATCAATCACCGAAGTAATCTTCATAAGGAAACATCAAAGTCCTTTCAACAAAGCATCATGGTAGATAAAAAAACTCTCCATTTCTGGAAGGTAATTCCAAAAAATTGAGCGTTCACTGATCTTCATTTCAATTCTTGAAAACAACCATCCCATTAATTTTCCCTAATGAACATAACACCATTTTGAGTTAACATAATCAGTGGGATAGATAACCATGCAAAACACTAAACAAACCTCTAGTTATAACATGATAAACCAAAAAAACTATTAATATATGTTATATTTCTGGGTCTTGGAAATGTTTAAATAACTATTGTTTTAGCAGGATCAACATTTATGCCATTTTTTGAAACAATGTGCCCATGGATTGAAATTTTTTGTAACCAAAACGCACCCTTACATAATTTCTCAAACATTTTCTTTTCTTTTAAGGATTGAAAGATAACCCTCAAATGACATTAATGGCCCTATTAAATTTTTGAATGAACCAAAATATCATCAATACACACAAACAAAAACATAACCAAGAACTCACAAATACTTCTATTCATTAGATCCAGTTATACAACAGGAAAATTGGTTAACCCAAAAGGCATATCTACAAATTCATAATGGCCATACCTATTATGAAACATGGACTTTAAATTTCATATTCTTTTATGTTCAACTGATGGTACCCCAACCTCCCATCAATCTTCAAAAAATACTAAGCATCATGGAGCTGACCAAACACATTATCGATATGAGGAAAATGATACTTTTTCATAACAGTGATGTTATTAAATACTCTAAAATCAATGAAAAGTCTCTTTGAACCATTTCTATTTTTAACAAATAAGACAGGGCCACCCCATAGATATGTGATAGGTCAAATAAAACCATTAACATCTAACTCATGAAATTATTTATTAAACTCTAAAATATCAAGTTGATCTATTCGATAAGGTGGCTTTGAAATTGGATTAACATAAAGAACTAAGTTAATAATATATTGAACTTCTCGATAATGTGTAAAAAAATGAAACTATTCAGAAAAAACATCAGGGTACTCATTTACCACTGGCACGTCATTAATCTGAATTGTTCAATTGTTTTCAAAATATGTTCAAGATAACATTCAATTACATATTTTACTAATTTCTCAGCTACTAGATATGTTATAAAAATTACGGTTTCTTTCTTATAAATATACTAAAAATATTTTAAAAAGAAACCTCTATAGCTCTGAAGTCAATCATATCATGATATACAGAAATCAAATCCATACTTAATATAATATTAAACTCTAGTAGAGGAAAAAAATAACGTCTACAGGTATATTCATTCCGCACATATGGACAAGAAGGTTATTATGATTTCTTTTTTGTCTAAACATCCCCCCCATAGTTTTTTACCATAAGTTCAGGATTCATATGTTGATATAGAATTCCCAATTTTCTAGAATACTTCTCAGAAATGAATGAATGAGTTGACACTGAATCAAACCACACATTAGCATAAACTGAACAAACAAACATTGTACCTGATACTAATTTATTTAATAGACCAACATCTACTGAATTATTTACAAAGGATTTCACAACTCATTTCTGATTGTATTCTTGCTAGATTCCCTCAATTGAGCTCTTCATTGAACACTCATTTCCATAATGACCCGTTTCATTTAACATTAAACATTTTACTTACTATAAATCATATTTTTTCTAACCATTTACCATATCTTTTTCAGCGCAATTAAAATATGTAGGCCCCATTTTACCACATTGGTATCACTAACCATTATTCAAAATATATTTACCAGCATTATTCTTACCACAACATTGAAAAACTGTAAACATTTTTTTATTAACAACATATTTTTTTAATAGTTCATTCCATTCATCTGCAACCTCGACATATTATTCTGTAGTTCTTTCAAAGATCTCCTAATCACCGGAAAACTTCATTTCCATATTCTCTACACATAGAACATTTTTTCCATAAAATTTTAACTAGAGAGAAGATAAATCCCTTCGATAGATGACATTAATCATAAGAATAAATTTTTTATTTTACAATCAATATCTCGTATGAAATCTGGAGAATAACTTTCTCATCGAGTGAATTTTGCTTTATAAGCAGCCACTAAGTCATACTCCTACTTCAATTCGATGAATTTTTTTTCCATCATAAGACGAACCACTATATGAAAATATTTTTAAACGCCCCATGACCTCAAAAATCATTTCCTGTGATTAAATCCACCATTTTGTTGTACAGGGTTTGATGATCCTTTGAATGATGGGGGATGTTTCCCTATGAAATGAAACACTACAAACGTGTTCCTCTATGGTTGATTAGGATGATCTCGTGCATGGATCCCACCAACATTTATACCCTGAGACAATTTTTCCATCACTGAAAGAAATGTAAATTTCTTATTCTAACCATCTCATGTTGCTAATTTGAATTGTTTTCCTACTCCTGATGTCTTCGAATCCTAGCTTCCCTTTTTTACTCTGTGGATAATTATTCTGAACCGAGATATATATTAGGCAAAGAAACATGATAAAATGTAAATGAAATATCATTTTAATAATAAAATAAATTAATTTATGGATATTAATATAACAATATCCTAACTCCAAAAGTTATATAAATCAATGTTTGATACAAAATATAAGTACCCAACCATTAAACATTACATAATAATGAATTAAATGGAGAATTCACATTGAAAATATTTTCAGGATTATAGATATTGAGAATTAGGGAATAAATATTATATTAAATCTCATAAATTACAATTTTGACACATCTACTTAGTTTCCATTTTTTCATAAAAAAACTCTTGAATAAAAGAGTCTTGTAGAGTTCATTGTTTTAAGCATCATGACTTTTCCTTTATCCCATCCATGACACTATACATCTTTATGTCTTATGAAAACATCTTAAAACATGGAATGAGCATGAAAATCTCAGTTAGGGTTATAAAATATAGAAAGAAAACATCAGTCCATCAAAACACAAGATTTTCAACATACCTCATGAAATCATATGATTTATGAATAACACAACATAATCACAAATCATAATTGTAACTTATGGCATCCATAACTTACATACATTATAGCATTCACATTTATGTAAGGAGTTACATTTTGTATACCCAAAATAGTATATTCTTAAAATCTATTAGGAGAAACATTCACATTTAACTCTGTCACATTATCAAATGCATTGGATATCTATCATGGGCTCACCTATTCTTGATTTATTATAGAACAACTCATATAGTTAAAAAATTCCCAAGAACCATAACAAATTCATAACACATAAAATAAACAAAAATGAAAGATAAAACATCCTCATATCAATCACAATATATCATTTAAATATATTGACATAAAAACTATATTATAAAAACCATTTTCAATTCCAAAATATGTAAAATAGTATATGGTAATGTTTCCTTTTAAAAATAATACAGCTTGTTTAGGAATCATTAGATGAAATAATACTCACAGTAGAGGAAAAGGCCATTCATGCTGCTTACATTTAAAAACATTATTTTCTTTTTCATTCAGAAAAAAACATTATAGAAAAATATTCCCTTTAAATGAATGAAAATTCAATTGTGTATATACACCATATAAATTGATTTTGAGTATAAAAAAAATATGCATCAATTAAAGGAGATTGAGATGAAGTCACTTATCTCGTCTATAACTTTAACCGTTTATTCCTTAATCTCATGAATAATAAACCATAGTTAATTTAAAATTTCTTAATAACATTTATTATGTTTATTATTCATTGTATATCACTTATTACAATTTTATAAAAATTATTTAATCAATCATGTTAATAATGGTCATCTTTTCGATATTTGGTACTGGATTCAAAAATGAACTTTTTATATTTACAGGTATTCCATGTGGTCAAAAGTTCATTATCTCCATAAGGATATTCATGATTTATATATCATATATATCATATATATATTCAGTATATATATTTATTTTTAATATTACATATCATATGGAGGTAAGAAATGGCATGCACCATTCATGAAGACGGTAAGACGTACATACATATGAACACTAATTTCATTCAAATTTTGTATTTTATGAAATGAAATCTTAATGATAAAAAGGTATATTATCATTATAGTTTAATATCATATATAATTTCATTAAATACATCATTTATAAATTCCACATATGGTATGAGCGAGACATATCACTCAAAGGGGGCGGTAGTTCGAACTTCTTCAAATGAAATTATCATATTTATCCATTACGAAAACTGTAATGGTATGATATGAATGAAAAATAATGAATCATAGATAAAATATATATATATAATATAGGTCACATTTAAATATAGTTCCCTCATATTGGCCACCATAAGTGGTGGTAGAAGAATGTTGAACAATCATTGTTTTGTGAGACAGTAGTACACCGTCAACAGAAAGAGTATGTTCTATACCCATTAGACATAGGTGTGTGTAAGATTAGTTCGAATCCTAATCATAAAAAAATATTTTACTTATTATATAGGTGTTTTTATAAAAATATGTAATAAAAAGTGTTTAGGGTGTTGGAAATTTTAAATAATAGAAAAGAACTTAAGAGAAGATGTTATCTTTAAATTGTGTAACTCCCTTTGGTTTGAACCAAAAGGATTTATTGATGTGCCTTCTGCCTAAGGTAAGGTTTCTAAGTGGATGATAGGGATATTGAGAGATTATTTAGGCATTGTTTGGACAATCCATGGGGCATGAGAGATTTTAGTAATTGGTTAGAGATGAGGAATTTTTATATGGGGGAGGAGGGGCTCTTTTGGAATGATAGAAAATATTATTTAATTATATAACTATTTTCAGTTTCTAAATGTTCAAACCATATTAAAGTTGAATAAAAGATGAGTCTTGTTCGAAATAAAATAATCCAACGAAATTTGGGCAGTTTGGAGATAACTTTTTACCTTTTATAATCGTATCTATTTAAATGATTCATTAATGAGGTAGACACTACATCATTATTGTGTCATAAATAATATTATTTAGTTGATGTCTAAAAATTATAAAAAATATCATGTTGTAGGATGTCATTTTAGATTTCAAATTAATATATATTTTCAAAGAGATAACTTATATAACCCCATGTAAAAATTGATTTAATAACAGATATATGTTTATGTCATTTTTGTCATCAATTTAAATTAATTAATATAAAGTGTCATTATCACTCCTAAGTGGCTTCATGGGGTCAAAAAACCAGCTCAAGGATGCCCATAGTCATAAATTTCGATACCAATAGGATTATGTGACAATTTATGGTAATTTTATATTATTATAATATTAAATTTACCATTATTTACTCTATTTACGGTTAACCGTGATAAATAAAAGTCAAAAGTTACTATTCAACATAACATATTTTCATCTTATTGAACCAGATTTTACATAAAAATAGATACCATGTATGTCAGAGTTTTGAAAATAAATTAAATGAAGTATAGAAATATCATTTAAATGAAAAAGTCATTTTTGAACATGTACTCTGTGTTTTCACTATTCATAAAAAATTGACGATTATCAGAAAAATTCCACAGTTTCAGCCTAAGCTATATTTGATATTCTAAATTAATAAATGATGCCTATTTTACTAAATTCAAAACATAGATGTTAGATTGATAAATTTAAAAACAATATGCGTTTTTGAAACAAAAAGTGTGTTTTTATGAAATAATAAATATTAAAATATTGACACTTGTTTATGTCCAATTTCAAAGTGAAATTACTACCAATGACAAAAAAATAAATTAAATAGTAAAAATATAATATAATGACACTTTAAAACTAATTAAAAAAAATATTCTAACCAAATTATTAAATTATATTAAAAGGTAGTTTTGAATTAAAGTACAGTATTATTTACTATTCATTTAAAAAATTAATTTTATCATAAAAATACCAAAATTCTGCCCAATGTAAATTTTTATGTCCTGATTATAAATTAAAATATTAGTTTTTCAAATAGAACATATAAAAGTGACAAAAAATTTATTTTGAGAGGAATCCCCATCAAAAGAAAATAAAGCGACCTTTTAATGAATATTAGCGTATTTATGATT
This sequence comes from Viscum album, assembly GCA_963277665.1. Lineage (NCBI taxonomy): Eukaryota > Viridiplantae > Streptophyta > Magnoliopsida > Santalales > Viscaceae > Viscum > Viscum album. Next base: position 1,101,745,632 of record OY728145.1, read on the forward strand.
AAAATTGGATTCTTTAATATATTTAACCTCTAGATTTTATTGGATAATTGTAAAAACATTTAAAAATCATGTATAATTATATTATAGTTAGTTCTATTCATTTTTTCCAATACAACGACTTGGCATTAAATACCATTTAAAATAATATTATATAATTATTTTTCAATATGACCAGACGTTGTGTGTAACGTGAGATTCCAATGAAACCCGTTGTTGCGAATCAGGGACACCATCAAAAATAGAATTTTCTTTAAAGTAAAATTAAAATTTAATTCACAAATATTATTACATGTGATAATTTTATATTGTTTATTTTCCTGGGATGTTACAGATATCCTATTGAGTTGTACTATCACCCTACTCAGGATGCCAAAAAAATAATCAAATAAATATATTATTTTTCTGATAAGATACCAGTATGATAATTTTGTTGGACTATAGTTTTGGGAGGGATCATGAATGTGGCAACTGTACATCTTTTCCAGAGCCTTATTGGAGTTCAAAAATATATTTTTTCACATATATAGGTGAAAAAATTATTATATATCTTGTCTACTATTTTGGTGGGGTTATGTTATTTTGGGATTGGTTATCAGATGACAATATAATTATTTTTTTTAATATAATTTGATTAAATTTAATTCATTATTTATTTTGTGATACATTGATAAAGATGTTATAGTATCCCCACAATATATATTTTCCCTCACATCTAGTCAGTAGCCACTAGCATATGTAGAGGCATTTGTGAGGTCATGCGACCAACCAGCTTGTGGCACTGAGGTGTGGCTCTCGGGATGGTACATCACATAATTGGAGAGTTCATTTGTTTTTTATATCATGTACATCCCCATTATGGAAACACAGAAATCAAAAAAACAAATTTGAATGGTTGGAATGTATAGGGATATGCAAGTCGTTAACTGCAACTCCTTATAAAAATTTAAAAGGACTATTTTACATAGAATTTATTTTACCTTTCTTCACATACTATATAAATCTTTTCCATAAAGTCACCATTTGGAATACATGATTCACCTTTTGAAATACTATATCTTTTCTCCATTTATATACATTACAATTTATCTTACTTGGATTATCTTAATGTGATTTTATATAGATCCCACTTTCAATTTTTTATCCTAAACTTGTTCTTTGGATACTAGATTCGTCTCTCCATCCTTATCTTACCACGTTAGGCTCTATACCCGAACAATGCTTTATAAGATGTAATTTGGATTCAAGAGTGGAATATATTATTATTATAAAATTATACATATGGTTGTAAATGATCCCACATTCCCTAAGTGTCATGTCAGAATTACCTTATCATAAATTCTAATGTCTATATAGTTATTCAAGATTTTTAAGGGTGAGAGGTGTTGTTGTAACGTATCTTTTTATTGATTGAATCTTAATATATACACAAAAGTTTCAATGTGAATCAAGGGTCAAGATTATATAATATTTATAGAGGGGAACCATGAAGTCTCACTACATCATTGATATAGATTAGTGAAAGTTGTTAGAAGGGTATATACTCCCTTGTAATGATGAAATATACCATATTGGCAAGGTGGCACATAATATCCCATGTAACATTATTCAATTTAAGAGTCATTGGTTATCATGTGAAGATGCTTCTTGTAACATTGTACCACTTCCATGAAATTATTGGTAGAGGATTCATGAAACCATTAGGAGGTTTCCTTTCAATCATTAACAATATAAATTTTATATATTTGGAAACATAGTTTTTAATTTCCTATATCTTACCATCCCACTATAACTTTTACGGGAAATCCATATACATATTTATAATACAATAATGAATAAAAAAATTTGAAATATGTGATTTTTCACTAAATTACAAAGACATCTCTAGTTAAAATTGAACACACAGTCTCATTCTAAATATTAACACACAATATTTATAGGAAAATCATTTTAATATCAATTATTTATTATATTAATACTCTATATCAAACCATAATTTAAATGATGGATTTTTTAATATAATATAGTAAAAATAGTTTTGATATAATTTGAAAAGGGAACGATTTATTCCCTTACGTAATATTCCTATATCCCACATTACTACCTCCATAAATATATGATCATTTGTTATTCGCATTGTTACACCCCATAATTATATGGACCATTTTTTAATAAATTAAAATTTTCATATATATATTTTAATGAAATATGTAAAAAATTCCAATCACACTAATACAACTTGTCTTCTATTATAGAAAATACTATGTTGGCGTATGATACACTCAAGACCATGTTAGTGTACCATACACGCAACAAAAACTTGTCGTGAGATGAACACAATACTGAGTTTCTATGAAAAAATATATTCTTATTGTTTTATATAAATAAATAAGATAATTATTTACTAATCATTAAACATAGTTATTTTAATATTATTAAATACTTTTCGAATATTTTTTCATTTTTATGATATATATTAAACATATTGATAATAATATATAAGAATTTTCATAAAGTCATTGTATGTCTAAAAATAGAATCTTTAAGGTATATATAACAAAATAAAATTTAAACACCTTTTGGAATTTTATTTTATTAAATAATCATCAATTTTTAATTTCAAATGTCAGAATTACCATAGGATGAAATATTTTGAATATTTTTAGAAACATCATTTGTTGTATGAATAGTAAAAATTAATGATTTTTAATTCCTAACTACTTTTTAATTAAAGTTATTTATAAGGAAAAAATATTTTTTCATTATATTTTAATGTTTAAATAGAAAATATTTTTTCATGTAATATATTTTTTAAAAATTCATCCATATAATGGGTTGTTTAATAAATAACTATCTCTATATGTATAATAAATATATATACATATCAACATTTCCCTTTTGTCAAATAATACGCACCACTAAGAGATTATCCAAAATATGAACAATCCTTACATAATGAAATATACCGGTAATAGTCATGTGTTTCATATAAGTGTAAGGATATCATGATAAGATAGTTATTGAGTTAGATATTATTTAATTTTTTGAGAACATTTCAATGGAAGGACAATGCTTAATTTATTAATAGTTCACCACTAGGTATTTGAAAAAAAACAAATTTCTCTTGGAAATCACATTGTATATAGGTAATTTATGATAATTAATGGAGACTAAAGGATTGAGAGATTAATTATGTTTTATAAGATGTTAATAATATATTTTCATAGGATAAAATCAGAAATATATTAATATGATGATGTTTTGGATGTTATCAATTTTTATAAGTGTAAAAAATACATTTTTTTATATAACTATTAATTTTTTAAAGAATTCATGAAACTATTCCGCATTCAATGACTCCAAATTCCGAAATAAACTTTTTTGGGGTTGGATAATATATATAAAATCCTCTATCAATAATTTTTACACGCTCTTCATACAATTTTCAATCCTTTTACAATTTAATATTTCAATTTTACCATTGAAGTATTTTATCTATGAAATTTATATTATTGTAAATAATTTTCTATTGATATATAAAAATAAAATAAGGACAGAGATATAATTTGGAAATGATGTATATAAATATTTAGTAAATTGTTTCAAATACTATATGAATATTTATAACAAATTAATATTCCCCTTACTTCTTTGAAAGCATAAGAAACCCAGTTATTTATGTTCGGTATTTTTAAGCATAAAATATATACATAAGATAGAATTATTAGTGTTTTAGATTTGCATATTTTAAAATAAAATATAATAAAATTTATATCACAATAAAAAAACCCATAACATAATTTTACTGATATTTTTTTCAAGTAAAAATAAAATAATAAAATATGTTTCTTTTAAGTGAAAATATTACTTATGTTTATATAATTTTATTGACATGTTTCATAAATTTGTAATTGTATTTAAAAAGTAATATCATTATTCATGAAATGTATATTTTATCATGGGAAAATATTTTTTATTATATATGTTGTACTTATTTATTTTAATAGTAATTATTACTATTGTTCTTAGTAAAATATTATTTTATTCTTTATTAAATTAATATTCATTTAATTTAAGAAAATTTTAAATATTCACAATACGATAATATTATAATTGTGAATTATAAATAAAGCAATTTTTTAAAATATAATCTTATGTATTTATAAATTATCTGATAAACATATATAAATGAACCCTTTATTAGGTTTTAATGTGTGTTGTGTGATAAATTTCATTATGTATTGTTTTATAAATACAACTGGGCATCATGTATTAGACTCTACTAACCATGAATTATTTCATGCCTGATATTTGATAAATGTAAGAGTATAAAAAACATGGTATTTCATCATTATTCCAACTTAAGCTTCCTAAGTATTCATCTATAGCTTGTGATTTCTCCAAAATAATTTCATTGGAAAACTATTCTAATTCCCCCAATTATTGACTCTAGTGTCCTTTATTTGAACATGCATATAATTATATGAAATTTCAGCTTCAAATTATTATTCATTATGTGTACTATCCTGAACATTTCATTAGATTTCACAGTCTTGTATTTCTTGCAGTTTTACCCATGTTTTTGTATACCATGGTTTTGATTTTTCTTGACATTTTATTGTTTAAAAATTAATAATTTTGGGAGACAAATGGGTATTCAATGTTAGTTCACATTTTCCAAAAAACATGTGCTTACCCCCAGACCGAGGGGAAATTCAGGGTTGGTTCATGGTTTTTCAGTCTATGTGCCCCATATATGAAATGGTTCATGTTTTATATTAAACCCCCAATAAATTATAAAAATATCTTGAGCCCATCATTATTAATATATGATCACCCCCACTCAGACCTAAACCCATTCATAAATTGTTTGAATCTACCAAGTGGATTCCATGTCCATCTATTGTCTATTCTTGGCGAATCGAGGATCCTATTAAGGGATCTAGACCCTCTGGCAAGAGATATATTTCTTTGTGGATTCCTATCACTCTCTATTATATCTCATTTAGGATGAATATGAATTTTATATGTTTTTTGTCTTATATATATATTTAGGTTTTTATAGATATTAATAAAACTGTTCTTCGATCTACGTTTTGGTTCTCGGTCTCATTTTTCATTGTGTGAATTGAGAGTTCTATATCAATTTTCTGAATTTTGGTTTCCCAAATAATCAGTAATGATCTTGAGGTATGTGGTATAAATATAAAATCCTATATTATTTATTATAATTGTGTGTATAGAATTGTGAAAAAAAAATCATTGTTTGGAAATCACATCCTATATTGGATTTATTAATTTAATAATTAATTAACAGAATGTTTTTATTATGAAATTGATGGAATATGGGGACTGTGATAATTTTTAATTAAATGGAATCTCTAAATGAGTTATAAATTTTAATTATATAATTTTTTGTTTATTTTAATCATGGTTTTGTTAGATTAACATAATATAATTAATGGATAAAATGATTGAATGTTGATAAACGGTTTGATAGTAAATTTTTCATATTATTCCATGTCAATAATGGTTTAAACAATTATTTTATTCATAAATGATATTGAATTACAGGACATGTAATGATGATAATATGGAAATTGATTATTTACCATCCAAAATGGGATATATTAGATAAGTGTGATGGTTGATAAACAAATTGTTTGAAAATTAATGATTCTTCGTAAACCCATGGGGTTTAAGATATGGTGTCTTATACCCAAATGAATTCATATGATAAATTTATGTGGGACATGGAATGATGATTGAAAATCCAACTTGTTATTGATTAATTTATGTGTTTTTAATCATGAACTGTTTCTTAAAATACCCAGTAGATTCTTCCCATTTTTTTTGGACATAAAATGTTTTCATTAGACTATTATTCAATGTGGTTGCAATTGTGAAATTGAAATTTAATTAGTGAAAAAATAACATGTGATATTGAATTATGATTCACTATGTGATATGGTTTATACTCCATCATGGTCTAATGAAGGTATTGATGGTTGAGGCTCTATCATGAATTCATGAAATTTATATGGTTAATTAAAGTATAATGAAATTTGATTATTATTTTAATGTTGTATTTTTATACACTGTTATAGACTAGATATCACCATTTTTGATATCTTATTGGGTTGTAATCACTTGCTACATAGGATACCTGATCAGTACCAAAAGAGGATTCATGAAATCATGAAATGATAATGGAAATATCCCTATGTTTGATGGTTCTGTTGGTATGAAAAATGGAAGAGAGAACTAGACATGGTATCAGTAATCAATTGGAAATGATAATGACTCATTATTTTGGTTTTTAATATTGACAATTGACACATATAAGGCATGAAATATGTGTTATCTCGGTTTTATTACTGTATACCTATTTTTAATCAGGTTATACAATCTTTTTCTATTTCTGATAAATATTATTTGATTATATTTTAATTACTTAAATTTTTTTCTAGTTTTATAATTTGGGTATAGTAAGCCCATGATATATATTTGACACTCACTAATGGTCGGTTGTCTATTGTGTAAGGAGATGCACACCAGAGGTCATGGGATTAATCTAGTTAAGACATTAATGTGTGACACTCATTTCATGGCGTCAAAAATTTGTATGAAATATAGTTTTTATTTTATTTTTTCATAATATTTTCTAAATATATATAGTAGAATAAGATAAATTGGTCCTTCATCAAAATATCATTCATAGGTATTACCGAACAATGTATGAGGGTAAAATCAATTTAACTAGGGTGGGATTATTTTTATTGATGTGAATCGATATAACTAGATGTTATTTCACATCAATAGGGGCACTGGATGGGTGGTGTTACTGCTTTCTAATATTTTTATGGGATTTGAATCATGGCCTCGTATGTATTTCGAGTTCATTATTCATTATAGGTCATGATTCTTACCAAATTACATGCATCATTTCTGACATGCACAATTAAGATTTTTTTATGTTGGTTTTTTTATATAAAATTTCTCTACATTCTTATTGATGTTTTAATGAGAAATGTGACTTAAGTGAAATTAAAATATTGAATGATTCTAATTGTCAAAAAAATTAATTGATAAAATGGTTGTGTATTATAAAATGTGAATTTTAGAAAAATATCTACTCTTTCACAATCATGACGTAGATGGGGTATGGTAGAGGTTAGTGACACTTCCTCAGTTTTGACCATGTTTCCTGATAAGGGTGACATATTATTATTGATTTTTGTGAATCTATTTTATATTGATGTGGTCATGAGGTGTTATGTATCTAAATTCATGTGTAATGTATTTTATTTTTGTTTCTCTTTGATGATTCATTTTTGTTGGATGACATGTGGAAATGGATGGAAATGTTCCACTAGTGGTCGAACATGAAGAAACAATAAAAATAGGTGATAAAGATTGAGAGAAGTTAGTTAGAACATTTCACCTTTTATGAATTATTTTTAAAGAGGCTGATGGTGGGTTGTGATGAGTATATCTTACATTACATGAGAAAAGAATTCTAATACCCTCATATATTCACGATAGAGGGTGTACAGAAGGCATATATTTTCTAGAATGAGTCTATCCATATGATTTTTAACAACATGAAGAATCCTTCCATAGAGTGTGTAAATTTTTTTGTTGATATCTTGCATGGTCAAGATAATTTTGGGTTATACATCCATAAATGGGAATGAAATAGAATTAATATTGAGTGGAAGAATATTCAAGAGATGTTATTTGAGACATTTTAGCCTTTGTAAATCAGGTAAGATAGGGAATCTGAGTTAATTTATGATTCTTGTGGAATGTTGTTGGATTAATTTAAATGAAAATGGTATAAGGCCCCAGCCTTAAACATTACATAATATTGAATTAAATGAATAATTCTCATTGAGGATCTTTTAAAGTTTAGAGTTTTAGAGAATTATATCATAACTATTACATCTCAAAAGATCACAAAGTAGACACTTCTACTAAGTTTCATTAAAATAAAAACTCTTAAAAAAACATGTCTAGTTCAATGTTTCAGATACCATGACATTCCCTTGATCCCATCCTTGACCCTGTTCCACATTAATTCCTATGAAAAAACATTTCAAAAAAACATGGGGTGAGGATAAAAAGCTCAGTAAGGGATACACAAAGAATGAAAACTGTTAGTTTATCAAAACAACAAGTAGACCATGTATACTTTATCAAAGTAATACTTTTCACCTTCATGAAGTAGTAAAAACTCTTCACTGAATAAAAGATCATTACTTACCATTTTGTAACCAAAATATTACCATAAAACCCATATAAAGATCACATAACATATAAAGGTAACTTGGGACATAAACATACTTAAATGGAATAACCATACGTTCAAATTCCACACATATCACTTAATAGAATAGCCATACGGCTGACTTCCATACCCAATGCATTGGATGTTAAAATGTAACCACCCATCCTGGTATTCACGGCACCACCCGTCATATGGTTTATCATGTAACCACCCATCAAATGCCCAAGTACCATTATAAAATCATAAGACATACAACAAATATGACAGAATGAAAACATTTCCACACTTTGATCACATTATAACACTTAAATATATTGACATAAAAAATACATTATAAAAACCATTTTCAATTCCAAAATACATAAAAGATTATATGGTGTATATTTCATTTTAAAAAACATCACAGCTTGTTGAGGAAGCCAAAGACCAAATAATACTCACGGCGGTGGAAAAGGTCGTTGTCACCAAGTACGTTAAAAGAAACATTCCTTTTTTCCGTTTAGTAAAACGCTTCATATAAAAAGATTCCTTTCGAATAAAATTAAAAATCAAATGGGTTTATACAACGTATAAAATAAAGTTGTGTATAAAACAAAATATGCCTCAATGAAAGGATATTTAGACGAAGTCCCTTACCTCAGGTCTGACTTGACTCGATCGTTCTTTAACATCTTGAATAATAAACATGAGTTAATTTATACTTGCTTAAGAACCTTTTTAAAGATCATTATTATTTTTATATCACTTATTACCATGTTATAAACATTATGTAATCATTTAAGTTAAAAATGTTTGTTTTGTCGATATTTGGTTCTTAAGTCGAAAGTGGACTTCATACAATTACATGTTGTTCATGTGGTCAAAGGTTCATTATATCCAGAATGATATTAATGATTTGGATATCATATATATCATATATATCCAGAATATACATGTATTTATAATATTACATAATCATTTAGTGGTAAGAAATGAAATGCAACATTCATTGAGACGGTTAGCCGTACGTACGCATGAACGCTACTTTCATTTCTATCTCATATTAATGGAATTAAAACGAAATGACAGATATTTATATTTTAATTCAAGAATTATATTAATAATTTAGATGTAACATACATCATAAATATCCATTATATATATGTACTTATAATAGTTCATTACATTTGGGGATAAGAAATGAAATGGACCGTTCAGGGAGACGGTAAGTCGTACGTACGCATGAACGCTACTTTCATTTCTATCTCATAATTTAATGGAATTAAATAATAATTATATAAAGTTATATTATAATTATATTATAAAATCATATATAATAACTTTAAATCCATCCTTTATACGTCCCACATATGGCATTAATGAATCAAATCACTTTGAGGGGGCGGTAGTCCGCACTTCCTAAAATGAAGATATCACGTATACCCATAATGGAAGCCATAAAAATATGCCATAAATGAAAAATACATAACATTAAGTATAACATAAACATATTATATATCATATATAAATATAGTGACATATTAATGGCCACCATTGAAGGTGTTAGAGGAATATTGAACAATCATCGTTTCGTGAGGCAGTAATTCGCTATCCACAAAACCAGTATGTTCTTTAACCATTAGATGTAGGTGTGTGTAAGTGTAGCTCTAATCAGTCTTATAAAACATCCTAGTATATGGAAGATACTGGTGTTGTTACAAAATAAATGAATAAAATGAGTTTAGAGGGTTGGAGAAGAAAAATACAACAAAAGAACACAAGATAAAACACTACTTTTAAAATAGGTAACTCTTTTTGATTTGAGAGAAAAGGCTTCCTTGGGAAGACTTCTTCCCAAATTTATGCTTCTAAGAGTTTGAGAGGGATCTGGAGAGACAAAATGGGAAGGGTTTGGCCGATCCAAAGGCTTTGGAAGTGTGGGTATGGTGGTAGAGGTGGGGGCCTTTTATAAGAGGAGAGGAGGGGCACTCTTGGAATGTTATATAAGGGTACATTATCATAAAATCATTTTCGGACTTAAAAGGTCAAAAAATTATATATTTCGAGGATAAGGTGATATGAGTTAGATATATAATCATCCAATAAGTTTTTTACTTGTGTAGTTCTTAGATTTTTCATTATCTTTTCGTTTTATTTAAATCGTTAAATAATGAGGTAATCAATGCATTATCATGGTGTCCTAAATAATTAAATTATTTAGTGTCTAAAAATTATAAAATAAATATCATGATGAAGAAAATATTTTTACCTTTATAATGAATATTTATAGTCAAAAATATGACTTTTATAACCCCATTTATATTTTTTTTAGTAAAACAACCCATGTTTGTATCCTTTTTACTTTTACGTTAAATAAAATGCATTAATGTATTTATCTTTCCCAAGTGGATCAATGGGGTCCCAAAAATCGACCCATGGGTTCTCTTAGTCAGCCATGACACATCCAATAAGGGTATTACATGTTTCCAAGTATGTTCATTTTATTATAATATCATTTTTGCCTAATAATTGCACTAATTACCTCTAATCGCGATTAAAACATAAAAGTTACTATTCACCCAAAAAAATTATTCTAATCCCATTTAACAACATTTTAATTCTTAATGAAAACCATGAATGTCAGATTATTGATATTCAAAACATAGAGGTGGTAAAATTTCATTTAAATGGAAAATCAGTTTTTAAGTACCACTTACTGGTTTCACTATTCATCAAAAATTGATGTTTTTCAGAAAAACAACAAAACATCACCCTAATATATATTTGATATTACTAATTCAAAAATTATTTCTATTTTAAAATATTCAAAACATATAAGTTACTTTAATTAATTTAATAATTAATTCCTACTATCAGAGGAAATAGCGTGTTTTTATGAAACAATAAGTTTCAAAAGATTGACAATAGTTTAAGTCCAATTTCAAAATGAAATTAATTCCAACAACCACTATTGGATTAAATGGTAAAAATAATTCTTATTTATCTTTAAAAACAATTCAAAAGATAATCTAATCATATAACTAAATTATATTAAAAATAGGTTTTGAATTAAAATACAACATGTTTCACTATTTATTAAAAAAATGAACTTTATCAGAAAAATACCAAAAATTTACCCAAATTAAATTTCAATGTCCCAATAATAATGAATTAGTTTATTTAGACAAATAGAGCTTATATAATTGTCAAAAGTTTGATATAAAAAAGATTTTCCATCAAATGGCAGTAAAACAATCTTTTAAAAATATTAGTGTATTCCATGCTTAAGAGTGGATTTATTCTCATTTGAAGCCTCTAAAACACTATGTAATTCATTAATAGGCATAGATAAAAAAATATCTATTATTCATTACTTACTTGGGATGTTACAAACGGGGTATGCATTCATATAGTAGGAAGAGTCACTATGCGAATATCATTAAGTGAGATGGAAAGTAATGCGGCATGGGGGGAGGGGTAAATAACTCAAGACTATACATGAGTGACATACCATCAGTTCGGTGGGATGTTTCATAATAGCTCACAATTTCCCCAACCGTTAGTATAGTTATGATCATTTTAAATGACAAGACAACTATAATGGGTCTTCAAGAACCTATTATATATGGGTCATGAAAATGTAAACATGAAGTATGTGAGTTATGTAAGGGTTTCTTCATCTCTATAAATATCAATAAGTTTATGTACTACTAGTTTTTCTAGTCAAAAAATAAATTTGGTACTTATTGTAATTAGAGGCCATATATGTACGGTTGTATATCTCAAGGAACATAGACTATAGTATATTGAAAACTTGTATGACATTTTCATTCATCTTATAATACACATGTTGAATATTTTTCTGGACCATCTATAGTTGGAGGTATTATTCTTGTAGTTTTGGTTTTCTCTATTTTATTAATTAATAAAATATCTTCTCAATCATTTATATGTAAATTATTTTTGAATGGGTTGAGACTGATAGTATTGTTTTTGAGTGGATTTATGAAGATTGATACATCCTTGGTAGTATGGTTGAGAGAAATATGTCCATGAAAGTTGCGTTCTCTTGAGTTTGTGGAGTATAATTTTCTTTGGGATCCTTATATCACCGATATGTCATGATTTGACATAATAATATGTATATATGTGTTGGTGGAAAACCATTCCCACATTTATTTTCACTAAATAAGAGTTACCTTTATCTATCATTTGGTTAACAATTATGTAAATTCTGTAGAGTGAAATATCCAGGGGGGTTGTGTACAGAAAGTTCATTAGAAACTATGGGAGCATACCACCTAGGTTTCATGTCTATTTCTAGATTATGGAGTTTTATAGAAGAATTTATTTCAACTCCTAGTAGATTGGTTCAACGATTTGTTTCCTGAGGAGGTATTTGGGTTACCTGTAAGGAGATATGTGGAATTTACACTTGAGCTCTTGTTTGGGTCAATCAAATTTCCATACCACCTTATTGAATGGCACCAACAAACCCTCATGATCATAAGAGACAACTCAATGAATTAATGAATAAGGGATTTATCCATTTATTATATCTCCTTGGGGTTCTAAAATATGGATTACAAAGAAGGATTATATACCTTGTGATTGTGTGTCGACTGTCAGATTTTGAAATGTATGATAGTACACAACTAATATCCACATCCAATTACTGATTATATATTTTATGAGTTTTTGGGATCATTTGTATTCGAAAAGATTGACTACTAGTCTGGGTGTCATCATTTGAGGGATTTACTATTTGATATTGAAAAGACAATATCCAGAAAAATGCATGAACATTATGACTTCATTGTAATGTCATTTGGTCTTACAAATGTACCATCTATCTTTATGGCCATTATGAACCGAATCATTCACCCATATCAGGGATATTATGTGGTTTTTTTGATGAAACAATCAAGGAATCCAAGACTCCTGATGATCATGACCAATATTATGACATCATCTGAAGTATATAGAGAGTGATTTAGCTATATGTCAAGCTATCAATGAATCAATTTTTGGTTGATCACAAAACATATTGGGTCTCATCCTCTCATAGGAAGGTGTGTTAGTAGACCAAAATAATATGCCTTTAGGAATTTTATAGGAGAATCCCAATATTGTTGTTGATCTCTATATCTTTCAATGACTAATAGGTAATTATTAGAGGTTCATCGAAGTCTTTTACCTCTATTCATGTAACGTCCCAAGTTCGGAGCCCCTCCCCTGGCGCCTCGTACCCGGTTCGCCATATGACCTCAAGCGCGTTTCCCCGAATGCCAGAGGCTGCCGACTAGCAGTGAGGGCCTTGGTGAGTCAGTGGGGAAACTATGCCCTCATTAGGTAAGGTATACAAGGTATGAAACAACAATAAACAACAGAAGTAGTAAACAACTTTCATAACAACAGAAACCAAACAGTGGAAGCAATGCAGATATATAACAATGATGACAATAATGTAGCAGGTACAAGCATCTATGGAAAACAGGAAACACAACAACGTTCTAGAATACAACTAAAACCATGTGAAAACGAAAAACAAAGAAAGCACTTCAGCATCGCGAGCCACGGCTCGGTCCCATGCTCCCCAGCACCTGGTGCAGTCAAGATCTTGAAGTTGAAGGGCGCTTGCCCTTGTCTATACCTGCAGCAACATAGTCTGCTTGGGACCAAAAGAATGGCTCAAACAGGGCGTGAGATACAATCCCAGTAGGCAATCACCCAAAGATTTGTGACTAACAGTCAATGAATACATGGTAGTAATAAAACAAGAAGCAGTAAACGGAAAAGCGCAAACAACTACAATACACAGTTCTAACAAGTATAGAAATCAACAACAAGAAGAACACAGGTAACCCTCTGGGTAGCTCTCACAGTCTAGCCCCTATGGTTAAACCTCTGTATAGACCCGAAGCTTGACGTACATGGACATTAAATTACTGCTGCGGAATACTTAATATATAACAAAAACAGACACACAAGGACCGTAATAGTTTAGTGTCTTTGGAAACATGGAACGTAATATTCTAATCATGGTGAAAGATCTTCATCATCTCCCATATAGATCTCCAACTTTTTTTTTCTTACATAAATCCTTTCTTTTGATCATGGGGGAAAATAAAACATAAAAAGGGTGAGCTCAAATGCACAATAAGGGTAAGAATGGATAAATTAAAACATACCATATACATTTGAACTTAAAAACATGAACATAATGTTTAAACATCAAAATATTGAGCAACGACATAAAACATGGAAGTACATAAGGCATAGATCATAATTGAACATAAACCATGATAAAATATCATGGGAATAAAACATGTAATTATGGAATCCATTAAGGACATGTAATGTTTTCCATAGCATCCAAGGCATTGCTTCCAAGACCATCTTAGTGGACAATGTCCCATTTTGAATCAAGTTCCATCCTCATTTTTGTCCTGTAACATTGAACCGGATTAACTTACCGTTCCAGCCATGTCTATCTCATGAGATATAAAATATTTAACCAATGCATTTGAGGGAGATATAGGTCCCACCCATCTCATAGTGAAATCATTCTTACTTGTGCCACAAAATAAACATAAAACATTCATCATAACCCAAAGAATAAAATGGCTTTCATAAACATAATATCATCATCACACAATCCTTATTAAACAAATGGATATTTCATTATAAGAAAATTAAAAGCATGTAAATCATAGAGACATTATACTTAAAACATACACATATGAAATAATTTCATCTTAGATGGAAAATGGTTTTGATGAAACACTTGAAATGAATTCTTGAGGAAAATATCCTTTCTTCTTCAAAATCAATTTATTTTCACAAAATGTCATGCAATTTTAAAAGAAAAGGATTTTTTTGAAAATAGTCATGAAATATTTTGGAGAAAGCTTCATGAAAATAGGCTTTATAAAACCATAAAAATCCGTTCTTGCCGTATAAGGTAAAAAAACATTCTTCTCGTACTTTTGCTGGAAAAGTCAAAAAGTACCTCGTAACATAAACAAAAGAATGATTCCTTAAATACCCTGTAGTAAAATTCAAAATGGGTAAAAAGGAAGTTAAACATATATAAAAACACTTTTAGAAAAAATGGATATGGGTGATAACAATAACCCCAGTAATTACTTAAGAATAAACAATCTCGGATAAGAACTAGATTTGCAAAATAATCACTTACCTTAGGTCTGATATGCTTCGTACGTATCTAAACCTCCTGTATAATGATTTAAATAATTTCATTGACTTATTACATAATCATATTCATTGTTATTATATCATATATGTTTCACTTATGACTTTATATTACTCGTTCATTTGTATATTCATGTTAATGTAGCATTTTGGGTAAAATAGTTTCATTTGTCTTACGTGTTTTAACTTGTAATTATTCATATGATTACTTGGATCATGATTACATACATCCAGAATGTAAAACATGATATATATATATAATATATTCAGAATATATATATAATGGATCGATAAATGGAAAGAAAGACACCATTCATGGAGACGGTAGGCCGTACGTACACATGAACACTATTTTCGTTTCCTTATTGAATTGAATGGAATTAAGTAGATGACATAAATATATATATACTTAAATCCAGTAGAATTATTATGTCATATATTTCATGATTACTTATTATATATACTTTATAATCATTCTTTAATGGTTATCATGGAGAGTGAATCTCATCGCGTCGTGGAGACGTTATTCCGTACATACGCACGAGCGGTGATATCATTCCCATGATCGTGGAATTGTATTAAAGTGTATGTATAATATTAAAGAATCAATATCACTTTACAATAATCATATATATTCATTACTTTCACCAGTATACCCATCCATGTAAGGTGGTGGTGGAAAATAGATTACACCACGGCGTGGAGACGGTATTCTGTACGTACGCACGCACGGTGATTTCATTTTCCGTAGGATGGATAGATGGTGAAATAGGGTTGTTTCATACTTATAATAACATATCAGTATATGAGTTATACTGATGTTATTACTTAATAATGAAACAACTAAAGAAGATGAAGTAGAAGAAGAAATAATGTTGAAAGAATTGGTAATGGACATTACCTCTTCTTTGAAACGCCTCTTTGAGACCTCCTCTTAGGGAAATAAAATTGGTCTTTGAAGAAGACCAGGACCTCTGGGATGTTTCTAGGGAAGTGGAGAATATAATTTTTTAGGGGTTGGCCGAGCTTGAAGGCTCAATGTGGTGTGAGGAAGAGAGGGAGGATGTGCCATTTTATAAGGGAGGAGAGGGGCACCTTTGGAAATATAAGAAATTTTAGTTTATATTAAATACCAACCCCATATGAAAACTTCCAAAATGACTCATATCCGAATAATAGATGAGATAGGGTTGTAATCTCATCAACCAATAAAATTTAGATATCTTAGGAATTTATTTTAAACATTATCAACTTGATTTATCCTTATTTAATCAATTTAATATTATTTGTGGTAATAATATTCTAAATTTTAAATTATACCAAATAATTACTTATTTGTTTTGAATTGTCCATAATTGGATACTTTATAACATTTTCTACCATATAAATTTAATTTTATTATTTTTAAATATTTTTCTGATTCTTAAACAATTTTATAATATATTATTTTTATAAAATAACAATAGCGTCAATTTTGACACTATTAATTTATTTGAATTTAAATAAAATATATACAGAATATATGTTCAAACTAAAAGCTTTAATAGATTCATAAAAGGTCATATGTATCTAGAAAATTAATGGATAACATTAAATAGTTCATATAATATTTATTTTATGTTTTTTAAAACCATTTATTTGGTTTATCTCTTTATAAACTAATTACAACATCATTTTGTGTATAATTATTTAATATATTTATTTGTTGCATAAAAATTAAAAATAAAATCCTATGATTAATATAAATATATTAATTGTCCCAATAATACTTTAAATCGAATTTATCATCTTAAAATAATAATATTTAAATTGTTATATTTATTAAATTATGAAGGTGACAACTTTGGCATCATTTAAAATAAAATAATATAAGTGTCATAATCAACATAATAAGGATCAAAATGGTCAATAATTAAGACAATGGATGATTAGGGTTTATATATACACTAATAATATGTTTTGTGTAGATTTTTGGGCCTTTTGATATGTATTAATATTTCAATAAAAACTATATTATTGATTTTTCACTAAATAAATAATTTATGGATCCCTATTGTGTCAAAATTAATGATAATTATTTAATACATAAAAATTATAAATAAATTTATATGATGTGGATAATTTCATTATATTTCTGGAGACTATTCATTTTCGAAGTTTCATGAAGTTTATCACTAAATTAAAATTAATTTACTTATAAGATTTAAGAGAGTGACATGTTGTCACTTTCATTGGTTTTAATAATAATTAAGTTATTTTCATGGAAAAAGTCCATTAAATGATTCTAATCCGACCATTAGGTGATATGGGTAGACTTTTAGTCATACAATAGAATTTTGGAAGGTGTTAGGTTCATTTTATAATCTTATATTTACCATTAATTACCAGATTTACCTTTAACTATGGTAAATAAAATTTACCATAGTTACTATTCATGAAGCCAAAAAAAAGTAGCTTATTAACATAATTTAGACCCACTGATTCCAAATATGGAATCCATTTTTCAAATTAAATACACAAAAGTTTCAGAAATTAAATTATAATTAATCTCGTTGTCAAAAGAAAACATTGCAAAAGATTGAATTGATTTAACCTACGAATTTAATGTAAAATCAATGCTAATGACATACATTATACTAAATATTAAAAAATATATTATATTTATAATTTAAAACCATTAAATATTATTATTTAACCACATAAGTTATTATGATAAAAAAGTTTTTTTTAATTAAAATATAGTGTGTTTTTACTATTCATTAAAATATGAAAGTTATCAGAATAAGATGAAAAATTTATCCAATGTAAAATTTTATATCCTGATTCCAAATAATACTTTTATTTTGTAAAATTGAACTTATAGAAATGTCAAAAACTAGATTTAAAGAGGGTACGCCATTAAAAGGCGGCAAAACTGCATTTTTTGAAAAATACTTATTTTACCCAAAAAAATTATTTTGTTCTTATACAATGTTCTAGAAAATGTGTAAGATGTATAATAATGTTATAAAATTCAAATATTAGTTAATACTAGTCATAACGGCTAGTTCATAATAATATTATAACAATATATCGTTGTTTAGTAAAACCCAGCATTGGGTACAACACACGCTATCGAGGAAGGTCGCGATTGCGTGTAATGAAAGCCAAGTCCGGGTTGTGTGTTGTGCAAGAATCCTTCATTTTTTTGTATAACAGAATCCAACCATATTTCATTTATACAATGGATATATATATATATATATATATATATATAGACACACCCTCAATGTTGCATAGAATGATTATTATAAAACGAACACGAAATTGTGTGTAACACGATCCAAGAATAGTGTTGCGTATACTACAAGATAATAAGGTGTTGCGTATAGTACAAGATAAACTTGGTGTGCTGTATAATAGAAGACATCAATGAAATTAAAAGAATATTTTTCATAAAATATCGGGGTGTTACATTCTACGCCCCTTAAAATGAATTTCGCCCTCGAAATTCTTCAGGGTTATAAATCGTTTACTATTCATAGAAACCCACATCGTAAAAAGGAATACTAAAATATGATTTTAAAAACTAAAGTATGAAATGCAATGATTACCCAAAGTAACTCATCATTGGGTTTCCATATAGGAGAACATAGATGAAAATATGGATATTGAAGAAAATTCTAACCATCATGTTCTAATGGAGAGTGGTAGAGAACATGTCTATGAAAAATCAAACAATCACAAAGCTATAGATTTGTGATGATCTAAGGTACCATCTGATTCATCGGATATAAGGGAACTAGGACAACATTATTTGTTTTCAAGATCATTTCCCTAAAGTTGATGAATTAAGAGAAATACATACATGATTTTGTTACAATCTCACTATTGTTCGTGAATTGAACAATTTACACTTCATCCCTTAAGGAAATGAAGTTGAATTTGTTATTCTTGATGTGTTAGCATATCATGTGATAGAATGATGGGTCATTCCATCGCTTTCAAACAAAAGGTTATCAAAAGTTATAAGTCCATATTATGGTTAGATTAATCGTATAGGGTTCAAAAAATGAACTTATACTTCATATATCATAACGCTTAATAGAATAAAACTAGTTTATACTAACCATGGACTTCCTGTAGGCCAGTGATAGGCAATAAAGGCCAGTCGCACTTCAGTTGTGGGTTCGATTCCCACAGCCTTGTCTGACGCGATGGGCTGTCACTCGTCCTGCAGGTTGTCCTTTTTCTAAAACTACATTACTATAAATCCCATAAATAATATCAAAAAAAAAAACTTCAATCCTTAAACAATACTAACTTATGTCCAACATAATCCATTCCAATATTTAGGCTTATCCATAATACTACAGTCCAGTCTAATATTATAGTGAAAACGATTACCAGAGATTTCATATAACAAGCATGTTAATACCATCATTGATACCCATATATCATAAGATATTTCTTGTAGGTCACATTCCTAACATTCGAAGGCCTTAATCATTTATTCTCTTGAAAAATGAATACCCATTAAATATTTGTGAAAACATGAATGCTGTCAAAAGTTAACTCTTTCCACATACCAAAATAAAAAAATTCTATATACTCAAACCATGATATAACCTTCTCCTTATATCAGTAATGAGCTCATGAATAGAATAAAACATTTAATTTTATCCTTATACCTTCATTATACGCATATCATATACTTTCTAGAAATATCTGAATAACCTTTCATGGTTACTAGTACCAATAATCATACACTTTCAAAACTTAGGAAAGACAACAGTGTAACAATCCGTAGATGTCTCTTTATTCCATAGTACCATGAGATTACATATACAACATTACACTTGATAAACATGTAATCATTCAACTACCTTCTTAAACCATTGACCGAGCTTCAACAATTATTTCAACTCACATATCAATTGTAGTCTCTTCATCATCAACAACATAAATACTACCCATATGACTGTACTGATTCACTTCATGAGACTTTAACTTAGGGAATTAGTTTGCATAAAGCCCATACATTCCACATTTAAAACATTTAACCATTTTTTGATGTCGTAGCAATACCATTATCCCCATACATGGTGTTAACTGAACCTTTTCCTTTGCACTTACTGGCTTTGTGGCCTTCTTTTCCACACCCAAAGCATCTTCCAGTTCCTTTGAAACAATCTCCCCGATGCCTCTTCCCATATGATTTACATGAGGGAATTTGAACATTCTTTCCTCTATGTTCATCATGAAAATCCATATTTCTCTTCTTATCTGAGTTGAGAAACTTACCCAAGATGAGATTATTGATCATATTATGAGAATACTGATTAGGAATAATAACGATGTTTGGACTTCTAGATCCTGTTTCATTTGATTTCTCATGAAGAAAATCATTCCATTTTCTATCATATCCTCCATTATCATGAATCTTCCTATTTCCAGCCATTTTCTAAAACCCAAAAAGAATAGTGTGAGAGGAAAAAAGCATGCTACGGAAAACAACATAGTAAAGGGGGAGTTTCCTCAATATCAAACATCTTAGGTTAAATTCCAAGATTCTTACCGTAGTTGTAGGACTATATCCTATAAGTATACTTATCCTTAGGTACATCCCTAGACATACCTTAGAAATATCTCTAGGGATCTCACTAACGTTTTCGCATCCTAGTTTCCAAAGGTTGACTAAACCTTTCCTTTGATACCAACTATAGAGACCCAAAGCATGACGTACATGGAAATTAAATTAATTTTGTGGAATACTTAATACATAACAAAAATAGACACACAACGTCTGTAATAGTTTAGTGTCTTTGGAAACTTTGAACGAAATCTTCTAATTGTGGTGACAGATCTTCAACATCCCCCATAAAGATCTTACACTTTTTGTTTCCTTACCTAAAACCTTTCTTTTGATCCTGGGGGAAAATAAAACAAAAAAAAGGGTGAGCTCAAATGCTCAGTAAGGGCAAGCATGGATAAAATGAAACGTACCATATACACTTGAACTTAAAAACATGAACATAATTTTTAAACTTCAAAATCTTGAGCAATGACATAAAACATGGAAGTACATAAGGCATAGATCATAATGGAACATAAACCATGAAAAAATAGCATAGGAATAAAACATGTAATTGTGCTATCCATTAAGCACATGTAATAATTTCGATAGCAGCTAAGGCATTGCTGCCAAGTCCATCTTAGTGAAAAAAGTCCCATTTTGAATCGAGTTCACTCCTCATTTCAGTCCTGTAACACCGAACCGGATTAACATACTGTTCCAGCCATGTCTATCTCATGAGATATAAAATCTTTACCCAATGCATTGGAGGGATATATAGGTCCCACCCATCTCATAATGAAATCATTCTTACTTGTCCCACAAAATAAACATAAAACATTCATCATAACCCAAAGAATAAAATGGGTTTCATAAACATCATATCATCATCACATAATCCATATAAAAAAATGGATATTTCATCATAAGAAAAGTGAAATAAGGTAAATCATAGAGACATTATACTTGAAACATACACATATGAAATAATTTCATCTTAGATGGAAAATGGTTTTGATAAAACACTTGAAATGAATTCTTGAGGAAAATATCCTTTCTTCTTCAAAATAAATTTCTTTTCACAAAAAAATTATGTAATTTTAAAAGAAAAGGATTCTGTTGAAACTAGTAATGAAATATTTTTGAGGAATCTTCCTGAAAATAGGCTTTATAAAACCGTAAAAATCCGTTCGTGCCGTATAAGTTTAAAAAAACAATCTTCTCATACTTTTGCTGGAAGAGTCAAAAAGTACCTCGTAACATAAAAAAAAGAGTGATTCCTTACATAAGATGTATATTAATTAAAAATGGGTAAAAAGGACGTTAAAAATACATAAAAACACTTTTAGAAAACATGGACATGGATGATAACAATAACCCCAGTAAATACTTACGAATAAACAATCTCGGATAAGAACGAGATTTGAAAAATAATCCCTTACCTTACGTCCGATATGCTTCATACGTATCCAAAAATCCTGTATAATGATTCAAATAATGTCGTTGACTTATTACAGAATCATATTCATTGTTATTATATCATATATGGTTCACTTATGACTTTATGTTACCCGTTCTTTTGTAAATTCATGTTAAAGTAGTGTTTTGGGTAAAATCGTTTCATTTGTCTTTCGTGTTTTAACTTGTAATTATTAATATGATTACATAGATCATGATTACTTACATCCGGAATGTAAAACATGATATATATATATATATAATATATTCAGAATATATATATAATGGATCGATAAATGGAAAGAAATACACCGTTCATGGAGACGGTAGGTCGTACGTACGCATGAACGTTGTTTTCGTTTCCTTATTGAATTGAATGGAATTAAGTATATGACATAAATATATATATACATAAATACAGTAGAATTATTATGTCATATATTTCATGATTACTTATTATATATTCTTTATAATCATTCTTGAATTGTTATCAGGGAGAGTGAATCTCATCGCGTCGTGGTGACGGTATTCCGTACGTACGCATGAGCAGTGATATCATTCCCATGATCATGGAATTGTATTAAAGTTTATGTATAATATTAAATAATCAATATCAATTTTCAATAATCATATATATTCATTACTATCACCATTATACCCAACCATGTAAGGTGGTGGTGGAAAATAGATTACACCACGGTGTGGAGAGAGTATTCTATACGTACGCACGTGCGGTGATTTTGATTTCCGTAGGATGGATAGATGGTGAAAAAGGTTTGTATCATAATTATAATAACATATAATTATATGAGTGATACTAGTGTTATTACTTAATAATGAAACAACTAAAGAAGAATATGTGGAAGAAGAAATAAAGTTGAAAGAATCGGTAACATACATTACCTCTTCTTTGAAGTGCCTCTTTGAGACCTCCTCTTAGGGCACTAAAATTGGTCTTTGAAGAAGACCAGGACCTATGGATGTTTCTAGGGAAGTGGAGAAGATAATTTTTCAGGTTTTGGCCAAGCTCGAAGGCTCAGAGTGGTGTGCAGAAGAGAGGGAGGAGGAGCCCTTTTATAAGGGAGGAGAGGGGCACCTTTGGAAATATAAGAAATATTAGTTTATATTAAATCCAAACCCCACATAAAAACTTTCCAAATGACACATATCCGAATCCTAGATGATATAGGTTTTTAATATCATCAACTAATAGAATTTAGACATGTTAGGAATTTATTTTAAACATTATCAACTTGATTTATCATTATTTAATCAATTTAATATTATTTGTGGTAATAATATTCTAAATTTTAAATTATACCAAATAATTACTTATTTGTTGTTAATTGTCCATAATTGGATACTTTATTACATTTTCTACCATATAAATATAAATTTATAATTTTTAAATATTTTTGTGATTTTTAAAAAATTTTATAATATATTATTTTTATAAAATAACAATAGTTTCAATTTTGACACTATTCATTTATTTGAATTTAAATAAAATATATACAGAAGGTATGTTCAATATAAAAGCATTAATAGATTGATAAGAGGTCATATGTTTCTATAAAATTATTGGAGAACATTAAATAGTTCATATAATAATTATTTTATTATTTTTAAAACCATTTATTTCGTTTATCTCTTAATAAAACAATTACTACATCATTTTATGTATAATTATTTAATAAACTGATTTGTTGAATAATAACATAAAAATAAAATCCTATGATGAATATAAATATATTAAATTTCACAATAATTCCTTTAATAGAATTTATCATCGTAACATCATAATATTTTAATTGTTATATTTATTAAATTATGAAGGTGACAACTTTGGCATCAATTAAAATAAAATAATGTAAGTGTCATAATCATATTAATAAGGATCCAAATGGTCAATAATTCTTCCAATGGATGATTAGGGTTTATATATACTCTAATAATACGTTTTTCAGATTTTTGGGCCTTTTGATATGTATTAATATTTAAATAAAAACTATATTATTGATTTTTCACTAAATAAATAATTTCTGCATCCCTATTGTGTAAAAATTAATTATAATTATTTAATACCTAAAAATTATAAATAAATATATATGATGTATATAATTTCATTATATTTCTGTAGACTATTCATTTTCGAAGTTCCATGAAGTTTATCACTAAATTAAAATTAATATACTTATAAGATTTCGGAGAGTGACATGTTGTCACATTCTTTGGTTTTAATAATAATTAAGTTATATTCATGGACAAAAGACCATTAAATGATTATAAAAAGTCCCTTAGGTGATATGGGTTGACTTTTGGTCATCAAATAGTATTTTGGAAGGTGTTAGAGTAATTTTATAATCTTTTATTTACCCTTAATTACCCGATTTGCCTTTAACTAAGGTAAATAAAATTTACCGTAGTTACTATTCAGAAAGCCCAAAAATAAAAAGTAGCTTATTAACATAATTTAGACCAACTGATTCCAAATATGGAATCTATTTTTCCAAATTCAATACAGAAAAGTTGACAAAATTAAATTAAAATTAATCTCGTTGTCGAAAGAAAACATTGCAAAACATTGAATTGATTTAACCTAAGAATTTAATGTAAAATAAATGCTAATGACATACATTATATTAAATGGTTAAAAATATATTCTATTTATACTTTAAGACCATTCAATATTATTATTTAACCACATAAGTTATTATTATGAAAAAATTTGTTTTTAATTAAAATATAGTGTGTTTTTACTATTCATTAAAATATGAAAGTTATCAGAATAATATGAAAAAATTATCCAAGGTAAAATTTTATATCCTGATTCCAAATAATAATTTT
The DNA here is from genome assembly GCA_963277665.1 of Viscum album. Classification (NCBI taxonomy): domain Eukaryota; kingdom Viridiplantae; phylum Streptophyta; class Magnoliopsida; order Santalales; family Viscaceae; genus Viscum; species Viscum album. Next base: position 1,101,770,972 of record OY728145.1, read on the forward strand.
AATTTGTAAAATTGAACTTATAAACACATCAAAGACTAGATTTAAAGAGGGTGCTCCATCAAAAGGCGGCAAACCAACATTTTTTGAAAAATACATATTTTACTCGAAAAATTTATTTTGTTCTTATACCATGTTCTAAAAAATTTATAAGATGAATAATAATGTTATAAAATAAAAAATATAGATAATACTATTCATAACGGATATTTCATAATAATATTATAATAATATATCGTTGTTTAGTAAAACCTGGTATTGCATACAACACACGCTATCGAGGAAGGTCGCGATTGCGTGTAATGAAAGCCAAGTCAGGGTTGTGTGTTGTGCAAGAATCCTTCGTTGTTTTGTATAATAGAATCCAACCATATTTCATTTATACATTGAATATATATATATATATATACACACTCAATGTTGCATAGAATGACTATTATAAAACGAACATGAATGTGTGTGTAACATAATCCAAGAATAGCGTTGCATATACTGCAAGCTAATACAGTGTTGCGTATAGTACAAGATAAACTTGGTGTGCTATATAATAGAAGACATCAATGAAATTAAAAGGACATTTTTCATAAAATCTCGGGGTGTTACAACCTTTAAGTACAAGCAACCCTCTGAGAGGCACACGCAGTCTCACCCCTCTGGTTCAGCTACATAATTAAGCAGACTCTCTGGGGAAGCCCTCACCGTCAATTCCCCATATAGTCTCGTATCGTGCTAAATGCTCTCTAGGGAATCACTCAACGTCAATCCCCCCTATAGCCCGCGTCATAATTAGAATACTCTCTGGAGAAGCCCTTCCTTCAATTCTTCACTCGGTCTCGCATCGTGATTTAAAAGACACTCTAGAGAAGCCCTTCCGTCAATTCTTCCTTTGGTCTTCTACTCTAAGTTCTCACTGTCCTGAGTTACTAAACATGCTCAGCGCGTGTGTATCATCCAAGTAAACCTCAATAAATACTTGGCTATCAACTAAGGCTCAATAGTAAAATAAAACAATAGTTCCACTATCCTACGACTAGGCATGGCAACTGGAAAACGCCAAATAGGAAGAACAAGAATGGAAAAGAAATCTGAGCACAAAAAAATTACCCTAATCACAAGCAATGACGTCTAATAAAGCAATCAAGCAAAGCAGGAAAAAAACAAGGTCAAAATAGGATACATGCAATACCCCGTTCAAGGGTATTGGTGGAATTTTCACAAAATACTCAAAGAATTTCTACAGAAAGGCACAAACCACCTACCTCGATCATAGGAGATCGATATACGTGAACCTCGACGACAGATTCCCCTTAGAACGACATAGATCTGAGAAAACGCACAATACGTTCATCCCACGATAACTTGAAAATAAGGAGGAATCAATAAACAAGGCTCAATCAGAAGGAAGAACTCACCACTTTGATTCCAACGCAATCAACCGTGCTCGAATCGGAGAACGGACGGAGAGGAAAGACTCCATGAAATTGTCGGCCATACAGACGCTACTGGAAGTTCGAAAACTGGAGAAGAAGATGTATCTGAGGGTTAGGTACGACCCCGGTCCGTTTAATGAAAAAAAAAGTACACGATGTGTACTTTTAGAGTACACAGTGTGTACTTTTAGAGTACACGGCGTGTACTTCGAATTTTCCGTACTCCGAAATAACCGGTCTCCACCTCAGCCTTACACACCGTGTGTGTGGCCCGGACATTGCCAGCACACGGCTTAGAGCTGGAACTGAGTACACGGTGTGTAATTTGAAAATATCTAGAGAAACCATTTTTCTTAAAAAATACAGAAAAAAAGAAAAACATACCTGAACGAAGGTCTGGGTTCATAAAAACTCCCCCCCCCCCTTAATGAAATTCGTCCCTGAATTTCCCTAACGAGGTGGAGAAGAAGGATCCACGAACAGCTCCGGCCACTGCGATCTAACATCGGCCTCCCTCTCCCAGGTCTCGTCATGTACTCGCCCGTGCTGCCACAACACTCGTACTAGAGGAACAGACCGCCCACGGAGAACCTTTGTACTGCGATCGACAATCCGGATAGGATGCTCCTCGAATGACGCATTTGCTTCAAGCTAGACTTCCTCCAGCTGAAAGACGTGAGATGGGTCTGAAATGTAATGTCGGAGCTAAGAGACGTTGAAGACGTTGTGCATGGCCTGATACCTCTGAGGTAGCTGCAACCTATAGGCGACTAGCCCCACTCTCTCCAAAACCTCAAACGGCCCGACGTACCGTGGTGAAAGCTTACCCTGCCTCTGAATCCTCTTGTGTCCCAACCTTGGTTCGACACGTAGGAAAACCCGATCACCAACGTTGAACTCTAGAGGTCCTCTCCGCTGATCCGCATAAGGCTTCTGCCGAGACTGCGCTGTAGCCATCCTCTTCTGAATAAGCTCTATCTGCTCTGATGTCTCTTGAACATGACGAAGTCCCAACAAAGCTGCCTCTCCTGCCTCCAGCCAGCATAAGGGGGATCGGCATGGCCTACCGTACAAAGAATCATATGGTGCCATCTAGATGGTCGCCTGGAAACTGTTGTTGTATGAGAACTCCACCAAAGGAATATGCTTCTCCCAAGAACCTCCAAAGTCAAGGATGCAAGCTTGGAACATATCCTCTAGAACCGGGATCGTGCACTCGGACTGGCCATCAGTCTGGGGATGGTATGTTGTACTCAAAAGTACCTGTGTACCCAAGGCCTTCTAAATTCCCTACCAGAACCGAGAGGTAAAGCGTGCATCTCTATCTGAAACAATAGAGCACATAACTCAATGCAGACGCATAATCTCCCTGATGTAAAGTCGCCCTAGATCATCGACACTAATGGTCTCCTTGATCGGTAAGAAGTGATCATCCATCGTAAGCCTGTCGACGACAACCCAAACAACATCATTCCCTCAAGGTGATCTTGGAATCCCAGTCACGATGTCCATCGCAACATCATTCCACTTCTACTGCGGAATGAGTGACTGCTGTAAGAGCCCTACTGGTCGCGGATGCTCTGCTTTCACCTGCTGACAAGTAGAACATCTCATGACAAAACCAGCAACATCCTTCTTCATACCTAGCCACTAGTACTGGTGATCAATATCCCGATACATCTTGGTGACGCCAGGATGAACATCCCAAACTGAGGAACGGAAATCCTGCATCCGATCCTCGCGTATGTCTGCTGGCACCCATACACGTCCTTGGAAACTCAAGATCTCATCCTCGCCCACTGTCCATCCAAGAAGAGGGTCCTCTCCTGACACACTCTCCCGCAGGACTAAGCCTTCCGAGTCTGATAGCTGCCTCATCCGTACCCGATCAAGTAGCATGGTGGTAACAGCTACAGAAGATAGAAAAGTTTGTCCCCATCTTTCGTGGACCTCTAGATGCATCTCAGAGAATAGGTCCATCAGTTTCCACTCACTATTGGCCTCCTGAACTGCTTGAATCTGAGTTCTCATGCTCATCTTATCTGCCACGGTGTTGCCCTTTCCCGGCGTATAGGCAAGCTCGAAGTCAAAAGGCTGTAGATACTCAACCCACCTGCGCTGCCTCAGATTCATATAACACTGAGTGAAGATATAATTGAGACTCTTTTGGTCAGTGAAGACTGCAAAGTGCTCTCCCAAAAGATAGTGTCTCCAACAGCGCAAAGCACGAACAACAACCGACAACTCCAGATCGTGCGTAGGGTAGTTCCCCGCATGTGGCCTCAGCTGCCGAGACGCATACGCAACGACTCCATCTTTCTGCATAAGCACAGCTCCCAGCCCGATACCTAAAAAATCCCAACAAACAGTGTAGCTCTTTCCTGGCTCTGGAAAGACTAGTATCGGTGCTGACGTCAACCTCCCTTTCAGCTCTTGAAAGGCTGACTCACAAGAATCTGACCATAAGAACTTCACGCCCTTTTGGTCAGACCTGTCAAATGTGCTGCTAAACGGGAAAAGTCTCGAATGAAGCGTATGTAGTACCCAGGCAGCCCTAGGAAGCTTCGTACCTCAAAAATGTTCTTCAGATGCTCCCAGTAATCTACAGGTCTCACATTCTCTGGGTCCACAGATACTCCTGGCTATAAGATGACGTGACCCAAGAAGTGAATCTGATCCATCCCGAAGTGGCACTTCGAGAGTTTAGAATAAAGATGATGCTCTCTCAGTGTACATAGAATGATCTCAAGATGGGTGGCATGGTCGTGTCGAGTGTGAGAGTACACCAAGATATCATCCACTAAGACCACGACAGAGGAGTCCAAGTAAGGATGGAACACTCGGTTCATCAGCGCCATGAAAACTGCAGGTGCGTACGTTAGACAGAACGGCATGACTGTATACTCGTAAAGACCATACCTGTTCATGAAGGCTGTCAGAGGTATATCTTATGGTCTAACACACAACTGATGATAACCGGGCCTCATGTTGATCTTCGAGAACATCCGGGATCCTTGAATCTGATCAAAAAGTTCATCAATCCGTGGAATTTGATATCGATTCTTGACCGTCAACTAGTTCAACTTCCGATAATCGACACAAAATCGAAGGGTACCATTTGCCTTTTTCGCAAACAGAACAAGAGAACCCCAAGGAGAAGTACTGGGTTGGATGAAACCCTAAGCCTGTAGCTCCTCCAACTGCTTCTTGAGCTCCTACAACTCAGGTGTAGCCATCCTATAAAGAGGAATGGACACTGGAGCCGCTCCTGGAACGAAATCAATAGAAAAGTCTTCCGCACACTCCGGAGGAAAACCTGAAAAGTCCTCTGGAAAACATTGCTGAGGAGATCCACCACTGGAGGAAAGTCCAACTACGTAGTCCCCTGGTCATATAGATAAAGACTAGCAATCTGGGCGGTCACCCATCCTAGCCCAAGATGGTCGAGTCCCGCCCGACTCACCCGAACTTCCCATTCTCCTCTATGAGTGAAAGATTTGACTTCTGGTGAGATGAAACTGACTCTGCGGCGATAGCAGTCGACGACTGCCCATAAGGGAATCAACCAGTCCATGTCAAGGATGAAATCATAGCATGTAATCTCTAGGACATAGAGATCCCATAAGAAGTGATACCCTACAACCTCGAGAGGTCACTCTCTATATTGATGTACACTAGATGTCCTCATTCCCAAAGGTGTGTCTAGTGTCAATGAGTCGGCAGAAGAAAATATGCAGAGTCCAAGTCTCTCCACAACGGAAAAAGAGAAAAAATATGTGTATCACCAGTATCAAAAAGGGATAAAGATAAAACTGAGGCTACTAAAATCGTACCTCGAACAGTAGAAGGGTCGGGATCCTGCTCATGATAAGTCTTCTCCATGGCGAAAGACTGCCCAGCATCGCGGCCCTACACCCCTGACTGACCACTCTGAGCTGAACCTCCCTGCTGGTGCTGAGGGACTGGTGGCTGACCGCCATGGCCTCGACCTCCACCTCGGCCGGAACGGCCAAAAGAACTCCAGTTCCTTGACTGGTGAGAGACTTGTGGGGCTGATCCTGCACAGGGAGTCATGGAAGAACCCCAGTCACCTACTTCTTGTGGGAAAACCTGGATGAAATGCTGACGGTGACCCAACTTGCCCCAAGATCGGCACTCCAAGGGGTCTCTCTGGCATTACGGCATCATGTGCCCTGTCCAGCCCCACTGGTAGCATGTCACCAGGATACCTGATGATGTGTCTCGCTTCCTCGAATCACCGCACATAGGATCCCTACGGCTCTTCTTGTTGTCATCTGAAGGAAAGCTAACCCTGGAAGCAGAACCACCCTGACTCACAGCTCCAGAGTATCTCGGATTGCGCTCCTCAATTAGTTCCTGGTTGACAATGGAAGTAATGGAAGTTAGATGGAAGATGTTCACCTATGAGCGAATCTCCCTCCTGAGTCCATCCTCAAAATTCCTCTCCAAGAGAACCCCACTCTCTTCCCGAAGGGGTGTAAAACGTTGAAGCTCAGTGAAACGAGAGGAATACTCCATGACAGATTGAGTACCCTGCTCTAAGCTCATGAACTCCCGGGCTCGATCGGCCCTCAGGGTTTTTGGGTAAAAGTAGTCGTAGGACACATGCTGGAACTCCTCCCAAGTCATAGCCTGTTGCTAACCCGCCTGTGAGATCACGTCCCACCACCTCTTGGCGGAGTCTCGGAGAATATAGGTGGAGATCTTGACCCGCCTCTTTGGAGGCATCTCCAGATGCTCAAATATAGTATGCATGGCTTCCAGCCATGACTCTGCAGCCTGAGGTCCTCCCTCCCCCGAGAACGTGGGAGGATGCTGGTGCTGAACGACCAATGTCAAGTCAGCCATAGATGAGGCAGGAGGCGGTGCTCCCTGGAAGGCCTGCATCATCCTCATGAAACCTTCCCTGAACTGCGCATCAGCGCCTGCGACTAGTACGACTACCTGTGCCAAGGCTGGCTCGGCTGGGGGATTGAAAGGAAGTCCCTGATCAGCCCTGTCTGGCGTCTAATCACTTCCTGATGACAGACGTATGACCAGAGGACGTCTTAGAGGCATAGCTCGGAAAGATCAAAAGCATACATTAGGTAAGGAAACAAGGACAGAGAACACATGAGTACAAACGGGAACAGGGAAAAAACACACCAGATTACAAAACATGACTACACGGCGTGTATAAAACTACACGGCGTGTCTACTTAACCCACTGATATGGGTGTGTACTCCTGCCCTACGAGTCGTGTACACTTCAAACTACACAGCGTGTTGACCCCCACACACGACATGTTCTAAAACTATTCCCCTGCCTGAGTCTCCTTACACGGCTAACTCAGATGGTCCGACTCAACCCGAGACTGCACGACGTGTTCGAATAAAACACATCGTGCACTAGACGAGGCTTCGACGGCCCGTGTTGCTAAATACAGGGCCGTCTACATGGATGGACCTTACATGACTTTCTTCGAATAAGCATGGCATGCATAGGCGAAGGTGACACCATCCCGTGATGTTCGTGACACAGCCAGGTACCTGAGCAAGACTACACGGCGTGATCCAAACAAACACGGCGTGTGGAAAAAAAGGTCACACCGGCCCGTGTTGTTCGTGACACGGCCGGGCACCTGGATAGGACAACACGTCGTGTTCCCTACGGACACGGTGTGTTCTACCTGAGCATCCCCGACCCATGTTGTTAGTGACACGTATGCGTACAATGCTCTGAACTCACACGGCGTGTACCAATGGTACACGGCCTGTTCTTGAAGTTACTCCCACGATAGCGTGTTCTTCTTAGACTGTCAGTGACATGGACTGAAAACTACACGGCATGTATCCAAAAAGTACATGTCCTGTATTCTGGGTTTTTGTGGGCAGTATCTCAGAAACTGGGTAGAATTCCAGAAATACTAAAACAAGGGAAAAGGTGCCAAATTCTGATCAGTGGGGGCCCGTAACACCTCAAGAACAAAAATTCGGCGTTCATTTTAAGCAAGGAACAAAGCAACAATTTTCTAACACAACAGTAGAGATTCTATCAAACAACTATCACAACAGCATGCATAATCTACATAAAGTCTATCACAACAGCATGCAATCGCTAATACACTCTAGATGGCATGGTAAGAATGCATGACATGTGATTTTTACAAGTTCTTATATGATGAAATAGATGGCATACCCTCATCTCATCGGGTTGTGACATAAATAGAACCGAAATATCAAAACAATAACCGCACAAGTCATATGAATCCCTCTATATGAAAATATACAAAACCTAAAATCTCAAAACCAGAAAACTGCAATTAACGAGGTAGTATGAATTTTCCCTGTACATGGGTTAGCTAATCCTGATCACAGCTTAATGCCATGTACCGAATCTGTCCTATCAATGGATAAGGTCTCCAAACAGAAAAGCAAGAGAAAAAAAACTTCTCTGATACCACTTTGTAAATTCCCGAGTCCGGAGCCCCTCCAATGGTGCCCCGTACCCGGTTCACCACATGACCTCAAGCGCGTTTCCCCGAACGCCAGAGGCTGCCGACTAGAAGCGAGGGCCTTGGTTAGTCGGTGGGGAAACTATGCCCTTATTCGGTAAGGTATACAAGGTAAGAAACAACAATAAACAGCGGAAGCAGTAAACAACATGCATAACAATAGAAACCAAACAGCGGAAGCAATGCAGATATATAACAATGATTACAATAATGCAGCCAGTACAAGTATCTATGGAAAACATTAAACACAACAATGTGCTGGAATACAACTGAAACCAAGTGGAAAAGGAAAAAAAAGAATTCTCTTCAGCATCGCGAGCCACGGCTCGGTCCCATGCTCCCCAACTCCTGGTGCAGTCAAGATCCTGATGTAGAAGGGCGCTTGCCCTTGTCTATACATGCAGTAACATAATCTGATTGGGCCCAAAAGCATGGCCCAAACAGGGTGTGAGATACAATCCCAGTAGGAAATCACCCAAATATTTGTCCCAAATAGTCAATGAATACATGGTAGTAATAAAACAAGAAGTAGTAAACAAAAAAGCGCAAATATCTACAATCCACAGTTCTAACAAGTATAGCAGTCAATAACAAGAAGAAAACAGGTAACCCTCTGGGTAGCTCTCACATTCTAGCCCATATGGTTCAACCTATAATTACAAGCAACCCTCTGGGAGGCACACACAGTATCACCCCTCTGTTTCAGCTACATAATTAAGCAGACTCTCTGGGGAAGCACTCACTGTCAATTCCCCCTATAGTCTCATATTTTGCTAAAGGCTCTCTGGGGAAGTTCTTAACGTCAATCCCCCTATATCCAGCGTCATAATTAAAAGACTATCTGGAGAATCCCTTCCGTCAATTCACCACTTGGTCTTGCATCATGATTTAAAAGACACTCTAGAGAAGACCTTCCTTTAATTCTCCCTTTGGTCTACTACTCTAGGTTCTCACAGTCCTAAGTAACTAAACATGCTCAGCGTGTGTGTATCTTTCAAGTAAACCTCAAGAACTACTTTGCTATCAACTAAGGCTCAACAGTAAAATAAAACAATAGTTCCACTATCCTATGACTAGGCATGGCAACTAGCATCAGCCAAACATGCAGAACAAGCATGTGAAAGCAATCTGAGCACAAACAAATTACTCTAATCACAAGCAATAACCACTACTAAAGAAATCAAGCAAAGAAGGCAAGAAACAAGGGAAAAACAGGAAACAAGCAATACCCCGTTCAAGGATATTGGTGGAATTTGCAGAAAATACTCAAATACATTCTATAGAAAGGCACAAACCACCTACCTCGATCCTAGGAGATCGATATACGTGAACATCAACGACATATTCCCCTTACAACGACGTATATCTGAGAAAACACTCCAAATTTTCATCCCACGATAACTTGAAAACAATTAGGAATCAAGAAACAAGGCTCAAATAGAAGGAAGAACTCACCGCTGTGATTCCAACGCAATCGACCGTCCTCGAATCGGAGAATGGACGACGAGGAAAAAATACGTCGAAGATACGGTCATACGGAAGCTCTCGGACAGTCGAAAACTGGAGAAGAATATGTATCTGGGAGTTAGGCACGACCCCTGTCTGTTTAATGAAAAAAAAGAAAGTTCACGGTGTGTAGTTTTAGATTACACGACGTGTACTTCGAATTTTCCATACTCCAAAATAACTAGCCTCCACCTCAGCCTTACACACCGTGTGTGTGGCCTAAACATGGCCAGCACACGGCTTCGAGCCGGAATAGAGTACACGGCGTGTACTCAGAATGTACACGGCATTTACTTTGAAAATTTCTAGAAAAACCATTTTTCATAAAAACTCCAGAAAAAAGGAAAAACATACCTGAACGAAGTTCCGGGTTCTTAAAATTCAACACCTCTTTAATTTATGTCCAAGAATAGGTTAAATTTATAATCTTATTCAAAATGTGAGAATTATTTCTTTTATTTGAAGATTCATTTTACATCAGCAACAATGTGGGTCGCACCAAAGTTATAATAGGAGTTTATGTTGTGTTATGAAAATTTGTGAGTAAGAAATGGAGGAATGTTAATTGATGGAGGTCTAGTTGGGGTGTATGGGTCATCAATGTTGACAACACATGAATGGAATTACCCTACGGATGACATTGTCTTAATTTTAGTGGTTTATGCATTAAATTTTTGTATATATTATATTATGATAGATAATATTAATTTTAAAACTAATAAAAAAAGAATAAGGCATATATTTTTTCAGTGGGATGTGAACGATCCTCTGTGATGATGGGTTGAGTATATACAGTCATATGAAATTGTTTTGGAATATACATCAGGGAAGGGAAACTGTGTTATTTTTATTTAGTTATGCATTGACTCATTCTATTCAAGAGTACAGTTCACAATATAATTTGATGGATTTTCAATTATCGTTGTGTGTTGTTTTCCATGAGGTCTTTGAGGAGATGACTCATGTATCTATATCAGTGGAGTCTGCATTTTATTTCCAGATTACATAAAGGGGTTAAGAGGTTTTGAATTTTCTGGAACTTAGTGAAAGAATTGAATGTGAGGAGACAACATTCAATTGCTGAATAGATGAGGATTAGATCATATTTTTAGATAATCATGAAGTTGATCCTACAGGTATAGGGAATGTGATGATGCATTAATTTCATGCCTCATATTGGGAGGTGCTACCTAGAATGACTAACATGCACTATGATCCTTGATGATATTATTGGTGAATGAGCATGAAAAAGGAGTTAACAGTGTTAATGAACATTGATGTGCCAATCAATAGGAGGTGGCTATCAATCAATCACTTGATGGATTAGTAAAGATATTTCCTATTCTAGAAAGTATGTGGTGCAAGTTTTCAATGGACATTTTTGTGGGTCTTATGAGGTTTCCTCCAAATAATTATTCTATCAAGATGGTTGTGGATCGACTAATGAATTGAGTAAATTAATTTAGTATAAGGGACATATTATTGGTGTATTTGTTCTGAGATTTAAAAATTTAAAATAAAGTCCTTCTACAAGGTCTCTAGAAAGTAATGTATTAGAGCCTAACTTTAATTTCACTTCATCTTCCTAGAATATATAGAAAAAGTTTGTTTGTACATGGGTTTTAAACATTTAAACCCTCCACCAATTGAATCACAAGAATTCAGAATGAACAATAAACTTTTTCGATAATATGATAAGGAATTGTATCATAGACTTCTATGGCTATTTGGAGATGAACCTATTTCTTGTTGAAATTTCCTGTAACAGAGGTTATTAGAAAAATATTTAGACTGACCATATGAGGAATATTATTATAGAAAATATTGATTACCTATATATTGTACGGATCGAAATTAGTCATTTTTTTTGAGAATGAGTCTCCTATAGTATACATAGGATAAGGTTCACCAAATTTAGAAACATAATAATATATCTCAGATTATTTGAATGTTGTATGATGGTAGATGATGACAACGCCCTCACTTTTTAGTGGGTGATCATTTCTTCTGTCAGAAATCTCATACATTGGATCACCATATTATTAGGAGTTTGGGAAAGGTAGAACCTATTATTTTTATACCTTTTTAGTATGTGAAGAAAATGGGGTCAGTGGCGTACCCATTGGCTCTTCTAGAAAGGTACGATCTACAAATAATTTTTTCCATGAGCCACAAATTTGTTGGTATCACCATCAATATTTTAATGTTATTGATGTGGATAATGATGAGATTGAGACTAATGTGTCTATTGAGTATAATCTAATATATGTGTTGGAATAGAGAGATAATGTGTTTTGAAGAATGTTTATGAAAATTGTTTGTGTGTTTTTGGAATCATGGAAATGGTTATGAGTAATCATGGGATATGGAATCTGATATACGGTATTATTGGTCCAATCATTTCACCTTGGAATTTTAGAGCTTCAATAGAGTATAGTATGAAGACAATCAAGTAGAATGTGGAATGATTGTATGACCCTGACCTATTCAGGAGATGTTTCATGAGCATTTTTAGGTACTCATTTACCCTTGATTTTGTATTCATTGGGTGTGTGTTTTTGGGCTGTTTTGGGTTAAAATTGATAATTTTTTTATGAAAAGGTTATGTTTTTGGTTGGCTAATGGTTTTTTCAAACCATGATCCTACCAATTATCAAACTATGGAACCCCAAATAGATGAGAATTTCATAGCTGAGGCAATGTTTTTGAAATATTTCACCCTCTTATATAAAATTGTATTCCTTCAATGAGAGGTGAAAGGATGAGTAAATTGTTTGCCTGATATGATAACGCCACTTATGTGTATTCATCTATCACCCGTCATTCATTATAAATGACGAGGAATGTTTTATTATCAATTTTTTGGTTTATATGTAGGTTTTGAATGATATTAATTGATTTTATCATTAATCAGGTTTTGGTACTAAATCATTATCATTGTTATACAGAAGATAATTTTACATTCAACTGGGGAAATTTACGTTGAAATATGCCCATTAACGACCTTGATGTAGGTGTGAAAATTTTGAAGTCAAAAAGTCAAGATTATAATTTTGTGTATGGAATTATGAAATATATATTTCCATGATTGGATATCAAATAATTAATTTTATTAATTATTAGGTAATTAATTAATGGAATGATGTCACTATGAATTTGATGGTTTTTTGGATTTTGAAATTGTTTAATTAATATATTTTTGTTTTTTATTGGTAAAATCAAATTATATAATTGATTAATTACGATATTTATTATACTATTGGATTAATATAAAACTATTAGAATTTTAAGTGAATAATTGTTGATAATTTGATTAATGTTGAATAGTACATGTTATTCCATGTGATTAATGTGTTGAACCCTTACATTATTGAATATTGTAATGTTATACCTTGATTTGAAATGATGAAAATAGGGTTAATGGTTATTAACCCTAATAAATTAGATATATTTGAACTGTGTGATTGGTTTGGAAATAGTTCATGGGACATGAACGTATTCTTTATTTACACACGTTATTCTAGACATGTTATTTTAATTCCAAAATCAGGCATATAATTAGTAATATTGTGACATAGTTAGATATCGAGAAATAAAAAAAGTGATTGAATGATATGTAGGTTGTAAGAAACATATAGATGCCTCAAATACCCATGAAGTTCAAGACCTGACATTCTAGACGAATATACTTTTGTAATATAATATGGTTCTATGTGGTTATAATTTCCAAGGTGAAATTAAATGGATAATGAAATAATATGTGATAACAAATTTTCCATCTCTATTTGATACGGTTCAGAATTCATCATGGGCCAAAGATGGTACTGATGGATTGGGTGTTATCCTGAACCATGGTAATTTATATGGTTAAATACTGGCTGAAGAAATGATATAATTATACATATGTTGGATTTTTTTTCTTATTATGACAACATACAATGCTATTGAGCGAATTTAGATTTAAAACCCATCGATGGTGTCTTATGGAGTTGTACTCTCACCCTACTCGGGCTACCTTAACAATACTCAAATACACTTATTGTTTGTCTAATAGGATACCAGTATGATTCATATGCAATATTATAGTGTTGGGATGGATCATTCTATGACCCTCATAAGAGTTACAAACTCTCTTTATTTTTTTAACATTTACAGTGGAAAAATATAGGGTACAACATATCTATTATTTTGGTATGGTCATTGTATTTAGGGTTTTGTTATCATATGTTATTGTTTTTATTTTGGATTTGGTTAATATAATGTGAATATTTTTTATTTATTTTTATGTAGTGCTACATTGATAATGATGGTATAGACTGTCTATGATATATCTTTTACCTCAAATCTAGTCAGTTGCCTCTAGCATTTGGGGTGGCATTCCTGAGCTCATGTGACCAACCATATTGTGGCACCAGTGTATGGCACCCAGGATGGGACATCACATCATTTGTTATTATAATTTTTTTCTATCTTGTAAATCCTTAATAATGAAACATGGAAAACATGAAATACTTTAGAATGGTTGGAAGATACAGTTTTATGGTATTCATTAACTTTATATCATTCTAAAAATTTAAAAGGACTAATATACGTAGAATTTATTTTTCCTTTCTTCACATACCCTATAAATCCCTTACATGGAGAAATAGTTAATGATACATGATCCACCTATTATAATACTATTTTTTACAATTATGGTAATAAATCCTTATCTAATTTGGGACATCATAATATGTTTCTATATAGTTCACACTATCACTTTTTTTCTCCTAAACATGATCTGGGGAAACAGGATTCCTCCCTCCAAACTTATCGAACCATGTTGGACTATAAAATCTATTCTTGTACAATGCTTCATATAATGTAATATGAATTTGTGAGTAGAATTTATTATTATTATAAAAATATACAGATGGAAAAAAATGATCCCACACACCCCATGATTCATGTGAGAATTACCTTATAAAATCTTCAAATGTTTATATTTTCCTTCTAGAATATTGATTGGTTTAAGGGTGATAGGTTCTGTGGAAACGAATAGTGGTATAGAGATAATCTAAAACAATCCATAAAATATCAATGGTAATCATGGGTCATGATTAGATGAAATTTAATGATATGCACCTTGAAGTCTCACTACATCATTAATATATATTAGTGAAAGTTGTTAGAGGGGTATATACACCATTATTATAAATAAATGTACAAAATTTGTAAGGTGTTCCATAATATCCCATGTACCATTATACATTTTAAAAGTCATTGTATGTCAAGTGAAAATGTGTATTTTATCATTTTACCACTACCACAACATTATTGGGAGAGATTGTGTTACACCATTATGAGATTGTATTTCACTCATTAACTACATAAATACGATACATTTAGGAACCTAGTTTTTAATTTTGTATATCATACTATCCCACTATAAATTTTATTAGAAATCCAAATACATATTTATAATACATTGGTGTATAAAAAAATTTGATATATGATCATCATCCCAAAATTGATTATTCCTGTCTAGTAAAAATTGAACACATAGTCTCCTTCTAAACATTAAGACAATGTATTTATAAGAAATTTAATTTAATATCCTTCATTCATGAAAGTAATACTCGTTATCAAACAATCATATGAATGATGGAATATTTAATATTCTATAGTTAAAATGGTTTTGAAAAACTACAAAAAAATTAATTATTCCACTAAATAATATTATAATATCCCACATTACTAGCTCCATGAATATTAGGATCATTTTCTATACTCCTTGTTACACCCCCACGATTTTATGGGGCATTTTTTTAATGAAATATAATATTAATTTATATATGTCAATGCACAATGTCAAATATTTCATTAAAAAAATATGACTTGTATTTTTTTATAGAAAAAACTATATTGGTGTATGATACATTCAACACTATATTGGTGTACGATACATGCAACACTGACTTGGTGTACGATACACACTCCACTTAGTTTCTATGAAAAAACAATTTTTATTGTTTTAATTAAATAAATAATTTAATTATAACCTAGTATTTAACAACAATTATATTAATATTATTAAATACATTTCATATATTTTTTCTATTTGTTTGATATAGATGAAATATATTGATAATGAAATATATAATTTTTTTTAATTTTCTTCTTTGTCTAAAAAGAAAATATTCATGGTACATATAATAAAATTAATATTAGAAAAATTATGAAATTTAATTTGATAAAATAATCATCAAATTTTAATTTAGAATTTCAAAAATAGCTTAGGGTGAAATATTTGGATTTTTCAGAGAAAAATCATTTCTTGATGAATAGTGAAAAGTACTAATTTTAAATTCATAACTACTTCTTAATAACACTTATTTGTAAGGTTAATATTTATTTATTTTTTTGATTTAAAATCATAATTAAAAAACCTTTTTATCATTTAATACAATATTTCAAATATAATCCATTTTCACATTAATATTCTATATAATGTATTAATATACTTTTGATCATTTTTATTACAAAAACTCGTTATGTCATCCTGATAGTGGGATTAATATTTAATAAATTTATAGCACTTATTAGATTATAATTTTTCAAAATGGATTAATTATTTTTAATAGTCATTAATTACTATGTATAATATGTTCATCTTTTATTTTTACAAAAAATATTAGTGAATTTGATAAAAATTAATTACATCGTTTAAGAAAAACATGAAGTCAAAAAAAATGAAAAATATAATACCCAAATGTCATATACACATTTCCAAACCCAATTTTATGTCCATATTTAGTCCATATATATTCTATTAATGATTATTATTGTTGTGGAATGACTTTTGTATAAAATAACATGTGCACTCTAAGCTCATTTTTAATAATTAAATGTGACTCCTATTCATTCCTTATAAAAGCCCACCAACTCTACTAATGCCTAATACCTCTGAATCATTTTATATTTGGCCATGATCTTCCAATTTATTGTCTAAATAATCCACCCTTCTACCCAGAATCAACTTTTTGGTAGAAATCCTCTCAAAGATCCCTTTTGGAGAAAAACAAAAGGAGTTACCCGATTAAGAGTTAACATCTTCCCTCATGATTATTTCTATTATATTCTTTATTCACCCAACCAATAATTTTATTAAATTTTTGTGTGAAAAAAATAATATATTCCATATAAATAGAATTATTTATATACTGGTATCAACCTAAACTCACCCACACCTCCATCTAATTGATATTTAACATACTATTTTTGTGTACAGTGAACTAGTGCCTCACGAAATAATGATTGTGAATTTATCCTTTAACCCCCATATTATTGGACATTATGATGGAAATTATATGTAATATTTTTTATTCATTATTTATTTAATCTGATATATTTATTCTATAAATAATAACTCTTTATATAAAATTTGGTGTTATTAGGATTATCTTATTTGAGGAAGTGTGGACTTCCGACCCTTCAAAACAATATGATTTTTTCACTCAACTCATGGATTGAATTAAAGATGTTTTTAGTGGAAATATATAATATATATGATATATTATTTATAATTATATATTTATATAATTAAATACAAAAATATATATATATGTAATTTACATATATTCTTTCAAATCATCAATTAAAACATAATCAACATTCATTTGTACGAACAGCTTACCATTTGTATGAATAAAGTACTCAAATTCATACTTATATAGGATATATATAATTATAATATTAATATAATTGATATAGATTATATTCAAATCAGTATACAAATTCTATATTAATTACATAATTATAGGTACCAATTATATAACAACTAAACACACTTGAGAAGAACAAAGCTAATATTACCCAAATTGAATAATAAACATAGTACCGTTAAGAAGATGTCAATATATGGTCATAAAAATAAATATATGGTTGTATTTATAATTATATTCATAGATAAAAGAATTTTAATTTACTTATATTTAATATTATTGAAGGTTTTACGAGTATATATGGATTAAAGACACAAGGTAAGGAGAATTTCATATAACTTTTAAATTCTGGGATATTCCTATTATGTTTGACACTAATTCATTTTGTGTGGTGTATTGAATGAAAATGATTGAAATATATGTATCATATACATAAATTAATGTTCATTCACATATCTATTCTATTATCATTATTTCATGGATTTTAATTAACAATTGTTACCATATCAATAAAATTGTTTTGTCTCAATTTGCCTTCTATGAGATTCATGTTTTGTTATGAACCTAAAATATTTTTTGAGGTGTATGCACTGAAATTTTTAATTTTATATAATGAATCTAATTATTTTAATGATATCAGAAGCTTCATGTAATTTTCTTTTCTTACATGGAGACTATGATCCATAGTTACCGAATTATAAGAGTTTATTGATACAATCTCAACGCCTTCCGAGAATATTTAGGATTTTTATTCCATTGATGAGATATTATTATACATATCTCAATTATATTAATGAATTTTCATCCACTATGTTTAAGCATGATATCTTTTATTCATAACACCATTTTCCACTCATTTTTACTTAGGATAATGTATTTTATGTAAAATAAGATGGTCTCTCTCCTGGATTGGAAATCTATTGTATTGAAAAACCATGATTCTTAAAAATTTTCAAAATAATTCAAAAAATAACTGAAGATAATTTTCATGGAAAATTATTTTATGTTTTTTTATTATAAATATTATTTTATATGTTCTTAAATCCAACAGCAATTAAATTTTTTTTAAAATGTTTTACGTTACAAAAATCATTTTTTAATCATAATGAATATTTTCATCATGAATTGATTTAAAATATAATTAAATTTTCATTCCGAACTTATATAATATTCATTTTTGTTACAAATAAAATTATGGGAAAATTATTAAATGTAATCATCCATATTTTTTCTTTGAATATATTAATTTTTGGTTATATGATGTTATTAAACCCATTTCACTTTTACAGGTTATATGCTTTTGAATACGGCCTCATTTCATTGGTTATGTTTATGATGAAATGAATATGAATATAGTCACTTCCCATACGTTATGATATGTTTACATGTTTCTGATACACATTTCCTTCGTGGTTTGTGATATGTTTCTTTATGATCATGGGTAATATTTATATATGATTTCATTAGGTAGTGGGTGGGACCTATATCTCCATCTAATTCATTGGATATTGTATTATAACTCATAGGATAAACAAATATGGTCATGAGACTGAACCTTGAGTAGTATGAAGTCCATTGGAGTAAACCCTGAGTACTATGATGGTATGTGGAGTGAACTCATACTACTATTATGGCCTTGGGTGTAAACAAATGACTATTATGATTCTATGGGGATCAAACCCATACTACTAGGATAGTCTTGGATGTAATTCCTTTGATAATACGGAAATAAATACATGCTTATGTTATTTTCCACAATTCCATGTCTCAGTCTAATTGTATTTATTCTTGGATTATGTCTTCTACATCCTTTTTATTCTAATAAAATTAACTACTATGATTTTTTCAATGATTCGTGCATATGATCATTGATATGTTTGTTATGATATTATATTTTCATGATCACATTTTCATAACCTTTTACTCATGTTTACGCTAACATGTCTTCCTTGTTTTTCTGTAGTGATCATTTGATCATACCTCATTTTATGTTTCCATACTGAGGTTGTGAATTTATTTATTATGTTAGATGGGTATATGAAGGTTTCTAGTCATGAAAAACATAGTGGGAGATATTATAACTCACATATGAATCAATGATTATGTTTACATGTTTCTAATGAAACTATTCCAACTACGGTATATGGGTGTCTCTTTTTATATTGATTTTATTTCCAAAAAATTTCTCTAATGTTAATGTTTGAAAATTTTGCATCACAATAGCTGGTATCAATGCAGTCGTATATTTAAACTTTTGAAGATATTATTATAAAGAGGAAGTGATAACCATACATATATGTCTAAAGGATATGTATATGCATAATAAAAAGTATAGAAAATATTCATGGACATTTGGCGAAGGAATATTTCTGTGGTTTCCAAATAAGATTTCCCATATAGATTCTAAATGGGGACGTGGATCTTGAATTGATTTACCTTGGGGTAAAAAATATGAAATGACGTTATATTCTTGACTATGATGAAATCCAGTAGACGACAATTGGCCTAGCTGTAGACCTAGTTTGACAATCCCATGGTATCTAATTTAGGAGTTCAGAAACTCATCCTGAATCATTATGAAGTGTTTTAGTCTAATTTTTTATTGATTAACCTTGGATAAACTTATGGTGTAATCTATTCACAAAATAAACCTCCCGTGATATAGTTCCTCAAATATATGTATAATGGGAATATGTTAATTGCTGTCGGAACCCACTGGTTGGTGATGAAGATCGACGTCAACATCCTCATAAACTAAGAGAAAAGTGAATATAAAAAGATATTTATATTTCTAAATATGTGTGAGATAAAAATGTGATGAATAGTATACATCCCATCAAATGTAGTGCTGAAAATGTCATATTTTATTCTACATGTACCCACACTTTTATATATAAATTTTTCAAATGGTGTTATGATTCCTCAAAAAATATAAGGGTTTGAATTATTAGTGAGAACCACAACTAGTATGATGATTGAATCACTACTCTATGATTCCACTCTAGTCGATGTTTTTGGGAATGTGCTTCCAGAAAATATGGGTTCTCATCATTTGGTAGAATCTGTTGTCTTTGTAGACCTGGATTGGATTTCTCTACATATTGACCACATCACTTTTCCATGAAGGGAAGTTGTATTCTATATTTAAAACCCTCTTATGATCATCCATAAATGTGATGATATGTATAAAATTCTTATGGAGATTACATCCATTGTATGGGTATTAATTCCCTTTAAAAATGGGTGTTTCGTAAAACAGTTGGGTAGAAGATCGACAGAAATGACATTCCTAATGTTCTATAATATTTAGAAGTATATATAAAAGTGTTTCCTAATATTCCAAAAAATTGTGATTTTATATTCTCAATAGATCTTATTTTTATTTCCACACCAATTTAAAAGACTCGGTAGAATGGCCCCAATTGAGTTCATGAATAGATGAAGAAACTACAATAATACTTGGATAAGTGATTCATTCTGCGAAGTGTCTCACATTGTGGTGAAAATATTTTTTTGTCAAAACTAATGATGGATAAATATGCTGATGAATTGATTATCATGAATTTGACATATTCAAAATCAAGAACACGTTTCATTGTCCCCATATTAATGGCTTTTTTGATCAACTATGTGGTGGTCATTACTTTTACAAGATTAAAATTCATTATGTATATCATCCATTGAGAGTTATGAGGGATGATATAACCATGTCACCATTAATTAAAAGGGATGGTCTCTATGAATATATTTATTACATTTGTTCTTACTAATTAACTTTTTATCATCATGTAGTTAATTAATAGTCTCATTAGAGATCACCACGATATGTTTGTGGTGGTCATTATTTTTTTTTTAAATATTTAATGAGAAATGAAATTCTTGAAGATAAAATGATTGTACTGATGGCCATACGTAAAGGGAAATTATATGAAAATTTTAAAAAGTGTGTATTTTAGCTGAAAATTGATTCATTTTTGGGTTACATAATCTCCATATATTGTATATTAGAAGATGCATAAATGGACGATGCTTTTGATGGAATACCTTGACCAACCACAGTGACTATGATTCATAATATTCAATGTTTATTTTGATATTATTGAAATTTCGTGGATATTTTATCATGACTATCAATCCCTATGACAATGTTAACGTGGAAGTGTGTTATGTTCCTCTGGAAATATGAATATTATTAAAATTTCAAGTAAATGAAGAAAAAATTGGATTGTGTGCCTATTCATACTTTATCAAATAAAGTAGAAGGGTTGTTAATATATAATGATGCATCATATAATGTATTGAAATTACTAATTTTAAAAAATAACTTGTTAATTTCCTAAGCCTGATAACAGTTTATGATGCGTGAGAAAAATTACACAACTCATTATTTGTAGTTAGTTGTGGTAATTTATAAATTAAATTATTGAGGCATTATCATTATTGTGAAATGTGTGATAAATATAAAAATCATAGAACTATGAAATACATATTCATATATTATGAGTTGAACATGTTCTAGAGAATATGGATGGAGTTGATTATTTATTATGACTATTATATAAATCACTACACTTGAAAAGAGAACATGTTGACTGATTCATTGAGTCAAAATGACCATGATGGAATAAATATGATGAGGATAAAAAGGATCTAATATTTCTATATTTGAATATGATGGATCTAGAAATCCATGTGGAAGGAGGAACATAAAATATTTCCCAAATAAATATTCAACCATTTATCCACATAAATATTATGTAGTCACATATGGAAGATGAAGAGATGTAAAAGAAATTTAGAAATGTTATAGAGTTTAACCTTGATCGGGATGGAATGATAAGGTTCATGAACTATATATTTGTTTATTCCATGCCATATTTGAAGAGGGGGTGGTTAGATGGGGATCAGGTTCACAATTCTATATTCATATAATAAGTAAGAAGATGTATTGGGAATTTATTGAACAATTTACATAGGATGGCATGAAGATAGATATTGTGGAGTTTCTATCTTTGTGTTTTTTATTCTAGTATGTTAAGGATGAAATAAAAATGAATAAATAAATTTTTCATTCACAACCCATACCAGAATGGAAATGGATACCATCACTATGGTTTTTGCTATTAGAAAGCGCAAAAACATTAAAGGGTTTAATGCTATATGTGTTGTATTTTATGTCCTTAATAAGTCAAAAATCATCATTTATATTAGAGAATATTTATTAATTTATAAAAATTCAAGGATAAATATTAAGGAATTGGAAAGGATTAATGAAGAACAACATTATATTTTATTAGATAAGGATCCAACGAATACATCAATGTTTTGGAATGTCTTGAGAAAGCACATAATATATAATTGAGTTTCAGCAATTCTTATCATCATCAAACTGTTGGAATGTTTTAATAAACAATTATAACAATATAGGATATGTTAATATATTATTCTATGTATTTAAATGGTTTTTTGAATCAACTCTTTCCTCATGTTGATGATTTATAAAAGATACCATTCAATAAGTAATTTATACAACACCTTATGAATCGCCATTTTGGATGAAATGTAGGTCTTAAAAATGATGGGATATTGTTGGAGAGATATAGATATTAAGAACAGATATCACTGATTAAGTGGTTGATATGTTTATAACCATTTAGTAGCATATAAATGTATCTCAATGGAAACAAAAACATTTATGTTAATAACCATCATTATGAAATATAATTTGAAGTTGGTGAAAATGAATTTATACAAATCTCACAGTTAATGAATGTTATGAGATTCAATATAAATAGGGAAACTAATCCCGATAATCATCGTCCCCTTTGAATTTCATGATCATATGAAAACGTTATACAATCATAAGGAACTTCTTCCAAATATCTCTAAATTCCATGATATTTTCCATGTATCTGTCTTGATGAAGATAATAATTTACCTTTAATGTGTACTAAACATATAGTTCATAATAATGGAGAAAGATTTTTTATATATGGAATAACCTGTTGAAATTCTGGACCGATTAGAGAAATTTCTGCAAACGAATTCAACTCACCTAGTCAATTTTTTGTTGTTAAATTTCCAATTCGATAATGTTAAAATGGATTTTGAGGATAATATAATGAAAAATTATCCACACCTTTTTTTCCTGAATGAAAAGTATCATTGGTAAAATTCAATTCCAATCATGTTGAATGTTACACCTTGAGATTTTATTGACCAATTATTCAAATTAATTAAAATTTTCATTTATAACTTACAATTCACAATGTAAATGATTCCATTCACACTAAACTGACTTATAATATTTTACATGCTACATTTCATTCGTGTAAGATACATTCAACACTAAGTTGGTGTATGATACACACAACAATATAATGGAATACAATATGCAGAACATTGAGTTTCTATTAATCATATCTTATTCTTTTTTTAATAAATTATATAAGATAATTATAACCTATATTTTATAAATATTTATATGAATTATATTAACTTCTTTTCAAAAACTGTTTATAATGTTTTTTTAATGATGCATGTTAAAAATAAATAATGTGATTTTTGGTAACTTCCTTCTTTATAAAAATATGCCATTTATAATTTACATATTATAAAATTATATTTACATTGATTAAGAAATGGAATTCGGTAATATAAACCACGTTTTTAATAAATAATTTCAAAATTATATTTTGGGTATATTTTGGGATTTTTCATAGAAAAATAATTTCTGAATTAATAGTAAAAAACCATGGTTTTTATTTCCAATTTTTTTTCTATTCAACTTATTTTTATGTATATGATATATGTTAATTTTAATTCAAGGTTTTATTATAAAATATTTTTCATGATGTAATCCAATGATGGTTATTAAAACTGTTTACAACTTTTGATTGGACATAAAGACTTAACAAACATTTGGTCATTTTTCCTATAAAAACCCAGAGTGTTATCCTAATAACTGGATTAATTTTAAATTTATTTCTTCTACTTATGTGATTAAAATTTCGAAAAATGGAATCCATATTTTGAATCATCTTAATTTATAATATATTATAAGTTCAATGTTTTTTTGAAAAAATATTGTTGAAGGTTATTAAAATTAATTTCATCGGTTAAGACAAAATATAGATTAATAGAGTACCAAACCATAAACAAATACACATAAATACATAAAAACAATTCAGTCACCCATTATATATATTTAATTATTAAATATACATTAAATTATTGAGTTCTGTTTTTTTTGTATTACTTTTATTTGGGAAGAACATGTGAACACCTATCTCATTTAAAAAACTACCATGTGAGACATTTTCCATCCATAAAAAAGTACACCACATTTACTAATTCTTTACACATATAAAAACATTTATGTTTTTCTATGATCAGAAATCTTAGCCTGCAAAAAACAATCCATTCGACATTTATGCCACCCTTGGGTAGAAATCCTCTCAAAGATACCTTTTTGAAAAAATGAAAAATATTTACCCAATTAAGATGTAACATCTTCTATTGAAATCCATTAAATTATCTTCTTTATTCACAAAATAAAAACTCTTATTCCATTATATAATGAAAAAAATCATATCCTTTGAATACTATTATGTATTTATGCAACATGTATTATCTACAAGTATACTCACCTCCATCTAAAGGATGATAAACATACAATATTTTTGTTCACAGAACTGTTGTCTCATGAAATGATGATTGTTCATTTTTCCTTTACCAATAATCATGGTTACCATTATCATGGTCACTATATTACATATGTTATATTTAATACATATTTAATATTCATTATTACATTTATAAACCAAATCTCCTCACTTTTTATTTTTTATTATGATAAAAATCTCGTTTGACGATGTCTAGACTACTACCCCACCAAAGCAGTGTGATTTGTTCCGAAACCACAGGGAATGTATTAATGATTAGTTTAATGGAAATATATGATACATATGTTACATTAATAACACTGTAATAATGATATATATATATATATATCATTTATGTACTTTCTTTTAATACGACAATAAAAACAGAAACAATGATCATTTGTACATAGAGGTAAATATCTCCATGAACATTGTATTCCACTTAATTCATCATAATGCTATAGATTATTATAGTATAAATATAATAGATATAAATTATATTCATATCCTAGTCGAAATTCAGCAATCATGATATATGTATGGGGACTAATGTAGTCGCAAATTAAGACACAAGCACATAACAAATTGAATATTACTCGACGTGAAAACATAACATATAATCATTAAAATAAGGTAATATATTGTTGTAATTAAACAATATATGGTATAATGTATATTAATATTCATATATAATAGTTTTATAATAATAATAAATTTATTATATTGGAATCTTGTATGAGTACTGATAGAGTCAAGACACAAGGTAAGGGTAATTTCATCTCACATTTAATTTCTGTGACATTCATGTTATGTTCACCACTCTTAACATGTGTATTGTGTATGTACTGAAAATGATTTAATTATTTGTATTTTATGTCAAAATTTATAGTCATTCACATATCTATTATATGATCAATCTTTCACAGGGGTTATGTTTAAATTTTTTCCAAATTGGTAAATAATTTTTTTCACAATTTTCATTCAATGAGAATCATCTTTTGTTATAAATATAACCACTTTTTGAGCAGTATATAATTTTTTTTAAAATTATATATATATAAATATAATTATTTTCATGATATCATATTCTTCTTGTAATTTTCATTTCATATATGGAGATAATTATGCATTGTTTCTAAATTATAATAGTATATCAATAAAATCTCATAGAATTCTGAGATTGCTTAGGTTTATGTTTACCATGATGAAATATTACGAACCATGCCTCGAGAATATTAATTAGTTTTTTATACTATATTTTTTCATGATATCCTATATTTTTATTACCATTTTTCACTATTTGTTACCTAATATAATTTATTACTGATAAATAATAGCATCTAAAACTTCTGTCAATAATCTATTGAATTGGAAACCCATGTATTAGAAAAAGATTTCAAATTTATCGCAAAATATATGGAATTTCATTTTCAAATAAAACATATTTCATGAGTTGTTTATTGTTTTCAAACCATCCTTTATTATTATTCAATGATATTTTAAAAAACAATTCACATGGAATTATGATATAAAAATAATTTCAAAAAAAATAAAGGATATTTCCCTAAATAATTATTTAAAAATATCTCTGAAAATTATTTCCCAACAATGATAACATATTTTTCTATTACTCATGTGTTTAGTAGAAATTATTCAATGTTTAAAGTCTTATTATTTATATGAATGTATAATTTTTTTATGGTATGATGTTATTAAACCCATTTCACTTTCACAGGTTATATACATTTTAAACCCGCTTCATTTCAGAGGTTATGTTTATAAATAAATAAGTATGAAACCATTCCCTTTACTATGGTTATGATATGTTTACATATTTATGATAACCATATCATTTCAAGGATTATGATATGTTTATTTATGATCATGTGGAACTATTATATATTATTCCATCATGTGACAGGTAGGACCAATAACCCCCTCCAATGCATTATGTAAAATTTTAAACATCATGAGATAAACCCAGATGGTCATGAGAGTAATCTATGACTATTATGATGAACATGGGAATTAACTATGCCTACTAAGATGGTACGAGGAGTGAGTTCATTCTCTATGATGGACGAGTGAGTAAACCATGACATATATGATTGTATGAGGTGTGAACCCATATTACTAAGATTTTATTAGTAGAAATTACATGGATACTATTGAAATAATTATATTCATATGTGTTATCAACAATTAAATGTTATTATACTCTTTTATACATTCAATTCATATGTCTCTTACCTTCAATTATTCAATTATTATGATCTCCCAAGAATCATTCCATAATTGATGTATATGATCATTGATATGTAGAGTATGTTATTTTATTTTCATGATCTCATTATCATATCCTTATGCTCATGTTTAAACTTACATGTCTCCCATGTTTATCCATATTGATCATTTTAGGTCACCCATTTTTCTATTTCCATCCCCTGCCTATGAAGATATATATTATTTTTGATGTGACTAAGAAGGGTTCAAGTCATGAAGAACCAAGTCGGAGATAATGTAACTCCCAAAGAAATCAGTTTTTATGTTTCCATGTGTCTAAAGTCAACACACTTACTGTTGTCATTGAGTGTCTCATAATATAATGTTTTTGTTTTCCGTAAATGTTATGTAATGCTAATTTTTTAATATTGAATGTCATTGTTCTCATCATGAACGTAAAATCATTATCAATTCTACTTATTACATAACACTCCATGTTTTATGTATGATAGTGGTAGAATATCGAGATATAAAATAACTTGTGTTGTTCATGATACCACTATTATCTCATGTGGATATCCATTTGCGAGAAACTGAATCTCAATCTCTTGTCATATGTATATTTCTCAAATGTCAGAATGTTAATATAATTCAACTATATCATCAAGTAAAATAATACATTTTTTAGTTAAATATCATGATTTGAATGGGTTTGTACATGCATCATCCATTTCCTTGATGAATAAGAAACAAATCTATCATCTATCCTAATGATGTAGCCAAATATATTCTACAATGTGACACCATATGTTATAAATCATTCATTTCATGATATTAGATTAAATGTCATTTCGTTATCCAAACTCTTTATTGTCACCTCAAAAAAATCTATAAAATCAATTCGACATGTGAATTTGAACCATTTACAGGTCAACTAGTGGTAAAGGATGGTTAATCGACATGAAATTTGAACATATCATCGATAATATCCTAAATAGATTAGAAAACTATGTATGTAATTTGTCATTTTTGGTGTGGTGTCTTCCTTGACTATCTTAAACATTGATGTATCAATAGATATTCAATTTCCAATTAAAATTTGGTCAAGAAATTAAATTTACTAGATCTAAAATTTACACATACAAAATTTCCCAGAAACATCATTTTCATTGAGATTCTCAATAACAAGTCAAAAATTATTAT
Organism: Viscum album; assembly: GCA_963277665.1. Classification (NCBI taxonomy): domain Eukaryota; kingdom Viridiplantae; phylum Streptophyta; class Magnoliopsida; order Santalales; family Viscaceae; genus Viscum; species Viscum album. The sequence goes on from OY728145.1 coordinate 1,101,799,213, forward strand.
CATTCTCCCCATATATTTTATACTATATCAATATATTAATAGTGAATACCACTATGATACTAGAAATATAATCCTTGAATACTATTGTATGTAGATCCATAATAATTTGGGTGAATTATCTAATCCATGGGGAATCACTATAAACTTAATTTTTTTCATACCTCATATGAAATTTATACATTGACATATTATCATTCATTTCCCATAATTGGGGATAAATATATTGAGTATTGATCATTGATAAATATTACAATCCCTTGAGTTGATCAAATAATTCGTCAATGTGTGTGATTGGAAACTTCTTTTTATAATAGTGGTATTTATATCCCCATAATTGAATCATTAGAAAATATTCCCATCCAAATTTTTAACAAACTGAAAACGGGATCCCCATGGTGAAGTTATATGGTTGTGTAATCCCTTATCTCAAAACTCACGTACTTTTTTCAATAGTTCATAAAATTCTACAACCAATATTATTTAATGTTTGTTAGATACACGAATCACATCAGGGATAATATCAATAGAAATTTGTACATCATTCCCATGTGAAGAAAAGATTATTCAATAATAATCACATTAATGTATTTATAAACAATAGGTACATCTTATATTCAATTGTTTTCATTTCCATATTTGTATTTCATCAATTTTTTATCTAGGTATTTAATTAATGTGGGATAATAAATGTAGACCTTGATATTTTTATAATAATATTTCCCCAACCGCAAATATAAGTTACCTCACTTTCCCTTCAGGAATTGTAATCTACCTCACCTCGAAATAATATTCTCCATTATACAGTGAAATTCAATCCAAAGAAATGATGAAGTAAATGTTAACCATAGGTTTTCTAATAATATATTATATTGAGGCCATGATTATACATTATAATCGATACTATCTAAGATTACGTAAATTATATTATATTTCCATTGGGCTTCATGTTTAGTAACCCATTAATCTTGGTTTTATTTTTTATTTTAATATTCTTAGAAAGTAATTGAATATAAAAGAATTTTATGATCTAGCATCAAATATAACATTATCTATATTTTAATATACATTATATGTACTTGCTATACAATAATTCAAAACGTAAACATCAGTTGTTCTAATCACATAATCTTATTCATTCTCTTTATACCGAATATGAGGTTGCTTCTTTTATAACAATCAGATTATTTTGAGAAATTCCGAACTAATTATAGTTAATTAATTAAATTTTATCTGAATCCTTTAATCCATTTCATTCATGATCCATATGATCCTCATCTACACACATGAATCAAACTCATATCCCCATTAAGAGTGTACTATGTTGTTTCCCACTTTAAATATCACATCCCAAATAACCAATAATTACATTATGAATCAAGGAATTTTTTTATTTCCATGATTATTAGTCATCATTTTTTATCAATAAATCATCTGAAAATATTATTCCTTGATTGTTTTTTCATATTTATTTTACATTATTGGTGCTAAAATATTTCTGTCATATTGAGTAAACACATCCATCCTGTAGAGTTAATCTTCACTCAAAAGGGCCCTAAATCCCTCAAAACCATCACAAATGGTCCCATTGCGAATCCCTCCACAAGGTAGACCCGCCTTCACGAGGACTGCATATATGATCGTCTCTATTGAGTCACATACCCTTTTCATGTTCGATGATTTATGGCAGAGTGCAACCTCTCAATGACATCATCTTTCTTTGTGGCCTTCTATTAATGTCTATATTATAGATCCTCATTATAGAGTCCCAGACTATATTTGAAGTCAACCTATTCTTATGCTTCAACTCCTCACTACAATGTCACTCCTCTGTATGGTGAGTTCTACAATACTTAATGACCTTCATTGCCAATAAATATTGGGCTCACACCAAACTCAAACATCTATTACTCTAGCCATTCAACTAATGAGCTTCCATTTCACAATGACATTCATGACACCGAAAGATGGATCACTCAATGTACGTGGCCAATGAAAACTATTCCTTATGTTATTGAGTGCCACCACCTATGGTGTGGAATCCATTTTCGAAGGCATATGACTTTTAAAATGGAGTTACACCCTTCACGGTGCTCTAGACTTCTCTAAGAATAGAGCATTCATGAATTAACATCCAAACAATGATAGATTTTATAAAGATATTCTCTTTTCCATCAAAAGATTCACTTCTTGAAAACATTTTCTATCCCGAAAGCACTTCCCTTCGTGATGGAAATACCCATCATAAAGAATCATCCGTTTGAGAACATCCTTCCTTTCATGAAGGAACATTCAACTATTAAAATACTTTTCTTCAACAAGGACATTCTCATCGCAAATACCATATTTCCACAATCTCCTTCATTGAATACCCCACATCCACATGCCCCTCCAGGATCTAATGATCTGATTTAAAGGTTTGTCGAGTGACACCTCATGTTTTGTGGATTTTCTTTATGATCCATTACATTGACATGGTAACAGAGATTTCTTCATCAAATATCGATGCTAACGTGATCCCCTAAATGGATCGATCCAAGTCCTCTTCTTTATATGGCATTGCTGGTGCCTTCCTTTCATCAAGGGTAAAATTACTGCAACAACGTATGACCTATGGGTGGGGAGTGAATCCTCACTGTCGGAGCTATAGGACATTAAACTACCATGAACCTACATCCCCAAAACATAATGTGAAACAGTGATCACAATATAAGAGACAAGTCCAGAAAGGATGGTGTAGGAGATGTGAACCAACGCCTTCTCACTCCCTTCTCCATCAGAGCATTGTCACCATGGTCCCCTTATGACCCATTCAACTAAGCTCTGTCCAAACAAGGAATGGTGTTCTAGTTATAGTGTCTATATTCTCCTTGTATGCTGGGACCCGTAATTTTTCTTCCCTATGGGATCATCATTTGTTTGTTGCCTCTTGTTTCTCACACCAATAATGACTCACAAGAGATTAGTGGGGCATTGAATAAGACATCCTCTTTGGGATTCATTAGTGTGTAAGAAAAATATATAATATGAAAACAACATGTTATTTGATTCATTCCCTCTTTATGAATTGTACAAAAGAAGCCTCATTGATGTTCAATCCCATTACCCATTAGTCCATACCACATCACATTGGATCACCCTCATCCCACATGATGATAAACTGTATATCCCTTTCATTTTGATTGATGTGAAACTATATGTTTTTGAACTACTTGGGTTTCGATACCCATCTCTTTGGAATGGTACATTATAATCCTCTATGAGGTTCAACCACAAACACTGGTAAAATTCGATGTCCCTTAGACTAGACCCATACATGTGTTCCGCCACTTAGTGGTGTCAAACAAGTTCCTGAGAAACTAAGAATGTGTAACCCCACACTCAACCCATACTCCTCTAACTAATTTTCTCATCTTATAATGGGATGTTAACCACGCATAATCCCCAACATGTCGTCATGTTGTTTTCCATTGTGTACACCCTGATGATATTCACCCATAACCAATATATGAGGACTTGATCTTTTCCCTTTTTGATAAAGGTACTCAGGATAAATATCTTGAGTTATAATCCCATCACTCATGTACCATCCTGATAACTCCCTTGACTGTTTGTATTTCTGGAGGCTCATGCCCCAGCATAGAGGTTCTAAATTTTTGAGGTCCCATCCATTTATTAATTCACATAAGCCTACTCCTCAAGTGACTCATCACCCCCAGAACTATGTGGACCTTGATTCCCACCATATGGAATAAGTATGAAGCATCCATATGGTTCAAGACAAACACCACCATCATTTTCACATCAGTTAATTTTCATTCATCTCATCCACGTCCTTAAATAATCCCTCATCCTTTTTGTTTTTACCCAGACATCCACATCCCGGAAAGATCATGTCACCCACATCCTTGTTTCTCCTAGCATCACTCGAACAGCTAACAACATGTACGTCGCAAAATATCTTCTGGTTTCATCCATTGTGTACACCGCAATCTCATGATTCACCCTCTAGAACTACTTGGGTTTTGATCCATGTATCCTATGTAGGATATGTAGAAGGCCACCAAGAGGATTAATCCCAGTAAAGAGTAAACCATGGTGTCCCCTTTTTCAATTACCAATAATCCTCATATCCATTCTCATTTTGCGTCTTGATTCACCTATCTAGTAAACTTCATAACTTCTCTCACCTATGGATTCACCCATCAGATCTACTCACATTAGTGTTCTGATCAGTCAGATCCATCATAGGTACAAATTAAACTAGTGTTATACCCCATCTAAAACAACGTATGTGGTTGATAACATTATTTATATTCATATAGAATAAAATTCCCCGCACTATATGTGATATTCCTTTTGCTTCTCAACCCATGAGAAGCCCAATTATATGGGAAAAACCCATGGATATTTGTTCTAAAACCTAGCCATAATGTCAATAAATAAACGGACTACTCCCCTAATGAATGGTTTCTTACCTGACATGGCCCCATGGATTTTCCAGACCGAAGAAGATTAATTAACCACCATCCTAAATGATATTTCATTGGGAACTGTTTCAAACAAAGAATCTTAATCTTTATGTGACTCCCGGACTCGGTGACGAATTCTAATGAGGAATCCTCAGAAAGAGTGACATAAATTCCATCATCAGGTTTTGATCATGGATAAAAAATCATTCAATAATAGAAAAATGAATCCAACCTTTGGAAAGTGGGAATGAAGGGTAAATTAAAGCATGACCCCAACATTCAGATGCACGCCCTCAACCAATGTATTGAAACCTGAAATGTTCAACCTGATGTGAATCCTTCTCCTCAACTAATTTATTAGAGGTGTTCAAGACATCAGTGTATAATCATTCAACCAGATATAGAAATAAACTTCTTTTCTTCAACATTTATATAGTGGTGCTAGATTGAAACTAACCAGGTGATAGGGAAGGTGACTGTTGGAAATCCCAGTCTCTGATGTTGTAACTATGGTTCTTTTTGTCCAACTGTGGATGATTTAAATTCTATAGGGAATTGAGAATTCATTTCCTATTGTCCTTACATATGGATGAATCTTATTTAATTATAGTACCCATGCTAAACCTATGTAAATTTGATCACCTCTATCCCACAAACGCAGGGGAAGGGTAAATTCCAACATGCTAAGGGATGTTTTAGTTCACCCAACTAGGGATTCAACCAAGGAGTCACTGGGGATAGTTACCAACTCACTACATTAGTGTCTCCATATAGTCCCATAGATAGAGGAAAAGGTGGTCATTACCCTTAAAAAAAATTCACTAGTTAAGTTGACCCAACGTCAACGTCGGTATAATGTTCAGGAAGACGCCCGCCAAGAGGCATAATCTTATGAAGTTCATGTTTCATGATCCACCAATTAGACACGCTATCGGAACCGTTTTTTTCCAGAGCAACAAAATTTTCCAACCCTAGAGAAGGAAAACATATATTTTTTGTTTAGAGTTAGGTAAAAGTCACCTCAAAAGCCGGTTGAGATGACTTCCTCTATCACCAGATCAAGAAAAACCCAATGGTGGATTATCTACCATGATGGAAACCAATCCAGAGGTCCTCCTTGTACCATCATTAGAAAGAGTGGAGGACATACCTACTTATGCATATAGAATGGAAGTGCTCCCCAACCCACCATCATCAACTCTAGAATAGGCCCTATTTACTTCATATACACTCATCATGAAGGTTCTCCCCATGATCCTGGTATTAGGTAGAAAAATTCACATTGACTGCCTAGTTTTCTAAAAAATGATCTTCCTTTCCATATCACATACTGGAACTGTGTCCTCCTTGTGTTCCCACCGAATACAACAAATTCCCTCCTCAATTCATCAACTACGATCACAAAGGTCATTCCCATATCTAGTATAGTCAGAACAATGTTCGTCGTACAACACCCACCAGATCATACCGATGTGAAGGTCCTCCCCTCTCTACAATCTATCACCATGGAGTCCCACCACACATGATTTCTATATCTATTGCAGGACCTCCCCACTACAACACCACCATCCACTATGGTCCTCCCCGTGTTTCATTTTACATTTTCATGGTTTCTCCTCACACAGCGGTATATCCAAGTTGAGGTACTCTCTCATTCCGCACCAATATATGTAGAGTCCCTCCCCACCCTATCACCATCCCATATTGAGGTACTCACCTTATAAAAAATATAACCTACCCTATATAACTATATTAGGGGTGTAGGGAGGGTCATCGCTATGATAGGAAGAATCTATGGAATCCTCTAACCAAAATCAATCTCATCCTCTTCTCAAATTCAATGAAGAGTGTGATTTGATTGTGGAAAATTCAACATGATCCATTGTGTCCGGGAATGCGGAAGGAAAATGGTTTATGAGCCCCATCAGTTTTGAATTTGAGGCCCGCCAGATATTTTAATCCCTCCGAATGTACATACAGGAGTAGGAAAACTTATCCATTTTCTAGGGAATAGTCATGAAATCCTCCTTGTTGTGAATAGGATCAGTCTGTACCACATATAGAGATCATATGAAGTTATTTATGGGATGAATAGAGGATTAAGAATTTCATTTCCCACAACCAATTAATAAAACCCCTATTTGGGAAGCAATTGTCAATAATGAATCTTATTGGGATGTGTTTTTGAAATCAGAGCATTCTTCAGATGACAACCCATGATGTGGTGGTAGGTCAACACACGTTATATAGACTCTACTAGCTAGTATAACATCACAATAGTGATCTTAAATTCTGTTACTGGTCCACAATGACCACCAGTGTAATTGTGGTTCAATCAAGGGAGATACCGCAAGTCTGAACGATATGTTTGTGGGGTATTCTAGCATCTGACCATGTCCTAGAGTTATTCGGGCCAATTACAATTTCAAAAATAAAGATTATAGATTCCCTTACCAAGGACGAGTTTATATTCCACTAACAATTCTATGGGATGACACATTTCTATATCCTATCTCAATGGATAACATAACCCAAGAGTTGGGAACACTACAATGACATTGGCCAGCAATTCTTCTTAGTCGAGTTGGCTGCACTTCCTATTCCTCAGCACCATGTGTCGTATGGTTATTAGTAGGCCCACAAACAACATTTTGTATAAAGCATCACCTTTTTATGAAAATTTATAATGTTCGCTTCCCCAAATTTCTATATCCATGGAAGGGGGTAGTATGATTCATTATATTTCAGTCCTATCAAGCGACGGCCAAGTGCACCTTATTATATCGACGATATGCCACCATGAATCATCATAGATAAAATGGTTGTTCGTGAGATATATCCAGAAAGGGGTGATGGAAGCATGTCTTAGAGAATAGGAATAACACATTGTGGTAGTAAAATACCGGAAATATCTTATAGGTTTCAATAATCTCCAATAAATAACATTGCATGTCTTTCCTGCACCTTTCAAGTCATTGCCTCTCGGATGAGACCCCAAAAAGGTAATGAGACAATTGGGATAGACAAACACTAAACTGCTTGGATAAGTAAAAAAATATTGAATATGACCCTGAAAAAGAGGTGTTATATAAACATCTTGTGGAATAAAAAAAGATGGTAGACGAGCTCCTCATCGAGTGCGCCATGGAGTGTTAGCCAGATTATTGTAATCCTTGACCGGGGAAACAAAGGATGGGGTGTAGAGACCCGTATCTTGACGTACATGGACATTACATTACTTTTGCGGAATACTTAATACATAACAAAAACACACACACAAGGATCGTAATAGTTTAGTGTCTTTGGAAACTCGGAACGTAATCTTCTAATCGTGGTGAAAGCTCTTCAATATCTCCCATAAAGGTCATCCCTTTTTTTACCTAAAACCTTTCTTTATATCCTGGGGAAAAGAAAACATAAAAGGGTGAGCTCAAATGCTCAGCAAGGGCAAATAAAGGAAATAAAAATCATATCATATCTTTATGAAAATCAAAACCTGCAAAAGAGATCATAATATCTTAACATGGAATAAATCATAGAAGTGAAAATGAGATCCCCATAATCATAACATAAAACTTGAAACTTTGTGGCATGCACACATAATCATGGAAGATCATTTCTTGTTAGTCATGACTCATTGCCAAGACTATCTTAGTGGACAAAGTCCCTTTCTGAACCGAGTTCACTCCTCGTTTCAGTCCTGTTTCACTGAACCGAAATAACCTTTCGTTCCAGCCATGTGTATCTCATGAGATATAAATCTTTACCCAATGCATTGGATGGAGATATAGGTCCCACCCATCTTATAATGAATCCTTTCTTATGTGTGCCACATAATCATAAAACATACATCATCACATAACACATGTAACAAAAATGGGATTCTTGAAACATCATGACATCATAAATAAATTCATATAAGATAAAGGAATTCATAAAAATAATTCCATCACAACATGATCAATTCAATGTAATAATAGGGATAAAAACAGAACCCTTTATTATCTTAGATGGAAAATAATTTTGATAAAACACTTGAACTCCATTCTTGAGGAAAATATCCTTTCTTCGTCAAAAACATTTTTCCTTTCATAACATGTCATACAACTTTAAAATAAAAGAAGTTGATTAAAAATAAACTTGAAAACTTGTAAAGGAAGCTTCTTGGAAATAATGTTTTAAAAATCCATTCATGCCGTATAAGTTAAAAAAAACATTCTTCGTACTTTTGTCGGAAAAGTCAAAAGGTACCTCGTACGAAAAAGCGACAAAAGATTCCTTTCATATTCTTTACTAAAAACTCACCGAAGGGTAAAAATGGATTTAAACAATTGTAGGTGGATGGAAATAATATTACATATTGATGAAACATGGATGTGGATGATAAAATACACCCCAGTAAATAATTACGAATAAACAATCTCGGATAAAAATGAGATTGTGATATTTCCCTTACCTTAGGTCCAATTTGCTTCGTATGTGTCCGAACCTCCTGTATAATGATTTAAATAATGTCATTGACTTATTACAGAATCATATTCATTGTTATGATATCATATATGGTTCACTTATGACATTATATTACCCGTTCTTTTGTAAATTCCATGTTAAAGAAGCGTTTTGGGTAAAATCGTTTCATTTATCGTAGGTGTTTTGACTTGTTGTTCTTGACATCATTATTACTTATATCATGATTTACTTACTTCCAGAATATAAAATATGATTTATATATCATATATATTCAGTATATATATATATATAATAGATAGATAAATAACATGAAAAACACCGTTCATGGAGACGGTAGTCCGTACGTACGCATGAACGTTGTTTTTCTTTCCTTATTGTCTTGAAATGGAAGTAAGTAGATGACATACATATGTATATATATACATAAATCCAGTAGCTTTATAATGTCATATATTTAATTATTATTTCTTATATATACATTATAATCATTCTTAAATGGTTAACATGGAGAATGAATCTCATCGCGTCGTGGAGACGGTAGTCCGTACGTACGCACGAGCGATGATATCATTTCTATAAATATTGAATTGCATTGGAGTGGATTATACAATATATCAGAATCAATATGATGTTGTAATAACTATGTATAGTTATTCTTTACACCATTATACTCATCCATGTAAGGTGGTGGTGGAAAATAGATTACACCACGGCGTGGAGACGGTATTCCGTACGTACGCACGCGCGGTGATTTCTTTTTCCGTAGGATGGATAGATGGTGAAATAGGGTTGTTTCATACTTATAATAACATATCATTATATTAGTGATACTGATGTTATTACTTCATAATGAAACAACCTAAGAAGAAGAAGTGGAAGAAGAAATAAAGATGAAAGAATTGGTAACGGTAATTACCTCTTCTTTGAAGCGCCTCTTTGAGACCTCCTCTTAGGGCACTAGAATTGGTCTTTGAGGAAGACCAGAACCTCTAGGATATTGCTAGGGAAGTGGAGAAGAGATTTTGGCAGGGGTTGGCCATGCTTGAGTGCTCAAATTGGTGTGAGGAGGAGGGGGAGGAGGTGTCCTTTTATAGGGGAGGAGAGGGGCACCTTAGAAATATCTCAAAATATTATTTTATATTAAAGTCAAAATCGGTTTATAATGGTTCCAAAGGGTTTTATTTCGAAGCTAAAGTGGGTATGGGTCGAAATCCTATCAACCAATAGAATTTAGACAAGTTTATAATATTATTTTAACCTTATCAATTAGATTTAACTCTAAGTTAAATAATTTAACATTTACCGTGTCTTTTTGTTTTCTTTCACTATATGGTTAATACACTTACTATAACATGCCAAACGAACCCCAAATTGTTTATTATTAATATATATATCCTTATCTATGTCATTTGGCCGAAACTTAGATTTTTAGGAATAAAATAACAATTAATAATATAATATTTGATTTAAAAACTATTTTGTGTCAATTTAGACACTATTTGATATATGATTTTTGTGAAAGTCATAACAGAATTATATGTTCGAACCAAGTTGATTAAATCAACACTAATATATCATAGTAACCTATAAAATTAGTGGAACTCATAAAAAGTCTCAAATTACATTTATTTTGGTGTTTATAACATCAATTATGTCAATATTTCGTTAACAAGATAATTACTGCATCATCTTTGTGTCATAAATAAATTAAATTATTTGATGTCTAAAAATTACAAATAAAATACCACCATGTAGGAAAGCGTTTTAGCTTTCTAATGAATATTTACAATCGAATTTATCTTATGTATAACCCCATATTAAAAACGTTTTAGTGAATAAACTTTGGTTTTAACTCTTTTAACCCTTCTTTAAATAAATTAATAATAAATGTCCTAATCTAACCCAAGTGGGCCTAAATGGTCATATTTTATTCCTAAGTTTGTTTTTGGTCGAAATACACTTGTCCAATAGGATTAGGACACGTGTTAGGGTAATATTAATATCATATTTACCCTTAGTTACCCTATTTACTATTAACCGTGGTAAAAAAAAGTAAAAAGTTACTATTCACCAAAAAATTATTTTCATCTCATTGAACCACATTTTAGTCCTTGATATTTACCGTGTCTCTCGGATTTTCGAAATTCCATTCACAGAAGCGGTAAAAATAAGTTTTATACAAAATTCAGTTTTTAACCTACCACTTAGTAGTTTCACTATTCATCAAAAATTGATATTTTTCAGAACAATGCCAAAATTTCATCCTAAGCTATATTTCATATTCCGAATTCAAAAATGAAGTCTATTTTACCAAATTCATAACATAGAAATTGCATTAATTAAATTTATAATTAAATCCCGCTGTTAAAATAAATAGCGTGTTTTTAAGAAACAATATCTATCAAAAGATTGACATTTGATTACGTCTGGTTTAAATGTGAAATTACATCCAATGACCAACATTGTATTAAATTGTAAAAATATATTCTAAATATACTTTAAAACCACTCAAATTAATAATTTATCAATATTAATTATTTCGATTAAAAAAGTTGTTTTTAATTATAAATTAGTAATTTTCACTATCCATCAGAATATGAAAGTTATCCGAAAAGTACCAAAATTTCACCTTAGGCTAAATTCGATACTCCGAATCCAAAAATGAAGTTCATTTTGAAAAATAAAATTTACAGAATTTTAAAAAGTGGTTATTACTATTCATAACGGCTAGTTTTAATAATATTTTAATAGCATATCGTTGTTTAGTGAAACTCAGTATTTCGTATTACACACACTATCGAGGAAGGTTGCGATTGCGTGTAATGCAAGGCAAGTCAAGGATGCGTGTTGTGCAAGCTCCTTTTGGTGTAGCGTACAATACAAGACATTAGTGAAATAAAAAAGAATATTTTTCATAAAATCTCGGGCTGTTACATTCTACCCCCCTTAAAATGAATTTCGCCCTCGAAATTCGTCGGGGTTATAAATGGTTTACTATTCGAAAGTTTCTTTAATAGAAACCCACATCGTAAAAAAGGAATACCAAAACCAATCTTTAAAAACAAAAGTATGAAACGTAACGGTTACCCAAATAAACTAATCATTGGGTTTCCATATAGGTGAAAATATGGATATGGAAGAGAAATCTAACCATCATGTTCTGATGGAAAGTGGTAGAGAACATGGCTATGGAAAAGCCAGTAATCACAAATCCATAAATTTATGATGATCTAAGGTACCATCTGATTCATCAGGTATAAGAGAACTAGGACAACATTTTTGGTTTTCAAGATCATTTCCCTAAAGTTAAAGAATTTGAATTAGAATAAATACTTACTTTATTTTGGTACAATCTCACTGTTGTTCATGCCTTTAACAATTTCCACTTCATCTCTTAAATAAATGAAGTTGAATTTTTTATTCGTGAAGTGTTAGCAGATCATGTGATAGAATGACGGGTCATTCCATCTGTCTCAAAAGGTTAGAAAAATTTATATACATAAGTCGATCTATAGTGGGATTAATCATATATGGTTCCTAAAATGGGCTTATACTTCATATATCATACTGCTTAATATAATAACACTAGTTTCTACTAAACAGGGACTTCCTGTAGGTCAGTGGTAGGTGATAAAGGCCAGTCGCACTTTGGTTGTGGGTTCGATTCCTACAGCCTTGTCCGAAGCGATGGGCTGTCGCCCGTCCTGCAGGTTGTCCTTTTTCTAAAACTGCATTACTATAACATCCCATCAATAATATCGAAAATCTTCTATCCTTAAACAATACTAACTTATGTCCAACATAATCTAGTCTAATCTTTAGGCTTATACATAATATTGCAGTCCACTCTCATAATATAGTGACAACGATTACCAGAGATTTAATACTGTCGTTGATCCCCACATATCATAAGATATGTCTTGTTGGTCACATTCCAAACATTCAAAGTCCTTAATCGCGTATTCTCTTGAATACCTTAGTGAAAACATGAGTGCAGTTAAAAGTTAACACTTTCCACATACCAAAATCCTCAAAATTCTATATACTCAAACCATGATATCACTTAGTCCTTATATCAATCATGAGCTCATGAATACTATTAAACATTTCATTTTCTCGTCTTCATTATGCGCATATCATCTTATTTCCAGAAAATATCTCAATCACTTTGAATACCACATCAATAAATATTGCAATACTCAATGATACAACATTATTTTAGAATCCCATTACATAAACACTTAATCATTCCACCACATCGTTGTCATATTCAACATTGCCAATAGTGATTGCATGTGATTTCCCTTTGTCCTTTGCCTTCAGTGGTTGCTCATGTTGATCATCACTAACCCTTGGATTAGGGCAATTATTAGCATAATGCCCCATTTCCTTGCACTTGAAGCATTGAAGTGTTGGCGGTGCGTTCTCTGCAGTGTTTGCTTTATTCACATCATTAGAAACCCTTTTTCCATTACTTCGACACTCAGCTGCTCGATGACCTTCTTTTCCACACATAAAACATTTTCTAGTCCCTTTAAGACAATCTCCACCATGCTTCTTTTCACATTTTGTGCATAAGGAAACATTCATCTTCTTTTCACCATTATTCTGAGTTTTCTCCTTGAACTCCATCTTTCGTTTCTTGTCAAACCCATGAGATGGATATGTAACACCAACTTCCATTTCTACCTTGATAGCACAACGCACAATTTCTTCATAGCTACTGAAGTCTCTTATAGCTAATGCCCTTCGAAGACTTGGTTTTAAGCCACTGAAAAATCGATCAACTTTACTTTCAGGTTGGATGATAATACCAGAAGCGTACCTTGCAAGTCTTGTAAAATTCGCTTCATAGGTACCAACAGATTCATCATCCCTTTGCTTTAGTTCAAGAAACTCTTTCTCCATCTTTGTTCGGAGAATACGAGGGAAGTACTTATTAAAAAATAAGTTCTTGAACTCGTCCCATTCCATAGACTCAATTTCATCCCTTTGCCTCGTATTCTTAATAAGATTCCACCATTGATCAGCATCTCCTTCCAAACGATACACTGCTAGGATGACTTTATCATGTTCAGAACATTGAAGAACTGAAAATATCTTTTCAGTAGTACTAATCCATTGTTCAGCAACTAATGGATCAGTAGACCCACTGAAAGAAGGTGGACGCTGCCTCATGAAGGATTCAACAGAATGTTGCTCCTTCCTTTGCTCGTTTAGAAGTCCTGCATGATTCATAGCTTGAGAAAGTTGTGTGAGCATGGCTACAAGATTTTGCATTCCGGCTCCCATATCGTTTGGTTGCTCAGGGGGACAATCATTGCATTGCCCATCACATTCCGCATTAACACGGTTCCTTCGGGTTCCAGCCATCGTCTAAAACCCCAAAAGAATAGTATGAGAGGAAAAAATCATGCTAGGGAAAACAACATAACAAAGGGGGAGTATCCTCAATATCTAACTTCTTAGGTTAAATTATAAGATCGTTACCATAGTTCTAGGACTATATCTTATACGTATACTTATCCTTAGGGACATCCCTAGACATACGTTAGAAATATCTCTAGGGATCTCACTAACGTTTTCGCATCCTAGTTTCCAAAGGTTGACTAAACCATTCCTCTGATACCAACTGTAGAGACCCGTATCTTGACGTACATGGACATTACATTACTTTTGCGGAATACTTAGTACATAACAAAAACACACACACAAGGATCGTAATAGTTTAGTGTCTTTGGAAACTCGGAACGTAATCTTCTAATCGTGGTGAAAGTTATTCAATATCTCCCATAAAGGTCATCCTTTTTTTTTACCTAAAACCTTTCTTTATATCCTGGGGAAAAGAAAACATAAAAGGGTGAGCTCAAATGCTCAGCAAGGGCAAATAAAGGAAATAAAAATCATATCATATCTTTATGAAAATCAAAACCTGCAAAAGAGATCATAATATCTTTACATGGAATAAATCATAGAAGTGAAAATGAGATCCCCATAATCATAACATAAAACTTGAAACTTTGTGGCATGCACACATAATCATGGAAGACCATTTCTTGTTAGTCATGACTCATTGCCAAGACTATCTTAGTGGACAAAGTCCCTTTCTGAACCGAGTTCACTCCTCGTTTCAGTCCTGTTTCACTGAACCGAAATAACCTTCCGTTCTAGCCATGTCTATCTCATGAGATATAAATCATTACCCAATGCATTGGAGGGAGATATAGGTCCCACCCATCTTATAATGAATCATTTCTTATGTGTGCCACATAATCATAAAACATACATCATCACATAACACATGTAACAAAAATGGGATTCTTGAAACATCATGACATCATAAATAAATTCATATAAGATAAAGGAATTCATAAAAATAATTCCATCACAACATGATCAAGTCAATGTAATAATAGGGATAAAAACATAACCCTTTATTATCTTAGATGGAAAATAATTTTGATAAAACACTTGAACTCCATTCTTGAGGAAAATATCCTTTCTTCGTCAAAAACATTTTTCCTTTCATAACATGTCATACAACTTTAAAATAAAAGAAGTTGATTAAAAATAAACTTGAAAACTTGTAAAGGAAGATTCTTGGAAATAATGTTTTAAAAATCCATTCATGCCGTATAAGTTAAAAAAAACATTCTTCGTACTTTTGTCGGAAAAGTCAAAAAGTACCTCGTACGAAAAAGTGACAAAAGATTCCTTTCATATTCTTTACTAAAAACTCACCGAAGGGTAAAAATGGATTTAAACAATTGTAGGTGGATGGAAATAATATTACATATTGATGAAACATGGATGTGGAAGATAAAATACACCCCAGTAAATACTTACGAATAAACAATCTCGGATAAAAATGAGATTGTGATATTTCCCTTACCTTAGGTCCAATTTGCTTCGTATGTGTCCGAACCTCCTGTATAATGATTTAAATAATGTCATTGACTTATTACAGAATCATATTCATTGTTATGATATCATATATGGTTCACTTATGACATTATATTACCCGTTCTTTTGTAAATTCCATGTTAAAGAAGCGTTTTGGGTAAAATCGTTTCATTTATCGTAGGTGTTTTGACTTGTTGTTCTTGACATCATTATTACTTATATCATGATTTACTTACTTCCAGAATATAAAATATGATTTATATATCATATATATTCAGTATATATATATATATATAATAGATAGATAAATAACATGAAAAACACCGTTCATGGAGACGGTAGTCCGTACGTACGCATGAACGTTGTTTTTCTTTCCTTATTGTCTTGAAATGGAAGTAAGTAGATGACATACATATGTATATATATACATAAATCCAGTAGCTTTATAATGTCATGTATTTAATTATTATTTCTTATATATACATTATAATCATTCTTAAATGGTTAAAATGGAGAATGAATCTCATCGCGTCGTGGAGACGGTAGTCCGTACGTACGCACGAGCGATGATATCATTTCTATAAATATTGAATTGCATTAGAGTGGATTATACAATATATCAGAATCAATATGATGTTGTAATAACTATGTATAGTTATTCTTTACACCATTATACTCATCCATGTAAGGTGGTGGTGGAAAATAGATTACACCACGGCGTGGAGACGGTATTCCGTACGTACGCACGCGCGGTGATTTATTTTTCCGTAGGATGGATAGATGGTGAAATAGGGTTGTTTCATACTTATAATAACATATCAGTATATTAGTGATACTGATGTTATTAATTCATAATGAAACAAACTAAGAAGAAGAAGTGGAAGAAGAAATAAAGATGAAAGAATTGGTAACGGTAATTACCTCTTCTTTGAAGCGCCTCTTTGAGACCTCCTCTTAGGGCACTAGAATTGGTCTTTGAGGAAGACCAGAACCTCTAGGATATTGCTAGGGAAGTGGAGAAGAGATTTTGGCAGGGGTTGGCCGAGCTTGAGTGCTCAAATTGGTGTGAGGAGGAGGGGGAGGAGGTGTCCTTTTATAGGGGAGGAGAGGGGCACCTTAGGAATATCTCAAAATATTATTTTATATTAAAGTCAAAATCGGTTTATAATGGTTCCAAAGGGTTTTATTTCGAAGCTAAAGTGGGGATGGGTCGAAATCCTATCAACCAATAGAATTTAGACAAGTTTAGAATATTATTTTAACCTTATCAATTAGATTTAACTCTAAGTTAAATAATTTAACATTTACCGTGTCTTTTTGTTTTCATTCACTATATGGTTAATACACTTACTATAACATGCCGAACGAACCCCAAATTGTTTATTATTAATATATATATCCTTATCTATGTCATTTGGCCGAAACATAGATTTTTAGGAATAAAATAACAATTAATAATATAATATTTGATTTAAAAACTATTTTGTGTCAATTTAGACACTATTTGATATATGATTTTTGTGAAAGTCATAACAGAATTATATGTTCGAACCAAGTTGTTTAAATCAACACTAATATATCATAGTAACCTATAAAATTAGTGGAACTCATAAAAAGTCTCAAATTACATTTATTTTGGTGTTTATAACATCAATTATGTCAATATTTTGTTAACAAGATAATTACTGCATCATCTTTGTGTCATAAATAAATTAAATTATTTGATGTCTAAATATTACAAATAAAATACCATCATGTAGGAAATCGTTTTAGCTTTCTAATGAATATTTACAATCGAATTTATCTTATGTATAACCCCATATTAAAAATGTTTTAGTGAATAAACTTTGGTTTTAACTCTTTTAACCCTTCTTTAAATAAATTAATAATAAATGTCCTAATCTAACCCAAGTGGGCCTAAATGGTCATATGTTATTCCTAAGTTTGTTTTTGGTCGAAATACACTTGTCCAATAGGATTAGGACACGTGTTAGGGTAATAGTAATATCATATTTACCCTTAGTTACCCTATTTACTATTAACCGTGGTAAAAAAAAGTAAAAAGTTACTATTCACCAAAAAATTATTTTCATCTCATTGAACCACATTTTAGTCCTTGATATTAACCGTGTCTCTCGGATTTTCGAAATTCCATTCACAGAAGCGGTAAAAATAAGTTTTATACAAAATTCAGTTTTTAACCTACCACTTAGTAGTTTCACTATTCATCAAAAATTGATATTTTTCAGAACAATGCCAAAATTTCATCCTAAGCTATATTTCATATTCCGAATTCAAAAATCAAGTCTATTTTACCAAATTCATAACATAGAAATTTCATTAATTAAATTTATAATTAAATCCCGCTGTTAAAACAAATACCGTGTTTTTAAGAAACAATATCTATCAAAAGATTGACATTTGATTACGTCTGGTTTAAATGTGAAATTACATCCAATGACCAACATTGTATTAAATTGTAAAAATATATTCTAAATATACTTTAAAACCACTCAAATTAATAATTTATCACTATTAATTATTTCGATTAAAAAAGTTGTTTTTAATTATAAATTAGTAATTTTCACTATCCATCAGAATATGAAAGTTATCCGAAAAGTACCAAAATTTCACCTTAGGCTAAATTCGATACTCCGAATCCAAAAATGAAGTTCATTTTGAAAAATAAAATTTACAGAATTTTAAAAAGTGGTTATTACTATTCATAACGGCTAGTTTTAATAATATTTTAATAGCATATCGTTGTTTAGTGAAACTCGGTATTGCGTATTACACACGCTATCGAGGAAGGTTGTGATTGCGTGTAATGCAAGGCAAGTCAAGGATGCGTGTTGTGCAAGCTCTTTTTGGTGTAGCGTAAAATACAAGACATTAGTGAAATAAAAAAGAATATTTTTCATAAAATCTCGGGCTGTTACATGGGGATTATACAACATCCTTCTTATGACATGCCTCTTGCTGACATCATCCACCATTCCTATATAGACAAGGGATATGTTAGTGTTTTTTTAATTAATACACATTATGAATCATTCGATCCATAAGAATTTCATGCAAACCATCCTTAAGACCCAACACAAGATCCTCCCACCACATCACAGGTCCCACCGGATACTCAATAGGTTATTACCCCATCTCATCGTGTAATTATTCATGTTGTACCATGTTACGTTTGGTCCTCATACAAAATTGAAGAACCTACCAACGCATTGGCTGTTAGGGATCATTGTACATATCAGAATCCTTGACTGGATGATCTGATAATAGCACATATTGTTCACCTCGAGGCACAGGAAAAACAATCAGTGGAAATACTTTCTATTTGAAATACATATACATAATGTGTGTATTATATGATAACAATCATCATTTTTTAATATCCAACCTTATCTTATTTAATTGGATGGACAATCAGATTACGAATTTTTCACACTTTATTTTGAGCTGTGGACCCATTATGGGATCTCTAGAACATTAGTAGGCTACCAATCTCTATTGTTTTATAAAAACAATATAAGGGACATCATTTAGTTGTATAGACACTAACCCATTTGGTCAATAGAGAATTATGAAGATTGTTATTTGAATTTTCTCTAACAGTACAGTACCATGACCCAGATGTCAAGTATTTTTGACCTCTTCATTTTCAAGAAGAGACATGGAATGTACGTCACACACTTTTTCACTAGCTGGAAGGGCCTCAAATATTCTCTCAATATGCCGCTATCCCTGGAGATGATTATAATGATGTTTGCGAGTGGGGGGATTATATGGATGAACATGTCCCTTTTTGAATTATTCCGAACATCCTAGGTGGGTTCTGGGATTTATCTGAAGAAGCACAACATTTATAGGAATCCTTGTTGTAAGCCAAATAGGAACGTCCATTGCACCCTGTAGCTCCCAGAAGAGGATCCACCAAGGATGATACCACAATGGTAGAAATAATAGAGGCCCCCCCATGTAGCTTGAATTTTTACCAGAATAGAACCCTCCATATCCTAGTCGAGGCCAAATAGGTTAGGAACAAACTCTGGATAAGAATCACCTTGTTCTAAATAGACATGCATCCACACATATTTTTCCCCCACTACATAGGCTTGATAATCTGGTTGCACCTCCTCAATAGGTTCACCCAACCCCTCGTCAGGGCCAGGATAACAATGATCCTTTACCAAATCATAAAAACTGAACATACTCAATTATTGTGGATCATCTCCCCATTTATTTGTGAAGAACCATGGACCAGTTAATCCAACGGTTGCCAGAATGGAAAAAAGACTAAAGAGATGGATCTCAATAATCTCCACAATTACAATACTTATCAGTGGATCCATGGGAACACCCAAGAGCAGTGTTATGTGAATAATGTCTGGTTCCATTAATGGCTCAATAACAACATATTCAGGATGGTTATAGCCCCAACATAGGTGTCATGAATGTTTATAAATCCTAACATTGATAGTGAGGTTGAATTATATTAGTATTCTTACCATGGGTCTCAGAAATACAACAATTAGATGGATCTTATGGTAGTAGACCATTCCCATTGTATTTTCCATCCACATTTGAATAAACCCATAACATTAGAATTGAATGTTTTACCATCAGATACTACTTATGCTTTATTTTCCTAGTTTTCATCATCTCTAGGGAGAAAACACAACAAAAGTAAGGGAGGAAAATGTCTTCTGCTTGTGCCTAATCCATCTAATTCACTCAGTGACTTCATACCCATATAAATTGGGATTTCCCCTAGAATCTTCCTATCAATGGTGAATTAATTTGTTGACAACAAGGGGAATGATTTAGTATTTTCTATCGAGCTAGTATACACTTACATGGTTCTTGATGAAGAAGACCAACAGGTAGTCACTCCTGGCATCCCCAGTCGACGATATCAACATTGAAGCCTTAGGTATATTTATTTTCAAAATGTTGTGAACAATGATTCCAGATATGTTGTGGACACCACAAAGACCAGACAGACAGCCTAGATCAAATCTCAGCACACATAACCTTATCATCATGTTTCATCAAATCCACCTCCACCACTGTTTGTACTTCTTGATCTAGCAGATCGAAAAAAATAGTGTTACGATAATTCACATTAAATCATGGATAGACCCCAGCCATATAACACTCATCTAGTATGAAATAAATGTGGATCATCTAATGAGAAGTGGGACATTCCTTTTACTAGACAGAATCCCCAACTTCAACAATTATTGTCCGTCATTCACCCAACCATAGAGCAACCTCATGTTTTCTGAATTATGTTCAAGGAATAAAAATATGATGTTTTAATTCATATTTCCATCATTACTATGAGGCATTCCATACTCAAGGCTATACTCATATGAGAAGATATGTATTGATCCATTAAAAAGTCTTTATGATTCCCTCTCCAGTTTGAGATAGAATTATATGTTGGATGAGCCATCGATGCAGAGATAGTCAACTATGTGGAATGCTAGGCCATTTTCAATTTTTATTGAGACGGTGAAGGTTCTTCTATATATTCGCACATCCACCCAGTGTACATCACTTTTCACTTCAATGGAATATTAATTTTTGACATTCTTGTCGACACGAGCTATGGGTCAAACTTACATGGACCCAGACACTCTATATGACTGGACTGTTTGAAGTAGATTTGAGTCCCTCTAACTTAAGGATTCAAGGCTATGACATGAAGGAGAAGACCCTAGTTTGAAATATTCTCTTGAAGTCTTATTTTATTGGCACTATTCATATCATTTAATACATTTTTGTCTCATAGGACCCCACTTACAAATCCATGATGGGTAGAACCTGGATTCACCTGTATACGGCAGTACCTTCCTCATTCCACTACTCTATTATGTACACCCTTAAAGGGCAAGTAGGTGTACTCCAATGTGATGCAAATACCTTTTCCTCTTCTGAATCCCATTAAATATATTTCAAATACTACAATAGTAAGGATAAAAATATTTAGGTTGAAAATGTTAAGAATGATATAGCTGCTACTCACCAATAAACAATCATGGATGATGACTACATTTTCTAGATTCACCGATAAGATTCCATGACCTGAAACTAGGGGTAATGATTTTTTGTCTAGGGAATAATGGGGTGGTGAATTCCCAAGTATATGGAAAATTTTAAGATCAACTTTTTCATATAAAAATTATGATTGAGTGATTGTAGATCCCCCATATCCTATAAAGTATCGATATTTCTACCATATAGGAATAAAAATACATCATACTCGCGGGTTTCACTGGCCTAGGATAAACTAACTAAATAAAATTCACCACTATAGATTTGAAATCATCAATAGTCTCCTTTTGGTTTAATGTCTAGATGGGATAGGGTTTTATGTTTTCATTTCCATTGTATCAGTAGTCCAAGAGTCTCTTATGAGGTTTCCACAACTACTCAGGATAGCACTGGTGTCCCATTAGGATCAATAAATTCGGAAAAGTTACCCCTACTGATGAATTTATATTCATATAATAGGAATAGGATTTGTAAGACATCCCTCCCACATTCGAAGAGGGAATCTATACAATTGTTGATGAATTGTTACAGGTGAACCTCAGTACCGAGAGAAATGAAAAACCAACATTGATCATTATTGCATTACATGTAGAAGATAATCATTGATTAATGTATGTAAAAAAGAATTATCATGATTTATTTTCATGGGGTTATGATGAGATTCCAGGGATAGATCCTCAGGTCTCCATCCACCATCTCGGTCTACCATCAAATCATCAAGTGTTTTTATAACCTCCCAGATAGAAGCTCACATCTCACGGTTCCATGGTCAGGGTCGAGGTTTATAATCTCAACAAGGATAAAATAATCAAAGAGGTATAGTACCATAGAAGTTTTGATAAATTTTTTTTCTTTACGAATAAGAACTGACATATTGGAGTCTAAATCGACTTTGGGGATCTCATCCATCACAATCCAAATGTTGATTTTAAACATTATGGGACATAATTGTTGATTGATGACACCAATGGGTTCCAGGATCTCTCTTTCATGGAAGGGTATTCCAGAGACAATAAAATATTCCCCAAGGATGAAGATTCTTCATCTTTCAAGGCACCACAATATACATTTTTTTACTAGGTAATTCATTTTAATATTAAAATTTAGGTTCCACCTATCAAATTTCGATTCAATACATATTAAATCTAATCATTGGTATGTTAGTGGAATGATGCATTGATGATATGTTGGATAACTCGTACGAGTGCTAAGACCAACTAAAGGATCTTGAGAATCTGTTTGGATTCCTATGTTCCTCCCATGTGAAGATGAAACCCTTTAATTGTTCCTTTGGGGTCACCAACAAGAATTTTTCTTATCATCATTGTCATATAAAGTGTTTTTGAGATCAATATGAAAAATAAGTAGGTCATCCATTAGATATCCCCTCAGATTAATATTCAAGAGCTATGAGTATTTCAAGGACATATATCCTACATACATCGATTCATCCAAAAAGTGGCAGGAAAGTGTAATCCCTTTTCCCAGCTCCTGAAGAAAGATTTTTTTTATTTTCACTAGGATGAGGTGTGTTAGGTTTCGTTTGTGGAAATATTTATGTACGTCTTATATCCTCTAGTTTTGATGACACCATTATATAGAATATACATTTCATTTATGTGGTTGACCTATAATAGCCACATGACGCCCTTCTCTCATAGAAGAACAATGAGGGAAAAGAGTGCAATTTATAATATCTCAGTTGCATGCTCCTCGATATAGATACCATATATTCCACTATTGAAAAGAGCAACATCGCACTGATATTAATAGTGCAGAAATTGTTCTAATACGTGGAGAACCATGAGATATAGCTGGTTTCTAGAGTGGATCTTTTGAAGTACATTCTAATCCATCCAATGTGTACTGACAGACTATCTCAGTGGTTAATGGCCCTTCAATAGTTCAACATCATGAGTGTCTCCTAGAAGGATATCAAGGGACAAGAATTGACAGACATTCATTCCACCCCTCTAGCAGCACCAAGAAGTCCTTAGATATTCAATTTCTAAGTGACACAGTCCTATCAGTGGATAATGATGCTCCACAATGGTAAATACACTTATATGGTGCTTCTAGAATCTCTATTTATAGGAGACTCAATGACCCCAGACTCCACAATGTAGGACTGGGTATCATCTTCATCATGCCTACATAGGATGGGCTACCCTATACGTTCTTATTTAAATAAGGTTGTACAAACAATGAGGTAGTTTACAAGGATCTAAACACTGGTCTCGATCTACCCTTATGATTTATGTTCCCCAGATGCTTGTGATAGGGGAATCTGAGCTGGTCATCATGCAGGTCAATGAATACTATGGTGTTTAGAAGCCCGAGCTTGTACCTCCGTTTCTGTGTACTTGCCTGGTGATGGGGTAATTCTCCTCTCGGCCATATGTTACTCATGTCCCTCAAAGGAATAATTCTGGAGCCTATGCCTTGGTGAGCCATGCCTCATATCTTGTAGAGCCAGAAAATAATGATTTTATTTTCCATGTGGAGTTTTGAAGAATCATCGCTCTCGTCACTCCGTATGATGAAGATAGCCAAAAGGTAAGCAATGTTAAAGCTGATGCCTCCACACCGGGCCTTCCAACATCCCCATCTGCAATACTAGAGTAGATCCTCAACTAAACAAATCCCTTTATATAGTATCAATGGCATGGTTATATTTTATCATATCATGCTGAAAGTGAACAAATTATATTGTGCATGGTGCAATTCACCCTCTATAGTGGTCCAAGTAATGAAAACATCCTCTACAGATGTGGGATTGATAACATTATCTTCCATTTCATTCATGAATTCCATATATTTTTGGTTATGACACATGTTCATACCAATTCCTGTGGGGATCATCAGGCATGGAAGAAACACTCTCATCAGATCTATTGTTTGAGATATTTTTATCCCACCATGATAAGTGACAGTATCTTGTTTTCCAATAGGATCAATTCATGCCCTATCCATGATACGTTTAGGCATTGGACCCCCTATCCTCTCCATACCACCATGTATTCAAGGCCCTTAGTGTTACGGGGACTCGATGTCCTGGTAACATATCCACTTACAATAGATCACCGCTGTAGATTCATATGGATATCTACAAATATATTTTCCAAATGGGATGTGCTGGTTCTGTTCGAGGATTTTATTCCATGTTCCATCATTGAGTTGGTTGGCACAAATATCATCCACCGATTTCGGGTTCCTCATAACATGATCTCTATTAACAGAACAGTCATCCGATCAGTTGAGCTGGTAAAATATTATTCCATGTAAAATATCCATTCTAATGATAAATCTCTCTATCATTCACAATAAAATTGTAACACCCGAGACTTTTATGTTATATAAATCATCAAAGGAATATTTTTCTACACAATACTAGCTTGGTTTACTTTACACGCAATTGCGACCTTCCTCGATAGCTTGCGTCGTACGCAATACCGAGTTTCACTAAACAATTATATGCTATTAAAATTTTATTAAAACTGGCCATTATGAATAGTAATAACCACTTTTTGAAATTTTATAAATTTTATTTTTCAAAATGGACTTCATTTTTGGATTCGGATTACCGAAATTAGCCTAGGGTGAAATTTTGGTATTTTTCTGAAAACTTTCAATTTTTGATGAATAGTGAAACCACAAAGTGGTTGGTTAAAAACTGAATTTTGCATAAAACTTAATTTTACCGCTTCTATGAATGGAATTTCGAAAATCCGAGAGACACAGTTAATATCAAGGACTAAAATGTGGTTCAATGAGATGAAAATAATTTTTTGGTGAATAGTAACTTTTTACTTTTTTTACCGCGGTTAATAGTAAATAGGGTAACTAAGGGTAAATATGATATTACTATTACCCTAACACATGTCCTAATTCTATTGGACAAGTTTAATTAGACCAAAAACAAACTTAGGAATAAAATATGACCATTTAGGCCCACTTGGATTAGATTAGGACATTTATTATTAATTTATTTAAAGAAGGGTTAAAATAGTTAAGATCAAAGTTTAATAAGTAAATCATTTTTAATATGGGGTAATACATAAGATAAATTCGACTATAAATATTCATTAGAAAGCTAAAAATATTTCCTACATAATGGTATTTTATTTGTAATTTTTAAACATTAAATAATTTAATTTAGTTATGACACAATGCTGATGCAGTAATTATCTTATTAATGAAATATTGACATAATTGATGTTATAAACACCAAAATAAATGTAATTTGAGACTTTTTATGAATTCCAATAATTTTCTAGATTACTATGATATATTAATGTTGATTTAATCAACTTGATTCGAACATATAATTCTGTTATGACTTTCACAAAAATCATATATCAAATAGTGTCAAAATTGACACAAAATAGTTTTTAAATAAAATATTATATTATTAATTGTTATTTTATTTATAAAACTCTATGGTTCGGCCAAATAACATAGATAAGGATATATATATTAATAATAAACAATTTTGGGTTCGTTTGGCATGTTATAGTAAGTGTATTAACCATATAGTGAATGAAAACAAAAAGACACGGTAAAAGTTAAATTAATTAACTTAGAGTTAAATCTAATTGATAAGGTTAAAATAATAACCTAAACTTGTCTAAATCATATTGGTTGATAGGATTTCGACCCATCCCCACTTTAGCTTCGAAATAAGACCCTTTGGAACCATTATAAACCGATTTTGACATTAATATAAAATAATATTTTGAGGTATTCCTAAGGTGCCCCTCTCCTCCCTTATAAAAGGGCACCTCCTCCCCTCCTCCTCACACCGATTTGAGCACTCAAGCTCGGCCAACCCCTTCCATTTCCACCTATCCACTTCCCTAGAATAATCCTAGAGGTCCTGGTCTTCTTCAAAGACCAATCTTAGTTCCCTAAGTGGATGATTCAAAGAGGCGTTCCAAAGAAGAGGTAATATCCATTACCGATCTTTTTAATTTCTTTCTTCTTCAACATCTTCTTCTTTAGTTGTTTCATGATAGAGTAATAACATCAGTATTACATACATACTGATATGTTATTATAAATATTAAACAACTCTAATTCACCTTCTATCCATCCCACGGAAAAATGAAATCACCGCGCGTGCGTACGTATGGAATACCGTCTCCACGCCGTGGTGTAATCTATTTTTCCACCATCACTTTACAAGGATGGGTATAATGGTGTAATAAATAACTATTTATGATTATTATAAATTAATATTGATACTGAAATAATATATATATACTCCAATACAGTTCCACGATCATAGGAACGATATCATCACTCGTGCGTACGTACGGAATACCGTCTCCATGATGTGATGCGACTCGTTCTACATGATCATCATTACATAGTAATTATATAAATGAATTGAATGAATAAATATGATATATGTTACACTAATACCATTCTGGATATAAGGTATCTATAACCTTAAAAGAAGAATAAGAATGTATTCGTCAAAACACGCATAAGAACAAAAGGCAATAAAGACCCGAGTAACAAGTAACAATGAAATATTACTATCAAGAAGCTAAGAATATGACCATATATGATATAATATCAATATGTATGACTCTGGAATAAGTCAATAACATTATTTAAACCATTATACAGGAGCTTCGGACACATACAAAGCAAATCGGACCTAAGGTAAGGGAAATATCACAATCTCATTTTTATCCGAGATTGTTTATATTTTGGTATTTACTGCGGTGTATTTTATCATCCACATCCATGTTCCCTCAATATGTAATATTTTTTTCCATCCACTTAGAATAGTTTAAATCCAATTTTACCCTTCAGTGAGTTTTTAGTAAAGAATATGAAAGGAATCTTTTATCATTTTTCGTACGAGGTACTTTTTGACTTTTCCAACAAAAGTACGAAGAATGTTTTTTTAACTTATAAGGAATGAATGGATTTTTAAAACATTATTTCCAAGAAGCTTCCTTTACAAGTTTTCAAGTTTATTTTTAATCAACTTCTTTTAGTTTATAATTGTATGACATATTAAGAAAAGAAAAGTGTTTTTGAAGAAGAAAGGACATTTTCCTCAAGAATGGTGTTCAAGTGTTTTATCAAAATTATTTTCCATCTAAGATAATAAAGGGTTCTGTTTTTATCCTTTTAATTACATTGATTTGATTATGTTGTGAGGGAATTATTTTTATGAAAGTATTTTCCTTATAAGATTTTTTTTATGATGTCATGATGTTTCAAGAATCCCATTTTTATTACATGGGTTATGCGATGATGTATGATTTATGATTATGTGGCACACATAAGAAAGGATTCATTATAAGATGGGTGGGACCTATATCTCCCTCCAATGCATTGGGTAAAGATTTTATATCTCATGAGATAGACAGGGATGGAACGGTAGGTTATACCGGTTCAGTGAAACAGGAATGAAACGAGGGTTACTCGATTCAGAAAGGGACTTTGTCCACTAAGATAGTCTTGGCAATGAGTCATGACTAACAATAAATGATTTTCCATGATTATGTGTGCATGCCACAAAGTTTCAAGTTTTATGTTATGATTATGGGGATCTCATTTTCACTTCTATGATTTATTCCATGATAAGATATTATGACCTCTTTTGCAGGTTTTGATTTTCAAAAAGATATGATATGATTTTTATTTCCTTTATTTTCCCTTGCTGAGCATTTGAGCTCACCCTTTTATGTTTTCTTTTCCCCAGGTCAGGAAGATGGATATTAAGTAGAATATTCTAAAAGGGACCCTAGATATGATGAAATAAATGGGAGACACTGTAGAAGATTTATGAACCGGTTGTTTATGTTTCCCAGTTTCTAAAGACACTATACCTATACGGTCCTTTGTGGTTTTATCATATGTTGTAATAAGTGTGCTTCAATTTTGAAGTATTAACAATGTATGTAAAGTATGGGTTATTATAGTTGGTATCAGAGGAAAGGTATAGTCAGCCTTTGGAAACTAGGATGTGAAAGCCTTAGTAAGAACCCTAAGGATAAGTCTAAGCATAGAACACAATCTTAGTGTTTTAGAAATGGCCATGAATAACCTAGGATAAGACCTTAAGCGTGAAAATTTTATTCTTGAATTATGTGGTTTTCCTATTATAATTAGTGTTGCTCACACTATTCTTCTTGGTTTTAGTCAATGGCTGGAACCCGAAGGAACCGTGTTAATGCGGAATGCGATGGGCAATGCAATGATTGTCCCCCTGAGCAACCAAACGATATGGGAGCCGGAATGCCAAATCGTGTAGCCATGCTCACACAACTTTCTCAAGCTATGAATCATGCAGGACTTCCAAACGAGCAAAGGAAGGAGCAACATTCTGTTGAATCCTTCATGAGGCAGCGTCCACCTTCTTTCAGTGGGTCTACTGATCCATTAGTTGCTGAACAATGGATTAGAACTACTGAAAAGATATTTTCAGTTCTTCAATGTTCTGAACATGATAAATTCATCCTAGCAGTGTATCGTTTGGAAGTAGATGCTGATCAATGGTGGAATCTTATTAAGAATATGAGGCAAAGGGATGAAATTGAGTCTATTGAATGGGACGAGTTCAAGAACTTATTTTTCAATAAGTACTTCCCTCTTATTCTCCGAAAAAAGATGGAGAAAGAGTTCCTTGAACTGAAGCAAAGGGATGATGAATCTGTTAGTACCTATGAAGAAAATTTTACAAGACTTGCAAGGTACGCTTCTGGTATTATTATCCAACCTGAGAGTAAGATCGATCGATTCTTTAGTGGATTAAAACCAAGTCTTCGAAGGGCGTTAGCCATAAGGGACTTCAATAGCTACGAGGAAATCATTCGATGTGCTCTCAATGTCGAGATGGGGATTGGAGTAACCCATCAGTCACATGGGTTTGATAAGAAGAGGAAGATGGAATTCAATGAAAAATCTAAAGAGCACACAGAAAAGAAGATGAGCTTTTCCTTATGCTCAAAGTGTGGAAAGAAACATGGAGGGTGTTGTCTTAAAGGGACAAGTAAATGTTTTAAATGTGGAAAAGAAGGTCATCGGGCATTTGAATGCCGTGATAATGGGAAGAAGATGTCTAATGACGCAAACAAAGGAAGGGATACACAGAATGAACCTACTACACTTCAGTGTTTCATGTGCAAGGAGATGGGGCATAATGCCAATCAATGCCCAAATCCAAGGGTTGATGATGATGGTCAACGTCAAAAAAATCTTAAGGCTAAAGACAAAGGAAAGTCACATGCAATTTCTATCAGCGATGTGGAGTACGATAACGAAGTGGTGAAAGGTACACTTACCGTCAACTCTAAAGTAGCAAATGTTTTATTTTATTCTGGATCCACCCACTCTTTTATTTCTAAAGAATTTTCTAAGGGTATCACCGTATTACCTCAACAATTAGATGTTGAGTTAGCTGTGACAACACCTAATGGCACAACAGTCGCATCAAAAGTTTATAATTCTTCTCCGATCGATGTTTGTGGGAAAGTGCTTGATGCAAATCTTGTGATCCTTCCTTTAGTGGAATTTGATGTGATTCTTGGTATGGATTGGCTTTCTCTACATGGAGCTCATATCAATTTCCAAAGAAGGGAAGTCACATTTCATATTCCAGATCAATCTACGATCGTCTATCAATGCAAGGATGAACATAACCTTCCAGTGGAAATTCCTTCCATCTTATGGGTCTTGATTCCACTAAATGAAGGTTATTTATCTCAAATGGTTGGTGAGAAACTCACGATTAAGAACATTCCCATTTTACGGGAGTTTGATGATGTCTTTCCGGAGGAATTACCAGGTCTTCCACCAAATCGTGAAGTTGAGTTTTCAATAGAACACGTACTGGGTGCTTTGCCTATTTCAAAGACATCTTATAGAATGGCCCCAATTGAGTTGCAGGAATTAAAGAAGCAACTCCAAGAGAATATTGATAAGGGATTCATACACCCTAGTGCGTCACCTTGGGGAGCACATGTTCTATTTGTTAAGAAGAAAGATGGATCAATGAGACTCTGCATTGATTATCGAGAACTTAACAAGATCACTATCAAGAACAAATATCCTCTCCCACGCATTAATGACTTATTTGACCAACTACGCGGAGCTCAATACTTTTCCAAGATTGATCTTCGTTCAGGGCATCATCAATTAAGGGTCAAAATGGAGGATATACCAAAGACGGCTTTCCGTACAAGGTATGGACACTATGAATTTATAGTGATGCCATTTGGTCTTACTAATGCCCCTGCTATCTTCATGGATCGAATGAATAGAGTCTTTAGAGACTATCTTGATCAATTTGTGGTAGTCTTTATAGACGATATTCTTGTCTATTAAAAGAGCAAGGAAGAGCATGAAGATCACTTGAGAATTATATTGAAGACCCTGAGAAAGGAGAAGCTTTATGCCAAATTTACCAAGTGTGAATTTTGGCTTCAAAAAGTTGCATTTTTGGGTCACATAATCTCAAAAGAGGGGATATATGTGGATCCAGCAAAAACAGAGGTTATCAAAAGATGGTCGAGACCAACAACAGTAACTGAGATCCGAAGTTTTCTTGGTTTGGCTGGATATTATCGACGTTTTGTAAAGGATTTTTCACGATTATCTAATCCACTCACCAAGTTGACTCGGAAAGGAGTTAAGTTTGTTTGGACAGAGGAATGTGAAGAAAATTTCAAGGAGTTGAAAAGAAGGTTATCCAGTGAACCTGTGCTCACACTGCCTTGTAGTGGAGAAAGGTTTGTGATCTACAGTGATGCATCCAAGAAGGGATTGGCGTGTGTTCTTATGCAAAATGATATGGTGATAGCTTATGCCTCACGACAGTTGAAAATCCATGAGCAAAATTACCCAACACATGATTTGGAGTAGGCTGCGGTAATATTTGCATTAAAGATTTGGAGGCATTACCTTTATGGTGAAAGGTGTGATATTTATACTGATCATAAAAGTTTAATGTATATTTTCACACAAAAGGAGCTGAATATGCGTCAAAGAAGATGGTTGGAGCTGATTAAGGATTATGACTGCTCAATCCATTACCACCCTGGGAAAGCAAACAAGGTGGCAGATGCATTAAGTCGACAAGACCATGCTAGTTTATCCATGATGAGGATCACACAAGATCCAATATTTATGGATTTACAAAGGATGGATCTTGGAATTATAATTGAAGGGGAAAATCTTATCTTTCTCAAATGAATGTTCAACCATCTATACATGTGAAGATTAAAGAGGCATAGAAAGAAGATGTCGAGTTACTAAAGAAGCTGAGAAATGTTCATGAATTCAACCTTGATTGTGATGGGATAATATTGTTCAGGAATCGGGTTTGTGTTCCTTCCATCCCCGAATTAAAGAAGGAGCTGCTGGATGAGTCTCTTAGTTCTTCATTCTCTATTCATCCTGGAAGCACGAAGATGTATAGGGACCTGAAAGAGTACTTTTGGTGGGATGGCATGAAATGAGATGTTGCTGAATATGTCTCTCGATGCTTGGTTTGTCAACATGTTAAAGCTGAGAGACAAAAGTCTAAGGGGATGTTACAACCATTACCCATACCCGAATGGAAATGGGAAAACATCACTATGGACTTTGTCACAGGACTTCCTAAAACATCCAAAGGCAATAATGCTATTTGGGTCATAGTTGATCGTCTTACAAAGTCTGCACACTTCATTGCTATTAGAGAGGATTTATCTCTAGATCAGCTTGCCAGGATATATGTAAAGGAAGTGGTAAGATTGCATGGAGTACCACTTTCTATTATATCTGATCGGGATCTGAGATTTACCTCGAAGTTCTGGCGAAGTCTTCAGCATACTCTGGATACAGAGTTGAGTTTCAGCACTACTTATCATCCCCAGACAGACGGTCAGTCTGAGAGAACAATTCAAACCCTAGAAGATATGTTGATAGCTTGCTCTATGGATTTCAAAGGAGGTTAGGATCAACACCTACCTTTGGTGGAATTTTCTTATAATAATAGCTTTCACTCTAGTATTCAGATGGCTCCTTATGAAGCTCTCTATGGAAAGAAATGCATGACTCCAACTTACTGGGATAAAGTTGGGGAAAGAAAGCTATTAGGACCTGATCTCGTTGATGAAATGGCAGGAAAGGTCAGATCTATTCAACAACACATAAGAGCAGCTCAGAGTCGACAGAAAAGTTATGCCGACAACTGAAGAAAAGACATAGAGTTTGAAGTGGGTGATAAAGTGTTCTTACGAATATCTCCATGGAAGAGGGTTATGAGATTTGGAAAGAAGGGGAAGTTGAGCCTTAGATATATCGGTCCTTTCGAAATACTGGATCGTGTTGGAAAGGTAGCTTACCGATTGGCGCTTCCACCGAATCTCTCTCAAGTTCACGATGTGTTCCATGTATCTCTCCTGAGAAAGTGCATACCTGATCCATCACATGTACTCAGCTCAGAAGTTGTACCACTAGAGCAAGATCTTTCTTATGAAGAACAACCGATAGAGATTCTGGATCGTAGCGAAAAAGTCCTACGAAACAAGACCACTCGATTGGTGAAAGTTTTATGGAGGAACCACCAACTTGAAGAAGCTACATTGGAGCTTGAGGATATGATGAGGGAGAAGTATCCTCATCTGTTTGTTACAAAGTGACGAATTTCGAGGGCGAAATTCTTTTTAAGGGGGGTAGAATGTAACACCCGAGACTTTTATGTTATATAAATCATCAAAGGAATCTTTTTCTACACAATACTAGCTTGGCTTACTTTACACGCAATTGCGACCTTCCTCGATAGCTTGCGTCGTACGCAATACCGAGTTTCACTAAACAATGATATGCTATTAAAATATTATTAAAACTAGCCGTTATGAATAGTAATAACCACTTTTTGAAATTTTATAAATTTTATTTTTCAAAATGGACTTCATTTTTGGAATCGGAATACCGAAATTAGCCTAGGGTGAAATTTTGGCATTTTTCTGAAAACTTTCAATTTTTGATGAATAGTGAAACAACCAAGTGGTAGGTTAAATACTGAATTTTGCATAAAACTTAATTTTACTGCTTCTGTGAATGGAATTTCGAAAATCCGAGAGACATGGTTAATATCAAGGACTAAAATGTGGTTCAATGAGATGAAAATAATTTTTTGGTGAATAGTAACTTTTTACTTTTTTTACCGTGGTTAATAGTAAATAGGGTAACTAAGGGTAAATATGATATTACTATTACCCTAACACATGTCTTAATTCTATTGGACAAGTGTAATTCGACCAAAAACAAACTTAGGAATAAAATATGACCATTTAGGCCCACTTGGATTAGATTAGGACATTTATTATTATTTTATTTAAAGAAGGGTTAAAATAGTTAAAATCAAAGATTAATAATTAAATAATTTTTAATATGGGGTTATACATAAGATAAATTCGACTATAAATATTCATTAGAAAGCTAAAAAGATTTCCTACATAATGGTATTTTATTTGTAATTTTTAGACATTAAATAATTTACTTTATTTATGACACAATGATGATGCAGTAATTATCTTATTAATGAAATATTGACATAATTGATGTTATAAACACCAAAATAAATGTAATTTGAGACATTTTATGAATTCAAATAATTTTCTAGGTTACTATGATATATTAATGTTGATTTAATCAACTTTATTAGAACATATAATTCTGTTATGACTTTCACAAAAATCATATATCAAATAGTGTCAAAATTGACACAAAATAGTTTTTAAATCAAATATTATATTATTAATTGTTATTTTATTCCTAAAAATCTAATTTTCGGCCAAATAACTTAGCTAAAGATATATATATTAATATTAAACAATTTGGGGTTCGTTTGGCATGTTATAGTAAGTGTATTAACCATATAGTGAAAGAAAACAAAAAGACACGGTAAAAGATAAATTAATTAACTTAGAGTTAAATCTAATTGATAAGGTTAAAATAATAACCTAAACTTGTCTAAATCCTATTGGTTGATAGGATTTCGACCCATCCCCACTTTAGCTTCGAAATAAGACCCTTTGGAACCATTATAAACAGATTTTGACATTAATATAAAATAATATTTTGAGGTATTCCTATGGTGCCCTTCTCCTCCCTTATAAAAGGGCACCTCCTCCCCCTCCTCCTCACACCAATTTGAGCACTCAAGATCGGCCAACCCCTGCCATTTTCTCCTCTCCACTTCCCTAGAATAGTCCTAGAGGTCCTGGTCTTCTTCAAATACCAATATTAGTTCCCTAAGTGGAGGATTCAAAGAGGCGTTCCAAAGAAGAGGTAATATCCATTACCGATCTTTTCAATTTCTTTCTTCTTCAACTTCTTCTTCTTTAGTTGTTTCATGATAAAGTAATAACATCAGTATCACTTACATACTGATATGTTATTATAAATATGAAACAACCCTAATTCACCTTCTATCCATCCCACGGAAAAATGAAATCACCGCGCGTGCGTACGTACGGAATACCGTCTCCACGCCGTGGTGTAATCTATTTTTCCACCATCACTTTACAAGGATGAGTATAATGGTGTAATGAATAACTATTTATGATTATTATAAATTAATATTGATACTGAAATAATATATATGTACTCCAATACAGTTCCACGATCATAGGAACGATATCATCACTCGTGCGTACGTACGGAATACCGTCTCCACGATGTGATGCGACTCGTTCTACATGATCATCATTACATAGTAATTATATAAATGAATTGAATGAATAAATATGATATATGTTACACTAATACCATTCTGGATATAAGGTATCTATAACCTTAAAAGAAGAATAAGAATGTATTCGTCAAAACACGCATAAGAACAAAAGGCAATAAAGACCCGAGTAACAAGTAACAATGAAATATTACTATCAAGAAGCTAAGAATATGACCATATATGATAACATATCAATATGTATGATTCTGGAATAAGTCAATAACATTATTTAAACCATTATACAGGAGCTTCGGACACATACAAAGCAAATCGAACCTAAGGTAAGGGAAATATCACAATCTCATTTTTATCCGAGATTGTTTATACTTTGGTATTTACTGGGGTGTATTTTATCATCCACATCCATGTTCCCTCAATTTGTAATATTTTTTTTCCATCCACTTACAATAGTTTAAATCCAATTTTACCCTTCGGTGAGTTTTTAGTAAAGAATATGAAAGGAATCTTTTATCATTTTTCGTACGAGGTACTTTTTGACTTTTCCGACAAGAGTACGAAGAATGTTTTTTAACATATAAGGAATGAATGGATTTTTAAAACATTATTTCCAAGAAGCTTCCTTTACAAGTTTTCAAGTTTATTTTTAATCAACTTCTTTTAGTTTATAATTGTATGACATATTAAGAAAAGAAAAGTGTTTTTGAAGAAGAAAGGATATTTTCCTCAAGAATGGTGTTCAAGTGTTTTATCAAAATTATTTTCCATATAAGATAATAAAGGGTGCTGTTTTTATCCCTTTAATTACATTGATTTGATTATGTTGTGAGGGAATTATTTTTATGAAGTCATTTTCCTTATAAGATTTGTTTTATGATGTCATGATGTTTCAAGAATCCCATTTTTATTACATGGGTTATGCGATGATGTATGATTTATGATTGTGTGGCACACATAAGAAAGGATTCATTATAAGATGGCTGGGACCTATATCTCCCTCCAATGCATTGGGTAAAGATTTTATATCTCATGAGATAGACAGGGCTGGAATGGTAGGTTATACCGGTTCAGTGAAACACGACTGAAACGAGGGTTACTCGATTCAGAAAGGGACTTTGTCCACTAAGATAGTCTTGGCAATGAGTCATGACTAACAAGAAATGATTTTCCATGATTATGTGTGCATGCCACAATGTTTCAAGTTTTATGTTATGATTATGGGGATCTCATTTTCACTTCTATGATTTATTCCATGATAAGATATTATGATCTCTTTTGCAGTTTTTGATTTTCAAAAAGATATGATATTATTTTTATTTCCTTTATTTGCCCTTGATGAGCATTTGAGCTCACCCTTTTATGTTTTCTTTTCCCCAGGTCAGGAAGATGGATATTAAGTAGAATATGCTAAAAGGGACCCTAGATATGATGAAATAAATGGGAGACACTGTAGAAGATTTATGAACCAGTTGTTTATGTTTCCCAGTTTCTAAAGACCCTATACCTATACGGTCCTTTGTGGTTTTGTCATATGTTGTAATAATTGTGCTTCAATTTTGAAGTATTAACAATGTATGTAAAGTATAGGTCATTATAAAAATGGCATGATTTAGGAATTAAATGTAACCCACTCTCACAATAGGAAGTATATGGTTCGTCAAAACTAGAATATTTGGCCCATAAAAACATCCTTATTCTCTCTAGTCTTACCGGACGACAACACATAATTCCACACATGTGAAACCACATTCCATTGTGTACAGAACAGTTGAATTATTTCCCATTGAGATTCAATTAACCTCATTACACATATCCATATACGATCATATCACACTAGAAAAAGTATTTGACATCTGTCTGACTGAACTGGAAGCACTTGGTTAGAATAGTATTTGTGCCCTACAAAATCTGGAGAGCTATCAGAACAAGATAATCAAAGAATTTAAATAAGAAATATTTCCTACACTATTTATTACATGGTGTCACATTATTGGCCGAATTACACCGATGATACTATGTTGGAATCTACTGAAGGGGGGGGGGGGCATTAGGAGGGACCTTACGCCTTTCATAAGGATTATCCCAATGGTGAATACTCTTAGGTCACTATGGATTGTGAGTGTATTACTCCTCCCCCCAATGCCAAATTCCTCTAGTAGTACATCATGTGATGGAATCGTCATCCTTAATGATTTTAAATAGTATTACTATCCTTTATGATGTTATACAGCTCAAATTCTTCTTGGAAGACATTATACTACCTATCCTCATCCTGGAATATGTTAAACCGTAAATTCTCCAATCACTATGACCATAAACCTAGATCCCATTTGTCCCGCATGACAATAAATTGTGAATGGTGAATACACCTCATGGTCCAAGCTCTATTAATATAAACTATTACCCCCCTCATCATTACCGCAATGCATTAAACTGAACGAATATAAAGAACTGTGTATGGGTTGATTCTCATCCTTATTAGATATGTAAGAATGCCAAAACCATTCCTTTGAGGCCCATATTCTAGTCACTTGACATTTCCATCCCCATGCACCTCGTTCTCACTTAGGACTGTGTGATGTGGTACACACTCTTTATACACCTTCATGCCTGGAAATTTTTTCCACCCCACAGATATCCCCTTGAGACACTCATCCATTATAAGACCTTACCAAATCACATGAACCAGCATTAAATTTTCAAAACATCGTATGGCTTGATTCCATTCTTTATGGCATACATTGGAATTCTTAGTCATTTCTTCTTCTAGTATAGCCCAATAAATTCTTTTCACCATTCTAGTTTAATTATCTTTGAGGGTTTCATATGGTGTGGTGTGAACTTATTAATTCCCCATTCATGTTGGGTTTATAATGACCTCATCCTATGATCCCACTTCCACAAAGTCATTTATTCCTAGAACATAGACACTTGCCATTAATCTTCGTGGAATTTCATAACTATGTGTGGTTTGATTCCCATAATTATTGGATATGTGGGAATTACATGATATTTCATCCTCTGGTGTAACCCTAGATTTTAGAATCCTTCTCTTCCTTATACCCACTATTCCCCATGTTCTCTCAGGGGTATGTGGTGGGGTTTGGTAATATTCCCTCAATCACATCATGTTTGAAATAGTAACAATGTTTACCTATCACGAGATCTCTTTATCTCCTCAAAGTCCTCACCACATGATGTAACCTAAACGACATTTCATGAACTACATATAATTTGATTCCTATCCTTATAGAATACGTAAGAATGTCTGGACATTTGTTATTCAGGTTCTGCCCTATGTATCACGTATTATTCCTTCCTTCTATTGTCTTAGTTTTGTTATCCTAGGAGCACATGGAACAGTGTGGAAATTTCTTTTCCTAAAAATTAGTTTTGAAACAAATGCTTCATGTGCCCCTCTTTATAGACCACCCCCTTTTATTTAGTCTTTATCACATGAAGTTCAACTTCACGACATTTTGATAATACGTTGGGATTTATTCTCATAACTTTGAGATACATTAGAACGACCATCCTTTATGTCTTTATGCCTTGACCTAGCTCCAATGATCTTTCCTCACAACTTGTCATAAGGTTTCCCCCTAGGAATGTGTGTGGTGTGTTGTGGAATTATTTCCTCATTCCCATTAGGTATGGTATACAACACCATGAAAATACCCTTTAGATCCTCATTCATCAATCTACGTCCAGTTCATATGACATTAATATATAATTCATCTTGACACATTATGTTAAACAATTATGTCATAGGAATACTACATTAATGTCCATGGGTGGTCCATTTATACAAATGTAAACTACAACACTATCATCATGGCCACATGATGCAAAATTGTAGTTCATTTTAATGTCATAACTTGTGGGGAAATAAGGTTTGGCATCATTCATCCCCCATTACATTTTTCTAGGCTAACATATAGTATGTCTCCCATGGCGATTTTTGGAATCTTTCTTCCCAAATTTGATTCTAAAAAAACACAGCCACACTAATGAACAGACATGATCCATCTAATAGTTCTTCTTTCGCTGGATGGTCCAGACATCCACAATAATATAACCACTAGAATTTATATACTAACATTATGTTTGCATGATGTACGTGTGGATTGATTTCCATCTGCATGGGAATCATAGGAACACACATACATTTCTCCTTCAGTTACAACCCCAGGTACCTCAAATACTTTTTTCTTTACGGCCCCTTAGATTTAACTCTATTCGAAGCACATGGTAGGGTGAGGTCCTCTTTGGTCCCCATTTACATTAAATTTATAGTATCCCTTTCCATGTAATTCCCATTGGGGATCTCCCTACCATTATCAATACATCCTTACCAAATGATGTTAAACTATATGATTTTTCAAGAACTAGGATTGGCTAGATTCCCATCGTTATGGGATACATAAGAATTCCAATATATTTCGACCATATGTCCATCTCTGGGTTCATCAACCCAATTTATCATTATAGTGTGGACATATAGACCAATATTATGCCTCACCAACGTGCTCAAATTAACATTAGATTAGGATATAGTGTTTTGTATTCTGTATGGACATACCTTCAACAATTTCCATCCTTCACATATCACTTTATTTGGATTTCAATCATATTTTACATTTTATGTACTCCCATATGTTATATATTATTAGGATTATGGATAACCTAACACTTTGGGAATAAGTCCAATATGATTTTGAATGTTATTAACAGATATGTTTGGTGTTTTAAAAATAGGAATTGGTCAACCATCATTTGTTGTTCCCATTTCATATCCCATGGTGTGCATTTGGTGTTTCAAAACATGCTCAATAGTTATTATCCATCATTATGCCACACCCATTAATATGAAAATATTGTTCATGTGATTCAAATCCATTTACACACCATCGTTTTAAATTGGAATTTCAACATCCTTGGTGTGATTCGTCGGTTCAACTATGAACAATAAAGAGGATTAATCAGTGTTGTGAGTGTCATCTATGACTCCACATTGTCTCCCATTACAGAGTATTCCATGTGTTATCAAGAGCTTCTCCACTATTTTTTCTTTTAACTAGCATTGCTCCCATGGGTATAGGGTATGGGTAAGATTTTTGAATATGTGGAAGAACCACACTCCTTATGGTTTAAAACCTATGACCTTAAACAAGGTGTTCAAGACTTAAACAAGATGCCCATGTCTAGGCATCACGAATCTAAACTGTGTGGGTGGTCTCGTGGAAATTTGTGATGCGGTGTGGACATCATTGTGCTCATTCACATCGATATTTCTTTATAACATGAATTTTTATATTTCCACCTCATAAGTCTCAATATGTGGTCTAACCTATAGAAACATAAACTAGGATCCCCTACATCCTTATCATATAATGATGAACTACATCATCTACACCCAATATGACTTGCAATAAGTTACCTATCAATTCTATTTCTTTATTCGAGAATAAATTTCCCATTTTGGTATTGTCTGCCTTACATAAAACATTAATGAATGAGGTTTGGCATAATTCCCATCAATACAGGATTTGCAGTGATGCCATGAAAATTTCTCTATGGTCTATAAGAATCACCATGAACACACTTGTGCCATTTCATCGATAGTTTCCATGTATGTATGTGGTGTGTTGTGGACATATGTCCTCATTCATGTTATGTTTGAAGATGCCATGCCATACATATATCTTGAGTGTTTCCTTTTCAATGTCCCTACTGTATGACAATAACGTGCCC
Organism: Viscum album; assembly: GCA_963277665.1. Lineage (NCBI taxonomy): Eukaryota > Viridiplantae > Streptophyta > Magnoliopsida > Santalales > Viscaceae > Viscum > Viscum album. Next base: position 1,101,840,580 of record OY728145.1, read on the forward strand.
TGTCATGTCCTACACACATGAAACTAAACTGGGGACCTTATGTTCCATGCTCTATGCCCATAAAAAAATATTCATACCATCTATGATCAAATGAAATGAAACTACATAATAATTACAATATTCATCTTTTAAAGAAAATATCTCCCAATTTTGGTATTTATAGCATTTCGTCAAACATTCATGAACCACATCCTCCATGATACCCATTCTTATATGATATATAGTAACACCATAATTTATTATCTATGGTCTAGTCGCAACTACATTACCCTTACCAACCCCATCCATCTGGGGATATCCCAATAATTATGTTATGTGGTGCAGAACTCCATGGTCCTCATTGACACCAGGTTTATAATAACTGTATTATGTAATCGATTTGAGATTACCACTCCTTGCATTTTCTGTGAATTACTCATAAAGTGCGTGGGAAATTTTCCCTATTCCCACCATGCATTATTTCGTTCTTTATTAAAATTCACATATAAAGGGACCCACAAACATCATGGATTCATGGCCACATTTATTTCCTACTGACCTGGGACAATGATCTGAAGGGTTTCAATCTACAATTTGAGTCAAGTCCTACATCTTGAATATGGAATCCAGACGAACCTCATTTTTTATTCCCATTATAATCTAACAAATAATGGATGTACTGTTTGAAACACTTTAGACAGTTTTCTATTATCATCATGATGCCCCCATTACATAAAAAATATTGAATTTTTTGAATCAAATCAATGAGTTCTCTCTTCTGCTGGAACCTCGTTTCATGATTTATATTCTTTCCCAAATTATCATTGGTTGACTGTTTTAGATGTTTACATAGATCGACGACATTCTAAAGAGTTTCATTATTAGAGTTTCACATATAGTAATCTCCAAACCCCTAGGTAGGTGTTTTGTTCCTTTCTATGGAAATTCATTGAGTTTATGTGCAAATTTTCCCAATACCCATGGACGGGGTATTGCACGTTTACCGTTTTTCCCTATTGTATCTCTACTTTTCTGGTATGCATGAGTAGATGATTTTTGATTATGAATAGGGTGAATTTTTGTTCTTTTTTTGTATTTCCCATTCATGAATTTCTTTTCTTGATCTTTGGGTTTTGTTTTCCTATTAGGATATTGTTTTCTATCCCATGCCAAGTATTATAGGATGGTGTGACTGTTGTACTATTATGTTGTGATGTTGTAGAATTCTATACAAGTAGTTCATGAGGTATACATTTTCTGTTACGTGCTGCTACACTTGCTTGAAATACACAGGGCTGTGAGATCCTGGTTTATATACCATAGGGGGAATAGAGGTTTAGGGCTTCTCCAGATTTTCTTTATAATTTACGATGTGAGACCATAGGTGGAATTGACATTTAGGGCTTCCCTATAGTGTTTGTAGTTCCTTGATGCATGCCACATGGGGAATTTGATGTTGATTTCTTCTCTAGATCGCCTTTAGTACTGTAATGAGTCTATATGGGATAATTGATGGTGACTTCTTCCTCGGATAGTCTATGCTTAAGCTGAACGAGAGGGGTTAGACCAAGTGTACTACCCAGAGGGTTTCTTGCACTTTCAAGGTAGTACCAGAGGGGATAGGATGTGGGTGTTTCCCAGAGGGCTACCTGTTGTGTTTATCTTTTTTGTTTAGTCGTTTCATGTTTTGTGGTGATTTGAAAGCTTTAAACTATGGATTGTTTATTTCATAGTACTTCATGTTTATGGCATTTTGTACTTTTACATGCTATATACTCACTGACTATTATGCACAAATATTTGGGTGGTTTCCTAGTATGATTTAGTCTCACACACTATTGGGGTTATTCTTTTGGTACCAAACCGATTATTTTGTTGTAGGTATAGATAAGGGCAAGTGCCTTTCTTTTTTAGGTACATGATTTGCAGTGGAGCTGGAGAGCATGGGACCAATCTATGCATGTGATACTGAGGATCTGTTTATCATTTATTTTTTACTTTGGTTTAGTACCATTTTTATTCTAGCATTGTGACTTTTTTGGTTTCCTTCCTAGACATATGTGTCATACATCATATATATATATATGTGTGTGTGTGTGATCTAGTTGTTTTATAATTCTAGTCTTCCGATGTTTACTGTTGTTGGATATTTCTTGCTTCTGCTATTGTATGTATTTATTTAATTCTATTGTTTACTCTGCTAATAAGGTAATATTTTCCCCACAATCACACCCTAGGCCCTTGCTGCTAGTCGGAATCACCTGGCGTTCATGTAAATGAGCTTGAGGCCATGTGACCAACCGGGTATAAGGCACCTTTGGGTGGCTTCCGGAACCAAGACGTTACATTGTTTATACCTACAATACCTCAACCTTAATCATGGTAGAGTAATCATTACGTATTCATATAGAAATAATAGATATGTGAATTTACATAATATTGTATTTCAATAGAATGAAATGGGCCATTTGGTTAATTTTTGTCCATCCGAACAACAACTATGCAATAAAAAGTTCTCTTATATAATAAAAAACTATAATTTATTCATGATGAGTAAATTCGATGGGATTTTTTTTTCAAATTATTGATTATAATTACGTTAAACAGTTTTAATTGGTTTGATATCATATAAATATTGTCCAAATAATTCATTGTGGTTTGTAAGAGCATTTAAATTTTCTGAATCATTTCATCTGAGAGTGTCTATCTAGTTGTGTAATATTGTACCAATCATCATTCACCAAACGAATATGGAGTAGATACTCAACAATCATTTCAATGGTTATTTTACCTATGTTCATCTATTTAGTATTTTTATCGACGTTTTAATAAATTTTTTGTTAATTGATAGCTATGAAACTATATATAAATCCCCTTACTAAAAATATTATGATTCCATATTGGAAGTTGTTAAATTAAATGAATATTTTGTAACACATGAGTAAAAATTTAATGAGGTAACAAAAATATTATGGAGTCATGAAAAACATGATTTATATGTGGAATAAAATAAAATTAATTATATTTAAATTTATTCAACACAAAAATCAATCATGTGGTGAATACAAGTCATATCTTAATGGACCATGATTATAATAAAAACACTCTTTTAACATTTCATGACATCCATATAAGTGATTGAATATACATAATAATCTAAATAACTATCTCAATATCAAACATAAGAAATTGTTTAAAAGCTATAAGTTATTTCTAATTTTTTACCCATCTATTACATAAATATTACTTAGTTAATATTTATTTAAAACATTAGGTCTTAAATTTTATTAATTATTTGTTTATTAATAGTATCATGGGTAAATAAGGAATTCAAAACCATTGGTTACATGTTCATAATTAAAAGATAATAAAATATAATTGACTTATTATTTTTTATTAATTTATCATGTCAATATTTCACACTTTTAATTATAATGCAACATTTTTTGAAAAGTAAACAACAAAATGCCTGTTTTGGCATGATTAATAATTAGAAGGTGATATAATAAAAAATACACTAAACATAAATAACATGTTCCATTGAAAATATTTATTGCATTATTATTACATGATATTATCAATATATATTATCAATTACACATTCATGAAATATATTCTATTGAATAATTCTCATAGGTGGTAATGAAATCCTAATCGGGTCACTGTTATAATTATTTAACGTGTAAGGGAATAATATTATATTATGTCAATATGACAATTACTGAAACATAAACATGTATTATATATAAATTTATTCATTAAAATAATTATTAAAACAATCCATGAAGGGGGTTTATGATAAATGAAAATAATATATTTTTTGGGGGTAGTCGACCGATTCAGATGATTAAAATTATAAATATTATTAATGTATGGGAGGAAATAAATGTATATGATAAATCATCATTCCGTAGTAATTATTTTCACCATGAAAAAATTGATATTCTAGTGAGTCCATAATTTTTACAAACCGTATGATGTAATAATTAAAAATGAACCATATTTATATAAGGTATTTCTAGACCGAACATATGCACAATACATATCATTTAAATCATATTTTTTTTAATTGATTAGAATAAATAAAGTTTTATATTTTAATATAATAAAATTTGGTATATTAAAAATAATTTTTTTATTCTGTTACGGTATTTTGGAAAAACAATATAAGGGTGATATTAAGGAGAAAATGAGAATGAGTAAAATATACTCACATTACCAACATTTTATTGATCATAGAAATAACCATGGAAATTAAGACCTTATGATAACTAATTATGGCCAAAATATTATGAACACGAGGGAAGAATCTATTAGGATTAAAATAAAATATATTCAAGATGATATTTTATGAAATATTTATATCGTGACGTGGTGGATGTGATCAACATTTATATGTGTTGAAAATAATTTTTTAAATTCCTATATTCTTTTCAATGATGGAATCACACTATTCATTGTTCAATGGTTTAACGATGGGAAATAATAAAAATAAAATTTTAGAGAATAATTGTAATATTCTTCCACTTATTTTCGAATAATTTATAAATATGTTTCTTGTCTTTTACACATAGATTTATCACTTTTATCATCATTGTTTTTTTCTCATGTTGATTAATTTTTACAAAAGTATATTAACATTGATGGATGAATGTAAATTATTTATAATTAAATAATTTATTCCTAAAGATATAAATATATTATCCATATATAAATAATATTTTTATGATTATACACTAATATTTTTATGTAATTTAATGTAACCTGTAAAAACAAGATTTTAGAAAAATTATATTAGCAAGATTTAATATTATTGTAGAGGATAAAATTATGAAGGTATTATAGTTTTATATTATTCTTTTTTATATTATTAAATATAAATTTAATTAGAATAAATCCAAAATATAATTTCTGAAATTAAATATTCATTTAAAATAATTGTATAAAAAGATTCTTTTATTAGATAATAGTCCATTTGTTTTTAAAACAGTACAATTTATATATATATAAAGTCAATATATTATTTTTTAATGTATATTTTTAGTACATAAATACATGTCTAATTATGGAAAATGATTTCTAAAAAATTATGTTATTAATACTTCATTGTATCATCATTAAATCTATTGTTTTAGTAAAAAATTATATTTTCACCATTCATTCAAAAATAAATTTTTCTAGAAATATCCCAAATATTTACCCCCTTATTATTTTTTTAATGAGAAAAAAATTAATTGATTTTGATAAAATATAGATTGATGAATTTAAAATTATATTTTATAAGAATTGATAAATTATTTTTCCTTTTGTTATAGACTAAAAATTATGTGATGTTGTGTGTGAAATAGTTTTTATTAGCTTTACTTGGGTATCATGCATAACATACAAACCCATGGGTATTAGATAATTTTTTTTATCACTAAAATATTATGGAAAAATAAAATCATAATTTATTTTTAATATATTATGTGATAATTAGATCATCATGTTGGTTATGGTAAATAATGGTATTCATTAGAACTAAACACTTTTGACATATGTAAACAATGTGTGTTAGTCCTATATTTTCGAAATGATATTCAGTTTATATCAATGTTATTTTTTCATATCAATAATTATTCTGATAGGATGTCATTATTATTCGATTTCAAAAACTATGGTTATTCAATATATAAAAAATATTTTTTTAGGAGAAATCATTGCTTAAAATTTATATATTCATAATATGGATAATCCTATATATAAACCATTGAATATGATGGTATTATTTGATTAAAATTCCACCATCCATTGGAGTTGTCTATATGAATATATAAATCAGAAACACATATATTGAATAAATACAGATATATTAATTAGATATTTTATATTTTGATAATTTTTTACATGTGAATAATTTTTATTAGTCTAGATGAATTAAGAAACATTTTAATTGAAACATTGAAATGATTATTTGACTATTAAATCATATACATAATTATTTATATAGAATATTGATCATATAATAATTTGATTGTTTTTGGTACTTTATAACATTTACTTATGAAATTAGTTAGTGTGGTTTTATGTTTCTTTTTTGATATAAGATAGAAACCATTGAAAAGATAAAAGTGTATATGAATAATGTAGGGAATAAATAGGGAATGATTATTTTGATTCTATAAATAGATAATGTTTTTGAATATGTAATGTGATAATTAACATGGAATTATAGCAATTGTACAATTATTAAAAACATTACTAATTATGAAACACAATATACTATTAGGGTGACACCTATGATGAATAATAATTTTTAACATGTTTTGAACAATAATAAGTTGGAGTGACTATCCAATTTCATCCTCGAGTTATTCTATAAATTCTATTACATTCTATCATAACTACATTACATCTTATGTTTTTGTAAAGCATCTACATGAGTTACGACACTATAAATTTCAATGATCATCAATTATAAGAAATTAGGGTTATTATGCACTCGAATAATTATTTTCATATAATATGATTTCAAATAATTAATAAAAAATCATATTTATTATATATAGATATATTATGTATATTATATCTAAAATCCTAATGAAACCAAATAATTATTCCCCTATTATTTTTTATTTCATGATATGTAATATATAAGTGATGGAGTAACTGGGGATAATTTCAATCATGGGAGTGTTCATGAAAATAAAATGGGAATTTTTTCTATGAATGAGGTTGAGCATGTAACAAATTTATTTTTATCATAATAATAAAATCAAAATAAAAAATAAACAAAATTTTCTTATAGTATTAATCAAGATCTAACGAGTTATAAAGTCATCATTGAAAATGAGATACTGGATCATATTTCTAGAAATAGATTCCAATGTACCATGAGTCCATTAATATATATTATTATAATAAATAGTTATAATAAAATTTATAAAAAATGGTCTCTATATACAGTAACCACTTTTCATACATTGGTTATACGTCTGAAGGGATGAAACTATTAGTGTGAATGTATTTTATACAGTAAAACATTTATAGACGGTTAATTGTCTATATATAAATCATGTTTGGGTGAAATAGGTTATATAAACATTAATTACATTGAAAATAACCAAATAATATCATCTTTTTTATGATAATTTCCATATAGATTATCATTTTAATAATATTTTATCATGATTATAAGATATAGGAAATATATACCAAAACTAATGTCTTCATTGTGAATTTTTCAAGGGCATGTATATTATTAAACATTAATGTTTGAAAATCCAAATATGTCTAAAAAATATAAAATTTGAAATAATTCATTTATAGACTATATATGGATTCGTTAATGTGGAATATTTAGAATTTTGTTGAAATAAATTGGTTTAGTTTCAAGAAATATTATTTTAATCCTCTATATATATGAGAGTAGTACTAGTGTTGTTGTATTACTAATTTTTTATATAGATGACATATACCATATTATATTGATAAATATACTATTAAAATAGTGAATATGTGGTTGGGTAATTATTTTTAGTCAAAATATATGGGTGATAAATATTATATAATAGGAATAAATATCTATATATTGAGAGATCTAAAAGGGTTCTTGTAATTTTTAAAAAAACATCAGTTATGTGATAAAGGTGATTGGCATGGATAACTCTCGGAATAGGTCATTATCATTAGTACTTCGAAAAAATCATAACAATATTTTAGATATTTGTAGACATAATGAAAGTATGGATGTAATATCTTATGTCTATATAATATAATATATCATGAATATCATGTTAGGTACATGAAAATATTTCAGAAATGCACTTAAAATTACTTTTAGATACAAATCCAATAATAGTGAGAATAATTGAATTAATAAAAATGAAATCCTAAAATTCCTAAAATAAATAATGTTTATATTATATTTCTAGTGGAAAAAAAGTTCACTATATAATGGGTTAATGAAATCTGAATTTATATTCTGAAAAACATATTTTTAGAGCTCTTAATAGTTTTTTTTTCATGAATGATGGTTGTATAACATGGAAGAGTTCATATAAATAATCATTGGTTGAATAAAAACAAATATATAATTTATCACTACATTATATACCAAAAAAATAATTTTATTAATTATTTCATTATTATACATGGTCTGGTACAAAGCATTAAGTGATTAATCATGATATATTGTGAGAGAATTTAAGCTTTTTCTCTGAAAAAATAACAATTTTCTCAGTAATGGACTAAACACATCTTTTAAAAATACATTATATACAATATATCTTTTTAGGGGTGATTTAATGATCTATTCAATAGATATAATGGGACATGTAGTATATCCCATATTGAAAAAATTACAATAATATAAATTTGAGGGGAATATTTGATCTTTTATGATATGATACAATGTAATTGATGTAATATTTCTAAATATTTCAAAACACTTCTATTAAATGAAATCAATATATAAAATTTATTCATTAGTTATTTACATTAATTTTAGTAAAAATTATAATGATTAAATCCCCTAATTGTAAAAAAATTTAGTTGACCATATTGATTAGTTATCATGGAGTTTCACAGATTGAGGCAATATATAATGGTAATAATTAATATTATAACTTACTTATAATAATGTAATTTTTAGGTGTGATGAAAATTGATGGACTAGTTAATTTTTGGCTACTGATTTCATAGACAAGAATATTGATTTAAATCTCATATAATGTCATATAACCAACTGTATACTTTTGGGTATATGATTGTTTTAAATACCTAATAACTGTGTTTGGAGAGTACTAAGAATGAGAAGCAGTATACATTGACACCATAATTCATAATTAAATAACTAATATGTGGTTGGATTGGGTTTTTTTATTATCAGAAAATTAGTTAGATCACAACCTAGAAAACATTAGCACACTTATGTGATAAGTAATATCTGCTTGATATATTATTTATTTATATTGAGAAAATTCATATTAATATATTATTGAGTCTTGTATTTTTGTGTTCAATTACTGGGATGAGATAAATTTCGTGTACTTGCATGTTATATGAATGACATGTTATATGTTCTTCAACTGGATTAGAAATTTATAGAGAATTAAAAAATGATAACATGGCCTATTTTAGAATTTCATTTCCATTCCAAGTAGATTCTTAAAGTAATTTTCCAATGGATTATATTTGTATACGTATAAAAATATTGTACATATTACAGTTGATATGGTCTATAGGATAAATGAATGTGTATAATCGAGGATCTCACAAAACCACTTTCTAGCATGATTGGTTCTGAATCCTTGTTATAGACATCACTATTCATAAATTTGTGAAGTATATATATAATTTTTTTATGAAATTTATAATTACTTATATGGTAAAAATTTTATGGATTAGGATTAGGATTATTTTTTGAGAAATCATTTTTTCAAAAATAATGATATTGTAAAAAATATCCAAAAATTGTATTTAATGGATTTATATTGACTTAAAAATATTTTCATAATGTACATGAGTAATGTTTCTACATGTGGGTGAATTATAGACATATACCTAAGGTTATATGAATGTTTTCCATATAAATTAAATATAAATATCTACAAATTCATAAAGATGTATAAGTTCAATGATACTTAGCATACATTGGTTCTGGTGTAATCTAGAGTTCATAGGATGTTACCATAGACTACGTTGTATCCAAAAAAAATTAATGTGTTAATTATGAAAAATACATTAACGTATGTTATTATTTTTTAACTAATGAATTGACTCATTTATGCAGTGTTTTTCCATTTGAAGTAATAAAATAAAATGATTTTTCAATGAAAAAACATATCATCATATGACTGATACTATAAATTAAATGAATAGAATCAGACATGATCTACATAATGTGATGTATTTCCATTAATTGGGAACACTTTTTATTTGTATTCAATCCTATCAAATAATTTTTTTCCATTGCATCATTCATGAAATAATAAAGGTCGAAGACTAAATTTCAGTTATGAGAAGCCTCATAATATGTATAGTGATCCTTAGGATGTTTTAATCCCAATTTTTGTATAAGGATACTTTATACTATTAATGAATTATTTATCATGCATATTCCATCCATGGTTCAATATATAGATTTTTTACTATTTTTTTCATGGTTATATGTTTTAGATTCATTTATTCATATTGCTATTATCACAGAAATATTTGAAATATATATGTTAATCATCCACGACCATTTTTTATAAGATGAAATATAAAAAAAATTCACTATATAATTATTAAAATAATTCTAATAACCTCAAAATGATTGACATACCTTATTATATTCTTGAATTGGTTCCCTAGATAAATCTTATCCAATCAAAGTTTAAAATTTATATATAGATGATCAACATCTACTAACACCAATAGTCATTGATGATGATCAATGTATGATATCTACTGATAGTGAGTAATGAATATTCCATTACAAATTTGAAGTATTTTTTCAATCATCTCATATTTTAATGAAGACACGCCAATCCTAGCTTACCATGGTAGTGAATTGTGAGTTCTACCTTAATGAATCATAATGGACAATTATTATTTTTATAGATAAATGATCTTATATGAAATTTTAACAAACAATATGTGGTGATCACATAGTACTCTAAAATTATAAATACATGTATAAATCATATGTCCCAAAATTTGAATCACCCAATGTTTTTTACCATAGTATTGTAAGGTTCTATATTGTACTGTGATTTATTCATGTTATCATAATATCATGAACCACCATCCACAACTAATAATTAATATATAGATCTATGTAAATGAATATTTCAACAAGAACATGGTGTCATAAAATATTATCAATGAAGAAAGGATTCTATATATATTTCACATCCATGATATCATTAATGATAATAAAATCGTGTGATTTCACTGGCTAGTTTATTATAATTCCACCTTAACTCCAACAAAGAAAATAATATGAGAATTTAATGATATGATCTATTAATGGATATTATCATATTTTTATACTAATTTAAAAGGATTTTGTGATGAACTGACCTCGGTTACCTTCAATATGGACACCTGGCATGATCTGTCACATACCTGAAGGGATTTCATTAACCCCATGGTAGGGTGACAAGTACAAGATTAAACATTCATAAGACTACACAAAAAAGAGGTCCTAGAGGTGTGAGATAATTGGATCAATAATATCCCACCCATATGTACTATGAAATGTCTCTATATAACAATTCATGTAATCTTATTTTATGTAAATTAACGAATAATAAGTGGTAAAAATGTATTAACGAAAAAATAATAAATATTTCCCTTCATAAAATTTCTATACAAAATTAGATATATCAATTTTAGAGTACCTTTTATATATAATTATTATAAACCACCAACATTCATATCAGGGACATAAATGTGAAAATAAAAACAATAGAAAACAATATTAGTATCACAGGTAACAAGGAATCAATAAATACTATAGGTTGTGCTAGAAAACTACTAATAAAAAAATAAATAATGTTCATAATCCAGTCCATAGAACATTGTCCAAGGAAACATTGGAATACACCATGACTAATCCCCCTCTAACAATGTTAATATAAATCCACTAGAATAATTTTGTAGTGAAATTGAGAAAAGACATCATGAGAAACCAACATGATAATCATAAAATTGATGATGTCCTCAAGCTATACCATACACCTAAGTACCCAAGGTAAACCATGTGCACATTTTGAAAATTCAATCTAATGCTTGGTAAAACACTTTATAATGATTTCAAATATCCTTTTAAATTATTTAAAAAACTCCTTTTCATTCTATTAATTGATTGTCTGGGGTGATCTATTTCAAATAAAAATTACTTTTTTCATCTCACAAAAAAAACAATCATTACAATTACATGTATAACGTAGCATATAAAAAATATGAATATGGTATATCGACATAGGCATGGGACAAAACCCCCTACCTCAAAACATAGTTATCACACAACCACAAAGGTACCCACAAATGACAGTTAAATCAACAAAAATCAATGAAGTCCCTAAATACAGTACAAACATATCATAATTCATCCAATTTGAGAAAGCTATTTAGAGGAGATTGGGAAACCACATATACCATAAGAACGAGCACTTATTTTACCACAACCAACTATTGAATGACTTTTAATAATGATATCACACAATAAATCGGGAAGAATAAATGGTGATTCCTCTTTCAGACTGAAAATTCTAATAATTAAACACAAAAGTGATACCACTATCAATAGAAACAATTTTGAATAAAGGAAACTACACAATGAGATGTATTGCATCTATAATAAATATTTAACGCAGATCAGATCAATCCGAATGGAACAAAATCTCTCAAAACCGCTTAAGAGGAATCCTTGATTGAACAAAAATGAGAACCCCTTAATGAAGGGACACTCAAACCCCATACAACTCCCTAAAAATACATTTTTTTGGAAATAAATGAAATTTAATATATTCACACATATATAAAACCATGATGTAAAAATACACAGAAAACCACATCGCCTCATATTAAAATCATTTAATTAACTACCACATGACGCATAAAAATATTCACATCATGTAACTATTAATGGTGTAAAAATTTCATACGACATGAACTCTAATACCATTAAACATTTTTTAAATATTCAATATCATATAGAAAATCCAAAAACCCACACTTAAAACATTATTCCAAAAATAAAACATAGATATTGGAAAAACATAACTGATTAAGGTAACCAAATGTTATAACCCAACCAACATAAATACATTGCATCGATAGGAGTTCATGTGTATGTTGTTATCCCTAGAAAAGGATGAGCAAACGACAATGACTATAATTTCCAATTATCATAACAATATGACCCTTGAATCCTTGAATCTATGACAAATGGAATCAACTTCTTGTGAAATACATTCACCATAGACTCAATGATCCCATTTTGTTTCTCCAAAACTGAAATGTATAGATCAAACTCAATTTCTTCCCTACTCTGATTGTGAGCAAGATCACGATGATACTTCTACAGCTGAAATATGTGGAATTTTTTTTAATACTCATCATCTAATCCAGTAATAAAAACTGATAAAAACCCTTCTCGAGCATTCTAGTGACCTGAAATGGTCCAACATGTCTTATATCCATTCGTCCTTCTTTAACAAGCTGATGGTGACCCATCAAAGTAGAAACATTCAAGAAATCATAATCTCATTTGGAAAACAACAATGGGTGATGTCTTCGATCCTCATATTATTACTATAAAATTTGGGATGTAACCAGATATTTATATATGTCTTGAATCATCATTGATGTCAGTTAGAGATAACATGGTCCTTCCAAAGATATTTCTCCCAACTCATCCCAAAAAATATGTGATATTAATGGTCAACCATACAATTCATTAATGGAATCCATTATGTTTGACGACTCATAAATGTTTTTATAAACAAACTCAATCAGACCCATATTGTTATCTCATGAATCTATGAAATACAAGACATGGACATGAATCATATCTTCCAGGATCTGAATTACACACTCTATTAGACCATCTGCATGTGGATGGTATGTTATGGTCAACAGGACATGAGTTTCCAAAAATCATGTAGATTCCTCAAATACATTAGGTAAAACCTAGGATCCTTATCTGATACAATGTTAGGGAGAATCACTTGTAACCTCATAATCAACTACACATATATATTACCCAGATAAACAACATTACTGGTCTCCTTGATCACTATGATATAAACATATTTCAAAAACTGATCAACAACTACACTAATAGAATTCCTCCCATATGGTGTAAATTGTAATTGAACACAATAATCTATGGATACGTCATCCCATTTCAAGACATGCACCAAGAGAGTATTAAGAAAACCATTTGTATCAATGGATCATTCTTTATCCACTGGAAGGTGTAACATTGGGTCATATATTTTAAAATTTCAGGCTTTATACTCAGACATGAGAATCTTCATCTCATGTTATAATATATATTCATATTGCCTGGATGAATGAACTATGAAGTTATGTGACCATAATACTAAACATTAAACCTCACAGATATCAGGATAATAACATGTTTCCTAAAGTGGTGCATACCATTTGAACAGAGAGACCAACACAAAAGTTTCTCCATATAATAGAAAATTTATCTAGTTACATTGAACACATGATCCACTTAATAACATTTAAAAATTGACTCGTGGAGATATGATGAAAAATTAAAATAGTCGAATTCAGTATTAAAAAATCCTCATGAGTATCCAGGTAAGACAAAGTGAAAACCTTTACAAGGTTCTACTCATCCAATAATTCTAGATTATCTTGTGATTCTACTTTCATGATAAGAGCATCTATAGTGAAATTCCGCTTCCTCGTGGTCTAGGGGATATCAAATTCTAACATCTAAAAAAATTATACCCATAATCTCTATCTAAGATTCAATCCTTTCTACGAAATGATATGCATAAAACACATCTGATCATAAAAATAGTGAACCTCTCATCAAAAATATAGTGCCACCGACATTTAAGAACATGCACAATAGTGAAAGCTATAAATATTTTGTGAGCTACAAAATAGATTGTCTCTAAATATATATAGATTGTTAAGATACCACAATGTCATACTACATAATAATTCCCCCCAAACCTACAATACAAGCATAAAAAACTCCCACGTACAACTTATTGGGAATATGTATGATTAGTAGGAAAGATGAAGTGCAAAATCATATAAGTTCATCGAATGAATACTAACACATTATAAACCATGTCAATTTTACATCTTTCATAATAGTAGAAGTAAAAGGTGAATGGACCATTATGATATCCATAAAAAATTAGCGGTAATATCCCACAAGACCATGGATGATCCATATTCAAATTAATATTGTTGTTCTTTCCCTGAAAATATTGTCACCACCTTCTCATGATCAACTGGTAATCCTTGTTAAAAAATCATGTTACCTAGGAAACTGACATATAGAATCCAAAAAATAAATTTGGAAATCATTCCATATTAATAGAGATTTATAAAAATTTCTAGAACCAAACTCAAATGGTTCTCATGATCAATATCATATTCGAAAAAAAAATCAGAATATAATCCATGAACACTACATCAAACGAGTCCAGATATTGATGGAATATCTGAATCAAGAAATTTATAAATATTAATGATGCATTAGTCAGACCCAATGTATTCAAATGATGTTCTTAATGGCTATCCCTACTCTAAAAAGACATCTTCGGTATATCAATCTACATATCACTCAGATGATGATAACCCAAATAAATATCAATATTTAAAAACAATTTTTACATTTAACTAATCGGAAAAAACATCCACATTAGGGTAATGACACATGTTCTTAAAAATTACCTTGTTCAACTTTTAATTGTATACACATAATCAAATTTAACAATCATAATTATTGGGAACGTCGACTAGAGATTCAAAGGAGAAACACTAGGGTGAAAAAAATATTTTTCAAATAGAGAATCTAATTGAATATAGAGATCTTTCAGCTCAGGTGGTTCCACATTAAAAGAATGTATAAATATAAGATGTTTCCCCCACACAATGTCAACATTAAACTCCATATATATATAGACGAAGTAGAGTGATGATTTATGGTAAAATGCAAAAAAATCCCTATACTACAATAGGATGATCAATAACAAAAGAAACATCATTCTAGTCAATAACAAATGAATACAATAACTCCAATGATCGGTGAAAAAAACCCCTTCACAACAATATCTTGGGTCCCACTCCCCATAAAACACACAAGATTTTCCATTGATAGAAATAAATAAAACTTGTTGATGATAGTAATATCTGTAATCTCATTGAGGGAATATCAAATCCATACAAATAATGACGTCAAGTAGATACAAATAATCAAAGAGAAAATACAAGACCAACTCTGTAATAGTTATTTTTAATGAATAAGAAGGGCATGTAAACCCCTTTTCTTTTCAATTACATAGTGTTGTCTCTATATCCATGAAAAATTATATATGTTCTATTTGATGTTTAATAATATTGAATAAATGTGAAAATATAAATGGGAGGTAGGTCTATGTGTCAAAACAATTTTTATAGAATACATGTTCATGTTAGTACACATCTCTATCTTTAGACCTATATCGACTTCCACTCAACACTCACAAACATTGTTCATTTGATTCACTCATGAGACCTATGGTTTGGGACCTTTATCTATTAAACCATATAACTTATACACATTAGCCATTAGAGTCAGCAAACACTCATCAAAATAATACATAGTCATAACCTAATAGATGTGATTTATGTGACCATCCCATCCATAGTATTTTCACGTATTTGAGGGGATACGAATTAAAATACAAATGTGACTAACCATTGCACATTGATATAATGTTATAGGCATAGTTTTTGGTATACTAGATGTCATATAGGAGGGTCATTACTGAAACCCACCTCCATCACAGATGTAATGATCCCACCAATTCATCTTCTTTGCATGAATACAACTGAATTTCCACTAGAAGGAAGATAATAGGTTGAAAAGAAAACCATTACCTCCTTATTCTTCTTTAAAATCATGTTTATCTCTATCATCTCTGCATAGGAAGAATGCTCCAATAAAAATACATGTTATCTGATATCTAATAACAAACCCTATAGGTACTTTGGATCCATCAACTATTCAATCTTTACTACATAGATTGATAAACATACAATATCAATAAAATATTGTAATTTGTAGATAGTGAATACTATACCTACTAAAAATCGATGAACTCAAAATAATTTTCATCATAAAAAACTGTCAAAAAAATTTAGGATGAACCATGTTTTGAAACCCTTATAATCCAAGCCCATGTGTCTATCTTCACGGACTATGTATTCCCAATACAATATATTGTAACCCTTGATCTTGAATTCTTCACACATGACCATTATTTTCTTATTTGATTCATGAATGTCAAATATTGGATCAATTATATCTATCCAATCCTCCTCCAATTATGATTCATTCATTCATGTGAAAGACACAATCATTTCATGCTATAATTACAATGAAAAATCTATGTCCCTTATGGATCCTTGATGTACCCCAATAACTACATTCTAAACATAGTTCATGTTTTTATCAATATCACATGATTCTCACTCTATAGTCTCAAGAACTGATGATCTATTCTAGGATTCCATTGAGGTGCATCAGCTGATCCCTCTGGAAGACTCATGGAAGATGTATCAGATGAATATTGTGGGAAACTAAAATATATGGAATGGTAATATAATAAATTATATCCTATTTTAAAATAGAAAACCAATTAGTAGAATACAAGATTTAAAATAAAACCCAATACTAGAGACATATATCTTAGTTTCTAATGGGAACATAATCCTCATAATGTAAAGTTATGGAGATACACTTATCACAACATACCTCTCATATCTCGACAATATTACATACTGTCTAACAGATGTCCTATGACAAGAGGTTTTAATAACATAGTATATATGATTCAACTTTCATAATAATTTACCATGGTTTCCCTTGATCCTATCACCCTACACGATCCTTCACATACTCTATGATCCCCACAGGATGTTGATGAGCTCCTAGGAATCTTACAAAAAAATAGGGAACAATTTTTCCTCACCAAAAGAAGAACCTGAAATATATACACATACTCAAATAAAAATGATACATAACAATACTCATATAAATATATTCTAGGATCTGAATACTATATTTAGAGATATTGGAAACAGTATCTCTCTAAAAACCCTCGAAAAAACACTATTTATTGACAGATCCCTACACCTTCCTCATAAATGAAGAATTTCCTTGGGACTCGTCGCTTGGATTCACACCATTCCTCAATGTATAAGATATTACAATTTCCCCCTGAGAAAATCATTACAGCGACTACAAGAAATGAATACACCCCCTAGGATAGAAACTCGTACGCATGATCTCGCTGACAGATCTCAAGGGCTATCTTTTATAGATGCGCTGAAAAAACATTGATCCAAGTGACCAATTAAAGATGAATACCTCACTTGTTATGTGTCTGGATGATAGTGGATATATGATGGATACAGATCCGGATGCCCTTAAACAATTAGCACAGCTATGAAAAATCATGGTAAGGGGATGCATATCCAACCACAAAGGTAACATACCTTGTAATTTAACTGAACTTAATTCTCGTATCGACCATTGATGGGGTTATAAAAACTGTATGCTAATTCGAATATGTAAAGGCTATTTCCACATTCTGTAAAAATAAAATTAGAATTTAGAAAGTGTCTGGGAGGCCGGTAATCTTAAACTCGAACTGGTTTTTTTAGAATTTTAGAGTGGGACTCCACTTTTAATTAGCACACACATAGATACACACTAGCACAAGTATGGATAAAATTTCATGGTCTCTACTGGTTCATTTTGCAACCAAAAATCATGATTGATATTTTCTCCTGCATAGTAACTCCTCTAAAAATTTCCTATAGGACATTAAATGCGGATTTGGGTCACCTCGCTAGAATTATGGTATAATTAAATATTGACTCAAAGCTACACAACTCAATTACATTAAATACCAATGAGTATAAAACTGATATTAGAGTGCAATATGAACAAAGACCCTCCTTTTGTGATTATTGTAAAATCATTGGTCAGACTGTATAAAAATATATGGTGATTTAAACTCATGTAAATCAACCAAATAGGAATAATTGGAATGAAATATGAAATGATAAAATAGATAAAACCCAGATTATAGAATACATGAACCACCCAAAAAGGATGTTTGGGTAAAAAATACACAATTTGGTGCACATAGGGGACCACTCGGGTACTAACTAGGAAGATGATATTGAAGGAGAAAACACATCGATTAATGAACAAATCCCCTTAACTAAAATTGAAAAGCACGTACTAGACCCCGTTAATATATCCAGTGAATAAGAAAATACATTTAACCCATCCCCTCCCACTCTAAATTATGATCATTGCCCAGACTAGGCGGAGGAATACCCCTCATCCAACCCCACCATGCAGTCTCTAACCATTGTAGAAATAAAAGTTGACATGAAAAAAGTCATGAAATATGCCCCACATAACAATGATTCTTTACTTCTAGATCCTTCACATATGTATTTTGATAATGATCCACTGAAACACAAGCAGAGTCAACTACTAGCTACCCAAAAAAAGAATACCTTGGACCTCATGTCCTAGGTATGCCTTCTCTTCCAACATAACATACTAATGATTGTTTAATGAACTCTGAAAACCTACTTTCTGGTTAAAATGATTATAATCTTATTATTATCTTTAAGAGTTCTACAGACTCTGGCTCTTCTGCTCCTACTAATAAATCTATTTCACTGCACTCATGCCATATAAACATTAATGAATAAGACCCTACTACTGCGAATACCAATGAGAACAGTGACCTGGAATTTATTCTAAATTACACCCCTATCAATTCTCATCCTCTTACAACTCCCTCCACTCTCACTATCTCACTCAGCAAGGTAGATCATGTAACAGCCCGAGATTTTATGAAAAATATTAATTTTTATTTCACTAATGTCTTGTGTTGTACGCTACACCAAAAGGAGCTTGCACAACACGCATCCTTGACTTTCCTTGCATTACACGCAATCGCAACCTTCCTCGATAGCGTGTGTGGTATGTAATACTGAGTTTCACGAAACAATGATATGCTATTAAAATATTATTAAAACTAGCCATTATGAATAGTAATAACCACTTTTTAAAATTCTGTAAATCTTATTTTTCAAAATGAACTTCATTCTTGGATTCGGAGTATCGAATTTAGCCTAAGGTGAAATTTTGGTACTTTTCGGATAACTTTCACATTCTGATGAATAGTGAAAATTACTAAATTATAATTAAAAACAACTTTTTTAATCGAAATAATTAATAGTGATAAATTATTAATTTGAGTGGTTTTAAAGTATATTTAGAATATATTTTTACAATTTAATACAATGTTGGTCATTGGTTGTAATTTCACATTTAAACCAGACATAATCAAGTGTCAATCTTTTGATATATATTGTTTCCTAAAAACACGCTATTTATTTTAACAGCGGGATTTAATTATAAAATTAATTAATGCAACTTCTATGTTATGAATTTGGTAAAATAGATTTCATTTTTGAATTCGGAATATGAAATATAGCTTAGGATGAAATTTTGGCATTGTTCTGAAAAACATCAATTTTTGATGAATAATGAAACTACTAAGTGGAAGGTTAAAAAACTGAATTTTGCATAAAACTTAATTTTACCGCTTCTGTGAATAGAATTTTGAAAATCCGATAGACACGGTTAATATCAAGGACTAAAATGTGGTTCAATGAGATGAAAATAATTTTTGGTGAATAGTAACTTTTCACTTTTTTTTACCGCGGTTAATAGTAAATAGGGTAACTAAGGGTAAATATGATATTAATATTACCCTAACACATGTCCTAATTCTATTGGACAAGTGTAATTCGACCAAAAACAAACTTAGGAATAAAATATGACCATTTAGGCCCACTTGGATTAGATTAGGACATTTATTATTAATTTATTTAAAGAAAGGTTAAAATAGTTAAAATCAATGTTTAATAAGTAAATCATTTTTAATATGGGGTTATACCTAAGATAAATTCGATTGTAAATATTCATTAGAAAGCTAAAAATATTTCCTACATGATGGTATTTTATTTGTAATTTTTAGACATCAAATAATTTAATTTATTTATGACACAACGATGAAGCAGTAATTATCTTATTAATGAAATATTGACATAATTGATGTTATAAACACCAAAATAAATGTAATTTGAAAATTTTTATGAATTCCACTAATTTTATAGGTTACTATGATATATTAATGTTGATGTAATCAACTTGGTTCGAATATTTAATTCTGTTATGACTTTCACAAAAATCATATATCAAATAGTGTCAAAATTGACACAAAATAGTTTTTAAATCAAATATTATATTATTAATTGTTATTTTATACCTAAAAATCTAAGGTCGGCCAAATGACTTAGATAAGGATATATATATTAATAATAAATAATTTGGGGTTCGTTTGGCATGTTATAGTAAGTGTATTAACCATATAGTGAAAGAAAACAAAAAGACACGGTAAAAGTTAAATTATTTAACTTGGAGTTAAATCTAATTGATAAGGTTAAAATAATATCCTAAACTTGTATAAATTCTATTGGTTGATAGGATTTTTACCCATCCCCACTTTAGCTTCGAAATAAGACCCTTTGGAACCATTATAAACCGATTTTGACTTTAATATAAAATAATATTTTGAGATATTCCTAAGGTGCCCCTCTCCTCCCCTATAAAAGGACACCTCCTCCCCCTCCTCCTCACACCAATTTGAGCACTCAAGCTCGGACAACCTCTTCCAAAATCCCTTCTCCACTTCCCTAGAATAATACTAGAGGTTCTGGTCTTCCTCAAAGACCAATTTTAGTTCCCTAAGAGGAGGTCTCAAAGAGGCGCTTCAAAGAAGAGGTAATTACCGTTACCAATTCTTTCATCTTTATTTCTTCTTCCACTTCTTCTTCATAGGTTGTTTCATTATGAAGTAATAACATCAGTATCACTCATATACTGATATGTTATTATAAGTATGAAACAACCCTATTTCACCATCTATCCATCCTACGGAAAAAGAAATCACCGCGCGTGCGTACGTACGGAATACCGTCTCCACGCCGTGGTGTAATCTATTTTCCACCACCACCTTACATGGATGGGTATAATGGTGTAAAGAATAACTATACATAGTTATTACAACATCATATTGATTCTGATATATTGTATAATCCACTCCAATTCAATTCAATATTTATAGAAATGATATCATCGCTCGTGCGTACGTACGGACTACCGTCTCCACGACGCGATGAGATTCATTCTCCATGTTAACCATTTAAGAATGATTATAATGTATATATAAGAAATAATAATGAAATTTATGACATTATAAAGCTACTGGATTTATGTATATATATACATATGTATGTCATCAACTTACTTCCATTTCAAGACAATAAGGAAAGAAAAACAACGTTCATGCGTACGTACGGACTACCGTCTCCATGAACGGTGTTTTTCATTTTATTTATCTATCTATTATATATATATATATATATACTGAATATATATGATATATAAATCATATTTTATATTCTGGAAGTAAGTAAATCATGATATAAGTAATAATGATGTCAATAACAACAAGTCAAAACACCTACGATAAATGAAACGATTTTACCCAAAATGCTTCTTTAACATGGAATTTACAAAAGAACGGGTAATATAATGTCATAAGTGAACCATATATGATATCATAACAATGAATATGATTCTGTAATAAGTCAATGACATTATTTAAATCATTATACAGGAGGTTCGGACACATACGAAGCAAATTGGACCTAAGGTAAGGGGAAATATCACAATCTCATTTTTATCCGAGATTGTTTATTCGTAAGTATTTACTGGGGTGTATTTTATCATCCACATCCATGTTCCCTCAATATGAAATATTGTTTCCATCCACTTACAATAGTTTAAATCCAATTTTACCCTTCGGTAAGTTTTTTGTAAAAGATATGAAAGGAATCTTTTGTCGTTTTTCGTACGAGGTATTTTTTGACTTGTCTGACAAAAGTACGAAGAATGTTTTTTTTAAACTTATACGGAACGAACGGATTTTTACGGTTTTATAAAGACTTATTTTCATGAAGCTTCCTCCAAAAGATTTCATGACTATTTTCAATAAAATCTCTTTCTTTTAAAATTGCATGATGTTTTGTGAAAAGAAATTGATTTTGAAGAAGAAAGGATATTTTCCTCAAGAATTCATTTCAAGTGTTTTTTTCAAAATTATTTTCCATCTAAGATAATAAAGGGTTCTATTTCTATCCATATTTTTACATTGATTTGACTATGTTGTGATGAAATTATGTTTATGAATTCCTTTATCTTATATGAATGGTTTTATGATGTCATGTTGTTTAAGAATCCCATTTTTATTACATGGGTTATGAAATGATGTATGGTTTATGATTTTGTGGCACACATAAGAATGGTATCATTATGAGATGGGTGGGACCTATATCTCCCTCCAATGCATTGGGTAAAGATTTTATATCTCATGAGATAGACATGGCTGAAATGGTAGTTTATACCGGTTCAGTGAAACAGGACTGAAACGAGGGTTACTCGATTCAGAAAGGGACATTGTCCACTAAGATAGTCTTGGCATTGAGTCTTGACTAACAAGAAATGATTCTCTATGATTATGTGTTTATGCCACAAAGTTTCATGTTTTAAGTTATGATTATTGGGATTACATTTCACTTCTATGACTTATCCCATGTTATGATATTATGAGATTTTTTGCAGGTTAAGATTTCCAAAAGCTATGTTCTTATATATATGATGTGATTGATATTTCTTTTGTTTACCCTTACTGAGCATTTGAGCTCACCCTTTTATGTTTTCTTTTCCCCAGGATATAAATAAAGGTTTTAGGTAAAAAAAAGGGATGACCTTTATGGGAGATATTGAAGATCTTTCACCACGATTAGAAGATTACGTTCCGAGTTTCCAATGACACTAAACTATTACGATCCTTTAGTGTGTGTTTTTGTTATGTACTAAGTATTCCGCAAATGTAATGTAATGTACATGTACATCAAGATACGGGTCTCTACAGTTGGTATCAGAGGAAAGGTTTAGTCAACCTTTGGAAACTAGGATGCGAAAACGTTAGTGAGATTCCTAGAGATATTTCTAAGGTATGTCTAGGGATGTCCCTAAGGATAAGTATACGTATAGGATATATTCCTAGAACTATGGTAATGATATTAAATTAAACCTAAGAAGTTAGGTATTGAGGATACTTTCCCTTTACTATGTTGTTTCTCTAGCATGATTTTTGACTCTCACACTATTCTTTTTGGGTTTTAGAAAACGGCTGGAATCAAGATGATTCACGATAATGGAGGATATGATGGACCATGGAATGATATTCTTCATAATGAAATGGGATTTGGAAGTCCAAACATCATTATTATGCCGAATCAGCAATCTCATAATATGATCAATAAAGTAAAATTTGGTAAGTTTCCTGACTCGGCTAATAAGAGAAAGATGGAGTTTCATGATGATCATAGAGGAAAGAAAGTTCAATTCCCCCTATGTAAATCATGTGGGAAGAGGCATCAAGGAGAATGTTTCAAAGGAACTGGAAGATGCTTTGGGTGTGGAAAAGAAGGACACAAAGCAAGTAAGTGCAAAGGAAAAGGTTCAGTTAACACCATGGATGAGGATAATGGTATTGCTACGACATCAACAATGGTTAAATGTTTTAAATGTGGAATGTACGGGCATTATGCAAACCAATGCCCTAAGGGAAAGTCTCATGAAGAGAATCAGTATGGTCGTATGGGAAGTATTTATGTTGATGATGATGAAGAAACTACAAATGATATGTGAGATGAAAGAAATGTTGAAGCTCGGTCAATGGTCTAAGAATGTAGTGGAATGATTACATGTTTATCATGTGTAATGTTGTATAAGTAATCTCATGGAATAAGGATACATCTAAGGATTGTTACACTGTTGTCTTTCCTTATGTTTTGAAAGTGTATGATGAATGGTACCAGTAACCATGAAAGGTTATTCAGATACTTTTGGAAAGTAGATGATAAGTGCATAATGAAAGGATAAGAAGATAATGAGATGTTTGATTGTATTCATGAGCTCATGATTGATATAAGGACTAAGTGATATCATGGTTTGAGTATATAGAATTTTTAGGATTTTTGTATGTGGAAAGTGTTAACTTTTAACTGCATTCATGTTTTCACTAAGGTTCAATGGGTATTCAAAAGAATACATGATTAAGGACTTTGAATGTTTGGAATGTGACCAACAAGACATATCTTATGATATGTGGGGATCAACGGCAGTATTAAATCTCTGGTAATCGTTTTCACTATGTTATGAGAGTGTACTGCAGTATTATGGATAAGCCTAAAGATTGGAATGGATTATGTTGGACATAAGTTAGTATTGTTTAAGGATAGAAGTTTTTTCGATATTATTGATGGGATGTTATGGTAATATAGTTTTAGAAAAAGGACAACCTGCAGGACAGGCGACAGCCCATCGCTTCGGACAAGGCTGTAGGAATCGAACCCACAACCGAAGTGCGACTGGCCTTTATCGCCTACCACTGGCCTACAGGAAGTCCATGTTTAGTAGAAACTAGTGTTATTATATTAAGCAGTATGATATATGAAGTATAAGCCCATTTTAGGAACCATATATGATTAATCCCACTATAGATCGACTTATGTATATAAATTTTGCTAACCTTTTGAGACAGATGGAATGACCCGTCATTCTATCACATGATCTGCTAACACTTCACGAATAACAAATTCAACTTCATTTATTTAAGAGATGAAGTGGAAATTGTTAAAGGCACGAACAACAGTGAGATTGTACCAAAATAAAGTAAGTATTTATTCTAATTCAAATTCTTTAACTTTAGGGAAATGATCTTGAAAACCAAAAATGTTGTCCTAGTTCTCTTATACCTGATGAATCAGATGGTACCTTAGATCGTCACAAATTTATGGATTTGTGATTACTGGCTTTTCCATAGCCATGTTCTCTACCACTCTCCATCAGAACATGATGGTTAGATTTCTCTTCCATATCCATATTTTCACCTATGTGGAAACCCAATGATTAGTTTATTTGGGTAACCGTTACGTTTCATACTTTTGTTTTTAAAGATTGGTTTTGACATTCCTTTTTACGATGTGGGTTTCTATTAATGAAACTTTCGAATAGTAAACCATTTATAACCCCGACGAATTTCGAGGGCGAAATTCATTTTAAGGGGGGTAGAATGTAACAGCCTGAGATTTTATGAAAAATATTAATTTTTATTTCACTAATGTCTTGTGTTGTACGCTACACCAAAAGGAGCTTGCACAACACGCATCCTTGACTTGCCTTGCATTACACGCAATCGCAACCTTCTTCGATAGCGTGTGTGGTACGTAATACTGAGTTTCACGAAACAATGATATGCTATTAAAATATTATTAAAACTAGCCATTATGAATAGTAATAACCACTTTTTAAAATTCTGTAAATCCTATTTTTCAAAATGAACTTCATTCTTGGATTCGGAGTATCGAATTTAGCCTAAGGTGAAATTTTGGTACTTTTCGGATAACTTTCACATTCTGATGAAGAGTGAAAATTACTAAATTATAATTAAAAACAACTTTTTTAATCGAAATAATTAATAGTGATAAATTATTAATTTGAGTGGGTTTAAAGTATATTTAGAATATATTTTTACAATTTAATACAATGTTGGTCATTGGTTGTAATTTCACATTTAAACCAGACATAATCAAGTGTCAATCTTTTGATATATATTGTTTCCTAAAAACACGCTATTTATTTTAACAGCGGGATTTAATTATAAAATTAATTAATGAAACTTCTATGTTATGAATTTGGTAAAATAGATTTCATTTTTGAATTCGGAATATGAAATATAGCTTAGGATGAAATTTTGGCATTGTTCTGAAAAACATCAATTTTTGATGAATAGTGAAACTACTAAGTGGAAGGTTAAAAAACTGAATTTTGCATAAAACTTAATTTTACCGCTTCTGTGAATAGAATTTTGAAAATCCGACAGACACGGTTAATATCAAGGAATAAAATGTGGTTCAATGAGATGAAAATAATTTTTGGTGAATAGTAACTTTTTACTTTTTTTTACCGCAGTTAATAGTAAATTGGGTAACTAAGGGTAAATATGATATTAATATTACCCTAACACATGTCCTAATTCTATTGGACAAGTGTAATTCGACCAAAAACAAACTTAGGAATAAAATATGACCATTTAGGCCCACTTGGATTAGATTAGGACATTTATTATTAATTTATTTAAAGAAAGGTTAAAATAGTTAAAATCAAAGTTTAATAACTAAATCATTTTTAATATGGGGTTATACATAAGATAAATTCGATTGTAAATATTCATTAGAAAGCTAAAAATATTTCCTACATGATGGTATTTTATTTGTAATTTTTAGACATCAAATAATTTAATTTATTTATGACACAACGATGAAGCAGTAATTATCTTATTAATGAAATATTGACATAATTGATGTTATAAACACCAAAATAAATGTAATTTGAAACTTTTTATGAATTCCACTAATTTTCTAGGTTACTATGATATATTAATGTTGATTTAATCAACTTGGTTCGAACATTTAATTCTGTTATGACTTTCACAAAAATCATATATCAAATAGTGTCAAAATTGACACAAAATAGTTTTTAAATCAAATATTATATTATTAATTGTTATTTTATTCCTAAAAATCTAAGGTAGGCCAAATGACTTAGATAAGGATATATATATTAATAATAAATAATTTGGGGTTCGTTTGGCATGTTATAGTAAGTGTATTAACCATATAGTGAAAGAAAACAAAAAGACACGGTAAAAGTTAAATTATGTAACTTGGAGTTAAATCAAATTGATAAGGTTAAAATAATATCCTAAACTTGTATAAATTCTATTGGTTGATAGGATTTCGACCCATCCCCACTTTAGCTTCGAAATAAGACCCTTTGGAACCATTATAAACCGATTTTGACTTTAATATAAAATAATATTTTGAGAATTTCCTAAGGTGCCCCTCTCCTCCCCTATAAAAGGACACCTCCTCCCCCTCCTCCTCACACCAATTTGAGCACTCAAGCTCGGCCAACCTCTTCCAAAATCCCTTCTCCACTTCCCTAAAATAATACTAGAGGTTCCGGTGTTCCTCAAAGACCAATTTTAGTGCCCTAAGAGGAGGTCTCAAAGAGGCGCTTCAAAGAAGAGGTAATTACTGTTACAAATTCTTTCATCTTTATTTCTTCTTCCACTTCTTCTTCTTAGGTTGTTTCATTATGAAGTAATAACATCAGTATCACTCATATACTGATATGTTATTATAAGTATGAAACAACCCTATTTCACCATCTATCCATCCTACGGAAAAAGAAATCACCGCGCGTGCGTACGTACGGAATACCGTCTCCACGCCGTGGTGTAATCTAATTTCCACCACCACCTTACATGGATGGGTATAATGGTGTAAAGAATAACTATACATAGTTATTACAACATCATATTGATTCTGATATATTGTATAATCCACTCCAATTCAATTCAATATTTATAGAAATGATATCATCGCTCGTGCGTACGTACGGACTACCGTCTCCACGACGCGATGAGATTCATTCTCCATGTTAACCATTTAAGAATGATTATAATGTATATATAAGAAATAATAATGAAATTTATGACATTATAAAGCTACTGGATTTATGTATATATATACATATGTATGTCATCTACTTACTTCCATTTCAAGACAATAAGGAAAGAAAAACAGCGTTCATGCGTACGTACGGACTACAGTCTCCATGAACGGTGTTTTTCATTTTATTTATCTATCTATTATATATATATATATATATACTGAATATATATGATATATAAATCATATTTTATATTCTGGAAGTAAGTAAATCATGATATAAGTAATAATGATGTCAATAACAACAAGTCAAAACACCTACGATAAATGAAACGATTTTACCCAAAATGCTTCTTTAACATGGAATTTACAAAAGAACGGGTAATATAATGTCATAAGTGAACCATATATGATATAATAACAATGAATATGATTCTGTAATAAGTCAATGACATTATTTAAATCATTATACAGGAGGTTCGGACACATACGAAGCAAATTGGACCTAAGGTAAGGGGAAATATCACAATCTCATTTTTATCCGAGATTGTTTATTCGTAAGTATTTACTGGGGTGTATTTTATCATCCACATCCATGTTCCCTCAATATGCAATATTGTTTCCATCCACTTACAATAGTTTAAATCCAATTTTACCCTTCGGTAAGTTTTTTGTAAAAGATATGAAAGGAATCTTTTGTCGTTTTTCGTACGAGGTATTTTTTGACTTGTCTGACAAAAGTACGAAGAATGTTTTTTTTAAACTTATACGGCACTAACGGATTTTTATGGTTTTATAAAGACTTATTTTCATGAAGCTTCCTCCAAAAGATTTCATGACTATTTTCAATAAAATCTCTTTCTTTTAAAATTGCATGATGTTTTGTGAAAAGAAATTGATTTTGAAGAAGAAAGGATATTTTCCTCAAGAATTCATTTCAAGTGTTTTTTTCAAAATTATTTTCCATCTAAGATAATAAAGGGTTCTGTTTCTATCCATATTTTTACATTGATTTGACTATGTTGTGATGAAATTATGTTTATGAATTCCTTTATCTTATATGAATGGTTTTATGATGTCATGTTGTTTAAGAATCCCATTTTTATTACATGGGTTATGAAATGATGTATGGTTTATGATTTTGTGGCACACATAAGAATGGTATCATTATGAGATGGGTGGGACCTATATCTCCCTCCAATGCATTGGGTAAAGATTTTATATCTCATGAGATATACATGGCTGAAATGGTAGGTTATACCGGTTCAGTGAAACAGGACTGAAACGAGGGTTACTCGATTCAGAAAGGGACTTTGTCCACTAAGATAGTCTTAGCATTGAGTCTTGACTAACAAGAAATGATTCTCTATGATTATGTGTGTATGCCACAATGTTTCATGTTTTAAGTTATGATTATTGGGATTACATTTCACTTCTATGACTTATCCCATGTTATGATATTATGAGATTTTTTGCAGGTTAAGATTTCCAAAAGCTATGTTCTTATATATATGATGTGATTGATATTTCTTTTGTTTACCCTTACTGAGCATTTGAGCTCACCCTTTTATGTTTTCTTTTCCCCAGGATATAAATAATGGTTTTATGTAAAAAAAAGGGATGACCTTTATGGGAGATATTGAAGATCTTTCACCACGATTAGAAGATTACGTTCCGAGTTTCCAAAGACACTAAACTATTACGATCCTTTAGTGTGTGTTTTTGTTATGTACTAAGTATTCCACAAATGTAATGTAATGTCCATGTACGTCAAGATACGGGTCTCGACAGATCAACCCAAGAAACTGTCTCTATGTATGGCCTCTTGCTTGATTTCCATTAGAACTGGTACCACTTGACAACACACATGCAATGCCAAAACCGATAAACATGAAAGAAAATAAATACCAGACTACTATAGTGGATACAAAGGTTCCAATTATTTCCTTTTCCCCTACTTTATAAAATACAGAATCCACTATTAAGCTTGAAAATCTAGTACCTCAATGTCCAAACGTCCTTCCACCAGTTTCAAAGGATACAATAGATTAAGATATGGCCACACACTTGAACAATCCCTCAAAAATTTCCCAAATAGAACAATAAATGACCACTCATAGTGAAGAGGTTAGTAGATCCAATATAAATAAACGATCTGGAAAATAGAAAAAAAGGAGCTCTAACTACCAACCCCATTCTAAATGAAGATACTTTTATAGAATTTTCAGGGTATGACCATCTATGACAACCTCAATGTTCTGAATAGAATAGTTAACATACATA
This sequence comes from Viscum album, assembly GCA_963277665.1. NCBI lineage: Eukaryota > Viridiplantae > Streptophyta > Magnoliopsida > Santalales > Viscaceae > Viscum > Viscum album. Next base: position 1,101,871,318 of record OY728145.1, read on the forward strand.
ATCCTACTATTTTTTCTATTGTGGAACCAAAAGTCTCATTCTCCTCTAAATATTATCACATGTGCCAACAAAACTACATGTTTTCTGGTGAAATCAAGAATAATTTAAATGTTGATTCTCTATGGATTTTTTTTGCATTCATCTTTATAGAATTTTATAGTCTTTAGTATATCTTATCAGATCATCACTTGAAACTTTTCTATTAATTGTTCGTGCACATACTTCTCTTTTGTTTATGATAAGAATATATTCCAAAAATGTATAACTATTTGGAATTAATTATCTCATTTACGCACCAACATCAATGCACCTTGGATGCTCAGGGGTGGTTGTATTGATATTCTTAACTCTATTGAAACAAATTTTCCATCCTCATGCTTCTATCTCTACGAGGGAATTTAATTCCTTGATCGAGGACAAAAATCTTATTTAAATTAATCTCACTGGTAAAAAATACACATGGTATAGAAGAAATTACCACAAATTGGTTTCTTCCAAATTAGACAGAGCCTTTACAAATATCCCGACTTTAGATAAATGGGATATTATATCTAGCATCACTCTCCATAGTCTAAACTATGACCATCATCCCATCCTGGTAAAAATTTCCACCAAAGACATGAATCCTAGATTAACCTTCCACTTCATTAATGTGTTGTTTTCTGATGAATATTGAAATCATGTAATTGAAAATTTATGGTTCTCTATGTCTCACATGAATGATTCCTTTACAAGAAACCTCACACTAAACAACTCAAACAGAATCATTAATCATGGTGTAACTCCAAATCCAAACAAGTCAACAATGGAATTATTCATCTTGTGAAACAACTCGATGATATCCAAAACAAAAACACAAACTCGGACCTCCACACTGATCCCACTCAAGAAATAAAGGTTGTGGTCTATCTCAATTCCTTTCACACCTTTAAAGACAATATTAGAAAACATTCTTATAATGATAAATAGTTAACTGATAGATTCTGAAATACCAAATTCTGTAATGCCCTACAATGAACCGGGTTATCATGCATACCACTAAACTTTCTAAAGGATGTGGATAAGATTTTTTGACTAGGATTAAGACATATAAAAACATATTGTTTTCTATTATGAAACCATATTTAGTTTCCTTGATAAGAGCAGAGACCTCCTCCCGGTGGTAATTCATTTTTTGATCAGTAACACGAACAATATTGTCATTCTTAACACACCATTGGATCATGAAACAATGTCACTATCTTTAATTTGAATCTCTATAGTGCACTGGGTTCTAATGGATTTAACAATGTTTTCTTCCAACATTATTGGGATGTGTTCCAATACAGTGATTATAAGCTTGTTAAAGTCTTTTTCAGAAATCGGGTGTTTCCTCATGATATCAAGGCTCAATTTCTCACCTTGATCCCTATTGTGGATACTTCCTATGAAATTCATCTTTTCTGACACATTTCACTTATCAACACCCTCTATAACATCATTTTTAAAATCAATGCTAATAGGAATTCAACCATTAGTGAAAAAATTGTTTTATGAAACCAATTGGGATTTATAAAAGGTAGATCCATTCTAGACTGTATTTGTCTTGACTCTGAATGTATTAAACACAAGAAAAAACTAATAGAGGAGGCTACATAGCTATTAAACTGGACATCAGGAAGGCTATTGACACTATTGATTAGAGTTTAATTTTCGATGTTCTTCAACATTTTGGTTTTAGTACGCACTTCATTGATACGATCCGAACACTCTTCAATTCGGACACCATCTCCATAATAATCATTGGCTCTCCCAAAAGATATTTAATAGGCACCAAAGGCATATGACAAGGTGAACCTCTCTCTACAATTCTATTCACTATAGAGAAAAACAACCCCAGTAGACTGATTGATTGTCTGGTAAGGCAATGAAATTTGAAACCCACTCATGTCTCCAGAAATTTTAATGCTCCCACTCACCATTTATATATCGATGACATCATCCTTCTACTATAAGAGGAAAAAGAAACCTTATTAACCTAAAAAAATACTCTCTCTCACTCTTTAGAGGATTTTGTTCAAACCATATGTTGGAACGAATCGTATATCATTTTTAGAATGAAATTTCCCACAAACAAAATGATATATTATCAATGATTTGGGTCTAAATGAAGGGTCTCTCCCTTTCACATACCTTGGTGTCCCCATTTTTGGGGGTATACCGAAATCTTTCCACTTTGTAAATATAATTAATCAAGTTTATAACCATATTTCTTCTTAGATGTGTAAATCTACTTAAAGGGATGGTAGGACATGCCTTGTCAAATCCACTATTGTCTCTAAGATGGCCTACTGTATTATGGTTTACAAATTGCCCATTAATCTTATAAAAAAATTGAATACGACTATTAAAAATTTCAATTGTACCAATATTACTCTTGAATGAAAACTAGTGATGGTTCCTTGGTCAACATGCTCCAAGCCTATTAAGAATAGCAGCATTGATCTAAAAAACATAAAATACTTTAATGAAGCCCTGAATTCATGACGTATGTGTAATATCTTCCATAACACTTCAGAGTCCCTCATTTTTCTCAAAAATTGTTTTCTTGATAAATATAAGATTGGAAACTTGAGATTTATTTATTCATTTATATGGCCTTCCATCAAACACTCCATTTCCAAAATTATGAACTACTCAAGATGGACGGTCTGCAGAGACTCTTCCATGAAATTCTGGCTTGAAAACTGGACTTGCATGACTTTAGTTTCTATGATATCACCTAATCATCTTACTAAAAACACATACAACTCTATCGAATATTCTGTAAAATTTCAACAAGATCATCTCCCAAATACTATTTTGAATCACATTTATGACTGCCCTTTCACATATAACAATTCTTTCTTCATTTGGGATCCGGATCACAATGGAATGCTTACCTCAAAAGATTACTATTTTCACATGTCCTGTAACAATGAGAACATTTACAGGTGGATTCAACACTTCATCAAACCTTGGATAAAACCCTTAGAACACAATCTCATTAGGGGCCTTGCTCACAACAGAGTTCCCACTGATATCTGCATCCAATCGTTTGGAAATCAGCTTTGCTCTAAATATAATATCTGTAATCAACATAGAGAAGATGTTAACCTTCTCATAATTTCATATGCTATTGCCTCTACTCTTTGGAACTATGTTTTTGACATCATTGATTATAGATGGTTGATTCATGACTATGTCAAAAATCAGCTTATGAAATGTGTAGAGTTAGATGGCTCCCAACAAATCAGAAACCATTTCCTTGTTGCAGTTTATTAACATCACCATTTAATCTTGTATGATCAGAACACTATTATTCATAATAAATACTCAACCAATATTAATGCAGGTCGTACCCAGATACTTATTTCCATACAAGAAGCTGCTTTGATTCAGAAAGGTCAATGCCATAATACCATGCATGATTAAGGAATAATAAAATCTCTACAGATCAAAGAGAACTTTTTTCAATCACACTGCAATCTTCAAGTGTTTTGGAGATCCCCACTACCTTTATTGATAAAAATCAACATCGATGGAACCTGCAAGGGAAAACCGGGTCCCGCATGAAGGGCTTCTGTTTTCAGAAACCACCTATGATAAATTCAAGGATGCGTCATGGGACATTGTTGCAGTTCCTCCTCCCTTGAATCTAAGATGATGGGCTTGATTCGTGCGATCAAATTCACTATGGTTTATGGGTGGAATAACCTTTGTATTGATAGTGACTCAATAAACATAGTCCATGAAATTTGGATCACCGTAACTCATTTATCATGGCTGATCACTACCTGTTCAATGGAATGCAATAGTTTGCACACTGACCCGAACTACATCGTCACCCTTGATTATCAGAAAGAAAACATTGTAATAGATTTATTGTCCAACATGGGAGTTAATCGAGACATTACCTTGTTTGAAGACTAACCAGCTTCTCTTATTCCCTTCCATGAAAAAGATTGTAATATGATCGCATAATTTAGAATTTTGTAATCTTTCGTGTAATAAATATTATACTTCGGTCGTTCAGGCCAAGGCATTTCTATCAAAAAATATTAATATATTCCATAACATTAAAAAGATATCATAATCCAAAATTATCCAATATAGAAAAAATGTCCATGAGTCATTTCAAAAAATATTGGAAAAAACTAAAAAGTTAATCCATGTGATATCATTGATGAACTATAACCATCTAACCACCAGCCTCCCAACAAAGCTGGCCCTAAACCTCACAACCTCTCTTTGGTTTCGTTACCTCCCTTACATTAGATGGCATACATAGTTTAAGCACTATCGAATATGTTCACAAGGAGTGAGTTATCATACTCAATAGGACCCCTACCAGGTGTTCCATAACATGTCACTATATAAAAATTCATGTATGTTCAATTAAAAAAATACATGGCATAATATGTAGTTATTATGTTTTATAAATAACATGTTATACATTTCCCTTTTCCATAGTTCTAAAACAAAACAAGGTATATCAATTACAATGTAAATTTTCAAAATAATATTTCCCAAGAATAAATATACATATTAATGCTAAAATAGTTCCTATAAGTACAATATAAAATGAATAGTATTGTCATAGGTTTCATTATACCTAGAAATACTACATGTCATCCTAGTAGAAAAATCATACCCCAAAAAATAAATTGCACAATCTGGTTCCTAGAACATATTCCTAGGATGCAGATGAATACCCAATGAGTATATATCTATAAAAATTTCAATTTCCGTCCCATAGAAAAATAATCCTATGGAATAGAGGAAATCACCATGAGAAAATATCTCAATAATCATAAAATGGACGATGGTCTCAAGGTAAAACATCCCCCTAAATATCAAAGGAAACACTTGTGTTCATATTCACCTTTCATTTTAAAATAATGAAAAACAGTTCAAAACCATTTCAAAAATACATTTTAATGCATTTAAAAAACTATTTTTCTATCTATTAATTAAAAACATGGTGAAACCATTTTTCTGAAAAAAATTTCATTTCAACACACAAAAAAAATCATGCAAATTTAATGTATAAATTAATTTGTAAAATATTTAATAGAATTTGCATCAAAATAGGCTAGATATGGAACCAAAAACCATTAAACTCAAGTCTCACATGATCACAATTGGATACACCAGTAATGAATACTCAAAGACATCAATGATTACCCTATAACCCATGCCACACATCTTAGAATCCATCCAATTTGGAATAGAGGGTTGCTGGAGAAGAGGAAACACAATATACCTCATGAACCAACACCCTATGCACTATAACCAATGGAGAAATTGCCTCTAGAACATGATAATTAAACATATATGAAAAAATACTACATGAAAAAAAATTAAATTGATGTATCAGATAACACAACCTAAGCGAGAAACCACGATCAATATAAACTAAAAAGAATAATTGTAACTCACATAGAGAGATTCACCACATCTAAAATGAACATCAAAAAATAAAATATAGAAGAAACAGAGCCTCCTAAAATCATTTATGATTATCACTTTGTCAAGAGAAATGGAGAAACAAAAACTGAATGAATACTCAAACCCTCTATGACTCCCTAAAAACATTTTCTCCGGGATTTACATGACATTTGATAACTCAACACATCATGAAATCCATGGTGTCCAAATACACTAAATACCTATTACCCCAGTTTAAAAATATAATTAGTAATTAGTTCACAGTTTTTATAAATGGTCATGTCATGTAACCATTCATGGAGTGAAATTTCCTCCCTCATGAACATGTAATCCATTAAATGTTGTGTAACATAGTTACATGGAATTTATATGTCCCGTAAAATGAAAAAAAAAATCATGAAACCCATACGTAAAACACCGTGCCAAAAAAACCCCAAAATAGGAAAATTCCTATACAATCAAGGTAACATGATGATTCAGGTTGAGTCATTCTAATAGGATTACATCTTTATTTATTCAATTGCTGATAAGATACAATAATAGAAACAGAATGAACTATAACTCTTGTCATTCCTTCCAATATTATTAATTTTTAATATCCCAGTAGATCGTTGTTTTAACTTGAAATTTTACACACATATAATTGTGGAAATATTTTTTCAATTACATCATCAATGTGAGGAGAGTCATATAACACAATCATCCTAAATGGGCCAATATCAGTTAGTCTTTTCAACATATTATTTTCCTTTAATTTATTAAATTTCTATATATATTGCATAATTTTGAGAAATAAATCATGAGTTTAAATAACAATCATCACATTCAATAAAAATTAATATTTTATTTTTTTACTATAAAATTAAAATAAGATGAAAGAGAAAATTATACAACATTTATCATGTCATTCCTTCACAACCATGTGTTGAAATTTCCTACAGAGAGAATAAGTGAAAAAATTTATTTTTTATCGAATCAAATAAATGTTTAAATAAAATATATGATTATATAGTTTCTAACACCTATTTAATAGATGAAAATATATCTTTATAAAGATATATCATAGAGATTTATTGTTGGTATACACAGTATATCTGTCACTAAATTGTTAGCACCTATAACACATTAATGAATGAATGATAGAGTTCAAATCAAGAACACGTGTCAAATGTTTTTTAAGATGGATCTAATTAGAAAACAAAATATGAAAATATGTGGTCACTATGCAAAACTACATAGTAAAATACAAACCCGGATACATTAGTGATGAAAATATAACATTTTATAAGTATACAAAAAATTCAAAAAGAAAATTAGTTTTTAATATTACTATAAATCTATTGAATGATATCATTTATTTAAATATATAAAATCAACATATTCATTTGCATGATTGTGCTATAAATGAAATTTCAATTTTATAAATTATAATATGAATTTTTAATTATGACCTACTACACGTGAAAAAATGATATCTTCAAGGATTTATTTATATGCACCCATTGCATAACACATTATCAATTTTCATGGAAAACTATGATTTGTTATTCCTAAAACTAATTTTGTATGGAAACATAACTTATATGATATATTAAATAGACCTTGAAAATTTCATAGGTATGAGATTATATCATATAATTACCTAAATAATTATAAAATTATAATTTTTTATTTACCAAATTAATAATAGAATTGTATCCTTAATTATCATAAAAATGTAGTCAATATATAAATAGATGATATGGATCATGATAAAATACAACACTACTGAGGAAATATTTAAACCAAACAACCTCATATGATATTTAAAATGACTTTACCATATTTGAAAATAACTCTTTGGAATATTATATTCATTCAAGGTTAGCTTATGATATCTATATATATATATATATATATTCAATTTATGTTAACCATATCCCTCATTAAAACTAAAAAAGATACCATCATTACATGGAAGGGGATATTTTTTCTATGATGTATATTCTATTCATTCTACAATATACACATAGGTATAGACACACCAAAATAATGTCAATAAAAAGAATATGGAATCCATTGAGCCACACCCTAGCATGAAACAATTTATTACATTCATGGTAGCCGAATTGAATACATATCTTCATTAAATCTATAGGTGATAATACATATGATAGTTAGTTTTTTGGACTCATCACTAAGAAACAATTCGATAGAAATATATACCTACTTATCTAGTAGATAACTAAACAAATATTTCATTAATACATTGATAATATCTCTAATTATATGTGAAAACACAATCCATGAATTCCCATATTAATTATCCATAAAAGCAGAGACTAACAATCATGATATTTCACCATACTGAAGATGAGGTAATTAGTTAATAATGACTAAAAATCATATTCATGATAAAATATTTTGGAATTCCATTATACGAAATAAATACATTCCTTATGTGATAAAAATCTAAATGAAAATATTATTTCATCATCAAATACCTTCCATTAATGGTATAAAATTCTTCCATATGAAGGATAAAAAATATTCTTTTTATCTCAACATCAACACACAGTTTCTATGATAGGTCATTCTTCAGAGATCCTCCTCTTTTGTCCTTCTTGTACCATTTCCGTTTTCTTGGATTGTTGTGTCTTTCAACCATCTCATTGGTAACATCGTCAAAAGACCCCATCCTTGTCTTACTCTATGAAACCCCGTCAATTTTTTGATTTTTTGGGTGGTGTCTTCTAGGAAGCTTCATTATCATGTTTCACAACCTGTGTTATGTTTTCTCATACTTGGTAGCAGTTCCTCCAGTGGTTGCTTTGAAGGCAGGGTTTGGTGGCCATGTTCAAAGCACACTTTCAAGGCCTTAGGTCACTAATTTCTCCACTATTTCTCTAGGATCCCAATTATCTTCTCCCATTAAGACTCACACAATGGTTTCCAATGTGTATTGTGTTGTGTAGTTCGATCAGTCTACGACATCGCATGAGGTGACTCTTGGGGTGGCATCAGCTCGGTCCATGGGTACCTGAATGGATTGTTGTTCAGTGATTATTTTCTTTGGCGGATTCTGTGGTTTAATAGTCTTCAGTGGGGTTTCTCCTATCATTTGTGAAGACACAATGTGTGGTTCTAGGGGACGATGATCGTTTCCAAAAATTGTCTATTATAGAGATTCTTCGTGGCTTTAAGGATCGAAAATGATGGTGGAATTATATTTATATTTTATTCGGGTTTGATTTCACATGGTGGAGTCTTTGTCAGACCAGGATGATGGATCAGTCATGGACTTTCTTCTGTGTTAGGGCCATGTTGATTCTCAGAGCTGTAGATTCTAGTTCCTGCATTGCTCTCCAAGTTGTTTCACGACAGCAGCTTCTCAAAGGGTTTGAGATGTGTGGTCAGATCGAAAGTATATGTATTGAGAGGATCATCCATTGCTGGCTTCATTCCAGGATGATCTTCATCCTTATCGACCTCAGAAATTTCATGATGGTGTTTATCTGTTAACTATTCTGTGGGGTGATATCAGCAGTGGTGATGAAGGAGTTTTATGTTGTTTCTAATAATCATTGCCCTCAGTTGGTCATACACTTCCCAGTCATTATGATATTCTACTCCAATCATAGTTGGATTTGGGGTGTTGGTAACAACAAGGTTTTTGGATGTGTTGTTCGGTGGCTAGCGGTTCATCTAGTGTGTCCTGGATCGGTTTACCCTTATGTTGGTGGTTGTTAAGTAGATGATAATGAATGGGTTCTAGTTATCGGTATTGGCACTCGAAGACAACCAAGGTTTATAGAATCGATGATGTTGTTTTTGTTGATTGGGTAATATGTGGTTTGTTTTTTCCAGCCGGTGATGATGGGTGGTGATGATAGAAGTGGTTTTTCGAAAAGTGATAATGATTATAGGGATATATTGACGATTTCATTGTGATGATGGCTGTGCGTATTTTTTCTGTCAATGGATAGATTATAGTATGTCCATCGCCATTAGAATTAAGTATAATTATCATTGCAGTGGGAGAAAAATTAAACTTTTTAGTTTTTAGATGAAGCGCAAATTACTCATTCCATAAATTATAGTGTATTACTAATACGTGATGAATCAATAGATTACCCATGTAGGTAGATAGATAATAATATTTTTGGGTGAAAATTTTATAATATGTTTTTAATTATAATTGTCACTCTTCTGTTACAACATTTAAAATATTTTCTTCCACTATGGACATTAGAATCTCTTTATATATTCCTAATAATTGAAGGTATAATATCAATTTCCTCCATTATTTTTTCAAATAATACAACTTCAGTGGTGTCATATTATGGAGAAATAGTTTTTAATAGAAGAACATATTTTCTCTTTCAATTATTGGAGAGTCAAAAATATTTTTTACTTCCTTAAAATCAAAATAGTATTTTTCATAATCACATTGGTTTCCAACATGTACATAAATTAGAATGTTTTCTATAGGTATATCATAAGAAAATGGCCTACACATGTGGAATAGAATTTAAATTTGATTAATAAAAGGATCATTGGATTCAAAATCTTTTAAAAGAATAATAAAATGCTTCACTAACCATTAAATTTTTTATTATTGATTATCTAACCATAAATCATTGATCTAATTATATGAAGCTTGAAGAATCCCTAATTGTTTTGTAGTATACCTAAAAAATTACCATAGAACCTACAAAAATTATTTAATAATGGAATCTATATTATTCCATTAAAATGAAAAATAACTATAATAGTCGAACATGGACCATGAATTATATTTCATGAATTATTATATTTTATTAAATGTATGCATTTTTTATATTTTATTGAAAACAGTCTATGCGAGTGATTTTCCTCCGTATAAATGTTGAAAAATTGATGTGTCAAATTACAATTTCCCTAGAAAATAAATTATTATCTTTCCTAAGCAAATAGTGTAGTGAAATACATATAATTTATATATATTTTATTGAACACTCTCCATCTATCTTAATATTTTCTATTTTTGTAATTATATTTTCTAACATTTATTTGGAAATAAATATTATTAATATACTAAGAGTCTTATACTATATAAAGATATTTATACATGTAAATAGATTAAAATGAATAAAAATAATAATTTAGTTGTAAATAAAAAGTGATATAAAATAGGTTTTGAACATTGGGGCTCAATTTAATTTCAATCATTTCTCTATAAAATATTATGGACAATCTATCCTATATTGAATTAAAGAAATATGACACAAAAAACACTTTTTTGATTTACTGGTTTTTCCCAATAAATGACCTATGTGAAGGATAATATTCTATCCGAAATCCAGATAGGTTATCTCTTTTATAACAAACACTACCAATTGAATAATCTAATGTGTGAAAGAAATTGATTTTAAAAGTAAGTATTGGTGATAAATAGGGATGATTAAATTACATGATTGAGAAATAAATGAAACCATTCACCATAGTCAATTTAATAATATCATAAATCTCAAAAGAAAATAAAGAGAACCAATTAATGTAAAAAGTAACTCAAAAAATATATGCCCCATCCTTCATCCTAGTGGTGATCTTACTTCATAATTTTCATGCATATGTAAATAATTTGGTGAAGCGATATATTAAGAGAGAAATATTGAACACTTTTTAATATATTCATATTAACATTCATACGAATTAGAAATTAAACTATAATATAAAAATTAACTAATTTAAAAAGTACTACATTCACATTGTGTGGGAAATATAATTAAAAAGTAATTATATATTTATTTATAAAAATATTTTTTAAAATTTAGACAATCTAATTTTCCAATTACGTATTCATAGTCAACTCATTTTATATTCTTTTCCCAATCAATGTCATTTACTTGCTCATAATTTATTTAGTATTCATGTAAAAATATAGTTTAAATTTATAAAATATAATTATTTATTTTGATTGAGGCATTCCAATAGGTATTTGTATGATTTAATTATATATATTACATGTTTACAACTATAATAGTGTTCTTAGATTGAGTTCTAGATGACTATGGACGTGGATTTAAGTGTGGGTAACTCATATTAAATTGATGTAGGATACTAATATTTATCTCGAAATTCTCCTAGTTTTTCCATCAACACCATACATAAACTACCATACATAGAAAAGTTTTCATTCATAAATTTCACATGAGTGGTGAAAAACATATTTATATTTTTCAACATGTTCTATCATCATAATTACCATACATGATTGATTTGTATAGTTGGATCACTATATTGCATAATTTCCATATGTTACATAGATGTTTATATTTAAAACTCTATTTTGTAGTAAATATCCATATATTGTTTTGCAAAATTTACATATTTAACCTTATAAATCATAAAATATTTGATATTTCAAAAAATAGACTCATGATTCTAATAAAAATTATTTAGAAAATAAAAATTAAATTTAGTGTTCATTTATATAATCCCATAAATGGTAAAATTTTATAAATAACATTAAGTTACACATTTTTTAATTAAATATCAATTCCTCTTCTAATTCTAGAGATTGATAAATTCCACGAATAATTCCAAAATGATAGTGATTTATTCATTGAAAATTCACATAAAAAATTTAATTATTCATGTTATATCAACTGTTGAATATATGGTGAATTATTATTATTCATATAAGAATATCTATATGAGTTAGTTTTATAAGGATAAACTTGTATCCAAAAGCATCATTTTTATAGTCGTGTTAATGTATGAAGGGTATCGATTCTCATAAGAATAGTGGGAAATAAATAAATATTTTTAATATTTTCTATGATGATAAATAAATAATCAATGTTTTCGGTTAAATGATTTAGTAAATAATTTTTTATATATATATAAATAATGAACACTTCGACCTGTCATAATTTTTACAATCGTTAACAAAATTTATTTTCATTTAAATTCATTCCATGACTGATAAAAAATCATCACAACTCCAAAAAATAAATATATATAAAAAATAATAATTAATTTTGTACATAGTGAAAATAATTATATTTATTTCATATTCTCCTCAATAAAATTTATATATATTTCAAATAATATTCACTAATTTGAAAAAACAAATATTTTTATAGCACCTACAACAGAATATGTATAACATAGACTATTCTAAGGGTGGTACATTTTTATTCAATATTTTTAAAGTGTAATATAATTTGATCATAACTAGTGGGACTAAAATCAATTGGAAGATGCTTCTCTTTTTATAGGGTTGATTTCCCAATAATATTATGAACCACTACAGAACATAACATACAACGAATAATGGTATTATTACTTAATAAATTAATATGAATTTAAATATACATATTATTTTTGGAAAATATATCAAGGCATGAAAATACCACTTATTTTCTATCATACTCAAGATAAATGTATATCATCCATTGATGATCAATTATGGTTAATTGTGAGTGAATAAAAAGTATTATTAAATATCCAATAAAATTATATAAATTAATTATATTTTTTTACTGATATGGCCAAACAACTCCATGATTATGATATACAAATGCAAAATAACTTATCTCAACTACTTTAAATAATTAAGTAAATGATTTTACATTACATTGGGATAAATAAACGACTCATATGATTGAATAATTAGAAAAACACCACAACTTATCTTTAATTTTTTTAAAAAAATCTATAAGATATCATACTATAATAAGAGAATATTATCAATTAGTTTTAGGAATAATTGAAAAAATCCTGAACATTTTTTTCATTACAATTTCAAAATTCAATCTCAACATTTTTCGTTTGAAATGATATGTCAACAAATAATTTTCATTCCCATTATAAAAATGTGGTGCCAAAAAATGCGGTGAATTCAGATAATGGAACATTTTCACCCATAGTAATCTTCAAGGAGGTTCATGATAATGATGGAATAGTCTTGGGTTTTTAAGAGGTATAAATTATAGAATCCAACTTAAATGTGACATTATAAAATACACATTCAATGCTGAGTGGAATCTATCATCTATCGTGATTAATTGAATATAAAAGAGACTAATATTATACTTCCCCCATAATTAAAATTTTATTAATATTTTGGGAAGGATAAAAAATATTTTATCGGAGTGAGGTACATTTATATGTTGAATAAATTGTGATGTTTTATGATAGTATGAAAAATGTGCATGATTAAAATAATAATGCCACACCCCTTTTCAAATTTCAGATGATTTTGAACAACTGTGTATTTCTAGAAAATATAAACCCCAGACTTATGAAGTGTCAACCATAATATAAATTTATATGTAATATATTATTTTATTTAATTTTTTATTCTTCTAAAAATTAATTTTGAATGACTCTTTATTTCATTATTGAATTATATATCCCTCGCGGTGAATAGTAGATTCATTTCAAAATCATTTTAGAGGAAAAATAAATTCATTATATATTATTTAAATATTATTTCAATTTTTTAACTTTAAATTTATCATTTAATTTGAATATATAGTTTTATAAATCCAAATTGAGGACAATACAACATTTCACATATTCATGAGGTGATAAATGCTTGGTAAAATTATTCAATTTCTTTTTTTTGTACATTTTTAATTCATTTTATTTATTTTTTTGGTTTTTGTTAACATTAAGTTTATATAATAATTCATTAATAAAATATAGCTCCTCTATTGACCTTCATATAATAAACTATATTTTAATAATAATGTGTTCAACATTATATATGATTTTCTAATATCTTCTGAAATTTTATTTTCATGGAATGACTCTGAGTTTATTCAATTTTTTAAAACAAACTCTCTAAAAAAACTACACTAATGTAATTTTATACTCTAAATAAGATATATATACAATTTTAGAAAAATGAATCCTTATAGCATCACTTCATAGAGATACATTTACGACATGTGTGAGAACTAAAACATTTGATGTATCTATTTGTATTCATTATATATTAATAATATTTATAATATTTGGAATCTCATTGGAATACCCTCATTTTAACATGAGACCTACCATTTGAATCAATTATTATAAAACTTATCAAACCAATAAATCTATTATATGTCAAAGCCACATTATAAAATAATATATCATTTGAAATCATTACTCATAATATACGTTGATCACAATTTCTAATTTGTGTTTGGGGGGATTAGGATTTTGTGTGTGTTGTATAGGGATGAAGACCATTTATTGTTGAACGATTCATGTTTAATTATCATAGTTTCAAATTTAGAGATATTATAATTATTCAATTTTATCAATATTGTAGAAAATATTTTACTATCACATTATCCTAAAACGTAGTTGAATGAAATTAAATGACATGAAATTATTTTACTCATAATGATCAATTTTTTGACTCAAAACCCAATTAAAAAAATAGAAATTAGTGTATTTAATTCATTTTATTATATCATCTCATCTACCCTGAAAAAAAAACAAGGAAAAAAGTATTTTAATATTAGGATGAATCCACTTACTGAATTTAATATGTTAATATAGTTCCACATTATGAAAATGAATTTTGGTGAATATGACCACAATATTCTCACAAACCGATACCTTACCCAAACCATCACATACCCGATAGGAATTTCCAATCTCGATGGGATGGAAACTATCATGTGGGAATCAACAATGGAAAGGGGGAATGATTTTACACAACATGAATTAGATAATGGTATATATATATATATATTTATAAAATGGTACAAAACTAATGTGACATTTATATATATATAAAGTACACAATATAATTAGTAAAAAATTAACATAACTATTAAAAAACTAATATACACTTCCAAAGGAAAATGAAAACCAAAAATAGAAGTTGTTTCATTATTTGATAGAATTGAAAAACGCCCACCATCTCTCAACGATCAACATAGATTTATCTGAAAAAACACATCTCTACCTCACTACTACAAAATTCATTTATACCAATCAAAAAATATCTTCAGGTCTACACATCGCCAATTTGGTGCATAGATTGCAATATAAATGTACTTAATGTGGTCGCACACTGTGTGTTTTAAAGGGATACTATTCCAAAATCCCAACATGCTTATTTTTAAAGAATCCAAAACATTTTAATCATTTAAAAATATTTTAGTTCAAAATCAAGGTAATACAGTTCCCCATTTTACAAATTACTTAATAATCCATGTAAACCAGTTTTAAATCAATTTATATAAATAAATAAAATTTAACCAAATCTTGTTTGACATATCATATCAAATTCATTTTAAATGAAAGAAAGGGTTTTATCATGATAATTATTACTATATTTTAGTCTTTATAAGAAAATAATACATATTCATAGAAACTCAATGTATTATGTCACAAGATATAATCATAGAATATATAGAGTAGAGGAACACCACATAGTGTGAAGATAAAAATAGTTCAAATAGGTCCCTAAAATTGTCCTAGTGAGACAAGGAACACCCCATGAGTGAACACCATGATAATATCATTATTTGAGGAACATTTTCACACATTTATCTCAAGTACCAACCAATTCCCATGTGATAACATTTCCAAAAAAATCAACAAAATAATTATTTGAAAATTGTTCACAAATTCATTATTACTTTTTTTGAAAATTAATTTCTTTTACTAATAAATTGGGAAAACCTATTTTCACACTAACCCATCTACATAGACACAAATCAATAATTAAATATGTATTTTCATATATATATATATATAAATATACATATTATGTGCAATACCGTTCATAATATATATTAATTATACAAAGCCAAATATATGAAACATGGGCCTCACATGTTTGAAATGGGATCCACTAACATAGAAGAACTAAAATTTAGATGTATAGGAGATAGAATTAATCCCCTCACCAAGAAATCGATTTAATAAAGAAAACGATTTGTGGAGAATATATATCATAATATATGTGTAGAAACTCACAGTATTCATAACTACCATCATAATGGGAAGCTATCATATGGTTATCACAAAATATATCTAATAAAATATATAAGAATCAACACCATGGATATATAGGTCCATAAAAAATGAAATAGTACTACTAAGATCAACCAAAAAAATATGAAGAAATACATAATAAACATATAGAGGTAACAAAACAACAATGATGATTAATTGTAAAATGAATAATCATGAAGTATCATAGATTTGGAAATTAAGAAATATGAATGAAATTAAAATAACTAGTGTTTTGACTAAATCAAAAAAAATATAGATAATTACACATTAATAATCCATATTTAAAAACGTGGAATCCTTGACAACAACATATGTATGAAATGAATATTCGTGGTTAAAAACACCCATAGAACTCCAAATGATTTGAACTCATTTAATGAAATAAAAATATTTTATTTATTTAACTAATTAATGGAATCATATTGAAAATTAATAAATGATGAGTCAACTATTCATGACATAATAACATCTATTAAGAAGTAAAAAATCATGTTTCTATAGAATAAACCAACCCAACACCATTGATCTCCAAAATCTATAATATCATTGAAAAGACATAAAATCATTTATATATGAAATACATTTATTTCAATTATCATATATCCATGATAATTAATTAATTTTAAAATAAAACTCAATATATCCTCAATAGTCTAAAAATACACCCCAAGAAAAAGGGTAAAAATATAGATTCCAAAAATACATGTATGCATTTAAGATGAATTTAAAATGCTCTACCATAAGTCTTTTATCCAATGAATCCAAATGGAGTTATCATGTTTATTTCAAGTGGAGGCCACACCACTCTAATAGTTGACATTATCTATGGATTATTTTCAGAAACTATGCATCCATCCATTATTAATAACATTATTTTTTTTTATTTTTTCAAAAATTTATCTATATTACATTAATATATAGGGGTAATGGATTATATTTATAACCTAGATTAATTTATTAATTCAACAAAATTTTAATTTAAAATAAAACACATTTTTATGGGTTTAGTAGTAATCATAAAAAATATTAACATATTGAATCTATATACATCATGATAAGGGTTTAAGAAAAAAGAAAAAAATATAGAAATACATATGAGCTACCCATGATAAGTAATAGAAATAATATAAATATGAAATCAAACAACCATGTAATGGAATATATCAATAATATTATGCATAAATAATAGAAGCAATTAATCAATCATAAATATTATTCATCATTGTTTTGACAGATATGGAACAATTATGTCATTGGAGACCATAAATAACAAAAAAAACATTCCCAAGACATCATAACCTCAAGTATAAAATTTTATTTGACAACCCACATTCTATCACCCACATTACTTCTTATCAACTAGAACTAAACTACTATAATAAATTTAAACCCCTGAACTGATTCCATAGAAATCACTTGGTAATAATATGACCATGATATTTCAACAATGAACATTGATATATCAGTGATATTTCACTCTACCACTATCATTTCAAAACACAACCATCCTTATTCAAAGAATAATTTATTATTAATGTATATGAATGGTGACACTTAGGAAAATATTATATATAAAAATGATAATCCAATATTATGTTGAAAAAACCCAACACTATCTAATAAGAAACATAATTTATTTAAAAATAAAAAATACTAAATAGAGTAACAATGTAGGGAAAATAAACGTCATAAGAATTTATTTTCCAATGTGATAAACATTTGTATTTTATTGATCAATCATTAAAAAAATAGAGTATGGATTAAATTTATAATAAAAAAATGAGTACATGGAAATATATATGTGATGCGAAAAAGATTCAAGAATGGTTTTCTCAACCAAAAAATATTAAAGTAAATAAATATTGAAAACCGTTATTATTAATAAAAAGGATCTGATACTAATAAAAATATAATTCAATCATTTATAGGGACTACTAATCATAAAGGGTAATGAGATATGGTAAATCTCAGGACAATGTTATATGAGGAGAATATAATATTTGGATACAAGGGATGTTATTAATCTAGAATTGATAAAATATATAAATTGAAATATGATACATGGAGATAGAAATTTTTAAATCCTGGATGATTATTATAAACAAAACATTGTATACATCCCATACAATCCATTTCACCGTTAAATGAATTAAAAAATTTAAAAATATACATTTTATAAATGTAAGTTATAAGATAAGATTTCTTTACTTGAAAGTCGGGTGAATTAATTTATTTATCCCAAAATTACATTCCACTAAGGGTTGAAATAAATGAAAAACATTTCATTATCATGTTATTTGTTGTCCATGACTTTTGAGATGCATATAATACTACTTATATTTTGTAAATTTTGGTATTGAAGATTAATCAAATTGGGGAGATTGAATAAACTATGGAATTGGGTGAATGAGGTTTATAAAATTTGATGAATATCAACTTTGTTGTTTTATATATATTATAATTTTTTTAATGTTATTTTATAAATTTCGATATGGTTGATAGAAAAAATATGAGTGAAATCTCTTTTCAAATGACACATAATTATATTCTATCACTGTGTTAGTGAGAATCCATTTTCTCGCATTTTTTATATCTGTCACTAGATAGTTTAAAAGATTTATGATATCAATTGGAAATTCCAAACATCATATATGAATGATGTGATATACCTGAAATTTTATATGATATTCCATTTATCAATTAGTTGATGATTATGAAAAAACTATAAATAAATAAAAATTTTAAATGTTCACATAATATAGATTAGTTATTATATAATAATGAAATAATAATTTTTAAATCAAATATTTGTAAATACTCATATAAGAATGAAATGATTTTTCTATACTAGATAATGAGAGGACTATTGTTTTATATGTGTTATTAGATACTGATAAAGTAATAAATGTTTTAAAAAATAGAATATATATATTCATAAAAATATTTTGTTATATGGTACATAATTTAGAAAACAACTGATTATTTTAAGATTTCATTCAATGGGTTTTAATAATAATTGATTTCTATTATCTAAATTTTTTTATATCAATGATACATTAATTTTGGCATGTTATGTTTATGTAATTTAATCATAACAAGAATAATATGAGGAATCGATTTATAGGTATTCATAAAAATTAAAAACAATAATTGATAATTAATGTTATTTTGATTTATTGAAGTTTTAGACTACAAGAGTTGATGATAAGAATAAATTGTTATTGAATGTTAATTATTGAATATATGTATCATATAATTAGATTATATTCCTTCAACATAATCTAACGACTCATCAGTATTGTATACAACTCATGTTTTCCATTGTGAAAATGAATAATTTGAGAATTTTTAATTGTTATTGGTTTCCAAACATTCAAAGAGGTTATATCTAGGAAATATTAATCCTTATAAAATGGATATTATATATTATTATTCTTTTTTAATCATTATAAATGAGTGGGATCGTATATAAAACTATTTTAGGGAAATTTTCATTATAAAATAGTTCATTTGTTGATGATGATACCATTCTAGTAATTTATTCATTTTTAGAAATATTTGATCATCATTGAAGTTTATTTCACTAACCAAAATATTGAAATCGTACCTAATATTTGTGTTATTCCTTAATAAAAGGTGATTTTTTAAATTTCAATCATGTTATTCATTGAATATATTCTCAAAATATCCATAAAAATTATATATATTAGTTTATATTTACCACTAATAAGATTGTCTATGAACTAGAAAAATATCTATTTTTTTATTTTTATGATAAAAATGTATTTAGAATATTTCATTAAATTGTATGTATTTATTGTAATTAGTTTTGGATGATTTATTCTATATAAGTAATAGAACATTTTATATGTCTATATTTAATGGAAAGATTATGTATATTACACAATACTATTGAAAAATATTTTTTTCATACATATCAAATCCAAATCCACATAACCTAATATACTAATCAACATTGTGGTAGTGAGTGTCTACAAAATCATTCAACTGGACTACATGAAAACATGAAACATTTAACCAAACATATCCCCCACATTGGGTTCTACCTCATGAAAATAAAACTGACTATCTAATTGAATCACCAAGATGAAGAGTCTCAATTTTCTATATAATACCATAGAACTGACCAAAAAACCACAACAGAAGCTCAAATTACAAGATCAATCATAAAGAAACCACCAAATCGAGGGAACCCAAGACAAAAACACTATATTAAAAACTAGAGACCTTGTTAATATTTTGGTACTCATGGTTTGTGTTATAATGATAATTTAAATTGTGCTTCCATGAATCAACCTAAGACATTTCATCCCGATATTAATCAACCAAGATAAATCAAATCATTCCTCACATTATGAATCTTTTGCCTTGTGAACCATCATAGTTCCAACCCATGATGATTTATAATGAATACTTATTCACACAAATCATGTATGAATATATTATAAGGATAATGAATATTATACTAGATTTATCACAATGAAAATCAATATTTGGAGTCCACATCCCAATAAATATGAAACATATATAACTACAAATCAATACAAATATAATTTTAGTAATTATACCCACCTAAATATTGATGCGCCACAAGCCTAATAAAGACACCTCTTCCACATGGAATAACACAATGTTTGAGTATCTAGGGATGGGGAATCAATCCATATATTTTCAATTCTAGATTTTTTTATTGAAAGTTGTTTCATCTTATCCTACATAATGATGTGTCACATATATTTGTTGAATATAAATTCTAGTTTTACGTTGAAATTCAAAAAATGTGTATTCAACTAAAAAAATCAGATCTTGATGTTTTCTTACAAGTCAACTTGTTTTAGGCAAGAAATCACTAATTTAAAAAGTACTATATGCTCTAGTACAATAACTGTTCTCAGAAAAAATAAATTAAGAAATTTTACCCTATAAATTCTTACCTAGGATAAAATTTAACACTACAAAACATTCCAATGCATATATGTAGGTAGAAATCTATCAATTAAAAACATATACACACTATGTACATATCATTCCAAGTATCATTAATTTTCTAATAACATCATCTAGTTCATATTATTGAATTCTAGTAGATATAAATCATGGGATACATCTCTTCACTATTTATGATTTTTTTTGAGGATGGGATCAGATATTTAAAAAAAATCAGTTTATGGTATATGTAGGGGACATTATTTTCCCCATTTTTTGGATTGGTTTGTATTTTTTTCATTTTTTATGTACTTTATTTGATTTTTTATATGTAGTAATATTAAATCTTGTATCGTATTTAAATGTGTTAGTCTCTTGTCTTATATTTAATTGCTTTTTTTTATTCAGTACTATGATTTTATCATTTTATCATACTACACATTGGAGAAGTTGAAACCACAATTGGTGGTAAAAACTAGAATCATACTATAATTATTTAAATATTTCATTATTTTTCAATTATAATTTTCAATGTCTAGTGACATATTTATGTTGAGATTTTGAAAATGATATTAATATTTAATTTTAAATAAACATTTTGTTATAAAATCCATTCATGAAGATCAAAACCCACGAAGATTATATTCCATAGTAAAGGGGAGTGAATCGATAAGTTTAATGGATTATTATCTCTATCATGTGGGATGAGTAGGATTTTTTTTCTTGAATAATGAGTTTTCATTCCAACCTTCTAATTTGGATATGTGATCTATATGTGTTCTTGATTATTATTTTTTATTCATGAATTCTCATACATGGGTATATTGGAAGACAAGTGGATATTACAATTTATATTTATTATTATGTTTATTATTTTTAATACAATACGGAACATCAATGAAACACATTAAAATTCACCTGAGTACTAGTCATTCCTTTTTTATGTCTTTGTGTGTATAGGTATGTTTTATTTTAATTTTATAAATTCAGAAGTATCTCAAAAACATCATTTATCATTACAACATTTTTATAATAAAGAAAACATTCTAAATAAAATAAGTACAATGATAAGTGAATATTGTAGGACATGAACCAAGAAATAAAACCATGTAGTCCACACTCAACTATGCATATGAGATTTAAATTATATTTTTAAAGACTCCCTCCAGGTCAATTACGAAATTGTTATTGTAACGAAGGATCTTAGATGATAAGACATGGGTTTTGGAAATTTGAAATAATTTTTTCATCAATTTTTTATTTAATTTCAAGCATTTATTTTCTTAGATAAAATATTAAAAAACCACTGTGTTTTTGAAAATATTTTTTTTAACAATAAACTATATTACAAAATGTTAAAATAAAGTTTTATTATATAATGTTAATTTATTATTATAATGATAAATTTAACTATCTTTAGGAGGAAGAATCAGAAGCTAGAAAAAAAAATTAGATGAACCAAAAGTAACAATAATTTTTCTAAAACCACATTGGATACAGAAAATTCTATGGATTCACTTATGAATACTCATTTTCTTCATCCCAAGAATATAAAATGGAATCAACGATTCTCTATCTATTAAGCACAATTAATTGTTTAGTAAGAGTGAAATTTTTGTGGTTTTTATATTTCTCAAATCAACATATCCCTCAAATAGGATATTTTATAATGTCTTGGAGGATGTATGTAAATTCACTATTCTTTAATAAAATGAATGAATAATAATTGAATAGTAATGGTAATATACTTTTATAATTGTCACCTGTGAACATCAAGAAGAGATTATAACCCTAACCCAATACAATATAAATGAATTTGAGGTAAGAAATTGGGATTATCTAAATTGTAGATAGACTATATTCCAAAAGAAACATAAAATGATCAATCCCAGTTTAATAAATTTTTTCCAGTTAAATGCTTGGATTATATAGTGGAATATGATTCTGTGCATAAGTTTCAAGGATATGATTAAGGATATGATCTTTTCCCCATCCAATGTGTTTTCTTGAAAATTGAATTTGGGAAAAGACTTTTAAATTTATAAATTCGATGGAAATAACACAGATTTAAAGTCATTTTACATTACTCATGTGAAAATATAATATATAATGATTTTAAATGTCACAGATTTAAGAATTTTTCTCATGGAATGATTTCTAGGGATGATGGTGCTAGAACAACATTAATGAAGGAGGATTCTGTGTGAAATCTAAGAGATATACATCCCAAATTATTTGTTAACCATTATATTGAGGGTCTACATTTGGGTAATAAACAATTTATAAAAACTGATTCATTTAAAAGAGATTACATCATTCTTGAACAAAATAATTTCAATCATTATAAAATTTTTATAATAATGTAGTCATCTTATGAGTGTATATGTAATTCAATATTATTTTTACAAGATATTAATGATTAATTATATTTTAATAGATAAAAAATATTGGAAATTTTTTATTCTGTAGAAATAAATGAGGAAACTAAATATATGAATATCCCAGATTTTTTTGGATGAATTTTACAATAAATATTTTTTTTCACTCATACTATTAATGGAGATTTACATGGTCTGATCAGCTACATTTAAACAGAAATGAATCTTATTTTAAAAATGATTCTAAAAGTTTTATCTATGAATGATCATCAAATGTGAAATACACACTAATAGAGGAAAATGGGTAATGCATATGAAATACAGTTATATTAGAAAAACAAAATGGTGTCAAACACTAAAGAAAAAATTAAAGAGACGAACACAACTATAAAAAATAAAATGATAATGGAAATGTAAATAGATCCTTCAACAAATTAACTAAAATGATATTGAAATGATCATTCTAATAAATATGATAGGGGAATCATCGATTCGTAATTATTATAGGTTTTATTATATAAAAATACATTTTTCATCAACTAATGTCAAATGAATTCATTGTTATCTATAAACATGAATATAGTTAAATTGAACATAGATTTACAATGTTCACCTATAAAAATGATAAATCTAATCCATATCATTATTCATAATCACAAATAATCAAATTACGTACTATAATTGACCTATGGATTGAAACAATAAGGGATTTGTTTTATGAAATATTGTTTCATTATCCTAAATGTGTATGTTTATACCATATTCTTAAAATGAAATGAAATGTTCATTAAAAATTTAGGGTGTGCTCATTCATTGTATAAATAATTCATATTGTTGAGTTGTGTTTTACTAATTACATATATATTACATATTATGTTCAAATTATATAGTCACATTTTACTGTAATTAACATTTACCATGATCATTTATTTTCCATCATTATGATCCTTAAATTTTATCATGTGATCATATGAAAAAAAATTATTTAGTTAATACACATACCCAATTCCTATCAATGGAGTTCCCCTTTCTGGACTCATGCTTATTTCATTGGGTTATTAATTTTACTTAATCAAAATTACATGATATTGTAGCAATATGTGATGAAAATTGATTCCATGTTGTATAATATATGTGGACCACTTGAGAATGAAATTGAATGAATGTTATGGGTGCACACTGAATTATATATCACTCGACGACAATGGGAAATTATTAGACTCATGAGGCATGAAGTTGGGATAAAGAGTTAACTTCATTAATTTATGGGACTTGTTCCATTATTATTTCTTATTAATAGCCTTGGCCTATGTTTCTGACGAAGTCATTTTTGTTTTCTCCAAATAATGCATTTTTAGATTTTCATCATATATCATTTTTTATTATTCATCTTCCATTTATTTCCCATTGTTATACCTATTTTCTAAAATTTGTAACTTAATGCAATGTTTATTCCATCGACGAGTTTCAAATCTCACCCAATTGTTATCTATGAACCCATGTTATACCTTCTAGTTTTATCTTCAATCATGTTAAAGATGATTTCTACAAAGATGTTGTATTTTATTATTTTAAATTGGT
This sequence comes from Viscum album, assembly GCA_963277665.1. Lineage (NCBI taxonomy): Eukaryota > Viridiplantae > Streptophyta > Magnoliopsida > Santalales > Viscaceae > Viscum > Viscum album. Next base: position 1,101,896,685 of record OY728145.1, read on the forward strand.
TTGTAATGTATGTAATTAACAAAGACACTAGAATTATATAATATATGGGTTGTTTTAAGTGAAATATTATTTAATAAATCAGGTATTAATGTGTAATCATGATCAATTTTGTTCCAATATCCCTAAAATAACCCCATATAAAAAATATATCACACGGTAAAAACAAATTTATGAGAAGTTTGACATTTATATAAATAAAATATTATAAATTTTATTTTATCATAAAAATGAAATAATTTTTTAATTGGTAATTTATTAATCATATATGATAAATACTCAACCAATAAAATATGTTTAGGAGATATTATAACTTTTAAATATTTATAATATAATTGTTACCATTAATAAGCATATTTAACATTAACGATGGTAATTTTTTTCTAAATATATAAATTATATTATAAAAATATAAAAGAGATATATTTTCTAAATAAGTACTTTCTAATTCCAATTATAGAACCAATTTTTGCAAATTAAATTGACATACTTTTCATAATTTTCATAATTATTTATCTCGTAGATGGGATGAAAGAACTACGTTTTACTGTAAAAATGTTCAAATGATTCAATTGTGTTTATAACCAATTTAAATGTGAAAATGAATCTATTGACAAAAATTGGATTTATATTTGTATATTTAAACTGAATATCTATAATAACTAGTCTAAAATAATATTTATCATTATTTATAAATTAGCTGAAAATCCATTTTCAATTAAAATACAATAATTTTCACTATTCATCAAATAATGTAACTTATCTAAAAAGTACAAAAATACAACCAAATGAAATTTTGATATTTATATTTCAATTAAGATGTTTATTTTGTCAAATATAACTAATAAAGGTCTGAAAATTTGTATTTAAAACATGTTTTCTATTAGATGTGTCCAACACTACCTTATTGAAAAATAACATTTTTAAGGATGAAAATAATATTTTTTTATATATTTAATCTTCTAAAATTTATTTGATGAATCAATTTTTATTACTATATATAATATACATTTTTTTAGTATATTTTATTAAAAAAGGTTACATAAATTAATAATGATAAAAATGCTTTTGTGGGAATAAAAGTAAATTTTTTAATAAAAACACAAAAAATATATTGAATAAGATTTTCTCATTAACAATTTATTTGAAACTAAATCTTTAATATGATAAATTTTTTCCACCTATATTATCGTAATATAGTTAAATACATTCATTACATCAATTTCAACGGCTATCTGAAAACTCTCATAGTTAAATAATAATTTTTACTATTTTCGTTTAAGCTTTATATTGAAAATCATGTACTCTAATTAAAAATAAACATCCTTTTAATATATGAAGATGTTACATCCCCAATTAATAAATTGAATCCTCACAGTTTAAACATGGTCATCAAAAATAGTGTTCAACTATTCCATATTCCTTTATTTAAATAACACTTCATAAAAATAATTCATAAAACATCCACATAAAAAGAATGAAAGGGAATTACAGAGGTGACATAAGATATCACATAAAATGATACAATTTATGAAAAAGTGGACATGGATGAAAAAAATAACTATCATGTTATGGTGGAGATTGATAAAGAACATGGTAATAAGAAAGTGAACAACTATTACACCATAAATATGTCCTAGTTTAATTAAGTCTTTGATTTCCCGAGAAGAAAAGTAAATAGATTAAGTTATTGTTTCAAGATCCATTTAATAGAAATAAGGAATCAAATTTAGTCCTATCATTAGACCAAAAGGTAACATACTTACTTGAAATTTAGTGTTTTACCCTTTATAAATTTTCTTTGAAAATAAATCTTTTTCTCCAAATGATAAGCATTCAAGATTAATTTTTCACAATATATGAACTATAATCAACATATTCAGAAAAAAAATATTTACAAATCTATAATAATATAATTCTAATATAATTATTCATTATCCGAAAAAATGTTCAGGTATATTATATGATATTTCATCAAAATGAAAAATCCATTATGTGATGAAAAACTATTATAATCTCCATAATTATACTCTAACACCCAAAGATAATGATAGCTCAATCGATAAATAATTATGTATAAATATCCTGAAAATAATCTAAACTATGATTTGAAACCAATCAATATATTGGATTTGATCACATATTCAATCAAGAAAATTTTAATATTTATCTATAAATAACATGTAATTTCCAAAAATAACATAATCTCCAAGATATGCTATTAATTTCCTTAAATAACATAAATCACCATCATCCACAAATAAAATCATAAAATAATCCAAAATATACTACATCAATTAATCCTCAAAAAAATACCATATTATTCTATTTAGATTGATCATATAGGATTCTCATAATATTGAGCGTCTTTTGAAATGACATTATTCACTTAATCACAAAATAATTTTCTATTCCCAATTTTACTTATTCGATAATACCTATTTTCTTAAATTCAACCTATTCATCACCCATAAAAAATTTAACTAATAAACCATACTAACTAAATCCTCAGAAAGGCCCAGTGGAAGGTGATACTCATTTATTACCATTCCGTTTTGGGATTAATTTTAACGATCTTGCTGGATGTGAATGGTTTTCAACAATTCTGGGGGTTGTCCATTTACTAAAACATCATTACTATAATAATCTCAAAATTATATAAATGTGATAATCATCTTCAAAAAATAACCATAATATCTTCTAAAGTTAATGTTTTCTCAAAACTATGTTTTTTATCCAAAAACATAATAAATCAAAATTACATAAAAATTAATGGCTCCAAAAATACCAAGAGTCACCTTAAATATTATTACATGAATCCTAATATGTGGTATATAGGATACATTACATGTCATCAACCTAAGAATTACCAACCCATGTTGGAATCTATAACTCTAAAAAACATCATAATATTCGACATTATCATAATAAAATAATGATACCAACTATACTGTGTAGACTATAAACATTATATATTAAAGTGTTTTTGAATTCACATTATGATTAAAATATGATTTAAGATTATAGTTTTAGAAAATTAGGAAAACCACATAAAATGTAATATCATATAATATAAGAGAACACTAATGCTCAATATCAATATTTTGAACAACAAAATCCCATTTAAAATAAAACATTTATTATTTCATGACATATCTTCACAATTTTCCCCAATATGTAAATAATTTCGTTAAGCTACATTAAATAATGGGTAAAACATTATAAAATGTGGAATGAGCTAAAAATATCATCAAGGTAATTAAAAAGAAAAAGAACTGTTATTTATGTAATGACATGAAAAATCATATAACGTAATCTTCATCTCAAATGTTATTTAATAATATTAAATAAAAAAATCCTCACATGAAAAAAAATTCAATGTGAAATAAATAAGACCCATACTATGAAATTAATCATTTTTTGTGACCTATAAAATTATATACATAAAACACCTTTAAAAAATTTCAATTGAAACATATATACTACCAAATTCTTATATTGTTTTTACCCAATGCATTGGAGATCTATAATAGGGATTATCGATTTAAAATATATTCCGTTCATACTAATGTGCTTTAATGGGTCTCATAACAATATATAATCTATATTTTTCTAGCCCATTTCTCATGATATATAATGAGGCTCAAACCTTTGTATAATCTATTTTTGGCTTATCTGTGAGCTATAATAGGGAAAACTTCATCATATAAGTTGTATTTTTCTAACCATTTTTTATAATTCTCATGTACCATTTCATTAAAAAACACATTCATCCTAATACCATTTGATACCTCTTTTTATCCCATATGAAAAATATTCATATAAAAATTCACTTTTCTATTATAAATCCATTTTTAATACCAAATTATCATATTCATAGAAAAAAATTCAATTAAAAAGTAACACAGAAATGAAATAATATGTTTTGTTTAATAAAAAGATAATCCTATAATGGAATTTAGATACTAAATATTATCCATAGAGGTTAAAAAGTTGGTCTGACCTTGTATGATATGAATATAACATTCTTTATTATGAGTGGTGAAAATGTAAGGAATAAATCATGTAAAATGACTCCTCTTTAAAGAAAATTTATGAAATTAAAATTATAAAACAATACCTTATAATAATTTTATATCTATATAAATGGGAACATAACAATATATCTTTATCATTGACATAGAGAATGAGATTTTGAAAATAACCCATTAAACATTAAAAAGTAGATTTTTAAATCAATGTCTCATATACCACTAGGAAAAATATAAATCATAATATCATTGAATGATTGCCATTAAAAAAACACTAAATAACAATACTATATAGAAATTAGATATATTTTATAACAAATTGGTTTTATATACACCATATAAGAGAATTATGGTTCATAACATCAAGTATTACCTCAATGAAAGGAAATTTAGAAGAAATTCCAAAACCATAAATCTGATTCATGAGATATGACCTTTATTTACCAGATTAATAAAGTAATATTAATGATTTTTTATTTTCGAAAAATTTATAAGGTTTATTATTACTTTTATTTGACACATTTCCATGTTGTAACAATAACTAAATTGTTAATGTTTATGTCATTCATTTTTTATGATATTCGGTACTTGAGTCCAAAATTTCATTTGTGTGATGATAATAGTAAAATTTATCATTAGTAAATCACGTAAAAAATAATAATTGGGATATATTTATAAATTTTATACATCAATTATACATTCAAATCCAACAATTATATATGGGTATGAAAAATGAAATGTGTTTAAATCATCAAGATGATGTGTCATATGTAAGCCTAAGTAGCATTTCCCTTTTAAATGATCATCATATAAATAATTTAAGTATTATTGTATCATCAAGTTAATATAATAATATTATTACTATCATTATAATCATTTATGAATACTTATATGTATCTACTATGTGATGTGATGATGAAAAATTAATCACAATGCTTCATATAGATGATTATTCAGACATATGCATGAATGATGTTATCATTTTCTTGAGCATGGAATGGTATGTATGATAATTAAAATTATTATTTTAATAATGATAACTCTTTAATGGATATTATATATCAAAATTAATACCATATTTATAAATATTATTGAAATATGATGGCGGAAAAATGGATTATATCGGTTCGTGAGGCATTAGTCCTCCATACACATGAATAAAAAAGTTTTACGATTTGATGGAAGTAGAGATGAATATAAGTGATATAATTAACATAATAACATATATGTATATTTTAGGATATTGGAGTTTTTATTTCATTATGGATAAAGATTATTTGATGTGTTTTTAATAAAAATAAATCAAAAACATTTAATTAGAAACGATATATTTTGTTAAGAAATCATTTTCAGCATAACTTCTTTAAACCCCTAAGGAAAGTGTTCTACATAAACTATGAGATATATAATATATGGATTGATTATATGAAGGTATTTGGGTTTATATTTTAAAATTAAATTAGGTTTTGAATTTTCAAGAGGAGAGAGGGATAAGTTCTCTTTTAAAAGTGAGGGGAGGGGACTATTAGAACTCCTCAAACTATTAATTTAATATAAATCGATTTTCAATTACAAATTTCTTCAAAGTGAGTTAATTAGATTAAATGATTCCTATGGGTATATATTAATCCAATAAACTAATATTTAAAATGTTTTGTTATTTCTTAATTCTTATATTTTTTCATTGACATTGGATTATCCCTATTAATACCTCCAGAGACAATGTAGAATTTTACAGTTTAGGTGTTAATATAGTTAATATTATATTCCAAAAGAACCAAATTAAATAATGGATGAAATTTAAAACATCAAACCAATAATTTGAAATATAAATTATCTGTTGATAAATTTTAAAAAATATAATTACATTTTAGTTATTTTAATTATCATTAATTACAATATTTACACAATTAATTACTTTGACATTAGCAAAATGTAAATAGTAAAAGAATTTTTCAAAATGAATCTACTATGGAATCTCTTATTTGAAAATTCCATATATAAAATCAACGGATTAAATTGGATATCTCAAATTGTATTTATTTTAGTAACATTAAATCTAATTATTTTATTATTTCATTAATATAATTATTATTGTAACCTCTTTAATAAATCCTAAAATGCTATTATTTCACATTTAAATTTAATAATAAATTTCCATGATAAATAAAAATACTTTATATTTAAAAACACTATTTACATTAAAAAATATCACCTAGATATCACCATATTAGAAAAATTTGTCTTTTTAAAATAATAAATATGAGAAGCATGGATTTTCATTAAATATAATATTATAATTGTAATATTATCATAAAATTGTAAATAAACCATCAAATAATAAAATAATTAATACATATTGATGAAATATATTCATCCAATAATATTTTAGAAAATGTGTTTGTAATTTTCAAATATTTATATTATTATATTTACCCTTAACTAATTGATTTGACCTTAAATGTGAAAAAGAAATTAGTAATGTTTCTGTAAATATTTTCTAAAAACTAAAACGTCATATTTCATAAATTTTAAAATTATTAATAATAAGGAACAAAATTCACAATTCAGATAAAATATTTTTTAGATATTAATTAAATTTTAATCTGGAATGCATAATGAAAGAAATAGTTTTTAATGTAACAAATGATCTCAAGATTGAAATTTGATTATCTCTAATTTCAAGGTCATGATGATTCCAAATACCAAAATTGGATTTACTGAATTATATATGAAATATAATTATTAGAAAACCAGTTTAAAATATAATCTATTAATATAAAAACATTATTGTGATAAATATGTTTTCAATTGAAATATAGTATTTTTAAATATTAATCAAAAAATAAAAACTATCAAAAAAATTAAAATAAAATTCAAAAAAATTAAAATTTTAATATTATTATTTGGAAAATTATTGTTTTTTAAAATATAATTAAAAAATTTCAATTTTTTAATAACCATGATTTCAATTTAAATGCAGAAATAATTCCTTTTAAAAAAATATATCATTTTATTATTACAATTTGTATCTTTTCAACTTCTATTTGAAAAAAAATATTATATATGTAAAATAAAATGATATCAACATAGATATAGAATTATTTTTAAGGATATATTGTAATATTTTATATATAAAATAACCTTATATTTTTAGAAATATATTCAATTATAAGACATGTGAAAATTATATTTTTAACAAACATTTAAAATTTATAAATTATTGTTTGAAATTTAAATTAAAAAACTTCATTTGGAAAATATACTTCTTGAGATTTTTAAAAAATAAATTTAATATTACTAAATTTTTTAATATTATTTTCATTGAAAATAATTTTTAATTTTTATAATGTAACCATCTGATCAATTTTTTTTTTCATGGAGTAACAATATTCCACTCATGTTGTACATGTAAAAATGGTGATTCACTACAAATTTTTAGTAAAATAAAAATGGGAATTATTAAAAAAAACTGAATATTCATTACATAGAAAATTTTTAATCATAAAAATTTCCTTATATATGTCTTTTAAAAACATTAGTAAAATAATAAAAAAATTGAAAAAATTATAAAACATGGATTTGGAAGAAAACGAATTTCTGACCGAAGAGATAAATAAAGAATGACATCTATATAAAATAAATTAATTTATTAAAAATATTATTGATTAGTAAAATGATAATATTACTAGAAAATATAATGTGTAGAAAAAAAATATGAATATTCATGAGTTTATTGAGATATGAATCGTATTCTTTTATCATTGGAATCATAATCATAAACAAACCCGATTAAAGAAGATATTGTAACATAATACTCTTAGAAAATTTATAACTGCAAATCATTTTGATAAAATAATATTAAAATTGTATTAATCATATAATATCATTAAAATAATTATATTCATGGAATAAATTTTTTATGGTATATTTTATTCAACTCATAAAATAAGATAGGTGTATAACATAACATATCTCACCAGGAATGAATATTAAGGAAAAAATACCTTTCCACATTATTAATAATGAAATTATAAACCATGTAAATGATTAAACATGATATGTATATTTTAATCGAAATAAATTTAAGGATAATAATCATAAAAATTATTCATTTTTATTATATAAATGACATTAATGAAATAGATTGTAAATTTGGCATATGTCTCATATAAGTAATAAACGGAGACAAAAAAACATACTAATTTAGAAATATCAGGAATTATAATTACCATTAATAAATTACATAAAATGAAACCTTAAAAAAATAATTTTTTTTAATCATGGAAAAATATTAAATATGGGAGTATATAAACATCACGAAATATAAAAGTTATTAAAATTGAAAATGCCGCTTAGAAATAAAAACTGATAATAAAAATCCCTTTCTATTTGAGTAACACCTGAATATGAAGACTTGTGAAATGAAAAAAAAACATTATGCTTTAATTATAACCAAGTTATTTATATTCATGATATATCAACACATTTGTGCAATATATTCACCACACAAAATTAACGAGAGGTAAATATAGAATATGTCACTGTGAAATAATGTTGAGACTAGAAATCACTTACTATTTTAGGACCTACTAACTAAAAATACACATGATATAAATAATTAAATTTATATTCTAATTAACATTATATGAGGTGTATTTATGATATATCACATAATATGCTCACTATACTTTCAACACAAAACTAAATAAGTTGAAAATAAAGAATATGTCACTTAGAAATGAAAGTGAGACTTTAAATCTCATATCGTTTGATAAACATCTGAATCACAATACCTATGAATGAATTAAAAAATAAAATATATAATTATCTTTAAATTATGATTATAAATGATATATTTTTTCATAGGTGTTGAACATACAACACTTAAAATACACTACTGGGGTATATGGGCTATGTATCTCAGAAATAAAAGTGAGACCACAAATCTCTTACCATAAGTATTGACATCTATCAAAATCCTTAATCCTAATGTATAATAAATATATTTTAATTATAAATAAACTAATGAAAAATATTCATATATATCATAAAATATATTTGTTTTATGATATTTTATTAACAATTTATTAATAATTACATGATGAAATCACATTTCAGGAAATAAATGATTCGTTTTCCGCATATGTTCTAACTTGTAATTTGATGATCATGTTAATTCGATAATAATTTTATAAACTCCATAATTTTATACATGATATAAATTTAATAATATTATGAATATTTTAGTTTATATAAATACATAAATTTTAGTTTTACAAAATACAATACATAGTTAATATAAGGGTAATCGAGAAACATATGACATTAGTTACAAAGGTGGTAGTATTCATACACATGAATCATGATTCTGTCACCAATTTTGATGGATGTGGATATGGTTTTCAGTCATGAAATTGATAAATATTCAAATAATTATATCTAATATAAATAATTTAGTATATATTCTTTAATAATAAAAATTTTAGTACGTGTGGGATAAAATTTAAAATAATTATTAATGAATGATTACTCTTCTTATTGTATCCCCAATAAGATTCCCTAAATTTTTCTTATGATGGATATACGTCCAAATAAGGCATATAGTAATTTGGAATTCAAATTTTGTATTTATTTAGGGTGTTATAGGACGAAATATAATGGTTTTAAGGTGAAAATAAGAGAGGAGAGCGGGTTTCCTTTAATTATTTTTTTAGAAGATACACATGGTACTTTTGAAATAAATTAAGTGATTCTAGGATTTCCATTTATAAAAAGTGTACAGAAAAACATTTATTTAATATTATAGGTTTAATGATTTAATTATTTCCATCCAATATTTTTAATTAATTTTTCCAGGTAAATTTATCCCATTGTTATTAGTTTAATCCCTAATAAAATCATTTTCTCCTTAACCGCAATAATTAATTTTTATTTTATTCACTATTAATACGGGTTAAAAATTATTATCACCTATAAGATACCATAATTTATTATTATTCCAAATATGAAAAAAATTCATATTTAATTCATTGAATTTTTAAAATTTAATTTAAAATTAATCATATAGACGTAATGAGAAATTGGGTTTTTAAGTTAAAATAGTTTTAATGGTTTTAATGTTTGTATAGAAAAATTCAATGTTGAATATATTCTAATCAAATAAATCTGAATAATTTATTTATAATTAATTTTTTTATTTAAATTAAATTTGTAATATAATTTATCATTATAGATAAATTATAATTAAATGAAATATTCAACTAAAATTTAGTATTCCACATTATTCATAAAAATGAATAATTTTAGAAATTTATTAATATATAAGCATATAATAAATTTTATATTATGATTTTAAAAGTGTAGTTTTTTTTCAAATTTATTATATAATATTTTAAAAATTATTTTTAAAATAATTATGCCATAAAAACATGAAAAAACTATTTTTTATAAAAAATCAATTTTAAGTGTAAAATTTGATTTATCATTAAATATTGTCTAAAAAACTAAGATGTAATTAAATTATATAGTCAAATATATAATATATAAAAATAATTACAATCATTTAACAAGTTTAATTCATTTAATTTTGTAATGTAAAACCTATTTATGTGCATAAAAATAATATTTCAAAAAATTAATTCCATTAATTTTAGTAGATTTTTTTAATTTCTATGTAATTGGTAACAAATTATTTTGTTTAGTATAATTATTTGAAAAATATATTTAAATAATATTATCAATCATAAATTTAACCTTCATTATAATGATTTGTGATAACTAACATAAAATAATATTTTAATAGTAAGTAATGTGTTGTTAAATCACATTATTCTATGTAACTCAAGATAACCTTGGAAGTTTGTGTAAAAAAGTTAATGATAAACTTGTATTTTCATGTAATAAATGTGAATCTCAATATTTTGTGTCAGAATAAATATAGAATGATTTTTTAAAGAACATTTTTTCAAATAATCTCGAGGTGTTACAGTTATTATAAAATAAATAAATAACTATATCTTTTGAGAATTATTGTAGTAGACTAATTTCATAGTGAAATTTCAATATATTTCTCGAAAAATAGATATAAGATTCCCATTTTTAATTTTTTACAAGTGTTAAATCTATTTAAATTTTAAAATAATAAACATATAAACAAGATATTATCCTAGTGATATGTTATTTTTATAGATTACTGAATAATTAATGATAATATTGTTCACATACATAATCACCCTGAAAACTAAAATACTTATAGATTGGTTTTCATGATTGAGAAATGTTTTGAAAGAGAATAATTATAATAATTCAATTTCAATGTTGTAGAAATAAACTCAACCGAAACTATGTAACACCCCCAAAATTGTTATCCAATTTTGGTGGTTAGTTAATTAAATTAATACAAAATAGAAGGGATTGAATCATGATGGACCAAAAAATTTATAATTATCTTAATATTGGATATATATTTCATTTTTATAATTACATTAGAAAACTAAAATATAATACAAATACTAATAGAAACATGATTATTTAATTATAGTGAATCTGTTAAATTATTCGTAGTTTAACAATAATACTCATGGAAAATGAAACCGAAGATTGGTTTTAGAAAAAATGATCAATAAAGGAATGGGAATAAAAAAATCCCTTAAAATAATAAACATTATAAAATATATAATAAAAATAGACATTTATATAATCATTTTATCCATATTGAAAAATAAACATGGATAAGACAACCCTGAAAATAATCACATGGTTGTCAAAAACTTCCTCAGTTTTGATACGACCCCTAATGTGGTGCATTTTGTGCTTTACCATCAATTCATCATCCAAGGAATAATTCATCTATTTAAATTATAATGTATGACAACAATATATACATTAATCCCACATCTTAGACATCATTATTTCACTTAGTAAACATACACCAAATACCGAAAAATTTTACTTATTGAGGCCTACTCATGCTTTGGGGGATATATAATCATGATCCACTACCATGAGTACATTACATCCAAGGAATTCAACTTATAAAAATAAATTAATAACAAAAAAACTAAAAATTAATGTTCCATCCTAAATATATATATTCTTATAAAACATATGAAATGTCAATATGATTCCCTATGTCATTAAAATGGATAAAATTAGGATAACCCATCCAAAGAAATGTTGTGGATGAATAATGAATACTTATCTAGATGATACCAAAGTAAACACATCCATATTATTATATGAGAATTAAATGATTATTCATATATAAATAATATATATACATATCAATGTTTCCTTCTCTGTTGAATAATTCTCTTCAATAGGGTAATCTCCAACCATTTGAACCTTCAACACATAATGGAAGGTTCTGATGTAAAATAAATGATGGTAGTGGTAACTTGTACCTAAACAATGTTAGGTGGAGAATATATTATAGAAATTTAGTAAAATAGTTTTAAATTATTTTATATCATTTTTTTAGTAAAATCCTAAATTAGGTTTTATTATATATTTTGAATTATCCAAACAATATCCCTCATGATTATTTGACTCAGTTGTAGACAGAGTCCATCATTTCATGAAGCAGAAGAATATTCAGTAGAAACTAAACCATCCATATAAGTTTATTACCTCTAATATATTCAATTTCATATCTGTATATACATTATAGTATCAAAAAATATAACATAATGAAAACTAAAAACAATAATAATTCAATAAAATATTATGATTCCACTAGGGAAACATTATTGTTTTATAATAGTTTTGGTAAATCTGGTTTTAATTTAATATTATGTATGAATAATTATATATTATAATAAATCACATGAAATTGTTATGCTATAAGTAAAAAATTATAATCGTGTTACTGTATACACAACAAATATTAAACATGTTTTTAATAGAAATCGAACTCAATGAAAAAAATGTAGATAAAAAATTACTGGCCCATATTCTTGATGTCCCTGAATGTGATTGAATCATGAGTAGTATAAAAATTAATAACTTATTCAATTAATTAAAAACCTTGTTAAATTTTATCCCCATTTTATACTTTTATTATAATCATTTATTATAAATATATTATTATGTTATAGTTTATTTCAATTTTTTTACCTTTATAAATTTAGATTGTAGGTTTCATACAAGCACTATGGTGATGAGTTTGATTCATACATATTGGTTCAATGTTAATAAATCATATATTATCCATGATATTAGAATGAATGTTTCACATGGTTTTATTATATCCTACATTCTTATGATGAATGATAATTATATAGTTTTGGGAACAAGAAATTATGAATAACTAGTAGTTCATGTTTAATGATTTAATGAATCTACATTAATAAATTTATTAAATATTAATATCACTTTAATATAGGATTTAAAAAATGATAAATAAATTATTTTTACATTATATTTTCAATAAATAATTTCTAATATTCATTCAGTACATAAATATTATTGTATCCTTCTATTAGGGTGTAAAAAACCCAATAAAGAGCATGTTATAATGAATTAATGAGTAAGAAAATATTTTTATTTGATTTTAGTAAAAAAAAATTAAGAATATTAAACATGTAATAAATATAAATTATAGAAATTTATTTAATTTTTATTACCATAGAGGACGGTTTGTGATGAAAAAAGTAATTCATATTTCGTTGTGGCAATAAATTTCATGGTTTCCTGAATAAAATTTCCATTTTCAAAAAATTGTCTCAAAATACAACAAAAATTCAATTATAATTTAAAATTATTTCTAATTACATTGGATATATATTAGATCGTCAAGTAGATCCCTTTTACAATCCAATATAGTTGGTGATGAGAAACTAACTTCATCAATTTGTGTGGGTGATTGATTGCCGTACACACCATCGATATTTATTGGTTTTACATAGTAGATGGATAGGATTGAAATAATGTTTATTCAAAAAAATTAATAAAAATAAAATATATGGATAAAAATTAATTCATTATTCAATAATGTCTGTATTTTTTTATGATAATTATTTAGAAGAAAATTGTTATGGGGTAGCATAACGAATTTTAAGAATATCAGATTTCTTCTGGAAATATCTTTATAATGGGAGATATTATGAGATATAACAAATAAATAAAGGATTAATAAATTAATTTGGTTTTCTAGGATTTAAATAATATTTTATTTTTAGTATAAAATTGGAAATATATTAATAAATTTTTTTTTTGATTTGATCTCTTTAGATATATGAAAGAAAATATATTATTTTTGTAAATTACCACTACCTTTTCAATGAAGGTATAAAACTATTGAATATAAAATGACCCCATAATTATAAATGATTTATTTTTTTGTAATATAATATATATATAATTCTACAATTAATTTTATCAAATTAAATACAAAAATCATTCCTTTTGGTCTTAGATTTTCCAATTTTACCATGATGGTATTATAACATTGAAATTAATATTAGTATAACTATTTTAAATGTTATGGACAAAAATAAAATAATAATTATTACATAATTGATGAATTGTGGTTCTAAATATTTGACCCATTTTATCAAATTATATATATTATATGTAATTTAATAATATTTTCCCATTGTTGAATTTAAGGCATAAGAAGCACATTTTTTTTAATTTATTTATTATTATGATTAAAATGTTTATATAAGATAGAATTATCTGATCTTTATATTAACATAATAAATATTTAATTATAATAATTTTTATATCACTTTTAAATTAATACAAAACATACCTTTAAAAAAATTGTATTCAAATTAAAGAATATACTAAAAAGTTATTCTTTTATATGAGAATAATACTTCTGTGTATAAAATGTTAAACATAGATTTTATAAATTCATAACTGCATTAAAAATGGTATATTATTATTCAAATAATATATATTTTATCATGTAAAAATATTAATAAGTATTAATTGTATACTTATTTTTAATATATTCCTAAATGTGTTGGTGTTAGTAAAAAATATATTATTCTATATTCATTAAAATTAAATTAATTTAGAAATATATAAAAAATTAAACATATTATAATTTCATCATGGTTAATTAGAAAATAATATAATTTTATAAAATATAAATACTATTATTTATAAATTATCTTATAATCATTAATATGGATATTTTTATTATGATATTGTATGAATTTTATTGATAATTTTCATTACGTAGTTTTTAACTTTTCTGGTTCGGTCATAGGTATTATATTATACATAGCATAAAATATTTAATCCATGATATATGATATATGTTAGCCCATATAAAATTTGGTATGTTCATCATCATTTCCACTCTCACATCCAATGTAGACTCCTCTAACATGTGATTTCTACATTTAACATTTATCGGTCCAGCCATCAAATATATACTATTTTATGTCTAGTGTCATGAATTCAAACATGAACATGATTATATGAACAATTAGGTTCTAATTGTATTTCATCATGTATAGTATCCAAAAAATTTCATGATATTTATCATGGTTGTTTTCTAGTACACTTTTACCAATGTTTTTGAATAACTTCTTTTGGTTTTTAATTCGATATGTTTTTGGTGGAATATTTATAATTTTGGAATAAGAATTGTGGTGAATGTTTGGTTAATAGTTTACCATACCATGTTCCCACCCCCACCAAAGTATATAACCCCATAAAAAGGGAAATTTCATGGTTGGTGAAAAGATTGTAAACCTATGTGGCCAGTATAGGAAACTACGAACACAGGATATTAAACTCTGGATATATTATAAAAAAATCACAAACCCCATGGTATGAATTTATAATCGCACCAAATTAGACCTTATGAAATTTGTAAAATTTTTCAAGATCTCAAAAGGATTCCAATTCCATTAGAACTCCATTCTTGGTGAATCTATGATACTCTTGACGGATTTGGACCTCTCTAGAACGACATATATTGTCGTATAGATTCCTCTATTTATTATCTCTATTTACTGACGAAGATGAATTTTTTTTTTCGTTGGTGTGGGTTTAGATATATATTAGTATATATCTTAATTTATTTGATCTTTTATGTAGATTATGATTCTTGATCTCATTCTTCATTGTGCAATTGAGTATTCCACTTCAATTTTAGGAAATTTTAATTGAACAATGTTTGAAAAATATCATGAGGTATGTTATATAAATTTAATATCCCATATTATTTTTATGGAATTTTAAAATATAAATTACTATGTTTTGAAATCGCATCAAAACATGGATTAATTAATTGAATAATTAATTAACAGACTATTTAGATTACAAAATTGATGGGTATTTGGATTATGAAATTAATTAACTAATTGGATGGTATATTTGATTTAGAAATTAAAATTTTTGAATGGATAAATTATTTTAATTATGGGATAGTTCTCTTAACCATATTTAATAAATGGCATAAAAAATAAATGTTGATAAATGGATTAATGGTGAATTGTTCATGTTATTCCATATCACTAATGTTTTGTACCATAATTTTTTTTATAACATAATTAGTATACCATGACATGAAATTTTGATATGAGGATATCTGATCATTAACATTGAAAATAGATATATTTGAAATGTTTGATGATTGAGAGAATAGTTTTGGAATAAGTAATGACATTTAAAATACCCATGGGGGGCCAGACATGGTGTCCTAAACCCTAATTCATGAATGTGACAATCATATGGGGGAGACATATAGAATATTAAAAATATAACTTTTGATTGATTTATTAATAGGGTTTGGGAGTCAAACTATTGCATCAAATACCCACGAGGCACTAGTTATAATTTTCAAGGCCATAATTGTTTACATTGGAATATTATTCTTAATGGTTTTAGTTATTGAATCGAAATTATATGGATAATGAAATAAAATGTTATATGGAATTTTTATTCTTTACGTTATATGGTTAATACTCCATCACAGGGATAATTATGTATTAATAGTTGTGGTTCCATCTTGAACTGATGAAATTTATGTTGTTGATGTATAATGAAATGTGATATCTTTTTACCAGTTTTATTTTTATTTTTATAATATTTAATACACTATTATAGTATGTATATTGATTTAGAATCCATCATTGGGTTAATATGGTTTTTTACTCACACCATACATAGGCTGCCTGATAGGCGCCCAAAATGTCTTCAAGATTTCAGGAAACTATAATTGAAAGATCCCTATATTATATGGTTCTGTTGGGATGGATCATGGATGAGGGCACCAGAAAATGTATTGTGAACTCTATGTGAGGG
Source organism: Viscum album (assembly GCA_963277665.1). Classification (NCBI taxonomy): domain Eukaryota; kingdom Viridiplantae; phylum Streptophyta; class Magnoliopsida; order Santalales; family Viscaceae; genus Viscum; species Viscum album. The sequence continues at coordinate 1,101,913,982 of OY728145.1, forward strand.
TCACTGTCTTATTATTTTATATTTTTAAATATTAAATTAAAAAAAATTGAATGACTTAACTATTGTGTTAGTTTTTTTATTGTATTTCTATTTTTGTTATTATGTGTGACTATTACTAGTCTAGTTATGGTTTATCTATTTTGATTATATTTTATTTATTTATGTTATTTCAATTATTTTATAAATAGTGTATAATTTCCCCAGGATATATATTTGAGCCCCACTATTGATTTTTATACTTCAATGTATGGAGAGCCATGTGTGCGGCCATGTGACCTAACTAGTTAGGGCACCGATGTGTGTCACCCAGGTCGTGACTTTAAAAAGTGTTTTTAGAGGCGGTTTTAATTTATGTTATTTTTCATTATTTTTTGAAATGTTATATAAGAGAATATTATTATTCATTCCTTTGTAAATATCTCACGAATAGGTATAGATAAACAATTAATGGGGGTACAATCAATGTACCTATGGTGGGATTTTTGTTATTGATGTGTGTCAATATAATTGGTTGTTATTTCACCTCATGTGGTGAACATGGTTGGTGATGTTAATGCTTTTGGATATTTTTCAGAAATATGACTCTTTCCCTGGTATAGAATGAGCATAAAATATAAAATTTCCATTTTAGATACAGACGTTTTGATATAACATTCATCATTTTATGTATGTAGATAAAATTGTTTTTTTTTTGAGTTTAAAATATAAATGTTCATTAATTTTCTAGGGATGTTATAATGAAAAATTTTACTAATTTTAAATTTAAAATTATGATTGATGATAAATGTGAAAATTTTAAATTGATAAATTTGGTTTCTATTTAGAAATGTCAATATGATAATATATTTTCCCATTCATAACCATGATGTAGATGATGAAATTTTTACAGTTGTTATAGTGACTCATTTTTCACAATGTGGTTGGATAAGGGTGAATATTTTTTTATGGATTTATATGAATCCCACTGATATTGATGTGTTTATGACTTGTTATATTTCCTAATACAAGTGTCTGGAATAGTATATTTATGCCTCTATAATGACACTTTTTGAAACAATGACATGTGGATATGGATGGAAATGTTTTATTAATGGTCGAACCAAAGGAAACATTAGTAACATGAGATAATGATGGAGAGAACATTTATCAGATATTTTAAACATTTATAAATTTTATGGAAACAGAATCATGGTGGGTTGTGAAGAATACATGAAAAATTACTGGGGATTTTAAGTTGTAACCCCCTCAAACATTCATTGGAGATCGTAGACATAAGGTATTTGTGTTCTTTATTGAGTATACAATGATGAATCTAGAAAACAAGTAGACTCCAACAGAGGAGAGAGTCAAATTCGTTGTTTATATTATACATAGTCGAGCGAAGTATTTGATAGATGTCCATACATGGGATGGAATTCTCATTAACATTGAGTGGAATGAATTTGATGGTATGTTCTTGGAGAAATTTTATCATGGGATGCTCATCCATGGAAGGGAAGATGAGTTCATGGGATTGACTCTAGAAAGGATGACTATGATGTAATATGTTGGTCAATTTATTAATTTATGTTCATTTTTATGATGTTGGACTTATATGATGCTACTATAACCAATCTGTTTCTTCACGGTCTTAATTGTGGGATAATTACCTAGGTTTTCATTTGTAGGATGAAAAGGACATCTACTGGGTCAAATCAAGAACTCAAATATTATTGAATCATGATGGAAGATTCCAATGGATTATAATATGATTCATCTAGATGACAATGGGTATGAATTATATATTAGGAAGAATCACTATGTGAATATCATCAAGGGATATATAATGATAAGTGTCAAGGGGGAGGGTCAATAAATCAAGACCCGTCCTGAGTGACCTTTAACTAGTGTAGAGGGATAGATCATATTTATAAACCATATTCCCAACCATGTGACGATATAATAGATGTGACATACATTATGGTTCTTTATGAACATATGAAATATGGGTAGTGAAGTAGGAAATAAGAAGGATCATACTAATGGAAGGGTTTCTTCTACCCCATATTACTCGGGTAGGTATAGTTCTACTAGATCTGGCTGTTGAGGTAGTATATGTAGTAATTCATGGGAAAAGAACTATTACAATATGGTGGCTCATTTCAATGAACATAAAATATTGAATAATGAATATGTGGATGATATTTTCTTTGTGTTTAGAAAATAAACATTCATACCAAGTCTGGACAATCTATACTGAGAGGTATTTTCGTGAATATTTTTTCCTTGCTAGTTCTATAATTGGTATAGGACAATCTCATTCATGTAGATCTAAAAAATATGAGAGAATGGTGAGTCTAAAAATAGTGTTTTTATTGGATATATGAAAATTGATACACCATATATAGTATTGTTTTTGGAGGGTGGATTATAAAGGCGTTGTTCTATTGATATTGGGGAGTATCATTTCATTTTGGATCCCCTTATCCTTTATATGGAAAGAATTGAATTTATTATTTTTATAGACTAGTTGGTGGAATAATTTCCCAACAAATATTTATTCAATTTATGATTGAATATTACTTCTCAGGAGAATAAAAATTATATACATCATGGAGGTTGGGTTGTTTCAGTAGGTTGTACACAGCCAGTTCATTAGAAACTGTGGGACTATACAAACCAGGTTGTGTGTCTTTTTCTATATAAAGGGGGTTTCTAGAAGGATGTATTTTACCTCATATTATTATGGAGCACGACTATGTTTCTTAAGGACATATTCATGATTCCTCCTATGAGATATGTTAAATTTACACATGATCTCATAATGGGGATGATTCAATTTCAATCCCACAATATTTAATAGATCCAATGGATACTCCAGATCTTATTAAAAAACTAAATGAAATGATGGATAGGGTATTTAATCATTTGATTATGTGTCCTAGGGGTTCTCAAGTCATTATTCCATAGAACAATATTAAGAAAATATTATTATGGGTCAAATATCATATGATGAACTAGAATATTGTAAAGAACTAGTATCAGTTTCCATATTTTAATGACCTATTTCACTAATTTTGGAGATCAATTGTTTTAAAAAATAACGAACTGTTTCCTGGTATCATAATTTTTGAGATTGAACTCTTGATATACCATAAAATTTTTCAGATTCATGTATTTCTTTAATGATATAATTTTGATTTTGTTTGGTCTGACAAATTCACCATATGTGATTGTAGACATTATGAACCGAATCATTCCCCAGTACCATGAACTTTATATGGTTCTTTTTTTTGAATGAAATATTTGTGTACTACAAAGCTCAAGATGATCAAGCCCAATATGATGATGTCTTATTAATTACACAGAAACGTGTTTCTCTATACAATAAGCTATATATGTATCAATTTTCAATGGATCAGGTACACATATACAATCAAATCATCTTATAGGATGGTGTGTCTAGGAACCCACTGTGGATTTTGTGAGTTGATTCCTAAGAATAGCCCAAAAATGTTTTTGATATTTGTTTCAATCTAGGATTAGTAAAAAATTATCTTATTTTAATTCCTGATATTTCCCTCTTGGAATCATCACTTTCAGTAATAATCTGTTTCCTCGATGAGTGATGGGAATATTATATGTTGTATTTTGACACATTTGGAGTAGGACATGGAAAAATGGTGATAATGTGAGATCGAGTTGGGGTGAATGTGTCATGGATTTTGTGGACACATGGAAAGAATTATCATATGTACATCCTTGATTTAACTATGTTTTATTCTTCTTTAATGTTTTGGTATTAATACCTTTTGTGAGAAAACATTACTTCTCATCCTAATAAAAGATATTATGGTATAAAATTTTTCAATGAGACTAGAATATCCATATTTTGAGATGGGTTTAGTATATATATTAATTTGATATTGAGCTAGAATATACATTATGAATGGAAAATAGTGTGACATAATCATTAAGAATGTTAAAACATTCTCATGTTATTCATGAGTACAATTCCTATTGGTAGAAGATGAATTTTATAGAAGAGATGCTTTTTGTTGTTTGGGATTTTAAGGAGATGATGATTGTCATATCAATATTTGTGGAGTAAAAACAATATTTTAAGATTAAATAAAGGAATTATGATGATCAAGAGTGTTTGGACTTTATTGAAAACATTAAATATGCGGATACACATTTTGATTAGAGAATTGATAAAGATGAGTTCTGATTTATCATAAATCATGTAGTTTTTCATTCAAGTACACACGAGGAGATGCTTCATGAATTTGAGGTCTCATTGTTGGTGGGGCATCCTGGTTTGACTAAAATGTTTTGTGGTAATTGATGAAAATATTACTGGTGGAGCATGAAAAAGAGATAACAGGGTTCATAAAAGGATGGTACATCTTTCAATATGTGAAGGATGAGAATCAAAGACCTAGTGGATTAAAACATTCATTTCAAATTTCATTAATGATGTCCAATGGGTTTAATGTATAAATTTGTGTGGGTCTCTTAATTATTCCCTGGAAAAAAAATTATTTCACCAATATTGTTGATTGACTTATTAATTTAGTGATTTTATTTATATATGAGTGACATTTTTAGGGGATATGTTATGAGACATAATTATTTGGGAGATATTCCATCAATATGTGGTTCCCTGAGGTTTTGTTTTAGACCATGACTATCATTTCACTTCTTGATACTTGGATCGAATAAAAATGGATCCTAGTATGTACGTGTTACAAAATATGAATTTACACCCATAGAAATATATGAATTTATAATGTACTATATGTATTTTGAATGATATGCTAAGGGAATATGTCCATGCCTTTTTTGGGGCATAGTAGATGCACCAACATCATGTTGAAGTTTCATATAACAATAATTACCATGATACTATTATTATTGACTGAATGAGGAACCTTATGATAATCGATATATATTCCTTCTATATTGAATGGATCCATGTGAGTCAATTTTGGTAGAAGGAGTCTCATGTAGGATACATATGGGGAGGTTTATCTTATTCAAAAATCTATTTCTATAGCTAAGTGTATTTAGAAGTCGAATGCTGATATATAAAGATGATAACCTGACATTGAAGTTGGTGATAATTTTTCTCCTTCATGTTTATCATTTATTTTATCACCATACGATACATAGGTAGGTCATGTTTGAACCAATCATTGGGGTATAGCTTTAGGCTATAATGTGAATCTGTTCAGTTGCGTACCCATGCGCTCTTCTATAAAGGTAAAATGTTATGCATAATATTTTTCATGTTCCATGGGTTTGGTAGTATCACCCTGACCCTTATTATTTAATCAATATGGATGATGTTGAGGTTTATATTGATGCATCACTTGATCAAAATATGATATGTGATTTGGATATTAATGAAAATGTGTTATGGGAAATGACAAATAAGATAGATTGGGTGTTCTGTAAATATGAACATGTTTAGGTGGAATTAGGGGATATGGAATCTCATATATGGGATTAGTGTCCTGATGTTTTCACCTAAACATCATTGAGATTATTTAGAGTATATATTGAGGATAGAAAAATATAAGTTTAAATAATGTATGAACTACACCTTTTAGGATATTTATTGATTGTGTTTTCATGTACATGTTTATCCTTGTTTTGGTATTACATGGGCATGTGTTCCTTGATTATTCGTGTAAAAATTGGGAATTATGGAAGAAAAATGCATCTTCACAGTTGCCGCATGATTTTCTAAAACCAAGAACCTATAAAAAGAAAATACTGCATCCCTAGATATATGGGGATTTTGTGGTTGATGAATGTTTTATCAAACAATGTACCCTCTTTGGTAAAACCATGCAAACCATAGGAGTCGTGCATAGTTGGGTAAACTATGTGCCCCATAAAAGAATCAATGTACACAAAAAATAAAATGCTCAGAAAATTATAAACACTCACCCAACCATTCAATATTATTACATACTCTCCTTAAAACTAACCTAAACTCATTCCTAATTTTCTATAAGCTTCTATATGGAATATAGGTAATTATAACCTATGTTCCTAGTGAATCAATTATCAACTTTATGGATCTACACATCTCCTGGTATGATATCTCTTCCAATTGGGATTCATCTCTCTCCTTTCTAAATTACAAGATGAATTAGAATGTTTTATTGTCCAGTTTTTGGTTTACATCTATGTTTTAAAATATATTAATGTATTTTATCTTGTATTAGGGTTTTCGATCTATATCTTACTCTTGGTAGTGCAATTTATCATTCTACTTCAAATTCCGTAAAATCAATTTTACATATTCTCATCAATGTTCATTGGGTTGGTGGTAATATTTTACTAAAATATATTCTTGATAAAACTTATGTGAATTGAATTTTGAAAAAAAAAAGTTTCATATAGGGAAATATTATATTCAGTTTCATTAATAAATTTATTAATAAATAATTGTAATTATGTTATTGTGAAATTAATGGGTTATTATGACTGTGGAATTCTATAATTAATGAGATTTTTTATTTATTGATAAATTTGAATTATGGAATGGATTAATTATGGTACTAAATTTATTGATAGCTTGACATTAATGGTTTTGTGGCTTAAATGACTAATTTTTTATGAATGGTTTAATTTTAAATTTCCCACATTAGTCCATGTGGTTAATGAGTTTTACCAAATTTTTTTGAGAATTGGAATGGTATTCCTTGTTTCAGAATGATTGCTAGAGCGATAGTGGGGATTAACTATGTTAAATTATATATATGTGAAATGCTTGATTGATTGGTAATTTTTTTGTGGCCGTAACTAATTCATTAAATACACATTGAGTTTTAGACAAGGTTTTTTATGACCTAATGCTTGCATGAAATAAATTAGAGTGGGAAACAAACTGATAATTCATAAAACCACTTGAAATTGATTGATATGCTGTTTTTGGGACACAGACTGATGATTCCAACAACCATGAGGTTCTAGACAAGGTGTTATTGTCCAAAAATTGTTGTCATTAGTCTATGGTTCCATGTGGATATACTTTTGATGTATAAATAAAGGATAAATAATCCCCATGTGATAATGAACTGTGATTCCCTATGTGATGAGATTCAAAATCATATCAGGGGCATGGTAGGTATTGATGTTTTATGTTTATCATGAACCCTAGTAATTAATTTAGTTGATTAAATTATAAAGAAATGTTAAAACTATTTAGTTGTGAAATTATTATTCGAATATTAATACATACAATATTATTGAAATATTATAAATTTAAAAACCATTGTTGGTGTACTATTGAATTTTACGCACATTTTACTCAAGTAGCCTTAACAACATTTAAATACACATAATTATTTCCAAATAGGATATAGATATGATCCCTAGGTTACTGTACTATGATGGGATGGGACTTGGATGGGTTAAATTTAAATTGTGTCGGGACATAATTGGGAGTTGTAGTGTCTCTATATTTCTTTCATATTCAAATGTTTTTCATTTACGGAATCACATATCTACTATTTTGGTTTGGTAATTGTATTAATGGGGTTGTTATCATATGATAGTAGTATCATTTTTGTTCTTATTAATAACATTTGAATATTTTTTATTTATTTCTTATATTGTTCTACTTTGATAATGTGTTCTTGGTCTCCCGCTAATATATATTTTCTCCACTACTAGTTATTAGCCTCTATCAAATGGGGATTCATGAATGAGTTCATGCAACCAACCCTATTGGGGAACTGGTGTGTGGAACACGGGCCATGACATCACATCATTGGTGATTACACACTACAAAATAAACAGTGTTTAGCGGCGGTTTTGTGGCAGCGGTTCACAAAACCGCCGCTAAACGTTTTCCGAAATACGTTTTGCGGCGGTTTTTAATAAACCGCCGCTAAAACTTTGTTTTTTTAAAAACCCCAACCCTTCCCTACCCCGACCCCCATATCCCCCGACCCCGCATGCTGCAACCCTCGCCCGTAGCCCCCCGTGACCCCCCGGCGATCCCGCGACCTCCTCCGGCGACCCCGCGACCTCCTCCTAAGGAAGGTATATTTTAGTTCGTTTAGGTTTCATGATTTATTATTTTTATATCTAATGGTTCATGGAATTCAGATTAGTGTACCTCATTTCTTAATGATATGTATGGAGTATTTGAATAAACCTTTTTCCAGATTCAATACACTTCTTTATCCAAAGTTTATTTCTATTATACTGGATGGGATAAACTTAGTTACATTAGGAGTTTATAGAATGTTTTTCCAAGTGGTGTTTATTTAAATTGGACTACCTCTAAAAGGATAAAAATTAGTTGGAAACCTAATAAAATAATGTAGATATTTGATGAGTAGAGACTCTAAGAGATGTTCAATCCAGTCTATCATCCCTCTAGGATATGGGTTTTAATTTATCATGGTTTGGAACTAGATAAAATTGTTGATTCTAATTAATCATCTGATGAGGATGAATCCCAAACTATAGATTTGGTTGTATAAGTCATAAGATATTTTGATTAAATCCACGAAAATTATCATGTACATGAATCTCATGATATGTTAGAACTAATGAGATAATAAGTACCTTATATTCATAAAGCTCAAAAACATCCTAATGTTTTATTTGAGCCTACTATAGTTATTTTTTTTCTCATGAGAGATAAATCAATAAGAGATAATTCATCTCCTAGGAGAGATTTCAAACTTCAATGTTGTTTAGACTAATTATTACATATTCTAAAAGTGATATGTATTTTTATTCTACTATAGTGGAGAGTCCACCTATGTTTTAGATTGGTGGAGCTCACATTTTTTATTCCTTTCCTTCTGAATATGAAGCCCCAATAGATAACCATTTCATTGATTTTGGTGTATATATTCCTAAGAATGGTGTAAATAAGGTTGAAAAAGAGAAAAAATAAGTTGATAAGGCTAATTAAAATGATAAAAAAGATAATCATTATAACCTAGAAGGAAGTGTATAATGAGCTTCTATAGTTTACACAAGGAAAGAATAATTAGTGGAGTCTAGGCTTCCTTATACATCTTTTTTTGAGAGACCAATTAGACTTGACTCTACTAAAGACCTATTGAAGATTTTGGAAACCCCGCCTTCTCATATATATGCTCCTAAGAACACTTCTCGGGAAGATCATGTCTATTAATCTTCTTATAGAATTGAGGTTATAGCCAGGGATGATTCTAGTGAAGAATATAAGGTCTTTTTGAAGGAAATTGAGAGACCACATAGGGTATTCTCACTGAAAGAATAATCTAGAGATAGATTCTTGATATTATTTCTCATTATTCTAATTATGTTCATTACTTAATTACCAATTTTGATTCTACTAAAGCTAAATATACTAAATATAAAGAGTCTAGACCTTATTTAATCCCTATTTTTTACCTCAATTCTAGAGATCTCATTCATTTTAAGAATGATGTTTAGAGATGTTAAATAAAATTTTCATGTGTATCAATTTTTTTATTAATATTGATCGATTGGAAGATATAGAATATATTGTTTAGAAGGTTGTTTCACACCATCATCTGAAGTTATTTCTCATGTTAGGCCATCAGTACCAAGAATTTCAATCATTTATAAAGGAAATAGATTGTTTTAAAAGTCATGTGGAATCCCTATAAGTATATCTAAACAATATTATAGATACCATGGATGTAAGGTATCTATCTATGATTACCAACCCTTATCAACCTTATAACTATTATTTAGAGCCTCCTCCTACACCTCTTATTTTAGTTAATAAATATCTAATTAGAATTTTAGACCATAAATAGATTCAAGATTTTCTATATAGTGTAAAGTATATGGAAAATCGAGTTCAAATGGATATTTATACTCATGGTGAGAAACACTTTCATTTGATTAAGGAAGAAACAAACAGGTCTACTAAGGAAAACAATATAACCAAGGGTGAAATAATATATTATCTGAAAATAATTTACACTAATTATTACCTTAAAACTCATTTTCTATAATTTGTTAGAGACTTGAAAACTCCACCTCTGGTAGTTTCTTTCAAATCTATGGTAGAGAATTTTCTGGAAATGACTCCACTACAAAATAATTTCTTTTTTAGAAAAAGATGTCTTTATTCAATAAATGGAGAATGGAATAAGGGTTGTAACCAATATCACAAGTCTTTTGGAACCTTATATGTAGGTTTCCAATAATCTTATGTTAGATCCTCCTACCCTACCTATACCAAGACCATATTTAGTTTCTTTTTTATTCCTCCAAGAAAACCTTTTGGTCTTTTAATTTCTCAACAACTTATCCATGTTATTACTATTTTCATATAAATAACCATTCTTATACCTATTTATACTCATTAGACATATGATCCTCCTCCTGATATTCGAAAAGGGAAGGATCCCATTACCCCTTCTAAATAATTAGTTCTGCTAATTCGGATTCTGATTAGATTTGCATCGGGATAATGTTCAATCTTTTTGAAAAATTAATGAAAATTACACTTCAATCTTATTTATGTGTCTCTTGTATTTATTATTCTTTCACCCTTTATGATTTATTTTTTATAATCACAAAGTTGGAGTAATATGTGTGGAATAATAATTTTATTACAAAGGGGGAGTAAATTGTCTCAATTTACATTGATTTATTCTTTACATTCAATTTTTACTTATATTATATTGAGAACTCTATAATTCTGACCTACATCAATCCAGAACTCAAGGCCCAATAGCCTCACTCCATTTCAAACATCCAAAGCACAACCAAAGCATAACCTTCATCTCAAGGTATTGAACCATCCAAAACATGATCCAACACCCATCACCAAAACTATTACACTAATATGGTTCCTACCTGAGACCATCCAACTTGAAACTCTAGCCACACCATTAATCGATTACTTTCCTTCCATGGTTCTGAACACCATATTACTTACTTTGTCACCACAATTTTCTAGTTTTGAGAACTTCACTCATCATAAAAGAGGTCAACAGAACCTCAACTCAACCTTAAAAACTTCCCTAACATGTTTTCCAACTCACAACATCCATGAAAACTCCACCCAATTATAGCATTCATTATTTCTGCCAAAACTACCCAGATTTGTCACACTTTCACCATCCATATCTCAACCACGTACTACATGGTTCTTCTTCAAATCACATTCACATTACTAGGATAAACTTATCATTTCAACATTAACTTGAGGTGCCTCGCAGCCCACCACATCCATTCCCTTTCTATCCAACTATGTCTTTCCATTCCTGCTAACTCACTCTGTTGGTTCCCAACATCCCCTATTGGCATGTCGCCCCTCTACCCAAACACGAAGCCTTCTCACTTATGGTATACCTCCATCACCTACACACACCATATCCATGTTCCACCTGGACTTCCCTATGAACCCCCAAACATGTCCCTTATATGTTTCTATTTGGAACCTTGATTCCTCGACATCCACTCTACAGTTTTCTCCACATTTCCATGACTAACATAATTCTCTCCACCTTAGGAGGGTCATTATCACTAATTTATTCAAGAAATTCAAACACAATGTATCATGCTTCCATCTGAGGTCTTTCGCATGCCATCAGGGATTTCAGCCTCATCTACTCCTGATTATAGTCATTTCATACCTGAAGATGCTCAGAGAGAGATGTGTGCTCTACAAAACATAGTTCACCAGCAGGGTGATCAGATATCTGCTTTGCAGAAAGAGTTGCTTGAAATACGTCAGCATATGAGCAGATATGCCCCCGGTGGTAGTACATCGGGTAGTGGTGAGCAGGTAAATCACAAAAAAAATCAAAATCATTTATTTTGCAAACTTTTATTGGTTTTAATTTTTATTATAAATATGCAACAATATTTAATTTTCAATATAATATTCTTACAGGTGGCAGCAGGTGGTGGAGATGAAGGTGGAGAGGGTGATGATGCAGCATCAGATGATGAGTAATAGTATTGTTGATGTGTTGAACAAGTATGATAACAGTTGGTTTGTATATGTAACATTTATGGCACATAGTTCCCACAAAACATTTCCATGTCCTAACATTTTCTTGATTTCTCATGTTTCCTTCTATGCATTTTATTTATTGTGTTCTGGATTCCTCATGTGTTGACAAAAAGAATCTTAATGCAATATGCATGTGATGATACCACATCCAATGAGAATACCATATATGTAACCCATATTCATACCCCTATTGGATATATCCAATATGTATCACACTAAAAGACCAATCCAATGACCATAAATGGCTAAGGAATTAAAGGTTAATGATAAAAAGCTCTGTCATGGCCTTAAAATTTTTACACCACTCCAATGGGTCCAGGAATACCAATTTGTTTTTAGTTTAGGCATGGTGGATGTCATTGGATTCGGTGGTTGTTGGTTGGAAATTGGTGGTAATACCTTCCTTCTTCTTGGTTAGTTTCCTCTTATTATTCTCTTGGGGATTCAATACAATGATTCCTTTTTGGTCTAGGGTCTGAGTTGCTTTACATTTTGATGATCTTTTGGCACAGTGTAGGTTTATTTGTGGGTTTTTCATGCATTTGTGGTTTATGGTCATTTCTTCTTCACCCTATGGTGTGCTGCGAGTCGAAGAATATTCTTTAAGGTAGGGAATCAGTTATTTCTCTTTATTGTGTATCATGCATGGGGGGTTACTCTTGTTCATCTATGGGTTCTAGTTGTGCTGGCTTAATCAAAGATAAATAATTGGCTAATTGAAACTGAAGGGGGAAAATAGGAATGATTCTCATGTTTTTACAGCTTTGATATTATTATTATATGATGGATTGTATGGTATTGATACCTTGGTTAAAATTATGGTCATTGGGGGATTTTCTTTCACTGGATGATATGTGTTGTGACTGTTGTGTCTATTGTTATTGTTGTGATATCACCCTAAAAGGGAAATTAACCAACCACTTATATTTTTCTAATGAAATGGATACTCTATGATTATGGATTGTGTTACAACACTCCTAAAATAATGTATCATGTGATAAAATACCCGTTGATAAATCTATAAAATGATCCTTGATGTGTTGTGATGCATGTACATGATTATGGGCTGATGATGTGTGGATGTGATATTATGTGGGGCTGATGGGTGAGATGTGGCTGTGGTTTTGAAAAATTTAGGGCAGTGGTGGAGCAGATCCAACATATTTTTTTTTTCCAGTTCAACATTTAGCAGCGATTTTAACCGCCGCTAATGCCATACCTGTGTGCATTTAGCGGCGGTTAAAACCGACGCTAAATGATGAACTGGGCAGCATTTAGCGGCGGTTTTAACCGCCGCAAAATATATTATGTTGATATTTAGCGGCGGTTTTCACCGCCGCAGAATAGGCGCATCAAACGCCTGAATTTAGCGGCGATTAAAATCGCCGCGAATAAAAAATGTCAGATACCCATATAACCGCTGCTAAATGAAGAGATACCGCCACTAAATGACGGATCTACGACACATTTCTAAAACCGCCACGGAATCGAAAAAATCTCCGCTAATAGATTGACGACGCCAAACTTAGCGGCAGTTTTTGTAAACCGCCGCCACACAATATAGCGGCGGTTTAAACCACCGCTAAACAGGAAACAAACCGCCGCTAGCACCGGCTTTTGTTGTAGTGAAAATTTTTTTGTATTTCATGTACATCTCTAATAATAAAACATTATAAACATCACATAAATTAGTGACGTTGGATAGTATAGTGATATTGTAGTCATTAACTCCAATACTTTGTAAAATTGGAAAAAAATAAAGTACCTTGGATATGTTTTCCATTTCTTCACATAAATTATAATTCCCTTCCATGGAAATTCCATTATGAATTCATGATCCACATCACAAAATTATAGGTATTTTCACTAATTATGTACATAACTATTCATTTACATTCAATCTTCTTAATGTGATTCTAAATAGTTCACACATTTAATATTTTCTCTAAAACAAGTAATAGGGATACTAGATTCCCTTATCCAACCATTTCTCACAATATTGAACAATAAAATGCATTCCCACTAAATGATTTATATTATTCATTATAGATAATTTAGTTGAATTTGTTGTTATTTTAAAATTATACCAACAGATTATAATCATCCCACATACCAAAGATGTCAAGTGAGAATAATCTTAGCAAATAATCAAATGATTGTATATTTTATCTAATATTTTAATTAATTTAACTGTGAAAGGTGATGGTGAAACATATCTTGGTGTTGAGATACTCTATAATGTTCATCCAAAATTTCATTGTGAATCAAGCATAATTATTTGATACAATTTATAAAGGGGAACCATTAAGTCTCATTACATGTTTGATATAGTGTATTTCAAGATGTTAGAGGGTTACATACTCCCTTATTATAAATAAATGTATAGACTTGATAATTGGATCCATAATAACCCATGGAATATTGTTCCTTTTCTGAGTATTCAGATGTCTGGTGACAATTTATATCATTACATTTCCCTCATCCACCTTGACATAATGAGATGTCTCTATACCCATTATGAGGATTCCATTAAATCATTATCAACCTGAATATTGTACATTTAGATACATATTTTTTAATTTCTAATATCATTCCATCCCATTATCCATTTTATATGAAATCTGAATACATATTTAGATTGCATTGGTGTATGAATATTTTTTAAGATATGTGATTCATTATGAAATTCAATTTTCATCTATGGTACATATTGAACAAATATTCTATTTATTAACATTATGACAATATATTTATAGGATATGATTATTAATCTCCCATCATTCATGGATGTAATTTTCATTCTGAAGCCCTAATAATAGTGTTGTAATTTTTTATATTCTATGGTAAAAATGGTTTTGAAATAATTTCTAAAATAATTGATTTTTTCCTTAACAAATATTCCCATATCCCACATTACTGAATCAATGAATATTAGACTTGATTCTCTACCCATCATTATATAAAAACCATTATAATTCCTAAATAATACATCATCCACATTAATTAATAACTGAGGGTGGTAGAAAATTGATAAATGGAATCCATAGTTTTGTTATAGCTATCACATTTATCTCATGTTGATTTCCATTTGATATAAAATGTATCTTCATCTATATTAATTAAAAAACATATTACATCACACCATAGTGATAATAAATCAATATCATCATGGAAATTTTTATTCTTTCAAATTAAAAATCCTGACTTGGATGGTTTTATACATGGATCATCTCTTTATACGATGAATAAGAAATGCATCTTTCATTTTTCTTATAAACATAGAAAAATACTTTCTACGTTTTATCACGATAAGTTATAAATAATTCCTTCTATAATGGTGGATTCAATATTGTTTCATTAACCAATATCATTAATTTCATTTCAAAAAATTCCTATAAATCCATTGAACATGTGAACTTTCACCCTTTACCTCCCACTTTGTTAAATATTTTGTTAATAAATCATAATTTTTGAACAAATAATAATCATTAACCAATAAATATAAGGAAAATATCTATACAGTTTATATTTTTTGGTGTGGTACCTTCCCAGATTACCTTCATCATTGAGGGACCAAAAAATATTTTATTCATGAAGAAACATACTCATTTAAAGAAATTTCCTTGAGCAAAAATTTACAATTTCTAACAATCCCAACAAAAATAATTTTCTAGGAGATTCATTATAATGTTTAAATAATTATTCTCATAAAAACCATTAATTTTATAGTATAACAATATATCATCAGTAAATTAAACTATATGAAAAAAATGTAATCATTTAATACTATTATCATTTCATCCCTAACAATAGGATAGATTTATTCGATCCTTTGTTAATCACGATAATCATTAAATGTCTATAACTCATATCAAATATCATGAATAATATATTATCAATATTAATTATTAATTGAGGATAAATAGATCGAGTACATATCATTGAATAATACTAAGATCCATAGAGTTTATCATATAAGTTATAAATGTGTGTGGGAGAAAAATTATTATTTTTAATATGGGTATTTATCTTCCCATAATCTATACAATACCTTATATATAACCATCATCTTAAAAAAATGAACGGGTGGTTCCCATGGTGAGATTATAGGTTAGAAGAATCCATTATCTCAAAACTCATATATTTTTTTCATGAGATCCTAAAATTATATAAAGGGTATTCAATGTGGTGTTTTAAATACATGATTCATTTCAGAGATGATTTCAATAGAAATATATACTTTATAAAAAGGGGGATGATAAGTTAATTCTATAGTAAACACATCAATGTATTTCTTCACAATGGGAACGTCCTCAATTCATTAGTTTTTATTTCCATATATAGGTTTCATCTTTTGTTATCCTCTAAATATTTTATTATGTCAGGATACAAGTGATGTATTATAACATGACTCAGATAAAGAGTCCTCAAATAAAAAAAATATATATTTAAATTCACATTCCCATCGTAGATTGTAATCTTCGTCTATTGTAAATCAATTTCACCATTCATCTTATAAATTCAATAAAGTCGATGGATTTTGACATTGTTAACCATAGAGATGGTAATCAAATTATTGCATATTGTGTGTTTATACATTATAATGTAGACTATATATCATACTGTTTTTGCAATTTAATTTTCAATGGGTTTCATTATTGACAACTCATTTACCAGGGTTTTAGGTAATGTTTTAATATTCCTATAAAATAAGATTAATATAAAAATAATTTTATGATCCAAAACCAATTATATGATTAGTTATCTATGAGTTAAATTTAATATACTTTCTAAAAAACCGTTATGAACAGAAACATCATATATGTTATTTGAATAATATTTTTCGTTCCACTTATACATCTTGTAGGGTATATTCCCTTTACACATTAGGAAATTGTTTGATTAATTCCCTATCTCATTATAGTTAATTAATTTTATATTATCAGAATCCTTCAAAACAATCCATTCATGAGCCATATGGACTTTATCTCCATACATGTAATAAAAGCAAATCCAAATTAAAAATTTACTATGATGTTTCCATATATAATTATAGAATTCTATAATCCTAATAATGAAATTATACTTCCTTGAAAATTTTCTATTTCCATGATACATAGTTTCTGTTTTCTTATCAACAAATCCTTTGAAATATTAGTACATGAAGTAAACTATTTAAATCATGATATAACATCATAAAATATCTTCATATGATGTAAATGTATGAGAGTATAGTTTCATTAGGTGGATCATCTAAATCACTCCAAATAAACAAGATATCCATCATTCCATTTTAAATAAATTATGTGTCGAATTTATAGAGAAATATAAAATATTATCCTCTTACATGGTAAAAATATCTTGTTCTATATTCATAAATTTGTTGATTTTCCCTTCGATGAAATCTTATTTATCTCAATGAAAGTATTTATCAAAGAATATCACCATGAAATTCATCCATAAAATGTTTTATATATCTTCCCTCATTTAATTATTTTTAATAAATTTACACTATTGACATGTTTACCTCGTTAGTTGATAAAATTCCATGACCAATTTCTCCATTTCAACAAATTTTATAGAGAAAAATAAATTCTCTATGGTCTTGTACTATTGTTCATCTAATAAAGGATCACTTGTCCCATTAAATGATGGTTGGATTTCCATAAGAATCCATTTCACCGTGTTTTTGATCTGTCACGTCCTCGTACCACAACGTGTACCCCTCCTAGGAACGTATTGATAGAATGGAGATAATGACCCCGGAGTCTCGCCTCTAGATGGCCTCGCGTTGGAAACTAGCACCGAGGGTATAGTAAACACACAAATGGGAGGAATTACCCTCTAAGAGAACACATGCATAAGAGAGAGATAATATTGACACCAAATAACTCCATCTCAGAACTAAAATAAAAAAGAAAACCCAATTTCACTTATTTAATGTCATGAAAAAGTACTACAAATTTAAGGGAAAAACTGCAAGCACCCTATAAAAAGAAAAAAACAGAATCAACCACATCTCTGAACAGCTCTTGTAACCCCAAGCAAGTAGAAACTAGATTTGTCTCCAACCTAATCTATGTGATCTGAAAACAGTTTATATACATAGGGTGAGTGTAATAGTATACTCCGTTTGATCCTCCCTAAAGCCTCTAGTGAAAAAGTAAAGAATGATTTCTAATTCACAGCGAACAACAAGTGAAAATAAATCATCACTTAAACAGGTATGCTAAGTTCACAACCACACTGTGGATACTCTCAAAAAGTAATGAATACAAGAATATATCATATAATAAAGAATATCAAGTGTACCCCTTTAATACTTCCCCACTGGTTTGCCACTTTTCCCCAACATTGCACCTCCTGAGAGTCTTTCTCCAAAAAGGCATTCCCACAAACACTAGGGTAAAGAACCAAAACATGCACCTTGTGAAACAAATCCACCACGTCCATGTAATAAAAGTAACCAGGTAGTTTCTAGGATCCCCAACAGCCCACATAACATGTATCATACTTCAGGTATTATACCTCAAGCCATTACAACCCATACACAGTGTATGGATCCTCAAACCATCACAGCCTATACACGTCACACCTATAGTATTCCAAATTATACCATATCCAAAATATATTTGTTTGAATAAACATAATCTATTACATCCCTCTAGACACTTATATGAGGAAAACTAACCTTTGTTCCTACCATCACAAGTATATACCAAGAAAAGTGAGGGAGGCCAAATGGGTTAGTCAGCCATTCATTCTCCCACCAGCGTGTTGGGGAAAACACCACCCAATGTTCAAAATCCTTGAGGTGTTAGTTTCACATACTGACAGGGTGTATTAGAATATAGAAATCAAAAAAGTACGGGATATACTATATCTAACAACCACACTGCGGGCATAACCTGGTATTAGACACAACTGCAGCTAACGTCTCTCAGACTTCGGGCTACTACATGAATGGCAAGGTATCCTATAAGCAGAAAACCACTTAAGTATCTTTATTAACGTTTTATTAGTTTCACATTACATTAATTAATTCTTTTAAACACTAATTATCCAATGAAAATTCAACATTAAATTTCATTAGCATTACACCCAAAGTCTACAGTCCCTTTAAAATTACAACCTCATCATTATGTTCTAAAAAAGTACATCCCCATCAGTTAACACCACTTATTCAAATATTCATACAAAAAATTTCATTCCCATATTCCTAGGTAGCGTAGAAAAAAATTCTATGCTACTAAACACAATGGGGCTCATCATGCTGAGTAGATGTACAACCTGTCGAGTCTTTTCTGCCTATAGCATGAGTGTAAACCCATCCTCCCTTGAGAAGCTAAACATGAAAAGAACGTGCCATACATCATGCGTCATTAACTCTTATGGAAGAAGGGTATGCATGAAAAGATGCCTTATGCAGTGGGGATATGTAAAGTAGATAATCAACCAATAATAATTAGCAAGAATCCAACAATCACATCAATCTCATTCAATCATCCCAAGTGTCCTCCCTGACACCCACATACATAAAATGATGCATCTCACCACTCTATGTTTCATCTGTTACCACAACCAATAGGCTTCCATTCCCCCAAATATCATAACACCCATCCAGGATCACATCACAACACAAGTATATGAAAAAAACAGCATTACAATTGGGATCTTGTCCCATTAACAAACAACCGGGTAACTGAAAAGCCTTAAATAATTATCAACTAAATAATCCATTTTGAGTTAACCAATTTATTATACGTAGGTTCCACATTCGACAAACCAAAATAGTATGATATGATAAATAAATTGAGCATGCTTACTACACCATTTTGATTAACATCAAAATTACGACAAGAAGAACCAGATTCACTTACATGCCTATTTATCTTTATCCAAACAATTATAAATTAATTCTGTATTACATTATTTACCAATTATTATCATGAATGAAAAACTATACAAAGAAAGCATAGATATCTCACTATCTAGAAAAAAAGAGGCAAAAACATATGATCTATATCAATTTATTTATCGGGTTAAAATATTTATTATGTTACTTCAATTTTTATCCAGTGGGATTAAACTTTCTAACAATATAGTTGCACATTCAAATAAAAGAGTAGTAATGAATCATGTACCTCATACAGTTCTTGACATTTGTTATCCACCGAATGGGTCACGATCCTCCTCTCGCGACAACTGAATCTACCCGAGGATGCCATTGTATGAACACACCAACCTAAACCCAAGAAAACCCCATTAGAAGCATGGTTATTACATGCTATAATAATGGAAAGGAGAAATAATAGAAGATGAGACCCAAAATAACGATGATAAAACATAACATATATCCATGATTTATCGTGTAAGAACCTGGTTCTTATTCTAGAGGTATGGGTGTCTTCTTTTCCTCTGTCCTTATGTGTTTTTGAGAAAACACGAAAAATGGGGAAAAATACAAAATTTTGTGGGTACATGCTGTGTAATTTTCCACACATCATGTACTTTGGACATGTGGGATTAGTACACACGAATTGTAGGACTGTAGAAGATGAAGGGTTAAAAACATACTACACGCAGTGTACTAGGTATTTACACGCCGTGTAATCAGTCGGCAGGTCAACAGTAAGGTGGCGGATGCAACTGCTAGCTGAGTGATATTTCGAGTCGTGTAATAAGAAATACATTATGTGTACTCATGTCATCATGTGAACAGTGTCGCGGTGAAAAGTAGCCTCGAGAGGAACAATTAAATGATTAAAATTACACGTTGTGTACTTTAGAGTACACGCTGTGTAGTTTGTTTTTTTGGTTAAAATGGACAGTAGATTCCTCTTTTGACACAGGAATTGTATAATTCCAAAGGATCTTAGGAGAGGAGACCATATCATGGGAGAGATCCAGAACGCACACTAAGAACCTGATTCCTATTTCGTCGATCTCGGTTGAACCGCACAAGTATTCCCTCCCCTCTCCTTCTACAGTTCTTACCAATTCTTCCTCTATGGGATGTTATTTACATTGGAACAGAAATTCTCTTATCCTAGATCTACGTCATTCTAGGACGATTCATGAGGCGTTGTTCATGTATACCGATTAAAGACAATCAATGTAGATGGTCTAGTGTTCATTCCAACTGTTGAGTTGATTTTTTAGTGATGTTGTTCAACGAAACCATGTTGGGGTATTGTATGGCTAAGGCCTTTTCTGATAAGATATCTAAGATTGTATAGAAAATTTAATAATAAATTAAAATAGCTGTTTGGGATCACGACTTGGATCCAAGACCACCCCTAGGGTGCTTTCCTCTGTTTAGCCATTTGACCCGGATACCAAAAGGTATTCCATGATTATTACCTATTTAAAGTTTTCTTGAGAAGAAATTTGCTATGTAATTGCTTGTTATGAGTTGGGCTCGGCCCGATTACTTGATCCCGAGGGGAGTGTTTTACTTTAGTCTGAGGGCATGGTTTTGATTAGCATGAGGGCATAGTTGTATTTAGCTTGAGGGTGTGGTTATATTATCCTGACGGTGTGGTTATATTAGCCTGAGGGAATTTTGATATTTATCCTGAGGGCATGGTGATATTTTTCCTGAGGGCATGACAATATTACCCAGAGGGCATGGTTACATTTAGCCAAATTGCATGGTTCTGATTAGCCTGTGTGCATGGTTCTGGTTAGCTCATAATTAAATTATGCTCAATTGTTAAATGAATATTAAAAAGGCATTGAAACTGGTAGTGATAGTTACTTTTTATTTCTTACGAGTTTAATGCATTTACTTTTGCACACTACTGTTGCGTATTCTCACTGATAGTTGGGCACATGCCGTTGTTGGGAGCCTACTCGGATTTATTTCTCACACCCTATTTGGGTCATGTCTTCTACCCAAACAGACTATATTGTTGCCGGTTTCGACATGGGAAAGGGTCCCTATAAAGATACATGATTGTAGATAACGAGTGGGAGAGCATGGGACTGACCTTTGTCTTTCCATGCAGCTACGTTTTGTTGACTCTGATTCTTTTCCTGGGATGTACCTTGTACTTTGAGTTGTATTTTATTGTATTGCAGTGTATCTTGTTCTGACTGTTTTCATAGAATTGGTGACATGATGCATCTTTACATATATAACTGCTGGTTCACTTTTATTTAATTTTTCTGTATTAGATATATATTGCTTACTACTTCTGATTTTGTATGTTATTTATCTTCTCCGCTGCGCTACACTTTGGAAAATGAGGTAATAGTTTCCCCACTATCAACATTGGCCCTCGCTTCTAGTCGGTAGCCTCGGGAGTTTGGAGAAATGAGTTTGAGGTCATGTGACCAACCATGTTTAGGGCACCCATTGAGTGGTACCCGGATCCGGTATGTTACAAAGTGGTATCATAGGAGTTATTTTGTTTGACTTACTATTTGGAAACATAGACAGGGATAGGACGAAAAGGGTGGTTGGTAATAAGATATGCCTGGGAGTAGCTAACCCATGTATAGTAGAAATCCAGTCTACCTCGTTTAATTCAATTTTTCTGATTTTTGAAAAAAAATTAGTTGACTTGATTTTCACCATTGGGTGATGCAGTTGTGATTATTCTGTTCATATTTTATACGTGGGTTCTATTTAGTTGCAACTTGATGAGATGACTGTATTCCATCTCATGCATTATTTAGGAACATACTAGGAATAAATTTTCATGCATTCCTTCCATGCCATGTAGGTTCATTAGAGATTGAAAATTGTTGTGATAGTTGTTGTGTTAGAAATGAATGGTGTTTTGTTAGCTACATTGATAAATACATTCTATATGATACGGTATGGTTAAGTGATGTTTTGATTAAATGAGCACCAAACTTTAGTTTTGAAGAAGTATGGGATCTCAATGACCGAAATTTGGTGGAACATCGTCATGTTTATTCTATTGTAACATGTATAAGATGCCAAGCATTGATTCGCGGGGAGAATGGGCCATCACAGATCGGAATTTGGCACTTAGGTGGTTGTTTCAGTGCTTTTCTGGTTTTCAGAGAAGATTATGAGGTTATCGATAAAAATGTTCACCGATTGAACTATTCATATAATTGTAAATTTTGAAAAGGAATGAGTGGTTACCATTAGAGGTTACTGATAGAACTATTCAGGGATGGAACTGTTCATAGAAGGTTCCTGATGACACTGTTCACCAAGGGTTTCTGATGACATTGTTCATAGAAGGTTATCGATGAAACTGTTCACCTATTGTCACTGATTCACTAATCAGAAAAGGTTATTGTTCACTGTTCAAAACATACTTTTGTTAGAACTTTTCATCGAACAGTAAAGTTGGAAAAGTGTTGGGGATAAGTCCCCTTGACCTCCCAGAACACCCCAAAAACAATATTTTCACAAAGTAATTTACCGGAGAGGACTGATCCATTACATCAGTTATCTCTGAAAACATTCTCGTCCTCGAGAATTGAAACCCACTGATATTATAAATATAAATGGGTCTGAACAACCACCCATCGAGATACCTCTCGAAAGAGAGAAATCCAAAAAACCATCAAAGGGAGCTATCTCGTAAACATGAATGGTTCATAACCACAACAGAAACATCGATACATGATAAGAGTTAAAAATCAAACAACTGTGGGTACTGAGCACGTATATGTGACTCTCATTCCTAAGAAATCTCTTTCATGCCACTGTGTTGCAACAAGATATGATCCAAGGGGATTGAATACCTTCAAAACAACTTCTCCATGCATTCTTGGATCTCCACAGGCCGCTCCTCAATGGTTGCATCATCATCCACATCGATCTCTCCCAAATAAATGACGTGATAGTCATCATGAATATAATTACAGAGCTATGAGACATGGAAAAAATCATGTATCTAACTCATCTGTGGGGGAAGTGCTACCCGATACGCCACATCTCTAACATCAGCTAACAAATCGAAATGCCCATCCAACTAGGGAGAAATCTTACTCCCCTGACCAATCCTTCTCTACCCACGAAGGGGAGTAACCTTCAGAAACACATGATCCACAAAATCAAACTCTAAAGGCCCTCTATTTTGATCAACATATGATTTCAGACGATCTTGTGTTGTTTTCATCCCCTCAGGAATCACCTGAACCATCTCTGTCATATTTTTCACTAGTTCCGGTCGGATAAATTGCTGAATCTCTGACCCCAGTCCAGCACAACAGAGAATGGAAAGGTTATTCATAAATTTTTCAAAATGTGCCATTCCGATGGTGGAGTAAAAACTATTATTTAATAGAACTCCATCAAGGGTTGTTGCTTCATCCACGAACCCACAAAATCAGGAACACATGAGTGTAACAAGTCCTCAAGAGTCTGGATAATTCGCTCTGTCTGACTGTCTGTTTGGGGATAAAAAGTAGTGCTACAACATAGTTGAGAAACGAAAGCATTTTGGAGACCTCTCAACACCATGGTAGTAAAACGAGTATCTTGATCAGAAATGATCATCCTTGGGACTCCATGAAGTCTCACCACCTCTCCACATACTGACTCGACAAAACGTCCAATGATCTCGACTCCTTTATTGCTATAAAGTGGACCAATTTTGTTAAGAGATCCACTACCACCCAAATAGCATCAACTCCACCCGAAGATCAATGTAAACCAGTAACAAAGACCATTGATATTTCCTCCCACTTCCATTGAGGAATCACTAACGGCTGGAGAAGACCACCAGGATCATGGTGTTCAACCTTCACCTTTTGTTAGACCAAACATCAAGACAGAAACTCCGCAACCACACGTTTCAACCTAGGCCACCAAAACTGGCACCTCAAGGCTCGATACATCTTTGTCCCGCCAGGATATGCCTCTAAAGGTGAACTATTAAACTCTCTGAGAACCATCTCGCGCATTGTCAAAGGAACAAAATTACTTATGTGATATAACTCTCAATGTAGTTTATCCTCCGACCATCCAACTGGGGAATAAAAATAAACAACTCGGTCTCTCTAGACCTCCACCTCTAGATCCCCAACCGGGACACCTCCAACTTCTGCACCACATATTATTGTACCATTATCTAAAAAGGAAATCCTCTACCACCAAATTATCCCATATCAGGATGTATTTCTTATAGTTCTTCCATTACTCTCAAGGAATCGCCGGATTGACACACAACATCAATACATGAAATTCGACTCAGCACATAAGATAAAAAATTCCCTTTTCCAGGTGTAGATGATATTTCAAAGTCGTATACCTGTAATAACTCCATCCATAGACAATTTCATTTGTTCAAGTCAATCTAGGAGACAAAAATACTTTAATCTCTTATGATTGGTGAAAACCACCATGTGGTTGCCAATGAGGTAATGTCTCGTTATCTTCTGAGAAAACACCATGGATACCAACTCAATATTTTGAGCGGAATAGTTACATTCATGAGGATGAAACTACCTAGATAGATAAGAAACAACTTATCTCTTCTGCATTAGAACGCAACCGAACACCGGATGCAAAGCGTATCAAAAAACATCAAACAAAACTCCCACAGCTGAAGGTCAAAGAACTGTGGCACTTACAAACATCTCCATTATATACAAGAGAGCTTCATGACACTGATCAGACCATATGAATGCCTAATCCATCTTTTTCATTGATTTTAGAGGAGTCGCAACATGTGAGAAATCAATTACGAACCACTTGTAGTAGCCTGCGAGGCCAAGGAAGCTTCGCACCTCTGACATTGTCTTGGGGGCTACCCATGACACAAATGCATCTATATTCGATGAATACATAACTAATTACTATTAAGACACAACATTCCCCAAGAAATGGACTTCTCAAGCCCAAAAATCACACTTCGAAAACTCCCCAAATGGGTGATGTTTATAGATAACATTCAATACATCTTATAGATGCTCTACATGCTCCTCATCTGATGTGAAGTACACAAGGATTTCATCGATGATAACAACCACAAACTTGTCCATGAACTCATGGAACACATCATTCATCAATCCCATTAACACATCTAGAGAATTTCTATGTCGAATGGAATTACATGAAATCATAATTTCCATGATGACAACTGAAAGCAGTTTTCTGGATATCCTCAACCTTTACACACATCTGATGATATCCTGACCAAAATTTGATCTTTCAGAACCAAATTGCACCCTTCAGTTGATCGAATAAATCAGAAATCCATAGTATAAGAGTGTGATTCATTATTGTCAATTTGATTAAGAGGTCATAATTGACACACAACTAAAAACTATCATAGGCCTTCTTCATAAAAAAAACTGAGGCAGCCCACGGTGACACGCATGGCTGAACAAAACCTCACATTAACAGACCATTAAGCTGTATATGCAGCTCTTGTAACTCATAATGGGCCTTCCAATACGAAAAAATAGATATATAAGATGTACCTGGTTGTAGATCGATCTTAAAAATTATCTCTCATCGGGGGGTAATGCTACTACTTCTCCTGGAAAGGCATCAGGGTACTCTTCTACGACCCGAGGAAACACTAACGGCTGAACCACTAAAGAACTCAACATCATCTCAGCCTCCATTGATGATAAGGAAGGAAAACAACTATGACACATATGAGGATCTCGATCGCCAACAAACAACAACAGAACTCCATCTGCAACAATGGAAATGACTTTTTCCTGAAGCAATCCATGATAGCCTCGATCGAATACAACTGATACATGCTGAGGATGACATCATATCATTAAATTCGTAAACACAGGAAATATCTTCAAGAGTGGTGCTACCCCAAAAGTAGCTCATAGTCTCTATATAATTAAAACAATTCATCTCGACCTCCAACAGGAATAGTCAACGCCAAGGGAAAAGGAACCCTCTCTACCTAAAGTCCCAAAGCATGGATAAGGGTATGTGATATGAAGGATTGTGTCGCTCCTGAATAAAACAAGGTATACACCATGGTAGAAAACAATCAATGGGTACATCAAATGATGTCTGGATCGCCAGGAGCTGGCAACACTAGATCATGAAGCTGACCACGACCTCCTCCATGTTCTCTCTGACCCTGATGACGACCAATACAATGGCCACACTCTACTCTCAGATGATGGGGAGCATCATGGGGTTGTCCCCTGACTACCCTATCTACCCTTTGCTGATCTAAATCTGGTGCAACCTACTGTTGTTTCCTTGACCGGAACTACCTCAATGGATGAACCTATAGCGTAGCACCTACTGCACGATGACTAATCTAAAAGGGCGGGCACTCCCGCTGCTGATGACCACGACGACCATAAGAAAAACATGTGCCCGATCCCTTGGCAAAGACTTGAGAGTTTCTACCTCTAGAGAAATTAGATGTGAAGGGCTCGGACATACCCCTGGCTGAATGGAAACTCTTATGACTTGAAAACTGGGAACCCCAGACCACAACATGGCTTCCTGAGGAATCATGGAGATTCTCCTCTTGTGATGATCCGATCCTAGCCAAATCCCTCTCGATAACCTCTCTTCTTTCCAGTACCTCAAGATATGTCTTCAGCATAAATGGGGTGAACTAGCACTGGATCTATGGATGCAAAGACTCCTCGAAATGCCTCGACATCGACTCCTCATCTAGTAACATGTATGAAGCATATCATAAATTTCTATTGAAATAGATTCTTAACTCTCGAACACTAGATCTCCCTTTTCGAAGGGTAATAAGCACCTGGCGACTGGACTCCTTCACAGTCGAATAAAAAAACTGGACTCTAAAATTGTCTCATAACTCCTCCAATGATGTCGCTGACTCCTCAATATCACAAAGGAACAATAACTAGCACTGCCTTAATACTCCACGCAGCATCTTCGCACCCAAGGACACCTAGTGCTACTTCCGAGCATGGATTGAACTAAATCCTATCTCAAAATACTAAAACTAGTCTTCTGTGATTGCATCTGAAACAGAGCACTCATACATCTTCAGACTCTGCTGCATAATCTCTTTGAGTGACTTCCTTTACGTTTCTTCATCGTCAACGACTACCCTGCGATGATTTTCTAGAATAGCCTTCTTGAAATCTTTTATGTGATCCTGACGAGGATGTCGACCTGAAGTCATACCTATAAAGTAACAAAAACTTCGGGATTCTAAACCTGGAATATGGAAGACTCAACATTAATTAATTAATTGTTTTATTTCATTGATTTTTGGTTAACCTATCCAAAGGACTACCCATTCAAAAAAAGGAATAATGAAGAATTATGACTGATCCTTTCCTAGGGCTCTACCCAACAACTAGTATCATCATGGATAGTAGACAATATGAACTTAATGGTCTATACATCAGATCATAGAGGCCCTGAATTCCTTTTTCCCTACCAGTATCGAGTGTTACATAACCTGATAAACATGAATGACGATGTTGCACAACCAACCCATCCAGCCTCACCTCTGCCTAACTCCACATGACATCTGATCCCTTAACCAGACTTACGATACCACTATGTCATGACACACTCCCCTTATAGTGTTCCCCTCAGGGACCGACAATATGAGAAGGGAGATAATGACCCCCGAGCCCCGCCTCCTGTCGGACCCGGGTTGGCGACTAGAACTGACGGTATAGTAAACACAAAAATAAGAGGAATTACCCTCTAAGAGAACACATATGGAAGAGAGAGATAAGATAGACACCAACCCACTCAAACTCAGAACTAAAATATAAAAAACCCAAATGCACATATTTAATGTAATTATTATGTACTACAACTAGAAGGGGAAAACCAAAAGTACCCTAATGAAAGTAAAAAAAGCAGCAACCACGATTTCAAATAGCTCCTGCAACACCAAAATCATATAAACCATCTTGATCTCCAACCTTATCCAATTGAACTGAAAATGTTTATATACATAGGGTTAGTATAACAGTATACTCAGTAAGATCCTCCACAAATACTCTCATGAAAAAGTAAAGAATCCATGCTAAAGCACATTGGAAAACATGTGAAACTAACTCATCACCTAAATAGGTATACTATGTTCCCAACCTCTCCATGGATACTCTCACCAAGTAACACATACAATGATATATCATATAATATAGAATATAAAGGTTACACCGATACTACATCCCCACTGGTTTCCCTCTTTTCCCCAACGTTGCACGTCCTGAGCATCTCTATCAAAAAGGAATGCTAGAAAACACCTAGGTGAAGTACCACAACTTGAAGCTCGTGCGACAAAACCACCACGTCCACATAAGAAAAGTAACCAGGTAGTTTATGGGAGCCACAACAGCTCGCATAACGTGTATCATACATTAGGTATTATACCTCAATCCATTACAGCCCATACACCATGTAAAGTTCCTCAATCCATCACAACCTATACATGTTACACCTATAGTAGCCCATAGGATACTATATCTAGAATATATGTGTGTTAATAACCACAATCCATTACAGCCCTTTACACATATATATGGGGAAAACTAAACACTGTGCCTACCAGCACAAGTATCTAGCAAGACAAGAGAGCTGGGCCAAAGGGTTAAGCCAGCCATTCATCCTCCCACCAGATTGTTGGGTAAAACACCACCCCCAGGGCTCAGAATCCCCAGAGTGTCAGTTTCTCTTTCTGACAGGGTGGATTAGTAGGTAGAAACACAAAAATTATAGGATTCACTATATCTCATAACCGCACTATGGGAATAACCTAGTCGTAGACACAAATGCATATAAAATCTCTCAGACTTCGGGCTACTACTTCTAGGACTAGGTATTCTATAAGTACACAACCACTTAGAGATATTTATTACCTTTTTATTAGACTCACATTATGTTAATTAATTCCTTAAACATTAATTAACAAATTACAATTCAACATTATATTTCATTATAATTACACCCATAGTGCATTGTCCATTTAAAATAACAACCTACTAATTAGGTTCTAGCAAACTCCAACCCCATGGGTTAACACCATTTATTCAAATATTCAATACAAAATAACTTTCCCATATTCTCTAGCATTCTAGAATTGCATTCCATGCTACTAAACACAAGGGGGAACAACACGTGTAGTAGATGTACTACTCGTTGATACTTTTCCACCTATAGAAGGAGCCTAGAGACATCCTCCCTTGAGAAGATAAACACAGAAAGCATGTGGAATACCCCGCTTGTCTTCACCCCTTTCAGAAGAAGGGTAAGCAAGACCAGCTTCCATAGGTAGTGGGGTAAATTAAAGAATAAAATCAACCAATAATAATTAGTAACCATCCAACAATCACATCCATGACATTCCAGTATCCATGGTGTCCTCCCCGACACCCACATGCATAAAACGATGCATAATTCCACTATAGGCATCATCTTATGCAACAAGAATAAGTCTTCCATGCCCCTACATATCAAAACATTCATATAGGATCACATCACAACACAAGCCCCACAAAAACAGTCATCTTAACATTCGGCTCATAGCCCTTTGACAAACTAGAGGGTAATTTAGAACCCTTCATGGAATTATCAAATAGATAATCTATTTTGAATTAACCGATTTATTATAAATAGGTTCCAC
This sequence comes from Viscum album, assembly GCA_963277665.1. Taxonomy (NCBI): domain Eukaryota; kingdom Viridiplantae; phylum Streptophyta; class Magnoliopsida; order Santalales; family Viscaceae; genus Viscum; species Viscum album. The sequence goes on from OY728145.1 coordinate 1,101,944,537, forward strand.
ATTTGGGAAACTTAAACAGTCAACTATCACAAATAAATTAACCATGTTTACTGCACTGTTTTGATTAACATCAAAATTACAACAAGAAGAACCAGATTCATTTACATGCCTCTTTATCTATAGAAAAACAATTATCAATTAATTCCCATTTACATTACTTACCAATTTCTATCAACAAATAACAATTATCTGAAGCAAGCATAGATATCACACTGTCATGATAAACAAGAGGCAATAACATATGATCCTCTTCTAGTGACAACTAAATCCACCCGAGGATTCATTGGTATGTCCAAAAAAATAGAAACCGAAGAAAACCCCATTAGAATCATGGTGATTATGTACTATAATAATTTAAAAGAGAAATGAGAGATGATGAACCCCACACAAATGATGATAAAACATACCATATATGGAATATTGATCGATATAGATTAGTGGAATCAAAACAGAGGAGAACCAATCTGAGGAGAAAAGTATGATTATGAAACTCCTACAGAATATAATGATAGGTTTTAGAATCTCATAGCCGAGAAGAAATTGGAAGAAATAGGGATGAATATAACCAGCCCCTTTAGAAGATTTAATGCAGTGACGGTTTAAGATACACAAGATTTCCCTTTAAAAGAGGATCGAATTAAACCACATAGTTTGACTAAGTGAAAACATCTTGAGACATTGTAATAATTAATATTGGATTTATGGACATTGAATCGACCTTATTGATCCTTAAAACGAGGCCTTAAATACATTTTACATCAATGTAAAATGCTAAAGGGGCAAAACTGTAGGAAGCTGGAAACACTGTTCACAAACTCAAAATTTGGTGAAGGAAAAACACTGTTTATAAACCTCACCACTAGACACTATTCATGAACCTTATCGTTAGACAAAGTTCATGAACATCACCATTAGACCGTGTTCATGAACCTCACCATTAAAAATTGTTTATGAACTTCACTGTTAGATAATGTTCATGAACCTCACCGTTAGACACTGTTAATGAACATCACTGTTAAAAAATGTTCATTAACCTCGCCGATATACACTAATCATGAATATCACCATTATACACTGTTCATGAACCTCACTATTAGACACTGTTCACAAACCTCATCAATAGACATTGTTCATGATCATTACCCTTATGAACTCTTTGTGAACCTCGTTGTTATACACTTTTCATGAACCTCACTGTTAGAATATGTTGATGAGTCTCACCGTTAGACACTATTGATGAAAATAACCATTCTAGAAACACTGTTCCTGAACTAAAAATTTGGAAAACGAATCAAAAGGTCACCGTTAGAAGGTCACCGTTCTGGAAACAGTGTTCATGAACTCAAAATTGGGCCGAGGAAATAAAGGTTACCGCTAGAGGTTACAGATAGAACTGTTCACCAATGGAATTTTTCATAGAATAGGAAATTTGGAAAAGGGGAGAGATGGTACCATTAGAGGTTACTAATAGAACTATTCACTGATGGAACTGTTCATAGAAGGTTCCCGATGACACTGTTCACCAAGGTTCACCGATGAAACTGTTCACAGAAGGTTTCCGATGAAACTGTTCATCTATGGTCACCGATGCACTGTTCATAGATGGTTACCGTTTCACTGTTAATAACTTTCTACCATTGGAACTATTCACTGAACTAGAAAATTGGGAAAGTGTTGGGGATAAGTCCACTTGTCCTCTTGGAACACCTCAAACACCATATTTTCCTAATGTAATGGACCGAAGAAGTCATGTCCATTAAATGTTAGATGGTTTCTCTGTATAAGAATTTTTATTTGTTTTAACCATAGAAAATTAACCTTATATATCCATAATATTCCCAATTTTTACATTCTCCTTGTAGATTTTCTCCAAAATTAAATATCAATTGTTTTACTTCAATTGATATGATTTTTGTTTATCCCAGTGGGAAACAACTATAAATAATAGAATATACCCAATTTTATTATAAAATTGTGAAAAATTACTTATAGAAATAATTATGATTTTAATCCTCATGATTTATCATACATCTTATTATATTTACATTACAGTATTATCTTGTTTCCACTATTAAGAAGAAAAACTATTTCATACTAGCTATAACACCATTGCTCTAATAACCTGAGTTTTTTTGTTAATTTGTTACACTATTACAAAATACAAGGGATCACATCCCAAAAGAACCAAGGGTTTCCCTTCCAATGGATACTAGACATATATATATATATATATATTCCATAATTAAATTAGAATATAAAAATAATTCATCAATTATTACTGGATCGTTATTATTTTTCTTATTACATCATAGAATTTATTCATATATTTTCATGTGGTACCCTAGTGATGGAATAAACAATGAGGTGATCTCAAAAGATCATTAATGGTATGGTTAACAAATAGGTTATCATAAAATTAATTAACATTATATTAGAGTGATTAATAAATAAAAATAATATATTATTAATATCTTGTGAAAGAATAATATTCATTGATTGAATAATTTTGAAAATAATTACATGGGTAATAGAACATGATTTTGTAGTGATTGAATACAGAATTCTTAAAATCGTGATCTTCACCCATAATGACATAGTTGAGAATTTATTCTTTCTATCAAGGTTTCAAAAAATAATGTCATACTATTGTAATGTTTAAAATGAAGTGAGAAAAATATAATGGGATTTTAATAAACTAAATACAAAAAACATTTGCCTCTAGATAGAAACTCAATACTCAAGGTTCTATATAATCATTTGATCCACAAAAAACATATTTAATTCCAATGAATTCATCATAAGAATGATTTGAATAAAATATCATTCAAAAATTATGTACAATTATATATATATATATTTGGAATACCAACACTTTTCCACATGTCAATAAAATGGTTAATGTGATATAATCCTCTAGAGAAAGAATGTGGATATTTAAATATTATTTATCATTTTCTTCCCTAACAAACCTCATCTATAATAATGGGTGAGTAATCATTAATTATATTTATAGAAATAATATATATTTGTATTTTTATAATTTACCTTTTCAACATAATGATGTGGCCCATTTGTGGAATATCTCTCCATAAAAACAAAAACTATTTAATGAATGTATGATTATAAAATAAATAATAATAGCATATTCATGAAAGGTACATTAAAAGTGTGAGGATCCCAATTAAGGATTGGAATTAAGATAAATAGTTTTCAATCATATGGTATCATATCAATACTGTCTAACTCTTTAATTTTGTTTTGTGAGAGAATGTGAATTATCCAAATAATGATAGAGGATAGATTCTATCTAGGTGTGTAATATTAGTCCCTCTAATCATGCACCAATAAAAATATTTAGAACATACTCAAAAAGAATTTTTAGGGTTATTTCACTTAATTCCATATATTCCATTGTCATATATCCATGATAATATATTGATAGGGATTTTATAGCAAGGAATATTCAGATAAATATTCTTTATTAATACCTTTGTATGGCATGGTGGAAGTATTTGTGTGTTATAATTGTTATTGTTACACATAATTTAAAATAAAATGCGGGAATGATAATGTTATGGATATTGAAATAATATGACTATAATTTGGAATATGATAATATGAATTCTATATAAATTTATACAGCACAAAATTAATCATGTGGTAAATAAAATTTTTTTCTAAATGATATAATATTAACATTAAAAATATATTTTTTATGTGGAGACATTCAAATATGTTTTTAATCTATTATATAATAAAATAAAATATCTAAGTCACTAATTCTAGATCATTATTAGAATCTATTATGTTTTAATAAAATATTTTTTAATCATAAATTAAATATATATAACATATTTAAGGTTTATTTCAATGTTATGGTCTTGGGACGTTTTGTTTATTTATTAAATAATAGTATCATGGTGAAATGGAAAATTCATACTTATTTGTTAAAAGTTCAGTATTCCATGAAATAAAATATATTTTAATCACTATTTTTCAATGACTCATATTTCATATATTCATTATATTGATGATTAAGAAATGGTATTTGAAAAAGAAATAATAAGAAACATGCTTTTTCATGATTATAAATAAGTAGTACATTCCATTTTAAATTTATTAAATTATTATTACTTGACATTTTCATTATATAATATTGCATAGTCAATCCTAAAATACATGTTATGTAGAGTCCCAAATCTTGAAATACATGGACATTACATTAATTTTTCTAAATACTTAATACATAACAATAACCGAGACACAAGTACTGTAGTAGTTTAGTTTCTTTGGAAACATGGAACGTAATCTTATAATCATGGTGAAAGATCTTCAACATCTCCCATAATGATCATCCACTATTTTCTTCCATAGCTAAAACCTTTATTTATTTATTGGGGAAAATTAAAAGTAAAAAGGGTGAGCTCAAATGCTCAGTAAGGGAAAACATAGAGAACATAAAACAATCCATAAACATTTGAAAGCAAAAACTTGAACATGAAATCTAAACTTGTAAAAACTTCAGCAAAGAAATAAATCTTGGAAGTACGTAAGGCATATATCATAATGGAACATCAATAATGAAAAAATATAATGGTAATAAAACATGTAATTGTAGCAACCATTCAGCACATGTCATGATTTCCATAGTAGCCAAGGCATTGCTGCCAAGACCATCTTAGTGGACAATGTCCCTTTCTGAATCGAGTTCACTCCTCCTTTCAGTCCTATAACACTGAACCGGATTAACTTACCGTTCCAGCCTGGTCAATATCATGAGATATTAATCATTACCCAATGAATTTTATGGAGATATAGGTCTCACCCATATCATAATGGAATCATTCTTACTTGTGCAAAATAATAAAAATACATCATTCATAATAACCCAATAAATAAAATGGGTTTGATAAACATTATCCCATCATCACATAATCCATATACAAGAAATGGATTTCATTACATCATAAGAATAGTGGAACCATTTAAATCATAGAGACAAGATATTTGAAACATACACATATGAAATAATGTCATCTTATATGAAAAATGATTTTGATAAACCACTTGAAATGAATTCTTGAGGAAAATATCATTTCTTCATCAAAATCATTTTCTATTCACAAAATGTCATCAAATATTAAAAGAAAATGATTTTGATGAAAATAGTCATGAAATATTTTGGAAGAAGCTTCGTGAAAATAAGGTTTTTTTAAACTGTAAAAATCCTTTCATTCCGTATAAGTTAAAAAACATTATTCTCGTACTTTTGTCGGAAAAGTAAAAAAAGTACCTTGTTGGGTAAATAAAAGAAAGATTCCTTCCATAACATGGGGTAAAAGTCAAAATGGGTACAAAGTAATTTAAAAATACATGAAAACAGTTTTATAAAACATGGACATGGATGATAGCAATAACCCTAGTAAATACATACGAATAAGAAATCTCAGATAAAAATGAGATTTGCAAAATTATCCCTTACCTTAGATCCGATATGCATCGTATGTATCAGAACCTCATGTATAATGATTTAAATAATGTCATTGACTTATTACTGAATCATATTCATTGTTATTATATCATATATGGTTCACTTAGGTATTTATATTACCCGTTCATTTGTCAATTCCATGTTAAAGTAGCGTTTTTGGTAAAATTGTATCATTTATCGTACGTGTTTGGACTTGTTGTTCTTGATTTTATTATTACTTATATCATAATTTACTTACTTAAAGAATGTAAAACATGGTTTATATATAATATATATTCATTATATGTATATATAATAGATATATAAATTAAATGAAACACACCGTTCATGGAGACGTTAGGTCGTATGTACGCCTGAACGCTGTTTTCTTTTCTTTATTGACTTAAATGGAAGTAAGTAGAAGAAATATATATATATATATATATATATATAATTCCAGTATCTTCATTATTCCATATATTTCATTATTATTCATTATATATACTTTATAATCATTCTTTAATTGTTAATAAAGGAAAATGAACCTCATCGCGTTCGTGGAGACGGTAGTCAGTACGTACGCACGAGCGATGATATCATTACCATGATCATGGAATAGTATTGAAGTGTACCTATAATATTACAGAATCAATATCACTTTACAATAACCATATATAGTTATTTATTTACACCATTATACCCATTCATGTAAGGTGGTGGTGGAAAAACTAATTACACCACGGCGTGGAGACGATATTCTATACGTACGCACGCGCAGTGATTTCGTTTTCCATAGGATGAATAGATAGTGAAATATGGTTGTTTCATACTTATAATAACATATCAGTATATGAGTGATACTGATGTTATTACTTCATAATGAAACAACTAATGAAGAATAAGTGGAAGAAGAAATAAAGTTGAATGAATCTGTAACGGACATTACCTCTTCTTTGAAACGCCTCTTTGAGACCTCCTTTTAGGGCACTAAAATTAGTCTTTGAAGAAGAAAAAGACCTCTAGAATGTTTATAGGAAAGTGTAGAAGCTAATTTTTCAGGGTTTGGCTGATATTTAAGGCTCAAAGTGGTGTGAGAAAGAGAGGGAGGATGTACCCTTTTATAAGGGAGGAGAGGGGCACCTTAGGAAAAACTAAAAATATTATTTTATTATAACGTTATATTCAGTTTTTAGTAGCTCCAAATTGATTTATTTAGAAGATAACATGGGGATGGGTAGAAATAATATCATAAAATAGAATTTAGACATGGTTATGTTTCTATTTTAACCTCATCATATAGATTTAACCTTAAGTTAAATAATTTTACTTTTATCGTGTCTTCTTATTTTCTTACACTATAAGGTTAATAAACATTCTATAACAAGCCAAACGAACCACAAGTTGTTTATTATTAATATATATAACCATATATAAGTCACTTGAACTATCTTTAGATTTTTATGAATAAAATAACAATTAATAATATAATATTAGTTTTAAAAACTATTTTATGTCAATTTGGACACTATTTGGTACTTCATTTTTGTGAAAATCATAAAAAATGATTAGTTATAAAAATGTAAGATACAACAAAACTAACATTTCATATTAACCTATAAAATTAGTTAAATTCATTAAAAGTCTCAAATTACATTTATTTAGGTACTTATAACATCAATTATGTCAATATTTCATTAATAAGATAATTACTGCATCATCTTTGTGTCATAAATAAATTAAATTATTTAATGTCTAAAAATTATAAATAAAATATCATTATGTATAAAATCTTTTAATATTTCTAATGAATATTTATATTCGAATTTATCTTATGTATAACCCTATATTAAAAATTATTTACTTATTAATCATTGATTTTAACTATTTTAACCATTCTTTAAATAAATTAATATTATATGTCCTAATCTAATCCAAGTTGGCCTAATTGGTCATATGTTATTTCTAAGGTTGTTTTTGGTCGAATTACACTTATCCTATAGAATTAGGACATGTGTTAGGGTATTAATAATATAATTTTTACCCTTAATTATCCTATTTACTTTTAACCGTGTTAAATAAAAGTAAAAAGTTACTATTCACCAAAAATTATTTTCATCTCATTGAACCACATTTTATTCCAAGATATTAACCATGTCTCTATGATTTTTTAATTTAAATTCACATAAGTGGTAAAATTTAATTTAAATTAAAAAAATTCAGTTTTTTAACTACCACTAAGTGGTTTCACTATTCATCGAAAATTGACGTTTTTCAGAAAAATACCAAAAATTCATCCTAAGCATTATATGATATTCTGAATTCAAAATTGATGTCTATCTTTAAATATTCATAACATATAAGTGGAATTAATAAATTTTAAATTTAATTCCCGTTATCAAAACAAATAGCGTGTTTTTAAGAAACAAAAACAATCAAAAGATTGATACTTGTTTATATCCAATTTCAAAGTGAAATTAATTCCAATGAAAAACATTGTATTAAATGGTAAAAATATATTCTAATTACAATTTGAGACCAATTAAAAAGATAATATGACCATATATATTGTTACGATGAAAAAGTTGTTTTTAATTAAAATATAGCGTGTTTTTACTATTCATTATAATATGAAAGTTATCAGAAAAATATGAAAATTTTATCAAATGTAAATTTTTATATCCTGATTCCAAATAAGAATTTTATTTTGTCAAATTGAACTTATATAAAAGCCAAAAACAATATTTAATGTGGGTGCGTCATCAAAGGGCGGGAAAACTGCAATTTTTTTTAAATACATATTTTACACGAAAAATTTATTTTGTTATCATAACATATTCTAGAAAATGTGTAAGATGAATAATAATGTTATAAAATTCAAAATGTAGTTAATACTATTCATAACGACTAGTCCATAATAATATTATAACAATATATCATTGTTTAGTGAAACCTGACATTGCATACAGCACACGCTATCGAGGATGGTCGTGATTGCATGTAATGCAAGCCAAGTCAGGGTTGTGTGTTGTCCAAGACTCCTCCATTGTTTCATATAATAGAATCCAACCATATTTCATTTATACATTGAATATATATATACACTCAATGTTTCGTAGAATAAATACTATCAAAATTTTGTGTAACATGATCCCAGAATATTGTTGTGTATACTGCAGGATCATACAGTGTTGTGTATAGCGCAAGGAAATCTTGTTGTAGCTTACAACACAAAACATCAATGAAATTTAAAGAATATTTTTCATAAAATCTTGGGGTGTTACATTCTACCCCCATTAAAATGAATTTCGCCCTCAAAATTTGTCAGGATTATAAATCTTTTACTATTTATAGAAAACCACATCGTAAAAAAGGAATACTAAAACTTAATTTTAAAAACTAAATAATGAAATGTAACGATTACCCAATGAAACTAATCACTTGGTTTCCATATAGAAGAACATATTTGAAAATATGGATATGGAAGAAAAATATAACAATCATGTTCTGATGGAGAGTGGTAGAGAACATTGCTATGAAAAAGCCAACAATCACAAAGCCATAGATTTGTGATGATCTAAGGTATCATCGGATTCATCAGATATAAGAGCACCAGGACAACATTTTTTGTTTTCAATATCATTTCCCTAAAGTTTAAAATTTTGAATTAGAAGATATACTTTCTTGATTTTGGTACAGTCTCAATGTTGTTCGTGCTTTGAACAATTTCCACTTCATCTCTTAAAGAAATGAAGTTGAATTTGTTATTCGTGAAGTGTTAACAGATCATGTGATAAGAATTATGGGTCATTCCATCTATTTCAAACAAAAGGTTAACAAAAGTTACCAAATATTCATATGTCCATCTACGGTGTGGTTAATCATATAAGATTCAAAAAATGAACTTATACTTCATATATCATACCTCTTAATAAAATAAAACTAGTTTCTACTAACCAGGGACTTCTTGTAGGCCAGTGGTAGGCGATAAAGGCCAGTCACACTTCAGTTGTGGGTTCGATTCCCATAGCCTTGTCTGACGCGATGGGATGTCTCATGTCCTGCATGTTGTCCTTTTTCTAATGCTACATTACTATAACATCCCATCAATAATATCGAACTAACTTATGTCCAACATAATCCATTACAATATTTAGTCTTATCTAAAATACTTCGGTTCACGCTCATAGTATACAGAAAATGGTTACTTGAAATTTCACATAACAATCACGTTAATTCCATCATTTATCCCCCATATATCATAAGATATAAATTGTTGGTCAAATTACAAACATGTGAATACCTTAATCTTGTATTCTCTTGAAGAATTAATACCCATTGAACAATAGTGAAAACATGAATTTTGTTAAATTTAAACACTTTCCACCCAAAAAATTCTAAAAAATTCTATATACTCAAACCATAATATCACATAGTCCTTGTATCAGTCATTAGCTCATGATTATTATCATATTATTTTCTCCTTATCCCTTCATTATGCTCATTTAATCTACTTTCTAAAAATATTTCAATCACCTTTTCATGGTTACCAGTGACATATAATTATTGAAAACCAATACATAGATATTCTAAAATTCCACAATACCATAAATCACATTCCATGATACTATTTAGAAATCCCCTTACATAAATACTTAATCACTACACAACATTATTTTCATACTCAACATCACAAATAGTTATCACATGAGACATCCCTTTATCCTTTGCCTTAAGAGGTTTCTCACGTTGATCATCATTAACCTGTGGATTAGGGATTTTATTAACATAATGCCTCATTTCATTGGACATGAAGCATTGAGGTGTTGGTGGAGAGTTCTCTGTAGTCTTTTCACTATTCAAATCATTAGCAACCTTTTTCCCATTACATCAATAATCAACTACTCAATGTCCTTCTTTTCCACACTTAATACATTTTCAGTACCTTTTAAGCAATATCCACCATGCTTCATTCCACTCTTTGATCATAAAGAATCATTCATCTTTATTTCACCATTGTTCTGAGATTTCTCCTTGAACTCCATCTTTCATTTCTTGTCAAAACCATGAGATGGATATGTTACAAAAAATTCAATTTCTACCTTGATATCACAACACAAAATTTCTTCATAGCTACTGAAGTCTCTTATTGCTAATGCCCTTCGAAGACATGGATTTAAGCCACTAAAAAATCGATCAACTTTACTTTCAGGTTGGATGATAAAGCCATATGCATACCTTGAAAGTCTTGTAAAATTCGCTTCGTATATACCAAAAGATTAATAATCCTTCTGCATAAGCTCAAGAAACTAATTTTCTGTCTTTTTTCGAAAAATATGGGGGAAGTAACTACTAAAAAACAAGTTCTTGAACTCGTCCCATTCCATGGACTCAATTTCATCTCTTTGCCTCGTATTCTAGATAAGATTCCACCATTTATCAGCATCACCTTCCAAACGATATACTGCTAAGATGATATTATCATGCTCATAATATTGTAGAATTGAAAATATCTTTTCAGTAATACTGATCCATTGTTCAGCCACTAAGGTATCAGAAGACCCACTGAATGATGGTGAACGATGCCTCATAAAGGATTCAACAGAATGTTTCTCCTTTCTCTGCTCATTTTGAAATCCAGAATGATTCATAGCTGGTGTAAGTATAAAAATAAGATTTTTCACTCCATCTCCCATGACATTGGTTTGTTTAGGAGGACAATCATTGCATTTTCCATTACATTGATCAACATGGTTCTTTCGGGTTTCAGCCATCGTCTAATCCCCAAAAATAATAGTGTTAGAGGAAAATACCATGCTAGGGAAAACAACATAATAAATGGGGATTACCAGCAATATCTAACATCCTAGGTCTAATTCTAAGATTTTTAGTGCAATTCTAGGACTATAACCTATACGTATACTTAACCTTAGGGACATCCCTAGACACACTATAGAAATATCTCTAGGGATCTCACTAAAGTTTTCGCATACTAGATTCCAAAGGTTAACAAAACCTTTCCTATGATACCAACTATAGAGACCCGGATCTTGAAGTACATGGAAATTACATTACTTTTGCGGAATACTTAATACATAACAAAAACAGACACATAAGGACAGTAATAGTTTAGTGTCTTTGGAATCTTGGAACGTAATCTTCTAATAATGGTGAAAGATCTTCAACATCTCCCATAAAGATCTTCCACTTCTGGTTTCCTTACCTAAAGCCTTTCTTTATTTACTCGGGAAAATAAAACATAAAAAGGGTGAGCTCAAATTCTCAGTAAGGGAAAACATAGAGAACATAAAACAATCCATAAACATTTGAAAGAAAAAACATGATCATGAAATCTAAACATTTAAAACCTTGATCAAAGACATAAATCATGGAAATACGTAAGGCATATATCATAATGGAACATCAATCATGATAAAATATAATGGAATTAAACATGTAATTGTGGCAACCATTCATCACATGTCATGATTTCCATAGTAGCCAAGGCATTGCTGCCAAGACCATCTTAGTGGAAAAAGTCCCTTTCTGAATCGAGTTCACTACTCATTTCATTCCTGTAACATAGAACCAGATTAACATATCATTCCATCCATGTCTATCTCATGAGATATAAATCGTTACCCAATGCATTGGATGGAGATATAGGTCCAACCCATCTCATAATGAAATCATTCTTACTTGTGAAACAAAATAAACATACATCTTTCATAATAACACAATAAATAAAATGGGTTTCATAAACATCATCACATCATCACATAATCCATATAAAAGAAATGGATATCATTTCATCATAAGAAAAGTGAAACCATAGAAATCATAGATACATGATACCTGAAACATACACATATGAAATAATTTCATCTTATATGAAAAATGGTTTTGATAAAACACTTGAAATGAAATCTTGAGGAAAATATCCTTTCTTCTTCAAAATCATTTTCTTTTCACAAAATGTCATGCAATTTTAAAAAAAATGGATTTTGTTGAAAATTGTCGTGAAATATTTTGGAGGAATCTAAATGAAAACAAGGATTTATAAAACCGTAAAAATCCTTTCATTCCGTATATGTTAAAAACATTGTTCTCTTATTTTTGTCGGAATAGTCAAAAAAGTACCTTGTAGGATAAATAAAAGAAAGATCCCTTCCATACCATAGGGTAAAATTCAAAATGGGTAAAATGAAATTTAAATTTACATGAAAACAATTTTATAAAACATGGACATGGATGATAGCAATAACCCCAGTAAGTAATTATGAATAAGCAATCTCTAATAAAAATGAGATTTGAAAAATTATCCCTTACCTTAGGTCCGATATGCTTCGTATGTATCTGAACCTCCTGTATAATTAATTAAATAATGTCATTGACTTAATACAGAATCATATTAATTGTTATTATATCATATATGGTTCACTTATGTATTTATATTACCCGTTCAGTTGTCAATTACATGTTAATGTAGCGTTTTGGGTAAAATTGTATCATTTATCGTACGTGTTTGGACTTGTTGTTCTTGATTTGATTATTAATTATATAATAATTTATGTATTTCCAGAATTTAAAACGTGATTTAAATATCATATATATTCAGTATATATATATATATATATAATATATAGATAAATGAAATGAAACACACCATTCATTGAGACGGTAGGTCGTACGTATGCATGAACGTTGTTTTCTTTTCATTATTGACTTGAATGGAAGTAAGTAGATGCAATATATATATATTTATATGTAAATTTAGTATCTTTATTATGTCATATATTTCATTATTGTTCATTATATATACTTTATAATCATTGTTGAATGGTTAATAATGGAATATGAATCTCATCGCGTTCGTGGAGACGGTAGTCCATACGTACACACGAGTGATGATATCATCCACATGATCATGTAATTGTATTTAAGTGTATGTATAATATTAAAGAATAAATATCAATTTACAATAACCATATATAGATATTTATTTACATCATTATACCCATTAATGTAAGGTGGTGGTGGAAAAACTGATTAAACCCCGGCGTGGAGACGATATTCTGTATGTATGCACGCGCGGTGATTTCGTTTTCTGTAGGATGGATAGATGGTGAAATATGGTTTTTTCATACTTATAATAACATATCAGTATATGAGTGATACTGATGATATTACTTAATAATGAAACAACTAAAGTAAATAAGTGGAAGAAGAAATAAAGTTGAACGAATCGGTAACAGACATTACATTTTCTATTAAACGCCTCTTTGAGACCTCCATTTAGGTCACTAAAATTGGTCGTTGGAGATTACCAAAACCACTAAAATGTTTCTAGGGAAGTGTAGAAGAGAATATTTTAGGGGTTGTCCGTGCTTGAAGGCTCAAAGGGGTGTGAGGGAGAGAGGGAGGAGGTTCCCTTTTATATGGGAGGAGAGGGTCTCCTTAGGAAAAACTAAAGATATTATTTTATTATAAAGTCATATTCGGTTTTTAATAGCTAAAAATTGATTTATTTTGAAGCTAATGTGGGTATGGGTCGAAAAAATCTCATCCAATACAATTTATACAAGTTTAGGTTTCTATTTTAACCTTATCATTTAGATTTAACTTTAAGTTAAATAATTTTACTTTTACCGTGTCTTCTTGTATTCTTACACTATAAGGTTAATAAACATACTATAACAAGACAATATAACCCCATGTTGTTTATTATTAATATACATAACTTTATCTATGTAATTTGGCTGATCCATAGATTTTTAGTAATAAAATAACAATTAATAATATAATATTTGTTGTAAAAACTATTTTTTGTCAATTTTGACACTATTTGGTAATTGATTTTTGTGAAAATCATAAATTAATGATTAGTTCGAAAAAAGTTAGATAAATAAAAAATAACATGTCATATTGACTTAGAAAATTATTTAAATTCATAAATAGTCTCAAATTACATTTATTTGGGTATTTATAACATCAATTATATCAATATTTCATTAATAATATAATAACTCCATCATCATTGTGTCATAAATAAATTAAGATATTTAATGTCTAAAAATTATAAATAAAATACAATTATGTAGGAAATCATTTATCTTTATAATTAATATCTATAGTCGAATTTATCTTATGTATACCCCTATATTAAAAATGATTTACTTATTAAACTTTGATTTTAACTATTTTAGCCCTTCTTTAAATAAATTAATATTAAATGTCCTACTATAATACAAGTGGGCCTAAATGGTCATATTTTATTACTAAGGTTGTTTTTGGTAGAAATAAACTTATCCAATCGATTTAGAAATTGTGTTATGGTAATTATAATATCATTTTTACCCTTAATTATCCAATTTACTTTTAACCGTAGTAAATAAAAGTAAAAGGTTTCTATTCACCAAAAATTAATTTCATCCCATTGAGCCACATTTTAGTCATAGATATTAACCGTGTCTCTTGGGTTTTTGAAATTCAATTCACAGAAGGGGTATAATTTAATTTAAATTAAAAAAATTCAGTTTTTAACTACCACCAAGTGGTTTCACTATTCATTGAAAATTGATGTTTTTCAGAAAAATACCAAAAATTTAGCCTAAGTATTATTTGATATTCTGAATTCAAAATTGATGAATATTTTTCCTAATTCATAACATATTACTGGCATTAATTAATTTGAAATTTAATTCTCGTTATCAAAACAAATATCTTGTTTTTAAGAAACAAAAATAATCAAAAGAATGATACTTGTTTATATCATATTTCAAAGTGAAATTAAATTGAATGAAAAAAATTGGATTAAATAGTAAAAATATATTATAATTACACATTTAACCCAATTAAAATGATAATATAACCAGATAAATTATTGCGATGGAAAAAAATAGTTTTTTATTAAAATATAGCATGTTTTTACTATTCATTAAAATATGAAAGTTATCATAATAATATAAAAAAATTATCCAAAGTAAATTTTTATATCTTGATTCCAAAGAAGAATTTTATTTTGTCAAATTGATCTTATAGACATGTCAAAAACATGATTTATGGTGGGTACGTCATCAAAAGGGCGGAAAACTACACATTTTTAAAATTACATATTTTGCACGAAAAATTTATTTTGTTCTCATACCATAATATAGAAAATGTGTAAGATGAATAATAATGTTATAAAATTCAAAATGTAGTTAATACTATTTATAACGGCTAGTCCATAATTATATTATAACAATATATCGTTGTTTAGTGAAACCTGATACTGCGTACAACACACGTTATCGAGGAAGGTCGAGATTGCATGTAATGCAAGCCAAAACAGGGTTGCGTGTTGTGCAAGACTCCTCCGTTGTTTCATATAATAGAATCCAACCATATTTTATTTATACATTGAATATATATATATATATATATGCACTCAATGTTTCGTAGAAAAACTACTATCAAAATTGTGTGTAACATGATCCAAGAATAGTGTTGTGTATACTGCAAGCTCATACAGTGTTGCGTATAGCGCAAGGCAATCTTGTTGTAGCTTACAACACAAGACATCATAAAATCTCAGGGTGTTACATGTTATAACATCATTCTTGTAGGTGGTAAAAATACCTAATAGGGGCCACGCTATAATTATTTTACTTGTAAGTAATAGAATTATATATTATTAATATAACACTTATTTAAACATAAACATGTAATACAAATAATTTCTTCTTTAAATTCTTTATTAGAAAAATCCATGATGGGTGGGGATGGTACATGAAAATCAACATTCATGTCTGTGGTAGTTGACACATTCAGACGATTAAAACATTTCATTTCTAAATGAATGGTTTGAAATAATTGTATTTGATAAATTATCATTTCATAGTCATATTAGTGACATACATAAAATATCATTTCATAAAATCCATTATTTACATGAACCATGTGACCCAAAAATGAAAAACAATTAGCAGCACACTATGGCTGTGTTAGTCTGCACATATGCAAAGTCGATGTTGTTTCAATCATCTTAGTAGTTTGGATGGTGTAAATTATGTTTTATAAAATCATATAATAGCATTAACATATATTAATGACACTAGTTTTATAATATTATGTCTTATATAAAAAAAGTAAGAGAAATATTAAGATTAAATGACAAATGATTAATGTATTCCAACATTTAGATCTTTTGATTTTTCTTATAAATATCTATAGAAACAAAGACCACAGGATATCTAAATGAGACCAAAGGATTATTAATTAGGGGGAAGAATCTATTAGTATTATAATAAAATATTTTCAAGGTAAAATTATAGAGATATTTTTATTATGATGTTGTCGAAGTGATCAACTTTTATATGTGAATAAAATGGAATTTTCGTAAATAAATATAATTTTATCTACATCAAAATCACAATATTAAATTTTTAATGGAATGGAATTGGGAAATAATGTTTTTAAAATTTAGATATGTATGAGATATCCTATACCTTTTATTTTAAAAAAATTATATACTTGATTCATGATATGTACTTGTAGATTTACCACTTATACTGTGCCTATTTTTTAAACATGTTAATCAATTTATATATAAGTTTTTTACCAGTAATGGATTAAAATAAAGTAGTTTTTCTTAAATAATTAATTCCTAAGAATTATAAATATTAAATAATTATTTATATAGTATTTTCATGGGTATGAATAATTTATTTATCATTCATTCATTTAACGTGTAAAAACATGTTTTTGGAAAAATACATTATCATGATTTAAATTACATTACAGTATAAAATTATTAATGATATATATTTAATTTTGTATAAATTCATATATTAGAAAATATAACTTTATTTATAATAAATATAAACTGTAATTTTAAAAAACTAATATTAATTTAAAATTACAATACAAAATATTTTATTTTCTTATAAAATAATTCTTTTGATAATGAAATTTTAGACATAAGATTTATAAATTCATAATAGTATTTTGGAAATTATAATTATAATAAATAAATAAATCATTTATTATGGAGTTTATTTCTTAATATTGATGTTATTTATAAATAGTAGTATATTCCTAAAATCCATGGTTTTATTAAAAAATATATTCTTAATATTCATACAAAAAGAAACAATATTTGAAATATCTCAAAAATTAACCCTCAGATAATTTATTTAGGATGAAAATATTTAAATGGTTTTTATCAAATATAAATTAATTTATGTAGAAATGTATTTTATAGTCATTAATAAATGGTATTTCAATTGTTATAGACTAAACAGTTTGTGGTATTGTTTTTCAAATAGTTTTTATACTATCCAGTTTTGTGTCATGTATTACATACTAACATAGTGGAAGTGGATAATTTGTTTTTATATCAAAATTATGAGGATATATAATACTCAAATGTAATTTGTAATAGTTTAATGGACAATTAGATAATTATGTCTGTTTTGGTTAATGAAGTTTATCATTAGATCACAATTACTATGATGTATGTGTACCCATTGGATTTATCCAAGAATTATAAAATCTATTAAATTTTATACCATATTTTTTTTATTATGTCTCATATTGAAGTTATTTTATTTCCATTTAATGTTATGGACTATATTTTTTCCATAAATAAAAAATTGTGTTAGGAAGAATTTTGTTAAAAATTCATATATTATTTATTTGGATAATCTGACCTATAATGAATATAATTGGATGGCCGGATTTGATTCAAATAACATCATCCATTGTAATTGTCTTTATTAATATATAAAAAAACACATCTATTAATGGAATATTTCAGATATAAACATGTGGTGATAATTGGAACTTTATAACCTTCATTGATGAAATTGGTTAGTGTGTTTTTTGGTTTTAAATGAGACATAATTTTGAAACCATTGAAAAATTGAAAGAGTTCATGAATAAAGTCTATAATTAGAAAGGAATTGGTATTATCATTCTATAATGAGATCATTTATTGAATTAATAATTTGTTAATTCCATTATAAATTTAGGAAATTTTGATTTAGTACAAAACTCAATAATTGGGGAACACTGTAGTGGATTAGGATTTCATATAAAAGGAATTGTAATTTGATTAACTTGTTTTGGTCAATGATAATTTAGTGTGACCAACCAATTTTGTACTTGGGATATATTATAGAGTGTAATAAATTATTACTGAATTATATTTAATGTAATTATTTTACAAAGAGTACATATGAGGTGCTGTAGTATAAATTCCCATGATCA
The DNA here is from genome assembly GCA_963277665.1 of Viscum album. NCBI lineage: Eukaryota > Viridiplantae > Streptophyta > Magnoliopsida > Santalales > Viscaceae > Viscum > Viscum album. The sequence goes on from OY728145.1 coordinate 1,101,963,255, forward strand.
TCAATTATACGGAATTGGGGTTGTTATGCACTCGTAGGATGACTTTCTCGTGATAGGATTTCACATAAGTAATACAGAATCCTACTTTTATTATAAATTAAAAAATCCTGTATATCATATCTTTAAAACTAATCAAACCAATTTTTTCCTAAATATCTTTATTTAATTGTTAGTAATATAAAATTCAGTGATTTGATATGGAGAAATTCAAACGTTTGGAATTTTATGAAAATAAAATAATAAATTTTACTAATATTGAGGTTTATTATGTTCCATATTTATTTATACATTATGAAATAAATAAGTGTTCAAAAGAACAACAATTTTATTATATTACTCATCAAGATATGGAGTGGTATTCATTTTTTCCTGGAAAATGAGACAATGTACAAAATTTATAAAAAGTTACCCTCATCTACCACGAAGACATACTGATCAATGATAAAAATAAATTGTTAAAATTAAAATAATATTAAATATTCTCCCTATAAATTATGAAAGTATTAAACATGATATATATATATATACATTATGGGATGGTACAATTTGGGTAAACGTTTTTTCTGTTATAAAACATATAACGATTGTAAATTTTAAATATATAAAGCATGGTCGGTGAAAATTGGTTACCTGAAAATTCATTACAGTAACTAAAATGAATTTTTTTACCTATTATGATGGTAATGTATATTTGGGGTTGTCCTTTCATAGTAGGTTATTTTTATTATAAGTTATAGTAAAAGGATATCAAAACTAATGTTGTAATTCTGATATTTTTTAAGGAGTTCTATATGATATAATGTTATTGTTTTATGTTTTAAATATGTATCGAAATTTATTAAATTTGGTGTTATACATTAATGGACAATAGACGCATTCTTATTTATGGAATATATGATTTTATGGTGAAATAAATGTGTTAGGTATCATAAAACAACTGTTTTATTCTTATATATATATGGGAGTATTTAGAGTATAGTAGTATTTCAAATGATTTATATAGATGACATACTCCTAATAAAAAATTACATCCCAATTCTTCAAATTGGAATGAAGTATTTGGGTAAATGTTTCTTGGATATAATACATGGATGTCAAATATTATTTAATTGGAATAAAGATATATATAGATACATATAAAAGGATTCATTCCCAGAGAATAAATACATTGGTTATGTGTCAAAGAAATTTTTCGTGGAAAACTCTCAGAATAAGACTTTGACATTGTTACATAAAAAACATTATAATTTTTTAGACATTTGTAGTGAGTTTGAAAGGATGGATAGAATTCACAATGCCTTAGAATAGTATATATAATACATAAAATGTTGTGTACATCGCTATATGTCACCAATTCACTATGAATTACAATAATATACCAATACAGTAATTGTCATATTCATTGTATTAATACAAAGGAAATCCTATAACACCTAATAAGACCCATGGAAATATTATTTTTATTTAGTGAAGAAAATGGTCACTATATAATCAGTTACAAAACTCAACCTTTTTATTCTAAAAAATATAATATGACTAATAATCAAAAAAAATTCAAGAATGGTGGCGATATCAGATAAAAATGTCCATAAGAATATAATGTGGGGGAATAAAAAATAGATGATTAGATTATTAATAAATTATATAAAATAAAAAGTTGTTTTTATTAGAATGTTTGTAAGAGGTATTAGAATAGTTTATAGTATCAAGTGACATATCTTACTATGTTGTGATATAAACAATGGTTTTTCTCTAGATAATGAACCAATTTCTTACTACCTAAAAAAAATCATGTGAGGATACCTTCTTATATAAGACATCGTTGTGTGGGGTCATGTAATGGCCTATTCATCAAATGTGTTGTGAAATGTTGTAAATCTAATAATGAATAAATTTATATAATAAAATTATGAGGGGCATATTTTCTCTATTGTGATATTATACAAATGGTATTGATGTAATGGTCCTTAATATTTCCGAATTTTATTAGTAAATTAAATAAGTATATAAAATTTATTCATGAGTATCAAACATTTCTAAAAAATTCTAATGGTAACAACCCCTCAAAGAAAAATATATAGATTTCTCAAACCAATTTTATTCATGATGTATAATGGATTTTGATATTATGTAATGTTTATCATGAATAAAATCAATTATTAATATGGAATGTTTATGAGAGAAATAATATTGATTCATTAGTTAAAAAGTAATGACTTATTACTTAGATAATAATACTGATGTATATCTCATAGATTTTCCTTAAATCATCAATATATATAGGGGAGTATGATAATTATAAATCCATGTTACCCATGTTTGGAGAGTTCATATGAATAGATCCTTTGTAGATTTTTTTTGTCTGGCCAAACGAAAAATGAAAATTTTGGATGGTCATTTTTTTCATTATCATTAAATCATATGTATCACATTTAAGATATGCTTTTTTCATGTGTGTGAAATGATTCATCATCTATGGCCATGATCGTATTAAATTGAAGAAATTAATATCTATTCAGTATTGATTCACATTTTATGTGTTCACCTACATTGATGATAGACCTTTCATGTTTGCATCATTTTGATAAATGACATATGATATGTTTATCATCATGGGAAGTATTATAAAGAGATTCCAAAATAATCAAATAAACTATATTATATTAATATTTATTATGCCTCTAATTTCATAATTTCATTCACAAATTGATTATACAGGTATAAATATGACACTAATGATATATATTATAGTTGATATGTTAATAAAGTGAAATTAGTATGTATAATCAAAATATCACATAACCGAATTCTAGAATGTTTTGTAGTAAATCCTTTTTATAGGATTATCTTGTCTTATATATGTAAAATATACATTTAAATTTTTTCAAAACTAATATGAAACACATGGTATCACTATCATGGATTTTGAAATTGTTTATTTTTTCAGAAATTATTTTTATAAAAATGAATAGAGTGTAATAAAACAAAATCCAAAAAAAAATTTGAAACGATTTATATAAAGATGAAAATATATTCATATTGTTTGTGAGAAATTTTACTACATATGAAAGAATATTATAAATACACCTAAATTTATATTCATGTGATGTACATAAAATATATATATTTCTACCAATTCATATTTATTCATATGTTATATGATAAATTGAAAACATTTTTTAGTTGGAGTCTTAGCATAAATTTTTTCCATCATAATCTTGTGGTCATATTGTCACGACCCGTCCTCGGGGCCCGCGCCGTGACTACCCCAAGCCCGCCTTCCATAGGCCAGGGGCTAGAGACTAGCACCAAGGCATAAATCCCAACAAAAGGGATGGCATTGCCTTTGAAAAGTAAACTAGCACCACAGAGTAAGCAAGCGTAAAAGTAAACACTAAGTAAAACTGTAACAAGCTGTGCTGAAAGTAAAAAGGGTCCAGAGATACAAGCCCAACTGTAAAGTATAACTGAAGGGGGAAAACAACAACTGAAAAGAAAATCCGCATCGTCGAGCTGTCCTCTGGAAGTTCCACCTGAAGGGTGGGTACAGATAGCCTCCACAGCTCCTCGGTCCAGCCGCCCGCTCCGAGTGCATCCCGCCCAGTGGTCCACCTCCAGGTACCGTCCTGCTCCGCACGCCTCCACCACGATCAGCGATGTCCGCCATCTGAAACCAACACAACGAAGTGCAGGCATAGCCCATGAAGGGGAGAGTATAAGCTACTCAGTTGGGACCCCGAGACCCCCGAAGGTCTCCCAAAATCTAAAAAGGATAATCCACAAAGGAATGATACAATCACGAAGTAACAACCGACACTGCTTAGGTATATTCCCATACATATACCTAAGTCATCAATTCCCGTTTGGCTCCAACGTCTGAGCCCAAGCACAACCCAGTCCACACAAAAATCAAAACGTATACCCACACAGGATAGCACAACACAATCCACAAAGAAGAGTAAACATTAACCCATATAGGATAGCTCAACACAATCCACAAAGGAGAGTAAACAGTAAATCCACACAGGATAGCTCAACACAATACACAAAGGAAGGTAAACAGTAAATCCACACAGGACAGCTCAACACAATCCACAAAGGAGAGTAACTCAAGATTCAGCTCACACATGTATACTTCTTCGGATGATGATAAAGATGATCACTGATCCATCTAAGTCGTCGAACCCACAAAGGATCGATAGGTAAGTAACCCCCGCAATGACCCACACAGGATCGGGCCCACACAGGACCTGTAGGCGCTGGCTCACACAGAACCGCTGAGCACTGACCCACATAGGATCGGACCCACACAGGATCGGGCCCACACAGGACCTGTAACACTGATCCACGTAGGATCGCTGAGTGCTGTAGTCGTCGCAGTCCACTGAGGATCTCCGCACAGGCATCGTCGCAGTCCACTGAGGATCTCTGCACAACCGTCGCTGCAGTCCATTGAGGATCTATGCACGGTCGTCGTCGCAGTAACAGTCGCAGCCAGCTCTAGGTTTTCTGCACGCAGCAAGCTCGTTCGGGAGGGTCCGCTCCACGAGCCGAGAGGCCGATACATCAACTGACACAAAGTCCGAAGTTGATGTATCCAAATGTTCCGTATCATCAACAGGAACTCAACGTCGCAGACGGCGCGTCAATCGGACGCCCGGTCTGAAAGTTATTGGCTTTTTTGTCCCAAGTGCCCGATTGGTTTTTAATGCAAAACCAACCGAACCGTACTCCACCTATGTCCAATCCTCAGGCGGAGTATGCCAAAAGATCCGTCTCACTTATAGGAATTCAATGGAGTCGACGACACGTCAATCAGACGTCCGTAGCTCAAGATATGAGCGTTTCCGCTCCGAGGGCCCAGATGGTTTCGTGTACGATCCAAACCGGCTGAATTCAAAGTATTCCAAAACCTTGAGTGCGATATAGCTAAATGACCGTCTCGATCCAAGGATCGCGTTGCCGCTGACAGCGCGAGGTTTGGAGGCCCGTAGCTCAAGTTACGAGAATTTGACCGAAAATGGTCCGAAGACGGGGGGTCCGAGCCCGGGCGGACCCGGCCCGACCCCCCCCCCCCCCCCCCCCTGGGTCAGCCGAACCGGTGAGGCTCGGTTCGACCAAGCGGTCGAACGGCCGTGCGCCGCGGGGCGCCGCCCCTGCGGTCTGGAGGTGCTGTGGCCCCCCGCGTGGGGCCACGCTGGATCAAAAGGCGTGGCTTTGCCACATCCGAGTGCGGCGGACCCGCGCGACTGCGGGTCCGCGGCGGCCCTGTCCGGCGGCGCGCTGCCGGCGGATTCTGTGGGCCACCGGAGTCGCTCCGCTGGTTCGATTCTATTCCCGTCTGCGCCGCTGCTCCTCCCGGGACTCACTCTTCACTGAGGAATCATCAAATTTCTGTTGCGGTATGTATCGTCGTTGCCCGTCAAATCCGCACAACAATGAAGAACGGCGGAGGGTTGTCGGGCCGTGTTCGTTTGGCCTGCACCCTCCGCGTTATATAAAAACAACGAGAGAAGAATAATTCAACACATGAAACAACAATTTTAATAAATTAAAATTGTTCAATTGCAACCGGTTCTTTAATTTAAATGGAACGTTCATGGAAAAAGGGCATTCTGAAACATAATCCCTACCTCGACAAGTCATTGCGCATGAGCGTTATTTGCGGAATTGCTCGTCGCGGAAGGAGGGGTTCGTCGTGTCGCGGAAGGCGTCGCGTCATCGCGGAAGGGCATCGCGTCGTCGCGGAATCCAGTGTTGCGTCGACAAACTCAACGGACCAAGAGACAACAGATTTAATTGTAAATAATTAAATCTGTGTGTTGTTATAAACCACAAGGAAGTTTAAAAAGAAACCCGAGATCTTCTACCTCAAGCAGTTAGTGATCGGAGATCGGGGCGGGGAAGAACGTCTCGGATGAAGTGTCGTCAAACTCCGAGGGTGACGGTGTTCTTCACGTTCTTCGTGTTCTTCGCGTTCTTCGCGAAGGAGGATAAAGGCTCAAGAACTCTGTCAAAACCTCTCAACGTGTAATCCTCCAAATGTTGTGTTGGTCTTATTTTATTATTACGCCAACAAACGAAAAGAGGTAAGTAACGACCCATTAATTCATAGAATTAATTAAACAAAAGAAATTTCCCATTTAATTCATGAAATAAACCGCCCAATTAAATGGTGCATTACGAATTTAAGAAAACGCGTTAGTTGACTTTTATAATGATGATTTTTCGCGGGTGCGTTACTTAGAGGAAAAGAAACGGTGGGGCTCGTGCGGGCCGCACCTCGCAAATATCCTACCAAGAGGGTATGATATTTTTGGATAGTATCCTATCCACTTCAACTCAGTTTAATTGGATTTCAAGTGGCTTCAAGTGGCTTAGGTGAAATAAAATAATGTTTGTCGAACAATTTATTTTATTTCTTAACTTTAAGCCGAAAAATTAAAAACCACAACCGAGCAAATGCAACTCCGGAAGAGGTGTTTCTAAGGAAATACTGGCGCTGCAATTTCATCGGTGCCCTCAGAATTCGATTCCGGGCACCGGTTAAAAAGTTAGAAAAACCCGCTCATCCGTTCACTGAACGTACCCGAGCCAAACATCGGAAAATGATTCCGGGCACACCGGGACTCAGAATTAGGTGCCATCAGAAACTGCACTCTTGTAAAATTCCACAGAAAATTAAGAATAAAAATTTCCTTGAAATTTACAGGTCTTTAGATTACTCACACCTGAGGGATTTACGTCCCCGTAAAGATACATCAAAAACTAGGGAGACAAATGTGGGTACTGAGCACGCATCTGAGCCTCCCGCTCACATGTGCTCTCCTGGAGATTCCCGTGCTGCCATCTGATGCGCACAAGAGGAATCGATTGGCCACATAGGACCCACTCTTGTCGATCCTCTATCTCCACTGGGACCTCCGCAAAAGTCACCCCATCATCCACGTCTAGCTCCCCATGGTCGATGATGTGTGTCGATTCGTGCACGTATCTCCTCAACTGAGATATGTGGAAGACGTCGTGCACCCGGTGCAACTGAGGTGGTAGAGCCAGGTGATACGCCATCTCGCCAATCCTACTGAGGACCTGGAGAGGTCCGATGAAGCATGGAGACAACTTGCCGCCTTGGCCAAATCTCCGCAAACCACGTCGAGGTGAGACACTCAAGAAGACGTGGTCTCCATCCTCGAACTCTAGTGGCCTCCGCCTCCTGTCATTATATGACTTCTGTTTTTTCTGAGCTGTCCTCATCCGCTCCTGGATGACCTGGACCTTCTCTGTCATGGCCCGGACCATCTCTTGTCCCACAAGTGCTGACTCCCCAGGGTCTGTCCAGCACAATGGAGATCTGCATGGTCTGCCGTACAACACCTCGTATGGTGCCATCCCGATGGTGGAGTGGTAGCTATTGTTGTACGCGAACTCCACCAAGGGTAGGTGGTCCTCCTAGCTGCGACCAAAGTCGAGGACACATGCGCGAAGCATGTCCTTCAGAGTCTGAATGGTCCTCTCCATCTGACCATCCGTTTGACGGTGAAAGGCGGTGCTCAGACGTAGTCGCGTCCCGAATGCCTCCTGCAATCCCTTCCAAAGTCGGGAAGTAAAACGAGTGTCCCAATCAGAGATGATAGTCGATGGCACACCCTGAAGCCATAAAATCTCTTGAACGTAGATACGCCCCAAGCTCTCCACTGAGCCCTGCTCTCTGATTGGTAAGATGTGTGCCGACTTGGTGAGTCAGTCCAAAATCAACCAAATGGAGTCGTGACCTCTGGAAGTGTGTGGAAGTCTAGTCACGAAGTCCATAGATATCCCGTCCCACTTCCACTCCGGGACCTCCAAGGGTTGTACCAAGCCTACTGGTACCTAATGCTCTTCCTTCACCTGCTGGTAGATGAGGCCCCATGAAACGAACTCTGCCACAACCTTCTTCTCGCCCAGCCACCAGTGCTGTCGTCTGAGATCCTGGTACATCTTAGCTACTCCAGGATGTACTGCCAAAGGAGAAGTGTGAAACTCTCTCAGTACCTCCTCTCGTAAAGTGACTGGAACCAAGGTACATCCTCTGAAAAGTAATTAGTGCTCTGCTCCAAGGTAGAATCCATCAGGTGCCTGTCCCGAGGATATCTGTGCACGTCATGTCTCATTGTCAGTATCCTCACACTGTGCCTCTCTGACCCGCTGCAGTAGTGGAGGGGTGACTGTGAGAGACTGAAGGAAGGATGCTCCATCTCTATCCACGAAGGATATCTGCAAGGCGGCTAGCTGCTCTATCGCCTCCTAAAGTGGTTGAATGCCCGTCCTCCTGCTGAGGGCATCGGCTACTACGTTCCCCTTCCTAGTAGTATAGAATGTCTCAAAGTCATAGTCCTGGAGGAACTCGTGCCATCGTCGTTGTCTCGGGTTTAGGTCGTTCTGAGAAAAGATGTACCTGAGACTCTGGTGGTCAGAAAAGACTGTAAAGCACTCTCCCATCAGATAGTGCCGCCAATTCTTCAGAGCGAAGACTACTGCTGCTAACTCCATGTCATGGGTAGCGTATTTCTGATCATGCGGTCTCAAATGACGTGATCCATAGGCATTCACGTCCCGATCCTGCATCAGGACACACCCAAGTCCGGTCCCTGATGCATCACAGTAGACTACGTAACCAACTCCCTCCTCAGGAAACCTCAAGATAGGTGCGCTGGTCAATCTCTGTCTCTGCTCCTGGAAGATCTCCTAACATCTGTCTGACCACACGAAGGGTTTCCCCTTCTTCATCAACGCTGAGAGAGGTGTCGCAACTCTGGAGAAGTCCGGCACGAATCTCCGATAGTATCCTGCTAGACCCAAGAAACTTCGCACCTCTGTCACGCTCCTAGGTGGATCCCAAGCTAGCACTGCCTCGATCTTCGCGGGATCCACAACAACTCCCACCTCAGAAATGACGTGCTCCAAGAAGTGGACCTCATGTAACCAGAACTTGAACTTCGAGAGCTTTCCATAAAGCTGGTGCTCTCGGAGTGTGTCTAGTACAACCCGCAAGTGGTAGGCGTGCTCCTCCTCCATGGTCGAGTACACCAAAATGCCATCGATGAAGACCACGACAAATCGATCGAGGTATGGATGGAAGATCCTATTAATGAGGCTCATGAACACTACTTCAGCATTGGTTATGCCGAAGGGCATAACCAAGAACTCATAGTGGCCATACCGACACCTGAAGGCCGTCTTCTGCACGTCCTCATCTCGAACTCTGAGCTGATGATAGCCTGATCTGAGGATTATCTTCGAGAACCACCGTGCTCCCTTGAGCTGATCGAAGAGGTCATCAATCCTCGGTAGCGGATACTCGTTCCTCACTGTCACCTGGTTCAGGCAATGATAATCGACACACAGTCGCAAGCTCCCATCCGCCTTCTTGGCGAACAAAATCAGGGAAGCCCAGGATTAAACGCTGGGTCGGATGAACCCCTTGCCCTACAAGTCCTCCAACTGTACCTGTAGCTCTCGAAGCTCAGCAGGGGCCATCCGATATGCTGGAGTGGATATCGGGGATGTCCCGGGGTATAAGTCAATATAAAAGTCAACCTCTCTGCGAGGAGGTAGCCCTGGAACGTCGTCAGAGAAGACGTCCGCATACTGATCCACCACTGCAGGAAAACTAGGACTCCACACGTCAAATTCTCCAAGGATGAGGCTATCCAACTGATGAGTGATGGGTTGTCCCCTCCTCTGTGAGAGTCCATCATGAGCTGCAAAGGCTCCCTTCTCACCGGTAAAGGTGAACCTGCTCCCGTCGGTGCGCACAAATCGCACCTTGCGCCTAAAATAGTCAATCTAAGCATGGAATGTAGATAACCAATCCATGCCCAAGATTACGTCGTAAGGCCTCGACGCCACTAAAAGAAGATCCCAGCCGAAGCTCTCGCCTCCTAGAGTAATCTCACACTACCGGCACGAGTGCGTAATCATCGCGTCTGCTCCCGTAAGAGTCTCTAGCCGTAAGGATCGAGCCAACGGCTCTGTCTGTGTCTCCGAGCTCCGAACAAGGGCAGTGGCTATGAAAGAGTGACTCGCTCCGATGACTATAAGAACTGCATCAAGGGTGGAATAGACACACATCGTACCTCGAATCATCTATAGCGCGCTTTGTTCGTAGGCATCCACTTCCTGGAGCTGGGCCTGTCTCTGCCCGCCAGCTCCCTGGGGTCGGGGCGGACCTCCTGGTGGTGGTGGTGGCAGAGCCTCAAAGCGTCGCCCACCACCTGCTGCTCGACCTGCTCATCTGTCTCGTCTGCCTCCTCCCTGCAGACCACCACTGTCGACCCTCTGCCTCTACCTGGGTGGCCCCTCCACTATCTGATGCTCCTCGGTACGGGGGGTTAGGCAGTCACGAGCCATGTGGCCCTGCCCGGCGCACGCGTAGCACTGCCTACCTCTCAGAAGACTGGCTCCGTGCTGTGTGCCCCACACTGCTGAGCCAGTGTCCCGAGGCCGTCTGCTGGAAGGTCTGTTCTTCCTGGAACCCTGAGTCATCCATCGGCTACCTGCTGCCGATGACTCCGCTACCTGCCGCCCTGTGGTAGGTCTCGCTGTGGACTCTGTCAGAAATCTCTTGATCAGAATGGCTCGCTCTGGCACCCCTTCCTGGGTCGGGATGCTGAGGGAGATCAGCGATTCCCTGATCTCGTGTCTCAAACCCTGCTCAAAGGTCCGGGACCTGAATAAGGGGTCCCGTACCATGTCTGTCGAGTAGCGAGAAAGGTCGGTAATCCTCGTCGCGTACTGGGCGACCGTCAAGATGCCTTGTCGCAGCTGAAGAAGCTCCTGAATGCACACCGCACGGAGGGTGTCCGGGACGAACTCTGAGCGGAAGAGGCTCTCGATGTCTGTCCATATGAGAGAGGCCTCATCTTGCACCTGGAGCATCAATCTCCACCATCGTCCCGCTGCTGCGTGCAGTAGGCTCGCCGCGAGGATCACCATGAGGTCTGCTGGTGTCCTCACTAGCCTGAAAACTCGAACGACCGCCTCCATCAGTCCTCGGCTGCCTGGGGGTCCGTATCCCCAAGAAACCTGGGTGGTCTCTAGCGCTGGAACTCGTGTAGAGCTCCGAGGCAATGTGCATTGTCAGCAGTCGGCGCTGGAAGCATCGGGGGCTCGGCGGGTAAAGGTACCGCCGATGCCTCTACTGTCAACGGGCCCTGTACCGAGGCCTCGTCGCTCGGCGGGCTGTATTCGCTCTCTACTCTAGGAACCCAAGCTAGCTGCCGTCGTGGGGCCATCCTGAAAAGGAAACAAGTGCGCCACAGTCAGAACAGTATACCTGGTGAGCTGACCCAAGTAATCACAAAGAAAACATGACGCACACATGCAATCAATGTTCTCATGCATTAAGTCGGAAATCAGAAGTCAGGGTCCTGGTGTATGGATACGTCGGCCGCCACACTAACACTGGACTCCCTGGACTGATAACCACACACAATACGCTATACACTATTGCTTCACATAGAAGAAAGATCAGAGTCTGCGGTAGAACCGACCACCTCTGATACCAATTTGTCACGACCCGTCCTCGGGGACCGCGCCGTGACTACCCCAAGCCCACCTTGCATAGGCCAGGGGCTGGCGACTAGCACCAAGGCGTAAATCCCAACAAAAGGGAAGGCATTGACTTTGAAAAGTAAACTATCACCACAGAGTAAGAAAGAGGAAAAGTAAACACTAAGTAAAACTGTAACAAGCTGTGCTGAAAGTAAAAAGGGGATGGAGATACAAGCCCAACTGTAAAGTACAACTAAAAGGGAAAAACAACAACTGAAAAGAAAATCTGCAGCGTTGAGCCGTCCTCTGGAAGTTCCACCTGAAGGGTGGGTACAAATAGCCTCCACAGCTCCTCGGTCCAGCCGTCCGCTCCGAGTGCGTCCCGCCCAGTGGTGCACCTCTAGGTACTGTCCTGCTCTGCATGCCTCTACCACGATCAGCGCTGTCTGTCGTCTGCAACCAACACAACGGAGTGCGGGCATAGCCCGTGTAGGGGTGAGTATAAGCTACTCAGTAGGGACCCGAGACCCCCGAAGGTGTCCCTAAATCCACAATGGATAATCCAAAAAGGAAAGATACTATCAAGAAGTAACAACCGACACTGCTTAGGTATATGCCCATACATATACCTAAGTCATCAATTCCCCTTCGGCTCCAACATCCGAGCCCAAGAACAACCCAGTCCACACAGGAAGCAAAACGTATACCCACATAGGATAACACAACACAATCGACAAATGAGTGTAAACAGTAACCCACATAGGATAGCTCAACACAATCCACAAAGGAGAGTAAACAGTAAATCCACACAGGATAGCTCAACACAATTCACAAAGGAGAGTAAACAGTAAATCCACACAGGATAGCTCAACACAATCCACAAAGGAGAGTAACTCAAGATTCAGCTCACACAGGTATACTTCTTCGGATGACGATAAAGATGATCACTGATCCATCTACGTCATCAGAACAAAAAAGGGTCAATAGGTAACTAACCCCCGCAATGACCCACACAGGATCGGGCCCACACAGGACCGGTAGACGCTGGCTCACACAGAACCGTTGAGCGCTGACCCACACAGGATCAGACCCACACAGGATCGGGCCCACACAGGACCTGTAGCACTGATCCATGTAGGACCGCTGAGTGCTGTAGTCGTCGCAGTCCACTGAGGATCTCTGCACAGTCGTCACCGCAGTCCACTGAGGATCTCTGCACAGCCGTCGCCGCACTCCACTGAGGACCTCTGCATGGTCGTCATCGCAGTAGCAGTCGCAGCCAGTTCTAGGGTTCCCGCACACAGCAAGCTCGTTCGGGAGGGTCCGCTCCACGAGCCGAGAGGCCGATACATCAACTAACACAAAGTCCGAAGTTGATGTATCCAAAAGTTCTGTATCATCAACAGGAACTCAACGTCGTAGACGGCGCGTCAATCGGACACCCGGTCTGAGAGTTATTGGCTTTTTTGTCCAAGGGGCCTAGTTGGTTTTTAAGGCAAAACCAACCCGACCGTACTCCACCTAAGTCCAAACCTCGGGCAGAGTATGCCAAAAGATCCGTCTCACTAAGAGGAATTCAACGAAGTGGATGACACGTCAATCAGATGTCTGTTGCTCAAGATATGAGCGTTTCTGCTCCAAGGGCCCGGTTGGTTTCGTGTACGAACCAACCCGGACGAACACAAAGTATTCCGAAACCTTGAGTGTGATATACTGAAACGACCGTCTCGATCCAAGGACCGCGTTTCCGCTAACGGCGCATCGTTTGGAGGGTCGTAGCTCATGTTACGGGCATTTGACTGAAAATGGTCCGAAGACGGGGGGTCCGGGCCCGGGCCGACCCGGGCCGACCCCCCTGGGTCGGCCGAACCGGGTTGACCTAACCCGGTCCGGTCCGGCCAGGGCGCGGCCCGACCCGTCGGACCGGCCTGGCTCGGTTCGGCCGAGCGGCCGAACGACCGTGCGCCGCAGGGCGCTTCCCCCGCGGTCTGGAGGTGCAGCGGCCCCCCGCGTGGGGCCGCACTAGATCAAAGGACGTGGCTTTGCCGCGTCTGAGTGTGCCGGACCCGCGTGGCCGCAGGTCCACGGGCGCTGCTGTGGCGGCTTCAGCCGCGGCGGCCCTGTCCGGCGGCGCGCCGGGGCGCCGCCGCCCCCGGCTGACGGCGCCGCCGGCGGCTTCCGCAGGCCACCGGAGTCGCTCTGATGGTCCGATTCTGTCCCAGTCTGCACCGCTGCTCCTCCCGAGACTCTCTCTTCAATGCGGAATCATCAAATTTCTGTTTTCTCATGTACCGTCATCCCCCATCAAATCCACACAACAATGAAGAACGTCGGAGGGTTGTCGGGCCGTGTTCGTTTGGCCCACACCCTCCCCTTTAGATAAAAACAATGAGAGAAGAATAATTCAACACATGAAACAACAATTTTAATAAATTAAAATTGTTCAATTGAAACCAGTTCTTTAATTTTAAAGGAACGTTCACGGAAAAAGGGCTTTCCAAAACATAATCCCTACCTCGACAAGTCATCGCGCGTGAGCGTTCTTCGCGGAATTGCTCGTCGCGGAAGGAGGGGTTTGTCGTGTCGCGGAAGGCGTCGCGTCGTAGCAGAAGGGAGTCACGTCGTCGCGGAATCCGGCATTGTGTTGACAAACTCAACAGACCAAGAGACAACAGATTTAATTGTAAATAATTAAATATTTGTGTTGTTATAAACCACAAGGAAGTCTAAAAAGAAACCCGATATCTCTTACCTCAAGCAGTTGGTGATCGGAGATCGGGGTGGGGAAGAACGTCTCGGATGAAGCGTCGTCAAACTCCGAGGATGACGGCATTCTTCGCGTTCTTCGCGGAGGAGGATGAAGGCTCAAGAACTCTGTCAAAACCTCTCAACGTGTAATCCTCCAAATGTTGTCTTGGTCTTATTTTATTATTACGCCACCAAACGAAAAGAGGTAAGTAACGACCCATTAATTCGTAGAATTAATTCAACGAAAGAAACTTCCCATTTGATTCATGAAATAAACCTCCCAATTAAATTTTGCGTTAAGAATTTAAGAAAATGCATCAGTTGACTTTCATAATGACGGGTTTTCGCGGGTGCGTTACATAGCGGAAAAGAAACGGCGGGGCTCGTGCGGTCCCCACCTCGCAAATATCCTACCAAGAGGGTAGGATATTTTTTGATAGTATCCTATCCGTTTTAACTCAGTTTAAGTGGCTTTCAAGTGGCTTCAAGTGGCTTAAGTGAAATAAAATAAAGTTTGTCGAATAATTTATTTTATTTCTTAACTTTAAGCCCAAAAATTAAAAACCAAAACCGAGCAAACACAACTCCGGAAGAGGCGTTTCTAAGAAAATACCGGCACTGCGATTTCATCGGTGCCCTAAGAATTCGATTCCAGGCACTGGTTCAAAAGTTAGAAAATCCGCTCGTCTGTTCACTGAACGTACCCGAGCCAAACTTCGAAAAATGATTCCGGGCACACCGGGCCTCGGAATCAGGTGCCGTCAGAAACTGCGCTCTTGTAAAATTCCAAAGAAAATTAAGAAAAAAAAATTCCTTGAAATTTACGTGTCTTTACACATATGTTGTAACAAAAGACAACATTATATCAATAAAAATTCAGGATTTTGGTTACTATGAACACTACTATACAATACATTATAATTGATTTTAAATTAATGAATGAAAAATTTATGCATTTCCAATTCATTTAAAATTATTATGTAGTAATATTTATTAATGAGATAACATATCATGATATGAATGATAATATTCATTTTATATAGAGAATCAGACATGATCTATATATTCTGATATTATTGCCTTAATTGTAAACAATTTGTTGTATGGAATCCTATCGATTCTATATTTGCTTATAGATAAAATTTATCAAATGATAGTGGTGATAGAACCCAATTAGTGCATGGGATCCCTAATAATAGGATTAGAGATCCTCATGATTTTAAAATCCCATTTGTCGTATGAGGATTATTTTTTATATCATAGATGTCATAAAAAAATCATTTTCCATCAATGATTCAATATATAACATTTTTATTAATGTATAAGCGATGTGATGTTTTTATTTCATTTATTCATATTAATAATATCATTGATAAATATGGAATATATATGTTTTCTTCATTGACCACTATTTATATGATAAACCATGAAATCTGATCACTATCTGAATTTTCCAACCATTAAAATAACCTTAAAATATTTGAAATACCTCATTATAATATTCAATTGGTTTTCTAGATATGTCATAACAAATCTTGGTTAAACATTTAAATATATATGATGACAATCGAATAACTCAAAATGTATCTGATGATGATCAATGTATTATATCTAGTAAAAATAATTTTTGAGTATTCCTATATAAATTTGAATATATTTATTTATTTTTCTGCAATATAAAATAAGAAACACCAATCCGTTCTCAAAATTTTGGAGAATTGTGAGTTCCCTTTATAAATAATCTTAATGTACCATCATTAATAATGATATATAAATTATTGAAAAATAAATTTTGACTAATGATTTCGGGTCCTCCCAGAGTAATCTAATAATAAAAATATTGGTACATATCATATGTTACGAAATTTGAATCACCCATTATGTTTGACCATTTACTTTAGGTTGATATATTGTACCATGATTTATTTGAGTTGTCAAATTATCATGAACTACTATCCATAACAATGATGTAATGTATGGATCTATGTCAATGCTAATTTCCATAAGAACATTGTGTGATAAAATATTAACACAGATGAAAATTATATATATATATATATATATTACATTTTTGATATAATGAATAAGAGGGAAATTATAAGATTTAGCCAATATATTCATTATAATTGAATATTAATTCCACCCATGAATAGTACATGGGAATTTTATGACAATCTTTATGGATAGATATTCCCAAATATATGTAGTTAAGGATTTGTAATTGTTAACAATCAAACCCAGATTAAAATTTATATTGTCACCTGACCCAATTCGTCACATACACATAGGTCATTCCGGTCCCCATGGGCTGGAAAAAAGAACACAGACATAAAAAAATAACTAAATGGAGTGATTTAGCTCAACAAGAATAATGAATATTGAATATATATATACATAATTTTATCATAATGAAACAAAGGAAAAGAAATATAAATATATGTAATAACTGTAAGAAGATGTCCAAAATAAAACATTTGATACATTATCCCAGATCACTACAATACAAGTCTATATGTAAATGACAGACACAAAATACCAAATCTATTTTATAGAGTGGAAAAACTACCACCATCTGACCCTCAGCTACAAAAATAAACAAACATTAAACCTCACCACCTCACTATAATGAATTTTTCCATACATTGGAAGACATACATAGGTCTACACACCAACGAAGAGTTCTATAGTGTGTGAGGTAATAGGATTTATAGGATACCACCCAAGTGTTCTATTACAAGTCACAGTATTAAAATTCTTGTATTCGAATTTCAAATTAAACAAGGATTCATAAGTTGTACCCAATTTTGTAGAATACATTAATATAATTTCCCTAATTCAGAATTATATAAAAAGTAAGTTATAACATTTTCAATGTAAATTTTATATTTCATAATTCATAAGACTCAAGAGCAATATTAAGTCCACAAAAGTTCAATGAAATCCAATAGAATACAATAATATCTGTAGAGGTATCACAACCCCATGAAATACTATATGTTATTCTAGTAGACTACTCATAATAAAATCCATCAAATGTGGCATACAGATCCTACAACACAATACTAATAATTAGAGGAATACCCAATGAGTAAAACCCTATGAACAATGTCAATATAAGTCACCCAGAATAATGGGCCTATGAAATTGTGGAAATTCCCAATGAGAATTTCTCATTATAAACACAAAATGGATGATGGTATCAACAAACACAAGTTTATTATGTTCTCATGGTTTACCATTTGATAATTTTCACAATACATTAAAAATATTTTAAAATCATTTCAAGACGATTTCCAAAATCAATTTCAATGAATTGAAAATACCCATATTCATTCCATTTTATTGGTAACTACTGGAAATTTATTTTTTTTTTGTTAATAATTATTTACAACACATAAAAAATAATTCTAAATACTTTTTTAAATAAACATATAAAACATGAATAATAAAGTTCATCAACATATGCTATATATATAACCACATAACAATGAACAAAAGATGAACCCACCCGAAATGAGATCCACCAACAATGAATATTCAAACAATGTAAACGATGTTCCTAAATCCAATCCACACATCTCAAAATTATTCCAATTTGATAATGTAGTTTTTGGAATAGAGTAATCATAAGTTACATGATGAATAAACACTCACTACATGACATCCAATGAAGGAACATCCTTTGGAACAAGATTACACAACAGATCATGAAGAATACAAGAAGCGACATCATTTCATAATGAGGAATCTAATAATACAATACAAGGGATATTTGATGATCTATTGAAACAATGAAGAAGAATTGTAACTCACATTGGGAGACACAATGGAACTGAAATGAATAATTAATGTTGAATGGATCAATCTAGAAGAAACAGAGTCTCCAAAAACAACATGAGATGAACATTTGGTTGAGAGATAAGGAGAACTTGAAGCCAAAGGGACACTAAAACCCCGGATGTCTCCCTAAAAATCCATTATATGGTAATTATTGGACATTTAATATCATTACATGTAGTGAAATCCATAATTTCCAAATACATTTAAAACCCCATCACCTCTAACTATATTTGTTTCATTAATTAACTCATGACTTGAAAAACACATTGTCTCATATAACCTTTCCTAGAATGAAATTTTATCATGACATGAAATCATAAACCATTAAACATAAATTAAACCATCATGAACCTAAATACAATATGAAAACACATAGTTAAAACTCTTTTCCATAATTTAAATATAATGACTGGTAAATAGTACCCCATCAAGGTAAGCAGATTTACAGCATCCCCCCAATAATTTATTCCAATCTCCAAGATGAAATTTGGAATTTTTAAAACCTACTAAAAGATGATTCCACTAATTCTTCATCAATGATTATCATTCCCAATTCACAAGAGAATATGACACATGATCCCATGAACTTATGACTAATGGAATAGATTCCCCATGCAATCCTCTCACTTGACAGTAAACAATCTCAAATCATTTTCCAAAATATAAATTTCCATATCGAAATAAATTTCCTCCCAACACAGAATGTGAGATAGACCAGGATTATACATCATAATGTTAGATGTGTGAAAATATCATTACTACATATCAACTAAACCATCAATGCAAACAGTTAAATATCTTATCGAGATACCTAGTGACCTCAAATGGTCCAACATATCTGGGAGCAGACAATCATTTTTTAAAGAGGACGATGACCCATCCAAAGAGAAACATTCATGAAGACACAATAATCAAAGGGAAACTCCAATGGATGATGTCTCAGATCCCGATATGATTTCTGTTAACTTTGGGATATAAACAGATATCAATATACACTATGAAATATTATGGGTGTCTCTTGAACCAAAAATTTCCCAAACAATGATATATTTCCCCCCTCACCACAACAAAGAGTCGATCTACCTGGTAGACCATTCAATGTATCAATGGGAGAAATTTTAATCGATGAATCCTAAATTTATTTATAATCAAACTCATCCATTCCTAGATGGCTATCTAGTGATATTTGGAAATCCCAGACACATGCACGAATTATATCTTCTGGGATCTGAATCACACGATCTGTCAGACCATCTGTATTTATATGGAATGTCATGGTCAATATTACCCGATTTCCCATTGACACATAGAGATTCTACCATAACCTTAGTGTAATCATTGGATCACTTCCTAATTAAAATGATGAAGGAATCCTATGAAACGTCACAATATTTTGTATACACATATTACCCAGATCATCAACCATAATAGTATCCATGACCATAATGAAATGAGAATAATTAATCAACCGATCAATAACTACCCAGATATCATTCCTTCCTTAAAGATTCCAAAGTAATCTAACACCAAAATCCATCGATACCTCATCCCATTTCAAGACCTGCAGTAGAATAGGATAATGAAAATGATAGGTTTTCATGTTCTCTCCTATTATCTATTGGCAAGTGTATCACCAGGAAAAATAACCCATAATTTCATTATACATACACAGCAACCAGAATTTTCATCCCATGTAATAATACATATCTGTAGTGCTTGGATGAATGAACAAGAAAGCGGTGTGATAATTAATGAAGACTAAATACCTCACCAATTTAGGTAAAACATACCAATTCAGAAAGTGGGAAATATCATATAAACCAAGAGGAAAACATGAAATTTTCTCCCACCATTTATTCAGTCTCTCATTTCAATGAACTCATCATCCTATTACAGACTACGCAAACTAAAATCCAACATATATGATGAAAAATGTACAATAGTCTAAACCATACATGAAAATAAATTTGAGAATCCTCTAGAATGAGAGTTCAAATCCTTGAAATGTGTCAATCCTATGATTCTAAAATAGCTTCTAATGGTACATTACTTTTATGTGCATTTGTAGGGATATTCACCTTCCCCATAGTGAATATTATATCGATGTCAACTAATGGAATAAATTCTACCAAACATCCATATATGTGATTCACATCATTTTAAGAGAAGATAAAACTCAAACACTTATGTCCAAAAAAGAATATGAAATGATCCTCTAAATGATAATGATACTATCATTAAAGCACAAGAATAACTTCAAAAGGATTTAAATCATGAGAGTTAGAAATCATCTCTTATAGGTAAAGCTATCAAGTGTCGTAAGCTACCACATGGTCATTCTATACAATAACACGTCCAAAAACAACCCTAATGAAATCCCAAAAAACAAGTAACCCTTATTAGGATTTTTTTGGATAGAATTGATGTTTATGCTAGATGTCTTTTCAGTTCATCAAAATATAAGTAACACATTTCATACCATGGGAATTTCAACTCATTTCTTGTACGTACATTCAACGGTGAATCAATCATAGTGATATTAATAACAAAAAATCAACAATATCTGGAATGAACAAGGAACCAACTAATATCAAAGGAATTATTTTGTTATTTCCATGAAAATTTAAGGTCCACTATCCCAGGATCCACTGATAATAAATGTTTGGAAATCACTATTCCTAAGACCAACACTTATTCAATCCAGATAATACATTTTATAATAACATTATTTAAATGGAGAATTCTCATAATTTCAAGAACAAAACACATATGGTCCTCATTTTCATTTATGGATTTCCAACAAACCAACATATCATCCATGTATAATACCAAAACAATTTGAAGATATTGATGGAATATATCAATTATCAAATCCATAAATACTAAAGTAGAATTAGTCAGACCAAATGTATTCACAAGCTATTATTAATTTATATTCATGATATCTATATTTGTGTTTTGTATATCAGACACCTAAATTATAATAATATGATAACTCGACTGAATATCACTAATTGAAAATAATTTTTTTCATTTAACTTCTCAAAATCATCTCCCATTTGTGGAAAATCATTATTATTCTTAACTATTGACATGTTCATATTCTAATTGTACTCACACAATCAAAGAGAACCATATAAAATCATCAACATGTGCATAGGGGAAACCCGAGGAGAAACCCGATAGTGAAAAATCATTTTTCAACAGATCATCGAAGTAAATCTTGATCTCTTTCAACTCGTATAGTTTAATATGATATGGATGTATAGATGTCTCATGGGTCAATGAAACCATGTTAATCATAAACTCAACCTGTATCTTCAGGTGAAGACTAGATAATCCATCTATTAAAATGCCCAAAAAATCATAAAAACCAACAAAATTCTTAAAAACATAAAAAACATCATTGATCACAATAATGATATAAGATATAAAACTCTTGGGATCAGTATGGAATGGCCCTAAATAAACAGAAATTGGGTCCCAATCCCCCAGAACCATTGGATATCACCCATCAGATGTAATAAATTAAACACATCGATTATTCAATCACCCCCATCTCATTGAGAGACTAGCTAATCTATACCAATGATGACATGAAACATATAAAGATTAAGAATGTGAAATTTCTAGGACAACTCTATATCAGCTATTGTTAACAAAAAATATTGAAAAATAAGGCCATTCACATTACTCTTACCAAGAGTTTTCCCATACTCCATATCAAAGGAAATAAGATCAAATATTATTATAATAATATTGAAATAATTTGTGGATACAAAAGTGTGGGAATCCCAATTGTCAATTTATTAACAAGTCATCAATGTCACAATAAAGGATTTACATATCCATGTCGTTGGAACTCTATCGACTACCATGGGACACTCATCTACATCATTGAATTGAAAAACTCTTGTGACCTATTTATGGAGCCCTCTAGTCTTTGATGTATCTGACTTCTACATAGTAGCCATTAGTGGTGACAAACCCTGATCATAACAAGGAGTAGTCATATCCTGAAAGAAGTGACATATGTGACAAATACATCCCCATTTTGTTCACATAGTTGCAGGAATATGAAAATAATGGCTTGTTATTTCAATCATTCCACAATGATATAATATAATAGGATCACTTCTAGATATAACAGTTTGTGTGGAGGATGTTCATTATTGAGACCCACAACCACCACTCATGTGTTGACCCTATCACTTCCACTTTTCCTCATTCATGCCACTTAAGATGCAACTGTATGGAAGAAAATATGTGGAATAAAAAAATATATGTTGTCATCTGTTAAACGATCGATCTATCTGCTATCAACATATTTGTTGAAATAGTCAACAAAATCACTTTAATATTGATATTTGTTCTCAACCTCTTTAGTTATATCCAAGCCATCAACTAGTAATACATTTCCACCTATAGAGAAAATTATACAATATCAAAAAAATGGTTGGAGTACGCAGACAATGAATTTTATCGCTGTTACAAATAGTGGGAATCAGTTTATTTTTACACCCTCAATGAATGTGGAAAAAACTATAGGATGAACAAGGTATTGAAACCCTTCAAATCCAAGAAGACATTTCTACCTTCATGGACTATGAAATCACACTATATCATAATGGAACCCTTAAAATTAACAATTTACTTATCATCATGTTATTCATGGGTGTTTCTAGAATGTCGAGGATTTTATCGATTATATATATAATATCATCTACCTCTAATGTTTCATTACTTCCATTAAAGGTTACTGTGATCACATTAATGAACTCCGAGGATTGATCTCCTTATCATCCAGCTCTCGGTTTTCCCCCAACAACTACATTATAAACTCATGGAACATTCTATTCAATAATATTGAGTTCCCATACTACATCCCGATGATATTATGATCTATTGGAAAATTCTTTTGAGGATCAACCACTACACCCTCCTAATGAACTCATGGTATATATCATAGAGGCATAGTCCTACAAACTAAAAAAATGAAACAATCAGAAAAAATTGTATATATGAGTTTTAAACCAAAATAAACATTATCAGAAACTACGATTTAAAATAAAACCAATTTCTAGAGATATATTTCAAGATGTCCAATCAGAACATGAGTCTCTTCATGAAAATAGATGTCATAAAATATATCACAACATAACTATCACTTCCCAATAATACTATTTTGAGTCTATCTGATGTACCAAGACAATAACTATTGTGAATATACACGATGTGATTCCACATAGTAAAAAACTGACGAGGGTTAACCACAATCATGGAACCCAACACAACGAATCACATACCCAAATGGAATTGCAGATCCACCTTGGATAGTGAAAAGAACTCTGGATTTGAACAAAAATCCAATGGTAATAATCTTTCCCCACCTGAACAAGGAACATGGAATATATATATACATACTCAATGAATTAAGAAGCATCAGAATACTGATATAAATATATTTCATAAATTTAATAAGACAACAGAAACGAAACAATATCTAAATTATCCAAAATATAAAATGTAAATGTCCAAATAAAAATTTTGAAAACCAAAACTGCTACTCCATGTGATATCATAGATGAACTCCCGCCATCTCACCACGAGCCACCCAAATCCACTAATACTAAACCTCACAACGACATTGTGTTTCCATTCATTCCCAAGCATTGGAATACATACAATATTCTTCACACCATCAAATAGGTGCATAGGGAGTGAAATAATATGATTAATAGGATCCCACATAGGTGTTCCATAATAGGTCTCTGTAAAAAAATCATGTATGCTTATTTAAAAAAAACATGGCATGATAAGCAGTAAATAAGTTTTATATAAAACATACTAAACATTACCCATTTTCATGCTCCTAAAACAAAATAAGTTATATAAATTTCAAATAAAATGATATATTTATATATCATATTTTATATGAATCACTATGTATATCAAAGATACAAAAGTTCAATGAAATGAAATACCGGACAAAAAAATGGTAATGTTTTTACAAAACCTTTGAATACTACATGTATTCCTAGATGAAATCTAATACTACAATCAATCATATGAACAATCTGATTACGATATCATAGTACTAGGAAGTAGTGAAATTCCCCATGAGTAAACTCTCTAACAATGTTAATATTAGTCCCCTGGAATAAATGGCCTAGGAAATAGAAGGATGACCCTCTTAGATAATCTCTTCATAATCACAAAATGGATCATGAATCCAAGCTAAAACAACAACAAAAGTACCTATTGTAACCCATGTGATCATATTCACCTTTCATACTAATTATTCAAAAATAATTAAAAAAATAACAAATCAATTTTGATATAGTGAAAATACCCATTTTTATTCCAATAATTGAAATCCCGGGAAACCAATTTATATAAAATAAAAAAAATGTTATCAACAAACACAAAAACAATCATGCCAATTAATTGTATAAATCACTTTATAAAATAGTAATAAAAAGGTTCATCTATAGAGTCGAGAGGATAAACCACCTACATTTAAACATGACTCACACATGCCTGTAATTAGATACATTTATAATGAAAACTCAATAACTTCAACGGTGGAACTAGAACCCAGACCAAAATTATTAAAATCGATCCAATTCGAGAAATAGGGTCGGTGGAGAAGTAGAAACAAAACATACATCATGAAGGAACACCCTACAATCTACTACCAATGACAGAATTCCCTCTATAGAGAGATCACAAAATAGATCTAGAATAATATTAAATGAAAAAACTTTTCATACTAATGTATCTTGTCACATAATGTAAGTTATGTACCGTGATCAATGGATGAATTTAGTATAACAGTCACTCACATGGAGAGAAGAAACATTCCATCACTAAAAATAGAACATTGAATGAATGGATGTAGAAAAAACAGTGTCTCCAAAAATCATTGAAGAGTAACCCCTAGTCAAGAGATTACAAAAATATGTACTTGAATTGACACTCAAACCACATATGATCCACTAAAATCACATTATGGGTAATTACATGATGTGTAATACCTTAACACAATGTAAAATAAATTATTTAAAAATACCTTGAAAACCTCATAAACATTGATTAAAATATTATCTTTAATTAATACATGATGTGTAATCTCATCATGCTAGGTAACCATTCATATCGAGAACATTTATAATGACAGTCACCCAGTAACCATTCAACATTTTTTAACATAATTACATGGAATTAATAAATCTCCTAGCATTTAGAAAATCTAGAATCCCTTACTCAAAACACATCACCAAATAATGATATTAAGAAACTAGAAAGACATACCTGATCAAGGTAACGGGATGATACAGATTGAATCATTCTAATATGATACTAATTTTATATATTCAATTGCATAAAATATTGTAAATGTGAAACAGAATAAAAAATAAACTTTATCAACCCATGCCCATGATATTAATATATAATATCACTATTGATCAATTTTTAACCTTGAAAAATAGCACACATAGTATTGTTGAAATACTTTTTTCATTTCTATCATCAATGAGAAGAAGTTATTATAATACCATCATTATAAATGGATCAATTTTTTCTAGTCTCCCCAAAATATAAAATTCCTATAATTAAATATAATTCTATATAAAATTCATAATTTTTAGAATAAAATAATTAAGTAAAGAAGAAATAATAAAATTTTATTAAATTAACACATATTCATTCATAATAAAATTACATTTGAAAAAAAGAAAAATAATATATCATTCATCACATTATTCCTTCATAACCATATTTTTAAATTCCAAACATGACGTATTAGTGAAAAAAATTAATTTTTATGGTGTGAATTACTAGTTTAAATAAAAATCTTCCTGATATTGTTTATAATACCAATGTAATAGCTTTTAATAATTCTATATAATTAAATAAATATAATTTTATTATAGATATAAAGTATATATTTTTCACCAAATACATAGTGCCTCTAACACATTATGAAATGAATTAATATTTTCATATAAAAATCATGGGATAAATTATATTCTTTAAATGGATTTAATTGGAAAAAAATATTATTCCAACACATGATCACTATACATATGTTCATAGTAAAAACCCAATACTAATACATTATAGTGGAAAATATTACTTTTTCTAGTCTAGTAAAATTAATAAAATTATAAATATTCTTGAAATTCAAATAATGATATCATATATATATATATAATTTATTTCCCACTACATGTATGTATTGTCAATGATAAATTTTTTTTCCAAATTTATTGTAAAAATATTTTATTATATCCCACTAAACATAAAAAAATTCATTTCTCAAAGGCATTCATTGAAGGCTCCTGTTACATAACACCTTATTCCTTTTAATTATAAACTAAACATTACTATTCATAAAACCAATTTTTTTAGAAACTAAACATATATGATATTGAAATTAGATATTAAATAATTCATGGATAGTTTAATATTTAAAATAATTACCTACATGAAACTAAAATGTTATTTATACTAATAACCGTATAAATTATACAAAAACATGCATAAATATTAGAATAATGTTTTCAATATACCAGCAAATTTTATAGATCCTAATCTCCAAAAAAACTAATACAAATTTTCTAAACGAAATGAGATAAAAAAATATTTAAAATAAGTATAATATATTTGGGAAGCACTAATTGAAATATCATATTCATTCAATCATAACTTATGATACAGAAATATATATTCAAAATAAGATAACCAACTCAATCATTTCACCTAAATATGATATCATCATTTTAGGGAAGTAGATAATTTTCATTATTGTTTATATATTATTCATTCAACAATAAACTCATATGTATATAGATAAGTTAAAAATTTAAAAAATATAATAGGGAATTCATTAATAAAAGGACTAGTGTTATAAAATTAATTACAGTTTTGGGAATATAATTGAATATTTATCTTCATTGTTTCAATATGTGAAAAATAATATGAGTTTTAGTATTTAGGCATCAACAATAATACACAATAGATATAAATATTTACATACATATATGGAGGAAACCTATAGTAATCTTTCAAAAATAAATTGATTATAAATCTGAATATCGTTAAATACTCATTCACTAAATTAAAATAATATCAATCCTCAAAATTGATACTAACTTACATGATAATTCAACATGGTCATGTTGAGGTTTTTGAGGTAATACTAACTAATAATCCCATTCAACATAAAATTTTTGTGAATTATTTAAAATGAAATAATTAACATACATAAATGATAATAATATATATGAAAATTTAATACCATCATCAAATCCAATAACTAAATGGGATAAAAATAAATCCATATTACGGATAATAAATTTTTTTTTCATCTCAACCTCAAAAAATAAATATAATATGAGACATAAAAATTCCTTCTCCTAATTTTTATAATGATGTGTGGATACATGATTTACATAAATAATATAGTCAAATTGATGAATTAATACTTCCATATTTTATAAAATCATTAATTTTTGAGATGCACCTATATTAAATAATGAAATATTAATATATGTTGTTATTTTAATATAAAGACTTATTGTAGTTGGTTTTTTTATGTTACTCTCAACATACTTTCTATAATTAATTATGAATATCTAGGTAGAAATTTTTATCTCATACAAAATATTGTCTAAATTATTAACTAATTTCATCAATGTTAATACATAAACATACATATGTTCCCTTGAGGATGAGATAGTAGTATATCGCTATATTTTAAATCCTATTTATGATGAGGAACTTGTTCCAAAAATCTATAAATAGTTAATATGAACGATCCATGGGATTAAACCCATCTATAAATCATAATTAAAATCCAAAAAGTTATCTATGAATTTTTTTCTTACATTGTTCCATTCAATAGTTATATTGAAATACAAAAGCTATATCTCCCCAGTGATTTGAAGATACAAGAAAGGATGTCATCTTGAAATAATATTTTCATTTTTGTATAAGATCATCACACTTAAACATATTTTAAATTAATCAACTTTGACTCTCATTTGGAATATAATAAATAACACTAATTATAGATAGTCTAGTTTGAATAGAATATACCATTATTTATTAATAAATTATATCTACATAAGGGGAAGTTTGATCCAAAATATCATCAATGTATATTATCACGAGGAACCATTTTAAAGGATCAAACATTCATGGAATCATTAATGAAATGACAATATACATTTTTTACATTATTGAAATTCCTTGTTATATATTATATAAATATTATATTATAAAATATGAATATATTTTCTATTATTAAATTTCAAAAATTAAATTCAAAGGATAAAGAAGATAAATATAAATGGTTTCTAAATCCTTATATTAAAAATTCTCATGATTTTCATCATGGACCAGAGACCCGGAATCAGGTTTATTTGGGCTACAACTAAAAAAATGAAACATTTTCATTTCTACTTATCTTGGGTTTTTATATAAATAAATGATTTCATCCAAATTCTCTATCCATATAAAAACATATTGAAGTTCTTTTATACATAAAAGTGTGGATGGGTTATATCAATATAAATATTAATATCTATTTCTAGAATGTACTGAACTATGTCCAATCACCACTCCAAATATTTATCTTTTTAAATAAACATATCTATCAATCCAAAACCAACATGAGAATTACTTTATATAAAATAATCAATCATTCTCTTTTAAGGGTTAAATTATTATATATTGTCATGTATGCATCTGGAAAAATCATCTTTTGAAAGAAATCATTACAAATAACAAGGAAATATATATGAACAAATATAAAATTACTTCAATAATATCATAAATATCTTAAAATCACTAATAAATATAATATAAAATTTGTTGATTAATTTTACAAAATGAAATATATTTTACATGATGCAATCATTATCTAAATGTTTTTTAAGGCCTTGAATAGAATTTTATTAAACAATTATATTAACCAAATAATATATACAACTCCTTAGAATTTCCAGCATAATATTGTTCGTAACCATGCTTTATAGGTAGATTTTACCATTAATTGAGTTACCTCATATATATATTTCTCGAATATCGGACCATACAGCCTTAAAATTTTAGTGCGTTTTGACGAATTTTGGATTATTTTATAGAAATAAGTTATGATAAACTAATCTAAATGTTATTTAATATAACAAAGAAGTGTGTTATGATGGTGTAAAAATATGAAAATGTTACATTCTGTTTTAATTAATTAAAAGTGGAATTTTGTGTCTGATAGTGTTGATACCCCATAAAGAGATCATTGAATTTAACTATGTGGTGCTATTACTTCAATGTTTGAAACACTTCATATAAGTATTTATTGAGTGGATGATAACTAGTTAATAATGTAAATGATCCTTCTTGTTTTGATTTTGATGCCTCAACACCTAAATATTTTTATGTTTTCTATTGTTTCTTTGGTTTGTGGTATTTTTTCCAATGAGTAATAGTTTTGTAAGAAATTTTGTTGAAGATCATAATATTTTTAGTATTATTAGTGTTTTTTTAATCGAGCTTCTATGCAGTTTAATATATATACAATGATCAATTATGATATATAATATTCAAAGGATATAAGACTTATTAACAAAATCATTGAAATTTTTAAAGTCATTGTATATACATATTAGTAATTATCAGAATCAAGTGGTGTTCATGTTTAATGATTCATTTTTTCAACTGTATAATAGAAGTTATTATTTTGGTGCAATTTTTTCATTAAAATTAATTGATTTCTTATTTCTGTTACAATAGTACCTAGTATTATATATATATATCAACATATTTAATTGGATAGAAGAGATGGATTTCATCAATTTGTATTATTTTCCTAATATAATATCCATATATGATTTTTTCTATTGTTATCCGAGAAAAATTTCTTTTATTCTTGAAATTATTCCTACTTTCCCATTTGATTATTGTATTTCAAATCATATATTAACATACATTTTTTTATTTAAATTTCATCTTTTCATATAAATTTTTCAATTTTTTAACATCTACATTTTAATTTATACTTTAATATTATTTTACTATTAGATTTGAAAAACAATATGGGTTCTAATAAAATATGCATCATTATGTGAGAATAAATCCAATAGTTTAAATTTATCATTAATTAACCCATCATGAACTGTATTTGCATATAAATTTTTGGAATACACACAACTTTAGAGCTCAATATAATTTATTTAGTTTAATGGGATCTTACTTGATCATTTGATTTAAGTATTATTTTACATTATCCATACATATTACATGTTGAATATTGTATACATTTTTTACATGTAATTGCTTAAAATATGAAGCATATAAAATATAAATCCTTGTGAACCATTAATCACTGATTATGTGGACATTTAAAATTAATATAACTGAATGAATAACATTGTTATCAATACAGGTGGGGTAATTAAATTATAATTACTAGAAATTATATAATTCAGATGATATAATTATACATCATTAATCATGGATATGTGTCGGAGTAACAGTATAACAATAATCGATATAATAATTATTTATTATCAATTAAATATTATATTTATAGTTAACTTTATTCAAATGGGAATGCAAAGAAAATATTGAAAAATCCTCAAATAAATCAATATTGGACTTCCAATTCCTGAGAAACTATATGCTCTAAGAATCATGTCCATTATCGTGTTTTTATTTGATATGTCATAAACCAGTGGCATAGATGAATAATTGTTTCTTGATGATTTTTAATGGACTTAAATTATTGTGTGAGATGGAAATTACTAATTAATATGTGGTAGAAAATATTATTTGTATTATTCTACAAGAATTGATACATTAATATATAGATATATATGATACTAACAATATATAAAATATTATTATTGATGACCACATTAAGACTCTCATCCAACATTAAAATCATTTTAAGAATGATAGAAACTAGTAGATGATGAATAGTTTAGGTCTATTATCGTCAAAAATAGTAGTTTTAACATCTTGCAATTAGATATAACTTAAAACTACTATAGTGACTAATAATTACAAACAACAATGAAAATATTATATTTCAACATACCATCATAGAGTATTTCCTCTACTACAAAATTGGAGGAATAATATTTTCAAAATGATGAATTTTTAGTATAACTCCCAGAAGAACATTTATTATAAACATACTATGAAATACTATTTACATAATTAATGTAATGAATATACGAAACCAATGCATATTATTCCAAATTGTTATGGGATAATTTTAAATAATAAAGATGGTATACCTTAAATGATGAAATATATAAAATCAATTAGTTATACTAAAATTATCTTATGTTCTATAGAGGATCCATCTTTTAAAACTAATAGTGATTCAGATTATGATAATAGTAATTAAATTTTTCGATTCTATATAAATATTCCTTAAGAAATATGTGTTTCATGGTGAAATAATCTCTAGAATAAATTCAAATATTACCTCTATATTATAATTCTTCTCTCACATTTGATGATATTAGTATTTACACTTCCCCAAAATTTTGGGATAATTTTCCATTAATAATCGATATTATTACATATATGACTATATTCAAAAATAAATATTTTTTTTCAAAAAATAATAATTCTACTAATTAATTTATCGAATATAAAAATATTTAATTTTTAATCATACTAAATAAATTAGAAATTTTATATTTTGATCTAGATGGTAATATAAACATAAATAATCACTTAATGATGAAAAGATAAATGATTATATAAAATCTCAAATTACTATAATAAATATGATTCCATATAATTTTTCTTCCATTGATGATTTTTAAATAAAGAATTTTTATAATTTTTCAGTATTTTGATTTTTTTATATTATTGTTCTCTTCTTTAAATTCCCATTTCCATTCCATTTATGTTAGTTTATAACATGTTGCATTCCATAATAACTGTCAATGTAGTAGTAATTGGTATATAAATTATCCACTAAACCATGTTTAATATCCCATAAACCATACAGATTATATTTATAAGGATCTTCTGGATGTGAAACATTATAATTTTTTATATATCCTTGTTGATAAATTATTGTATTCCAATATTAATTAAATAAAAAAATTTTGGTTTAAAAAGTAGAAATACATTTTTCAGAAAGCAATGTTTGGGTACCAAAAGAAAAATAATGTGCTATATGTATAACTGTTTTTTAAACACATTATAGGATAATTTTGTTATTTCATGTAATAAAAAAAATTAGAACAATAGAATCAAAATATTTGAAGGAAGTAAACAATACCATTTTATCTAAATTAAAAATATTATACTATAATGTAATGCAATGCTATGTAATTCCCATTATATAATTATATTTTAAAAAATACTCACAGTTAATTAACAATGAGGTGAAGCTAATAACTTTTTTACCTTTTGGAATGAAAAATATATCATTAATATTTCAGATGATGAAAATGTACTATATATATATATCAATTAATGTATACACTGTAAAAAAATATGAAAAAATTAGTATGATTTTACCCTATAATTGTGATGTAAAATATTCTTCACCTATTTAGACCAAAAAAACATGAATCTAATATTTCATGTCCTTAAAATAATAATAATTGAAAAAAATGATGAAGAACTTATGGAGAAATAAGTATTACAACACTAGAGTGTTTTACTATTTTAAATATGTTATAAATTACAAGAATAACTCCAAAAATACTAGTGAATTCTTATCTTATTTAGCCTTACTGTTTGGTCCCACATACCTTCTAGGAGGTATGCAAACTGTATATTAAAAAATAAAACACTTGTTGAATTAATTAGTAAGAGATTGTACCAGATATTTCTATGAGACTATTTTCTAAAAATGAATAAAATAAAACTCATGAATTTGATAAAATTACATTCTCTCAGGGTTTGGAAATCTCAATGATTATCACAATCAAATGTGATCACTGCTGGGTTTTTTAAATGTGAACATTGAAACATATTTTAATGAAAAATAAAGATCAAATAATTCCATGGAAGAATGAAAACTATAGTAGAATAGTATTTTTAATTGAATAAATAATTACATTCATTTAATTTATATATATACTATTTGGATATTTGTAAAAAATAATTTTTTTGGTAGAAATATTTGAGTGAATGTATCTAAAATATAAATCAACTCTACTGTTATCATGTTGTAGGTAGAAAACCATATAAATTATTTAAATCTATGATTCTAAATTTTTTTACTGGATAGTATTAATATGAAAATTATTCATTTTGGATAATAAATATAATCATTATAATTTTTTTCATAATTATAATGAATGATATTTTCATAGATACTACATGATGAGTAATCCTTATTGTGTTTTCTAAAAAAATGTCACAATCCAATAATGATATATTAATGTCACATTTAACGACCAAGAAACATATAAAAAATAATCATCCAATAGATAATAATATTGAATTTATTTTCAAACCCCCCATGATTTATGACTATATACTAACTCACATCCATATGAAATTGAAATATCCCACAGTTGATTAATGTAGGATAGAGTATCATAACGAAAAAATAATTTTGAATAAAATTATATATTTTATTTCATATATATCATACACATGAACTATGCATCATATGTTGAATATGTTATGCATTGTAATTATCATAAATCTCTAATGCATTTATAAAAATCTGAATACACTTAGTACACATAATTCACTAATTATATTTAATTTTCAATTTATATTATGTTTTTATATAATTAATCATAGTATTTCATGGAATATTTTTATTTATGTAATCCATACCTTTAAAATTTTTAAATTTACATATGTATACCCATTTTAAATGGGAGATATGAGAAGGTGAGAGTACTTATATTTATTTTCATTAGAGACTATTCTTTTTTCAATCAATTCTATGGTAATTTAATATTAAAATTCCACTTAAATATATTATCTTAATTAAATCTAAATTATGATAAGAAATATATAATATTTATGGAATACTAATTTTATTCTTATTTTCCATTTATTTTTATAACTGAATCATTTTTTATTAATGCAAATAGATGAGGAAGTATGTTCTATTTTATTATGATTTATCGATAAAGGGGAGAAATAAATTCATATGACAGAAAAGATATTTTACAAATAGAGTTTATTAGAATTATTAAATTATTGAATTAAAATACACACTCATTATTTAATTATATTATCTAAGGGGGTACATTTAATTAAATTATGAGATGTTTTTGTAACTCAATTTTCTCATATATTAATATTTTAAGATATATATACATTTCATTATTTCTTCATTACCAAACCAATGAGTGAGGGTATTTGGAAAATATTATTGGAAAGCCTTAATTTTATTTTATTTATATAGAAATTCAAAAATGTACATATTAATTTGGAAAATGTAATGAAGTGGGAGAATTATTCAAATGAATATTTATTTTATGGATGGATGTTTTAAAAAAAATAACTATATTATTGTAATATATTAGATAATTTTAAGCTATTTATTTTTAATATATATAAATATTTCTTATAGGATAAATTTATATTTCAAGGTTTGAATTCCCAAACCCAACTCACCCCTAAACCGGTGGCCAGATCAGTCGCCACATTACCTCAAGCGAGACTCCCTATATGTCGGAAGCATCCGATTAGCAAAATGGTTCTAGGGATACTCAATTAAGAAACTATAACTTCTAATTATAGGCACTAAAGTGGAAAATATCATAAAATGGAGGAAACAATGTGAAAAACGATAAATTATAATAATTCATAATTTTATAAATATTATATTTGTCAAAACTGACAAAGACAATGTTATAAAATACATGCATGTAATGATTGTACAACTATGAAAGTGGTAAACAATACATCATGCATTACAAAAGCGACCTGAGTATGATGTTAGATATAAATATTTGTAGGCTAGGACCACCAGTGTCTATCCCAAATATAGATAGTCATTAATTAATTTAAATATTTTGAAAGCATACATGAACAATGTAGTCGATAAAATATTTATATACCCAAGAACATGCTTCAGTACTCAGCTGGTGTCTGTACATGTATTATACATTTATCACACACAAACAATAGTAATCACACATTCATGTTCATTTTTCAAATATTAATTCCCTGTTAAATTATATAAGCCTCATTAATTTATATAAGCCTCATTAATTGATATTCTTTATTTAGCCGCATAATTTTATGGGTTCCTCTACACACTTGTATCTCAATAACAACCTTCGTTGTGTCTGGATATGAACCATTTTCCATATTCAATCGTAAATCATTGCATCCCATTGGATTTTATTAACCACTAAAATCAAATCATGTATGAACATTTGGACCCACAATCCGAATTTAATTACTGGGTGTAGAACTTCTGGTTAACATACATAATGTGTATTTGGATCATCGCTCCTTGCCTCACAGCCCATGGGTATTTAGAGCATTAGTTGATATCTCCTAAAATAATATTTTCAAGAATTATTGGTGTAGTGTGCCATATATTACACCCCATGAGTATTTAGAGCATCAGTCCCTCTCTCACAACCCATTTATAAATCATACATATATATTTATCATTGGTGTTTAATGACATATCTAACACCAAAAACCCATCCACTAATTAGAACATAAATTAATTAATCAAATCTGTTAATTAATTTCAAATGTAATTGAAAACTTAAAACTCCAGTAAAATTATTCTACAATTAATTAGCCATTCATCACCTCTGTAGATATTAATTAATAAAATATTAATTATTCTTAAACACAGACATATGAACCAGATAGTTAAGTCAACATTTAGTTATCCCAATTATTTATCAAAAACATGATAATTAATTTTCAAATAAATTTTCCTTATTCCCTTACTAGTCAAATAAATTAGTTAAATATACCAAAATAATTATCCACCACTACAGTTAACTAATTACAAAATACCATTAATTTATACTTCAATTATTTAATCTACATAACAAATCACAACCCATAATTAATTCTCAAAAAACTTAATTATCTCAATATAAATATCAACACTCTATAATTATATTCCATAATTAAATAATTAAATTTATTAATTAAAAAGAACATAAATAATTTACCATTGACTAAGAAAATATATTCAAAATGACTTATCACATTAATTAATTATAAATTAAAATTAATTCATAATATAATTTCAATTTAATTACTTTATAATAAATTAAAATGTTTCAACAAGATAAAAACTCCTTAAATAATTAAACATGTAATTAACAATATTAATGAGCCTCAACATTCCATGAATAATTCAACAATCTAATATTAATTTCATAGCATCAACCCGTCATATATCATTACTATCAAAAATATATATGGAAAACACAAACCACAACCAAGCAGGATACAACACTACAGCTACATTTGTTTTGAGGGAAAAAGATTGTTTGAGGGGTTTTATAATAAAAACGTGATATTACTTATCACCCAAAAAACATATGAAATTTATCATTTTAAATCATTAAATTTGTTAAATTATCATTAAGAGGCATTAAATATTAATACTTCACTACATGGATGTAATTTCTAATAAAAATTTAAGTAAGAAATTTTTAGATGCATTTATAAAATTAAGGACTTGGAATGTGACCCTACATCACGGTTTAACCAATTCAATACACAACATCTTGATAAATGGCAGAAACCAATCCAAAAATGTTCTACAGTCGCACGTGTTCACACCTTCACACACAAAGACACACAGTCAAAGATATATATATATATATATATATATATATATATATATATATATCTATGTTTTCTCTAAAACAACGTCGTTGAATTGAATATTCTTGAACCACCTCACCTTGGATGGTGGTTTCCGGAATGTAGACCAATTGTTCCCGAGAACCCCATTGCACAAGCATATAATCAAAGATACAAGGAATCCTAATTAAACCCGAACAATAGGATTTTGACCAAGAAAATAAGGTGAGGGAGGTTTCAAATGGACCATGCGAAAAATGAATGATATACAGAAGGACTGACCTAGATGAGGAGGACATGACTCCTGAAGATAGTAGAAGGATTTGAGCGCGTGTAGAGGAGCCAAAAAGGGGGGTGTAGTACACCTCATAGTGGGTGGGGGCCTGGTGTGTGTCACTGCTCTTAATGTGTGCCTCCTCCTTCATTATATATCAATTAACTCATTAACATCATAA
This sequence comes from Viscum album, assembly GCA_963277665.1. NCBI lineage: Eukaryota > Viridiplantae > Streptophyta > Magnoliopsida > Santalales > Viscaceae > Viscum > Viscum album. Next base: position 1,102,000,628 of record OY728145.1, read on the forward strand.
TAAACTAATAGATATAATATAACAATAATATCATTTATCATTCTTGTTTAATATAATAGTTTTATATTAATGAAATGATTAATAAATGTTTCATAATTATTTCTGAAATACTTCATTAGTCATCCAATTAAAATATTGTACCATTTATTGAATATATTTGATACAGTAATAATAATAATAATAATAATAATAACTCTAATAACATCCATATTATAGTTATTAAATCGTTCTTTTATTTAAATTAAATAAGAACAAATTTAAACAATCAGGTAACTATGCTACTTACAGTCATGGTTTGTCTAACTATGAACAACCTGATTACACCCAAATCCTAATATCCATGTCACCTATTATTACACATAATTTATAACCAATATATCACCATTAAAATTTTTTTTATTGATATTCACTAAAAATTTTAATTAAATACATTCCCCATATCATGTTATTTAATTAATTTTTTTCAACCCAATTTATTAAAATATAGAACTCCAACTCATCAAAATTTAAAGAATTATATAAACATTAATTTATTAAATAAAAACGCATCCCCTCATCAATTAATTAAATTCATATTGACCTTAAAATTAATTAAATGATACCCTAAATAACTTGTTTAATTAAATTAAATTCAACTGTAATAAAAAATAAAAGAAACTGCCAAAATAACAAAAATCATTTTTATTATAATTTAATAAAAAAATTATTAATAAAACCCAAATAAAATCTCCAGTACACATCATTTAATTAAATTATATTGAACATAATTTAATTAAATAAATCCATAGTTTCAAAAAGAATTAATTATTTCCCACATTTACTTGGATTCAATTAAAAAAACCTCAAATCCATTATTATTATTCAATAGTAGAATAGTAAAATCCCAAAATAATAATAATTATTATAATCGTAAAACCATAATAAAAAATTCACATTATTATAATTATTCAACCTTAAAAAACCCTAACTCATCTATTAAATAAAAACTCTTCTTTATAAATTTTGAAACACCTTATTTAATTAAAAAAATCTTTATAAAATATGAATCACAACATTAAATTTCATATAACTATTATTCCTCATTTAATTAATAATTTATTTGAGATAACCAAGGTCCATATTAATTTCACAAAAACGTTACATCTCATTATTCTTATATAGAAAATCATTTAACATAAATGTTACAACCCATTAATCATGCAACTAAAATCATTTAACAACAAAATAATGTATTACATAATAATAATAATAATAAAATCATCATCATTATTGTTAAAACATTTATCTATTTAAACAGAAATATAATATTTAATATTTTTTAATTAATACAAATAAAATATTAAACTGGGTAAGCTACACGGGTTGGACCGCAACCGTGCGGATCCTGTAAAAATCTATTAATGTGGACTTTTCTAGATCTGGAGCTCTTGAGACTTATCAGGACACCCTTCAAAATAATTGGCTATTCAACGAAGTCTAGAAACAACACCTTTATGTGTTACGATAGTCATAATATTGTTCTGGAGCTCAATTTAGAAACATACACATCGATATAATGAGAAAATTTAAAAAAAACATTTTAATTTAAACCCAATTACAAAACACAGGTCATTAAAATCTTCCAACCATAAGAACTTCTTATACATAAGAATTAATAGGAAACTAATACTTCTTCTGACCTACCAAGGTTTAGAGTTTATTTTTTAATAATAAAATTACATTTCCAAACTCAAAACACACTACTAACTAAAACATAATTCCATCCGCTTAATTCTTTAAAACCTGACCCAAAGCTCAATAAAAAAGAGATTAAATATGAGGCCATTATCGATAAATAATTGATAAAATAGTCAAATATCAATCGACCAATAGAAAATGGAATCCCATGATTACCTGAAACGACATTATGGTCACAAAACCCACAGTCACCATTAAACTAGAAACAAAACTTTTTAAATGATTTTATCAAAAAACACATATACATCAAAGACCTTACATGAGCACTGATAACATCCCCATACCAATCCATTGAAATCCTATTAAAAACTAATATTCGCCAACACGAATGAATTCAGATATCAATGAAACCCCACATGCAGTGTACCACCGATATAACTACAACACATCATACCCAAAAACATTTAAATTTGTATCATGACATAAGATCGACACTATCTTATTGTATCATTAATGATGTCAAGATAGGGGTAATTCTCATTTAATCTGAATGAGCACACTAAGAGGAAACCCATATATCTAAAGGAACATTCATACTATCATCAGTTGACTCTTTACAGAAAAATAACAGTTTCTCTTACTAACACATCATCAATCAACAATCAATAATTATATCATCCATGGTATTCATGTTCTATCAAAGAATTCTACTGAACCACTACCCACCTTTCGATTATCCATTTCATCACAATGAATGATCAGCCTCTCAATTGTATTCTATTTAAGTACACCTTAAAACATGTGTGTTATGTTTCTTGAAACATGATCACTATGTTAATCATTGATCATAAGAGTCATAACATAAACCAATTTGCGTGTCAAAAAAATCGTGTACCAGAAAGTCATCCTGAGAAGTGGAAAAAACATACCATAATCCTAAAAAAAATTAATGGTACTAGATAAACTTAGTTATCCGCTTACAAAACATAACCGTCAACCATCTCTCCAGGTCATGAAAAATCAAAATCACGAGGTTCAAAACACCCTTTTAACATTTTTACAATTTTAATTAATTAAATTCAAACTTCAAACATTTGAATGAATTTCTACAAACACAGAAGTAATTTTTTAATACAAGTAACATGTTATTCAAAACAAATCCCAAAAAAAATAGGCATGATATCCAAAACATATTCATTTTAATCTTATTTTTATTCCAATATAAACTATATTTTTATCATCTAAATTCCTTTTAACAAAAAAGGGACATCTAAATCTCCCATTTATTCAATTTGGGTTCTTCAAAAAGCAACCCCAGAATGGTTCATTACAATAAAAACTCAACATTTTTACATTCGTAGACATTTTCGAACATACTATGGTAATATGGTTCAGTCACACTAATGTCCATCAACAAGAATATTAGGTTCCCATAAACCATACCAAAGTCATTTGGATCCCATTTAAGATATCATATTTTCATTTAATATTTTAATATTAGCATCACATTTTAATTGTTTAAATACATGAGTTACCCTTTTTCGAAATTATAAGGCTCCCATTATCCTTACTATTGATAACTTGTTATGTCGTAATTTCAACAAAATAAATTTATCTGCTGAAATAAAACATATATCAACAATCTAAATGGTCACTACAAGTAGCCAACGTAGTCCAACAAGCCGAATTTAGTAAAACACAATAGAACAAAAAAGTGTTGCACATAATCATTGCATATTATCACTAAATCATTTAAATTATATCCCCGAAACATGATATCTAAAATGGAATGCAATATAAGTACAACACATGGTATATGTTCAAGGAAAAGAATCCATATTAGCATGAATAAAACTAATGGAAATACATGGAACATAATATATGCATGGCATGTGAATCTATAAGTGCATAATCTGATTCATGAAATGAGACCTCCATTCTATATCAGACCAAGGTAAAGTTTTCAAAATATTCATTATCACTAAATAGTAGGAAATACAATAGTCACTCAATGTGAAATCATATCAACTTTAATATCGAAAAAACATGAACATCATTTCTTATCCCACACAACTTTTCCATATCTAGTATAAGGGGTGATCGGTCCCATGGACGACTATTAAGCCATGCACTGAAACCATACATGTAGTCTTTGTACAAACCCAAAATAGGAAGTCAAAAGGAAAATAACATGCCTTTGATACAACTTTGTAACATCATGATCCAGATCACCCCTGAACCATTGGCCAGATCATTTTCCACATAACATCAAGTGTGTATCCTCATATGTTAGAGTGTTCCAACTAGTAGTGAGGGTCTAAGGATTTTTATTGGGTATATTATACCCTCTTATCAAAGTAAATATGGCGGAAAATATCTGAAAATGGATGAAACAACATGAATAACAATAATGCAATGAAAGATATATTTTTATACAGATTATATAAAAAAATGGCCAACACCAATGCTATACAATGATTCCATGTAATGATTGTTCAATAATTAAATATATAAACAATACATTATTATTTACATATCAATAAAGAAATAATTAAATTATGACTCATGCTTCAAGGTGTCATCCATGAGCATCACAAACATCTTCCCAGTCCTCCACCATTTTCTCCCAAATATACGCAAATAGCATAATCCTAAAACCATATAGAATATACTATGGTAACCAAGTGAAATGTAGTCCCGATTAGGGTGTGAGATATAAATCTAAGTATGCCATGACTATAGGTGTCTAACCCAGATATAGAAAATCAATAAAACTTTAAATATTTTGAAGGCCTACATAAATAAAGTAAGAAACACATTGTAACTATATACCCATGTACCTACCATAGCCCTCTGCTGGTGTCTGGTCCCACATTATATATTTTTCATGAATACAAAACATTCATCATGTATTAATTATCAATTTTACAATTTTCTACTCCATGTTAAATGATATAATCATCATTAATTTATATTAATTATTTAACCACATATATCTCTAGGTTCCACACGATAGTTGAATCTCAATACCTTCATCGGATGTGCAAGGATCTATGATGTTTTCCATATTCCATAACAAATAAATACATTACTCTGGGTTTTGTTAACCATTTATTTTAGTTCAGGTATGATCAATTGGACCCACTATCCAATGTCAACTAATTGGTGTATAACGTCTTGTCTAGCACCCTTGTGACTACTTGGAGCATCAGTTATCTTCTCACAACTCGTCTATTTTTGGATAAACAAACCATATCCTATAAAATAATATTTTCATGCATGATGGGCGTATAATTCCATGTCTTTCACCTAGTGAGTATTTGGATCATAATTCCATATCCCATTACATTATTATTAATCATACATATATATTTATCATTGGTCTAAAACACCATTTCTAACTTTGAAAAACCATTCATCCATTAATTCTTAAATTAACTAATCAAATCCATTAATTAATTCCACATCTAATGAAGTACATAATACTCCAATCTAATAAATCAAGAATTAATTAACTAGTAAACATGTCATTTGTAAATAATTTATTTATAATTAATTATTCTTAACCACAAGAATTTCAACCATAATATTATACCATAATTTAATTATAGCAATTCCATAACAAAAAACATTATAATTAATTTACCATTCAATTTTCCTTATTCCCTTACCAATCTAAACGGTTTGTAAAATAACTAAAAATATTTTCATAATGCAACAATTAACTAAATAGACATTACTGTTAATTTATACTTCAATTAATTAATCTAAAAAAATGACATCCCATTAAGAATTTCCCAAAAGAATTAATTTTGTAAATCCAAATGATAACTATCCATAATAAATTTACACATTTAACTATTTAAATCAACTACTATAAAAGCACATAATTTATTCTCCATTTACTATGTCAATTTATCTGAAATGACTTATCACATTTACTAATTTACAAAAAATTATTTTGTAACATCATTTAATTTTAGTTATTTCCCTATTAAATAACATGTTTCTAAAATTCCATCATCCATTAATTAATTCAATAATTAATTAAAAATTTTTAAGAGCCTCATCATCCCATGATTAATTAATCCACCAAATATTCATTCCAGGGTATCAACCAATCATATATCAGTACTAATTAAAAGATAAATGTCTAAAAAACACAAGAAAACATGATATAACAATACCAATATTTTTTGTCTGAAGGTCGTGCACTTCCTTTAATGGGATTTATTATAAAAATATGATATTTCATATCCCTTAAATCAATTTTGATATTTATCAATTTATATCATTAAACATGTTAAATTCACATTATGAGGCATTCAATATAAATAATTCACTACAGGGATTTAATTTCTAATAAAAGGGATGTAGTAAATTTTTTAATGCATTTTAAAATATGAAGACGGAGAAAGGACCCTAACTCAGGGTGGAACCAAATCAATACTCAGCAGCATGGCATACAATGACAACCAATCCACAAATGGTCTAGAGTCTTATGCAATCACACCTTCATATATATATATATATATACGTACAAATATATATATATATATATATATATATATATATATATATATATTTGTGTGTGTGTGTAGTCTCCCGAAAGACGGCGACGAATAGAATACGCCCGAACTGCCCTTCCTTTCACGACGGTTGCTAGAACACAGACCAAATAGACTGGATAACCCCGTTGCACAACCTTCAAATTGAAAAAACCAGGAATCCCAAATTAAACCCGATCCTTATGATTTTGGATGAGAAATAAAGTTGAGATATGAATCAAATGGCCAATTTGAATCCTGAATAATATGCAGACATACTCACCTTAATGAGGAGGACATGACATTTGAATACACAAGATGTATCCCAATGCGTGAAGAGGCTCTGATAAGGGGGGGGGGGTATAGCGTGCTTCGTAGGGGGTGGGGCCTGGTGCATGTCGCTTCTCCTTCATTGTGTCATTCCCTCCATTCAATCTCAATCAACATGTTATCAACTTAATAAAATATTATTTTTAATATAATAAGAATAACATTTATTATTCTTATTTAATATAATATATCTGCATTAATTAACCTCTAAATAAATTTTTCATAATTAATTATGAAATACCCTATAAATCATTCAATTATATTCCTGTAACATTTATTTAATAAAATAAAAAATATAATAATAATAACATCCATATTATTATTATTTTTAAATCATTATTTTATTTAAAGGAAATAAAAAACACAATATGAAAATAGGGTAAACGCGACGCTGACATGCAATGTTTGAAAAACCGTGCACCATTCAATTACAGCATAATAGACATTTACATGTCTTTAAATATAACCCATCATTAATAAGCACTAGCTAATCATTTACACATTATTTAATAAAATTCATTCATGAAATTTAATTAAATAAACTCACCAAATTTTGTTATTTAGATATATTTTCCCAACCTAATTTAGTGAAATTAAAAACTCTGACTCATCTCTATTTAATTAATTATCTGGACATGAATTCATTAAATAATAAATAATCCTCTCAATGATTAATAAAAATCTTATTGACCATGATTTTAATTAAATGAGACCCACAAAAACACATTTAATTAGATTCATTTCAACCACATATTAAATAAAAGAAACCGCCAATATAATAACTATCATTATTATTGTCATCTAATAAAAAACTTATCTGATAAAAAATAAAAAAATCCACACTGGTCATCATTTAATTAAATTATTTTGAACTCAATATAATTAAATAAAGAAGTATTTTGTAATAATTAATGAAATACCCCTTTTTCATTATATTTAATTAAAAAACCCCAAAATCTATTATTATTATTCTTCAAAAAAATAATAACAAAAATAATTAATAAAAATTATTACACCCATAAAACTGTAATAATAATAATCACAGAGTTATTATTATTAAAAAATTGATAAAGGACAACACCTCTATTAAATAAAAACACATCATTATTAATACAAAAAATCATTATTTAATTAAACACATATCGATTAAGATGACTTGGCGCTGGCCTGGTCTCGTACAAGCAGATCCGTTAGAGGTTTTTCTTTCCATCTCCACTATTGGACGTTTGATTTGCACATGAGTCGCGATTCCTCCACTACGGCAATCAGTATTCAACTTATGGGGCTGCCACTACCCTTTCAGAATCCATCTCTCCTCCATTAAATAGGTAATTCCTTGGGTCATTTACTCTGTGCGGACTGGAAAACGGAGTCCATGGTGCATCCTATTGTCGCACGCATGTGTGTCGAAATGGAGCTCTCCCGTCCTCCACCCGACAAGGTTTGGATTGTGATTGAGGGGAAATACAGGCACGTGAAAAATGTTTTCTATGAATCCTGGTCAGCGTTTTGTTATTTCTACCACAGACATGGATACTGTGTTAAGGAGTGCCGTAAAAGGTCTTCGGCGGTTTTGGTTGATCCTTCTCCGGCGGGTAAGGGTGTTTCATCGCAAGCTGAGGGTGTTAGAGACAATGCTGTCATTGGTACTGAGACTGCTGCGTGCAATTTGAGGTCAGGGGATGTGTCTTTGAGTACCATTGATAATGTTGTGACTCTTTGAGGTGATCAAGAGCAGGGTCCACCTAGTCAACCTGGGCTAGGTTTGTCCTGTCTGCCGAATGCTTCGGTGGTGGATCCTACTGGTTTGGGGAGGGCGAAACCTGTAGGCCCGGTCTTGAAGGAAGAAGACAAGGTCTCGGAACCATAGGTGGAGGCTGTATTTGATCGTCTTAGGAAATATTTAGGTGTTTTTCAGGTGACCAGCGACATGGGGAAAAAGAGTCAGGGTCAGATGGATGGGGCTTTGGCGAGGTCGTTGTTTCCTACAGGGGAGTCTTCATGTTCTGAGGCTAACTGTGTTTCGTTCAATGGATGGGGGAATCTGAATTCCCAGCATCAGTTTATGGGTAGGGGTTTTGATCAACCTACTTTTCAAGAGGGGTTATGGGATGGAGAAGCTTGTGTCGAGGGGAAGGAAGGGGTCAATGGGGGAGGGTTTTCCCCGGATACCACCCTTGGACAAATGTTAGGGAATGCCTCAGAGGTACAGGCTCAGGCCATCCTGGGAGATGTAGGGGGTCCGGATTCTGGTACTCTGTCTGGGGTTGCTTCTGCTACCCAGCACCCTGTCGTCTTGAGCAACAGGTTTGAAGGATTGATGGAAGTGGATCTGAGAGTGGAATCTCTTTCCTTGGATGAAGCAGATAATTCCAATAGGATGAGTTTTGATGGCATCACTCTGGGAGGTCGGATCAGGGGTCATGCTCATCCAGAGTGTGTTGTTGGTGGAGGGGAGTCATAACATGACGTGGTTGGTAGGAATTTTTCTGAAGAAGAGCCCGGTTCAAGAAGCAACATGAGTAAGAGGAGAAAAATGGGTAGGAAGGATTAATCCTCCATACCTCCTCCTTTGAGGACCCGGTCAGGAAGAAAGATAATGGTTGAGGAGCTGGACAAGGAGGTCAGGTGTAACCATAAATAATCTGATCAGCCTGAAACTATATCAGACTTGGTTCTATGCTCGGACGAGGTATTGATAGAGAAAGTTCTATTTCTCAATGCTTCGAAAGAGGAGGCAACCACGATGATGGGTCGGAATCTTGAAGAGGACCTTAATGATGAAAATTATTTTTGGGTTGAAAAAAAAGATGTGATTCTGGTTGCAGGGTTCAACAAGGGGTTGATCAGAATTGAGGAGTACATGCAGATCTGGAACAAACTGACTTCTGCTTTTGAAGACCTGGTAAGGGGGTATCCACTTTTATAGGTCTCTAGTTTAACCTAGAAGATTCTTAGGGATACGAGGTCTGGTAGAACTCGACTGGTTTTCAATGATTTTGTTTTTCCATTCCCTAACTAATGTTTTGTTGAGTTTCAATCCTTGTTGTGTGGATATGCTGGAGGATCAGATCGGCTCTGAAGGGTTAGAGCACGCTGCTTCCTCCTCTGAAGGTCATTGGGGATGTGGCTGATTTAGAAGGATGGCTTGCCATCAGGAGGGACCATGCTTGCATGGGATCGCCGAGTGGTCCTTCTATGGAGGTAACGGTTGCTGATATTACTTGGAAGAGGTTGGTTCTGGTTTGTTTTTTTTGGAACTGTTTGGTGTTTGTTGGAACATCTGGTTTCTCACTTTTTCCTCAAAACTGTCTTTCTTAATAAAAAAATAATAATTTGCGATAATAATAACAACAAAACTTTTATATTATTATTTATACTTTGATCTATTTAAACAAAAATCTCCCATGTAATGTTTTATAATTAAAATAATTAATATATTAAACTGTTTATGATGCACTGGTTTGATAAAAACCAAGAACAGCATGTGTAGATCCATTAAAGTGGAGGATTCCAGATCTGTTGCCCCCATGACTTATTGAGACACCCATGAAAATTACTGTCTATTCACCCAAGTCCAAAAACAACACCTTTATGTATCCCGACACTCTGAATAATGTTCCAGAGATCATTATAAAAATCGATTCATTAATATATGATTGTTGTTCTCGAAAACCTTCATAATTTAAACCTAGTTCAAAAATATGGGAATTTACATAAGGATATTGTTAGGATGATTGATTAAAAAATTACATATTTTATTCCTTTAAATTTATATAAAACATAAAATTACACATGATTTCATTTATTTCTTTCATTATGAAAATTGGGGTATTTTTGGGGATATTATTTTATTATTCATATTCTCTATTACATTTGGATTAAACATATCATTGTGGACATGATCATGATTTATATTTCTGTTTTTGTTTTTTGTATTAATTTTTATTGTGTGGACTTATTTTCATATCATGAGTTATAATTAACCAATAGAACATGTTGCTAATTTGAACATAGGGGTGTGATTTCGTGGCAATTATGAATGAACTCCATGATATATCTACCATTGGTAGAGGGAATATTGTGTCAAATATTTCAGAAAAAATACATAAATATCTCAAAATTAGTCTATTCATGTTTATTGATGTGTTTTAAATACATTTTACTAAGGTATTCAAGGTGTATATGATACATTTTTATAAAAATAATTAATATATTTTTAGTTAGTTTTATACTTTCTTATTCATGAAACATAGATAACTTCTATTTGTAACATGTTCCTCAATGTGTCCTTTTTTAGAGTTATTGTTATGTGGTGAATTATTATAAGGATCTATGTATTTTACATTATAAATGTTCTATATCTGATTAATAAATATGTTTGAGATAATGGGGTGTTGATGTTATAACCTTTAAAATTTTATACTAATGAGCTTTTGGGGATTGAATTTATATTCCCAAAAAATTCACATTAAATGGATATTTGGTTTATACTTGCTACTGATCATTTGATCGAAGCGGTCTTTAATGATATAAAAATGATAAAACATGATTTCATTGATTTTTTATATCATTTATTATAATTTTATCAAATAATTAACAATTTCACGATTTAAAAAAATAATTTAAATTTGAATTTATAAATTTTATGAATATTATATTTGTACTACTTTTTGACCATTTCTTATGGGTTAAGAATAAATTAAATTTATTTTGATAATTAAATAGTCTTATTATTAAATTTTTTATTTGATACCATTACATATGGATCCTATGATTTTAGGGATAAATAGATTAATGAAATTTAATATTGAATAGATATAACATATTCACTGTAACCTCTTCATTTCATCCATGAATTTTTTTAATACATGTTTAGAATGGCCATATATTTTGTAATAGTTTAAAGAGTTCAATTTATTTTATTTTATTCTTCACGTTTATTTGATTTTTCTAATGGTATCATTCTAAAAAAATCATTCATGACATATTGAATTTTTGAGAAATTATTTCTTATTTACCCACATTGACATTCAATCCACATAACATCCTCAAATTATTTGGTTTGTTAATTTATTAATACAATGTGTTTCTACGTAGATTAAGGTGTTAATATATTATGTGACTATCCCCATTTCAATTTCTGGATACATTTGTATAATTAAGTATTTCATGTATGGAAATATTCTATTAGGAATTATCATTCATTTTAAACAGTGCATTGTTCTATTTTTGAATGTGTAATGTATAATTATTTTAAATATATATATTTATTTATTAGGATTAAATAATTTTACATTCATTAATTATTTTGTTTCAGATTATATATGTTTAGATGAAATTTCATATTACACATTTAATTTTTTCTTACTTAAAATATATCTTCAATAAATAATTCACCCATCATTGTGTTATAATTTATTAATTTGTCTAATTTCATGATTATTAAATATACAATTCTGTATATTTTAACCTATAAAATTTATAAAAATATTATAAATTAAATAACCGTATAAAAAATTATAACATAATTGGAAAATATTTATATTCTGAAATTGACTTATAATAATTGTGAGAGAAAAATATTTTCTCCATATATAATAAAATACGTATAGATTGTTATGATTAAATATTAGAAAAAATTTGCTAATTAAAATTAATAGGATTCCAGTTTAGTAAATATGGCTTGTAATCCATCGGATTTAATTGTGAATCCTTTGTCAGTAAGTAACTACTTTCCTAATTAGGCAGTGTCGTGAAATACCTATGGTAAATCTCTCAACACGGTAATTCACACAAACTATTCTATAAATATAACTATACAACAAACTAAATACACAACAAAAATAATTTACATTGTATAATAGAATTTTTATAATAATATCTGTGGTATATAAAAAACTTTTCCAAGGAAAGACAAAACTGAATAAATATAGGTGGAAAAATACATGAAAGAGAATATATGATATTTTGTTGAGTTAAATTTGATTTCTATGATTTATATTTTAAATTTTTTCATTATTTTTTTTGATTGTGAGATCAATACTTCTCACTCAACACCAAATTTGTTTAAATTATAACTAGAAAAACCTATGAAACCTCAATGTTGGATTATAATCATTATAGAATCATCTTGGATACCATTTAAAAGACCGATAAATTCTATGAAAAATTAACCACATTAATGTAATTGAAAAATAAGTAAGGAAAAAATATGTACAAGGATGGATAAGATGTATGGTATAGAAAACAGTGTAATAAGTCACACATATCACAGTACAAACCACTATATTATTATAATTAAATATAAACGACCCCTTAATGTGAAAATAACTAACACAAACACCTCTCCATCAATCAAAAAGTTGTGATGTTAGTTATAAATACTCATGGAGATTATAAGTAACATTATTCAAAGAGAGAAATAAGTTAATTAAGAACAATAGTTAAAATATACTAGTTACTAATATTATGTCAATAATTAAACCTATTATATAATGATTAGGTAAATAATGATTCACTATTTTCACATTGTATATATGATTTACCTTAATTAAAATGGCTTCCTCTAATTTATAGTTTTTATGATTTTTCAATGAATGTTTTAATTTTTTATTCATTCTTAATAGTCAAATCCCACGATATCCTCAATCTATTAAAATATTTAATATTTTCTTTATTTGAATAGTCTTAAATAAATCATATAGTTGAATTCGTGTGGAATGATTCAATATTTTTTTAATGGATCACCTCATTATTTAGTACATTTAATTTAATATGTTTCACATGAAAAGTTCTAAAATCATATGTGGATAATGATTTGGAATCCCAATCCTTAGATATTTTTTGGGTCACTCTTACTATACAGAATTAGTATACACCAATATAGATATATGTATCTATTATTTTGCAATCAATCCACTATATGGTTCACTTTATATATCCAGCATTATATCATGAAAGTTCATATACAAGAATGACAATGTAGCTAGTTTTTTATAAGTGTGATATTGATGGGATTATATATAAAAATCATTTTTAGAATAATTCCCATAAATATCTTGGTTTAAAAATTTATGAATTCTATTATGATTCAAATTTAAAAAAATGTTCTGGAAAAATTTTCAGATTAATTCTTACATCTCAGATCATATTTGATCATTCAAAAAATAGACTGTAGATACATGGAGAAATTATGAAAACATTCACAATTTTGTGTGAAATTTATTTTAAAATTTCAAAAATGGATAAATCATATAATGACCATGAATTTATTCAAGTTTTATTCTAATCTCCAATATTATTTAGATTCTTTAAATACTAATATTTATTTGAAATCTACAAATAGTTGTGGATATTTTCATTTAAATTCTATGTAATTTTTTTTAAAATTAAATATATCTAAATCCACCGCCACCTAAGACATGAACATCAAAAAAAAAAATTATTTATAGTAAAAATAATAAATATAATTCTTGTATTCAATCAACGAATCTTTAAGAAGTGATAATTGTATATTTTTTTCATCCTTAAAACTATCATGACACCTCTAAATGACCAATCCCCCACCCCACACGAAACAAATTAAAATTTCATGTATTATCATTAGAAATGTACAGAAATTTCGTCGAAATTATATTTCAAAATGTCTAATAGTAATGAATCCATATCTCTTATTATTTCTATGCAACTATTTTATTTCAACATCTTTTATACAATCAAAATGAAATTATTAAATGTAAATTTCCTGTTCTTCATTTAAAAGTAATGATTATCATTAAATATATCCATTATTTTTTTATAATTAGACAATAAATTTTGTTTTTTTTCATTATGTTATTTGTGGTAAAAATCATAGATCCATAATCCAACCTCTCATTATATGTTAGGTCAGACTGGGTAATGGCAGATGATCTAGAGGGGGGGGGGGGGTTAATAGACCAGATTAAAATTTTTAATCAAATAAATTAATTATCAAATTTATTTAATAAGGTTAAATAACTATTGAAAAAGTAAATAATGCAAGGATTTTTTAAGAGTAGTTCATTCCAAAGTGGGTCTACTCTACTCATGTACCTCTCTACTCAGCGAGAGATATGTGTGCAATAAAAAATATTTTTAAAGGGTAATCATAACCCAATTACAAAATCATATTTCATTTGAGGGATAACCATGACACTGACTTTTGTGTGAGGGGTCAAACCACTTACAACATGACTTTAGATACTGGTAGTCACAACCCAATTAGTATTGACTTTAGATACATGGAGTCACAACCCTAAGATCCTGACTTTAGAATATGGGAGTCATAACCCGAGGAAAATGTAATAAAAAATAATTCTTTTGAGTGAAAAAGCATAAACTGAAAAAATAGAGTGTGTTTGAGAGATGGGAAGTACTGTTATAGACTCAGAACCAGATTAAATAGAAGATAAAACTTAAAGCACATGTTCTGGTTCTTGTGGTTTAGATCATCATGTCTCGTCAATGAAATTTTAGTCGAAGAAGAATTAATTCAACACTTTAGAGAACGAGCTGATGGTGAAGCAGAGTGTCACATGACATTAGAAATGCATAGAAGGTTCAAATTTCATAGCACTTTCTGTTTTTTATTGTGTTGTCCTTTTTCTTGCAATGGAGAATGATATATATTGAGAATAAAAATATATATCAGGTGAAGCAGTTTCCCTTTGGATATTAAAAAATTAATTGAGTTATGAGCTCCCATAAATATCTCCATGAAAATAGCATCACTGTTGAATTTTTTATTCCCGTAGAATAAATATCTAATATAAGAATTCAAAATATTTTGAATATGTCTTCTAATAAAATCTCCAGAATAATAAAATCATTGAATGATTCAATAAAAGAATTTTAAATCCATTTAAAATGAATTAAACGTTGTCCAAATAGTTCTTTAAAACTAGTAGTAGATTCTGAAATTAAATTCTAATATTTGAATTTAAACAATCCTGAAATGTCCAAATCTATTTATAAAAGTCTTTGAAAACATTATTAATTATTCTCTCTAAATATAGCACCAAAAACATTAAAAACCCTTTGATTATGATCCTTCTATTTTATGAGGACTTTTCACAAAAACATCATTAAACAAATAATCCATATATTTGTAGAAAATGTTTTTTTTAATTTGCACGGAATGAATAGTAACTTCAGAATGAACAGTAACTTCAGAGTGAACAATAAATTTAGAGTGATCAGTAACATTGGTGCGAACAGTAACTTTAGAGTGAACAGTAACTTCAGAGAGAACACTAACTTCAGAGTGAACAGTATCTTCAGAGTCAACAGTAACGTTTGGTTTCCACACATTACCTTCTGAAATGAATGATAACGTAACATAGGTTATTAACAGTTACGTAATGTAGGGTATGAACTATAACATAGTGTAGGGTATGAACAGTAACATAACAATTGGTATCAACAGTAACATGGTGTACGAACAGTAAACCATACTTTCGTAAGATAAACAATAAACCATATTTTTTAAGATAAACAATGAACCAAACTTTTGAGATAAAAATGAACCATATTTTTGAGATAAAAATGAACCATAATTTTGTGATAAAATGAACCATACTTTTGAGATGAAAAGAACCATAATTTTGAGATAAAATTGAACCATAATTTTGAGATTAAAAAGAACCATTCTTTTGAGTAACGACGAACTGTACTTTTGAGTTAAAAATGTACCATACTTTTGAGATATAAATGAAACATAATTTTGACAAAAATTCTCGACAAAATACTTTGACAAATTTAAACGATTTTTTAAGAGCTCTTAATAGTATATTCAGACATTGGTCAAAACTAATTATTTGTAGAAAAACTTATTATATTTTCAACAAAAGATTAATAAATTAAAAATGAAATCTATAGATCCCAAAAATTATTAAAAAACATAAGAACAAAATTTATAATAAAATTGCTACTACAAAATTACATAGCATAACTTCATGTAATTAAAAGTTCATTCAAGAGATATTTTTAGACATTGATGTAAACTTATTACATCAAGATAAACATTTTATCTTTCTATAAGAAAATGTTTCATGCAAATCAGATAACAGTAGAAGTAGTAGTAAAATAAATACTGAAATGATTAAAAATAGTGAAATATAGTGTTTTTAAAACCATAGTTGCACCTTCATTTAATTTTTAGAGAAATAAATAATCATTTTCAAACTTCCTCATTAGCTAATAAATTATAGATAAATATATTATCATTACATCATGATAAGAATCCCAAAAATAAAAATACCATAATTTATGATATCATCAAAATACAATAGAAAAGTTGTCAAACAAAATCACATGAAATCAAATTAAAGTAAATATGCACATGCACAAACAATCTCCCCCTTTTTGTTTGATTTCAAAACAATAACGTTTAAATCATAAATGAATTTTTAAAATGATAAAAAAAAATTATTACTTCCCAACCCTTATCTCGAAAACTTCTTATCTAACACTTTTCGTTTGATTAAAAATCCAAAACATTTAAACCATAAATGAATTTTTAAGTTGATTAAAACCAAAGTATTACTCCCCAAACCTTCTCTCCAAAACTTCTCCCACTTTTTGTAAATAAAAAAAGTGAAAACATGTCCTCCTAGAAAAATTCATCAAATATAATTTAGAATTCCAACATACTAAGAGAAAATATAATTTTCTCATACATAGCAGTGTCTAAAGGATTTGTAAAAAATATCTACATGTTGGTTTTCAGAATGGATAAATTCTAAAACAATATCTCATTTATTCACATGATCTCGAACGAAATGAAATCAAAGATCAATATGTTTTGTTCTAGAATATTATAAGCGGTTTTTTGAAATAGAAATTTCATATATATTATCACAATAAATTGGTAGTTTATCAAGATAAACATCAAATTCACATAAAGATTTATTAATCAAAAAAATTTGAGTGCAACTACTAGCACAAGAAATATAACCTAATTCTGCAGTAAATAAATCAACATATGATTATTTCGTAGATGACCAAGATATTAAACATTTTCCAAAATAATGAAACATACCTGATGTTGTTTTTCGGTCAATTCTACGGCCTCCAAAATCAGAATCAGATTAAGATGTTAAATCAGAACAATTATATTTTGGATAAAATAAACCAGAATCAACCATTCCTTTAACATATATAAATATTCTTTTTATGAATTTAATATTACTTTCTTTTGGATTATCTTGAAATATAGCACATAAATGAACGCTAAAAATTATATCAGGTCTAGATATAGTTAAATACAACAAGATATTTATCATACCTCTATAAACTGTAAAATCAACTGATTTACCAGATGCATCACTATATAATTTACAATTAGTACCCATAATAGTTTTCATGGATTTAGAGGAATCAAGACCAAATAATTTTACTAAATCTTTAGCATACTGAGATAGATTAATAAAAATTCCATCTTTCCTTTGATAAATTTAAAGTCCATGAAAGAACTTTAATTCTCCCATTAAACTCAGGTAAAATTCAGAAGACATCAAGGGAGAAAAAGCATTAAAAATTATTTCACTAGATGATCCAAAAAATATTTCATCAACATAGATATGAACAATTAAAATATCAGCAGAATATCTTTTAATAAAAAATGTTGGATCAATATTTCATTTCATGAATAAATTTTTTAATAAAAATAAAGAAAGTATTTCATACCAAGCACGAGGTTCTTGTTTGAGACCGTATAATTCTATATAAAAATTAAAAACATGGTTGGAAAATTTTTCATTGTCGAAACTAGGGGGTTGAGAAACATAAACTTCTTCAGTAATAAAACCATTTAAGAAAGTTCTTTTTACATACATTTGATATAATTTAAAACATTGAATACATGCAAATGCTAACAAAATTCTAAATGACTCTAACATGGAAACAGGTGAAAATGAACCCTCAATGTCTACTCCTTCTTATTGAGAGTAACCTTGAGAAACAAGTCTTGCATTGTTTTTGACAATCTGTCTAGATTCATCCATCTTTTTTCTAAATATCCACATAGTTCCTATTACCTGCTTATCTTCAGGCAATTCTAATAATGTCCAAACATTATTTCTAACAAACTAATTTAATTCAATTGCATAGAATCAATCTAGTCTGCATCTTATAAAGCATCATTAATATTAACAGGAACAAAATCAGAAATAAAATCAGAATTGGCACAATATTTTTAAATAAAATTTCTGGTTTCGACACTATAATCAACATTACCAATTACATTTTCAACATGATAATCTTTGTGAATCATCCATGATCTTGGATCAAGTTGATAAAGAGTATCACCCCCTCAGTTAATTCATTATTATCTTGAATAATATCTTCACCAAAATAAAAATCATTAAACTCGTCATTAATAACATTAGAATCAAAATTTATTTTATCATTATATTCATCAAACATAATATGAACATATTCATCAATAAAAATCATTATTTTATTATAAAATCTATAAGCTTTACTGTTATTCAGATAACCAAGAAAAATACCTTCATAAGATTTAGCATCATATTTATCTAAATTATCCTTTATATTTTAAATAAATACTTATTAGGGAAAAAATTTAAAATAACCAACTTTATACTTTTTTTTGAATAATTCATAAGAATATTTATTTAGAAAAGGTCTAATAAGTATCCTATTTTAAATATAACATGCAGAAAAAACAGCCTCAGTCGGGAAATATCTAAGCAGATTATATTCACATAACATAGTTCTATCCATTTAAATAATAGTTATATTTTTCCGTTCTACAATGCCATTTTTTTGTGGTGTTCTAGGAGCATAGAAATTATAAAAATATCCATTCCTTTCACAGAATTTTTCAAAATCTAAATTATTAAATTTCACTCCTTTATCACTATGAATAAAAAAACATACATCATTTTTCCTTGTGAACTATCTTACCGAAAGCCGTGAATTTAGATAAAGTATCATTTTTATGAGCTAGAAAATATACAAAAGAAAATATACTATAATAATATACAATAAATAAAGTATATTTCATTACACACATGCTAGAAATTTGTGTTGGACCAAATAAATAATAATGTACTAAATGTAAAGGCTTAATAATACTTATCTAATTGATAGGTCTAAAAGAAATTTTGTGTTGCTTCCCATTCATACAGGCGTCACAGACATGAAGTTGTCCTTTCTTCAAATAAGGAAGCTGTAAAACATTCTCATTCTTTGAGAGCATATGCAACATTATGAAATTAACATGACATAAATGTCGGTGCCAAGTTATGTTGTCATTTTGTACAATATTCAATCACTTTAGATGTTGAACATTTAGTTCCGAAATAAATACTATACATATTATGTTTTCGATTAGCATAAAATAATAAAGAATAATCCTTAAAAACTAAACATTTATCATTTATCATTTAACTTTCATTTCATCATCACATAATTGTGATATACTAATTAAATTATGTTTTAAACATTCAACATTGAAATCTTTTGAAATAAATGTAGAATTTGAAATACAAACTATACCAAAACCATTTCCTTTGTCTTTGGAATTTCTTCCAAAAGTAATAGTGACTCCATCACATGTGTTATATGAGGTAAAATTTGAAGGGTCTCAGCTAATATGCCTAAATAATACAATGTCCATGTACCATATATCATTGTTGATACATCCAATGATTTTATCCTACAAAAATAAATTAATTGACAATTTTGGTACCCATGATACTTTGGGTCCAATAGGATTAGTAATTAAATTTTTAGGCACCCATACCAAATTTAAACGTGTATTGTAAGTTACTCTCAATAACAATGATTTTGAAATTTTAGTTTTTCTAAATCCTAAAGATTGTTTAAACCTAAGTGAGAAATCATTGTCAAGGTGACCATTCATGCCAAATTTAAAACAAGTAACAGTTGATGTACAACCATTTTTAATTTTAACAAAACTGATTTTATACATTTGAGGTAATAATTTAGGATAACAAAAAACATATTTATTTTTATCCATTTTAGTCTAAGACATTATCTAATGATATTTTCATGACCTTGAATAAAAGAAGATAATTTTTTTAAGACATTCAACATACTTTTTTAATTTCTCATTCAAATCTTGATTTGTTTTCAAATTATTATAAACTTTTGAATGAGATGTAGAAGCATTGTTTGTTAACTTGTAATTTTCTTTCAAAATTAATTTATTTACAGAAATATGTTTTTCATTATCTTCATTAATATTATTATATAAACCAGCATCTATGAAAATAACTTTTCTTAATTTTTCAATTTCGTTTTTTAATTAAAAAACATTGGGGTTTCAAGATTCATAATCAGAATCATAACATTCAAAATATTAAAAATAATTACAAACCTTATCTAGTGATGCCATGAAACACAAGTTAGCACATTCTTTGTCATTTATATATTTTTCACTAGAATCAAATTCTTCAATAAAACTCTAGCTAGTTGTCAATGCCTTCTTATCATTATTTTTGTATTTGTCTTTTTTCTTTAGTTTAGGGAAATCGGGTTTGATAGGACCTTTTTTTCTACACACATAACAAGTTACATCTGAAGCATTGTAATTTTTATCACCATTCTTATATCCCTTATATTTTTCTTTTTGAGGATTTCTAATAAACTAGTTTTTGAAACCATTATTTTTTATTATTTTGTAGACTCCAAATACAATCTGAGCCATGTCATCATTTTCAATATACTATAGATCAGAATCAGAAGAGTCATTAGAAATAAAATTTACAGACTTAAATTTTACACCTTTCTTTTATCCACATCAGCTATGTTCTTCAGTTCTTGTTCATATTGGAGTAGTGATCCAATTAATTCATCAAGTGTGTACTCTTTTAAGTTATTGCTTTCATCAATGGAAACCTTCATTGCATGTCATTTCTTTGGTAATGCTCGTTGAACTCATTCAACAAGTTTAAGATTTTCAATATATTCTCCAAGTGAATTCATTCCATTCACAATGCATTTGAATCTATGGAAAATTTGGTTGAAAGTTTAATATTAACCCATCTTGATGTCTTGAAACTTAGCACGAAACATTCCAAGTTTGGTTCAGATCAATTTGTCAGAGCCAAGGTGAGTAACATGCATAAGCATAATAATATCATGAGCTATCATGCGTGCAGACATATGACTAAAAACAGTTCTATTAATAGAACAATATAATATATTAACGACTAAATAATTTAAGACATATCTAGTAGAATGAATTCCTATAAGAGTATCTGGATCATCTTTCGGTAGGTTGTATTGTTTTAACAAGTTAAAATAGTTCTCAAGCTCAACTGTTTGAGTTATTCATTCATTTGAGATCTCTAGTATCCATAATCATTGCCATAAAAATATGGTGGCTTCAGAGGAATTCAAGCATCATTCGGGTTTAATTGTGCTATCTTATTAGATATTCATCCTTAGAATGTGAGGTCTAGGAATAGGGTAACACAATAAAATATAAAATCATATAAAAAAATGGTTGGGTAAGTTCCTTAAGAAACAACCAATGGTACCAATAATTAGTATAATTAAATATTAAGATATTGAAAAACCATTCTTAAGAAACATGCCCTTGATACCAATTGTTCGGTCGGACAGGGTAATGAATGATGGTCTACAGGAGGGTTAGTAGACAAGATTAAAAATATTAATCAAATAAATTAACTATCAAAGATAATTATTAAGGTTAATTAGCAGCGAAAAAATTAAATAACACAAGGATGTCTTTTATAGTAATTCGGTCCAAAGTGGGCCTACTCTATTCTTATACCTCTCTACTCGGTGAGAGATACGTGTGAACTAAAAATGATTCTTAAAGGGGAATCATAACCCAATTAGAAAATAATTTTCTAGTAGAGCGATAACCAAGAAACTGACTTTTTGTGGGGATTCACAACCCCTACAACCTGACATTAGATACTGTGAGTCACAACCCAAATAGTCTTGATTTTAGATACAAGGATTCAAATCCTTAAAATCATGAATTTAGAATCTGTCAGTCACAACCTAAGGAAAAATAATAACAAATAATTCTTTTGAGTTCAAAATCATAAACCTAAAAAAATAGTGTGCGTGTGAGAGGTGAGAAGTTGTTTTATAGACTCCGAACTAGATGAAATAGAAGATAAAAATAAAATCATAGGTACTGGTTCTTGAGGTATAGATCATTAATTCTCATCAATGATATTGTAGTCGAAGCAGAATTATTTCAGCATTTGAGAGAATGAGCAGATGGTGAAGTAGACTGTCCCCTTGACATTGCAAATGCACATGAGGTTCAATGTTCATAGCACATTCTCTTTTCTATTGTGTTGACATTTTTCTTGCCAGATAGAATGATATATATAGAAAATAAAAATATATAGTAGGTGCAGCAGTTCCTCTTCCTTAGGATATTCAAAAAATAATTAATTAATGAGCTCCCATAAATATATCCACGAAAATAGTATCACTGTTTCCTTTTTATTCCTGTAAAATAAATATCTAATAGGGGAATTAAAAATATTTTAAATAAGTCTTCCAATAAAATCTACAGAATAATAAAAGCATTGAATGATTCAATACAGAATTTTGAATCCATTTAAAATTGATTTAAACGTTGTCAAAATATTTCATGAATACTAGCAGCAGATTCTGAAATTATATTAAATCATTTGAATTTAAACAATTTTGAAACATCCAAATTTATTTATAAAAGTCATTAAAAAACATTATTAATTTTTACTAACTAAATATAGAACCAAAAACATTAAAAACTCTTTGATTACGATCCTTATAGTTAATGAGGATTTTTCACCAAAAAAATTGTTAAAAAAATAATCCATATGTTTGATGAATATCAATTGATTAAAAAGTTGCACTGAATGAATAGTAACATCGGAATGAACAGTAACATCGGAGTGAAAAGTAACTTTGGAGTGAAGTGTAACTTCAGAGTGAACATTAACATTGGTGTGAACAGTAACATATGGTTTCCAAACCTTACCTTGTGAAATGAACAATAACATAACGCATGGTTTGAACAGTAACATAATGTATAGTATGAATAGTAACGTAGTGTAGGGCATGAATAGTTACGTAGCATATGGTATAAATTGTAAAGTAACATAGGGTATGACTAGTAATGTAGTGTATGAATATTAAACCATACTTTCTTAAGATAAACAATAAAGCATACTTTTGTGAGATAAACAATGAAACATAATTTTGAGATGAAAATCAACCATAGTTTTTAGATAAAAATGTACAAAAACTTTTGAGAGAGAAATGAACCATACTTTTGAGATATAAATGAACCATACTTTTTAGATATAAATGAACAATAAATTTGATATAAAAATGAAACATACTTTTGAGATAAAAATGAACCAGAATTTTGAGATAAATATGAACCATACTTTTCAGCTAAAAATGAACCATTCTTTTGAGATATAAATGAACCATACTTTTGACAAGAGAAATGGACCAGATATTATGACAAAATTAAATTATTTTTTAAGAGATCTTAATAGTAGATTCAGACTTTCTTCAAAAATAAGGATTTTTAGAAAAACATATTATCTTTCTAAAAATAATATTAAATTAAAAATGACATCTACAGATCCTGAAATTTTTAAAAAACAGAAGCAAACCTATTCTGGAAAACCTACTACTACAAAACAACATAGCATAACTTCAAGTAATTAAAAGTCCATTAAAAATATATTTTTATACTTCGATGTAAACTAATGAGATCAAGATAAATAGTTTTTCTTTCTATATAATCTAGTTTCATGTAAATTGGATATATGTATATGTTGAAGTAAAATAAATACAGAAATGTTTTAAAAAAGTGAAATGTACAGTTTTTAAAACCATTGTAGAAACATCATTGAATTTTTAGTGAAATAGAATATCATTTTCAAACATCATCATTAACTAATAAAGTATAGATAATTATTTTATCATTCTAACATGATAATAATCACAAAAATCCAAATAACATAATTTTCGATATCATCAAAATACAGAAGAAAAGTAATAAAAAAACCACAACAAATCAAATTAAATGAAATATGCACATGCGCACACATTATGTT
This sequence comes from Viscum album, assembly GCA_963277665.1. Lineage (NCBI taxonomy): Eukaryota > Viridiplantae > Streptophyta > Magnoliopsida > Santalales > Viscaceae > Viscum > Viscum album. The sequence goes on from OY728145.1 coordinate 1,102,025,301, forward strand.
CTAATAACCCTAATTATAATAGTAATTAATTTATCATTGGTTATGTTAAGGTTATTTTCGTTACATCTGAAGAAACAACTTCTTATTTAGTTATTTTACTGAATATTGTCATAGAACATCATATGATATATCGATTACCCATATTAATACAATTTCAATAGACTTTTTTGAATTTATTTTTAGTTTACATCATGATGAATAAATTTTAAATAATATAAATGATACTAATGTTAGTGTTTACAATTTTCTTTTCATTATAATATATTTATAATTATGTAAATTATTTTCATTAAAAATACATTCATAGTTAATAAAAATTCCATAACTACAATGGTATAATTAATTTTAATCCTGTAAATTTTTCATATTCAATATTAGTGATATCTTCATTAATTGATTGTAATTTATCAGTACAGAGGGAAAATTTAAATATTAAAATTCCAAAAAAAATAATAATTATCATAAAATTAATTACTGAAACATTAATTTAATAAATAAAATATTACCACTCCTCTATAATAATATTGTTACAAACTAATTTGGTTCAAAAAATTTTTTATCAACAATTAAAATATCAAAATTTGGTATATTAATGAAATTATTAAAAATGAAATGAAATAATTAATATTTTAGGAACATAATTGTGTTTTGATCCTATGTGATATGTAATATAAACCTAAAAGAAAAAAAAAAGTAACAACGTTATTGAATTATATAATAAATAAAATCAAATAAAAAGATCTAATGAAATAATATAATGATGAATCATGGTATATCCTCAATCTGGTCACTAAGTTTTGACAAACATAGGACAGGTAATATATTATAATTTCCAATATATGGTGTTGGGTTTGGTTCTTATGAGATAAAACCAAATATATAATTCAATCCACTGTGCATCTATATTCTTTTTTTAGAAACAATAAATTTTATATACCACATCCATCACCATTGTAATCATGTATTATTTTCTTGGTTCTGGGATACAAAATTGACCCTAGTACTATTCGGAAGAATCATAAACAACATCTTCCATTAATATCAGGACATCAAAAGATGTGATGCATAAATATATGAGACCTGAAAGATGATTTAGAATAAAATTTTTGATGAAAATTTTAAATTATAAAAAAATTGTATCTCCCTAATCTGTTACAACATCTACAATTTTTTCATCCTATATTTAACTGAGTATCACATCATATACTATTTCTAAAAACTGTTCAATAAAATGAGAGATATCCACATATTCCGCATTAGTAACTTCAACATTTTTACTTCATCATCATGGGTTACCCATGTGTTGGTTGAATCTTAAAAATGTATAAAGGGAAGTTAAATCTCATATCGCATAATATAAAATCACATGAAAATTAGTTATTGAGTGTTTTATCTTATTAAATAGGTTATTTTTCATGTTATTCATCATTTTATTGTGTCTCATATATTTATTTGTTGGGTATTGAGTTGTATGGTTGTTTTTATTCATTATTTAATCAAATTAGACCGCCTAAATGGTGTAAAATTTTAAATAAATAATTATGTATAGAGGATTATATTCATATTTTTAAAATTTATGAGTAGAAATAAACCATTTATAACTTCAAAACATCAGACTAAAATTCATCTATACCATGTTTGTTTCCAACATGTACGTACGATGGACTTTTTTCTATAGACCTAACATAAGAAAAAAATATAGATATCTGGATTATAATATCCATTTTATAAAGAAAGGTCTCATTGGGTTTATAATCTATGAATATAAAATGAACATGATTCAATTTCTATTTAATTTTCTATTATTCCAGGTCCAACGATAAATCATTGATCTCATTATATGAAAATGATGTAATCACTTTTTTATATTTTATACAAAAAAACACAATTTCTAACTTAGTTCTTACACAAAGTCATTTCTAATAGACTCAAAATTATTCCATTAAAAATAAAATAGACACAAATAATCAAAAATTTCCAATGAATTATATGTATTGAACTTATATATTTATTTATATTCTACTTTTTGTATATATTTGTAAAATATATCTATGTGGGTGATTGGCCTGCCTATAATATTGAAACATTGATCTCTTATATCTATATACCCATAATAACTAAATTATTATTTTATTAACCATGGAATGTAGTGAAATATCAATAGTTTTTCTTTATAAGAGGCCACTCAGATACACAATATTGATCAATTCTCAAATTATTATCTTTTTCAATTTTTGTGAAAAGAAGTTTTTTTAATATACTGAGAGTTCAATAAGACAGACTGTAATTATAAAAAAAATAGATTTGAACAATTAGGGAAAATAGAACAATGTTATTTGTAAATAAACAATGAAATATAATATGTGTTGATCTTTGGGTTTCACTGTGATTACAATCATTTAAATTTAAAAAAACCCCTCTACATTATATCCACTACTGATTTCACGAACCATATCATAGGCTTTGTGGGACTTCTCTAACCCCATTTCTTAGAAAGTGTCTTGTTCGGGTTATAAGGAGGATTATTTGGTGCAATGCATGGATGGGGAGAATACAGTGAAGGCATGGAGAATGGGGAGAAATGGAGCGAATTTGGGAGTCCCATTCTGAATAGTGTTTGGGGTTCTAGAGGTTTAGACCCTTCGTCTTAGCCCTTCCTTGTGCTAACCAACAGGTTTGAAGGCATTTTAGAAGGAATACTTGAAGAGTGTTTGGAGACTGTTGTTGTGACCGGTGACGTTGCTGATGGATCCAATGTGTGAGGGCACAACACTGTAAGGTTGGGAGAAGAGGTATTTCTTATGGCTGTGGAAGAGGCTGTAATTGCAGTGGGGTGTCTAGCCTTGATGGATAGTAACACATTGGATCCCAGGAGGGGGAATGATACTGGTTACAAGGATGATTCCTCGAACACCAAAGGTAGAAGGCTTCCAGAGGAAACAATGAAAATATGAGTGGTACATTTTACCTTTAATATAGTGAAATTTCTTATAACGGGAATGAAAGTTTGACCGAGTGTGAAGAAACTATATCTGCTATATGAAGAAGATAAAAAAGTAAAGACTACTCTTACCTTCTGCGATCAGTGGGTACCAGATCATCCTTTAAGTATGAAAAATGTGTGATTCATACCTTCAAAAAGAACATCTTGATTAAAAAATATGCATATGGAAACCCTCACTATAGTAGAGGAGGAACTTTGAGAAAAGTTATTAATTCTTTAGGCGGAATATGTCAGCCTCTGAGTGGGAATCAGTTCTGGAAAATGGGGACTCTAGTGTGGGATGTAAAGATGATTATAGGTATTGTGATCTGTAGTCTTGTATTGGGCTATTTGGTTTGTGTTTTTTCAGCAGATTGTTTTGTGAATGTCTGAAGTCATGTTCGGGTTGGTGTTATGGTTTGTTCAATTTCTCAATTTTCCGAAAAGTGTTTAGAAATAAAAATTTTATTTTATGTCTATACTAAAAGTAACTTGGGATATCACATTTCTAATAAACTCTACCTAAGAAAAAATCCAATGTATGAATGATATTGATAGTGAAGGTAATGAATGATGATAAAAAAGGAATAAGAAATACAACTATAATTAAAATCATGAAACCAGTTACCCTAATCGTTTTCACAATCAACTATTTCTAAAATTGAAATAAATAGATACAATTAAAGGAAAAATAGCAGAAACATGAACTGCATCATCTTTTATCATAGTAGTGATATTAGTTATTCATTTTCATTCATTTGTGAATGACACGGTGAAGAGAGATAGATAAAAAGAAATGTATAACACTTTTTAATGTATTTTTTTATAAACCCTTATTAAATAAAAAATAAACTATAATAGGTAACTAATAAAAATAAAAATATTATATTTTCATACGGTGTGGAAATTTTCCATAAAAAATCCTTATATAAATATTTATAAGAATCATGTTACATATTTAAATGATCTAATCATCTAGTTCTATAATAATATTTAAAATGATTTATATTATATATACTAAAAAGAATAGAGGTCATCCTAACTCATGTAGTCAGAACGAAATTTATTGGTTTAAATATGGAATATATAACTCCAACTTTTGATAATGGGATTCCCCGTGGGATTTGTCCCATTAAAACATATATATTCTATATTTACATCTGTAATAGGGTACATGGATCTGGTTGTGGATGAAAAAGGTCTAGGAATGATGTGTGAGTAACTCTTTCATCATGGATGTTAGATACTGATATGTAGCTAAAATACTTATCTATACAACCATAAATACCTTATGTAAACTACATGGAAAACAAATTTTTCATTAATAAAATTCACATTTTTAGTGGACAATATAACTATTTTTTTACATGTGCTTGCTTCAAAATTCCAAATGATGAATGATTCATTTATTTGGATCACTATATAGGTTAATTAACATATATTACTTAGATTTATATTTTGTAAATTCTCAGATGTAGTAAATTATCATATATGGTTTTTCAGAATATACACATTTATTCATACAATTATAATCATCTCGTAAAATTCATGAAATATAATCAGAATACTAAAAATAGTAATCTAGAAAATAAAAAAAAATATTGGGTTAATTATAATAATTACAAAATGAATAAAATTATATAGAGATAATTAATTTAAATATTTTTATAAATAAATCCATATTATTTCCTACTTTCTATATATTTATAAATTCCACTAAAAATTTATAAGAGATACTAATTTATTCAATGAAATATAAGACTATTATTAAAAAAATAAATATATATCATGCATTGAATATATGATGACAAAAGAATTATTTTAAAAACATGGCTTTATTATTATGTGTTATTGAGTTAGCATATGATCCAATCACATCATCATTTATGATGAAGTTAATTTATTAAGTGTTGAGAGGATAATAAGAATATCAGATAATAATTTAATTTTTTTAATAATTTCAAAAATTACAAATTAATAATTGATCTTTTTGGTTATATCAGTTATGAAATATAAATAAAATTTTTGATAGAAATAAAGAACACTTCTTCATCTCATAATGTTTTACATCATTACCATCTTATCTATTTGTTTTATTTATACTCATGTTTCCCTAAAATTAATCACCCCCAATGTCTATATTCATCAATAAATTTAGAATTAAATTTTAATGCATAGTTATAAAAATTATGTTTAATTCAAATTAACCTTGGGATAATTCTTAAAAAAATTAATCTTATACACTATGATTAAAAAATTAATTATTTTTACAGTACCCACAATATAACTCATAAAACATGAACTATTTTTAAGGTGGTATATTGTTTATACAAAATTTGAATAGTATAACTTATTTTGATGATGAATAGTGTGACAACAATCAATTTGAAGGGGTTTTTCATTTTTTTGGGTAGATTTCACTATAATATTATGAACCTCTATAAAACATAATATAAAATGAATAATTAGATGATTATTCAAGATATGTATATGAATATAAAATTACATAATATTTTTGGTAGATATATATGGGGGAGAACCGACCACATATATTCAATAATAAACAAGGGAAATGTAGACCATCAATGGATGATTAATTATGGAAAAAACTTTGGGAATAAAAAGTAGATTTGAAATAAAAATTTTATATGAAGGAATTGATTGCAAATGTTTCTGAGATAACCAAATCACTCATATATTCAATGACATACAAATAGATAAAATAATATAATATGTACATGATAATAATCAATTAGATTATTTCCCATTTATTTGTGATTTATAAATGATTGATTTGAATGAATCATTTGAAACACATAAAACCTTATCAATAAAATTCAAAAAAAAAGTTTTCTATATTAGATGTTGGTACAATAGGATATTTTTTCAAATATTTTTTGGATGATTTTCAATATACCTAAAAACTATATATCCTTTAATTGTTGAAATTCTATTTCATCTTTTTCATATTGAAATTGACAAGTCAACTTATAATATCCATTACAATGATAAAAATGATGTGACCCATAAATTTGTGGTGAATTCATTTGAATGAACATAGACCCACATTGTATTATTTAGTGAGGTACATTATAATGATGAAACATTCATGTAATAAAGATGTAGAAATTAATGAACCCAAACTAAATGTGAATCCACTTTATAGAATAAATATTCAATTTTACATGGACTCTATCATCCCTCACGTTCATGTAACGATGTATGATGCTAATATTTGCATTCCACCTAAAATAAAATTATAGTACATTATTAAATGGATAAAACCTATTTCATTGTATTGAGGGACCATTATAAGAAGAACCGATTATGATGGAGCATTATTGTATGAATTTTTGGAAGAAAAAAATAACAGACACACATCATTTAAGATTTCTAATAATTTTCATAATTTGTGTATTTATTAATATTATAAATTCTATGCTTATGGGGAGGCTAATAAAATATAAATTTTTATTTTTTCTATTACATAATTTAATTTTTCATTCTTATAAAAAATAATTTATTATGTCTCTTTGTTTCATTTTAGATGTATATATCTACAGTGATGAATATTTTATACATTCATCAATCATTATAATGGATTAAATACATCAGTATGTTCTATATTCTCAAACTAATATTTTTTCAAAAAAAAATTAATGTTTAATTTGGATATATCATTTTATAATGTCACATTATAGACAATAAAATTATTTACATGTTTAAGAGGGGTTAAAAGTTGTGTTAAACTATTTAGCTTCATATTTTTTCATATGTAATTTTATTTAATTTATTTTTTATGTTTTTAGTGAATTTGAATTTAAATGGATATTTGTTAACATTTTTTGAATCCTAAATTGGTCTTGAGATAATTAACTATATATATTTAAATATTATTTCATAATTATTTTTTATTTTGTAATCTCTTATGTATTTAGATTTTCTAGGAATGTCTATGAGTTTATCAAATTTTTTAAATGCATCTCCATGAAATGATATCCAAAAAGAATTATCTTATAAAAATAACATTTTTAAACAATTTTAGTCAATTTCATCCTTATAACCTAACATACATGATATAATTTTAATACATATTTTAGAACTATAACTTGTAATTACATATCATTTAACTATTTATACATAATGAAAATAATAAAATTGGGAATTTATATAGAAATATCTAAATTTATATTGACGCATACCATTTAAAACAATTATTAATTGCCTGTTGATCCCAATAATTCCCTTATAGGTCAAAACGACGCTAAAAGTATATATATCCTTACATATAATTACTGATAACATATTTGTATGTTAATTTTTAATTTAAATATTGTAGCTGGGGATTTTTTCTGTGTTCTATAGGGAAGATGGAATTGATGGATGAAAGATGTAATTTTAATTATTACAGTTTCTTTTTGTGAAACTATAATTAGTAAAAGCTATCAATACTGTAGTAAATTTATTATTATTACATAATCCTAAAGATATAGAAGAGTGAAACTAAAATACTTGATTTAAAATTATTCATTATCCTTAATTCAATGACTCATAAGCCATTGGAAAATAATATTGAATGAAAATTTTATCATTCATTTCATTATTTTTTGTCTCACCTACCCTGAAAAATACAAAGAAATAAAATTTGGAAAAAATGATGAACCCACAAATTACATTTAACTTGTAAACTATATTCCATATTATGAATTTTTTTTAATAATTTGACCTTAATACTGAAATAAATAGATACCTTACAAAAACCGTCAATAACCTGGTGGGAAATAACAATCCCTAAAGGTTGGAGACTATCTCATGGGAATCATAAAAAAAATATGTAATGATTCCAACCAAACTAAATAACACAATTTTGAATTTATATTCCTTATTGTAAGAAATTGAATCTGAGTAAAAATAAATATTTTTCATAAAAAGGGTATCCAAATAAGTTGTAAAACATCAAAGTAGCGAGTCAAACTCCCTGATAAATGTTCAATAAAATATTATAAAAAATAGAAAAATATCCTTCATTTCATATCATAGGAAAACACCCAACATCACACCACCACAATTCCTCACCCATCAGAAAAAAAATCAACTCTACCGCATTACTACATATTTCATTTTAATGAATTAAAAGACATTGCATGGTCTACACATAGCTCAATTGGTGTGTAGAATACGAGATAATGATGATTAGTAGGATTCCAAAAAAAATTCTATATCAAGATGATATAAAATAATTAAATCATGATTATCATTATAGAAAATAAATCATGATAATTTATGAAAAGAAATTATATCCAACTCAGGATATGACATTCCACTATTTCCCAAAGGTCTAAATAATCATGGTACCACAATTTTAAATCATTTCACATATATAAATATATTCCAATAAGATCATATATCCCATATCATATCACATCCAATAAAAATCAATGAATGGGTTACATCATGGAAATGATCACTATATTTCATTCTAGATAAAATACTCATACCTAATATTTGAAAAAAAAGTGTATAAATTCACAAGAGATATGAAAATAGACTAAAGGGAACAGGAACAACCATAATGTGATCCTATAAATAGATATAATTGTTCCCTAGATAAATTATCATAGTTATAAAATGAATTCCCCATGAGTGAACATCATCATAATATCATCATACATGGCTTATTACCACAAATTGCACCTATGTACCCATATATTCCCATGCGTGAAATCATACCAACCATTTCTCTAACATAATTATTTGATAACCATTTCATAAAACCATACATATTTTTTTTGAAAATGAAATTATTATTCTAAAACAATAGAGAAACCATAATTTCCTAAAAACTAATTTACAAAATATAAAATCTTTCATTCATTCATATTAATTTATATAAGAATATATAAATATAATTAGTGTAATACGGTTCATAAAACACGATCCATACATAGAACTACCTACCTCAATCTTGGGCCTAAAAATCCCACCAAGGGATCCACTCACTCAAAACAATATAAAGATAGATGTATAGACCATATAAAAAATCCTCACGTATCAAAAAGTATTCCATTAATGAACTGGTTGGTGGAGCTGATAGATCACAACATACCTTTACAAAATAACACATTACACCAAAACCAACATAAGGCTTATGCATTGGGGGATGATCACAAAATTGATCAAGAATAGCTCAAGACGATTCAAAACCATAGATCAACTTATCGAAAAAAATGACATTTTTATATAGTGATCAATGGAGAAAATTAATAAGAAGGATTTCATATCCATAGAGATTCTCTTCAAAAACCATGATGACCCATCATTTAATGAGTAATCAGGATATATCATAGATTAGGAAGATAAATAGGGAGACCTCCCAGGTTGTGATTGAAAATCATAATTATGAATAAAATTCATATAATCTTTATATCACCAATAATATACAATACATTAGAATTATACATCATGAATCCCTATTTCTAGAAATGTAATCTTGGAAAACATCAAATGCTGAAAAGAAATCCCACTGGTTAAATAAACTGATTGAATATCATATGACGTTAACTCATTTCTTTGCATGAAAAGTTTTCATTACATGAACTATTTACAAACATCTTACCAAAAAAGAGTACATTATATGTATATAGTTCCTCACATGAAAACATTAAGTATGCAGTTAACAATCATGTTTCTATAAAAGAAACCAACCAAAACCCAATGATCTCCAAACTCAAGGATAACCATGGAAATCCTGGAAAACATTAATAACATAAATCCATTATCATCAAAAATCATATATCCATTAAGATTAAATCATTTTCAAAAAAATTTAAAATACAAATGGATTGCCCATGGGAATTAGAGTATGTAAAATTAAAATGAAAACAAACAGCCACATAATTGATTATATCAGCAAGATTATGTAGGGAAACTAAATCAATTATTTAATAATGATAAATATTTATATTATTGTTACACTTATCGATCCATTATGATATTGAAGACCATAAATGACCAAATAACTTCCAAACTCCATCACATCTTAATATAAAATATATTATTTGATCATACACATTTTAGAACTATCACTACATGTCCTATACTAGAACATAACTTCTAAAGTAAATTTAAACACTTGAGCTGAATCCCTAGAAATAACCACAATGTATCATGATCATTTGATTTCTTTAATTAAATTTGCTATATTAATGTTCTTTTACTCCAAGACTATCATATCTAATCACCTCCAACTTATTAAATGAATCATTTATTGTTAAGGGTCAATATTGGTGACACTCATGAAAATATTCGATGCAACTAGACTAAGCCTATACTGAGTTGAAAAATAGATCCCAAATATTTTTTATAATGAACATATGATTTAAAAAAAATGAATATAAAATGATATATTAAAAATAGAGATAAAATAAGTGTTATAAAAAATATTTCACAATGGGATAAAATATAAATTTTCAGGATCAAACGTCAAAAAATGTTTAAGGATCAAAACGAAATAAACATAATGAAAAAAAAAGAAAAAAAATATGATGATTAAATGAAACTAGAACCGTAATCACTAACAAAAATCATTAAAATAAATATTCATGAAACAAAATATTACTAATAAACCAGATAAAATCCAAAAAAATGTTCCAAAAAAAGAATGGAGCCACTAATCATAATGGGTAAAGGGATGTGAAACATCATAAGAAAATGTAATTATGGGTGAAAATTGTATTCAAAGACAGTGGAAGTTATTATTGTCTATGGTATGATTACATAAAATTTAAATATGATTCATGGAGATATAAATCTTTCCCTTAATAGATGATCATTGTAAGAAAACATAGTACACATCACATAAAATCTATATCCCTATTAAATAATGAAAATATTAAAATCATTATGTTATAAATTGTAGTTATAATATACTATTGATTAATTTTGAAGGTGGATAAACTAATTTATTGGACAAAATTTAACTGACACTAAGGGTTAAAATTCATGAAAAACATTTATTTATATGTGATTTGTTGTCCATGTGTTTTTTCATTCACATAAGATTGTTACTATTTGGTATAAATAATTATTGAAGATAAATATTAAATGAGATATTTAATATCCCAAAAAATGGTGTGATAGATGATTGTAAGTGTTGTTAATATCAACTACGATGTTATAAATATATTAGATTTTAAAAAAAATATATGATCTAATTAGAGATATTTGATGCATATGATATGAGTGAAATTTGATTTAAAAGGAAACATAATTATATTCAATAACTATTTTAGTGAGAATCTTGTTTCTAGCATGTTTTCTACGTGTGACTGAATAGTTCAAAAGAATTCATAAAAATAATTTTTAAATTACATTGTACAAATATGAATGATATGATCTATATGAAATTTGATTAAATTTTTTATATATCTAATACATCAAGATTATGTGAATTTTTTATTAAAGTAAAATATTAAATGATCATGAAATATAAATGAGGTATTATGAAATATTGAATTAATTTTTTAGAAGCCACATTTGTGTAAAAAACTCATAAAATAATGGAAGTATATTTTTGGCCTCACTAATGAGAGGGATAAAGTTTTATATGTGTTATCAAATGATTAAATTTTGATAATTAAATATAAAAAATATAAAAACACATTAATAATTTTTATTTTACAATATGTAATTAATAAAACTACATAATATTTTATGACATAATTCATTTGTTTTTATTCATAGTTAATTTAAATTATTTATTTTAATGGTTTTCATATTGAAGATCCCATAATTTTAAGGATTTATCATTCTAAAATTTAAAAATAAAAGTGACAGATTGTGTTATAAATTCATGGGGATTTACAAAATATAATCAAAAAATAAATTGAACATTAATGACATATTAATAATTATAAGTTATAAATTTCATGAGTTTATGATGAGAATAAATTTTTATTAATAAATAATTATTTTATTTATGGATAATAGTTTGAGATTATATTCCTTCACAATAATCTAATGGATCATGTGTTTTACAGGGATCTCATGTATTCTTGTGTCAAATGGAATCATTCAATTATTTTGAATCATATTGGACATCTCAAATCAGATAAGTAATATCTATAAATGATTAATCATTATAAAATCATGAGAATATATTTTATATTTGTTATATATAATCATTGTAAATGTGTGGTATTATATATAAAACTATTTTATAAATAATTATATTGTGAAATAGTTTATTTGATTATGATTATACCATTCTAGTAATTTACTCATTTTCTGTAAAAATCAGATCATTATTTAAGATTATTTCACTAATCACAATATGGTCCCAATCAACTATATTGGTTGTAATCCTTGATAAATGGTTTTATTCTATAATTTCATTCATATTTTCATTGAATATATTTTCAAAATATCCATTAAAAATATTTGAAATAATTTTTTCAGGCTTAATATGAATTTAAATAAACTAAATACATCGGGATTAATTTTATGATTTTGATATAAAAATTTATTTAGATTCTATCCGAAAAATACATTACTTTAATTGTAATATTTTTGGATTAATTTTAATTATATATGAAATATCAATTTTTTAAATATATTTTTAATCGAAATATTCAGTATTTTTCCAAATACCATTGAAGAACATGTTTTTCAGGAATTAAAAATCAATCCCCATATATCCCAATATGCTATTCAACCATGTTGTAGTTGGAGTCTACACCATACTTCAACAAGACAACTTAAACCCATGCATTGTGCACCCTAACATATCTATCGAACATGAGTTCTACCTCAAGAAAATCAAACGAAACCTCTAACTAATGTAACAAGATTATTACATACAACATGTTATAGAAAACTATAGATCTGAAGAACACACCCTAGTGGAAGCACATATCACAAGATCCATCCTAATGAAACCACCAAATATAGAGAACCCACTCCTACATATCTATATTAAAACCATTAGAACTAGTTAATAGTAAGGTATCAATGTTGTGTATTCTAATGATAATAGAAATAATGATACCAATCTCAACCTATGTCTATTACACCACATTTTCCCCCACTAATATTATTCGAATCACGCCTTGCAAGAAGAATTATTAGCCTTATAAACATGAATAGATCCCAACCATGCTGATATATATTGAATTCATATGCACAGGAATCATGTAACACTATAGTATATTGTAAATTAATTTTATACTAGATTTTGAACCCCAAACAAAATCATGGGGGACCAATTATCAATCCATATAAAACATACAAGACTTAATATCAATACATATCCCATGTTACTAACTATCCCCTAATAGATTTTGATGCACCATAAAACTAATCTAGGAACCTTGTCCATATGGAATAACACAACCGTTAGGATTCATGTAATGATGCATCAATACATATGTATGCATTTTCATATTTTTTGTTGAAACATATGTGAACCCAACATACATGAACCATTATCCAATATAATTTTTTATGACATAATCTAGTAGTTCAATGAAATTATAAAATAGTATTGCACTAGAAATAATATTATCATGATGTATACCAACTCATCAATAATATTTTCACAAGATTTCATTAATTTAAAATATAGACCATGATATAGTACCAAGTCCATTTTTAGAAGAACTAAATAAGAAAACATACCCTTTATATTGCAACATAAGTGAACAATTGATATTAAAATAATTTCATTTGTATAAATTTCTCTAGAACACTATAAATTAACCCCTAGTGTGTACTAAGTACATATCTTCCTTTTTATCATGAATTATTGAAGCCCATAATCTAGTGGTTCTTCTTGAATTCTTGTAGAGATAAATAATGGGATAATCACTCTATCACGCATAACTATGTACAATCTGCTGATTCTATGTGTAACATAGAAAGTAAGTAATGAAAAATAGATATTTTTATCTATATCTATTAATGAATTAGATATTGTTTTAGTGGCGTAAAATGAAAATAAATCCAATCTTAAGCATGGAATACACTAATATTTTTTAAAAGATCGTTTTACTGCCTTTTGATGGAATTTTTTTTTAAATCTATCTTTTGACAATTTTATAAGCAATGTTTGTCAAAATAAACTTATTATTTATGATTGGGACATCAAAATTTACTTTCTGTGAAAATTTGTTAATTTTCTGACAATGTTCATTTTTTAATGAATAGTGAAAAATATTGCATTTTACATCAAAACTGCTTTTTAATCTAATTTATTTATATGAATAGATTATCTTTTGAATTTGTTTTAAAGTTAAATTAGAATATATTTTTACTATTTAATCCAATGGTGGTCATTAGGATTAATTTTACTTTGGAATTGGGCATAAACTAATGCGAAACTTTTCATAGATATTGTTTCAAAAAAACCCGTTATTTGTTTTGACAACGGGATTTATTTTTAAATCAATTATTGAAATTTATGTGTTTAGAATTTGGTAAAATGGATTACATATTTGGAATCAGAAGGTCTAAATTATGTAATCGAGACTCTTTTGTTTTTGGACAATATGAATAATAACGATGGTAATTATCTTTAATTATCTTGATTAATGAGTAATCGGGTAGTTAAGGATAATAAAATAATATCATAATAAAAAAATGACACCAACATGTGTCTTAATTCAACTGGTTGTCTCATGGACGACCATGGGATGTCTTGTTCTAAACTTGGGGACCCCATGGAATCACTTTTGTGGAAAGTGACTTGTTATCTTTTTATTTTTTTTAAAGAAAGTAAATATAACAAGAATGTATCACCTAATTTAAACATTTTAAATTTTGTATACATAGATGATATTTTAGACTATAAATATTAATTGTAAATATAAAAATATTTCCTATATAATTGTATTTTTTTAATAATTTTAATATTTTAAATAAATTAAATTATTTATGACATCTGGATGATGCAACGATTACCTCATTAATAAAGGATTTAAATAAAATGAAATGATAATGTAAAATCTATGACCTAAACAAGTCCAAAACCTATTGTATGGGTTTATTTCTAACCCTTATCATCTTACCATTGAATTATTAAATTTGGGACCTTTTTAATCCGAAAATCATTTTCAAATAATGTAACATTTCTTTACATTCAAGGAGTGCCCCTCCTCTCCTTTTATAAAAGGCCCCCACGTCTACCTCCTTACCCACACTTCAAAAGCCTTTGACTCGGCCAACCCATGCCCATTTTGTCTCTCCACGTCCCTCTCTTACTCCATGAAGCCTCACTTTGGGCAGAAGTCTTCCCAAGGAAGCATTTGAGCTCAAACCAAAGAGAGTTACCCGATTTTAAGGTAATGTCTTCACTTGAGTCCTTTTGTTTTATTTTGCTTCTCCAACCCCCTAAAATCTTTTTATTCATTTCTTTTGTAACAAATCCAGTATATTAAATATACTTAGATTTTGTTATAATATGTATTTGAGAAACATTTACACACACATACATCTAATGGTTAAAGGACATACTGTTTCCGTGGATGTTGAGTTTATGCCTCACGAAACGATGATTGTTCAACATTCTTTTAACACCTTTAAAGGTGGCCATTAAGATTAACTATATTTATATATGATATATAATATGTTTATGTTTTCCTTAAGCTTCTTTGTTTTTCATTTTGGGCATACCTTTATGGTTTCCATTATTGGTAAACGCGATATCTTCATTTAAGGAAGTGCGGACTACCGCCACCTGAAAGTGATTTGATTCGTTAAAAACCATATGTGGGACGAATAAAGGATGGAACTATGATATTATATATGATATTATACTTTAATTATCATATACCTTTATATGATTATGATTCCATTCTATAAAATACAAAATATAAATGAATGTAGCGTTCATGCGTACGTACGTACGACTTATCGTCTCAATGAACAGTGCATTTCATTTCTTACCTCTAAATGATTATTTAATATTATAAATGCATGTATATAATGGATATATATGATATATACATCATTATTATAATTCTGGATATAATGGATACATGAACAACTTGTAATTATAAAGGGTTTATTTTTGACTCAAGTACCAATGATCGTTAAAACGACCATTATTAACCTAAATAATTACATAGTGTTCATGACATGGAAATAAGTGATATAAAAGGAATAATGAACTTTAAAAAAGGTTCTTAAGCAAGTAGAAATTAACTCAAGTTTATTATTCAAGACATTAAAGACCGATCGAGTCAAGTCTGACCCGAGGTATGGGACTTCATCTCAATCTCCTTTCATTGAGGCATATTTGGTTTTATACACAACCTTATTTTATATAGTGTATAAAACCCTTTGACTTTTACGTTTATTCAAAAGGAATATTTTTTATACGAAGCGTTTAAAAATGACAAAAGGGAATGTTTTTGTCGTACGTATGCGGCGACAATGACTTCTCCGCCGCCGTGACCATTATTTGAGTTTCAGCTTCCTCTACAAGTCATACCTTTTTTTAAAATAAAAATAAATACCATGTTTTACTTTTATTTTATTTTGGTATTTAAAATGGTTTTCATAATGTTTTTATATCAATGTATTGTATTGATATCTTGTGATTGAAAGGTGGAAATGTTATGTTTCCTTTATTAATGTTTTATGTGATACGATTATGTTGAGGTTCTTGGGCATTATTATGAAGACGGGTGGTTTCGTGATAATCTAAGGGAGGGTGAGCCCGATATAGCTCTCCAATGCATTGGGTAATGTGAAGGAGTGAAACGTTAAGGTTTCTCTGAAGATATTTAGGGAATATACTTTGATGGGTATTCCAAACGTAACCAAGAGGGTTACTCCCTACGTAAGAATGTTATAAATGCCTCAAGTTACCATATGTCTTATGATTTTTATGATTTATTCATTATTTGATGTGGTATGTTAAAGTGCCTATGTTTTATGGGTAAAGTATGATTTCATTATTATGTATATATGAACTTATGTTTCCTTTCCATATTTTTATAACCCATACTGAGGTTTTTATGCTCATCCCATGTTTTTTTGAAATGTTTTTCACAGGTCAAGGGAAAGGTACATGATATGATGATAGTGTCAAGGAAGTGTCAAGAAAGAATCCATGTTTTATTTTAAATATGTTTCCATTGATGGGAAATAAGAATACTATCTTTATGTAACCACTTTGTTTATATGTAGAATGTAATGCAAGTTTTATGATCTAATTCTCTAAAACTCTAAACACGAAAAGAAACTCAATGTGTAATCTTGTAAGAACTCAAGATTAAGTAAGGTTTAAGGCTGGGGCCTTATAGTTGGTATCATATGTCGGTTTAGATAACTTTAGGAGTTATGATTCTATCAAATGATTATCCAAAAATGTTTTTTAAATGATATAACATTTGACGATTACCATGTTGCTTCATCTAATACATGTTTGTTCAGAATGGTTTTCCGCAGAGGAAACAGGGAAGCAGTGCTAGGAAGGCATACAGAAGGAAATAACCTTCCAAATCAGCATCCTGAGATGGACAGAATTGGAACTGAATAGTTTGTTGCAGTAATGGCGCAGTTGACTCAAGCGATAAATGGTGGTGGTATCCATGCACGAGATCATCCAGATGAACCACAGAGGAACATGTAAATGGTGGAACATTTGATGAGGCAACATCCCCCATCATTCAGAGGATCATCTAACCCTGTGATAGCTGAAGGGTGGATTAAATCACTGGAGAAGATTTTCGATGTCATGGGGTGTTCATACAATCAAAAGGTTAGTCTTGTTATTTACCGTTTGGAGGGTGAAGCAGATCAGTGGTGGTCGATGGTTAAAAATATCAGGGACGCTGATGAGATTGATGATCTCGACTGGGATGATGTTTCTTGAAAAGTATTTTCCTAAGGTTGTTCGATTTAGGATGGAAAAACAATTCTTGGAATTGAGGCAAGAGGAAGACCCAGTGGATACCTATGAAGAAAGGTTCACTCGATTGGAAAGGTATGCTCCAAATTTTATTTGAGACCTTGATAGTAAAATCAATCATTTTTACTCAGGATTAAAGCCAAAATATCGAAGGGCATTAGCTTCTCATGAGTTTAAATGTTATGAAAATCTTGCTTGATGTGCTGAGAAGGTGGAAATGGAATTTGCCGATGATCAAGTGTTCAATAACAACTAGAAGAATAAGAGACCAAGGTGGCAGGAGAAAGGGAAGAATTCTTCAAAAAAGTCTGAAGGTAAGAAATCTAAGTTTCCAGTTTGTGATAAATGGGGTAAAAGGCATGCTGGGGAATGTCTTCTGAATTCTGGAAAGTGCTACCGATGTGGTAAGATGGGACATAAGTCTCGTGATTGCACTGAAAAAGATCAAGTTGAAGGTAAGACCAAATTTTATTTACTATTAGTGAAATGTTTTAAGTGCAATGAGATGGGTCACTATGAAAACGAGTGTCTGACAAAGTGCTTGAGTGATTGGAAGCAGTTAGACTACAAGACGAAAGGGATGGTGAAATCCTTTGCAACTACTTCAACATATGTCGGGCCATCAAATGATGTTGTATTAGGTACTTCATTTGTTTTTTCAGATTATGCCAGTGTGTTGTTTGATTCGGGGTCTACACATTCTTTCATCTCTGAAAACTTTTCTTATAAAATGGGAATACAATCTCAAGAAATGACTCCTGAACTTTCGGTAAAAACACCTAGGGGAAATGTTGAGGCAAAAAGAATTTATTAGAATCTTCCTATCCTTATCTGTGGAAAGAACATACTTGAAAACCTTATTTTTATACCTCTAGTAGAGTTTGATGTCATCCTGGGTATGGATTGGCTCTCTATTTACCATGCTAAGATTGACTGTAGAGCTAACGAAGTTTCTTTTCAGAAAGAATTTCAGTTTGTGTACAAGAATGAACCCTTACTGTTGATAACTTATCAAGAGGCCTAGAAACTTGTAAAAGATGGAAATGTATGTTACCTTGCACACATCGTTGAAAATAAAGGAACTATTCAGATTAATGATGTGCCAGTGATAAATGAGTATCCAAATGTTTTTCCTCGATGAGTTGCCTAGAATAATACCAGATCAGGAAGTTGAGTTTACTATTGACTTAGTTCCTGATGCTAAGACAATTTCAAAACCCCCTTATCGAATGGCTCAAATTGAACTTTTAGAGTTGAAGGAGCAATTGCATGATTTATTAGAGAAAGGTTTCATTCGACCTAGAACATCACCATGTGGTGCTCCTGTTTTATTTGTTAAAAAGAAAGATGGTTCAATGAGACTTTGCATTGACTATAGAGCCTGGAATAACATCACTGTTAAGAACAAATATCCTTTGCCTCATATCGATGATTTGTTTGATCAGCTCCAGTGGGCTCAGTATTTTTCAAAGATTGAATTCAGATTGGGGTACCATCAGCTGAGGGTAAGGGAAGAAGATGTTCCGAAGACCGCGTTCCTTACAAGATATGGCCATTATGAATTTGTAGTAATGCCTTTTGGGCTAACCAATGCACCTATTGTATTCATGGACTTAATGATTATAATTTTCCATGAGTTCTTGGATATGTTTTTGGTGGTTTTCATTGATGATATTTTGGTTTTTTCTAAAAGTAAAGAGGAGCATGAAAGAAATTTAAGGGTTATCTTGCAAACCTTAAAAGAAAAGAAACTGTATGGAAAATTCAGCATGTGTGAGTTTTGGTTGCAACAAATATATTTCCTTGGTCACATTGTTTCTAAAGATGGGATAACTGTTGATCCTGCAAAAACAAAAGTTGTTGAAGACTGGCCAAGACCCACAAATGTAACTAAGATTCATAGCTTCCTTGGTTTGGCAGGCTATTACATAAGGTTTGTTAGAAATTTTTCACGGTTATCAAGTCCAATGAATAAGCTAACTCGGAAGGGTGTTAAGTTTATCTGGACAAAAGAATGTGATGATTGTTTTCAGGAATTGAAAAGAAGATTGGTGAATGCTCCAGTTTTGGCACTACCTTATAGGAATGGTGAGTTTGTTATATATAGTGATGATTCATTGAAAGGACTTGGCTGCATCCTAATGCATAATGATCATGTAATTGCTTATGCTTCACGATAGTTGAAAACTCATAAGGTAAATTACCCTACACATGATTTGGAATTAGCTGGTGTTTTTTTTTGCTTTAAAAATTTGGAGGCATCATTTGAATGGAGTAAAGTGTGAAATATATACTGATCACAAAAGTTTAAAGTATATATTCACTCAGAAAGAGTTAAACATGAGATAGAGGATATGGATGGAATTAATCAAGGATTATGACTGTACAATTCATTACCATTCGGGAAAAGAAAATAAAGTGGATGAAGCTTTGATTCGAAAAAGTAATGCTTCATTTGCAATGGTGCGTTTGGAACGTGATCCTTTGGTTAAGGATATGATGAACTTTGGCATAGAAGTTTTTGGTGCAGGAAGTTCTACTGTTTTGTTTCAGGTATCAGTGAAATATTCTCTATCAGACAGAATCAAGCAAGCACAGAAGCAAGACAGTGAGTTGTAGAAAAAGGTAGAGCTGGTTCTGAAAGGTAAGTTGCCTGAATTGAACATTGATAATGATTGCGTTTTGAGATTTGAGAAGAGATTGTGTGTGCCTTGTGATTCACAGTTGAAGAGAGAGTTGTTATGTGAAGCTCATATCTCTCCGTTTTCAGCTCATCCTGGCAGTACTAAGATGTACATAGATCTACGGAAGTATTACTGGTGGGATAGAATGAGAAGAGATATTGTTGATTTTACTGTGAAGTGTTTGACATGTAAACAGGTTAAAGTGGAGCGAAGGTTACCGAAAGGGATGCTTCAGCCTCTACCAGTGCCAGAGTGGAAATGGGAGAATATATCTATGGACTTTGTTGTGGGATTACCGAAGACATATCGAGGTAATAATGCAATCTGGGTTATTGTTGATCGCCTGACTAAATCTACTCATTTCCTTGCTATATGAGATACGTTTTCCCTAGATCAACTTTCCCGTTTGTATCATAAAGAGATAGTCAGGTTACATGGAGTTCCTCTCTCCATTGTATCTGATCGTGATCCCAGGTACACTTCTAACTTTTGGAAAGACCTTCAGAATTCGTTGGGTATTGAATTAAACTTTAGTACAGAATTTCATCCTCAATCAGATGGGCTGTCAGAACGAACAATTCAGAACATGGAGGATATGCTACGAGCTTGTTCGATGGATTATCAGGGAAGTTGGAACAAATATCTTTCTTTGGTTGAACTTTCATATAATAACAGTATTCATTCTAGTATACAGATGGAACCATTTGTGGCGTTATATGGGAAGCGGTGTCGAACTCCGTCTTTCTGGGATGAAGTGGCTGAAAGGAAGTTGATGGGACCAAAATTTGTAGAAGAGATGGCAGAAAAAGTTCAGCTGATTCAGAAACACATGAGAACAGCTCAGAGCATGAAGAAGTGTTATGCGGACAATATGAGGAAGGATCTATCTTTTGAGGTATGTGATCATGATTTTCTAAAAGTCTCACCATGGAAAAGTGTGATGTGATTTGGTAAGAAAGGAAAGCCGAGTCCAAGGATCATTGGACCATATTAAATTCTAGAGAGAGTTGGATCAGTTGCATACTGGGTGGCTTTTCCTCTGAGTTTACCTTAGGTACACAATGTTTTTCACGTTTCGATATTGAGAAAGTATATGCCAGATCCATATCATGTTTTGAGTCCAAAGGTAGTTCAGCTGGAAGGGAACCTATATTATGGAGAACAACCGGTCCAGATTCATGACCACAGGGAGCAAGTGTTACGAAATAAGGTGATTAATCAGGTAATGTTTTTGTGGAAAAACCACATGATGGAAGAGGCAACATCGAAATCTGAAAATGCAATGAGGGATAAGTACCCCCATTTATTCGATAAGTAAATAAATTGTGGGGAAGAAATTTTCTAAAGGGGAAGGATGTAACATCCCAAGTATGTAATGAATAATATATATTTTTATCTATGTCTATTAATGAATTAGATAGTGTTTTAGAGGCTTAAAATGAAAATAAATCCAATCTTAAGCATAGAATACACTAATATATTTTAAAAGATTGTTTTACTACCTTTTGATGGGAAAACATTTTTAAATCTATGTTTTGAAAATTTAATAAGCTATGTTTTTTAAAATAAACTTATTCTTTATGATTTGGACATCAAAATTTACTTTGTGTGAATTGTTGGTATTTTTCTGACAATGTACATTTTTTAATGAATAGTGAAAAATACTGCATTTTACATCAAAACTACTTTTTAATCTAATTTATTTATATTATTAGATTATATTTTGAATTGGTTTTAAAGTTAAAATTATAATATATTTTTACTATTTAATCCAATTGTTGTCATTAGGATTAATTTCACTTTGGAATTGGGCATAAACTAATGCCAAACTTTTCATAGATATTAATTCAAAAAAAACCCGCTATTTGTTAGGGAAACCAGAATTATTTTTAAATCAATTATTGGAATATATGTGTTTAGAATTTGGTAAAATGTATTACATATTTGGAATCAGAAGGTCCAAATTATGTAATCAAGGCTCTTTTGTTTTTGGACATTATGAATAGTAACGACGGTAATTATCTTTAATTATCTTGATTAATGAGTAATCGGGTAGTTAAGGATAATAAAATAATATCATAATAACAAATTGACACCAACATGTGTCCTAATTCTACTGTTTGTCTCATGTCCGACCATGGGATGTCTTGTGCCAAACTTGGGGACCCCTTGGAATCACTTTTGTGGAAAGTGACTTGTTATCTTTTTATTTTTTTTAAAGAAAGTAAATATAACAAGAATATATCACCTAATTAAAACATTTTTAATTTTGTCTAAATAGATGATATTTTAGACTATAAATATTCATTGGAAATATAAAAGGATTTCCTATATCATTGTATTTTTTTCATATTTATTAGACTTTAAATAAATTAAATTATTTATGACATCATGATGATACATTGATTACCTCATTAATAAAAGATTTAAATAAAATGAAATGATAATGTAAAATTTATTACCTACACATGTCAAAAACCTATTGTATGGGTTGATTGCGAACCTTTATCACCTTACCCCCGAATTATATCAATCTGGGGCCTTTTGAATCCGAAAATCATTTTCAAATAAAGTAACATTTCTTTACTTTCCAAGAGTGCCCCTCCTCTCCTCTTATAAAAGGCCCCCACCTCTACCTCCTTACCCACATATCCAAAGCCTTTGTCTCGGCCAACCCATGCCCATTTTGTCTTTCCACACCCCTATATTACTCCTTGAAGCCTCACTTTGGGCATAAGTCTTCCCAAGAAAGCCTTCGAGATCAAACCAAAGGGAGTTACCCGATTTTAAGGTAATGTCTTCACTTGAGTCCTTTTGTTTTATTTTTCTTCTACAGCCCCCTAAAATCTTTTTATTCAGTTATTTTGTAAAAATCCAGTATCTTTAGTATACTAGGATGTTTTTATAAGAAGGATTCGAGAAACACTTACACACACCTACATCTAATGGTTAAAGGACATACTGTTTCCGTGGATGGTGAATTTATGCCTCCCGAAACGATGATTGTTCTACATTCTCTTAACACCTTCAAAGGTGGACATTATGATGTCACTATATTTATAAATGATATATAATATTTTTATGTTTTCCTTAAGCTTATGTATTTTTCATTTTGGGAATACCTTTATTGTTTCCATTATGGGTAAACGCGATAACTTCATTTAAGGAAGTGCGGACTACCGCCCCCTCAAAGTGATTTGATTCGTTAAATACCATATGTGGGACGTATACAGGATGGAAATATGATATTATATTTGATATTATACTGGAATTATAATATACCTTTACATCATTATGATTCCATTATATAAAATATGAAGTAGAAATGAAAGTAGCGTTCATGCGTACGTACGGCTTACCGTCTCCATGAACGGTGCATTTCATTTCTTACCTCTAAATGATTATGTAATATTATAAATGCATGTATATACTGGATATATATGATATATACATCATGATTATAATTCTTGATATAATGGATACATGAAAAGCATGTAATTATAAAGGGTTTATTTTTTACTCAAGTACCAATGATCGTTAAAACGACCGTTATTACCTTAAATAATTACATAGTGTTCATGACATGGAAATAAGTGATATAAAACGAATAATGAACTTAAAAAAAGGTTCTTAATAAAGTATAAATTAACTCATGTTTATTATTCAGGACATTAAATAATGATCGAGTCAAGTCGGACCTGAGGTATGGGACTTCGTCTCAATCTCCTTTCATTGAGGCAAATTTAGTTTTATACACAACCTTCCTTTATATGGTGTATAAACCCCTTTGACTTTTACGTTTATTCAAAAGGAATATTTTTTATATTAAGTGTTTACTAAATGACAAAAGGGAATGTTTTTTTCGTACGTATGCGGCGACAGCGACTTCTCCACCACCGTGACCATTATTTGAGTTTCGGCTTCCTCTACAAGCCATACCTTTTTTTAAAAGAAAAATAAATACCATGTTTTACTTTTCTTTTATTTTGGTATTGAAAATGGTTTTCATAATGTTTTTATATCAATGTGTTGTATTGATATCTTATTATTGAAAGGTGGAAATGTTATGTTTCCTTTATGCATGTTTTATGTGATACGATTATGTTGAGGTTCTTGGGCATTATTATGAAGACGGGTGGTTCCGTGATAAACTAAGGGCGGGTGAGCCCGATATAGCTCTCCAATGCATTCAGTAACGCGAAGGAGTGAAACGTTAAGGTTTCTCCGAAGAGATTTAGGGAATATACTGTGATGGGTATTCCAAACTTAACCAAGAGGGTTACTCCCTACGTAAGAATGTTATGAATGCCTCAAGTTACCTTATGTCTTATGATTTCTATGATTTATTCATGATTTGATGAGGTATGTTAAAGTGCCTATGTTTTATGGGTAAAGTATGATATCATTCTTATGTATATATGAACTTCTGTTTCCTTTCCATATTTTTATAACCCATACTGAGATTTTTATGCTCATCCCATATATTTTTGAAATGTTTTTCACAGGTCAAGGGAAAGGTACATGATATGATGATAGTGTCAAGGAAGTGTCAAGAAAGAATCCATGATTTATTTTAAATATGTTTCCATTGATGGTAAAGAAGAATACTATCTTTATGTAACAACTTTGTTTATATGTGGAATGTAATACAATTTTTATGATCTAATTCTCAAAAACTCTAAACACGAAAAGATCCTCATTGTGTAATCTTGTAATAACTCAAGATTATGTAAGGTTTAAGGCTGGGGCCTTATACTATGGAATCATGTAATTTATAAAATGTGTTAGGGGATTTTTATGGGACCTCTTATTCTCATTTTGGGGGATTGGTTTCTAGTTTTTCTTCTTCTTGTATTTTATTTTATTTATTGTTATATGAAGTAAGATTCATCTTTTTTACATTTTAAATGAGTAAGCCTCTTATATTATATTATCTATTTTTTCACCACTGTGATGTTATAATCATCTCAATCTTCATGTGGGTGAATATATAACCCTATTTAGGTGGTCAAAATTTGAATCACAGTGTTTTTATTTAAATTATTCATTATAATTCAATTCTTCTTTCCAAATTTTAGTGACATGGATTGGGTGAGAAGTTGAGAATGTTTCTTCATTTTATTCCAATATTATGTTAAATTGTAACTTATTGAATATGAAAAACTAAGAACATTTGATTCCCAATTTTTAGTGAGTGAATTGAGAAGATGAATGGAACATGATCATGGTCATGTAGGTTGTATTGGTTTTCTTTCTCAATTGAATAGTTATCATGCCCACCATCCAATGAGGATAAGTATACCACTTTTGTTTTTGGGTGTTACTTATTATACATGAATTCTCATACATGTGTATAGTGGATGTCTGGTGGAATAAAGATATTAATTCATCTTATTGTGTTTATTATTATTTTAACAATAGAGAACAAAAATGAAACACTTTGATATTAACTAATGGACTAGTCATTCTTACTTATAATACTTTTCATGTGTTGGTACCATTTGAATTAATTTTCAAAATATTATAAAAACTAAAATAATCTAATTCCTCTTTACAATGCTTCAATAATATAAAAACCTGAATAACACAAATAAGTTTAATAATAAGTCACTATTTTTTGTCTAGATCTTAGGGGGACAAGATTGTGGTCATCATTATTATTTAAATATGATATTGATATTATATTTTTAAATCCCACCTTCATGAGGACCAAAAGGAATTGGTGTTGATTCTAAGGATAAAAATTGAAAAGACCGAGTTTGTGAATATTGGATATATTTTTTCTTCAAATCATTAGAAAAATCATGAATTTTATCATTTATAAGAAAAATTAAAATAAAAATTAATAATGAAAATATGTTTTATGAATATTTATTTACTTCATAATATCATCAATGATAGTTCAATGATCTTTTGTTAATTTATTATTATCCTAATTCATTTTACCATATGTATGTTGGAAAATGGAATGATAGAGAACATATATTGGTGACAATTTTTTTCATATTAATTGTTTAAAATAATTAATACATAGATAAACTCATTCATTGTCTATATGAATATTATTATACAATTGATGTAGTGTGAAATAAATAAGTGATTAATGATATAATATTTTCCCACAACGATGAATTTTCATCCACATTAAATTTGATAAAGGAGTTAACCATTTAGAAATTTCATAGACATAACACTTATTTAGAGTAATATTATTTTGAGCTTTGGAAAAATATATTATTTAATTACATTAAATGTAATGGTTTGTTAATTTTTTGTAGGCATGAATTCATGGGATAATGATGATATAATTACATAGGTGGCTATGGATTTTATGTGAAAACTGAGAGATCTTCTAATCAAATAATACATTATATTTACTCAAGATGGTCATTATATGGTTAATAAACATGGTATAATAACCAATTCATTTATGTGATTTTACACTATTCATAACCAACATTATTTAAATAATTCTTATAATTAAATTATTGTTCAATCATCTAATGATTATATTTTATATTAAATATATTTTTTCTATGATACTGTTAAATATATATAGGAAAACAGAGTTGAATTTTTGGATATAGTTTATATTAATGAAAACATAGAGGAATCCCTATATATAATATTCCCAGAAAATTTATTTTTTTGTCATATTTCTAAAATTAATGTATATTTTGGATCGTACTATTAATGGAGGTAATATTGTCTTGATTTCCATCATTTAGACATAATTGAATATTATTTTAAAATTCATTCTATAATTCATATTATAAGAAACTATATCATCAGTAAAATATACCCTAATGGAAGAAAATGGGGAACATATTTAAAATGTGGTTAGATTAGAAAAAAAAACATGTTGTTAGACACTAAATATGAAAAGAATGAAAATAAATCCACTAAAATGCCAAGACCCTACCAAGCTAGTCTCAGTATGTGACTCCATAAGCCTGCCTCCAATAGGTCAGGGGCTGGAGACTTGTGTCGATTATGCTATCACACTAATAGGAGGAATTATCATAAGGTTCTTGTATACATGCACCCACATACACCACCATAAAACGATGCAAATATATATATAAATACTGAAATGAAATGAATATATACATCATACCCATAACTAGAGTGTTGAAAAATTACAAAGGGAAAATACAAGGTCCACCAAAAGTAAACTGAAAAAGAATCCAACTGCTCATTTGGTGAGGATGAGTATCAAATGTAAATGTCGGAAAGTTCCTCAGCACGGCTCTGGTAAACACTATGGTCAGTCTCACTCAAAAATCTCAGCCTACTCTGGGTCCTCCTAGGACTCCGTCAAAAAGCCTGTGGTCTGCACAAGACACAAACATGTGCGGAAAATCCCGTACATGAGTGATTATAAAAATACTTAGTAAGCACCCCAAAAACCCAAAAAATAAAAGGAAAAAACAGAAAGGAAAAATTCAGCTACTAACATCCAGAGGGAACCAAAATGAGAGAGAAAAACTATATTGAGACCATCCTTAGCTAAACATGACAAATCAACTCAGCACATGTGTATACCCAAAAATACTTCATGAACATCTGCTCAGGTATATTCCCAGACATATACCCTGACCAACTAGATATACGAATTCATTCACCAAGCCCCATGAGGTCCTGTACCAGATGTCATTCACTCATCCAAGATGACACTCATCCGAGAGATACACTCTATCAGGTTTCACACCAACATCCTAGATGCCCATCTGAGAGATCACACTCATTTGATATTGTCACTGAGAATATCACACTAAAACAGTGGAAACACTAAACTTATAAGATAGGGTATCAATCTTAGGGTCCTCATGGTAATAAAAGAACCCACATTGGTATTTTGAAGATCTCACAGACAGGAGTTCACTCCATGGACCCACTAGGGGATACCAGAACCCGATCTGACATTCTACAGGAACATCACTCTGATATAGGATCATCATCCATGTGAAGATAGTCATGAAGATGTCAGACAACCCATATGGTATAACTCACGATGCAGGGGATTGAACCAATGATGCGCCAACACTACCTAAAACCAAGGTCTGAGTAGGGACCAATGATTCCATAACCCTGTTGAAACCATGTGCTGAGTAGGTGAAAATATACCCGATGATACCACAACCCTACTATAAACCACATGCTGAGTATGAGATCGTATACTCGATGATTCCATTAACCAAATATGAATGGCACAATATTTAGGGGATCTATAACCGATTGATGCCTCAATCCCAACAGGATTAACCGGCTACAGAGGGGATCGCCTTTGGTGGATAAGCGGTAACAACAATACCAAGTATCTGATCCCAAGAAGCGAAGCTAGAAGATCCCACTCTGGACCCATGATGGAGGTTGTAACTCTCATGAAAACATCATATCAAGGGGGTCACAAACCTATACTGAGGTTATAATTCCACACGATCACTCATATGAAATATCCAAAGGAGTACACTCAACAACTGCTTGTCTAAAAATCGCTAACCTGAGCGACCCACAACGTCTCCACACCGTGCATGTCCTAGGCCTATACCGAGGCCACCAATATAATATAAGCATAAAAACATGTAGGATATGCCATTTACATGCACTAAATAGAAAAAAATTGAATATTTACTATTTACAATAGAAATCATGGGTTCGGTCTATATCTCAATCCTAAAACTCATTCATTAGACCACACCATCCTGATCCCCTCAAAAAATGCATGAGATTGACTACTTGATTGTCCAAAATGGACAATATATGAAAAGGTCATGTTTCCCCAAAAACACCCAATAGAAGCCTCATGGGTACCACACCATGATCTCCTTCCCATCACATATAAACTATCTTGAAAATTCATCCTTACTATCAGGATCCCAACATCACTGAAAAGAAATCAGTAGGATTCTCTGTGTAAACGTTACGATGGGTCGAAAATGAAAAAAATAAAATAAAATTGTTATTTTTTACATTTCATGGCCCCAAAACAAAAAAATCATTTATAAAATTCCTTAAACATTCTCAATGGGTTTGTATTATCATGAGGATTTCGTCACCGCAATTGGATCAAGAATCGGACTTCCTGTTTGCGAGTAATTGGGGTTTAAATATCCTCTAGGAAAATCTGGTCGGACCACCACTGGGTCGCTTGAAACTGACGCTCCAAGCCTGACCGGACCGCCTCCACATGTAGGAATCCTTAGTTCCTCTGCCCTACCACTACATCTGTCACTGGAAACCTCTATAGACACCGCTATAAACTAGGTTTTCCTCTTAGAAAAGTTTCGGGAGCCACCGGATGCACCCTGGTGCTCCAAATTTATATCTGAAACATGTTAGGGAAATCCAAGGACACGAAAAACACTACCATTACGTAGAATTGAATAATAACGACACATAAATATGATATGTGATCTTAAAACTCAAACTTACAAACACTCAGGTGAAAGGCCAATGCATTTATGACTGATTCGCACTTCGAATAAGTTGTTGCACCATCCGGGTGTGATCACCATCAAGACTTCATTCTGATGAAACATTGTTTCTTCGATCTGGGGGTTTGACACATGAAGGGGGAGGGGGAAATTACACAAATAATCAGAGTGGATGGGATAGAGAACATTGATTGATTTTTATTTATTTTTATTTAATAATTTAATCAATTAAACCAATGACCACACCCCCGATGAATCCTCTCGGCAGAGAAAAGATTAGGTTTCCCCAAGGGTAAACATGGGGTTCTGAATGCAACGACACACACAAAATTGTGATATAGGAATCTATTTAGAATTGTATCAATATGAGGCATATAATGAAAGTTGTCCATTTATTTACGAAAACCCCCATGCTATCGTTTTCCACAGCAGGCTCAAGCCGGCAATGTTAAAACACCTCTTAGGGTATACGACATGCTCTGAATGAAACTATTCCTTTAGATTTTTGATTAATGCTATAGTTTAAGAGAGGTAAAAACACAACCATGTGAAAAGTATAAACATACAAAATATTTTTATAAATTTTATTCTGGGCACACCAGGCCTTAGAATCGCACGCCGTCTTCATGAACAGCTTTGGAAATATTCATAGAAATATTTCAAAGTTTCACAAGGCCAAAACTCGAGTCACTACATCATCCCCACATTAGAACATTTCCATTTCAAAAATCCATATGGAAAATGAATTTAAATGATCTCTGGACAAGGTCTCCCACGCTAGCGAGTTTGCCAACAAACACCCCTTCCCAAACACATCAGTTAAAAGGACTCATCCACCACACCTCAAAAATATTCACTTTGGATAGCACAGACCCGCATGCATGATTTTAATTGTGTCACAAAAAACACGTCTTGCTTGGGGGGAATGATCCCTCTTCCTCGTGAATTCATAGAAAGTTGAACAACCCCCAAATAAGTTCATAAAAATGTCATGAACTAACCACAAACAAGAAATAGAATGAAATGATTACTACAAAATAGTGTCTATAAAAACAGACACAGAAGTAGAATGGACACAGGGCGTACCTCTATCCACACATAGAACCTCTAAGTCAACATCTTCTGTAACACCCCGAGATTTTATGAAAAATATTCTTTTTAATTTCATTAATGTCTTGTGTTATACGCTACACCAAAAGGAGCTTTCACAACACACATCTCTGACCCGGCTTGAATTACATGCAATCGTAACCTTCCACGATAGCGAGTGTTGTACGCAACACCAAGTTTCGCTAAACAACGATATGCTATTAAAATTTTATTAAAACTAGCCGTTATGAATAGTAATAACCACTTTTTGAAATTTTGTAAATTTTATTTTTCAAAATGGACTTCATTTTTGGATTCGGAATATTGAAATTAGATTAGCGTAAAATTTTGGTGATTTTCAGATAACTTTCATATTTTGATGAATAGTTAAAATTACTAAATTTTAATTGAAAACAACTTTTTTAATCAAAATAATTAATAGTGATAAATTATTAATTTGAGTTGTTTTAAAGTATATTTAGAATATATTTTTACAATTTAATACAATGTTGGTCATTGGATTTAATTTCACAATTAAACCAGTTATAAACAAGTGTCAGTCTTTTGATAGTTATTATCTCTTAAAAACACGCCTTTTGTTTTAACGACGGGAATTAATTTTTAAATTAATTAATTCAACTGATATGTTTTGAATTTGGTAAAATAGAAATCATTTTTGAGTTCATAATATCAAATATATCTTAGGCCTAATTTTTGGTATTTTTCTGAAAACTTTCAATTTTTGATGAATAGTGAAACCAATAAGTGGTAGTTAAAAAAAACTGATTTTTTCATAAAACATAATTTTACCGCTTCTGTGAGTGGAATTTCAAAAATCCGAGAGACACGGTTGATGTCAGTAAGTAAAATGTGGTTCAGTGAGATGAAAATAATTTTTTGGTGAATAGTAACTTTTTACTTTTTTTACCACGGTTAAAAGTAAATAGGGTAATTAAGGGTAGAAATGATATTATTATTACCCTAACACATGTCCTACTTCTATTGGACAAATGTAATTCAACCAAAAACAAACTTAGGAATAAAATATGACCATTTAGGCCCACTTGGATTAGATTAGGACATTTATTATTAATTTTTTTAAAGAAGTGTTAAAAGAGTTAAAATCAATGTTTATTTACTCAGTCATTTTTAATATGGGGTTATACATAAGATAAATTCGACTATAAATATTAACTAGAAAGCTAAAAAGATTTGCTACATAATGATATTTTATTTGTAATTTTTATACTTTAAATAATTTAATTTATTTATGACACAATGATGATGCAGTAATTATCTTATTAATGAAATATTGACATAATTGATGTTATAAATAAAAAAATAAATAAAATTTGAGACTTTTTATGAATCCCACTAATTTTATAGGTTAATATGACATGTTAGTATTGATTTAATTAAATTGGTTCGAACTAATGATTCTTTTATGATTTTCACAAAAATCAATTACTAAATAGTGTCAAAACAGACATAAAATAGTTTTTAAAACAAATATTATATTGGTAATTTTTATTTTATTCATAAAAATCTATGGTTCGGAAAAATGACATAGATAAGGTTATATATATTAATAATAAACAACTTGGGGTTCGTTTGGCTGCTTATAGTGAGTTTATTAACCATATAGTATAAGAACACAAGAAGACATGGTAAAAGTAAAATTATTTAACTTAATGTTAAATCTAAATGATAAGGTTAAAATAGGAACATAAACTTGTCTAAATTCTATTGGATGAGAGGATTTCGACCCATACCCACCTTAGCTTAGAAATATATCAATTTGGAGCTATTTAAAACCGAACTTGACTTTATAATAAAATAATAGTTTTAGTTATTCCAAAGGTGCCCCTCTCCTCCCTCCTCCCTCTCTTCCTCACACCACTTTGAGCCTTTAAGCTCGGCCAAACCCTGACAAATTCTCCTCTCCACTTCCCTAGAAACATCCTATAGGTTCTGGTCTTCCTCAAAGACCAATTTTAGTGCCCTAAAAGGAGATCTCAAAGAGGCGCTTCAAAGAAGAGGTAATTTCTGTTACCGATTCTTTCAACTTTATTTCTTCTTCCACTTCTTCTTCTTAGGTTGTTTAATTATTAAGTAATAACATCAGTATCACTCATATACTGATATGTTATTATAAGTATGAAACAACCCTATTTCATCATCTATCCATCCTACGGAAAATGAAATCACCGCTCGTGCGTACGTACTGAATACCGTCTCCACGCCATGGTGTAATCTGTTTTTCCACCAACAACTTACATGGATGGGTATTATGGTGTAAAGAATAACTATAAATAGTTATTATAACATCATAATGATTCTGATATATTGTATCATCCACTCCAATTCAATTCAATAATTATGGAAACGATATCATCGCTCGTGCGTACGTACGGACTACCGTCTCCACGACGCGATGAGATTCATTCTCCATGTTAACCATTTAAGAGTGATTATAATGTATATATAATAAATAACAATGAAATATATGACATTATAAAGCTACTGTATTTATGTATATATGTATGTCATCTACTTAATTCCATTCAACTCAATAAGGAAACGAAAACAGTGTTCATGTGTACGTATGACCTACCGTCTCCATGAACGGTGTGTTTCATTTCATTTATCTATCTATTATATATATATATATATACTAAATATATATGATATATAAATCATGTTTTATATTCTGGAAGTATGTAAATCATGATATAAGTAATAATAATTTCATGAACAACAATTCCAAACACCTACGATAAATGAAACGATTTTTCCCAAAATGCTTCTTTAACATGGAATTTACAAAAGAACGGGTAATATAAAGTCATAAGTGAACCATATATGATATAATAACAATGAATATGATTCTGTAATAATTCAATAACATTATTTAAATCATTATACAGGAGGTTCGGACACGTATAAAGCATATCGGACCTAAGGTAAGGGAAATATCACAATCTCATTTTTATCCGAGATTGTTTATACTTTAGTATTTACTGGGGTGTATTTTATCATCCACATCCATGTTTCCTCAATATGTAATATTATTTCCATTCACCTTCAATTGTTTAAATCCTATTTTACCCTTCGGTGAGTTTTTAGTAAATGATATGAAAGGAATCTTTTGTCATTATTTCATACGAGGTACTTTTTGACTTTTCCGACAAAATACGGGAAGAATGTTTTTTAACTTATACAGCATGAATGTATTTTTAAAAAATTATTTCCAAGAATCTTACTTTACAAGTTTTCAAGTTTATTTTTAATCAACTTCTTTTAGTTTAAATTTGTATGACATGTGAAGAAATGAAAAATGTTTTTTAAGTAGAAAGGATATTTTCCTCAAGAATGGAGTTCAAGGGTTTTATCAAAATTATTTTCCATCCAAGATAATATAGGGTTCTGTTTCCATCCCTTTTAATTCAATGATTTGATTATGTTGTGATGGAATTATTTTTATGAATTCCTTTATCTTAGATGAATTATTTGATGATTTCACGATGTTTAAGATTCCCATTTTTATTACATGGGTTATGCAATGATGTCTGATTTATGATTTTGTGGCACACATAAGAATGGTATCATTATGAGATGGGTGGGACCTATATCTCCCTCCAATGCATTGGGTAAATATTTTATATCTCATGAGATAGACATGACTGGAACGGTAGGTTATACCGGTTCAGTGAAACAGCACTGAAACGAGGGTGACTCGGTTCAGAAAGGCACTTTGTCCACTAAGATAGTCTTGGCAATGAGTCTTGACTAACAAGAAATGATTCTCTATGATTATGTGTGTATGCCACAATGTTTCATGTTTTATGTTATGATTATTGTGATTACATTTCACTTCTATGATTTATCTCATGTTATGAAATTATGATCTCTTTTGCAGGTTAAGATTTCCAAAACTTATGTGCTTATGTATTCGATGTGATTGATATTTCTTTTGTTTACCCTTACTGAGCCTTTGAGCTCTCCCCCTTTTATGTTTTCTTTCCCCAGGATATAAAGAAAGGTTTTAGGTAAAAAAAAGGAATATCTTTATGGGAGATGTTGATGATCTTTCACCAGGATTAGAAGATTATATTCCGAGTTTCCAAAGACACTAAACTATTACGATCCTTGTGTGTGTGTTTTTGTTATTTACTAAGTATTCCTCAAATGTAATGTAATGTCAATGTACGCCAAGCTTCAGGTCTCTACAGTTGGTATCATAGGAAAGGTTTAGACAACCTTTGGAAACTAGGATGCGAAAACGTTAGTGAGATCCCTAGAGATATTTCTAAGGTATGTCTAGGGATGTCCCTAAGGATAAGTATACGTATAGTATATAGTCCTAGAACTATGGTAACGATCTTATAATTTAACCTAAGATGTTAGATATTGAGGGTTCTCCCCCTTTACTATGTTGTTTTCTCTAGCATGATTTTTTCCTCTCACAAGATTCTTTTTGTGTTTTAGTTAATGGAGGGAACCAGAAGGAATTTGGTTAACATTGAATCCAATGGACAAATTGGTGACTATGAGCAACAAAATTGTGTAATTCCTAGAGAGAAAGATATTGTGATTATGCTGAATCAGTCATCGTGATATATGATTAACAAGGTGAAATTTAGTGGTATGCCTAATTCATCAATGAAGAGGAAGATAAACTATTATTCATGTTTGCATGTTGAGGAGCTTAAAGAAAGGAAGATTGACATTTCTAAAGAAGGGAAGAAGAACCTTGGGGAATACCTCAAATGGAGTGACCGATGTTATCTGTGTGGAGAAAAGGGTCATAGAGTGACAGATTGTTATGGAGTTCAATGTCTTATTTGTGCAGAACATGGGAAATACCCAACTCAATGCCCTGACCTAAAAAGTTACTTCTAAATCAAGGAAGGACTTATTCTAGGAAAATCATTGAAGTGGATGGACTGAAGTGTTTATGTATTGGTATTCAAGAATAATGTTGTTGAGGTACTTTTTTGGTGTACTGAAATATTTATGTATTGGTCTATTGTGGTTTTCAATAATTTTAAGGTACCGGTAACCATGAAAAGTGATTCAAATATTTTGGAAAGTAGATGATATGCTCATAATTAAGGGATAAGGAGAAAATGAAATGTTTGACAGTATTCATGAGCTCATGATTGATATAAGGACTAAGTAATATCATGGTTTGAGTATATAGAATTTTGGGGATTTTGGTATATGGAAAGTGTTAAATTTTAACTGCATTAATGTTTTCACTAAGGTTCAATGGGTATTCATTTTTCAATAGAATACATGATTAAGGCCTTCTAATGTTTGGAATGTGACCAACAAGACATATCTCATGATATACGAGGATCAATGATGGTATTAACATGCTTGTTCTATGAACTCTTTGGTAATCATTTTCACTATAATATGAGATTAGACAGAAGTATTATGGATAAGCCTAAAGATTGGAATGGACTATGTTGGACATATGTTAGTATTGTTTAAGGATTAATTTTTTTTCGATATTATTGATGGGATGTTATACTAATGTAGTTTTAGAAAAAGGACAACCTGCAGGACGGGTGACAACCCATCGCGTCGGACAAGGCTGTGGGAATCGAACCCACAACCGAAGTGCGACTGGCCTTTATCGCCTACCACTGACCTACAGGAAGTCTCTGTTTAGTAGAAACTAGTTTTATTATATTAAGTAGTATGATATATGATGTATAAGTCCATTTTAGGAACCATATATGATTAATCTCACTATAGAATGACTTATGTATATTTAATAACTTTTGCTAACCTATTGTTTGAGACAGATGGAATGACCCGTCATACTATCACATGATCTGCTAACACTTCACGAATAACAAATTCAACTTCATTTATTAAAGAGATGAAGTGTAAATTGTTCAAGGGACAAACAACAGTGAGATTTTACCAAAATAAAATATGTATTTATTCTAATTCAAATTCTTCAACTTTAGGGAAATGATCTTGAAAACCAAAAATGTTGTCTTAGTTCTCTTATATCTGATGAATCAGATGGTACCTTAGATCGTCACAAACTTATGGCTTTCTGATTGCTGTCTTTTCCATAGCCATGTTCTCTACCACTCTCCATCAGAACATGAGAGTTAGATTTCTCTTCCATATCCATATTTTCACCTATGTGGAAACCCAGTGATTAGTTTATTTGGGTAACCGTTACATTTCATACTTTTGTTTTTAAAGATTGTTTTTGGTATTCCTTTTTACGATGTGGGTTTCTATTAAAGAAACTTTCGAGTAGTAAACCATTTATAACCCCGACGAATTTCGAGGGCGAAATTCATTTTAAGGGGGGTAGAATGTAACACCCCGAGATTTTATGAAAAATATTATTTTTAATTTCATTAATGTCTTGTGTTATACGCTACACCAAAAGGAGCATTCACAACACACATCTCTGACCTGGCTTGAATTACATTCAATCGCAACCTTCCACGATAGTGTGTGTTGTACGCAACACCAAGTTTCGCTAAACATCGATATGCTATTAAAATATTATTAAAACTAGCAGTTATGAATAGTAAAAACCACTTTTTGAAATTTTGTAAATTTTATTTTTAAAAATTTACTTCATTTTTGGATTTGGAATATCGAAATTAGTTTAGGGTGAAATTTTGGTGATTTTCGGATAACTTTCATATTTTGATGAATAATGAAAATTAATAAATTTTAATTAAAAACTAATTTTTTAATCGAAATAATTAATAGTGATCAATTATTAATTTGAGTGGTTTTAAAGTATATTTAGAATATATTTTTACAATTTAATACAATTTTGGTCATTGGATGTAATTTCACATTTAAACCAGTTATAAACGAGTGCAAATCTTTTGATAGTTATTATCTCTTAAAAACACGCATTTTGTTTTGATGACAGGAATTAATTTTTAAATTAATTAATGCAACTAATATGTTTTGAATTTGGTAAAATAGAAATCATTTTTGAGTTCATAATATCAAATATATCTTAGGCCTAATTTTTTGTATTTTTCTGAAAACTTTCAATTTTTGATGAATAGTGAAACCACCAAGTGGTAGTTAAAAAAACAGAATTTTTCATAAAACTTAATTTTACCACTTCTGTGAGTGGAATTTCAAAAATACGAGAGACACGGTTGATGTCAGTAAGTAAAATGTGGTTCAATGAGATGAAAATCATTTTTTGGTGAATAGTATCTTTTTACTTTTTTTACCACGGTTAAAAGTAAATAGTGTAATTAAGGGTAGAAATGATATTATTATTACCCTAACATATGTCCTAATTCTATTGGAAAAATGTAATTCGACCAAAAAAAAACTTAGGAATAAAATATGACCATTTAGGCCCACTTGGATTAGATTAGTACATTTATTATTAATTTTTTTAAAGAAGGGTTAAAAGAGTTAAAATCAATGTTTATTTACTCAAACATATTTAATGTGTGATTATACATAAGATAAATTCGACTATAAATATTAATTAGAAATATAAAAAGATTTCCTACATAATGGTTTTTTATTTGTAATTTTTAGACATTAAATTATTTAATTTATTTATGACACAATGATGATGCATTAATTATCTTATTAATGAAATATTGACATAATTGATGTTATAAACACAAAAATAAATGAAATTTGAGATTTTTTATGAATCCGACTAATTTTATAGGTTAATATGACATGTTAGTATTGATTTAATTAACTTGGTTCGAACTAATAATTCTGTTATGATTTTCACAAAAATCAATTACTAAATAGTGTTAAAATTGACATAAAATAGTTTTTAAAACAAATATTATAATGGTAATTGTTATTTTATTCCAAAAAATATAAGGTTCGGCCAAATGACTTAGGTAAGGTTATATATATTAATAATAAACAACTTGGGGTTCTTTTGGCTGCTTATAGTGAGTTTATTAACCTTATAGTATAAGAACACAAGAAGACATGGTAAAAGTAAAATTATTTAACTTAATGTTAAATCTAAATGATATTGTTAAAATAAGAACATAAACTTGTCTAAATTCTATTGGATGAGAGGATTTAGACCCATACCCACCTTATCTTCTAAATATTTCAATTTGGAGCTATTTAAAACCGAACTTGACTTTATAATAAAATAATAGTTTTATTTATTCCAAAGGTGCCCCTCTCCTCCCTTATAAAAGGACACATCCTCCCTCTCTTCCTCACACCACTTTGAGCCTTCAAGTTCGGCCAACCCCTGATGAATTCTCCTCTACACTTCCCTAGAAACATCATATAGGTTCTGGTCTTCCTCAAAGACCAATTTTAGTACCCTAAAAGGAGATTTCAAAGAGGCGCTTCAAAGAAGAGGTAATTTTCATTACCAATTCTTTCATCTTTATTTCTTCTTCCACTTCTTCTTCTTAGGTTGTTTCATTATTAAGTAATAACATCAGTATCACTCATATACTGATATGTTATTATAAGTATGAAACAACCCAATTTAATCATCTATCCATCCTACGGAAAATGAAATCACCGCGTGTGCGTACGTACGGAATACCGTCTTCACGCCGTGGTGTAATCTGTTTTTCCACCAACACCTTACATTGATGGGTGTTATGGTGTAAAGAATAACTATACATAGTTATTATAACATCATAATGATTCTCATATATTGTATCATCCACTCCAATTCAATTCAACAATTATGGAAATGATATCATCGCTCCTGCGTACGTACGGACTACAGTCTCCACGATGCGATGAGATTCATTCTCCATGTTAACCATTTAAGAGTGATTATAAAGTATATATATGAAAAATAATAATGAAATATATGACATTATAAAGCTACTGGATTTATGTATATATGTATGTCATCTACTTAATTCTATTCAACTCAATAAGGAAACGAAAACAGCGTTCATGCGTACGTACGGCCTACCATCTCCATGAACGGTGTGTTTCATTTCATTTATCTATCTATTATATATATATACTGAATATATATGATATATAAATCATGTTTTATATTCTGGAAGTATGTAAATCATGATATAAGTAATAATAATGTCAAGAACAATAAGTACAAACACCTATGATAAATGAAACAAATTTACCCAAAACGCTTCTTTAACATGGAATTTACAAAAGAACGGGTAATATAAAGTCATAAGTGAACCATATATGATATAATAACAATGAATATGATTCTGTAATAAGTCAATAACATTATTTAAATCATCATA
This sequence comes from Viscum album, assembly GCA_963277665.1. Lineage (NCBI taxonomy): Eukaryota > Viridiplantae > Streptophyta > Magnoliopsida > Santalales > Viscaceae > Viscum > Viscum album. The sequence goes on from OY728145.1 coordinate 1,102,065,653, forward strand.
CAGGAGGTTCGGACACGTACAAAGCATATCAGACCTAAGGTAAGGGAAATATCACAATTTCATTTTTATCCGAGATTGTTTATACTTTAGTATTTACTGGGGTGTATTTTATCATCCACATCCATGTTTCCTCAATATGTAATATTATATCCATTCATCTAAAATTGTCTAAATCAATTTTATCCTTCGGTGAGTTTTTAGTAAAAGATATGAAAGGAATATTTTGTCATTTTTTCATACGAGGTACTTTTTGACATTTCCGACAAATGTACGAGAAGAATGCTTTTTTTAACTTATACAGCATGAATGTATTTTTAAAAAATTATTTCCAAGAATCATCCTTTACAAGTTTTCATGTTTATTTTTAATCAACTTCTTTTAGTTTAAAGTTGTATGACATGTTAAGAAAGGAAAAATGTTTTTTAAGTAGAAAGGATATTTTCCTCAAGAATGGAGTTCAAAGGTTTTATCAAAATTATTTTCCATCTAAGATAATATGGGGTTATGTTTCTATCCCTATTAATTCAATGATTTGATTATGTTGTGATGGAATTATTTTTATGAATTCCTTTATCTTAGATGAATTGTTTTATGATGTCACGATGTTTAAGATTCCCATTTTTATTACATGGGTTATGCAATGATGTATGATTTAAGATTTTGTGGCACACATAAGAATGGTATCATTATGAGATTTGTGGGACCTATATCTCCCTCCAATGCAATGGGTAAAGATTTTATATCTCATGAGATAGACATGGATGAAACGGTAGGTTATACCGGTTCAGTGAAACAGGACTGAAACGAGGGTGACTCGGTTCAGAAAGGGACTTTGTCCACTAAGATAGTCTTTGAAATGAGTCTTGACTAAAAAGAATTGATGCACTATGATTATGTGTGTATTCCACAAAGTTTCATGTTTTATGTTATGATTATTGTGATTACATTTCACTGCCATGATTTATCCCATTTTATGAAATTATGATCTCTTTTGCAGGTTAAGATTTCCAAAAGTTATGTGCTTATTTATACGATGTGATTGATATTTCCTTTGTTTACCCTTACTGAGAATTTGAGCTCACCCCATTTTATGTTTTCTTTCCCCAGGATATAAAGAAAGGTTTTAGGTAAAAAAAAAGGAAGATCTTTATGGGAGATGTTGAAGATCTTTCACGAGGATTAGAAGATTATATTCCGAGTTTCCAAAGACACTAAACTATTACGATCCTTGTGTGTGTTTTTTTGTTATGTACTAAGTATTCCGCAAATGTAATGTAATGTCAATGTACGCCAAGATTCGGGTCTCTACATCTTCTATGGCCCATAGTTATCCTCTCCCTCACCCTCCAGATCCTAGAGTTTAAGGTGGACCATCAGGGGGTGGTAGTGGTGGAATACGATACCGCCTACCACCTCACATTGCTGCACCAGCTCCGTCACAATGTCTGCCTCCCTTCGGTCCTCCATAATCAAAATGTTGCAGCTGGCAAGGTAGCCTGCCAACCAGCTCCCTCTATGCTGCACAGCAGGACATATACTCCCATGAAAGATGTCCCTGACCATAGAAAGCATGACACTGCCTCTCATATTGCTGACAAAAACTTGTTTGAGAGCCCTGAGATCACTGAGCCTCAGATCCTTCGTCCTGGGGTCGCCTCCGGAAATGTCGGTCACATCCAAACCCCTCCATCATACCGTCGATTACCAGCAGCCAATGTCTTAGCTGCCACGTTCCCAATACTGATAGGGTGAATCTGATCAGCTTGAAAGCTCTCCACCACCAAGGCTTGATCTGTCAATCCTGCATTGGTTTGCATGAACAAGGAATCCACACCTGCCTAGATATCACTGTGTTGGCCATGTTCAAAGGTATGATCCCTAATAAAAGGGTCATGAACCATGTCGACGGAGTATCATGATAGGTCTGTAAACCTTGTTGAGTACTATGACTTAGTCATCCCCTCTTTCTAAATATGAAAAAGGACATGGATCCGTACTGACCTCAGTTTCACTAGATATTTCTCTTTCCTAAAGAGACTCTGAATATTTTCCCACATTAGCCTCTCCTCATCGTGGGACTACATAAAAAAACACCACAATCGCCTGGGCGTACTGTGCAGAAGGATTTCCTCTAGGACCACCATCTGATCTATAGGTGTCATAACTATTTGGAAAACTTGGGAGACTACTTCAAGTTAGTTATTAGCTACATGAGGATCTGGATCACCCCAGATCCTCCGATGTCACTGCCTCTAGAACACATGCAGTGCACTCTGCCTACACACATCCTCATCCTACACTTCCGGCACAACTAGCTGCTTGATAGATGATGGCCCAACTAGAGGACCACCTAGAGGTCCATGCTTAGAACTTGAACCCTTGTCAACAACCTCTACACGGGGTGGATCATCAACATAATCCCACTGCGGAAACCACACTAGTTGTCATCTTGGATACATCCTAAAATACAATCAAGATGCAACATGGTCAAAGATTTTATTTGCAGAGTTGACTCATGAAAACAAGGGAACCTCATTTCTCATTCCTAAATGATGCATGTAGCATTATGTTTCTATGACTGGTGTCTTAATGTCCAGATTTTAATGGTAGGTTATTAGAGTATTAGTCATTGGATACGTTGACGGCTACACCAACACTGGATTCCCTTGTATAAAATTCAAACTCAAAAACATTCTATCACTATAGCGATGCAAACCAAACCAAAATCACAGCTAGAACACCTACATTAAAAGATCCCAATGATGGAAAATCCACTGATACCATTCTGTCATGACTCGATCCAATAGGGCTCAATCCATGACTCCCCATGCCAGCCTCTAATAGGCTAGGGGATGGCGACTAGTGCTGAGTAGTATATTAAAAATAAGGGAGGCATTATAAATATGTACATGTTCACACACACCCACAAAAACACCGCCATAAAACGGTGTTGAGATATATATAAAAACTTAAATAAAATTAATGCGTACATATAACCCACATCCAGAGTTCAGAAAAAGTACAAAGCGAAAATAGAAGGGCCACTAAAAGTAAATGAATAAGAATCCAACCTACTCATAAGGAGGGGAGAAGTGTAAAAAGAACCCACCGATATGTTCCACATCACAGTGGAAGTAAACACCCTAGTCGATCTTGCTCACAAACCTCGGCCTTATCCGGGTTCTCAGGGGACTCTGTCGATAAGCATGTGGTCTGCAAAAGACACAGACATGTATGGGAAATGCCCATGCAGGTGTGAGTATAAAAATACTCAGTAGTCACCCCAAAACCCCAAAAATAAAAGGAAGCAACCAAAATATATCAATCCTCTCAACCCACTAGAGGAAACCTAACAAATGGATGAACTTCATCTAGAATTAATCCTCTCTAGAAAACTACTATTCAGTTAAGCTCATATGCATTCTGATACATAAATCATGAAAATACTCTCATGTATATGACATAAATATACAATGACCAACCATATATACTCATTCACGCTCCATTCCTCATCCACGTCTGTCCTATCTCCTACGACTGGCACATAACATGGAGAACAAACACCCTGAACTCTATCATCCCAGATGACACTCTTCCAAGATATAAACACCACTAGGACTCACACCAACATCTAAGATTCCCATCGGATAGATCACGCCTATAAGATATCATCACTAAGAACATCAAGATGAAATTGTAGAAAAAATAAACTTTTCAGATAGGGTATCACACAAGGGTCTGTTAGGGCATAAAAGAACCCTCTCTGGTATCTTGAATACCTCATAGATAGGGGATCACTCCAGGATCTGATGGGGGATACCAGATCCTGATCTGATGTTCTTTAGTTCTCATGACTCAAATAGGGGATTGTCAACCATGTGAATATGGTCACAACGATCTTGAATACCCCATCTGGTATATATAGCATTGTTTTTTATCAAACCAATGATGCACCAACCCAACTGAAAACCACATACTGAGTAGGGGATCATATAACAATTGATTATGCATCCCTACTGAAAACATACACCTAGTAGTGGATCGTATACCCGATGATACCACAACCCAACTATAAACCACAAGCTATGTAGGGGATCATATACCTAATCGTTCCACAACCCTTATATACATGACCCACAACATAGGGGATCTTATTCTCAATGATGCGTCAAATTTTATAGAATTAACCTACTATACAGAAGATCATTTCCCGTGGATAAGTGGAAACAACAATACTATATTCCTGATCCATGAAATTGAAGCTATATGATCAAACTTCAGGCCCATTGGTGGGATGCCCCAACTCTATCCGGAATTGTTTTTATCATTGATCATAAACCTATCCTAAGGTTGTAATGCCACACAAAACCTCATAGGAATGAAATAAGGGAGTTCACTAAACCACAGATTGTCCAAACAACGCTAACCTGAGTGACCCGCAACATTGCCACACTTCCAACCTCCATGTCCTATACCGATGCCACCACTAAGATGTATGTCGAAAAACACACAGGCTAGGCTAGTTACTCCCTTAAAATGGATAACCACTGAAAATGGCAGTATTGACAATAACTAACCTAGGTGGGGCCCATAGATTGATCCTGAATCTCATCAAGAGGACCACACCATTGTTATCACATCAAAAAAATGAACGAGTTTTCCAACTCATTTGTCCAAAACGGACACAATATGAAAAAATTCAGGTTTCTATGAAAACACCGAAAACTATCCTCATTGGGCCCACACTATGATCTATGTTCCAACTTCCAAAAGCAATATTGAAATGTACTCTCTACTATCTATATAATAACGTCACTGGCGTCACATCAATCAGATGCTCTGTGTAAATGATATGGCGGGTTGATGTCAAAAATATTAAATTATTATTATTATTTTCAATGATTCATGTCCCCAGGCCAGTAACCCAACTCATTAAATTCATGAAACATAATCAAGGGGTTCATCTCGTCATGAGGATTTTATCACCTCAATAAAATTCCAAATCATACATACAGTTTGGGAGTTACAGTGGTTAAAAAAACCATAGAAAATAAACTGGTCGGACCACCGCAACATCGCTGGAAACTACCACCACATAGTAGAAGCCGCCTTGATGCCAGAGCAATGACACCGCCGCCCTCGTTGAAAAATTCCATTGTTGCTACTTGAAACTCGGGTTTCCCCCGAAAACCTTCTAGGTGCCACTAGATGCACCCCAGTTTTCCCAATTCAGATCCAAAACAGGTTTCACAAATCTCAGGACTCGAACTACACAACCCTTATGTTGATTTGAAGAAAAACAATACATAAATGGGATCCAGGATTTTAAAGCTGAAACTTCCTACCTCGTGGGTGAAACACTGATGCATCTAGGCCAGATTTGTGCTCTAAAGCTGCTGCTCCACCATCAGGGAGCGATCGCCATCCATATCTGAGTCTAATGGATCCTTGTTTCATCGATCCAGTGGTTTTTCATTTGAAGGGGGAGAGAAACACTTTGCAACGAACGTGAGGGAGTGGGTACAGAACATTGATTGATTTTTATAAATTTTTATTAAATTATTTAATTAATTAAACCAATGACTATGCCCTTGACAAATCCTCCCGATGCAGAAAATATTAATTTTCTACTAAGGTAAACACTGCATTTTGAACACAATGGAACACTCAAAATTGAAATCTAAGACTCCATTCAGAAGTTATTCGAGCATACCCTCATAATGAAAGTTGTCTATTTATTTACCAAAATTCCCTTGGGGGATTTTTACACAGTAGGCCTATGCCCAAAACGTTTACACCCACTTAGGTTAAACAATAGGCTCCTGATGCAATTGTACCCTTAGATATCTGATTTGATCCACCACACAGGAGATGAAAAAACCTCACTATGTTCATAGTATAAAAATACATAATATTTTGATAAAATTAATTTCGGGCACACCGGGCCTCGGAATTGCACACTGTTTTTGCGTGTAGCTCTGAAATATAAATGGGAATATTCCAAAGTCTAAAAAGACCAAAACCCATGTCGCTATATAGAAAAAATTTCACAATGATATAGAAGTAATAAATACTTCAACCAATTAACAGAAAAGATATTTTAAGTATCATTCAAATACTATATAGTAGAATAGTTTATTTTGAACGATTTTTTGATTTACCCTATTTAATGAAATTTACCATGATTAATGTTATATAAATTCGTTCATAACCAAAAAAAATGAACACATAGTAAATGGGAAAACAAATTACACCTTTTATATATAAAACTTATACTTCTAATCCTTGACATGTTTCACAACCACTCATGATCAAAAAACACACTATTTTCAAAATATTGATTGCTACAAGAAGGGTTTTTTGATAAAATATTGTTACATGTTTCCCAAATATGTATATATATCCCAAACTATTATAATTAAATTAAATTTTATTTAAAAAACTAGTAATTATTCCATCAATCCCAGCATAAACCATATTATCACTATTCAACGTTTTCAATCCAACATCCAATATCACAAGATGATTCTTCTTCCTATTACATTTCTTGAAAAATATTATGCTAGAATATAAGATTTTTATATCATTTTAGTTCTTCTTATTCAATTTACTAAATATTAATTTTCAATATCTCTCACGGATTCTTCCATTTTTACATTCTATTTATTATCTTTGTAAAAATCATCTTTAAATCGATATGAAATTTCAAAAAATTACCTCCCTACTATATAAACCGATTTTATTATATAATAGGACTCTATTTTTTTGTTCAATTTTTTAATTACAATATAAATTGATAAACCTACATAGAAAACACATTTTTATGAAAAATGAAGAACTCTTTGTTTTCATTTTTAATGACATTCTCAGTCTTTAATCATCATCATAACTAGACTCCACTTTTTTCAGTTGATGATTATATTTAAAAATTTTCAATAGCTCAAAAAATTAAGAATATTAGTGGATGATTCCCAATATACTACCTTATTCCCCTATTCCTTTTCCTAGAGATTATATAAAAGACTATTTCATGTTTTGTATCTACTTATTTGATTGACTCCCAACAATCAAACTCATCATTTTCTATATAAAATATATTTTATCCAACATAAAGTATTTAAAATTATTTTCAATTTTTTACCTTTTTTTATATTATTATCTCACCTCATAACATATTAAATAAGAATAAAATGTAAATAATATAGTGGAAGTGTTCATAGATTTCAATCATCAATGTTCAATACATTTGTATCATTTCCTAGCTCAAAATATATCTAATATCTTCTCAATAATATTTGTATAATTTTTTTTTCAAACCAAAAAGAATATACTATGACCACTGTATCAAATGTTTTCCTATAATTAATCAAAATATTTATCATCCATCATCACTAGATGATAATATTTTATTCACCAAATCAATAATTTTCTCTCCATATATTTGTATTAGCTTCATAATTATTTTTTTCTATCAAATATAATAATTTGATGTTTTAATTATTGTTATATTAGAAACTACTTCTCATATAGTACTAAATTATTAATATTTTTTGTATTTTCTTCGTTATTGATATTGTTTCTATAATAATATGGTCATAAATAATAATTATCCAATTTTTTTAAAATAGAATTCACATTACTAGATCATTTCAGTTAAGAGTTTTATAAAATTAGAAAAACTATTACAATTTAATAAAAAACATTACAAATGGAATCTTATTCTCAATATCAATTTTTTCCCTAAAACACAACCCTTTTAGTTTAAAATATTCTTTCATTACATGAAATATTTTCTACCTTTTCTATTGATATTATATCAATCTCTATATCTTCATAAATCATATGAATAAATTTTTAAAATGTTGGATGATCACAAAACCTCAACATGGGATATTTGTTGAATGGAATATGTTAGGTATGAAAAAACATGAAATGTTGTGTAATGTTTACCATTATCATCATAGTTCTATTGGAATATGAAATTAAAAAATTTAAATGACAAACAAAAATGCCATTTTCTCAAAGAAGAATAATTTAATCAGATTTTATACAATTAATCCTATTTTATTGACATAGAACATTGTATACATAAAATCCTTTTAAACTGGTTTCAATTGAAATAACCAAAAGGTCAACCTAAAATATTATTTTTAACTATTTAATTGTAGATCAATATTAGTGACCACCATTAATATATTATATACCAGTCCCACACATCATATTTTATGGGGCTCAATCCATTTTATAATCCATACCCTATTAACATGTTCCCAGTGATCTATTATGTGTTGCAACCATTATTATATGTTTTATCAGGCTGACCTATGAGTTGTAATGGGTCTCAACACTTCTTATAAGTTGTAACAAGCTTAATCACTACATATAATTATCAAGTTTCGTTTAATGAATAAAAATCATCATAAAAAACATTGACACACTCTTTCTATCCCATAAGAAAATAAATTCTTATAAAAATATCCATTTCTTTTATAAAATAATTTTCAATACAGAAATACCGTTTTCGTTGAAAACCCATATTTAACTCCAAAATTTATAAAAAATGAATGAAATATGTTTATTCAAAAAAAATGTAAGCATGAATAAAATATCGAAAATATATAATATTCATGGTTTCATAGATTTTTTTATCACTATGATAAATATTAATATATCATTCCTTCTTTTACAGTTTTGAAAATGTTTATTCTATATTACATAAAAAAATCCTGCTGAAAAAAATTGAATGATAATAAACATATAAAAAGTTCATATATATTTTTTTATAATCCAAATACATTATAATAAAAAATAAATATCATGAATATTGACATGGTGAAAAAGGTTCAATATTTAATATTTAAAAATATAATATTGGATTTTTTAATAAATGTATCACATGCCACATTGAAAAAATTGAAATGATAACCGCTATAAGGGGAAAAATTTTAAAAAAACAATAAATAAATGAGAAATAAAAAATATAATATGTTATATGGCAATGGGTCTATATAAAGACCTTATAATATAATAATGGTTCATAACATCATGAATTTCTGTAGGAAAAGAAAATTTAGAGTAAATCCCTTAACGTAACTATGATTTGATAGGTATTTTATTTTATATTCATAAAACATTAAGTTATATTAATTAATAATATATTAGAACCCTTTTAATGTATATTATTAATATTATTTCTATTATTAACATGTTATATTAATTATATAAATATTTATGTTTAAATCGTATTTTTTTGACGATATTCGATATAGGAGTTAAAATTTACATCTGTAAAGGGTAAATACAAAAAATAGTCAATATAAAATCATATATAGAATAAAAATAATTAAATGACTATAAATATAATATATTAATAATACTTTTAAATATAACCATTAACTTTATAGATGAAAATGTACTATATTATAACCATGTAGACAATAAGTGTTTTGTATTCATGAGCAAGATATTAATTTTTAAATGACCATTATAGAATGATGATAAATATTATTTTATCATTATATAATGATAATTATATATATATATATATAATTATATCACAATAATAATATTAATAATTTATACATACGTATTTATATATCATCAATTGATACAGTGATGGAAAATGAATCATAACGCTTTATTGAGGTGATAATTCAAACTTAGAATAAAACAACGTTATCATTCTGATGTGAATGAAAAGGTAATAAATAAAATGATATATAATAATTTAATAATTATATTTATTTAATTAATATCATTTATAAACATTACTTCATTCATTATAAAAATTATTCAAGGCTAGTTATTGAGAAAATAATTATATCTGTTCATGAGGTAGTAGTCTGTCGTACACATGAATAATAATTTATTTTCCATTTGATGGATGTGAAGATGGATTTATGTGATGATATTAACATAATAGCATATAAGTCCATGTAAGATACTAATTTGTTTATTAAATAATTTATTAATAATATTTTACGGTGATCAAAGAAGAATCAATTCAAGGGAAAATAATTTAAAATGATAACTCTTCGTTAGAAATCATTTGTTACATGTCGTTGTATGAACTCTAAGGGTGGATTCAAGATGAAAATAAGATATAAATAATTTTTTTAAGGATTATTTTATGGTATATGGGTAGCTATTGTCTGATTTAAATAGGTTATGGAGTTTTATGATAAGAGAATAAAAGGTACCACATTATAAGAGATGGGAGGCATACTCTTAGATGTCCTCATAAAATAAAAAAATAAGATAAAAATAAATGAAAAATAAATCAAATTTTTTAATTGTTATATATGAAACATTTTGATCAAAATCCATTCAAACTATAAAAATTATACAATTTTTAACAATTTGTAATCATTATCTTTTAGCATTAACCGTTATTTTACCTAATTAACTCTTTTAAATCAGAAATCAATTTTTCCTATTTGAGGGTTAATATAGTTTCACATCAAGCATCATTAACATTCATAATATATACATTTAATATTTATAACATGATTAGTATAAATATTTTTTTTACAGATCAAATTTCCATAGACCAAGGATGTGATGTCCTCAACCAGTAGGATAGGACCCTATAAACAAGTTTTTAGTGTAAGTTTCAAGTGAGATAGAATCATTAGTATATTACCTTAACCAACCCCAATATGATATCAAAAAACATAATAATGAGTAAAAAGTATTAAAATAAATGTTCAAAATTTTCGATATCATGGGAAAAACTATGTATGTTGAACCACAACATAAAAGTCTCCTCGTTGTGCACCTTACACATATGGCTTTTTCTAGAGTATTAAAGGTATATAAATTAATAACATATAATATGACTATGTTCAATATTTTTTACATACTAATGGTTATATTTTAATCTTATTATTTTTAGTTTATAAATTATTTTTATTTTGATACTATAAAACACAAATAGATTTTTATTAATATTCAAATTAAATTAAGGAACATATTCTTATGAATTATTAGTTTTTTGAATAAAAACATTATGGAAATACCATTATTAAATAATTTTTATAAAATATAATTTATCAGATTATTTTTATGATGTGATGTATATATTTTATATAGGTTTAATAAGTAGTTATTGTCAAAAAACCCATCATTTATTTGTAATTGTTGAATATTATATTAAGAGTGAAAATAAAAACATTTATATAAATATTTAGATAAAATTATTATTATTTTTGAATCAAATTTTCTAAATTATCCAATAGTAAATTTTCCATCATTGTAGGATGTAGTTGAATTTTTAGGCAAACATTATTTTCTGTATAAATATATGTTGTTTATTATAACATCATAATGACCCAATATTGATGTTATAAACACTATAAAGCATTAAAATGATAAAATATTTTTTTTTGATTCTAAATTAAATGATTTTATGTATATATTATTAATTTTATAATTCATTTATGAATCCTCCATATCGATGAATATATTTGATGGTTTGAAAATCATTTAATAATGTATAGGACATACCTCCACATATGGAAGGGTGTTATTATATTAATATCATCCATTTTTCATATAAAATAATAAGAAATCCCAATTGGATGATTCTTTTTCAATAACCATGGTATGGTTTTAGTTTTTAGTATTATATTATATAATGTCATAAACCTTGTTTGATTAAAATTAAATAATTCTCCACTCATATTTAATATATACCTATTCAATATTCATTATATCCTCACTGAAAAATATTTACTAACATCCATATTCATCCCCCTCAATATAATTTCCTTGCAAGTTTACATATCCACTAAAAAATCTTCACTTAATCAATCAAAGTTACAAACTGATGTAAGGGATCATCTCTATATCCATTTATTCATGAATCTTAATCATTTATGCCACTTTGTTTCCAATTCTTATTGTTGGGGTGTATGTCTCTAAATCTATTATATGTACTTCATGATGTGAAAATTATGATACCCCACATTCACCCTTAATAATAATTCCCATGAATGTTCATGTCCCTTGTTATGATCCATGATTTTCACCATGGGATCCAATTCCCAAAATAATTTATAATGAATACCCATTCCAAATTCATATTAAGGTTTTTTACCTTAATGAAGTCATAATTATTTTATTGAAGAAATACATGTATTTATAAGGAATTATGTTATTAGTGAATTAAATATGATTAGAAATTATTAAAATTTAGGTGATTTATTATTAACAACTAACCCTGAGAATTAAATGATAGTGATAGGTATACATATATTTATATATAATTCCAATAAATTGGGTAATATTTCATCACCTAAGATATCATATTTGGATGAGGTTGAACTTAATTTATTTAAGGTAAATTATCATTAATAAGTTATTGGAACTAATCCCTGACCAAGGTTTATGATAAAGTGATTTATATTGTTTTCACTTTTCCCATGTTATGTTTATCATTCCATATCATGCCTTATTATTCATGTTCCTTTTATTCTCCATTAAAATTCATATTTTATAACATGTGTTACCTTATTCCATAGGTTTTTCCTTAATAAGATTTTTATCTCTCCCTTTTCTTATTTATGTCCCCATGTTATCCAAATTTGTATTATTCATGAGCATGTTATATAATTTTTCATTAAAAAATATTGTATTTTTATATTTTAAATTGTTATGTAATGTAAATAATTTCCAATGAAACTAGATATATCAAACATATTGGTTATATTAATTTTTATCTTATGAAATAATTCATGTATTAATATATAATTTAGAAAAATGCTTTTATTTTTGTTATTAATATATAATTTGATTTTGTTTTTGGATTATGATAGGAAAGCAATTGCAAAAGCCTATGATATAAGATTATGTTTAAAAAAACATCCCTAAATTTTATTATGAATTGAATATGAGTTTTATTAAGAAGAAGAAATTACTATGTGGACACTAACATTGGATGTAGTTGTTGCATAGATATACCATGAGATAACAAATATGACATAATGTGTTGAACTAGACTCAGATTAATCTGGTATACGACAACTTGACTTATTGTTTAATTGGTTTGGAATCTAGGGGGATATTCCTTGGTATATTAATAATCTCATTATGAACCATTATTAAAGAGTACAATATTCCAAAAACATTATATGTATCTAAATAATTCTGAAATGAAATCGATTTTAGATTATAAATTAATATATTTAGGAAATACATGTTATTTTTATGTAATCCCTTTGATGTCATTGGATTTACCATTATGTATAAAATATTTTAAAATTAATCATCCCTAACCTTTCATTTATTCAATCCAATGGACAAAAATATGAGGAATCAGATATGCAACCAATGTAAAGGAAAATGTGATTAATGTCCAAATGAGATATCCTATCCAATGGGAGAAGGAATCAATAACATTGTGATGATACTCTCTTAGTTGACTCATGATATGAATAGAAGCCTAAATATTGTGAATGGGCCAAATATTCCTAATAAGTAATAATTTGAAATTTATCTACTCGTGTTAATAAACAACCTCTGACTTTAATTGTATCATTATATCCATTAATCGGACGACAATAGATTAACTCTATTGAGAAGATCTTACACATCCTTAACTGTTTTGAACAAGATACTAATGTATCGTTATATATCATACTAAGGGGGAATCATAATAGTGGTTTTCAGGGATCATGACTACAAATCATGAGGACAATTTAAATGAGATGGGGTGGATGGAATTCCATAAAATTATTTTGGATTAATATTTTCCTCACACCCAAAATCTTAGGATGGAATGGTATTTCATTTTTGTCTAGATAAAATGTGAATAATATGTCATGGAGTATGAGGAGACCATCAATTTACTTTCCCAATACAAATATAATTTTTTTGTTACTCATGAATGAATGTTTGGCCGATTATTTTCTAGGATAAAACATATTCAATGGATTTATATTTATATTGATTTGGAACATTGATAGATATGAGGAAATTATATGATGTTCCCTAATTTATGAAATGGTGGTGAATGAATCTAAAGGGTATCACATGGGTAAGATGTATAAATAAGAGTTTCATTATGAAAATTCAATATATAAATATAACATTCCCATGAAATATCAACACCCCACTTAACCATGGTGCGAAAAGAATAACCCCAAAAAATTTCTAATGCTGGAACATGAAATGCATTATGTGTAGGAAGGATGGACAACAAGATAAAAATTATCAATAGTAAAAACCCACAAATGTGATGAAAGATATTAATTATATATTAAACACTCATTGAATTGTTCATTTCATATTTTAAAATAAATCATAGAACGTTGAATGCCCATCCAATAAAGAAATGGTTTTCAGGGATAGCCAAAAACCTCAATGGTAACACGGTTGAGAATTTTCCATAAAACCTACTATGGTGGATCCCATTAATGATGTGGTGATAGGTATTTTAGTAATTTACTCAATATGATCCAAAATACTTATTGATTTTGGTTCTTTTAATCGATTAAAATCACAAATGTTTAGTAGAATTGTTCAAACACCAACACAAATAATTTATGTTGAGACATCAATGTAAATGGGAAATGGGGAACCTAATTTCATCCCATGTATATAACAACTACAATATCAATTATTTTTTTTTTGTTTCTGAACATCCCATCCATCTTTTTCATACATCCTTTTGGAGAATATGATATAATTAAGGGAATGAATTGATTTTCCTTATTTATATCTAATATAACGGTTCAGAAGAAGGAAATATCTCTCTGTATTTAAATCTTACACATTATTCTATTCATATGCAAGTAGGATGGTGAATATTATATAGAACCAAAATATCAAGAATTGAAATTATTTCACAATGAGAAAGTGTATCTATCTCAAATGATTATGTATACGAAACATATAAACAGAAAACATATTCCTATTGTTATGGAGTGTGTGGATGTGTTTTGTCGGGAATTTCTTGGTATTTTACCGGGTTGAAATGTTTAATTTTGAAATGAATTATACCACGATAATTACCATTATCTATGTATCCATATAGAATGTTTTTTGTAGAACTATAGGTGTTCATGAAAAAAACAATAGGAGAATATCGATAAAGGGTTCATATGACCAAGGGCTTTACTATGGGGTGAAAATGACCTCATCTTCAAGAATATGACCGGGAAAATGATTGAATAGATTATCATGTTATTAAATATATCATGATAAATATATTGTACTATATTTTATGGATTGATTACTTGTTAGAACAGTGATGTGGAGCACAATACTTCACTAAAGTGGATCATTGAAAAAGATATTACCAAATTATTCGGAAGAAGGAGGATATCCCCTGACTACATTTTGTAAAATGTATGAGCACTATGAGTTCATAGTAATTCTATTCAGAATAAAATATTCTATGGAAATATTACTCAAGTAGTTGAATAGATTTGTTAGGGATTAACTCAAAACATTTAAGAGGATATTAATAAGAAATGTTATATTATTCTCTAATACTAAATGAGATCATGAGGAGCATTTCAGCATGATGCCAAAGACCATGAGAATGATGAATAATTAGGACATGTATAGAAAATTTGAGTTCATATTAAGAGAAGTTTCATTCATGGGGAATATCATAAATATTAATGTGATATTAGTTGAAACTTCAAAAAGATATATAATTAAAGGAAACCCAATGGAAAAATATTTGATAGATATCTATTGTTTCCCTGGATTAACAAAGTATTATCATTGATTTGTGAGAAATTTTACAAGATTTTATAACCCTCCAACCAACATAAATCATAATGGTGTCTTGTTTTCATTTGAATTTTGAATGTGATGATAGATTCATAGAGCTAAAAGAGGATTTTCAATGCAGCTATTCAAAAATTACATATAAGTGGATTATGTTTTGATGTATTTATTAATGATTCAAATATCATATTTGGCTATGTTTTATTGAAGAATGGAAAAGTGGAATATTCTATGATTCAAAATATTTGAATTTTAATGAAAAGAACTACCCAATTCATGATCTAGAGTTTTCAACAATGATTTTTGATATGAAAATTTTGTGGCATTTTCTATTAGGTCTGATGTATGAAATATATACAGATCAATATAGACTCATGTATATATTTACATAGAAATAGCTGAATGAGTACCAATTATGGTGGTTAGATATGATCAAGGACAATGACTACTCAATTATCTAAAATCCTTGAAATGCGAATAAAATTTATGATTCTAAATTAAGAAAAAATCTATAAAATATATCATTGATAAGAATTGTTAATGATATTATCTTATTAGTCATAAAGATGATGGACATGGGAATCATAATGTAAGGAATTTCATCAATACATTCTCAAACTATATCACATCATTCAATTTTATAGAATTTAATATATTCTCAATGATATTATGTGGTAAATCTAAAGAATGTTGAAACTACATTGATTAAAAAATCTTAGATTCAATGTCAATGTAGATGGTGTTGTGATATTTCTATCAAGACTATGTAAACCATCTGATCCAAAGATAAAGAATGAGTTGTTAAATGAGGCACATAGATCAACCTTCTCCCTCTAACATGTAGAACTAAGATCTATTGAGAACTCTACGAACACCATCTATGAGGTAATATTATGATGTACATCACATAATATAAATCAATATATTTTATGTTTCAGTATGTGAATGAGAAAAGTTGAGAATACAAATAGAAATTGTAACTATTAACCATATGTATATGGAAGTGGGAATAATCACCCTGAACATTGTCACTGGTCTTCAAAAGTAATCAAGAGGGAATAATGATATCCGCGATGTGGTGGATTATCTTACAATGACTAATCATGTCATTTAGATTCAATATAAATTATCATTCAATCAATATTCACATATATGCATTATAGAATTAGAGAGGCTTCAAGTAGTGCCACTGTCTATTATATTTTATTGAGATCAAAGATCAACACCAGCTTCTATAAAATACCTAAACATTCGATACACACTCAATTGAACTTTAATAAGGGTTATCACCATCAAACTAACGGAAATTTTGACCAAACCATCTAGAATCTCGATGACATGTTTATAGCCTTCTCAATTTACATCAATATAGAATGAGATCGACATCTTTCTCTAGTTGTGTTCACATATAATAATAGTTCCCACTTGATAATACTAATGCCCCCCTATGATGTTCTTTTTAGGAAGGGGTGTCGGATATCAGTACCTTTGGATGCATTTTTTGAATGCAAACTACTAGATTATCAAATGGTCAACAAAATGTTGGAAATTTAAAAAAAATATAGTAAGACATCAAGGATGCTCAAAATAAACAGAAGAGACCTTTTGAAAATTGATGATGAGACCAAGATATTGATTTTTGAGATAAGATATTCTTCTTTATATCTCAGTGGAAGAAATTTATGAGATTTGGAATTATGGATATCTTAGTCTAAGAAGCATCTCAAACATTGAGATCCTTTGTCGTATATGAGTTGTGGCCTATCGACTAGAACTCCCACCTATGCAATTTCAAGTACATATTGTATTCCATTAATCCCTATGAGTATGTACATACAATACCCCTCACATGTACTCAATCTAAGGGTGGTACCATTGAATAATGAAATTTCATATTATTAGTATTTATTGATGAAAATAGATCAAATATACAATGTTCTAAAAAACAATACAATGAACATTGTCAAGGTGTTGGGGGAAAACATGTATGAAGAGAAAATGTGAGAACTATAGGATGTGATGGAACAATGTTACCCTCATCAATTATGTTGTATAAAATTACAATTTTTAGGTATAAATGTCATAATGGGAGAATATTGTAACAACCCAAACTTTTACAAATAAAATAACCATATTTAATTAAATATATTATTTTTAAATAAGGTTATAGAATAAATATTGAATTAATTGGTTTTATTATGTCCCATTGAATTTAAATGTGTGTTACACAAAATTAAAATTGATAAAATAGTCATTGAATATTGATAACGAGATTAGTATAAATATTGGTCTTTAAGAGGTCCATCTGACATAGAAAAATGATGTGACAACCAAAACTAGTAAGATCATACCCTTTGAAGCTCATGTATCAGAGAACATTAGGAATATAGCATCACTGGTGTTTTCCCATTACCATTCCCATTATAAGATATAATAATTTAAACATTAGTGAATATTTTCACCATATAAATTCATTCTCATCGAGATCATGGCCCAAACGTTGTATGCTGAACAACACCTTAAAAGTAACCTAATCACACACAATAATCATAAGCATTTTACTTTTGTATTAAACATAATTTTATCAAGACACTAACAATATAAATATTTTCATTATTTCTTTAAAGAATTAAAATTAATCTTCTGTTAATTTATTCTATCTTGAAAAAAGGATTTTTTTCATATAATGAAACTAAAATTGTATTTATGGTAAATATTCAAATTCAAATAAGGGATTAATATTTATGATTTATTTTATTTTTTAAATATAAAATATTTAATTAATAGATGTATATATTAAATAATTGTTATCAAATTAAATTTATCATATATATTTTATGATGTCAAATTTAATTTTTATAACTGTAGGAAAACTCTTACTATCAAAAAAGACAACATCTTCAATTGATTTAAGTAATTATATTAACAATTAAAATTAAAATATTTATAATATTATTTATAGAAAAAGAATATTTATTTTGGAATCATAATTTCAAAGGTATCCATTAGTGAATGTTTCATAATTTTTTTGAGATTGTCGAATTTGAGGGTAAAATTTAAATATTGTATAAATATTAATTATGTTTTATCACATCATAATTACCCAATACTTATGTAATAAAAACTATAAATGTTTTTATTGAATGAATAAATGTTTTCCATTTAATATAAAGAAATTTTATGTTTATTTGTTTAATTATATAACATTATTATAAATCCTTCAAAAGAGTTATAATTTCTAAATGTTTTAAACTCATGTTTTAAGATTATGACTCAAATATACATAAGAAATTCAATAATTTTATTAAGATATTCCATTTTATATAAAAAATAATTAAAAACACTCTCATATGGTAGAAAACAAGGGAAAATCTAAGGGATGTGATTTACTTTTGGTTATTTTATTATATAGAGTCTAAAACCAATCTTTTAGAAATATTAAATCATTCTCCACCATTTTATAATATAATCTCACCAAATTTCCCCTATCTCTAAAATAAAATAACATTTATAATGTAAATAATAATTTTCAATTCTATATATTCACCAAATCGAGCCCCCAAAAAATTAGGAATCTACTATCAAGCATTTGGTGTCACACATTAGAGTAGGGGATCCTCTCTTTCCCTCTTTATTCAATAACCATCTTAATTTTATACCCCTTTTATTTTCAATTAATAATAATGGGGTTTGTTTCTATGAATATAATATGTTTTACGTATGATTTTTAAATTATTTTATAACTCATTTACTCAGATTAATCCCTCTCATGAACTTTTATGTTTCTCTTTTTTTGTGCTGAAATTTCAAAATGTGATTCTATGCCAAAAAATTGTGTTCTGAAAACGAAAATGCAATTAATATAAATGACGTTCAAATTTATGAAATCATATATTTTTTTATTTTGGGAATTGAATTTATTTTTCCAAATTCCTTGATCTTGTAATAATATTTTATTAGCAATGATTCCATTTTCCTTGATATATATGGAATAGTTAAGCATTAAAATGAAATGAATGTAATTGGTACACACCAAATTTTATTGTTCTCGAGTGCATTGGGTATTTTTATGTCTCATGATATATCAAAATTGTTATAGGTAGATATTCGTATACAATAATTGGAATTTTTAGAATATTATTAATTATTAAATACACTTGACCTATTTTTACTATTCCATTTTTATAGATTTTCCATATTTCCCATCTAATGATTATCAAAGATATATCATTCCATAATATTCATGTTCTATACCTTTCATATTTATTTTACTATTGAATTATATTTGTTAAATTATTCTATGTTTATTCTCTAGTTGGTATTTACATAACACTCCAATCATATATATGCACCTCTGTTATTACATGTGGTTTTATGTGTGGTCATGTTAATTAGGTTTTCAATAATGATGTTTTGTTATCATGTTTTAAATTTATATGTAAAGTACTTATTTCCCAAAGACTCTTGAATTATCTAAAATATGGGTTTTTTAATTTTAATATTATTTAAGAAATATTTTATTAATTTTTAATAAAATTAAGGGTAATTATAGTATCACCATTATATCCCATATTCATAAAATGTCAATCGAAATAAACTGATCGAGATGTTTGACTTATCATTGAATACAATATTATAAATGTTATATTCTCCTAAAAAAGATTACATGGTCATTTAATTTAATCATGAATACTTATAGATGATAAATACTAATATAATAAAATTGGGGAAACAGTTATAGTAATATTATAATATTTATAATATTATTTTTACCTATAATTACCAGATTTTCCCACAACTGTGGTAATAAAAATTATTAAGGATATAATTTAAATATATAAAATAAAACCCACCCATTTTCTAAATATGTTCCTCATTATTATATATATGGAACACATTTTTCCAAATTCAATTGAAATAATTTTTAGATATTTATTAAATATTAATATCATTGACGGTATGAAACAAAATGGTCTTAATGTAAAGAGGATAAAAATATTGAAATGCTTTTATATCAAATTTCAGTGTTACTTTTAATCTAGAGACCCTAATTGAATTTATTTATTTATATTTGAACTGTTTATACTTTTATATATTATAAAATATAATATATCAATATAAAAAAATTTCATAAAAACAATTTTCAATTAAAATTCAATATTTTTTTACTCTTTATCAAAAAATATAAATTATTATAAAAATAAAAAACATCTATGAAATGAAAATTTTGATACTATTATTTAAAATAAGATGAATATATTTTCAAATAGAATTAGAAATTTTTTTAATATCTGGACTTTAAAAATGTCTTCCACTAAAAAGTTTCAGAACTGACTTATTAATAAATAATGTTTTTAATGCTTAAAATCAGCATTTTTTTTTTTTATTTCCATAAAACTTATTGGATGACATTCTAAAAAAATTTCTTAATATATAACATCTAAATAATATAATGATATTTAACCAATACTGATTAGTAATATTAATTAATCTGAAAACACCATTATGGGAATACAAATAGTTTTTTTTAAAGAAATCACATCCATTATATTCAATTGGGGTTTATAATTTAAAAATAATTATAATACAATGAATTCATTTGATAATTATTTTTGACAAGTATTTTTATAATATTGTTAATAACATTCATTTTTTCAATTTCAATGTATAGGTGAAAACTATTACATTTAAATAATAATTTTTTTTGTTATGCTTGATATGAAATATCATGTAAACAAATGAAATAAGTCGTTCCATTTAAAATATTATAATGTTACATTCCCCCATTTAAAAATGGATTCTCGAATATTTTTAATTGGTCTTGGCGAACTGGGTTCGACTATTCAAAATTCCATTGATCAAAATCGTACATCTTAAAAAGGATTAACAATAATCCAATATTAAAATAATGAAAGGGACCCATTATAGTCACATGAGATACCACATAAAATGATTTCTTATAGAAATCCATGGACAAGCAATAAAATAACAAACTATCAAAAAAATGTGGAGAGTGTTAGAGAACATGGTCATAAGAACATGAATAATCAATAAATATATATATATGTGCTATGTTAAAAGGTAATAGATTTCACAATAATAAAATTACAAAAATATCATTTTTTGTATAAATAGAGCAATTATCATGTTAAGGAATTTATTTCATTCCTATTATAATAACTAAAAGAAAATATAATTATTTGAAATATAATGACACATCCTTTAATAAATGTTCATAATCTAATCATCTTTATCTACAAATGATCAGTTTTCAAGAGGAATTTTCATGTTATATGCAATAAAATCAACTTTAATGAAAAATAATAACCAAAACAGAATAAGTATAAATTATTAGTAAAATTACACATTATCCAAAACCAAATCCGGAATAATTAGATATTATAATTACTTAAAACGAATAAAATTTTATATGATGAAAGAATATTTTAATCTATAATATTTAATAGTAACACAAAATGATAAA
The DNA here is from genome assembly GCA_963277665.1 of Viscum album. NCBI lineage: Eukaryota > Viridiplantae > Streptophyta > Magnoliopsida > Santalales > Viscaceae > Viscum > Viscum album. The sequence continues at coordinate 1,102,087,875 of OY728145.1, forward strand.
CATAGATAAATCGATAAATAAGAACACACAAAAATCTTCTAAAAAGACCAAAATATGATTTGATCCACAAAATTCGATAAAAGTTTATCACATAGTCTTTCATGAAACTTTTATATTTTATGTCCATATAAAAATTTCTTTAATGAATAACACAATCAACATGATATGTTATCCAATTTTCATAAATAATCTAAATCACCATTTTGTAACACTATAATTATATATTTTTCCAAAATACAATTCATACTTTACACAACCAATAAAATACCATAGTATTCTACTTTCCATGATAACATAATCTTCCCAAAATATTGAATATCTTTTTAAATAACATTATTCACAAAATATATAACTTATTTAGCATTCCCAAATTTTTATATTCGATAACAAAATATTTCTATAAATAAACTAATTCTTCACTATAAAAAAATTTAACTATAAAGAGAAATTCATATTAACCAGGACCTCGGGTAGGACAGGGGTGGGCGATTCCCACTTGTCACCAATCAGTTTTTGTGTTCAGTTTTCCCAGACATGATGAACATGATGGGTTATCCCCCATCATGTGGGGTCTCATTTTATTTAAATTCAATTACATTGTTCAACACAAATTTCTATAACTGAGATAAACATACTAAAAAATAAACATATTGTGTTTTAACATCAATGGTTTTCTCTTTCCTAACCTTTACATCAGAAAATGTAATAACTCATAACAAATATAAATTTCCGCAATATAATACAACGAATTAACATAAATTTTCAAAATATAAATCCAAAAAATATTTTTTAGTATACAAAACAAATTATCCACCTGAATATTATTTGCCCATGATAGTATATATAACTATTATGAAAATATCATAATAATCATCGTTACCTAAAGGATAGGTTAATACCAACTTTAAGGACCTCTTCTTATACATTAAATATTATTATAATAATCAAATTAAATTCTTTTCCAAGGATGATTTCAGTTTTGATTTTTAGATAATATGAATGAAAAAATACTATGTAAACACATATATTATTAGATGAATCTAATAGTTATTATCAATTTTTTAAACTACAAAATCCATTTTCAAATAATTTTTTTATTTCATGACATATCTTCCCAATTTTCGAATATATATCATTCGTGTATATATACCCCTTTAAATCATGTGTAATACATTATTTAACATTGTATGAGAACAAAATCTCATATGGGGATATAAAAAAATTATACTATTTATTCCGTAATAGCATTAAATCATATATAATGTTTATCTTCATCATAAATTATCATTGAGAATATTAAATAAAAAATTCTAATATGAAAACAATTCAAATCCATCGCAATAAAATAAATACCAATATCATGTAATTAATCATTTTTTAGACATGGATAATCATATACAAAAAACCCATTAACACCCTTAACAAATGCAATATCTATACAAATAACATTCAATATTGACATTACATAATTCATTCGAACTCTACCATGGACAACGCCATTTAATAAAGCTATATCGGGAACAATCTTGAGCTATAATGGGTCTTATACCATCATATATGATATATTTGGATAACCCATTTTTAATACCCTATAATGGGGCCCGACACTTCAAATAAGCTATATTAGGATCACCAAGGAGCTATAATAGGGGAAACCCCATCATATAATCTATATTTGATGCATCAATTTCATTTATTTCTCATGCACAATTACATTAATAACTCAGACTCATCATAAACCCCTTTGAGAACTCTTTTTAATATCATAATAAGAAAAATTCAAATAAAAATTACCTTTACATTTGATAAATCAATTTCAATAAAAAAATTTAATATACATTGAATACCAAATTTTATTTCCAAAATTCCAATTAAATGGAATTAATCCAATTAATTTTATAAAAAAATGTCATCATTCATGTGATTGTATAAATTAAGAAAAAGTCAAAGAGGTGAAACTCTTGTTTTCACCTTGTACATTTAGAATCGGACATGCCATTTTTTCATTTGTTTAAATTCAACATATAAATCGTTTAAAAACATTCTTCATGAAAACCATTTAATGAAATCAATAATAGAAATATATTATTTTATAATCCATGAAAATCATAATAAATTCCCATATAAAAATTATCATGAATATTTTCAGGGTCAAAGGATTTAGATATCAAAAAATTTATCATTTAATAGAATATTTTTAGATCAATCTGTCATAAACTACCTTTTCCTTTTCAAAACCATTATCTTATTATTCTTTTGGGTAACATGGTAGGAAGATACCAATGTTCTGATTGTCTCACAGAGGCAGTTTTCCATCCAGTAAATCCAAGGGTGTGTGCTGAAATGGATGCATCACGAGTCCCTTTTGAGTATATTTGGATTTCGATCAGGTAGGATTATGAATACACACAGAGTGTTGTCTTTTAAAGTTGGTGGGTTTTTGTTGTTCTTACACGCGCTTGGGATATCCGATTGTAGTTTTCCTAGAACGGGGGCCTGTTACAGTGTGAAGGAGGCTAGGATGATCACCATGGAGGGTATAAGGTATAATAAACTGGGAAAATATTTGAGGGTGGGTCTGGATTCGGTGATGAAGGGGGTTACTGAAGGAGGGAGGGGCTCTCAGATGAATGCTCCAGCTGGTGAAGAACATGCATCGGGTTCTCGTGTTATTGTATTTGAGGAAGATCAAACAATTGGAAATAATAGCATTGGGATGAATCTGGATAAGGAGAGGGTTGGCTGGCCTTCTAATGTTACGGGTCCAGAATAGGTTGAAAATGATCGAAGATGCACTTCTGTGGAGGTGGTTACCACAACTAGGTCAAAAGAGACTAAAGGCTTGTATCCTTAGGCTAAACCTTTTATGGCTTAGAATAATAGGTTTGAAGTCCTTACAATGAATAATGTGGTTGCGGGTATGAAGGAGGAGGCCATTACAGGGGGCGAGGGTGATGTTGTGATTGTGGGGAATAGGCAGAAGGATCACTTGGGGCAAGAACTAGTTGCAGGTCCGGTGGAAGAGAATGATGAGCAAGATCTTTCTATGAAATTATTTGGGGGGGATAAGACTCTTGATTTTCTTTTGTTTTAGGTTAAGGGGAAGGAGGTAGATGTTTTGGATGGTGAGGAATTTACCTTGAAAGATGGTAGAAAAACCTTGTTGGAAAGGTATTCTTCTGAATAGAGGCTGGAAAACATTCCTGGAGGTCATGAAGCTGGGTTTAAGGAACAGTTTGAGGTGGTAAAGGAGTGCTCTAGGGGAGGGATGGAAAACTGGAGTACTTTTATGGGATTTTATTTATTTATATTGTTCAATATGGGAATCAAAATGGGGCTACATGTGTTATAAATTTATCTAAATCCTCAATAAAATTCCAAGGAAAGATTACACATATCTCCCGAGTCCAATGCGGACAAGGTCAGATTCCAAAAAGAAAATCTAGGCGGTCCTTGCTGTCAAAAAGTGTAGTGGGGTTAAGATGGAAGCATTAGTTATGACCAATATGGACCTCCATATCCATCGAGTTCAAAGTGCTAATTTTTTTGAGAAATCCGGAATGGGAATCGACTACGGGAGAAGACGAATCTTGTATGGGATACATGGATGAATGGGGTTATTATGATATTTAAATCTCTATTGTTTTGTGTTGTTTGTTGTTTTGATTTTTTTGAACTTGTTTGCCGATGTATGTTGGGAACTAGACACCCTGAAACCGACTTTTATAAAATTAAAAAATGATTTTCCAATCTGTCTTATACCTCATAGAAAAATTACAATCATATTCACCATAAAAAAATAATGTCTAAAAAACTCTAAATAACATGAAAATAAATATATTAGAAATATCATAAGTTTATAGAGTTTCATATACACCTTATAAGACTGTAATGTTGTATAATATCAATAATTTACATAGTGAATGGAAATTTAGATGAAGTACCTTACATTAGAAAGGATTTATCAAATATGTCATTAATTTTACAAAATAATATACTAATATAATTTCTTATTCAATCCTAACATTTTTAATTTCGTACTGTGACTTTTATTTCTCTCATTTTCATTTATAAAAATTATTCTATTATTAATGTTTATGTTTGAAATTTTTTTACAATATTTGGTAATTGTGTCCATAATTTGTTTTGTCTCATGTTTATAGTCAAATTTGTAATTAATAAATAATATACATAATTATAATAATTAAAAAATTATACCTTTTATACATAAATTATAATTATAATTCCAACCATTAAATATGTATTTAAAAAATGATTTATGTTACAATCATGAAGATGATAAGTCAAAAGCACATCACGTAACATTTACCTTTTTCAATGATCAGTATGGAAATATTGTACGTATTGTTGTATCATAACATTTTATAATAATATATTTATTTATATTTTATTAACATATATATACTTATATATATATCATCTTTGTGATTTGATGGTGAAAAATTAACCACACCACTCCATAGAGATTATAATTTTCACATACACACAAACAATGTTATGATTTTTCTGTACATGAAAAAATAAGAAATAAAATGATAAATAATTTATTAATAAATATAAATATTTCTTTAATATGAAATAATATAATTAATTCCATCAATATATATTTTATTGAAATACGATGATGGAAAAGTTAATTATATCGGTTCTTGCAACGATAGTCCTCCGTATAAACAAACATTATATTCTCTTTCATTTGATTTAAGTGGATATGGATTTAAGTAATGATATTATCATAATAAAAGATAACTATATTTATGATACATGATTTATTATTTCATTATTGTTGAATAATATTTTATAGAGTACGAAGAAGGAAAAAATAGAATCACTTAATTAAAAACGTCATTATTTATTTTGAAATTCTTTGTTTGTTAACACTTTAAGACCCCTAAGGTTTGTGTTCTTACTAAAAAATGTGAACTATAATTTTCGGATGGAATCAAAGAAGGTATCTATATATATATTTTCTATGACAAATATTTTCTTAAATTTGAATAGAAGAGGAGAGGTTTTTCCTATTATAGGAGACGAGATTAGACATTTAGAATTTCTCAAGATATTAAATTAATATTCAGTGATTTTCAATTGAAAATAACACTAATTGAGTTATATAGAACAGATTAATCTTATTGGAATTGTTGAATTCATAATTAAAAAATTATACACCTTTTGAAAATATTTTAATTCTTATATTTTGGCATTAAAAATTATGTAACTTTATTAAGTCTTACTATGACTACATGAATTTTTAAACATTAGGGGTTAATATTTTTAATATTAAATTACAAAATTAACTCAAATTAATCATTAATTAAATATACCTACATATACCATTCATTTGAAAAGAAATATATTTTTATAATTTTTATATCATTTAATTAAATAATAATTATTTTTAATATCATTAATGTTAATTGTGACACAATTCATTATTTAGACTTCTATAAAAAAATCAATAAAACAAGAATTCCTAGAATCAATATTCTTATTCATATCTAATATGAAAATTACATCTATAAAATCCATGGTTGAAATTAATTATATTTAATTATATTTATATTAATTATATTAATATAAACTATTTTTAATTTTATTAATATAATAATTATTGCATCATCATTTTGATAGACTTAAATATTATTATTTCATTTTTTTAAATAATACAACCATAAATAGGGTAAAAAATTAGATTTTAATGTACTATGTATATTTAAAAATATACCCTAGATAACACAATATTAAATATATTTTACATGATAAAAACTAACTATTGAGAAGTTTGAATGTTCATTTCAATAAAATAATATATTTTCTATATTCTCATAAAATATGAAATAAATGATCACATAACTAATTCATTAATTCATTAATGTTGAAAAAATACTCATGAAATAATATTTTAACATTTTTTAGTTTAATTTTATAATGTACATAATATTATGTTTACCCTAAATTACTAGATTTACACTTATCCTTGGTAACAAAATTACAAATGATAATATTTTTATTTTCGAAAATATGGTTCCTAGTTCATAAATATAGAACTAATAATCAAAAATACTGAATCATTTTTTCAAAACTCATTGAATATAAGTGTAGGATATTAATTATATATTAATCCTATAGACAAGATAAAACCACTTTTTTTCTATGTAAAAAGGTTCCAAAACATTGAAATGTTATTATATCCAAAATCAAGTTAATGTTGATTCCAATGAACCAAATTGTATTTATTGATTTATATATGATGTGATTATAAATTAAAAATAGTATAAAAATAAAATCAATCCATATAAATATGTTATATGAAAATTATTTTTCAATTAAAATACAGTATTTTTCATAATTTATCAATAAAAAAATCCTATCAGAAAAATTGAAAAATCCTAACCTAAGTAAATTTATAATTTTATTATTTCAAATAATAATATTAAGCATTAATATTTAATTAATAAATGTTTCATAAAATTGTTTTAAAACAAGTCTTCCCTTAAAAGGTGGAAAACCTACGTGTTTGAAAAATAAATAGGTTTCATATTAAAATTAAATTTCTTCATATTTTTTGTCATAAAAAATATTTATATAGTGTAAAAATATTAATTTAACTATTTAACATATAAATTTTATTTATATGTTTCAGAAATAGTTATTACAAAAATTATTATGATACAAAATGTCATTATGGGAAAATAATTATTTTTTAAATAGAAAAATATTCTTTATATTGAATTCATTTTTATTATAATTTTTATAATTAATAACCAAATAAATCATTTTAAATAAATTTTTAAACTATATTTTCATAATTTTGTAAATATCATTCATTTGTGATGTTTCATTTTCTAGGTGATATTTATCACATTTATATAATAATATATTTTTTCATTTTGGCTCGATGTAGCATATATTGTACACTATTGAACAATTCATATACATTAAAAATATTGGTATGTAACAATTTATATAATTACATACATTCATGATCCTAAAAAATTAATAATAAATTCATTTATCAAATAATTCTTATACTTCCAATCATTTTATGAAATGATAATGCAATGTTTGATCCATAATGATTTTGTAATTATTCATGAAAAACAAGATCCATCACTCATTATTCGTGAATTGTTATTATAGATATCCCATAAGAAGAAATTAAGAGAATTTTATTCAACCTTCATCTAGAATATAATCAATAATGTAAACATGTGCTCTAATGTGTTGTAGGGGAAAATAAAGTATTCTTGATTATTTAATATTTCTCTTTTTAGAAAAACCTAAACACTAGTTAAACTGATATAACATCAATTATATCATCAATTTTATAAAATAATTACAAGTCATGATAGATTTAAAAGTATAACCACCCAATAATAGATGGGTAATTTTTTTTGTGGTCAGAGTCACACAAGAACACACATCCCAATAGTATAGAACTATGGATTACAATGAGTTGGGTTACTCCCCGAAATTATGTTACACATAACCCAACCTCATATGTTTATCGAATTGAAACTATAATTATTTTGATAATTGTTCAACTAAAATATATTCAAACATAAAATAACACATTAATCACATTTCCTATATGTTTACTCTTACTTTCCATCATTCTCAATGTCATGTTTTTTATTCAACCTCATCATTTGTTCCACAAAATTTTTCACAAATACAGAATTAATTTATATCGGTTCACTATCTATGATAAAGAAATATATATAACATTATAATTATCTAGTTATACACATTCATTATTCTCAAATAATTTCATATTATTAATTTTGACAATTCATATTTATTATATTTTATTAAATGTTTTCCCAATAATTTATTTATTGAAATTGAATCATATGCAAGACTTCTTCATGATTTGGGTCAACTATACTTAAATTACTCTATTCCAATATTCAAATTATTAATTTTGAATGTTTATTTAAAATTAAATCTAATCATTGACCACAAATGTTTTCTCTTGACACTTCAAAAAATCTCATAAAATTCATCTCATCACATTCCTCTGATAAAATCCACTAAAAATAATTTCTTTTTATTTAACATCCACCTTTTTATGATTATATACAACACTAATGATGTGTATTTACTCGACGAATTATGTAAATTTCACGAATCATACAGAATAAAAACATTTTTTATGACCTTTTTCATTATGATCGGGACACAAACTATCTTTTTGTTTAAATATTTATTCAAAAATTAATTTCTATAAAATCATGTTGTTTATTTTTCATATTGAAATACTATTTTAATCAAGTTTTTTACACTAAATGATTCATATAAATTCTATTCATTACTCAATATTGAAATAAATTTATTAATTAACAGATCTCATAAATAACATATATACGCTATTAAATTAAATTAACACATATTTAAAAACATAAATAACATATTAACATTGCGAAATCTACTCATAAAAATGTCTTCATAAAATAAATACTTGTACGTATGACTTGAAAATAGTATATTGGATTTATCATATATAGGTCCATTTTCTCCAAAATGAAATATTATTAATATTATTATGAATCATATGATGTTTTTCCACAGTAATCACTTCTATAAGAATAATTTATTACAACATTAATCAACTTGATTTCCAAAAAAACTAAGGTTTTAGTGGTCTAGTATACTTTGAAGGTAAAATCCATTAATACTTAATAACTAAAGTGAAAAAATTATACTAATTTACAACATTAAATAGTTATAACAACTCTTATATATATATAAAAGCTACATAGGTTACCTTTTGGTAATATACATAAATATTATGGTGATATAGAAATCCTAGTAATTTAATAAACATGTAATTAAGGAATAATGTCAGATTAAAGCGGCATAAAATGATATGATAAATATAACAATAATAAAAAATAAAAATATAAAATATTGAAATTAAAATATAGGATCATAGAATCATGTCATATATTGAAACAACATAAGATAAGGCATCATAAACACATCTTAGTGGTCAATCCCAATACCCTCATCAAAAAGAGGAAAAAATCAGTTAGTCAATTAGGCTTACTCTCTAATATATAAAAATAATCTCATGAAATATGATTCTTTTCTATGTGAATTATAGATAATTATAATTCTTGTCCCAACCATCACATAACATATTGTACATATGATAACTGTTGATTCACTAAACATAGTGAATAATGTCACATGTTGGAATTAGTTCACTCTCTAGCTTATACATAACATTGAATGGGATATATTATTTTACCCATGGAATTAAAGAGATTTATATTTCTAGGTCCACACATCAAAATATGAAAATCATACGTATGTGATCCACATGATGAAATTTATCATTACTAAAATAGTAATAATGATCATTCCCATGAAAAAGAAATGAGATTCAAAATTTTGATTCATGGTATTTTCAAATGCTAAATCATAAGGATTCCCAGGAGAAGAAAGAATCATATTTTTCTAGAATTTCCTTAATTAAAAAATGACAGAAGTTTTAAACATGGAATTGTAGTAATCAAAAATCACGAGAATGGTGTGGAGAATAATTAAAAAGTATAAACAACATGGCTGATGCATTATAGAATAAGTAAATAATCATTTTTGGGAAGGAAATGGATTTATTATTTTCAATGAAATCATTATTAATATATGAGGATTAACTATAAAATAAAAACAGTTATAAAAATCAATTCAATTTTTTAAAAAAAAATTGATGAAGTTATTCTTGACACGAGACTAAAAAATGGTAGTTCCCTACAATTGGGTTCATATTAAAATTGAAATTTCATGTGGAACTGAAAATATATATATCCCCGTAAATGATAAATATAATAATATAGATATAAATTTATTTTATAGCAGTGGAAATATATATTATATTTATGATATTAGTATTTCATAAAATGTAGAAAAAGAAATAGGTTGTGTAACTCATAAGTAATATTGGTGTTATAGAAGATACCTTACCACATGTCTAATATTGCCTTGTATATGCAAATAACATCCTAAATAACTACGTTAGTTTTAATAAATACATACCTACCAACTTATTTAATTTTATTTCAAATTCTATGTACCTTTATATATTATATATTATTTATTTTTTGACATTTTTTTCATATCAATATCAGTACCTTGAGTTATGTTTGTTCAATTTTTTTCTAAAACATCTTATGTAGGTGTACCATGATTGAAAAAATTTTAAAATAGTTTCATAATATCCATATTATTTATTTTGGAATGAAAATATTTTATATATTATTGACATATTTTTTTATCCTTTAGGGATGTGTGATAATTTCATAGGAGACTCATTTCTCACGCAGGAATCAATATGCTTTTACGCATGATTAATGATTCCATTTCACAATGAATTAGAAAAAATGATCGTAAATGATAAAAAATAGTAATGAAAAATAATTATTTTTTCAATATCATATTACATCATCAATTAAATACCATTACCGTCCATTAATGGATTTAATGGAAAATGGATGTTGTCAGTTTTTTGATGTGGTTGTTCATACAATCAATCTCATGATATTTTTTATTGTTCGTAGTTGAAGGGGGGGAATAAATATTAGTTATTAATTTATTATAATAATATATTAGTATTGTAATGATAATGATTTCATTATATTATTATGGATATAAGATATGTGAAATAGGATAATTGTGGAGGAATGATTACAAAGATGACAATACCTACGATGGAGGTATGATATTATCTTTGACATCTCTTTGGATTTGAAGGAATCATGGTGACATATAGAGACTAAGGTATTATGGTATAAGATATTTTATATAATAGCCTATGTTTGTGATATTTTAAAGAGTAGTTTTAATGTGAGCTACAAACATGGAGGGGTAGAAGTGATCCCCTAATATAAGGGAAGAATGTGTACACTTGAGAATACCATTTAACCTACACTAGTATCATAACACTATTTTGTGTCCAATAAATACAATATATCCCAATAAGTGTGTGTTTCATAATACAATCTCAATAATTTTTTAACTAATACATTCCAATAATTGTTTTAAAAATAATTCAATTCTTTTATCAAATGTACTTACAATTCAACAATATTAATTATTTCTTGGAAAAATTTTTTAAATTGATTAATTTATATTTAATATAAATATATATGTTAAAAATTAATAAAATTTTTTTTAACAGAAACAACTATAACATTTATTTTAATTTAATATATAAATAATATAAAACTGACTTTTATTTTAAATATATAACATATAAATAATAGTTTTTGTAGAAAAAATTCTTTCATCCATTATGTATTAAGAAATGTAATTTATTATTGATTATAATTTGAATTAGTGTTTATAAAATAATATATAGTATTAATAAAAAAATTAAATAATTGATTTAAATTAGAAAATTTTAATTTAATTTAAACAAAATATATAATTTTAATAATATAAATATTATATTATATGTGGACATTATAATATTCTCAATATTCCCAAAAATGAAATAAATATTTTTAATTTTTTTAATATATATGACACTAATATTAAATAATATATTATATGTTTATCTTTTGAAAATCATCTTTTATAATTACAAATATCATCTCCTAAAATCTGTTATTAGGGTAACATGTTACATAAGATTCAAAAATATAAAAGAAGTACTTGATGAATTCAAAATAGATATTTATTAAAAGATATATTTTGAAGGACTATTATTTTATGATATATTTATTATTTAAAAAATTCATTTATTTCATAGCTTTTATTACATGAAACATTGAGTTTAAAATATTGTAATAAACTATTAAAATTTTATTATATGGAGATTATAATTATATCCAAAACAATAAAATTGTAGGTGATATTATAAATAAAGATTTATATAAAATATGTAGTCGGGTTTTTTTGATTTAAATGCTTTTATTAAAAGTATAATAAAATTATTCAGTGTTTCAGTAATGTTATTTTCTTCTACTAAAAAATATTTTTTTTATATCTTTTTATACTAATTTTCATGAGATAATATTATAAATAATGTTTGAAACATATTAAAATTTTATTTTATTGGTATTATATATTTTTATAAATCATCTTATTAAAACTAACATGGAGTGATGTTTTGGGATTTTTCTAAAAAATACTATTTTTTTACTGAATAGTTAAAATACTAGTATTTAAAATATTAATTTCATTTAAAAATTCTCACTATTAATTAGTATAAATATAAAATTATCATAATTTTTTAACTATACATAATGTTAATAATTAAATTTAAATCCACATTATTCTTGATTTTGGTATATGTTTTATATTAACGTTAATTTTTTTTCAAAAACAAAATCCGTTTTCAATTTTCATTTTAATATTAAATTGATAAATTCCATTTCATGGAATTTATTCTAAATAATTTCATCACAAATATTGAACAAGGAGGATCAATATAAGTAATTAATAATATTTTATATTCATTATGATGAATAGTAACTCATTTAAAATTTATAACATTGATAAGGTGTATAACATGTAATTAATGTTACAAAAACTGTGAAGTGACATAAAAAATGTATCCAAAAAATTTAATTTATTTTATTAGATGAGTAAATTTTTTTTAAAATCATTTAATTTTTTTAATATAACAGTTTTTTAAATTTATTTATAATTTTCACAATTAAAATATTAATTTAAACGACAATGTTTATAATGTCATTCTAAGGATTTAAATATATATAATATTTCGTGGCTGTTATAAAAAACTAATGTTTATGTATAAATATTTATTTTAAATATTTATTGGTTTATTATCATGTAATTTTATTTTTATGTTTTAGTAAGGAAATAATTAAGATAAATTCCTATGAAATGATGATGAGGTTTTAGTTAAATAAATAAAAATATAAAATAAATAATTTTCCAAATATTAAAAATATTATAATTTTAGTTTTTTTAGTGATCCATAGATTTTATAGATAATTATTACAGAATATGGATAATAAAAGGGTAATTATTTCTATTCCTTTGATGACATGTTGTTTTCATTGACATATTAAATAAATAGTTTTAAAAAATGTCATTAAAATTTTTTTATAGTAAATGATATTTTATTAAATTATTTAATATTTATAAAAATATTATATTACTCCATGATAAGGGGATATGTTAAAAATATAATAAATGGTCCATATATGTTTTATTTTTTCATTTTATGGTTATGTTCTTGTCCCATAAATTATAGAAAACTCTAATATTGTTGTAATTATTAAAAGGGTTGGCATGGGTTAAAAATTAAACGATAAGGTTGATAACCTAACTAAATTTTGTAATCATTTGGTTGGCTGAAATTATTTTGAAAACAATTTATCATGTATTATAATTATATAAAATTGGATTTATTTGGATGAAAAAATTCATTTATATTAATTTAATAATTTACGAATTTTAAAGAATTCTCCTCCAGTGAGTTATAAAAGGATAACCATTTGGTCATTTAATTAGCTCATATTGGAAAAAATATCCAAAATAAACCTACCAATTTGACATGCAAAAATCCTTATATAATATCTAGATATTTTGTTCACCCAAAAATATAATTCCTAATTCTCCATATAGGTGATCTAATGAATGTCTAACGAAGAAGTGTTAACCATGTTTACCAAATCATTCAATTTTATATATTGATATACATAATATAGTTATATTATATACATTGAAAAAATTATTAAATTTGAAACAATAAATAAAAAAGTATATATATATATATTATTTCGATTATGGGACAACAATACTCCATAAAATCCTATCATACTAAATGTGAAAACATCTATCATGCATACATATGGATTACTATCTCCTGGTAGCTTCCTAACTTAGTTTTCAACAAGAAATTAAATGGATTTCTATAATTGTTGAACAAAATAATAATTTTTGTATTTTTTTATTAATTAGAATTTTGAAATAATAATTTATTATCTAACCTCTTACCCCTTATTCTATTATAAAATGATAATGTATGTCGCACATTTGTGTGGACTAACACATTCATTGAGCTATGTGATTTATTTAACATTCTCCTTTACATAAATTCTAATAAGAATGTTTTTAATGAATATTTATGATATATGTCAGACAATAATTACTGTATAAATATTAATTAGTTATTACCATTATTTCATTCCATCAGTTATAAAATTAAAACTACCTTTATGTATACATATGATCTATTGTCTCCATGAATGATGTATTTAATTTTTTAATATATATATATATATATTGGATGAATATAAGTATGGATATATTGAATATATAAGATATTTATAAAATTATGATGATTGTGTGTGTCTGATAAATATGAAAGGACTAAAACTACCTAATTGTGAAATACATGATAATGAAGAAGTAAATATAACAAATATGATAATAATTATTTATTGTTAAAAAATTGGGGATAATATTTCATTATAGAATAATATATATAAGTGTGTGTGTGTGTTTCTATAATATAATTATAATAATCCTAATAATATTATAAAAGAGGATAAAATCACATTTGAAAGAATTTAATGATGGAGTAAGTGGGATTCTTAAAAAAAATTAAATTGTTTTTATAACATATTCATTGAAAATGTGATTACCTGATTGTATATGAAGTGAAATATAAATATATAATGTTTTAAAAAAAGTATTTTTTTTATTTACATTTATGACACATATTATCATCATAGATTAATTATCACATTAATGATACACTCTCTGTAAGAGATTTCATCTCAATTTCCACTCAATAGGAAGATATTTTATATTATCTGATTCATTAAATTTATATTCGGTATATACAGACCCATTCATGTATGTAACATTAATTTATATTAATTTATTACGATGAACAATTAAATTCTAGTTACTCTTTCAGGGGGTTACAATTTTAAGGTTACCAACGAGGTAAAAAAATTATTTTATATTCTCATTATTTTGATATTTATCTAATATTCATTGAATTAATATCATAATATATCCTTCATAATATCAAACTATTATGTTATACTACGAATTTATAAGGAGATAAAATTTATTCTTAAATGTTTTCTTATCTTTGGAACATGAATCAACAAAATAATTAATTATAATACAAACCCATCTTGAAACTCTCCAATCCCAAATTACCTGGATCTAGTGTTATAAATATTGTGTAATTTTTCTTATAAATTATAATCAAAACAAATAACTTAAATTACACAACATAGGTTTTTTATAGTTTAGGTTTTGGATAATTATACTCATGTTTCTAATTTATGAAAAATTTTACAATTAACATCACCAGTATGATGCCTCCACAATATAATGTACGACATTGATAAATCTACTAAGCCAATAAAATTTATTATAAAAATGCAGTTTGGGGTTTTAGAATTCCCAATAAGGTGTTCATAAATGAATAAAAAAATTATTTATAAAAATTTACTTGTAGTAAAATAAATTGGTTATATCATTTTTTTTAAATGTAATAACCGTTCTCATAGATTTTCATCATCGTTTTTTTGAAATTTATTAAAATAATTTTAAAGAAAATCCCATTCATAGAAATTTCAATAATTATTTTAATGTTATTAATAATATTTATTATAAACAATTCACACACTTCAAAAAAAGCAAGGAATTATGCTTATAGTATAATTAATGGAAACCCCATAATGATCACTGACATACTAAGGATGAAAAAAAAATTATCACATTAAATATTACTTGATTAGAATTTGATCACAAATTGATATCAATTATTATTAAACACATAAATTCTAACCATGAATTTTTAGATAATATTCAACATTGTGTTTGTATGTTGATAACCAAATAATAATCACTATTATAAATTTATTTTTTTAATATATGAATATGCATAACTATAAAACATTATAACATGTTCATTTGAAAACATAAAATTGATTAATTATCAACATATAAATGTTAATAAGAGAATGATTCAAAAACTTGTATATTATTATAGCAATGTAATCTCGTGTAAGGTCAAATACTAGATTCATAATGACGTAATTCATACGATCGGACAACTTAAACAAATATTCATGGCATTGACAAAGATATCTGAAAATACTAGGGTAGGGCCTCAACTGAAATCCAATTTAGTTTTCCATTGTGATACCTACCAATCTATCAAGTTTATATTGTGGTCCTCGCCTATCACATACTTTTTCCAATTCATTATTAGTGGTAATGATTAAACAGATACAAGATAACAATTCTATCAAGGCCTCTTGGAAATACAAAAGTTTGTCTCATGAGAGCTATGATGTACCGAGTGGCTATAATATGAATAACCGATTACATTATATGTCCAATACATTATTCATATGAATGGTCTTAAACAAATTAAATTTACTCATATGACCTTAATATTACATTAATTATATAAAATTCCCAAATAAATGTTATAATGAAGTAAATTAATACATGCACCCTAAAATTTACAAATTGTCATTTATAAATTAAATGATGACCCTAACTGACAATGAATTACATAAAAAGAGGTGAGATTGAAGTTTATCACATGAAATGGTAGTTTTAATAATAAATTAATATATTGGTCACATTAACTGATACCTATTATATTTTTAAAACCAATATTTCAGATAAGCCTAAACTATGAATTGATAAATTATGAAAAATATCAATTTGTATAAAGATATTTGAAATAATTGGTTAGTCCTGTTATATAATTTGAAATTCATACGTATACATGTATAAATATATTAAAACATATAGTATATCAGTAAAATTATGTTTTTTAAAACACTATGAAATCCATTGATCTTTGTATTATCTTTCAAAATATTAATTAATAGATTATATTAAAAACAATTCACTAACTAGTAAAATACAAATGTCGGTATTACATATATATATATATATATCATTATAATCAACACAAACTGACTATTAATAAAAATATTTTCATGAAATCCTTAGAATTAGAATTAAAACTCAAATAAAAACCATGATTTTTAAAAAAAAATAAGTAATTAAACATATATATATTTGTAAAAAATGGTAATCCAACAATATTTATGATAGTGTAAATTAGATTAATCCATAAATAACTCATTTGGAATGCCTGAATTATTAAGAAATCAATAAAACATAAATTTAAAATAAATATTTATCATCAATAAATCTTAACTGAAGTAGGATTATGTATACAATTGTGTACATGTACACACACACACACATATATATATAAATATTTATATATGTTTTGATGAAATCAAACAACTAAAAATTGAATCCAATTAAACATGAATTTAAAACAATGATATTTCATAAATAAAGTAAAACAACAAGATATATTTGTATATATATATATATGCATATGTATACATATAAGTCTTCTAATTTGACACACATAATAAAATAAACACCGATATAATAGATTTGAAAATATTTGATTCGTAACTAAAAAATTGAAATATAATAATTCCCATGAAGAATTTAATAAAATTCTTTAATTAAAAAAATCTTAAACTAAAATAATATTTAACCCAAATAATTGTTTTGAACATAAATGAAAGTTTATAATTTAAAAGGGGATAACATTTAGAAAAAACCCTTACACAAAACATGGACTTAATAATATTAATTTTTTGGCTCAGGTTGTAAATTAATAATTTCATCATCATCGAAATAATATTTCATCAAATACATAATTTTACCTTACTTTAATTGATGATAAAAAAATATTTGATGCTTCTGACCCACAAATATTTCTTTTCAGAATAGAAAAAATGACTACCCAAATTGCAGTTTTCATTAAGGTAAAATCCTTTTATTGAAATAAAGTAATTTGTTTATGATATAAAGAATAAAATAATGTCTTATAAAGTGGTCCACAGGAGATGAGATTTCCAAATATATAAAAAACTGCCACACCAGCTAGGTTGCAATGAGATAAGAATGTGTGGATGCCAAAATCATAGATAAATAACTACAAAATGTCCCAAAAAATTAATAACTTCTAATAAACTATATATCATTTGGTCAAAAAGAAAAAAATATCAAAATAAATCTTTTCATAATCTCAATGCTACACATTATACAAAAATTGATCCACATGTGGAACAATCGACCTGAGTTACAGAAAGTGATTGGGGTATAAAAGTCATGAAACCTACAAAAAAAGAAATTGCAAACAAAGGAATCCAAAAATCATAGATCTGTAAAATTAGACACCTATAATGATAATGAAAATCAACTACACATATGGTTAGATATGATCTGAATCTCGTGAATCATGATATCGGTCAAATCCCAAACCTTCTCGAAACACTATTGATAGAACATCGAACCCCTTCTGAGCTCGGCATGACAGAGAAACCTTGACCTCAACACACCATGAGGCACATAACCCTCCATTTAATCTCTTCCAAGTCTGTCAATGCAATTTGATCTTCCTAGAACAACATGAGGATGATGAAAACCATTAGCACACCTCAAACCCAATTCCCTGGATCAAAAAGATTATTCCTCGCAATCCCTTGTAATATGAACACGTTTTATAAAAATGATATTATTTTTATTCACACACATATTAGAAGAATTATATTTTTATAATAAATAATTTTATTATGAATATTTAATATATTTTTAAAATAGATATAATATATAATCATACATTATCATTCATAATAATTTATAAATTAATATAAATATAATTTATACTTCAAAACTAATTATTATAATTTCATATATATATATATATATATATATATTCTAATGTAAAATTTTATAAAACCTAATTAATTATATTATTCATTACGTCATCTGAAATAATTTATTAACAAAATAATTATTGAAATAATAATGTGGATACATAAATAAATATTTACCATATTTAGTATTTTAATAAATTTTTAAAAATAATTATAATATTTATAGAATGAGATTTACTAACATCAAATTTTCTATTTAGCAATGTGAAACAAAATTCGTTTTTAAGAATCATTAATTTAAAATAAAATTGAAAACTATAAATAACAATTATTATTAACTATATAGATTAAATTAAATAATAATAATGATATAAAGAAATTATTCAAAAAAAAATTATTAGTTGGTTTCAATTACAAATGAATCCATTTATGAAAATATATTTTTAATAAAAACAAATTTTAAAATATCTGGGATATTTCTTTTTTTCCCCCATAAAAGGATTACCTCATGAAAACTCATTTATGAGAATATAAAAAAAACTGGAATTTCCATTTTCATAATTAAGAAAAACTAGGATTGAAAAACTTTTTACTCTACATCTTAGATGAAAATATCTAATCTCCAATGTTTTCTACACTATACCTATGATATTAACTAATGCACCTCAGACCCGAATTGTATGGACCTAGAGCTAAACTATGTTGTCTATTTTTTTAAGAAAATTAATTTGAACAATTAAACAATAACTTTCACAATAGAGGATATTTTCTGGTCAATGTGTTGAATACTTATATAAAGCTATCACATATTAACAAAATTGTAAAAATTATCTTTTGTGTACATCCTTCATAAGGAAAAGTGCATCATTGATAAATCTATTAAACATATAAAATTGAATTTATAACAGATGGGGAGAATTTATAATTCCTATTAGGTGGTGGTTAATGAAATTAATTAATTATTATTAAACTTTTTGTTGTATCAAATTATATAAATTAAATAATTTTTTTGAAAATAAAATTACTTTTATAATAATATGTCATCATAGCTTTTTTAACATAAATAAAGCATTTTAATGAAGCATCCATGATCACAAAATTCATTATATATTTAAAAGTTAAAAAATAAATTCATTATAAAAATACACAAACATGTACATTTATGCACAAAATTATTCTTATAAGTTAAATATTGTACATATATTAATTATCAATGACATACCAGGGGTAAGGATACAAATTTTCATATAAAATATTACATGTTTATAATTTGATAATAAATTAATATCAATTATTATTTAACAAATAAATGAAAACCATGAAATTGTGGATAATGTTATATGTTTTTTAATTTAATGAAAACAAAATATTAATCTCCACATATAAATTAATTGTTATGTATATAATAATATTCGTAAATTTAAAACATATAAACATGTACATTTGATGATATAAAACATATTAATAAAATCCATTAAATTTTCATAAGGGAATTTTTCATAACCACATATAGTCTACTAGTATAATAATCATGTGTAAGGGAAAATACTAGAATCATACCGAGGGAATGAAAAATTTGGGACAATTGAATCATATCGTTGATCATTCAGCCAAAACATTTGAAAATACTTGGGAAATCAATCAGGCAAAACCCAATTATTTTTCCTCATGAAAGCCATTGATGATCAAGGGGATATAGTGGGACCCTCCCATATTATTCAAATTTAAATGTATTCCTCAATTGAATTAATAATGTGGAACATCATAACAATTCACTCAAGGCCTCGTTCTAGGACACCAGATTGTCTCTAGAGACCTACCATTGCACTGAGAGGCTATAACAGGAATAAATTATCACTTGGTAAGTCAAAATAATACCTCATATGAATGGGGTTAAACATGACCAACATATACATACGACAAAAATACTTTTTTTTATTATTTTCCAAAAACTTGATTGAAAATTGAAAAACCCAAAGTCACATTGAAGCCCACAGAACACATCCAATGCCGAACAAGCAAACAAAAAACCAAAGCAACCAACAAAAACTAAAAACCAAAATCAACATACCCATCATTGTAACCAACATAGGAGCCCTTCTCCATGGTGGCAATTCACTATTCAAAAGTCGGGTTTAAACGCCTCATGAAATCACCATTATCGTCTCGCCTCACATCATTCAATGTTATTCACCCAAACCCATATTGATTGGACAAACTACTATTTTTTAAAGACAGGGTCTCCCCATGATCCCGCATAAAAGAGGATCTGGTGCACAATGGTCGAGGTGGATATGAGTAATCTTTTCTGCCTTTTCTTTTTGGAATAGCATATGCCACTCCTCCATCCTCAGTAATGGTTCTATCTCTACCTTGCACTATATCACTGAAAGAGTGATTGACCATACCACCCTTATTCTCGTTGTCGCACTTGGGAAGAATCCCCTTACTCCAAAGTATTCTATCCTAGGTTGATTCCATTCCCTCTAAATTTATTCATCTCCTATGATCAGGCGTGTTGCAGTCAATTCAAAATAGATAATTGCTCGCGATGCCATCATCATTAACTGCTCCTTTTCCTTTCTCCTCAACAACATTTCCCATGTTGACAGATTTTCACTAATGATAAATGGTATTCACCACAGTGGATTCCTCCACAACATTAAAGGAATCCTCACAGTCAGCTTCTCCTACCACGAAATCATGCATACTGATCTCCAAATATTCATCATGTTCTGTTGAAACAGAATTCAAAAATTCCTCAACATGTCCCTGGAACCTGTTACTCAATGGAAACAAAGGCATAGATGAATCACATGGTCCCCCACTATTCTAGATTCTCCCATTACTTCCCAAAGTCACTACGGAGGCACGTTTTTCACTCTCTTCTCTCTATTCCATCACCTCCATAGCATCACCCAGATGATGATCCCCCAAATTCTCCACGAAAGAGGGGTCACAATTCATCTGTGAGTTTTGATTATTCAAATTCACGTTTCTTTGTCTCTTGCCTGCATCACACACCCCCGGATTGTGTTGAGTCGTCATAACATCCATCAAGAATGAGATAAAACCATTCCTATCAGAATCCTTGCCAACCCATTATGCTAGTTGCTCGACTAAAGGACCCAATGACTTGGAACCCCCATTTGCCTGCTCAACATTAGTTTTCCTCAATTCAAGACACACCAATGGCTGGATTATAGGAGCAACCCCCACTGCATCCTTCCTCCTTATTGAGGCCTGGTACACCAGATGCCAAGGTTTTAGCACCATTGTTGAAGAATCTCTTGGACATCTCTCCAGAAGATTTCCAAAAAGAATACAAGTAAAGCAAAAAATCACAACAGTTATCATAAATAACCTGCTATTTACACTTGTATTCCTCACTAATTGTAATCCAAAAAAACTCAAATGGTACCCTAAAAGAATCCACCCCAACACAAACATGAGGGTTAATCAGATGACACACCACTTCAGTGCGGCTATCCGAACACATAAATCTACCCACAAGATTAGCCAACATTATTATAACAGAAGGATTTTGAAAAGGTAAGGCATGATTAGAAAAAATTACCCAAACCGCTACCAATGCCCAATCCGATTTAATATGAAAATAAAAGGACAACGAAGAAGGAAAACCCGAATAAAGTTGAAACTACGAGGAGATCTTGAACAAGATTAGATGAGGTCTTTTTCTGACACAAAACTAATCATAATATGATTTCTGTACATCAACCTAACGGTCACCCTTTCGTCAAGATCCCAAGAGGAGAAAACACACATGTCCCACGCATCGACAGATGGTCTCCTCTATCCAAATCCAGCAACTAGAGTAATATTCAACAGTGAAGAGGATTCCGTGAACTCAGATGTCCAAATCTAAAGATTATGGTTTCCATCCATAAGATCCAGAAAATTTAGGGCTAAAGAATTCTTTCAAAAATGGTGGATGAAAGTAAGGATTGGAGAAGGGTTGAAAATGAAGCCATCCATCCTAGGAAATGATGATTCCCCCTCCACCGAATAAGGGGGAGGATCCGAACCAGACATCGTCGTCACCAGAGGAGGAAGACCATAATAGGGTTTCACGAATGTGGATGCCAAACCAATGTATACATATTCCAATGAAATAATAATCTTCATTTAGAATTCAAAAAAATGTATAATAAAATAAATACATAATTGTACACTAAAAGGAATGTATTGTGTTTTATAAAACTATATGATGACCATAACTGACAATGAAAGGCATACCCAGATGTGAAAATGAAATTTCTCAAATGAAATGATATCTTGTACACATAAAATATTAGCTTCTTTATATAAAATGATAACAATTATCATTTAAAAAAAATATTTCACGTAAGTATAAACAATAAATTGATAAATTATGTATAATATCACATTGTATATATATCATTGGAAGTGAAATTATAATAACCATAAATAAATTCATATTCATTAGTGTACATATATATATATAAATATAATATACACATAATATGTTTTCTTAAAATGCTATGAAATTATTTGATAAAATTATTACATTTCAAAATATTTAAATAGAGAAAAAATATTAAAGAAACTGTTGATTAAAAAAATCTGATATTTGTAAATATAAACACACACACGCACACACACACAAGCACACAGATATTTATATATATGTAATTCATTATAATCAAACCAAATTGAAAAATAATGAAATGAAATTCATGATTCACATTGACATAGTACTAAAAACTAAATCCAAACCCATAATAATTTTTTTTTTAAATAAGTACATATACATATATAAATATATGTGTTTGTGTCGGTGTGTGTGTGTTTTTTTAATCCATTGTAAAAAAAATATTTTTTATTTTATAACATTATTAAATCCTTAGAGAAATCTTTTTTAAGGATCTACTTATTAAGAATTCCATAAAACATAAATTTAAATTAAATATTTATCATCTTCAATTCATAATTGAAATTGATTGACAAATAAAATTATGTATAAACGTATATATATGTGTGTGTGTGTGTGTTTTTGTCTAAATATATATATGTATTGATTAAATAAATCATATACTAATTGAATCCCACAAAACATGGGTTTTAAACAAATTTCTTACTTAAAAACATCATAAACAAAACAAGATAAACATATATTTTTTTATTTATATATGAATAAGTATACATATAAGTCGTCAAAATTCAAATACAAAATAAAATGAACCGTTACATAATAAATTTTAAAATAATTTAATTTTTCAATAAAATAGAAATTAATGACTCCAAAGCATAATTTAGTTAAATGTATCGAGAACCGGATTAAGAAACTGAAATTAATTTCATTCCTTTAAAATATGTTAAAACATATGAATAAAACCAAAATTTTTAATTGTTTATACATAAGATAACCATTACACAAAAAAAAGTTTCAAAAGATATTAATTTTGAGGATCATGATTTAAATGAATATATTAATCATATCATAAATAATATTTAATTAAATAAATAATTTCCCCTTTTTTAATGGAAGACAAGTAGAAAATATATTTGGGATTGGATCCCCGACTCTTTTTCTCCGTAACTGAAAACATGGATCGAAAAAGTGTAGTTTTTGAATAGGGACAATCCTTTTATAGACATAATATCCTATGTGTAATTATATAAAGAATATAAAAAATGATAATATAGTGCGCTAGTAGAGAAGAAATTACCACAGGTTAAAAAACACCCACAACAGCTAGACTACAATGAAACCAAAATATGGGGATATCGATAGAATAGGTAAACCACCACAAAATGTCATAATATCACAATTAATAAAGACTATAAAAATATTTTTTAATCAGTTAAAAATAAAAAATATTTTCATATCCAAATAATTTTCTTCATAATATCAATGCAACATATTAAAAGAAAATATGTCCGCTTGTGTAACCAACAATATAAGTTGCTGAAAGCGCTTTGGGTGGAAAAGTCATGAAACATAAAAAAAGAGAAATCATAAACAAAGGAATCCAAAGACTGCAAATATTGAAAATTTGAATCCTATAACAAAATAAAAAACCATCCAAAAAGTATGTTAATGATGATATGAAATTCTCCTATCGAGATCTATGTCAAATCTCTAACATCCTTAGATCACTATCTATCGAACCATGAACCCACATCTATGATTTGCACACTAACGACATACCATTTCCTCGACACCCCTATTGGCACTCGATCAAAACATGATTCTCATACTTGTCCCTAAAATACATTGTATCCTCATGGCACATCAAGATAGTAGTGGAAACACTCATATCTCTCTAAATACAACACCCTAGTTTGAATAGTTTCATCCCGCCACTCCCTTGGACTACAGTGCACAACCATGGTGAATGCCCCATATGCTCGACATCCCTAGTATGTTTATTTGTCTTTTCATTATTATTATCATTATATCAATGTTATTATATAATTAGTTTCATTATTTTAATTTTTATAATGTTTAAAATAACATTTTTATTATATTAGAAGATAACCATAAAAATTAAAAAAATCTTTTATTATTAAAAAAACTATAATATAAAAATATATTATAAAAATCATATTCATTTTACTAATACACTTAAGAAAAAATTCATATTTTCATAATAAAAAATATTATTATGAAACATAAATATTTATTTAAAAAGTTTATTATATATAATCATTATTTAAAATTAGCAATAACTTATAAAATAAATAATTTATAATTTATGTTTCAAAACTAGAGAATATAATTTCATATATAAATATATATATATATATATATATTCAAAAGTAAAATTTTATAAAACCAAATTAACTATATTATTCATTCTATCATATGAATGAAATTATAAACATAAATAATATTAAAATATAGATACAAATATTTAATATAATATTTAAATAATTATGTATTTTAATATATTTATCAAAAAAATTATAATATATATACTTATAAATTTTCATAGTTAATATATCTTATTAAAGAAGTGATACAATAATTATTTTTTAAATTTTTATTTCATATAAATTTAAAAACAAAACATAATAATAAAACTTAATTATTGGAAAAAAGTAATTTGAAAACATAATTTTAAATAGAATTGGTTTCAAATAATAATTACTTGGTTTCATTTATAAATATATCTATTAAATATATATATATATATTTAAATGAACTATTTTTATAATTTTTGGGTTGTTACATATAATATTTCTCTTTTAATATCATCTATTTCTCTTCCATTTCTATAATTTTCAAATTTTTTATAAAATCATTTCATCATTTTTATGAATTATTAATTATTGTTGTTTTATTCTACCTATTTATTTATAAATAATTTGAAACAAATATTTCTAATGTTTTTCTAAAAAGTTAATTTTCAACTCAATTTACAGTATTCAAAATTGAATGATTCTATTTAATTCATATGAAATTAATTTAATTTACCACTACCATAAACATTTTACACAATTGATCGTCTTCACCATGTTTCAAATTGAATCAAAAAGTAAAATATTTAATGAAATAATATTTCAATATTTCAATTCAAATTTTCAAAAGTCCAAATTTTCTAATAAATCCTATACTTATGTAGATTTGAAAATGAACATTTCATTTCAAGTCAATAAATTTACCAAGAAACATTAACATTATTATGATCTTTTCTCCATATAATATACATTTCTCTTAAGTATTCATATTATTTATATCATTAATGTGATTATTTACAAAACAATACACCATTTATATATGTGTTGTTTTACTATGAAAGTTATTTGAAGGATTAGATAACGATTAATATTATATATTCTTTTGTCAATATGAACATTAGTTAATAAAGAATTTTATAACCTGTCTTTTTTATGATGGTATATATCATTTATTAATATTATATTAATTTTTATATTAGTGAACATTAACTATGGATTTTGGATGGTCCTGGGAGCGTCCTTGGATTTTTAGGGCCTATAGAACCTTGTTATGGGGGAATTTTGCAGGATGAACTGTTTTTCAAGACCATTCCCCTATACCCATATAGTTTGGAAATATTTTCTAGAGTGTTTCATATAGATGTAGAGGTGTGAACTATTAAACTAAAACATTCTACCTAGGCCGCACTGCTATGAGTATTATCTTGGGATATAGATAGAGGAATTTTTCATGGGACAAGAATAAGTATTCAAACATTTCACATAACCTATGTGATGGGGTTTCATGTATAGTAGATTTCACATGACTGGGGCATGGTCTAGAAAACCGTACATCCAAACCAAGAAACCATTTATATGAAGAGTTGTCTACCATTTTTCTACTCGATCACTTACGTAGAATTTCATTATTTACTCTTCTCCCTTGTTTCCATTAAACCAAACACTAAGAGAATCCCTTATATCTTCCATGGATTAGATTTTTTGCAATTTTGTTGTATAAATATATTTCCATTGTCCTCATATTCATTGGATAGATCATGATAATATATTTAATCCTCATCCTTCATTTATATTTTCACTCACATTTTCTCATGCTATTATAATGAGAGATCATATACCTTTTTTCATGAAATATTTTTATTTTAGGAGGTTTATTTCAATAAACATTAATATGGAAGGTGTTATTAAACTAGGTGTCATTCACTAGACTTTGGTAACTAGTGTATTAATTTCCCCTATTTAATATGTTCTTCTATAGAATTTTCTAGGGTTATATATTCTCTATCTATCCATGTGTTTCCAAAAAAATCCTTCTCATTTTAATTGATCTGTGTTATAATATTCTCTTAGAGATTAGTATTATTATTTAAAGAATGTATACCTCATTTTTTCCACCCTTGTGTTTGTGATAAATTATATTCCCTCTTTTTTGTAAAATTTATTAAACCAAAACATATTTATGTGGGTAGGATTTACCACAAACCTTATTTCTTTGATATAGAAATTAAATCATTAAATTTATTAAATGATTATGACTGGGATGACTGAATCAAAAATTATATATTTATTTTTAAATTTTATAACCATAGATACTTTTGGATATATGGGGATATATGATTTAATCGGAATATAAATATTATAATTATTAAGATATGGCCTTGACTAATGGTCAGTGGACAACTTTTAAGGTATTTTGATAGAGGGTAATTTCACACTCCGTTATATTAGGTAATTGGAATGGAAAATCACACCATAATATTTTATTTGGACGATGTGAATAAGGTTATATGTTCCATATTATGGGGGAATATCCATGATGAATCCCCCACTATCATAAGTGATGAACATGACATCTCAATTTTTGATAATCATTTGGGATAGTACACTTGCTGGAGCTTATACCTCATTAGACTTTTCATGGATGGCTATGTTAATCATAGGATTATCTAGTAAATAGTATTTAAGTATATGACTATATATGTCCTTATACATATAGTATATATATATATACATATAGTTAAAAAGTATTTCTAATAGATGTACATTTTAACTAAAATCAATCATATTTCAACCTATACCGATGTTGGTAGAGTTAACTAGGTGTCCTACAAAAACCTATTACTATTAGAATTTAGTTACTGGTGTCTTTTATTACATTTTATATCTTCATAGTTCTATGTTCTATGATCTTGTAACACCCCGAGATTTTATGAAAAATATTCTTTTTAATTTCATTAATGTCTTGTGTCGTACGCTACACCAAAATAAGCTTGCACAACACTCATCTTTGACTTTCCTTGCATTACACGCAATCGAGACCTTCCTCGATAGCGTGTGTAGTACTCAATACCGAGTTTCACTAAACAACGACATGCTATTAAAATATTATTAAAAATAGCTGTTATGAATAGTAATAACCACATTTTAAAATTTTAGAACTTTTATCACTCAAAATGGACTTCATTTTTGGATTCAGAATATCGAAATTAGCTTAGGGTGAAATTTTGGTACTTTTCTGATAACTTTCATATTCTGATTAATAGTGAAAATTACTGAATTTTAATTAAAAATAACATTTTTAATCAAAATAATTAATAGTGATAAATTATTAATTTGAGTGGTTTTAAAGTATATTTAGAATATATTTTTACAATTTAATACAATGTTGGTCATTGGATGTAATATCACATTTAAACCAGACATAAACAACTGTCAATCTTTTGATAGTTATTATCTCTTAAAAACACGCTATTTGTTTTGACAACAAGAATTAATTTTATAAATTAAATAATGTAACTAATATGCTTTGAATTTGTTAAAATAGACATCATTTTTGAATTCATAATATCAAATATAGCTTAGACCTAATTTTTTTGTATTTTTCTGGAAACTTTCATTTTTTGATGAATAGTGAAACCACTAAGTTGTAGTTAAAAAACTAAATTTTTCATAAAACAAAATTTTACCACTTATGTGAGTGGAATTTCAAAAATCCAAGATACACAGTTAATATCAAGGACTAAAATGTGGTTCAATGAGATGAAAATAATTGTTGGTGAATAGTAACTTTTTACTTTTTTTTACCATGGTTAAAAGTAAATAGGGTAATTAAGGGTAAAAATGATATTATTATTACCCTAAAACATGTCCTAATTCTATTGGATAAGTGTAATTCGACCAAAAACAACCTTAGGATTAAAATATGACCATTTAATCCCACTTGGATTAGATTGGGACATTTATTATTAATTTATTTAAAGAAGGATTAAAATAGTTAAAATCAATATTTAATAAGTAAATCATTTTTAATATAGGGATATACATAAGATAAATTCGACTATAAATATTCATTAGAAAGCTAAAAAGATTTCCTACATAAGGATAGTTTATTTGTAATTTTTAGACATTAAATAATTTAATTTATTTGTGACACAATGATGATGCAGTAATTATCTTATTAATGAAATAATGACATAATTGATGTTATAAATACCCAAATAAATGTAATTTGAAACTTTTTATGAATTCCACTAATTTTATAGGTTAATATTACATGTTAGTATTGAGTTTATTAACTTTTTTAGAACAAATAATTCTGTTATAAGTTTTACAAAAATCAATTAACAAATAGTGTGAAAATTGACATAAAATAGTTTTTAAAACAAATATTATATTATTAATTGTTATTTTATTCCTAAAAATATAAGGTTCGGCAAAATGACTTAGATAAGGTTATATATATTAATAATAAACAACTTGGGGTTCGTTTGGCTGCTTATAGTAGGTTTATTAACCTTTTAGTATAAGAACACAAGAAGACACGGTAAAAGTATTATTATTTAACTTAATGTTAAATCTAAATGATAAGGTTAAAATATGAACCTAAACTTGTATAAATTCTATTGGATGAGAGTATTTCTAACCATCCCCACCTTATCTTATAAATAAATCAATTTGGAGCTATTTAAAAGCGGATATGACTATATAATAAAATAATAGTTTTAGTTTTCCAAAGGAGCCCCTCTCCTCCCTTATAAAAGGGCACCTACTCCCTCTCTTCCTCACACCGCTTTCAGCCTTCAAGATCAAAAAAACCCTGCCAATTTCTTCTCTCCACTTCCCTAGAGACATCTTAGAGGTCCTGGTCTTCTCCAATGACCAATTTTAGTGCCCTAAGAGGAGGTATCAAAGAGGCACTTCAAAGAAGAGGCAATGTCTGTTACCGATTCTTTCACCTTCATTTCTTCTTCCACATATTCTTCTTAGTTTTTTTCATTATGAAGTAATAAAATCAGTATACTCATATACGGATATGTTATTATATGTATGAAACAACCCTATTTCACCATCTATCCATCCTATGGAAAATTAATTCACCATGTGTGCGTACATACGGAATACCGTCTCCATGCCGTGGTGTAATCTATTTTCCACCACCACCTTACCTGGATGGGTATAATGGTGTACATAATAACTATATATGATTATTGTAAAGTAATATTGATTCTGAAATATTATACATACACTCCAATACAATTCCACGATCATGAGAACGATATCATCGCTTGTGCGTACGTACGGACTACCGTCTCCACGACGCGATGAGATTCATTCTCCATGTTAACCATTCATGAATGATTATAAATTATATATATATAATAAGTAATCATGAAATATATGAAATAATAATTATACTTGATTTATTTGTATATATATGTATTTCATCTACTTAATTCCATTCAACTCAATAAGGAAACGAAAACAGCGTTCATGCGTACATACGACCTACCGTCTCCATGAACGGTGTATTTCTTTCCATTTACTGATTTATTATATATATGTATATTATGATTATATATTATATATAAATCATTTTTTATATTCTGGAATTAAGTAATCATGATCTATGTAATCATATGAATAATTAAAAGTCAAAACACGGACGACAAATGAAACAATTTTACCCAAAACGCTCTTTAACATGGAATTTACAAAAGAACGGGTAATATAAAGTCATAAGTGAACCATATATGATATCATAAAAATGAATATGATTCTGTAATAAGTCAATGACATTATTTGAATCATTATATAGGAGGTTAGGACACTTACCAAGCAAATCGGACCTATGGTAAGGGAAATATCACAGTCTCATTTTTATCCAAGATTGTTTATACTTTGGTATTTACTGGGATGTATTTTATCATCCACATCCATGTTTCCTCAATATGTAATATTATTTCCATCCACCTACAATTGTTTAAATCCATTTTTAACATTTGGTTAGTTTATAGTAAAAGATATGAAAGGACTCTTTTATCGTTTTTCGTACGAGGTACTTTTTGACTTTTCCAAAAAAAGTCCGAGAAGAATGTTTTTTAACTTATACGGCATGAATGGATTTTTAAAACATTATTTCCAAGAAGCTTACATTACATGTTTTCATGTTTATTTTTAATCAACTTCTTTTAGTTTAAAATTGAACGAAATGTTAAGAAAGGAAAATGTTTTTGAATTAGAAAGGATATTATCCTCAAGAATGGAGTTCAAGTGTTTTATCAAAATTATTTTCCATCTAAGATAATATAGGGTTCTATTTCTATCCCTATTATTACATTGATTTGTTTATGTTGTGATGGAATTATTTTTATGAATTCCTTTATCTTATATGAATTGTTTTATGATGTCATGTTGTTTAAGAATCCCATTTTTATTACGTGGGTTATGAAATGATGTATGATTTATGATTTTGTGGCACACATAAGAATTGTATCATTATGAGATGGGTGGGACCTATATCTCCCTCCAATGCATTGGGTAAAGATTTTATATCTCATGAGATAGACATGGCTGGAATGGTACGTTATACTGGTTCAGTGAAACAGGAATGAAACGAGGAGTGAACTTGGTTCAGAAAGGGACATTGTCCACTAAGATAGTCTTGGCAATGAGTCTTGACTAATAAAAAATGATTCTCTATGATTATGTGTGTATGCCACAAATTTTCATGTTTTAAGTTATGATAATTGGGATTACATTTCACTACTATTATTTATCCCATATTATGATATTATGATCTCTTTTGCAAGTTAATATTTCCAAAATGTTATGTTCTTATGAATATGATGTGATTGATATTTCATTTGTTTACCCTTAATGAGCATTTTAGCTCACCCTTTTATGTTTTCTTTTCCCCAAGATATAAAGAAAGGATTTAGGTTTAAAAAAAAGAATATATTTATTGGAGATGTTGAAGATCTTTCACCACGATTAGAATATTATATTCCGAGTTTCCAAAGACACTAAACTATTACGGCCCTTGTGTGTGTGTTTTTGTTATGTACTAAGTATTCTGAAAAAGTGTTGTAATGTCTATGTACGTTAAGATTCGGGTCACTACAGTTGGTATTAGAGGAAAAGGAGGTAGGAATGTATTCGATCCTTGGGAACTCTCACATGTGAGCGTTGGACGAAGCATGGCTCTCCGCCCAAGGGCTTCATGTGGAAATGGCTGCCACTGGGGATGGTGGTGTGTCCCACCCAGGGGGTGTGGCCGCACATGGAGTACCCTGATATGTATCACCTATAGTCCACTGGAAATAATTCCAGACCGCTACAGTTGGTATAAGAGGAAAGGTTTAGTCAACCTTTGGAAACATAGATGCGAAAACGTTAGTGAGATCCCTAGAGATATTTCTAATGTATATCTAGGGATGTCCCTAAGGATATGTATACGTATAGGATATAGTCCTAGAACTATGGTAACGATCTTATAATTTAACCTAAGATGTTATATATTGATGTTACTCCCCATTTATTATGATTTTTTCTTCTAACACTATTTTTTTTGGGTTTTAGAAAATCGCTGGAAATAAGATGATTCACGATAATGGAGGATATTATAGACAATGGAATGATATTCATCATGAGAAACCAAATGAAATGGGATTTGTAATTCCAACCATCATTATTATGCCGAATCAGCAATCTCATAATATGATCAATAATCTCAAATTTGGTAAGTTTCCTAACTCGGATAATAAGATAAAGATGGAGTTTCATGATGATCATAGAGGAAAGAAAGTTCAATTTCCCCTATGTAAATCATGTGGGAAGAGGCATCGAGGAGAATGTTTCAAGGGAACTGGAAGATGTTTTGGGTGTAGAAAAGAAGGGCACAAAGCCTGTAAGTGCAAAGGAAAAGGTTCAGTTAACACTATGGATGTGGATAATTGTATTGCTATGACATCAACAATGGTTAAATGTTTTAAATGTGGAATGCACGGGCATTATGCAAACCAATGACCTAAGGGAAAGTCTCATGAAGAGAATCAGTATGGCTTTAGGAGTAGTATTTATGTTTATGATGATGAAGAGACTACAAATGGTATGTGAGTTGAAAGAATTTTTACATGTTTATCACGTGTAATGTTGTATAAGTAATTTCATGGTACTATGGAATAAAGAGACATCTAAGGATTGTTAAACTGTTGTATTTCCCTGAGTTTTGAAAGTGTATGATTAATGGTACTAGTATCCATTAAAGGATATTCAGATATTTAGGGAATATAAAAGGGATAAAGAGAAAATTAAATGTTTGATAGTATTCATGAGCTCATGACTGATATATGGAGAAGGTTATGTAATGGATTGAGTATATAGAATTTTTTGATTTTGGTACGTGGAAAGTGTTAACTTTTAACTGCATTCATGTTTTCACTTAGGTTCGATGGGTATTCAAGAGAATACATGAATAAGGCCTTTGAATGTTTGGAATGTGACCAACAAGGCATATCTTATGATATATGGGGATCAACGATGGTATTAAATCTCTGGTAATCGTTTTCACTATATTATGAGAGTGGACTGCAGTATTTTGGATAAGCCTAAAGATTGGAATGGATTATGTTGGAAATAAGTTAGTATTGTTTACAGATAGAAGTTTTTTCGATATTATTTATGGGATGTTATAGTAATATAGTTTTAGAAAAAGGACAACCTGCAGGACGGGCGACAGCCCATCGCGTCAGACAAGGCCGTGGGAATCGAACCCACAACTGAAGTGCGACTGACCTTTATCGCCTACCACTGGCCTACAGGAAGTCCCTGTTTAGTAGAAACTAGTTTTATTATATTAAGCAGTATGATATATGAAATATAATTCCATTTTAGGAACCATATATGATTAATCTCACTATAGATGGACTTATGTATTTTTTGATAACTTTTCTAACCTTTTGTTTAAGACAGATGGAATGACCCATCATTCTATCACATGATCTGCTAAAACATCACGAATAACAAATTCAACTTCAGTTCTTTAAGATATGAAGTGGAAATTGTCCAAAGAACGACCAATAGTGAGACTATACCAAATTATCGAAAGTATTCCTTCTAATTTCAATTTCATCAACTTGAGGGAAATGATCTTGAAAACCAAAAATGTTGTCCTAGCGCTCTTATATCTAATGAACTAGATGGTACCTTAGATCGTCACAAATTTCTGGCTTTGTGATTTCTGGCTTTTCCATAGCCATGTTCTCTACCACTCTCCATCAGAACATGATGGTTAGATTTCTCTTCCATATCCATATTTTCACCTATGTGGAAACCCAGTGATTAGTTTATTTGGGTAATAGTTACGTTTCATACATTTGTTTTTAAATATTGGTTTTGGTATTCCTTTTTACGATGTGTATTTCTATTAAAGAAACTTTCGAGTAGTAAACCATTTATAACCCCGATGAATTTCGAGGGCAAAATTCATTTTAAGGGGGGTATAATGTAACACCCCGAGATTTTATGAAAAATATTCTTTTTAATTTCATTAATGTCTTGTGTTGTACGCTACACCAAAAGGAGCTTGCACAACATGCATCTTTGACATGCCTTGCATTACACGCAATCGCGACCTTCCTCGATAGTGTGTGTAGTACACAATACCGAGTTTCACTAAACAACGATATGCTATTAAAATATTATTAAAACTAGCTGTTATGAAGAGTAATAACCACATTTTTAAAATTTTAGAAATTTTATCTCTCAAAATGGACATCATTTTTGGATTTGGAATATCAAAATTAGCTTAGGTTGAAATTTTGGTACTTTTCAGATAACTTTCATATTCTGACGAATAGTGAAAATTACAAAATTTTAATAAAAACCAACTTTTTTAATCAAAATAATTAATAGTGATAAATTATTAATTTGAGTGGTTTTAAATTATATTTAGAATATATTTTTAAAATTTAATACAATGTTGGTCATTGGATGTAATTTCACATTTAAACCAGACATAAACAAGTGTCAATCTTTTGATAGTTATTATCTCATAAAAACACGCAATTTGTTTTGATGACGAGAATTAATTTTTTAAATTAATTAATGTAAATGATATGTTTTGAATTTGGTAAAATTGACATCATTTTTGAACTCATAATATCAAATATAGCTTAGGCCTATTTTTTTGTATTTTTCTAGAAACTTTCATTTTTTGATGAATAGTGAAACCACTAAGTGGTAGTTAAAAAACTGAATTTTTCATAAAACTAAATTTTACCGCTTCTGTGAGTGGAATTTCGAAAATCCGAGAGACACAGTCAATATCAAGGACTAAAATGTGGTTCAATGAGATGAAAATAATTTTTGGTGAATAGTGACTTTTTACTTTTTTTTCCACAGTTAAAAGTAAATAGGGTAATTAAGGGTATAAATGATATTATTATTACCCTAACACATGTCCTAATTCTATTGGATAAGTTTAATTCGACCAAAAACAACCTTAGGAATAAAATATGACCATTTAAGCCCACTTGGATTAGATTAGGACATTTATTATTAATTTATTTAAAGAGGGTTAAAATAGTTAAAATCAAAGTTTAATAAGTAAATCATTTTTAATATAGGGAATTACATAAGATAAATTCGACAATAAATATTCATTAGAAATGTAAAAAGATTTCCTACATAATGATATTTTATTTGTAATTTTTAGACATTAAATAATTTAATTTATTTGTGACACAACGATGATGCAGTAATTATCTTATTAATGAAATATTAACATAATTGATGTTACAAATACCCAAATAAATGTAATTTGAGACTTTTTATGAATTAAACTAATTTTCTAGGTTAATATGACATGTTAGTATTGATTTTATTAATTTTTTGCGAACTAATAATTCTGTTATGATTTTTACAAAAATCAATTACCAAATTGTGTCAAAATTGTAATAAAATAGTTTTTAAAACAAATTTTATATTATTAATTGTTATTTTATTCCTAAAAAACTATGGATCGGCCAAATGACTTAGATAAGGTAATATATATTAATAATAAACAGCTTGGGGTTCGTTTGGCTGCTTATAGTATGTTTATTAACCTTATAGTATAAGAACACAAGAAGACACGGTAAAAGTAATATTATTTAACTTAATGTTAAATCTAAATGATATGGTTAAAAAAGGAATCTAAACTTGTATAAATACTATTTTATGAGAGTATTTCGACCCATCCCCACCTTAGCTTAGAAATAAATCAATTAGGTGCTATTTAAAACTGAATATGACTATATAATAAAATAATAGTTTTAGTTTTCCAAAGGAGC
The DNA here is from genome assembly GCA_963277665.1 of Viscum album. Taxonomy (NCBI): domain Eukaryota; kingdom Viridiplantae; phylum Streptophyta; class Magnoliopsida; order Santalales; family Viscaceae; genus Viscum; species Viscum album. The sequence goes on from OY728145.1 coordinate 1,102,124,662, forward strand.
CCCTCTCCTCCCTTATAAAAGGGCACCTCATCCATCTCTTCCTCACACCACTTTGAGCCTTCATGCTCAGCCAACCCCTGCCAATTGCTTCTCTCCACTTCCCTAGAGACATCCTAGAGTTCCTGGTCTTCTTCAAAGACCAATTTTAGTGCCCTAAGAGGAGGTATCAAGAGGCGCTTCAAAGAAGAGGTAATGTCTGTTACCGATTCTTTCACCTTTATTTCTTCTTCCACTTCTTCTTTTTATGTTGTTTCATTATGAAGTAATAAAATAAGTATACTAATATACTGATATGTTATTATATGTATTAAACAACCCTATTTCACCATCTATCCATCCTACGGAAAATGAAATCACCATGCGTGCGTACGTACGGAATACAGTCTCCATGCCGTGGTGTAATCTATTTTCCACCACCAACATACATGGATGGGTATAATGGTGTAAATAATAACTATATATGATTATTTTAAAGTGATATTTATTCTGAAATAGTATACACACACTCCAATACAATTCCACGATCATGAGAATGATATCATCGCTCGTGCGTACGTACGGACTACCGTCTCCACGACGCGATGAGATTCATTCTCCACGTTAACCATTCATGAATGATTATAAATTATATATATAATAAGTAATCATGAAATATATGACATAATAATGATACTGGATTTATGTGTATATATATGTATGTCATCTACTTAATTCCTTTCAACTCAATAAGGAAACGAAAACAGCGTTCATGCGTACGTACGGCCTACCGTCTCCATTAACAGTGTATTTCTTTCCATTTACTGATTTATTATATATATGTATATTATGAATATATATTATAAATAAATCATGTTTTTTATTCTGGAATTAATTAATCATGATTTAAGTAATCATATGAATAATTACAAGTCAAAACACGGATGACAAATGAAACAATTTTACCCAAAACGCTCTTTAACATGAAATTTACAAATGAACGGGTAATATAAAGTCATAAGTGAACCATATATGATATCATAACAATTAATATGATTCTTTAATAAGTCAATGACATTAATTAAATCATTATACATGAGGTTCGGACACTTACCAAGCAAATCGGACCTAAGGTAAGGGAAATATCACAATCTCATTTTTATCCGAGATTGTTTATAATTTGGTATTTATTGGGGTGTATTTTATCATGCACATACATGTTTCCTCAATATGTAATATTATTTCCATCCACCTAAAATTGTTTAAATCCATTTTTTCCCTTTGGTTAGTTTATAGTAAAAAATATGAATGGAATCTTTTATCATTTTTCGTACGAGGTACTTTTTGAGTTTTCCGACAAAAGTACGAGAAAAATGTTTTTTTAACCTATACAACATGAATGGATTTTTAAAACATTATTTCCAAGAATCTTCCTTTACATGTTTTCAAGTTTATTTTTAATCAACTTCTTTTAGTTTAAAATTGTAAGAAATTTTAAGAAAGGAAAATGTTTTTGAAGTACAACGGATATTATCCTCAAGAATGGAGTTCAAGTGTTTTATCAAAATTATTTTACATCTAATATAATATAGGGTTCTGTTTCTATCCATATTATTACATTGATTTGATTATGTTGTGGTGGAATTATTTTTATGAATTCCTTTATCTTATATGAATTGTTTTATGATGTCATGTTGTTTAAGAATCCCATTTTTATTACATGGGTTATGAAATGATGTATGATTTATGATTTTGTGGCACACATAAGAATGGTATAATTATGAGATGGGTGGGACCTATATCTCACTCCAATTCATTGGGTAAATATTTTATATCTCATGAGATAGACATGGCTGGAATGGTAGGTTATACCGGTTCAGTGAAACAGGACTGAAGTGAGGAGTGAACTCGGTTTAGAAAGGGACTTTGTCCACTAAGATAGTCTTGGCAATGAGTCTTGACTAATAAAAAATGATTCTCTATGATTATGTGTGTATGACACAAAGTTTCATGTTTTATGTTATGATTATTGGGATTACATTTCACTACTATGATTTATCCCATGTTATGATATTATGATCTCTTTTGCAGGTTAAGATTTCCAAAATGTTATGTTCTTATGAATATGATGTGATAGATATTTCTTTTGTTTACCCTTAATGAGAATTTGAGCTCACCCTTTTATGTTTTCTTTTCCCCATGATATAAATAAAGGATTTAGGTTTAAAAAAAGAAGATCTTTATGGGAGATGTTGAAGATCTTTCACCACGATTAGAAGAATATATTCCGAGGTTCCAAAGACACTAAACTATTATGGTCCTTCTGTGTGTGTTTTTGTTATGTACTAAGTATTCAACAAAAGTAATGTAATGTCTATGTACGTTATGCTTCGGGTCTCTACAGGTCTGATCATACTATTATAGTCATAATTAATGGTGACCTTCTGAGTATATATCATATCCAATCTTGGCAACCATTAGTAACAAGACAGACATTATTGTAGTTGTTATTGGATAGGGAATGATCCATGTCCTGATTTCTTGGTCTATTTTCTTATAATAGGGTGCATGGGAGAAGATGATGGTGAATATTATCCTGATTCTAGATTATATGTCCTTTTGACAATCATGTATTTCAATATCATATTATATATTACCAAACAATGTATCTCCTATATCCCCATTTTCTGTATCATCATTACATGAAATAATGTTTTTTATGATTGAGTCTCATGATTGATTATTATTGTTACAGTTTAATGGATGTTTATACTTTTATTAATGATTGTTTATCTTGTTCCCATTATTCTATCAGTCATATCATTCATTTTATGGTTATATTAATTTTAATCTTTACTAAGAACTAGGAAAATATAAAGAATATTATCCCTACCATAGTACAATATATAAATGATTCTATTTGATATCCATTCTATATATGGCAGCCCACTTTTGGCTATATTTCCTCCAAACACATGTGACTATTTAGTGGCTACCTGGTCAGACATATACAAAGGGTTATTAGATGTTTTTTTACATTTTTTATTGTTTAGTTACTAGAATGAAGACTAGGTTATAATATAATTTTGAAAGGAGAATGTTACTGGGAGTATTCAAACCTCAAATTCGTGAATCCCAGACATTGAGGGATCTATTATTGTTGTTATTAGATTACATCGGTTATAGTTTTTTTGGTTTCATCATTTTTTTCAGTCATGTTTTTTAATTTTATTTTTTTTATTCATATATATCATTTTACACATGTACTGTTATAGAAAGGAGATTATATCCCATGAATCAGAATAGACACATTAGGACATATATTCTAACCATTTTTCTATGCCACGTTTATTATTACATGAATTAAATTATTGAAAATAGTATTATTTCTTGATATCTATTCCAAAAATGATACTTTTTCTACCAGTATTAATATAATATCATTAATTAATGTTTATAAATAAATCAAAATTTTTAATACTATATAAATTGAATATTATACCTTTTTTAACTCATTTTTTCCATTTTTGATCCATAAACCATTAGTTTGATGTGATAAAAAATATTATGGTAGGATTACATGAATTCCATTGAAAATATATTATGTATGTACATAGATAAATTTACAAAGGTACATAACTAAAATATATTATTATACAGAACATGTTTCAACCCAATATTATATATAAGCCCGATTTTCAATTATATTACATGAAAACATGAATTTATTGGGATAATTTATAAGATTAATTGGGGAAGGTGAATCATCTTACTAGTCCATGATATGTATAAATATTAAGAGTATAAAAATATATTAAAAAAAAACAAAATGATACTTTACTATCAAATGGTGATACAAATTTAAAATTAAATATTTTTTTACATTACTACTAGAATTTGATACGCTATAAATTGGAAACTCTTTCTTGTTTTTTTGAGACATTTACCCATTCAAAGTCTTAGTAGTGGGTAGTTTAGAGTGTCTATTATGAACCTTATTACTACTTTTGGTCTCCCTTTATCACCTTAAAAAATCATTTGTTGAAGGATGAGAGGTGTCAGTCTATGAATATGTGGTCTTGTATCTTTCCAATTTTTGATCTATTGTATATTCAATAATTTAATTCTCCAGTGATGAATGAATTTGGAATTATAGAATCATTATTTTAGGAAATCATCAAGTCATGTTCTACAAATGAAGTGGTGACCATGTTCGGAAGGTGGTTGTCCATGATTTGATTGTATTACCTATATTGGTTCATCCATAAGAACCACATTTTATTTCAAACATGGGAACTAATGAACAATTTCGATACATTTTACCTAATATGATGAAGCCTATGCAACGATTTGATAAACATTCTGCTTGTGTGGAATAGTTGACATGGGGATTTGAGTAGTAGCTCCCAATTATGTTTTCGAGTGATGGTGCTCCTCATTCGACTGAATTTTGACTATATTTCATTCAATATATATTTGATCATCTAGAGATGAATATGAAGAAGTGACTCATACTCACTACATATTTATTATGTGGTTCTACAATGTTGTTGTGGGAGGTCATTACATAGGCATACTAAAATCATTATATGAAATAGAGGGATTTCTAGATGTTCATCCTTGAATAATTAATTCAATAAATATTCTGGTTTGGCTAAGATATATATTTCATGAACGTACATAATATAGATATTTCAATAATAGAGTATTCTTCATGTTTTATGGTGCATCAAGGGATCACACAAACTATAGTTGTAAAATATATCATGTCTCTGAGGAGATTCAATGATGGAATATTGTACGCCATATGATCACACATTAATGATTTAGTGTTTATTACTATTTCATACATAGTCACCCAGGACCACAATACTAAACATAATTATTGAGAATTTGATGTCGTGATCCATGGTGGCCCAGTAATCAGACTGAGCAATTGTTCCTTTTGGATATGAATTCATTGTTTCAAGGGTTATCATGGTGGAAGTGTTTTTCTAACAAATGTAGTAGGTAGTTTCATTATATATCACCAGTGTGTGAATTAAGGGCACTCAATACCCCAGAGTAGGATATATCTAGTTACGTGTATTGGGTGTAGCATGAATGGTCCTATTTAGAACATTTCTGATACCTTTCCATGACAACATTTTAAATAGGAATATACACCAACACCACAAACTAGATTGGGGATATTCATAACCAAGTGATGATGGTAGCAAGAGAAAAACTTCACACTTAGGCCGAGGTGGTGTTCTAGACATATGAAATAAGAGTTAGGTTTCATTGTTTCATAAGTTTAGGAGATCTCAAGGATGAAAGGTTGTATTTGAGGACATCAATATGTACTTGTTACATATAATAAAACATGTTCGGATGAGAAAACCACTAGACCATTTTTTGTTAATGGAAATATTCTTGTATCCTCTATATTAATGTCATCATTATTTCAAAATGTTTTATCTCATTATTTGATACATTCATCAACTCTCAAGTGTTTGAATATCACTATTTTTTTTATTTGGTGTGATTATAATCGATTCCCCATTTATCATTTGATTCATTGGTGTTCGCTGATGTGAGGAATGTATCCTTACGATAGGAAGTTTTCTATTCATGTTGAATATTTTAATCAATTAAATTAATTGGATTCATTTAATTCTCAAGGTGGATTAATTAGTTCACTATCAATCCCCTATCAATTATTACCAATACATGGTAGTATTTACATCACTAGAAAGAGGTGTAAATGTTCATAAAGGATAGAGGGATATTAATGAATTTTTATAATTATCTAAGCATAATTGGATGTATAGAGTGTCAACCGAGGACATGGTTCTTTTCATTGATGACTGATGAAATTGAAATTCAATTTTACCTCATTTTGGTGGATTGTTTCATGACGTATTCACTAATAAAAGGTCTAGGCCTCCTGTAACACCCCGAGATTTTATGAAAAATATTCTTTTTAATTTCATTAATGTCTTGTGTTATACGCTACACCAAAAAGAGCTTTCACAACACACATCTCTGACTTGAATTACACGCAATCGCGACCTTCCACGATAGCGTGTGTTGTACGCAACACCAAGTTTCACTAAACAACGATATGCTATTAAGATAATATTAAAACTAGCCGTTATGAATAGTAATAACCACTTTTTGAAATTTTGTAAATTTTATTTTTCAAAATGGACTTCATTTATGGATTAGGAGTATCGAATTTAGCCTAAGGTGAAATTTTGGTAATTTTCGGATAACTTTCATATTTTGATGAATAGTGGAAATTACTAAATTTTAATTAAAAACAAATTTTTCCATCGAAATAATTAATAGTTATAAATTATTAATTTGAGTGGTTTTAAAGTATATTTAGAATATATTTTTACAATTTAATACAATGTTGGACATTGGATGTAATTTCACATTTAAACCAGTTATAAACAAGTGTCAATCTTTTGATAGTTATTATCTCTTAAAAACACGCTATTTGTTGTGACAGCGGAAATTAATTATAAAATTAATTAATTCAACTTATATGTTGGGAATTTTGTAAAATAGAAATTATTTTTGAATTCGGAATAACAATTATATCCTAGGGTGAAATTTTGGTACTTTTCTGAAAACTTTCAATTTTTGATGAATAGTGAAACCACTAAGTGGTAGGTTAAAAACTGAATTTTTCATAAAACTTAATTTTACCGCTTCTGTGAATGGAATTTCGAAAATCTGACAGACACGGTTAATATCAAGGACTAAAATGTGGTTCAATGAGATGAAAATAATTTTTGGTGAATAGTAACTTTTTACTTTTTTTACCACGGTTAATAGTAAATAGGGTAACTAAGGGTAAATATGATATTATTATTACCCTAACACATGTCCTAATTCTATTGGACACGTGTAATTCAACCAAAAACAAACTTAGGAATAAAATATGACCATTAAGTTCCACTTGGATTAGATTAGGAAATTTATTATTAATTTATTTAAAGAAGGGTTAAAATAGTTAAAATCAATGTTTAATAAGTAAATCATTTTTAATATGGGGTTATACATACGATAAATTCGACTATAAATATTCATTAGAAAGCTAAAATGATTTCCTACATGATGGTATTTTATTTATAATTTTTAGACATTAAATAATTTAATTTATTTATGACACAATAATGATGCAGTAATTATCTTATTAATGAAATATTGACATAATTGATGTTATAAACACCAAAATAAATGTAATTTGAGACTTTTTATGAATTCCACTAATTTTATAGGTTACTATGATATATTATTGTTGATTTAATCAACTTGGTTTGAACATATAATTCTGTTATGACTTTCACAAAAATCATATATCAAATAGTGTCAAAATTGACACAAAATAGTTTTTAAATCAAATATTATATTATTAATTGTTATTTTATTCCTAAAAATCTAAGGTTCGGCCAAATGACTTAGATAAGGATATATATATTAATAATAAACAATTTGGGGTTCATTTGGCATGTTATAGTAAGTGTATTAACCATATAGTGTAAGAAAACAAAAAGACACGGTAAAAGTTAAATTATTTAACTTAGAGTTAAATCTAATTGATAAGGTTAAAATAATAACCTAAACTTGTCTAAATCCTATTGGTTGATAGGATTTCGACCCATCCCCACTTTAGCTTCGAAATAAGACCCTTTGGAACCATTATAAACCGATTTTGACTTTAATATAAAATAATAGTTTGAGATATTCCTAAGGTGCCCCTCTCCTCCCTTATAAAAGGACACCTCCTCCCCCTCCTCCTCACACCAATTTGAGCACTCAAGATCGGCCAACCCCTGCCAAAATCCCTTCTCCACTTCTCTATAAAAATACTAGAGGTCATGGTCTTCTTCAAAGACCAATCATAGTTCCCTAAGTGGAGGATTCAAAGAGGCGTTTCAAAGAAGAGGTAATTTCCGTTACCAATTCTTTCACCTTTATTTCTTCTTCCACTTATTCTTCTAAGGTTGTTTCATTATGAAGTAATAACATCAGTATCACTCATATACTGATATGTTATTATGAATATGAAACAACCCTATTTCACCATCTATCCATCCTACGGAAAAAGAAATCACCGCGCGTGCGTACGTACGGAATACCGTCTCCACGCCGTGGTGTAATCTATTTTCCACCACCACCTTACATGGATGGGTATAATGGTGTAAAGAATAACTATACATAGTTATTAAAACATCATATTTATTCTGATATATTTTATAATCCACTCCAATTCAATTCAATATTTATGGAAATGATATCATCGTTCGTGCGTACGTACGGACTACCGTCTCCACGACGCGATGAGATTCATTCTCCATGTTAACCATTTAAGAATGATTATAAAGTATATATAAGAAATAATAATGAAATATATGACATTATAAAGCTATTGGATTTATGTATATATATATATATATATGTATGTCATCTACTTACTTCCATTCAAGATAATAAGGAAAGGAAAACAACGTTCATGCGTACGTACGGACTACCGTCTCCATGAACGGTGTTTTTCATTTCATTTATCTATCTATTATATATATATATACTGAATATATATGATATATAAATCATATTTTATATTCTGGAAGTAAGTAAATCATCATATAAGTAATAATAATATCAAGAACAACAAGTCAAAACACCTACTATAAATGAAACGATTTTACCCAAAACGCTTCTTTAACATGGAATTTACAAAAGAACGGGTAATATAAAGTCATAAGTGAACCATATATGATATCATAACAATGAATATGATTCTGTAATAAGTCAATAACATTATTTAAACCATTATACATGAGCTTCGGACACATAAAAAGCAAATCGGACCTAAGGTAAGGGAAATATCACAATCTCACTTTTATCCGAGATTGTTTTTACTTTGGTAATTACTGGGGTGTATTTTATCATCCACATCCATGTTCCCTCAATATGTAATATTGTTTCCATCCACTTACAATAGTTTAAATCCAATTTTACCCTTCGGTGAGTTTTTATTAAAGAATTTGAATGGAATCTTTTGTCGTTTTTTTGTACGAGGTACTTTTTGACTTTTCCGACAAAAGTACGAAGAATGTTTTTTTTACTTAAACGGCATGAATGGATTTTTATGGTTTTATAAAGCCATATTTTAATGAAGCTTCCTCCAAAAGATTTCATGACTATTTTTAATAAAATCTCTTTCTTTTAAAATTGCATGATGTTTTGTGAAAATAAATTGATTTTGAAGAAGAAAGGATATTTTCCTCAAGAATTCATTTCAAGTGTTTTATCAAAATTATTTTCCATCTAAGATAATAAAGGTTTATGTTTCTATCCATATTTTTACATTGATTTGACTATTTTGTGATGGAAATATGTTTATGAATTCCTTTATCTTATATGAATGGTTTTATTATGTCATGTTGTTTAAGAATCCCATTTTTTATTACATGGGTTATGAAATGATGTATGATTTATGATTTTGTGGCACACATAAGAATGGTATCATTATGAGATGGGTGGGACCTATATCTCCCTCCAATGCATTGGGTAAAGATTTTATATCTCATGAGATAGACATGGCAGGAATGGTAGGTTATACCGGTTCAGTGAAACAGGACTGAAACGAGGGTTACTCGATTCAGAAAGGGACTTTGTCCACTAAGAGAGTCTTGGAAATGAGTCTTGACTAACAAGAAATGATTATCAATGATTATGTGTGAATGCCACAAAGTTTCATGTTTTAAGTTATGATTATTGTGATTACATTTCACTGCCATGATTTATCCCATGTTATGAAATTATGCTCTCTTTTGCAGGTTAAGATTTCCAAAAGTTATGTTCTTATGAATATGATGTGATTAATTTTTCTTTTGTTTACCCTTACTGAGCATTTGACCTCACCCTTTTATGTTTTATTTTCCGCAGGATATAAAGAAAGGTTTTAGGTAAAAAAAAAGGGAAGATCTTTATGGGAGATATTGAAGATCTTTCACCACAATTAGAAGATTACGTTCCGTGTTTCCAAAGACACTAAACTATTACGATCCTTGTGTGTGTGTTTTTGTTATGTAATAAGTATTCCGCAAATGTAATGTAATGTCCATGTACGTCAGGCTTCGGGTCTCTACAGTTGGTATCAAAGGAAAGGTTTAGTCAACCTTTGGAAACTGGGATGCGATATCTTTAGTGAGATCCCTAGAGATATTTATAAGGTTTATCTAGGGATGTCCCTAAGGATAAGTATATGTATGGGATACAGTCCTATAACTACGGTAACGATCTTAGAATTTAACCTAATAAGTTAGATATTGAGGATACTCCCCCTTTATAATGTTGTTTTCCCTAGCATGATTTTTGCCTCTCACACTATTCTTTTTGGGTTTTAGACGATGACTGGAACCCGAAGGAACCGTGTTGGTCAATGCAATGGACAATGCAATAATTGCCCTCCTGAACAAACAAATGTTATCGGAGATGGAGTGCAAAATCTTATTGTTATACTTACACAAGCTATGAATCATTCTAGACTTCCAAATGAGCAGAGAAGGGAACAATATTCTATTGAGTCCTTCATGAGGCAACGTCCACCTTCTTTCAGTGGGTCTTCTGATCCACTTGTTGCTGAACAATGGATCAGTACCACTGAAAAGATATTTTTAGTTCTTCACTGTTCTGAACATGATAAAGTCATCTTAGCAGTATATCGTTTGGAAGGTGAAGCTGATCAATGGTGGAATCTTATCAAGAATACGAGGCCAAGAGATGAAATTGAGTCCATGGAATGGGACGAGTTCAAGAACTTGTTTTTCAGTAAGTACTTCCCTCATATTCTTCGAACAAAGATGGAAAAGGAGTTTCTTGAGCTGAAGCAGAAGGATGATGAATCTGTTGGTATATACGAAGCGGATTTTACAAGACTTGCAAGGTATGCATCTGGCATTATCATCCAACCTGAAAGTAAAGTTGATCGATTTTTCAGTGGCTTAAAACCAAGTCTTCGAAGGGAATTGGCTATAAGAGACTTCAGTAGCTATGAAGAAATTGTGCGTTGTTCTATCAAGGTAGAAATGGAAGTTAGTGTTACATATCCATCTCATGGTTTTGAAAAGAAATGAAAGATGGAGTTCAAGGAGAAATCTCAAAATAATGGTGAAAAGAATATGAATGTTTCCTTATGCACAAAGTGTGGAAAGAAGAATGGTGGAGATTGTCTTAAAGGGACTAGAAAATGTTTTAAGTGTGGAAAAGAAGGTCATCGAGCAGCTGAGTGTCGAAGTAATGGAAAAAGGAATTCTAATGATGTGAATAAAGCAAATACTGCAGAGAACGCACCACCAACACTTCAATGCTTCAAGTGCAAGGAAATGGGGCATTATGCTAATAAATGCCCTAATCCAAGGGTTAGTGATGATCAACATTAGAAACCACTTAAGGAAAAGGAAAAAGGGAAGTCACATGCGATCACTATTGGCGATGTTGAATATGACAACGATGTGGTGGAATGATTAAGTGTTTATGTAATGGGATTCCAAAATAATGTTGTATCATAAAGTATTGGAATATTTATGTGTTGGTCTAACGTGGTATTCAAAGTGATTGAGATATTTAACAGTATTCATGAGATCATGATTGATATAAGGACTAAGTGATATCATGGTTTGAGTATATAGAATTTTGAGGATTTTGGTATGTGGAAAGTGTTATCTTTTAACTGCATACATGTTTTCACTATGGTCCAATGGGTATTCAAGAAAATACTTGATTAAGGCCTTTGAATGTTTGGAATGTGACCATCAAGACATATCTTATGATATATGGGGATCAACAATGGTATTAAATCTCTGGTAATCTTTTTCACTATATTATGAGAGTGGACTGCAGTATTATGGATAAGCCTAAAGATTAGAATGGATTATGTTGGACATAAGATAGTATTGTTTAAGGATAGAAGATTTTTGATATTATTGATTGGATGTTATAGTAATATAGCTTTAGAAAAAGGACAACCTACAGGACGGGCGGCAGCCCATCACTTCGGACAAGGCTGTGGGAATCGAACCCACAACCGAAGTGCGACTGGCCTTTATCGCCTACCACTGGCCTACAGGAAGTCCTTGTTTAGTAGAAACTAGTTTTATTATATTAAGCAGTATGATATATGAAGTATAAGTCCATTTTAGGAACCATATATGATTAATCTCACTCTAGAATGACTTATGTATATTTAATAACTTTTTCTAACCATTTGTTTAAGACAGATGGAATGACCCGTCATTCTATCACATGATCTGCTAACACTTCACGAATAACAAATTCAAATTCATTTGTTTAAGAGATGACGTGGAAATTGTTCAAGGCATGAACAACAGTGAGATTGTACCAAAATAAAGTAAGTATTTATTCTAATTCAAATTCTTCAACTTTAGGGAAACGATCTTGAAAACCAAAAATGTTGTCCTAGTGCTCTTATATCTGATTAATCAGATGTTACCTTAGATCGTCAAAAATTTATGGATTTGTGATGGTTGGCTTTTCCATAGCCATGTTCTCTACCACTCTCCATCAGAACATGATGGTTAGATTTCTCTTCCATATCCATATTTTCACCTATGTGGAAACCCAGTGATTAGTTTATTTGGGTAACCGTTACGTTTCATACTTTTGTTTTTAAAGATTGGTTTTGGTATTCCTTTTTACGATGTGGGTTTCTATTAAAGAAACTTTTGAATAGTAAACCATTTATAACCCCGACGAATTTCGAGGGCGAAATTCATTTTAAGGGGGGTAGAATGTAACACCCCGAGATTTTATGAAAAATATTCTTTTTAATTTCATTAATGTCTTGTGTTATACGCTACACCAAAAATAGCTTTTACAACACACATCTCTGACTTGAATTACACACAATCGCGACATTCCACGATAGCGTGTGTTGTACGCAACACCAAGTTTCTCTAAACAACGATATGCTATTAAGATATTATTAAAACTAGCCGTTATGAATAGTAATAACCAATTTTTGAAATTTTGTAAATTTTATTTTTCAAAATGGACTTCATTTATGGATTAGGAGTATCGAATTTAGCCTAAGGTGAAATTTTGGTAATTTTCGGATAACTTTCATATTTTGATGAATAGTGGAAATTACTAAATTTTAATTAAAAACAATTTTTTCAATCGAAATAATTAATAGTTATAAATTATTAATTTGAGTGGTTTTAAAGTATATTTAAAATATATTTTTACAATTTAATACAATGTTGGACATTGGATGTAATTTCACATTTAAACCAGTTATAAACAAGTGTCAATCTTTTGATAGTTATTATCTCTTAAAAACACGCTATTTGTTGTGACAGCGGAAATTAATTATAAAATTAATTAATGCAACTTATATGTTGGGAATTTTGTAAAATAGAAATTATTTTTGAATTCGGAATATCAATTATAGCCTAGGGTGAAACTTTGGTACTTTTCTGAAAACTTTCAATTTTTGAGGAATAGTGTAACCACTAAGTGGTAGGTTAAAAACTGAATTTTTCATAAAACTTAATTTTACCGATTCTGTGAATGGAATTTCGAAAATCTGACAGACATAGTTAATATCAAGGACTAAAATGTGGTTCAATGAGATGAAAATATTTTTTGGTCAATAGTAACTTTTTACCATTTTTACCACGGTTAATAGTAAATAGGGTAACTAAGGGTAAATATGATATTATTATTACCCTAACACATGTCCTAATTCTATTGGACAAGTGTAATTCGACCAAAAACAAACTTAGGAATACAATATGACCATTTAGGTCCACTTGGATTAGATTAGGACATTTATTATTAATTTATCTAAAAAAGGGTTAAAATAGTTAAAATCAATGTTTAATAAGTAAATCATTTTTAATATGGGGTTATACATAAGATAAATTCTACTATAAATATTCATTAGAAAGACAAAAAGACTTCCTACATGATGGTATTTTATTTATAATTTTTAGACATTAAATAATTTAATTTATTTATGACACAATGATGATGCAGTAATTATCTTGTTAATGAAATATTGACATAATTGATGTTATAAACACCAAAATAAATGTAATTTGAGACTTTTTATGAATTCAACTAATTTTATAGGTTAATATGACATATATTTGTTTCTTTAATAAACTTGGTTCGAAAATATAATTCTTTTATGACTTTCACAAAAATCATATATCAAATAGTGTCAAAATTGACACAAAATAGTTTTTAAATAAAATATAATATTATTAATTGTTATTTTATTCCTAAAAATCTAAGGTTCGGCCAACTGACTTAGATAAGGATATATATATTAATAATAAACAATTTGGGGTTCATTTGGCATGTTATAGTAAGTTTATTAACCATATAGTGTAAGAAAACAAAAAGACACGGTAAAAGTTAAATTATTTAACTTAGAGTTAAATATAATTGATAAGGTTAAAATAATAACCTAAACTTGTCTAAATCCTATTGGTTGATAGGATTTCGACCCATACCCACTTTAGATTCGAAATAAGACCCTTTGAACCATTATAAACCGATTTTGACTTTAATATAAAATAATATTTTGAGATATTCCTAAGGTGCCCATCTCCTCCCTTATAAAAGGACACCTCCTCCCCCTCCTCCTCACACCAATTTGAGCACTCAAGCTCGGCCAACCCCTGCCAAAATCCCTTCTCGACTTCCTTAGAATAATCCTAGAGGTCCTGGTCTTCTTCAAAGACCAATCATAGTTCCCTAAGTGGAGGATTCAAAGAGGCGTTTCAAAAAAGAGGTAATTTCCGTTACCAATTCTTTCACCTTTATTTCTTCTTCCACTTCTTATTCTAAGGTTTTTTCATTATGAAGTAATAACATCAGTATCACTCATATACTGATATGTTATTATGAATATGAAACAACCCTATTTCACCATCTATCCATCCTACTGAAAAAGAAATCACCGCGCGTGCGTACGTACGGAATACCGTCTCCACGCCGTGGTGTAATCTATTTTCCACCACCACCTTACATGGATGGGTATAATGGTGTAAAGAATAACTATACATAGTTATTACAACATCATATTGATTCTGATATATTTTATAATCCACTCCAATTCAATTAAATATTTATGGAAATGATATCATCGCTCGTGCGTACGTACGGACTACCGTCTCCACGACGCGATGAGATTACTTCTCCATGTTAACCATTTAAGAATGATTATAAAGTATATATAAGAAATAATAATGAAATATATGACATTATAAAGCTACTGTATTTATGTATATATATATATATGTATTTCATATACTTACTTCCATTCAAGACAATAAGGAAAGGAAAAGAGCGTTCATGCGTACGTACAGACTACCGTCTCCATGAACGGTGTTTTTCATTTCATTTATCTATCTATTATATATATATATACTGAATATATATGATATATAAATAATATTTTATATTCTAGAATTAAGTAAATCATGATATAAGTAATAATAATATCAAGAACAACAAGTCAAAACACCTACGATAAATGAAACGATTTTACCCAAAACGCTTCTTTAACATGGAATTTACAAAAGAACGGGTAATATAATGTCATAAGTGAACCATATATGATATCATAAAAATGAATATGATTCTGTAATAAGTCAATAACATTATTTAAACCATTATACAGGAGCTTCGGACACATACAAAGCAAATCGGACCTAAGGTAAGGGAAATATCACAATCTCACTTTTATCCGAGATTGTTTTTACATTGGTAATTACTGGGGTGTATTTTATCATCCACAACCATGTTCCCTCAATATGTAATATTGTTTCCATCCACTTAAAATAGTTAAAATCCAATTTTACCCTTCGGTGAGTTTTTAGTAAAGAATATGAAAGGAATATTTTGTCGTTTTTTTGTACGAGGTACTTTTTGACTTTTCCGACAAAAGTACGAAGAATGTTTTTTTACTTAAACGGCATGAATGGATTTTTATGGTTTTATAAAGCCTTATTTTCATGAAGCTTCTTCCAAAAGATTTCATTACTATTTTTAATAAAATCTCTTTCTTTTAAAATTGCATGATGTTTTGTGAAAAGAAATTGATTTTGAAGAAGAAAGGATATTTTCCTCAAGAATTCATTTCAAGTGTTTTATCAAAATTATTTTCCATCTAAGATAATAAAGGTTTATGTTTCTATCCATATTTTTACATTGATTTGACTATGTTGTGATGGAATTATGTTTATGAATTCCTTTATCTTATATGAATGGTTTTATTATGTCATGTTGTTTAAGAATCCCATTTTTTATTACATGGGTTATGAAATGATGTATGATTTATGATTTTGTGGCACACATAAAAATGGTATCATTATGAGATGGGTGGGACCTATATCTCCCTCCAATGCATTGGGTAAAGATTTTATATCTCATGAGATAGACATGGCTGGAATGGTAGGTTATACCGGTTCAGTGAAACAGGACTGAAACGAGGGTTACTCGATTCAGAAAGGGACTTTGTCCACTAAGATAGTCTTGGCAATGAGTCTTGACTAACAAGAAATGATTATCTATGATTATGTGTGAATGACACAAAAGTTTCATGTTTTAAGTTATGATTATTGTGATTACATTTCACTGCCATGATTTATCCCATGTTATGAAATTATGCTCTCTTTTGCAGGTTAAGATTTCCAAAAGTTATGTTCTTATGAATATGATGTGATTAATTTTTCTTTTGTTTACCCTTACTGAGCATTTGAGCCCACCCTTTTATGTTTTATTTTCCCCAGGATATAAATAAAGGTTTTAGGTAAAAAAAAGGGAAGATCTTTATGGGAGATATTGAAGATCTTTCACCATGATTAGAAGATTACGTTCTGAGTTTCCAAAGACACTAAACTATTACGATCCTTGTGTGTGTGTTTTTGTTATGTACTAAGTATTCTGCAAATGTAATGTAATGTCCATGTACGTCAGCGTTCGGGTCTCTACACCTCCTCTGGAAAAGAGGTATAATTCACCATTTATTTTCTTCATATTGTCGAGCCAGTGCACATTCTTCTTTATATTGAGGTACCTATAGAGCTTTTAGATATAAATATATAATTAAAAGTTCTATAAGCTAATGATTTTTTCATCCGATTACCTCTATATGGTGTTCACCACACATTTTATCCACGAATGTAGATGGTACCTTTATGGATTGGTTGGATTGCTGATGGATGAACAAACTCATAGTTATGAATCAATATCCAATACCATAAATAGATAACATACTTGATCAAATGTAATGAGAATTATTGTTTTAAAATATTTAATTTATATTGGGATACCATTATGTTAATTTTAGTTCATCATAAAAACCACATATAGCTATCCAAAAATGTTATGGTCTTTATCACTACATGGATATGGAATTCAGTATCAAGAATATGCCATCAGTTTTATGGTATTGAAGAGTTTGGTTTCCCACTGATATCATTATTTAATTGTTTATGTATTTTTAGTTGAAATATTGTTCTATAATCAAACTCTACATGACCCTAAAAACAACTTTGGATCATGTTTAGTATAATAATTGATAACTATATTTACACAAAACTAACTAAATGCCACTTTTGGATCAATAAATTCAACTTCCTGGGTAACATCATCACAGAGATAGGAGTGACCATAGAATCATAGATAGTGAGTGTTGTAGATTACTAAGAGAATCTTATTAATTTCTACGACATATGGAGTTTCATGGAGTTAGAAATGTATTATAGTAAATTCATCCATGGTTTTTCATAGCTAGTAAAAATATGTATGGGCAGGATAATGAATGGTTTGAACCACAAGTGTTATGGAGAAATAAAATAAGTCTATAAGGAATTGAATGGAAGGTTAAAATCATTGCTGATATAGATTATTCTCGGAAGGGAAGATGCAATATAGTTTATTAAGAGGATTTTGGAATCCGGATTAGATTATTTATGATCTTGGTTGAGTAATTCATTGTAGACTGGTTTCAATAAATTATTCCTCATGTGAGTAATTACTTGATACCTAACCCGGATTTAGTTGTAATATTTCATTTTTATGTTGTTGGAGGCATTATGGTTCATTGATTGAATTTTTTGGTATTCACTAATTAGAAATTATAAATTTTATCTTTATGTAGAGTGATATAAATATCAATCAGTGATGATGGTTTGAATTCCAACAGTTCATAGATTTTCACCTATCCTATATTCAACACAAATGAAATTACGTAGAAAAAGTTTTATTTTAGGAGAATAAAAAACAATACATTTAGGATTCCATTGGTGAGTGATAGATTATGGAATTGTTCTATGAGATGTGTTATGTGGTTCTTATGATTCATGGGATGAAAGGCCTTGAAGAATTAAGAAAGACTATTACATTTCTAAAATGGGTAAATATGATGAAATTTTTTGATCCTTTAGACCCAGTAACAAGGGAGAGTACATAATATGTGGATATATCCCATTGTTGGACCATTAGTGAGGATGAGCCCTTATATGTACCTTGGAATGTATTGGTTTTAGAATAAATATAAGAGGGGTTTATAATGGAATCTCATTTCATGATGTGGGAACAACATTCTAGTGTCTCCAAGATAAATCGAGACTTATTTCACATATATTGGGGAAATTTTATGCAATAGGAGATATGATGAATTGTTTACTGGTGTCCCAAATTTCATTATGTGAATGAATAGAATCGGTAACTGGCGTGAATTTTACATCCATTATCCATTACCGAGTATAAGGGTGATTTTGTCATGATGGACATCGTAATGGGTTTTTCTAGATATTCATGAGGTAATGATAGAGATGGGTACTTATTTACTAGTTGAAGGAGGTGTCCCACTTCCAACTGATTTGAGATACCTTCTTAGTAGACATTCAAGGGAGGCTATATGTGAGGTAAATTATAAACCGTAATGGAGATATGTGTTATATCCCATATAAGAAGGATTATCATTTCACATCAAGGTTATGGATGGTGTTTAATAATTACATGGATACATACATTCGTTTGAGCATGTCATATCACTCAAAAGATAATGGTAAGATAAAGAATTTGATTTAAGTGCTAGAGGATATTATTTGTGCATGTGTCCTGGAATTTGGGTTATTTTGGTAGAATGATGTACCCCCAAAACAAGTTCTATAATAAAAAAATATTTCAGGATACCATTAACATGGTTCCTCAAAAATGTGTTTTATGTTTGGAGAAGAATATCACCTATATTCTGGTTTGCCTAGGGGAGGCATCACTTCTTGCACAAAGAGAATCTGGGTGACATTAGAGATAAAAATTAAGATTCATGATATATCTATGTAAAGAAATTTATTATAACACACAAATATATAATAAAAAATTCAATATACATACCATGTTATTAACTCTTTAAAATTATTAATCTTGATGTAATGTAAGATTTTATTTCTGAGATGCAGTTTATCTAATGTGGATCTTTTGGAAATATCCATGATGATGAACTTATATCATATGTAGTTTCACTAAAATCTTAACTGGTCATGTTTGACATGGAATTGGTCTAGGGAAATCTCTATAAAATTTACTTCTATTACAATATGAAACAAATGGGATTCATAAGTAAGACAAGTGATTCTAGTTTTTTATACATTATTTAATAATTTTTTCCTATTTTTTCTTCAATTTATACCAATTTATTTTATTCCTATGTTTTAACGATTATATTAAATATTCATATTATATATTTTTTCATTTTAATTATTTATAGTTTGTGAAAAAAGAAAATTTAATATTATTTAATTTTGGAGGATATATATTAAAATCACATATTGTTATAATTTCGATTTCCTAAAATGGATTATTTATCTATTTATATAGATTGAAAATATTTTCCATTAAATAAAATCTTATTCAAAATTGTAAAATAAAAACGGTATCCTCTTCAGGTAATTTTTTTAACTTGAAAAATTATATTAAAATATAATTTCACTTTTAAATATTGAAAAATGATTGATAATAAATAGAAATGAATGAATCACCTAATGTCACTTTTGTAATAATAATAGATATTCATTAAGTGAAATATACAACACATACAGAATTTCCATGTAACAAACTATTCTTCAGTTATCACCTTCTTCATGAGCTCAAAAAATCCATATAATATATTCAAGGCATCAAATCAAATCTTCAGATAAAAAATGCCCCCCTTTGTATTCTTCTCCACAAATAAACATAAATTACGATAAAAAAATATAACACTGGTTTATAAATCTATAATTATAATCCTATGTGAGAGAAATAAGTGTAAAAATCTAAATCATTGCATCATAATAAAATTTTTACATAGAATCAATGATATGTATTCAAATTATCACAAAAATTTACTACTCATTTGGCCACATTAAATTATTAAATCTATTCTGTTTATGATAACACATGTAATACCATAGAAGAGTAATTAATCAAATATTTCATCTTGTTTCTTGTTAAATTTTCAATCTATTTTTTGAAAAAATAATCAATATATAATTTTATCCATGATTTTAAAACATTTATAATTTTTAATAATAAATCTACCAACACAAAATACTGGTCAAAATCACATATAACCCTTTTTACTAACTAGATCAAAAAATATTATCCCCCACAAATAGGGAATAAATAAATTTATAAATGAATAATATGTATAGAAATTTTATGATACAAAATTCAATAACCCTCGTTAAATATTTTTTACAATTATATAATAAAAAATTACCATTAAAAAATATTTCTATATTATTTTCCTCACCCTTTGTGAATATACAATGGGATTACAAATATAGGGGGTGTATATTTCCTTTTTTATCACCCATTTAAAAGAATATAAAATGTTCTCTATGAGATACGTTATAGATAAATGATACCTTAACCAAGAGAAGTATGAATCCATACTCCAATTCCCAAGCTCAATCATGAAAATACATCTTTTGGTAAAAGTTCAATGAACATGTATACAATTTTTAATATGGTTGAAACGAAATGATGATTACACACATTCCTCTAAAAATAATAATTTTTTATATTATACATGATATATTTTTTCATAAAATATTATGGTTGGACATGGTTCATTAAAAAACTAATATTGATTTTATAATAACATCCCCAAATTTATTGTAGCATGCTTAAATCTGTAGATATTCTAACCAAGTGCTCATACAAAATAATTTTTTTTGTTTATAGTTTAAACCAAATTTTCATCATTAGTAGTACTCTTTTTCATTTAACACTAACTATATATATGCCAATATATGGACCACCCTCTCTAAATGAGTTATCCAATTAATTTAAATCTTCTTTCATAATCGTTTCATGGATAATACACATGAGTATACAAACATATGAATTCATCCATTAAAATTAGACCTTAATTCATTGTCCATTGTCCCCTATATGATTCTTATATTTCATTAAAAATTCTTCATATGAGGCATTTTTTTTCACTCAAATGTTTATTTACAATGGTGAAAACACATAAAATCTTCAGTTTATATTTTCTAAGAACAAAAAACAGTCAATAAGATTCTATAATTTTTTAGGTCAAATTTCATTTCTTTCATACCCTTTAATATCATATATCTAATAATAATAGGTTTTGAAAACATCTTTTAATGCCCCATTATTACCTTCTTTAAAAACCATTAATCATACATCCCATATCATCAAATGATGTGATCTACCCATGTTAAATTTGAAAGATAAAAATTTTAATTTTTTCACCAAGTTTATAAATCTCAAAAAACCATATTTATTTTAAAATAAATTATTTATATAATCATTCTTGATTCCAATAAAAAATAATATCACATATACAAACAGTAACAATGAATGAAATATTTTTTCATCTTCAATGCAAAGGCTGTTTTCCACTATTCATTTCCCAAACATTAATTTATTAATGTATGTATCTATCATGGAATGAAATTCAATATGGGTTTATTACATCAATATGGATAGTTGATTAACATACCAAAACATTTATAATGTTGAACATGATATGATCTACTATTTATTTAATGTCATCCTCCATTTTTTAATTTTCCGTTATAAAAAAATCTTTATAATTGATTGAGAAAATATTCTATTAGAATTTTTATTTTAAATAAATAAAAATCCAAATGGATTTTAGTATTGATACATATTTAAAAATTCCTTATAATATATAATTTCCTTCGACATGAGATTAACCATAGTATATAAAACATTATTATTTCAAATCATTTCTCCTCTTTCTATTCACTTGTTTTGAGAAACCAATTACTTTCTAATCACATTTAGTCCATCGGGCTTTGGTATAAAATCCTAAGGGTAATTATTATTTATCCAGTAAAATTCATTATTCATTACATAATTTCAATCTTGTGGAACTAAATATTCATCAGGATCTCTTAGATTAACATGAGAGAGTAAGGACATGTGATTTTATATATTCAATGTTAACATATTTCTAAAATTTCTTCGGTGATATCCAATGATTTTAAAGACCACCAATGATACTCTCAAACATTCATGGGATGATATTTTCTTCTACACATCAATAATATTAGAAGAATATTAAAACACTACTCTAACTCATTCTAAATACTATTTATATTTTATAAACATCATCAATATAATTTATAATAATCAAACTCACCATCATCAAATACCTTAAATAGATACCATAATTTATCAACTCTAATGAGAATTATTATTTTAAAACATTTAATTTATATTGGGATACCATTAGGTGGATTTATGTTCATCATAAAAACTGCATATAGATTTCTGAAAATGTTATGGTCTTTATGACTACATGGATGTGCCATTTAGTATCAGAAATATGCCATCAGTTTTATGGTATTGATGATTCTAGTTTCCCACTGATATCATGATTTAATTGTTTATGTCTTTTTAGTTGAAATATTGTTCTATACTCAAACTCTACATGACCATAAAAACAACTTTGTATCATGTTTAGTCTAATAATGGAGAAATATATTTACACAAAACTAACTAAATGCCACTTTTGGATCAATAAATTCATCTTCCTGGGTAACATCATCACAGAGATATGAGTGACCGTAGAATTAGAGATAGTGAGTGTTTTATATTACTAGGATAATCTTATGAATGTCTACGATATATGGAGTTTCATGTGGTTATTAATGTATTATAGTAAATTCATCCATGGTTTTTCACAACTAGTAAAAATATGTATGGTCAAGATAAATAATGGTGTGAAACACATGGGTCATGGAGAATTGAAATAAGTCTATAAAGAATTTAATGGAATGTTAAATTCATTGCTGATATATATTATTCCTGTAAGGGAATATGCGATATAGTTTATTAAGAGGCTTTGGGAATCAGGATTAGATTAGTTATGATGTTGGTTGAGTAATTTATAGTATACCGGTTTCAATAAATGATTCCTCATGTGAGTAATTACTTGATTCCTAACCCTGATTTAGTTTTATTATTTCATTTTTATGTTGTTTGATGCATTATGGTTCATTGATTGAATTTTTTGGGATTCAGTAATAAAAAATTATCAATTTTATCTTTATGTAGAGTGATATAAATATCAAGTAGTGATGATGGTTTAAATTCCAATAGTCCGTAGATTTTCAAGTATCCTATATTCACCGTAAATGAAATTATGTAGAAATGGATGTATTTTAGGAGAATCAAACTCAATCCATTTAGGATTCCATTGGTGAGTGATAGATTATGGATTTGTTCTCTGAGATGTGTTATGTGGTACTTGGGATTCATGGGATTATAGGCATTGAAAAATTAGCAATGATTGTTACCATTCTTAAATGGGTAATCATGGTAAGAAATTGTGATCCTTTGGACCTAGTAACAAGGAAGAGTACTTAATATGTGGATCCATCACATTTTTTGACCATGAGTGAGGATGAGACCTTATATGTACCTTGGAATGTATTGGTTTTAATAGAAATCTAAGATAGGTTTATAATGGAATCTCATTTCTTGATGTGGGAAGTACATTCTAGTGTATCCAAGATAAATCTAGACTTATTTCACATATATTGGGGAAATGATATGCAACAGGAGATATCATGAATTGTTTTCTGGTGCCCCAAATTTTATTATGTGAATGAAGAGAATCAGTGACTGGTTGGAATTTTACATTCATTATCCATTACCGAGTAGAAGGGTGATGTTTTCACGATGGACATCGTAATGGGTTTTTCTAGATATTTATGAAGTAATGATAGATATGACTACTTAATTATTAGTTGAAGGATGTGTCCCACTACCAACTGATTTGAGATACCTTCTTAGTAGACATTCAAGGGAGACTATATGTGGGGTAAATTATACACCTTATTGGAGTTATGTGTTATATCACATCTTAGAAGGATTATCATTTCAAATAAAGGTTATGGAATGTGTTTAATAATTCCATGGTTATATACATTCTTTTGATCATGTCATATCACTCCAAACACAATGGTAAGATAAAGAATTTGATTTAAGTGCTTGAAGATATTCTTTGTGCATGTGTCCTTGAATTTGGGGGGTTTTCTATAATGATCTACACCAAAAACATGTTCTATATTAATAATATATTTCAAGATACCATTAACATGGTTCCTGAAAAATGTTTTTTATGTTTGGAGATGGATATCACCTATATTCTGGTTTTCATAGGAGAGGCATCACTTCTAGCACAATGAGAATCTGGGTGACATTAGAGAAGCTTCTAGTGATCAGGATGCACAAGATGACAACCCAGTCTACGATGTAGTCTTATGAAAACAATTACCAACAACTTCTTAATAATAATAATATGAAATGAGATCTATAGTATGAATAATCGAGGATGGTGTCGTGATGGATTCAATGACATCATAATATTTAACGACAATTTGTCATATATTTTATCATATAAATAGAATAATCTATTGGATTAGAAAATATTGTTTATATGGATATATCGATCATTTTTTAATGTTTTTAAAGTGTATTGGATCAGTCGTAATTAACCAAACCCACCATTTGTTCTCTCAGATGATGTGTTTGAGTCAGATGTGGATTATTTTTTGGGGGATTACACAATGACTAATGATGATGGAAGTGTAATGGATTTCAAAGGTAATTCCCTTCCACTAGCATGGGTACTATGTCAGTACATCATAAAAAAATAAGATTCATAAGATTGAGAAGATAACATAAAATCTATGAGGATATTGATTTTCTTAGATGTTCCAATATTACCCTCAAATGGATAACTCGAGGATGAGTTCTTTTGAGGAGGGTAGGTTGTAACTACCCGAATGTTTAAGAATGTATAGATTGATCGATTTTATGATAAAATTCAATGTTTTATTTTTTTAAAAATTACCATTGGCCTATTTAAGGTATAAGAAAAATTAATTAATTATTCAAATCTCAAATCACTATTTTATAATGGAAAAATGATAGGTTCATTAATTTTCCAAACTATTCCCATTATCCTACACAGTTTTCAGAATTTGTGTGGGGGTGTTTCAAATGGATGAATTTGGGTTCACAATAAAACATAACCATGAAACATTGTATTCATAGAAATGTGTCTTTTCACAGTCACGTGACAGAGGAATTTCTTATTGGATGTTCATTTTTACAAAAACCATGGACCTATATTTTGTGATCTGGTTTCATGGGAAACAACAACTAAACAAATGTTTCAAGGTTTAACTAAACATTTAGCTAACCCATGTGAAATTTTAAATGAATGGTAATTTAAATTTTTATCCATTATCACTTATGTAATGTTCCCATTTTCTCACACCATCTTTTTTCATGTAGACCTCATACTTAGAGAACTGTCATATTCTCCATGATTTTGATTTGAATCCATTTCCACAACATGTCTCTATTTTAATTTTGATTTGATGTTTTGGATAGCTAAAGGTGAGAAATATAATACTCTTCAGTAATTTTTATGAGTCGGTCATTTTTTCATACACTATTTTTATGAAATATTATATAACCTATTTTAGTGTAATTATATTCTAGATGATTTTATCTTTTCAACATCAATCCTATGACATTATCATATGAAGAATCATCCATGTGACTAATTAAGATAGTCAAGTAATATCCCGTAAAATATTATGTGGTTTTATATGATTCACCATTATGATTAATGAAAGATATATTAGTGTGTATCCTTAATTATTTTATATTGTTAAAATATTTTAACCACATTAAAATACACACTTATATCATTATTAAATTATTTAGATGTTATATACCTCATTGGGTTCCCCCTCTATGGGTGATAAAAATAAAATAAATTATTTTATATAAATAATTATTGACCAAAACATCATCAATGAGGGTTTCCATGACTCTAAAATACATTTCATTGAATTTTAAAATAAATTGCTAAATTAATTAAATGATATAAGGTGTCTCAACCACGTCATTTGTTGAAAATTGAATAATAAATTGTAAACCCATGGATACACAATGATAGACTAGTATATATCATTTAAATAGAAATTAATTATTATTATTATGATCGGACCAGGGATATTGGTTGGTGGACAATGGTTATAAGATTTTTTGAGCAAGGTTTTTCAAAATACTTTATATTTAGTGATGTCCATGGTGTTCCACATAGTTAACATTTACAAATATGATGGGAATGACATTCCAAAACCCCTTTCATTGGGGGATATGAAACAAGACTTAACCTAATATATCATATGATGAGTATAACATCTTTAATTAATATGATATTTATGGAGAGAAACATTATAGTAGTTTGTTGATCATTAAACTAAGCATGGATTCAAGAGATACACCCTAGGTCTATCTAGCTTCTTATTACCAATGAATTTTCCTATATATTTCCTTGTATATATAGTGGATATAAATATATACATATTATAAATATTTATTTATTGTCTTTATACATGGTAACTAAGATCGTACTTATTATGGGCTAAATTAATGTGTGTAGAAATATATAGTTTTTTTCATGAACCTTAGTCATCTAGTATCTTGTTTTCAGTATATATAAATACATTTTATACCTAAAGACTGATATTCTATATGAACTTACTGAATTATTATAGATTCCATTGGTGGTGGAATACTATGTCCATCTAATACCTTATCTAGGCCTTCATTGGACTACATAATGTCTTTTTTGGTGCTAATTATTGACAAGAGAAATCATTGTATCATGTATGGTTGATCTATTTTCCATATAGCATGTATCATGAGGGAAGAGGACCGATCTTGTAGTAATGATGATAGAAAATATGTATTTTAATATATTTATATATATTTTATAGAATATTTTATATTCATGTACTCTTTATCCAATGTATAACCATTCTATACATCATCTTCCCATAACATCATTTTCTATATGAATCAGTCATCACTGTTATAATAAATAATAGTTTCTTGAATGTTTATATATTCATTATTGATTATTTAACTTATTTCTCTATTCAGCCAGTTATATATTAATTATGCTATTTCTAAGAAGTATTGATATTATTTTGTTACTCTAATAATAGAGGTAATAGCCTCCCACCATACAATCATAGACCCTTGCTTCTAGTCAGAAGATTCTAGCATACACGGATTTGTGTTTTAGGCTTTTTGACCCACCAGATCAAGGCAACTTTATGTGTCACATAGTTCATGGAAATTCATAGAATATTTTTAATAAATTTAATTAATATTTTAATATATTATAAATTCATTATATATAAAATAATTGGTGGGGATTATAATAATATATCCCATAGACAAATGGATTTTTCTCATGAGAAAAATTAGATTACACAATTTTAGTGGTTTTGGTGTTAACATTTATATCATAAATCTTTTCTTTGAATAAGAAATTTATGGTAAAGGGATCATGATATCTGAAATTATAAAATCTGATATTAATTGTTCCCTTCATTTAGAATACATTTATTATTGTAACTAATATTACTTCATTAATATTATTGGAAGATTCATATCATTCTCAAACTACAAGTTAAATGAAATATGTTTAATTTTATTTAACATTAAATATTGATTTTCTTCATTTAATCATGGTTACTTCTATTTTAGGTAACCCTTAATAAGGATATTTGGTCACCCATTTATTCCCTTTTACCATGATATGATGAATATTGTTTTGAATAATATATAAGAAACAAGAATGTCTATTATGCGATATATTTCATATTTCAAATATACTATGTGAATCATTTTTTTAATTCTCTTCATGAATTCTTGACTAATTGATCATATGTGGTGAGAAACCATGTATATTTTACAAATTTTATAAATTACACTAAGATTATGGGTTTCTGGAGTTACACTCATTAAAGTTGCTGTTATAGAAGAGATTTAGAGGAATACAATTTGAACTATATATATGAAAACATAGATTCAGAATCATAACCCTATGGTTGAATTTAAGGATATTTATGATTTTATGATATCATCGAAATGTTTTTATGAGATAGATATTATGTTTTCATCAAAAGTAATAGTTCATATTATAGAAATGAAAATTATTTTTTATTTTAGTATATATGCATATCAGGGTAATAAACATTAAAATTGTTAGTTCACCATATCTCAACCGTCAATCTGAAGAATAGTGAATGTGACCCTATTATGAACCTAGTTATACAATACCATCAGATATTATATGACTTATTCAAATTTTATTTATGAAATATTATCATTAATGAGAGAATAAAATCTATTGAATGCTGTGGAAATACAGGGTGATATTGGAATAATGTATTGTTTTGTGGGAAAATAAGTCTAGGGTTGTTCATAAAAATAATGATATAAATTTTTTTTATGATTCATGTGATTGAATTACATTGGATATATTTATGTTTTTTTAATATATGTTAAGATAATATGTAACCATAAGTTATATCTTGTGCTTTTGTGAAAATAATATTTAACAAAGAACCCTTATATATTTTTTGAACATAATTTGAATTGTATAGGAAACAATAAGGGTTGACAAGATCTTGGAATGATAATTTGGTTGAAAGGGATTTTAAATTTTAGGAGAATACGTTTTATCATAATAATTATCATGGATTTTCATTTGAGGAACTAATACTGAGTTAAATTGTTGAAAAAATATTGGAAGTGGTTTAATTGAAATTTTATTGAGTAGAAAATGGATTTTCATATATTTTTTAATATATAATTAATATATATATATATATATGTATCCTTTATTAATACTGTTTTTAGAAAATGATAAAATTATATTATATGAATATTTGATCAAATATTTCTTGTTTTTTTATTTTCCATCATGGTCATGATTATTTTTAATGATTTATATGGTTATATACTTATGGGATTTTTTAGAACAATTAGTATTTTTATTGTCATCATTGAGTTTTATATTTGAGGATTTAGAGATAAATTCAGTACATGCTCATAAGAAGTATTGTTACAATGTGTGATAATATTAGCTCTTGGTAATAATTTTCAATGGTCTAATGGATAGAAAATATGAAGAATGTTTTATAGGCCTTTTAAGTATTTTTTGATCTGTTAAATGTTAATTTTTGTGCATCATCCATGAAAAATGATTCATGAATATTCATTCAATGAAATAAAAGACGATGTATACATATATTTAAGCTCTACCAAGGGATGATATTTTTTATATAATAAAGAAATAAATTATGTATATTTTTATTTGTTATCTATTTTTTTGTAATTTTAATCCCTCAAATGTCAGAAAAATGTTCCTAAAATAAAAATGAAGTTCATTTACCTTATTTTTTTGTGAATCTAAAGTCTTTTCAAATATCACATGTTTATAGATTTTTGTGGTTAATTTTCTCTTTGTAATGATATATATCACTTTTTATTAGTCATTGGATATAGTATTCACCTATATGAATTAATGTTATCTTCCACAAAAATATATCCCAATCTGGGAACCTCATTTTCATTTATTTGGGTATAATTTATCCTACCTCATTCCCTTTTCAATAGAATATTTATTATCCAACGTTACGATGTTGATTATTGAAAATATTATATTAAAATATTATTAATTTTATGGACATGGTGAAATAATTTGGGTGAAATTATTTTAGGGGTGGTTGAATGAAAACCCATGATATTATAGAATATGTATTTCTATTTAAATAAATATTACATATTCAATATCTTATTCCATACGAAAATTCCTGTTTAAAAAAATGATTTTTAATACTAAAATGTTACTACTTAAATTTGATCATTAGAAAATATCCCATAAATTTAGAAGTATGAATATGAATAACCACATTACGAAAAATATGTATAATTTTTTTAATTAAAATATTTATAATATTTTATGATAATAAAATAACACAATTTTATTTAGTAATATCATTTTATGACTCAAAATATGATTTCATTAAAAGTAATATTAATTTAATTTGGATATATAATATTATAATTATTTCATTAGATATTTAAAAATTTTATTTACAAAAAACTGTTATCAATTTTAAAATCATCATATCAAAATTAAAATAGTGTAAGCATTGGGTGTTTTTTAGATAGATTAATTTTTTTCAATGATTAGTGAGAACTAAATTTTCTAAAATAAAATTTCATTTAAAAAGTACCAAATTTAATTTAATGTATTCTAAAATTGACACCACCATTCCTTAATTATAAATAATATTATTAATACCCTTTGAATCTACATTATTGCATATTTTGAATAGGTAATATTTTAGACATAAAAAAAATTTCTCTTACAAAATCTTTTCATTTTTTATTTTAATAAAACATTAATCTATACCTCTAATAATAACTGAATATTTAAAATTGGATACTATATTTGGAAACATATGGATCCAGTATTCTGAATATATATGTTTTAGATTATAAATTATAAATAATAATAGTTGTAAAATTTATCACATCAGTAAAAGCTATATTGGGTAATTAATGTTTAAAATATTATGAAAATGTATTAAAAATAGATCCAATATTTTAATTTTCTTCCATTAAATGAGTATTTGTAGACCATAATCATACAAAAATAATAATTATGATAGTTCTGGGTATTTATCATGGACTGTGGCCATTATCTTATTGATGTAATGGATATAGTAAAAATTTTAATTCTATTTGTTACAATGTAAATAATATATTCTATATGGATAGAAGACTTATATTAATTAAGATAATGTATTTGAAAATTTTAACTTATTTTTCTTTTCATGGTATTTTATTTTTTATTTTTAGAAACGAAACAACTACAATAATTTATTACATAATGTTGAGACACTAATGATTCAATATAATAATCATTATAATAAATGATTTCAAAATTTTTAATGTAATATATTTTATAGAAGTTATAGTGAACCATTAATTAAATAGATACATATTATATATTTTTTTCATTTTTTGATTTATTTATTCGAATAACTTTTATGACCTGTTTTTTTCAAATATAATAAAAAGAATACATTCGAAAATGAAATTACAGATATTTTATAATAAATAATATTTTATTAAATTATTAAATAATTTAAAAATTACTATCTTCATCCAAGTTAAGTGAATTTATTATAAAATATGAATAATGGACCATTTGTGGCCCATTTTATCGTTTATGTCTACTCTAATTATCTTTAATGTGTTGAAAAATTTGATATTAAATTAATTTCAAAAACATTTAACGAGGGTTAAAATAAAAATATAATGAAGAAAATTTATGTTGATCATGTTCTATTTTTTTAGATGAGTTTATTCTAACTCACATTATATAATAATTATTCAAATTTGTTTCCAATTGTGAAAGATTACTAATTTATTTTTATTTAACACTTTATGAAATTCATTGAATGGTGATCCCCTCAGTTATAAAATAAAACCCCTACCCTCTTTTCATTACACCACATTAAGAAACCCCTTGTGAATTAACAATTAAAATTAATTATATAAAAATACTTCTATATTTTTATACATTTTTTCATTCCAAAAAATTCGACCCTAAGACCACTAATATCATATCTAAATTATGTATACCTAATAAGAGTTAGTTTTCATTATTGGCTCATTCACGTTTATTAATTATTATACATCATATAAATATTTTTTAACAATTCTAAATAATAAACTCCATACCATAAAAATAAATTTTATTATTATTTATTATGGTAAAAAAACTCTCATCTCTATTTCATAAAAAAAATGAAAAATCACCACTAGTACATATGTACAACTTAATATCTACTCACAGGGGTTAAATTTTGTTTGTTTCAAATCATTACTCTGATGTATTTAATGGGATAATTAATAAATATATGTTATAATTGTGACATAAATATTGTTCTAAAACTATACTATCAAATCTAAATTCTATTATTCAAATCCATTAAGATATTATATAATCTATAATGCATACTTATGGACTACGACCACAATGAAATGATGTCATTTTCATTTCATTTCACATTTTTTTGAGTTGTAATAATGAAAAATTTAATAAAAATTTATGATATATTTATATTTATATATATATCAATAGAATGTTGTAAAAATCTGGAGATAAAATTTTATAAGAGGATCATATATTAAATTATATATATTTGATTGGATATGATATATAATTATAATAAATATAAGTTCATTATTCAGGAAAAAATGATATTAAAAGAAAATGTAAAACATGAGCTTAGGGGATTTCATAACCCAAATCATTTTATTGGGTTATATTACATCTTCATTTACTTCATTATGAAATCAATAAGTATTAAATGTCAAATAATTATATTACCTTTTATATAAAATTTTTCTTTTCAATTTTCATTTTTATGAAAAATTATCTTCATTTATTAAATCTATTTTCAATTATATAATCTTTATTTGGGATTTCTTTTTAATTTCTACAACATTCACACATATTTCTTTTTATATCCCTATTAATTTTCATTCATTGTATATAATACATCATTAAAGTATTCAAAAATAATTTCTATTTATTATTGATTAGTAATGATTAAATTCATGTTATGTTTTCTGTGGGATTGAATTTAAATGTTACCAAATATGTATGTGTTAATTTATCAATATCCTTACAGTTGGTATGGTCCTATTTTCAAAAAATGGATCACATAATATATCATTCCTAAAAAACATATATTTTCTTTTTCATTTGATTCTGATAGAGTTTCAATTATTTCATCCATATTTTTATTGATTTGAAAAATGAATCAATCAATGAAATATTTTCATGAAAAGGATGTTATATTTTTTATATGATTGAATATTATTTTTTTTATATCCATCAATTAAAAAATTATATTAACAAAGTCTTTTTTTCATTTTTTGAAATCACCTCCTAAGATATTTTAATGTCATCCTTACAATTTTAAATGGTTCTAAAATAATATAAGAGTTTTTCTCAACTTTTAGTTTTCAACTCTCTTTAGAAAAGACAAATTGATTGTTTATTTTTGACATTATTTATCTCCTCTATATATATTCCATAATTTTTATAAATAATATTTTTTTACTTGTATTTTTTTATTTTTATATCATTTAATAAAGGCCCCAATTTTATAATAAACCATATAGTTCTCATAAATGAAAAATAAGCCTCTATATCGAGCTCCAAAAAAGTCACTTAAAAATATCACATTATATTATTAATTTATATTTTAAATTTTCTTTCCATTAAATATATATATTCTTTATATCATCCATATAATAAATTCTCAACCAATATAACATGTTTATATTGTATTTATTACTATGAGTCATATTTTATTAAATATTGAAATATTGAAATTTAATATTTTTCCTCGATATATATACTTGTTGAAAATTCATTTGGTTTGTGAATAATATTAAATATTAAAAAAATGGGGAATTCCTTATAATTGTATAAATCGTTGGGGGATTAAATTAGATAGCCGCTCAAGTCATATACATGTCTCATGTCACAAATAAATATGCTAATTTAAATGATTTTCAGAGTGTATCTAGCCATAAATTAAGAAATAATTCACCATGAATTTAATATTAATGATCTCACGATGTCAAAATTTATGACATTAAATATTAATAATTTCTATCATTTAAAATATAGATAATATTATCGATGATATAAATTCATTGATACAATCTAGGGTTGCATTTCATGCTAGAGATTTTTATAAAATATCATGTGTTTTCATTTAATTATCATTCCATAGTGATTATGGGTTACTTAATCATGATAGATTCTTTTATACATAACCATTACTATGTATCTCTGATAAACTATTATTTTTCACTCTCCATAACATATGAAGAATGATATTATGAATAATATCAATAAATCTAGATTAATTCTTATGATATTTATTTTATATTTCTGATGTATTTTCGGAATCTTGTATATATCTTGTTCTTCATGGTGAGATCTTTTTTATCGAGTAAAAATGTAATGAATAAGCCACACAATATGGGTAACTAGTGTCACAACCATTAAATTTTGATTAAATTATATATAAATATGTGTATGTATATGTATATTATCATAACAATTTCTTAATCTTTTAATTTACACATCTATTATAATAATGAGTGTTTTTAAAAAAGATTTATTTTTTACTTATCACAAAAAAAGATTTATTTCATAATAATATCAAAAATTAATCTTTTTATATATTTACGTGATTAATAAAATATGATTATGTTCTTCTCAAATTAAAATAACAAATTTTTCATTTTATTTTTAATTAATAACTTAACGTAAATGGAAAATATCATTTTTATGAAAAATGAAAATCAGATAATTACCTACACTTTTTCAAATAATTTACATATTTATATACTTTAAAAATATTATTCACATAGTCTATATTAAATTATAGTATTAATTCATTATATTTATAGATCCATGAATTAATATTCCCATTCATAGTATGTTTAATTTTTTATTACTGTGAATTGAGATAAAAATTAAGATTCATGATATATCTATGTAATGAAATTTATTATAACACACATATATATAATATCAAATGTAATATA
The DNA here is from genome assembly GCA_963277665.1 of Viscum album. Classification (NCBI taxonomy): domain Eukaryota; kingdom Viridiplantae; phylum Streptophyta; class Magnoliopsida; order Santalales; family Viscaceae; genus Viscum; species Viscum album. The sequence continues at coordinate 1,102,159,759 of OY728145.1, forward strand.
CATTCCATGTTATTAACTCTTTAATTTTTTTTATCTAGATGTAAAATAAGATTTTATTTCTAAGAGGTAGTTTATCTAATGTGGATCTTATGGAAATATCCATGATGATGAACTTATATCATATGTAGTTTCACTAAAATAATAACTGATCATGGTTCACATGGTATTGGTATAGGGAAATCTCTATAAAATTTACTTGTATCACAATATGGAACAAATGGGATTCATATGTAAGACACATGATTCTAGATTTTTATTATTTTTACATTATTTAATTATTTTTCATATTTTTTATTCAAATTATACGAGTTAATTTAACGGCTATGATTTAATAGTTATATTGAATATTCATATTATATATATTTTCATTTTAATTATGTATAGTTTGCGAGAAAAAAATTAATATTATTTAATTCTGGAGGATATATATTAAAATCACATATAGTTATATTTTAAATTCCCTAAAATGGATTATATATCGATTTATATAGATTGAAAATATTTTCCATTTAATAATAAATTATAAAAAATTGTAAAACAAAAACTATATCCTCTTCAAGTAATTTTTTTAACTTGAAAAATTATATTAAAATATAATTTCAGTTTTAAATATTGTAAAACTATTGATAATAAATCGTAATGAATGAATCACCAAATTCCACTTCTGTAGTAATAATAGTTATTCATTAAGAGAAATATACAACACATGATGCATTTCCATGTATCCATCTATTCTTCTATTATCACCTTCTTTATGAGCTCAAAAAATACATATAATATATTCAAGGCTTCAAAACAAATCTTCAGGTAAAAAATGTCCCCCCCCCCTTGTATTCATCTCCACAAATAAACATAAAGGATGATAAAAAACATAACAGTGGATTATTAATCTATAATTATAATCCTATGTGAGAGAAATAATTTTAGAAATAGAGATCATTGCATCCTAATAACATTTTTACATAGAATCAATGATATGTATTTCCATTATCACTGAAATTTACTAGTAGTTTGACACATTAAATTATTAACACTATTCTTTTTATGATAACACATGTAATACCATAGAAGACTAATTAATCATATATTTCATCTTGTTTCTTGTTAAAATTTCAATCCATTTTTTGAAAAAATAATCAATATATTCCTTCATCCATGATATTAAATCTTTTATTATTTTTAATAATTAATCTACCAACACAAAATATTGGTTGAAATCACATATTACCCTTTTTAATAACTCTATCAAAAAATATTATCCCCCATAATATGGGAATAAATAAATTTTTAAATGAATAATATGTATTGATATTTTATATTACAAAATTCAATAACACTCGTTAAATATATTTTACACTTATATAATAAAAACAATTACCATTAAAAAATATTTCTATAGTGTTTTCCTCACCCTTTGTGAATATACAATGGGATTAGAAATATAGGGGTGTATATTGCGTTTTTTATCACCCATTGAAAACAATATAAAATGTTATCTATGAGATACGTTATAGAAAAACGATACCTTAACCAAGAGAAGTATGAAGCCCCATTCATATTCCCAACCTCAATCCTGAAAATACATCTTTTTTAGAATTTTGATGAACATGTATACAATTTTTAATGCGGTTGAAACAAAATGATGATTCCACACATTTCTATAAAAATAATATTTTTTAAAATTTTATATGATATATTTTTTCATAAATGATTATGGTTGGACATGGTTCATTAAAAAACTAAGAGTGATTTTATTATAAAATCACCAAATTTATTGTAGCATGCTTAAATCTTTAGATATTATAACCAAGTGCTCATACAAAATAATTTTTTTGTGTATATAGTTTAAACCACATTTTCATCCTTAATGTACTCTTTTTCATTTAACACTAACTATATATATGCCAATATATGGACCACCCTCTATAAATGAGATATCCAATTAATTTAAATCTTTTGTCATTATCATTTCATGGCTAATACACATGTGTATATAAACATATGAATTCATCCATTAATATTAGACATTAATTCAATATCCATTGTCCCCTATATGTTTCTTATTTTTCATTACAAATTCATCCTATGAGGAATTTTTTTGAAATCAAATTTTTATTAACTTAGGTGAAAACACCTAAAATATTAAGTTTATATGTTTTTAAGAACAAAAAAACAATCAATAAAACTCTATAATTATTCTAGGTCAAATTTCATTTCTTTCATACCCTTTAATATCATATATCTAATATTAATAGGTGTAGAAAACATCTTTTAATTCCCCATGATTATCTTCTTTATAATCCATTAATCATATTTCCTATATAATCAAATGATGTGATCTACCCATGTTAAATTTGAAAGATGAAAATTTTAAATTTTTCACCATGTATATAAATTTCAAAAAACCATATTTATTTTAAAATAAAATTATCTATATAATCATTCTTGATTCCAATAAAAAATAATATCACATATAAAAATAGTAACAATGATCAAAATATTTTTTCATCTTCAATGCATAGGTAATTTTCCACTCTTCATTACCCAAACAATAATTTATTAATGTATGTATCTATCATCGAATGAAATTCAATATGGGTTTATTACATAAATATATATAGTTTATTAACATACCAACACATTTATTGTCTTGAACATGAAATAATATACTATTTATTTAATATCATCCTCCATTTTTATGTTTTCCTCTATAAAAATAATGCTTATAATTTATTTTTAAAATATTATATTGGATTTTTTATTATGAATAAATAAAAATTCAAATGGTTTATAGTATTGAAACATATTTCAAATTCCTTAGAATATATAATTTCCTTCTACATGAGATTAACCATAGTAAATAATACATTATTATTCCTAATGATTTATCCTCTTTTTATTAACTTGTTTTGAGAAACCAATTACTTTCTAATCACATTTAGTCTATCATGCTTTGGTATCAAATCCTAAGGGTAATTATTATTTATTTAGTAAAATTCATTAATCATTACATAATTACAATCTTATGGAACTAAATATTCATCAGCATCTCTTAGATTAACATGAGAGAGTAAGGACATGTGATTTTATATAATCAATGTTATCATATTTCTATTATTTATTCCGTGATATCCAATGATTTTAAAGACCACCAATGATACTATCAAACTTTCATGAGATGATATTGGTTTCTACACATCAATAATATTGGAAGACTATTAATCCACTACTCTAACTCTTTCAAAATACTCTATATATTATTTTAAACATCATCAATATAATTTCAAATAATCACACTCAGCATCATCAAATCTAGAAAATTATACATCAGGTTAATCTCTAATTTTATTTTTATAAAATATTATCATCATTAATATCAATGATCTTCAATATATTTTATTGTATACTAAGAATACTTTTCTATTTGGCTTATAGTCTCAAAGGATACAATAAACATTTTTCAATCCAATATCCTAAGGTTTCCCCCTAGGATTATTATAATACAAGGAATGAAAAAACTCATTAGATATTAATAATGCAGTGACTTAATTTAATAAATCATAAATAGAGTCGTGTAAATTTTTTTCTATATAATAAATTGTTTTTATTGTATAATAATTCTCTAATATCATGTCTCCAAAGTTATTGATAATAATAATTCTCTATATGAATTGATCAATCCTTCTACATGAAGATAATTTTATTCTGGTACACTAAATAATGGTCTTCTTATGTTTATTTTTCACTGAAATCTTGAATAATATCATGCTTCTCGTGATTTAATTTTATTCATCCAATTAGGTTCTCATTAGTATTATATATATGAATATTTTTCTAGTATATATCAAACTCAGTTTCATCACATCACCAGAAAAATATAACATCATTATATAACATAATATAAGTTTTATAATCATAATTATAGTATTTTTAATCATATAATAGATAATTTAAATGAATTAGTTATCTAAATTTATTCACAACAATATCACTTTCAGATGTACAACATAATGTGTAATCTGAACTAGACGATATGTATGAATCCTGACACACATGTGTAGAGAGTTACTTTTTCTCCATGTTGAGAAAATATAGTTCATGTATTTAATAATGTTAGGAAAATCATGAATTCATTTTTCATTTATATTTCACATAATTCATTATCAATGTTATGATGTCCTTCAAATCCAATATTGGATTTAATTCACTACAAATATATTTGATGAATTTTGAGTATCTCCCACTGGAAATAGATTTACCTTACATAATTATCATATTATTTAGATTATAATATATATTATCAACTTTATTAAGAAATCATCAGTCATATAAATCACCTCAATTTCTTTAATATAATTTGGAGAAAAGCATACCATATTATATGTCTTCCCATTAACATATTCAATATTCATATATGTTATCATTTCCATTCACATCACTGCTGAACTAAATAACTTTCTGTTTTGTGATCCATAATTATGAAATATTAATTTTCCTGAGTTTTTTATTCAATATTTACTAATGACATTATGTCCCAATTCATATTTAATGAGAATCCACTATCTAGTGTCCAATAAAATTCCCTATTACTGGTTTTGAATGAATCAACTATAAAAAGATAATTTTCATTAAAATCATCCTTTTGATTATAATACTAATATTATTCATGTTTATAAAAAAAAATTGGTAGAATGGTGTGGCATCGTTTTAAAATGAGAACTAGCTTTTAACACATAAACAAAATTCTTCTAACATTTCAAATTTATTCTTAGTATTCATTCTAGATTTATCTAACTCAATCTAAATATCAATTCAAGGAGTCGAATGAATACCAAAAATTTCAACGTCCCTATCCATTAAAATTAATTTGAATTTGGAAAAAACCCACATTATTTCCATATTATAAATGCCTCCGTAGTGAAAAAAATATTAGTAAACTACAAATATTTATATAAAAAGAGCATGTAATCCAAATGTTGATTCGTTTATTTCTTATATCAATTTAATAATATTCATTGATTTATTTAATACACGATTTTAATAGGCTATTAACACATTATTATATGTTCTTGACCTATTTACATAATTTTTTGAGTCACTAGATATTTTAGTTTCTTCATTCAATATTTTTTCCTAAATATTTAACGTTTCTAGGTATCACGTCAATGATAAAAAACCCATTATTCTTCATTTCATTATTTTATTAAAAAATTATATCACCCTTTAATAAATATTCATTAATCATTTAGTGATATATTTTATTATCATATTAGGTATAATACTAATTATATCATTATTTAACATCATACATTCAATTATAGAAATTAAATCTATGTATATTCTATTACTTTCAACATTAACTTGTTTTTTTACCATTTTCAATAGCATTCATGTTTTTCCTTATATTTTTAACCATCATGACATTTAATGTATCCTTATCATCAAATAAATTTTTTAAAACATAAAACATGTTATGAAAATAATATTTTTCATAGATAAACTTATTATATATTTCTACGATAATTGTTTCCTTTAATACACATTTTTTATTTCCATCATATGTTTGGTGGCCATTAAAATATAATCACATAACTCATTATTTCTATTTAAAAAAAATTAGTTTCTTATTAACTCCCATATTATGTACATTTATCACTATGGTGATTTTATTCATTCACAATAGATAAATAAATATTCTCATCCATATTACTAGAAGTATCAATGAGTAATAATTTTTCTCTACATCGACATTATTCAGATATAGAAAAAAAACATTATTTGCTTTTGTTTTTAGAAAATATTAATTTTCCATTTGAATGAAAATATTGAGATTCATTATTTCAAAACTGAGGACGATTTTTTTCATTAAATGTTTTCTTCTCTAGATTGTTCTACTCTAAATGTGGGATAAATGATTTGTTGTTCCAAACAGCTCCACATATAAAGAGTTTAAATTATGTAATTCCCTTCAACATTCTACAGCCATATCACACATTTATTGATATTAGCGATAAAAAATATTCACTAATTGTCATCAATATATTATTATTATCCAAAACACAAATATACATCATTATATAATTATTTCATTTTTTATCCTTAATTTATTATTTAATATATATTCATTTTCAAGAATAAAACTTATTTTTTGTAACATTATTTTTCCTCATATTATATTTTTTTAGATTACTATTTAATTCATCCAGAGGGTGTACACCTAGATCCCTATCAATATATTCTATGAATTTATCATCTTATCATTTTAAAAATCTGAATAATATCCTCATAATAATATTTCTATAATGAAATGTTTAACTAATACCTCTGATTGTACCAACTAATTTATTTATTCATTTAATTAAGTCATTTATTTATTTATCTAGAATCAAATTCATTAAATTATATTTAAATCACCAAATATTTTCATTTTTCTCACCCCAATATTATTTCTTTGATAATGATTTTATGTTTTATCGATTATTCCATTCAGATTTTTTTAATTTACATTCATAAACATCATATCAGATAAGGAATATAAAATTGAATTTCAAAAACATCTATCAGAAAATAAATTATTTATATCATTTTATCACTTGAAAATAATATTATTTTGAGTATTAAATACATTATTTTAATCCTCTAATGAAATAAAAAAAATTAATTAAATATAAGGAAACATTTCATCTCTCTAAATGTTGTAATTCTTCAAATAGAAGACGGTAATCACCATATTTTCCTGAATTTTATTTATTAAAATAAAAGATATTCAAGGAAGGAACCACGTGAAAAGACACTAGTTTAAGATCCACACATAAAATTAGTGGATTCACTAAGAGGGGTGATTTTTTTATTCAGAATTCATTTTCAGTTTCCAATTTTAATACCTGTCATCACTAATTGATGTTATTTTTTTACATTATTAACCACATTGGTTAGAAAATATAATAATTCCAAGTATATATACATGATCAAACTTATAACCAAAAAATTATAATCACTGATGTGATTCCGAATCTCCCACAATAATGAAACCCGACAGAATAACCCAATGGAATTTAATGAGAAGGGTTTACCTATGAACTATTATTACATTTTTTTAATCTCTTATGTGTTTCAGAAATTTTTACTATGATTTTGAAAAAATTTAAAATAACTACAGATAATTTAACCAATAAAGGCATCAATCGTGTTACCAAATATATTTTATCATTATATCAAATTCATAATATCAAATTTTTATTAATCTTTTTACTCCATTTCATTCAGAATAGTCAGAGAGAAATCATTTCATATTAAGTTTAATCTATTATATTGATAGAATATAAACAACAATATTCTATGGTATCTCCATTTTTCTTAATTCTTCTTACATTTCCTCAATTTAATTTCATCCTTTTTCCCTCTTTTTTTGGGAATAATTTTTCTAAAATAGATTTATGCAAATTCCCAGAAATGTTAATCATATTCATGAATTAGGTTAAATATTCCCAAATTCACTTCTATCGTCTTCCAATTTTTGAATATAAAATTATATTTAGTGATTAACCTTGACCATTATTTGTTAACTCTTCCCCCAATTTCAGAACCATTATCTTTCAAAAAATATTCTATTAAATCAATATTAGATAATTTTTTATTCTAGATTCATATTTTCATGACAACATATAGTACTTATTACATAGATTATTCCCTTATAGAAAAGAATTATAGAATAAAACATTAATTAAAAAATTCTTTATTATACATTTTATCATGAATATCATAACACAATTCAAAATGTGGATGAGTAATTTAATCACAACATAAATTCTAGAAATTTATATTTTTATCCTTAAGAGGGAAAAAGTAATTTCACTGGGAATATTTCTTATAATTACTAATATAATGTTTTATAATCCTTAAAAAATTAATCTTACAATGTCACTAAATCACCCTTATGATTAAATGAAATTAGACATATGTTTTTTCAAAAATGAACCATACATAGAGTTAAAAAGACCTATATATCGATGATCATGAAACATATACAAGTGTATATTAATTATATATATGTTTGTGAATGAAACATAATTAGACCTTTATTATATATAATAACACATAAAAGTGTATCTAATTACACAAATTATGTGATTATTTTCTCAAAAGAAACTCTTAGGATATTCTAGTTTGTTTTACAAATTTTATCATTCTATAAAATAAATTTATATAAAATAATATAAAAAATTCCCATAATATAATTTAATCATATTAAAAAATAAGAAAAAAAATTTAAAACTAAATAATTTTTCCAAAAACATTTGAATAAGTATCATGTTAAATGAAATTTCAATATTAACAAGAGTTTGACTATGATTTATGATTTGTCCATAAATTCCAACACATGAAAATTATTCCGTTATCTAATGCTTTTCCAGTTCTCACCTACTTCATTTAGAGTACAAAAAAGAAACCACAAAATATTCGAATCTGAAACATTTCATTGCATTCTCATTCTAATGAATTATAAATTCACTACCTTGGTGGGGAACTAATACTTATTATAATAATTGAGTACATTAATATGAATATTTATGTGGCTATCCAATATACGTTCATGAAGATAAATTTAGATAGTAAAATATGTTGGATCTAAACATAAAATTTCCATCCAACACCTTATTGGAGGTGATCTCATAGATTTATTGTATTAAATGATATAAAATGCAGCAATTATTATAGTTTAACCCCAAATTATTTTTCCCTTAAATTTTGTTTTATTTTCACGTTTCAGTTATCATTTTTAATAAGATTATTTACGGTTTTTGGTTTATATATATAATAAAAACCCAAAAGGAAGCTAAAATAACAAAATAAAGATCCTTTATAAGCTTATAATGTGTACATTACATCGTACTAGGACTATATACATTAATGTAATAAATTAAATGATGATAACTAATTCTGGAATACTATATTTTGAATTTTTTTATATTAAAAGTTTCCTAAATATTTCACACATTATATAAATAATATTTTTAAGTGAAAATTTATAGTTTTGAGAATGTGACAAGCTCTTTCCCTTCTTAAAGTCTTCAATTTTTCTTATCCTTAATTATTTAGTCTATTTTATAGATAAAAACACAAATAGAAATATATATTCTTTTAGATGTTGTAAATTTCTTTGATATGTTTTTAGTGTATTTTTAAAATATCATTGGATAATTTATAAAATAACAATTGTTTCTGAACTATTATATGATTATGTTGAATTTAAGTCTTATTGTTGAACCTCGCGACATAAAATTATGGTTATTTTTTGTCATTTTATTTTATATTTAACAATTTTCTTGATCTTTAACAGTTTGTGGAGGTCTAAATCTACTAGTGACTGAAAATATTTTATTCCATGTCCGGATTGGTATTACAAATAATTTCGAAATATTATTTATAATATTTATCTTTTAGGTTACATTTGATTATTTTTGGAAAAATATAATACATATATATTCTATTCTGATTATTTTCATTTTAATAGAATCATTCAAGATAATTAAGGAAAATAGTTAGGAATACCATCATTTAACATTAATAATTACAATTAATATGCACTAATTTTAATCCATTATATTTCCATTAATAAGATTATAGTAATAATATATACAAAATACCAATAATCTCTGATCTATAAAACTATAAAATTCATTTTTGTGGGATATTTTAGTGTTATTGTGGGGAAAATAGTGTCCCATGTGTTTCTCTTTGGGAATAATTTCATGTGAAAGGTAATGTAAGTGGTGTTTAAGATTATTTTGGGTAATTTGAAATTGGAAAACCATAATAATTCCTAATAATATTAAGGATTCATTTTTATTATTTTGTTCTTCTATTAAAAATTTTCCTATGAAATTTATATAATGAATTTGATATTAAAAAATTCATTATTATTATTTATTTTATTCATTACCCTAATCAAGAAAAGCCTATAAATCTATTTTTCTTTATACTTAATTGAAAAATAAATATCCCTTATAAAAATTGTAGTTATGAAATATACATTAAAAACATAAAATAAAAATGAATAATAAATATGAATCCATTCTTAATATTCATTATTAAATAACAAGGATCTAAAAATAATAAATAGTGATGGTGGGATACCAATTATAATGGAAATTTAGTGTGGGATTATTCACAACATAACATGGTAAATTATTCAATTTATTCAAATGATTCAACCCTCCTTTTTGGTCCTTTTATTTCTATAAAGCACATACCATCCAACCTCCAGAAGTCAATTTTTTTCATTCATTGATTGTTGATTTTATTCTCATCATTTCTCATGTATAAATACATGAATTTTAAAAAACTTATGATAACTATTAATTTATATTGAATGAGTATAATTCCATGTAAATACATTCTCTTTGGTAATGAGGGAAAATTGTCTTTAAATAATGTTCATCAGAAACTTGTTTTGAAATACTATATTTGGAAAAAAAATTAAATGGTTATGAGAATATAAATCATTCAAACTAAAATAAATTTTTGAATAATGATTATGTATCCAATGAAATGAACTGAAAATGTTCTTTCAATAGATTCTTTGTTATTATAATTTTATATTTGTATATCTTTCATAGTTCATTGATAGATTTAATATAATTAATATAATTGATATAAAATTGAAAAAATATAATTTTATATAAGTTACTCAATAAATATTGTAGAATTGACACTAATCTATCTATGTTTTTGTTATATAATTATCTCATCCAATATTACATATTTTCCTTAACTATGATGATGTTCTCTTTAAAATAATAATTTCACTAGTTTTTCATTATATTTATATAAATTAAATTAACAAGTCTTTAATATGTAACAAAATACATTTAGGAATTTTTTTCAATTAAATATTACAAATTTTCTCGGTAAAATGCTCCAATAAATTTTTATTTCGAATATTATAAATGTTTTGTGAGAGTTGTTTGAGCATGATCCTTAAAAGAAATTTAATGTTTTAAATACATAAATGATCCCATATAAACATATATTTTTCTTAATATATTTATTTTATATGTTTATATTGTTGAACTATTTTAATACCTTAATTATTCTTTATATTTTCAAGAAACTATAAATAATCACTAATTTGTAGTAATTTTTTATTTAAAATGAATTAAATATATGTGAAATTGATTAACAAGGTCCTGGAATTTCATTTTTCTGAGTATGCACTAGAAACCACAATTAAATATTATACAAAAAAATGTGAAGTTGTTTTTATTGAATTTCATGATTTTTATATGTTATCTAAAACATGATATCATGCGTGATACCTAGTTTTTGGAAGCATATAATTGGATATTGATATTTAAATACATGACCATAAATTTGTTATTTTATAACAATATAAACATGGAATTATTCGAAAAATTATGAATTCATGAGATGTAAGTGTTATTTTCTTAATAAATCACGATTTTTTTATATTGGATATTTATGATTTTAAATTACAATACATTTTTAAGCAATTCAAAAAAATATCTTTGAAAATTTGAATCACCTTTATTTAAATTCAATGACATCTAATATTATATAAATTAAATATTATAAATTTGAAACCAACTGGAACTAAAAAATAATAATTAGTATAAATTATTGTGTTCTTTTTATTAGCTAATTTTTTATTTAAAAGCTCCCTTTGTAAAAATATATTTCCAAAAATTAAATTTATAATAGTGGTTTTCTTGTTTTTTAGTTTGTAAATAAATTGTGGTTATATTTTCATGTTTTCATTTATTGTTGACAACATTTTAAAGGAATTATTTTAAATAATATATCAAAGGAAAATGTTTTTCAATGAACACATGTAAATTTTTTAAATATAAAAATTTTCTTATAAATTTCATTATTGAATATGAAGCACGTGATGACAATAATTTACATGACATAAAAATCAGAATTTCATAATGATTGAAATTGGTTATATAAGTGTATAATCTATATATCTTTTCTTAGTATAGTGTTGATAATGTTTTTTGATGTCAATTATCGTGAATATCTCAACAGTGATTTAGTTAATAGTGGGGGATTTATGGGAGGAGAAACTTCATGATAATTGTAAAGATATTTAGGGAATATATTCCCTTAAATTCCATTAAAATTATATAAAGTATATATTTTCATGATAAATAAGTCTTTCTATGAACAAAATAAAACTCATTATTATTTTTATATTTTTTTGTCGAAAATAAATTTTGATGATATCCAATACAAATATCTATTTTATTATAATTTTATTCATTTAAATTCAATAAATTTAAGAACTTAAATGCTACAAAAATGTATTTTAAATGGAAAATATACTAATACAAAACTACTCTTATAATTTAAAATTTATCAATTTAAAATCATAACACATATAATGGAAGATTATATTCAACCAAGATTTAGTGGGAGTCGATAATAGCCTTCAATCAATAGAAATCATCCTCATCACATTGTTCTCTAATAGATCAAATGAGCTTTAGCTCTACCTTATTCTTACACATCTAAACCTCAAAATTCAATACATAAATGAAGAAAATCATTCTTTTTTAACATCTTCACATACCAAATTAAAATAATAATATAGATTCACTTATTATTGAAACAAGTCCCAATGAGGCACTAATTCTTAACAACATGCATCATATTTTTTATTCCTACACACCCATTTCATTATGAGTTAGTCCTCTTGTTTGTTCTACTAATCAGATAATTGTTTAAACCAATATCTATCCTCTGTCAATTAATCCCATGTATGAGAATCCATGAAGGATCACATCATTAAACCCATGAAGAATATTCATCCATGTCCAATATTCTATTTTTTACTCCCACTGTTCATTAATGTATCGTTAACCACACAAAAAAAGATAACATGAACCATTGAACACCAACACGGTCAACATTTGTAACACACAATACTAGAACACATATTTCATGAAACATTACTAATGATACCAGGAACCCAATACATAAATGCATCTCATATGTCAATGAAATTACTCCACTAAATATTTATGAACAATAACCCGACGTATAGAACCTCCCCTACATAGAATATAACATCCTAAAATAATTTATTGGTAATTATATTACGCAAATAGTATCATTTCATGCTCTCTCATCGTATATTATCTGATTCTGACGTTCCTAATGAACTTTATAACTATACATGAAGCTATTTTACGGATGATTATAGAAATTACAAAAAAAATATGCTCAATATAAATACATGAAGAAAATTGTGTACAACTCTTACTCTATTTATATGACCAAGAACATCAAATAATCCCAAATATTTGTGAGATAATTCATTCCAAATTCCATTCCATTCCCACTAGAAAAATTAGGCCCATAAATTCAAGGCCCAAACAAAATAAAATATTTTTAATGATTTAAGTAGTCTCCTCATTTCTAGTTTACTCAAAGAAAAACCCATTCAAAAGAAAAACATTTTCCTTGAATCATTCCATAAAGAACTGAATATTATCTTTTTGTTGCAATACTGAAATTCATATGGATTTCAATCATGGGATGTCTTACTATACTAAGTAATATTCACTCATTTTATTTTTGCAGTGGAATAAAGAAAATTAGTAAACATGTTGATTTGATATATGATAAAATCACAACTATCAATTATGAGATGGTTCATATATTTTTATAATTCATATATTTCAATTTTATGTCAAATATGTCATGAAATTTTTACATATCTTATATATATTTCTGGATTTTTTCTATAATCATTTGAATTTGTGATTCTTCATCATTAGGATGGGATAATGATCTCATAGTTCACATATTGTTTAGTATTAATCAATTTTATGAGGTCCAAAGAGGAATAATAGTAGGATTCTTTAAACTATTAACTATATATCAATTATTGTATATACGTCTTAGTGATCCACTGAGAGTGTAGAGTATACTCTGTCATTATCACTCTATATCCCATAAATATTGATTCTCTATTTCACTACATGGATTTCATAACACCCCAAAAATCTAATCAACAATGGAGGTGAGTGATTAAATTTGTTTAATGGAATAGTATATCTTACAAGTAGGTATTGTAGGTTCATATTCTTGTTATAAAAGTGTTCTTTCCCACACTAAAAGGTGAATAAGTGTATTACATCAATCATTGAGTATCCTTAAGAATTCATTAATTCTTATATTTAAATATAGTGGATTTTTAGTGGATGATAAATGCTGATTTTATATACATGGTTGGGAAATTCATATAGAAAGATAATGATGATGGGTGAAACATGAATTTACCTATGAACTAAATGGTATGCGGAAGATATGTGAAGTGGTTCCAACTTATAAGAGAGGACATGGGACCTCTTAAAGATTCAAAATGTTGTAAATTAACGTAAATTATTTTTTATAATCATGTGACCCCTAGTTGAAATATTAATAATATTATATGATAGAAATAATAGATCCTATTATTCAATAATATTTGGAAAAATATATTTGAAATATTCACACTTATCTCTTTGTTTTAACCATTTGGTAATCCTTTTATCAATTACAAAATTATCATTGCTTTATTCTATTTACGGATTGTGAGTGATACAATTAAATGAAAAACAGTTTCCTAAAAGGAAATTGGTTTATATTTTTAACCATATTGATATTACTTGTCCAAATATACAATTTTTTTAATAAATTAATATAATATATTTTATTACGAAATTAAATAAATGTAATTTTGGAGCTATTCATTTTCTTTAAATTTAATGACTTTAAAAATAATATTTAAATTAACATAATCATATTTTAAAATAAATAATATATTATAAATATATATATAATTCCAAGAACATAATAGTCCATAAATATATATTAGCTTTTAAATTTTTTAAAAATCTATTATTTTATAATATTATTAATTTAATTAAAAATCTTTTGGTTTTCAGTAATCATTTAAGGTAAATATTTAATCAAAAAATAATAATAATAAATGAATATGATAAAAATTGGAATCATGTACCAAAAAACCATTTATGACAAGAATTATATGTTTTTTCATATGTAAATTTTTTTGTCTATTTAAATCAATAGTGTCATTTTTTATCTATATTGTTTATTAATTAATATAACTGTCTGAATGGAATAAAAATGTAACCAAGTGGAAATAAATTCTAGAATTGAATTTAAATTTACAAAATCGACACACCCAATATGATAAAGTTTTGTGTTAGATAAATTTTAATGGATTATCCCAAATTTTGAATGTTATTTATACCATTGGACCCTTTCCTTTGTGATAAATATTTTTCACTTTCAATTAGTATTGATAAAAAATAAAAAGGGGTTTACTTACTAAATTTTATCCTTAAATTTATATATTTGGAATACATTTCGTCGAATTCAAATCATAGATGTAGAAAAATATAATTTACGTTTAATCTGTTATGATAAAAACAGTCTTCTAAAAAAATAATTTATGTATTATAAATCGTTTTTATATGAAAATATAACATTGAATTAATTACACTGATCACAATTTGGTTATTTATTATATAAAATAAATAATATTAATTTTATAAAAATAAAATATTAAATTTTTAAATTTTTGAAACAAAATGATTGTTTTCAAAACAAATCCATATTCTTCACTATTTATAAAAAAATCAATCATTTAAGAAATTCATCAAAAATATACTCTAATATTCTTTTAAGATGATATTATTAAAAAAGAAGTTACTTTCCCCAAATAAATTTCTTAAAAGTATCAAATATTACTTATATTACATTCACACAAAAAACAGTTAAAATAATTTCTAGGGAGAAATGTATATTTGAATAATATAATGACATTATTCAAAAACCTTTTCATATTCAAAAATATATCATATATATATATATAATTCACATAATATTGAATATTTATTAATTCATATTCTCATATCCAATTTAATAGTTAGTTGATAATAATACACTATATTTTGTTTCTTTTGGACAAGGGGGTGCATGTATCACATTCTGATCAAATAAAATAATTTTATTTTAAGAGAAAAAGATAAAAAATCATAGGGTGTAACATTATACACAGTTTAAAATGAATTTTACATATTAAATAACATCACCCCCATATAAAAAAGGGAGGATATCTATATTTTATCACAGTTTGGTTTCCCATGTTGCTTCATAAAATTTATAATTCTTCAAAATAAGAATAACTAGTTGAGTTGACTTATTACCTAGAAATTTATCACTCTAATATAATATTTCTATAAGTTACTCTTCATATTAATTTTCTTGATCTATTAGTTGAACCACTGGTTTTATTAAATTTGAAGGATCTGTTAGATAGAAAAATATGAGCCATCCATGGAACACATTGGGAACTTGAGATAGGTTCCCTAGAAGATCCAAGATATATTTTCTCATCTATACATGATGATGAATATAATAGGGGTCCAATAAAACTAAGGATTTAATTTAGAATATTTAAAAATATTATAATCATTATCCATGGATAAATTCATATTAATACCTTCATATCATCATTAAATTCAAATGTTTAAATATTTCTAATTATAAAATTCATATGAAATTTAATCTTCTTTGAAAAAATTTTATATAGATATAAAATTATCTACCATTTCATAAGATATCTAAATTGAAAATATTTTTTTCTCCAACTTCATCCTAGAACAATTATTTTCCACATTTGTTTATAAGTAATGATTTATAATGATCCATTTGAATGATCTATTGAAGCCTATTATTATAAGAGAATTAAACTTAAGGAATGTAAGGAACCCAATAATCATTGAAATCTAGGGAAATAGATATAAAAATATCCTATAGTGTTTTAATGATTATCTTAGAATATAAATCTATATAAGGATGATAAGTAGTCCTAAAATGTATCTCTTAATCCATATATTGTGAATGAATTCTATATAACATCGAGGTAAAAATAAAATCATGATCGGACACAATAGAATTTCATACCCCATGTTACCATACCACATAGATAATTTATATAATCAAAATATTATGAATTTATAGATAATCTTTGATATTAATTAGCTGTGTTTACATCATAATGTGTTTGACTAAAACTATAATAGATTTACAAAATTTTGACATTTTGGGGGGATAAAAAACCAAATAACTGATGATTCTTTCCCATTTCAGTTCTTGTATGTGTAATAGTTGTAATATCCCATAAAAAATATATATCATAGTCTTAACCAGTTGATATACCATAAACTAAAAAATATACCCTGAAGTATCTCCATCCATGTTGTTCTACAAGAGATACCTTTTTCATATATTTATATATATATTCAAATTATTAGGACGTATAGATAATGATGAACTGGGAGCTTAACCCAACATCTCCTTTGTCAAATTTAGCATGGATAGTGTACATACTCAGTTTCTAGACCTTATCATACTATTGTAATTAATTTTGAACATAAGAATGTTTCTTTGATACTATTAAAACTCAACATCTTATGTCGTCAACACAATTTTCATAAAATGTATAGTATTTTAAACATTCATATGAGAAAGAAAAGATTTATACCCATCCTTAAATATTTCCAGATCAATACATGAAAAATCAAGAAATATTGGATATTATTTAGCCCCAAAATATATAAACTTTCCAGAACCTATGCACTCAATGAATCAACATCCATCTTCTAATTCATAAGGTGATAATGTATTCAAAATTAATAATCATATATCATTTATATTTTACTTACTTGGAATATATTCATCTATTTATGAGTGAATATATTCAATAATCTTTTATAATCTGTATATGAGTCAATCTATTTTACCTAGGTTATTTCTATGATAAAAATAATGAAAAAGTCACGACAACTAACTCAAAATCATTTTCTATGTAATTACTCCAATGAATCATAAATTTATATGAGGTATATTTTATTACAATGTAATTTCACATGTGGAAACACCATGATCCTTCTACGATACATTCCTATAGATTAAAAAATTGTCTCCACTATAAGGTAGTGTAATAATACTTTTGACAACTAACTCATTCATCTGTTCAATCAAATTTTCCTCACATTCATCTGTCTATAAATCCAATTATCTATATTGATTTATAACTTTTAGTGAGTTAGTCATCCTAAATAAATTCTCCAAAATTCACTAATTATTAATTTTCTATTCAATAAAACATTCCCCAAGGAATTCATAAAAAATCATAAATGTTCGTTAATCCCTTCCCAATATATTTAATTTGTAATAATTTCAATTATAGAACTACTAAAAAATTGACCATGGTAATATATAGATAATAATTTCATATAATATTACAATATATTGTAGTAATTAATAAAAAATTATCACTACGAATTAATAATTTACATATCTCATATGGAATATTTTTTAGGGTATGTATTCAATTACTATATCTATAAAGGTCATATTATATCTTACACATTTAATATAGATATAGAACATAGTATGTCTTCTATTGGAAAATAATCTTTATTATATATTTAAATAAAATAATATTTACTCTAAAATACATCTACGGACTTTCACACAATAAGCATATCTTTAATTTTGAGTTTCTCCCCAATATTTGATATAAAAATCAGTAATGAATATGATTCATAACCTAGATAATGGGGGAAATTTACATATAATTTAATATTTATAATCACATGTGTATGAAATTATTGAATATTTTGGAAATTCAAAATCGAGACTCATTCATCAAAAAAATATCTTCATTTTTTGTAAATAATTTATATACACTCCCATGATATAATCAAATGTAAAGAGTGAAGAAAAACCATGTTTTTTGGAAGAAAAATCCCTAAAAAATAAATCTAAGATAGATCTAATATAGTATATGTAATCATCATACCATTAAATATTATCAATTTTTTTCAAATATTTAATCATGGATGTTTTATTGTTATACCATTAAGAAACTCTTTATATAAAAAAGAGTGGGTTGATCCAGATTTAAATAAGATATTAGTAGTTATTCATTAGGTGAATAGTATAAATTTCAAAACATTATTATCATACCCCTAATCATAAAGAGTGATTTAATGAGATTTCAAAAATTATATACTCTTAATCAGTGTTTTATTTTGATCAACATCATTAACCAGTTGATTTGATAACTTGTATTTGTAATTATAATCCTCCTTTAAATTGAAACACTAGAGTGTGGGTGGTGCATTCCATGGTATTTTATCTCCATTATTTTAAAACATGTTACTCCCATTATTTCATAATTAATTTACTCAATTAATTTACTTCCCAATGTAAGTAATTTTTATAGTCTACATAAAAAATTCATGATTTGTTTCATTCCACACATTGAACGTAGGGGAAACCTCATCTACTTCTCTCTATAACTATTATTTTTATAATTTATTTATACTTTCGTTTTTTTATCAAAACAATGTGAATAATGGGTAACTATAATCTCAATATTTACCTTTATTACACCCAAAAGGAATTATTATTATCTTTATATGTCTCTTATAGTTAATTATCTTCCGATAATTGGTTTAAATCTACTGATGAGTCATTAAAACCTTATTCTATATTGGATGATAATATCAGAAATGTTCATTTAATTTTATGTAAAATATTCAACATAGTTACTTATGGATTCATTATACATTATATATAGTCTAATGAATTGCTTCCCAAATTTCATAATACTAGTATAAGTATTGTACTTATCAAAATATAATCAATTAAAATTGTGCCACTCCAAATGACAATTTATTTTTGTTTCCCCATGTTCTTGAAAAGATTCAACCATAGATTGGATTCTCCATGTAAATGATAAGAAATCAAAATAAGGTGGTCATGGTTTGTGAAAATAAGAGAAAAATACTTTTTCAATAGTATTGATGCATTTCTCAGGAACTAATGGATCGAAATACAATTTAAAATATGCGGGTTGATTCCCCATATAGGAATAAACTTGTAATTTTTTCATTGAATTCCATTTGAATGATTTGTATGATTCATATATTGAGACATCATCATAAAAATTGAACAAACATATTTCATTCCCACTCCAATAACATTTTTTCTCTAATGATTAAAATCATTTAATTTTTTCATTACATTCATCATTAACATGGTTACAGTAGGGTCAATCCATTAAATAGAACCAAGATACAATGTTTGAGAAGTAAAAACCATAGTTAAAGGTACATAATCATCAGAAACCATTCATAGGATATATAACTCATGAAACATTATTTTCAATCTGTGAATCCTTTAGTTTAATAGAGGTCATATGAGATTATAATATATTAATAATACTTAAATATGTTTTATAGAAAAATTGTTAACTAACCTGGAAATTTCACCCAGTAGTGTCAAACTAGGTGAAAAGTAAGGTAACACAAACCATGAAATAGAATGAAGGATTATAAATACATGACACAATATTTTAGGGTTATTACACATAGATTCATATTTTTCAAAATAGTGTCCAAATTTAGTATATAGTTGAAACTTTTAATATTGAAAAAACTACATAATCCATTCTATAGTATAACTATTGGATGTTATCCTATATTTGAACATATACAATTGGATTTCACCAATGTTATCATGTACAAAACTCAAAAGAATATCTAAAAAATTAAAATTCTAACATATATAGAGATACGAATTTCGAATATATATATATATATATATATATATATATATATATATATATTAAATCATAATTGAAAGATATTCATTACATTTTAGAAATACACTATTATGGTCCATAATTATTTACATTATTTGTAGAATAGATAAATAATATTCTTATTTAATGAATGATCTTAAACATAAACAACAATTAAAATTTGATATAGTATATTTAACACATACCCAATATAAAATGTTTCTACATAACCTATTGAATTGAATCATAAGATAGGGTGAGCTCAAATTCACTTTAAGGGTAAACAAGGGAGATATAAATGTTCACATGAGAATAAAATTATCACAATTGTACGACATCATGTGAATAACATTACAAAATAATTTTAAAAATAACATAGATCACAAAATTTAATCATGGCGTAATATTTTTATCTTCAAAAGTCATAAATCATAATTGAATCATAGAACATGATCTATGAGACCATAATAATGTTATAAGATAGACGTATGAGGAATATTAAAATTCCTAGAAAATAATTTCTTTAGAAGTTATGCCACCCTTAAAAGAATATTTTATTGGGTTGATTTCAATCCTGAAATAATCCTATCTTAATTTAAGGTTCACCCCCAAGACAATTAGAGTGGTCATAACCAATTAATAACTATTTTCATTTCCCATTTAAATCCTAAAAATCTCATGAGTTATCTGTCATAACCCATTGAACTGGTAGGAAAAATATTTCTTGGAAAACTCCTAAAATAATAAAAATAATAATGATGTGTGCTACAAGATCATGAAATATTGAACATATCATATCCCATAAATAGGAAAAAGATTTCATAAATTTTTTATCATTTAATAATTGTATATACTATGTAAATTATAGGTTTTAGAAACTAATTAAACTAATAAAAAGAAATGAGTTATATAGAATCATAATTAAATATTAATTATTATAATACAACCAAATAATTAATTTGGATTATATCATTGAATCAAATTCCTAGGAAAACATAAGTAACATAAAAGGATTTAATCATAGATGACTAAAACATTAAAATAAATATATAATATTTCATGATTAAAATAACATTTTCATTTTGAAATAACATAATTCAAATATTAAATTTCCCATATACAAAAGAATAATTTTTTAATAAAAATAACCTCTAAATTGTGTACATTATTCTTTAATAAATATATTTTTTATTAAAAATAAATATTATCTCATAAAACCAGGATTATTTTCTTATTTTCATTAAAAAGTCAAAGGTAGCACATTCAGAATAGAACATGAAGATTCATTTAATTTATTTTTTAAAAATATAAATCATTGGGAAAATTTAATTTAAACATTTTTCATAGAAAATACTAATAATTATTGAAAACATTTGTATATATCATGGATATGGAAGATGATGTATTTTAAATTGAGGAGAAATATAATTTGTTTCCATTAAAATGTTCATTCAGTCTCTTGAGTATATATAATGATGAAAATAGACAGAAAAGTTTAATCACAAGTGACATTTAGTGGATAATATTATTATTTTTACTCTTGAAATACATGTCGTAGTATTTTATCAAAGAATAGTTATACATAAATAAGCATTGTATAGAAATAGATTGAAACATAAATTCTATAATGAATTTTTTTCATTTATATAATAAAATAAATTATCTTATATAATAAATTTGGTTTTATTATAATTATAAATAATAATCATATATTTACATATAATATAATATACGATCCTTATATATAATTGTATCACCAATTTGTTAATTAAAGATTATAAAAAACAATCATTTCTTGGTGTAAATTGTTTCATTATCAAGGTAATTTATGTTCGATAATTCTGATCCATGTACTTTAAACAAGGTTGTATCATATTAATAATTATATTCCAAATATAAATATCATATATATTGATTATAAATATATATATATTCACCCATAAATGTTATATATAGAAAAATTTAATTTTAACATTCAAGGAGATGCTAGATATAATATATGCATGAACATGGTTTACATTATTCAAGGGATGAAATGAAAGAAATTTAAATAATAAATTTAATTAATTGAATCATTATTATGTCATATATATCATATATATTATTAGTTCATTATTTATATCAATGTATGTAAAATGCTTTTTAAAATTCATTTACACCTCTAAGTGGAGAAGATAATCCATATGTATGACTGAGTAATATGTTTATTTTCCATAGGATGGAGAATATGTGGAAAATGGTTTTACATAATCCTAATCATTATATAACTATATTTTATATATTTATGTTCTTATTTTATAATGGATACCATTCATTTATATATTTTATAATAAAAAATAAAATTTTAAATGCATGGTTAATATTAATACATCTTCATCATGAATCCTCTTTTGGATTTATCATTATACATTAAAGGGATAATATTTTTTAAAGGAAATATATTCATTGATATGATGAAGAAATTTTTAAGGGTAATATAGATGGTATTTTATAATACCAGAGGCTAAAAAATTGTGAGGAAGATAGGATAAGAGGTTCCTTATTATGTTTGATTGGAGGGGCACTCTTATAATTATTTAAATTAATAAATTAATTATTATTATAATGTCAATCGTAATTGACTTTTTTATAATATAATATTTTTATACATATAAATACTACAATATAAAATAATTTTTTCTTGTTTATTTGATCTTTTCACCACATCATTTTATTTGATTTCTTGTTAACACTTTTGACAATTTATAAAATATCAATGTTTTCCATTATTTATGTGTCATGAATGTTAGCGTAAAAAAAAGTGACCAATAAATGGAACATGATTGATATTTTCAATAAAATTTCATTCACATTTCAGTATACACAACTTTAATGAAATTTAAATCATTTAATAATATATTATTTTTTATAAATGATTATTATTATAATATTGTCATTATTAATTTTCATTTTCATTATTGTAACCATGATAGTTTTAGAGTATGAATCATAACATATATTAAATAAATAATATTTTATATCTAAAAAAATATTTTTTTAACACATTAGTAAATCCAACTTTAATTAATTATAATATATTCAAAATAATTAATTATGTTTTTATATTTACATAGTGATACATTATATGTGATGTGTAAGAATTTAATACAATTATCTAATAACTAAAAATAGAAAAAATTAATATAAATAAATATTTCATATAAAAAAATTATATCCCAATTTATCCTATTTTATCCTATTGTTAAAATGCTATTGATTTTATTTTTCAACAGAGTGTCAATTTGTATTTATAATTTTCATAAAATAATAAAATAATATAAATAAAAAGAGTTTAATTTTCACATAAATTTTAAATGTGTTTATAAATAATTTAAATCTACTCATCTAATAGTCTAATGTATTATTTTAGAAAAAAAATAAATCATTATCCAAAATGTTCAACCATATTTTACATGTTTTTCTATTATATTGCTGAGAAATATTTACCACTATTACTATTCAAAAAACCCAAAAACTAAAAGGGTCATATTAATCATATTTAAACATAAAAATTAAAAATATACATTCCATTTTATAAAATTCAAATCACTTAATTGGATTAATATATTTTACAAATAATACCCAAAA